>JAPZBW010000005.1:1308271-2616542 GCA_028827225.1 Penicillium sp. CMV-2018d | reverse complement strand
GCAAAACTGAAGAAAGCGCAGTCCTGAAGGCTTTTTCATTCGCGCAGAGAACCAACCCCATGGAACCCCGTCTAAGTCACAAGTTTAACCATGAAACTTTTGTCGTGAAAATGGCCGTCAAAGTCGTAAACATGTCCCACGTCGCCGCTAGATTAAGCAGCAACCTCAGTGGGTTGAGGGACGGAGTCGATGGCAGGACGACGGACGATACCACCGGTGACTGGCAGCTGGGAGCTGGTTCCGCTGAGGAAAGAGTCCACTTCGCGAGCACACTGGCGACCTTCGTTGATACCCCTAGAAACCATATTAGTATATCACTAGTTATATAAGAATTGGACGAAAACTCACCAGACAATCAAAGATTGTCCACGGCGACAGTCACCTGCCGCATAGACACCGGGAATGTTGGTCGAGTAGTGGCCAGGAGGAGTCTTGATGTTCTTGCGAGGATCAAGCTCAATATCTTCACCAAAGACACGATCCTCGGGGCCCAAGAATCCCATAGAGAGGAGGACAAGGTCAGCGGGGAAGAATTGCTCGCTGCCCTCGACGGTCTTCATGTCCCAGCCGCCGGTAGCGCTCTTGGTCCACTCAACTCGGACAGTGTTGATGCCCTTGACGCGGTTGTTGCCATCGTCAACAAACTCCGTCGACATGACACAGTACTCACGTGGGTCTTTGCCCATGTGGGTCTTGACCTCGGTGTGACCATAGTCGACGCGGTAGATACGGGGCCATTGAGGCCAAGGGTTGTCACGGGCACGCTCTGGGGGAGGCTGGGGCAACAACTCGAAGTTGGTCACCGACTTGGCACCATGGCGGACAGAGGTACCAATACAATCGTTGCCGGTATCACCACCACCAATGACGACAACATGCTTGTCCTTGGCAGAGATGTATGCGCCATCCGAAAGACCAGAGTCGAGGAGGGACTTGGTGTTCTTATGCAAGAATTGCATGGCGAAGTGCACGCCATCCAATTCACGGCCAGTGACCTTGAGATCACGCGCAACAGTAGCACCGGTGGCAACAATGACAGCATCATTCGTGGCACGGAGAGACCGCAGGGAAACCTCGCAGTCGGGGCCAACAGCAGTGCTCGCAACGAATTTGATACCTTCAGCGGCCATGAGGTCGATACGGCGCTGGACAACCTTCTTGTCAAGCTTCATGTTGGGGATACCATACATGAGAAGACCACCCATTCGGTCGGCACGCTCATAAACGGTGACGCTGTGACCAGCGCGGTTGAGCTGATCAGCAGCAGCCAAGCCAGCAGGCCCAGAGCCAATGACAGCAATGGCCTTGCCAGAGCGGGTCTTTGGGGGGCAGGGAACCATCCAGCCCATTTCGAATCCACGGTCAATGATTGCGCACTCGATAGATTTGATACCGACGGGGTCTTCATTGATGCCTAGAACACAGGAGCCTTCGCACGGCGCGGGGCAGACACGACCGGTGAACTCAGGGAAGTTGTTGGTCATGAGCAGACGGTTCAAAGCGTCCTGCCACTGGTTTTGGAACACCTGCATGAGAAGGCGAGTTAGATATGAGTTGTCATATATATATGAGAGGTGGGGGGTATGAATACCAATTCATTCCATTTAGGGATGATGTTGGAAATGGGGCATCCAGTGTCAGACTGGCAGAATGGAACACCACAATCCATACAACGGGCAGACTGGTACTTCAGCTCGTCCTCGCTGAGGCGGTGGGAGATCTCGCCCCAGTCGCGAGTACGGGTTGTCGCATTGCGATACTTCTCACTGCGGCGGCTGTACTTCATGAAACCTCTTGTTTTGTCCAAGATCAATGCGGATCGCTTCTTCTCAGTCTTCGAATCGCTAATACTGTCTTCAATATCTAGCAAGTCAGTCTTCTTGGAGTCATCGGCCTTGGCCTTCTCGGCTTTGACTGGGGTGCTAGGGAGCCGAGGAAGAGTGAATTCGGCCTTCTTCGCAGCCTCCGCCTTAGCAGCCTCTTCCTCCATGACACGCTTGTAGTCGGTTGGCAGAACCTTGACGAAGTGAGGAAGCGCACGAGTAAAGTCGAGCAGGATGCGAGCAGCCAACTCAGAGCCAGTGTAATGGTGGTGATCTTCAACCAAACCACGAACAAAGGCAATCTCTGATGGGTCTTCGATGCCGGAAATCTCAACCATCTCCAAGTTAACCTTGGAATGGAAGTCCTGGTTCTTATCCAGAACGTAGGCAATACCACCAGACATACCAGCAGCGAAGTTGCGGCCAGTAGGTCCGAGATTGAGTACACGACCACCAGTCATGTACTCACATCCGTGATCACCAACACCCTCAACGACCACAGTAGCGCCAGAGTTACGGACAGCAAAACGCTCAGCAGCCATACCACGGAAGTAGCAAGTTCCGCGGGTGGCACCGTAAAGACAGGTGTTACCGACGATGACGTTTTCTTCAGCCTTGAAAGCGGCTCCACGCGGGGGGTAGACGATGAGACGACCACCGGAAAGACCCTTACCGACATAGTCGTTGGCATCACCTTCGAGCTCAAGAGTGACACCGGGGGCGAGGAATGCACCAAAGGATTGACCAGCAGAGCCCTTAATGTTTGCGTGGATGGTATCCTGAGGAAGACCAGCTTCGCCATAACGTCTGCTGATCTGATAAGAGAGAGTAGAGCCCAGAGCACGATCGGTGTTGACGATATCACACTCAATTCGGCAAGGTAGACCCTTCTCAAGAGCGAGCTCCGATTCAGCAATCAACTTGTTGTCCAAGCGGGTGTGAAGGCGGTGGTCCTGCTTGCGAACATTGTAGGTAGCGACTCCAGGGCGAAGTGAGTGAGCAGGGGTCAGGATGAGTGACAGGTCAATTCGTTCCTGCTTGACATTACGAATATCGTCCCGGACCTTAAGCAGCTCCGCACGACCGACCATCTCGTTGACCGAACGAACACCCAGCCTGGCCATGATAGCACGCATCTCGTTGGCAACATAGTAGAAGAAGTTGATAACATGCTCCGGTGTACCCTTGAATTTCTGCCTCAGTTCGGGATCCTGAGTCGCGATACCAACAGGGCAGGTATTCAGGTGACATTTCTAGGGAAAAGATATTTGTTAATAGGCTGTTAGTCGGGAAACCAGAGACTGGATGTACTCACTCTCATCATAATGCATCCTAATGCGATCAAAGGAGTTGTGGCAAATCCATATTCTTCCGCTCCAAGGAGACAGGCGATGGCAAGGTCACGGCCCGTGCGGATTTGGCCATCGGTCTGGACCACAACACGACCACGAAGATCGTTCAAAACTAGAGTTTGATGAGTCTCTGCAAGACCCAATTCCCAAGGAAGACCGGCATACTTGATACCGGTCCAGCGCGAGGCACCGGTGCCACCATCATGACCAGAGATCAAGATGTGATCAGCCTTGGCCTTGGCCACTCCAGAGGCGACAATACCAACACCAACCTCAGATACGAGCTTGACGGAGACACGAGCTCTGGGGTTAGAGCACTTGAGATCGTAGATAAGCTGCTTCAGATCTTCAATGGAGTAGATGTCATGGTGCGGCGGCGGGGAGATAAGTCCGACCCCCGGTGTGGAGAACCGAGTGCGAGCAATGGGGCCGACGACCTTGTGGCCGGGTAATTCACCACCCTCACCGGGCTTAGCACCCTGGGCCATCTTGATTTGCAATTCATCAGCGTCGGCTAGGTAGTTGGATGTCACACCGAAACGACCAGAAGCAATCTGCTTAATGGCGGACCGCATCGTGTCGCCGTTCTCCATTCTCTGGCTACGCTCGGCATCTTCACCACCCTCACCAGTGTTGGACTTGCCACCCAAGCGGTTCATGGCAATGGCAATTGTAGAGTGTGATTCCATAGAGATGGAACCGTAGGACATGGCACCGGTCACGAAGCGACGGACAATTTCGGTCCAAGGCTCGACCTGGTCAATGGGAATAGGGGTACGCTGGTCGAAATCGAAGTCCAGCATTCCACGCAGAGTACAGTTCTTGATCTGTTCATGTGCGGACTTGGCATAGGCTTCGTAGGACTTGTCGTTCTTGGTGCGAACGGCATCCTGCACGTTGGCAATGCTGGTGGGGTCGTTGATATGGGCATCTCCTCCATCACGCCAGTGGTACTCGCCGGATTCGGGCAGACCGGGAACCTCGACAATTGGACGCGAAGGGTAACCACGCTCGTGGAAGGCGAAAGCATCCTGGGCAATCAGATCAAATGTGATACCACGGATGCGACTGGCAGTGCCGGAGAAGCAGCGATCAATAACGCTGTCGTCGATGCCAAGGGCTTCGAAAATCTGCGCACCCTTGTAGGACTGGAGAGTAGAGATACCCATCTTACTCATGACCTTCAGAATACCACCATCACAGGATGACTTGTAGTTCTGAACAACCTTCTCATCGGGGATGTCCTTGCGGATCAACTTCTCCCGGTTCATCTTGAGAATACATTCTAGAGCCAGGTAGGGATTGATGGCATCGGCACCATATCCTAGCAGAACACAGTGGTGGTGGACCTCGCGAGCCTCGGCGGTTTCAACTGCCAGGGCAGCAAGCGATCTCCACTTGTTTCGGACGAGATGATGGTGCACCAGACCGGTAGCCAGCAAGGCAGAGACTGGAACACGGTCGGCGGATGTAGCACGGTCGGAGAGAATGATGACCTTGTCGCCATTCTGGATAGCTTCAGTGGCACCATCGCAGATGGAGTCGAGCGCTTCAATGTAACCAGCGGTACCCTTGCTCTTCTCGAACGTGATATCGATGGTTCGCACAGTCCAATCCTTGTGGACTACGTTGACATTCTTCAAAGCATTGAACTCGGGAATGCTCAGAATGGGAGAGGGAAGACGCAGACGGTGACATTGCGAAGGGTCCATTTCCAGCAGGTTTCCCTGAGGACCGACGTAACATTCGAGGGACATAACCACGGCCTCTCTGATAGGGTCAATGGGAGGGTTGGTGACCTGGGCAAAGAGCTGGCGGAAGTACTCGTAGAGTAGGCGAGGCTGTTGGGCAATACAGGCGAGAGGTGCATCATTACCCATAGAACCCAAAGCTTCCTTGGAGTCTGCGGCCATGGGGCCAAGAATCAAGCTGACTTGTTCAAAGGAGTACCCGAATACTCGGAGGCGGGGGTCGTTCTGAATGGTGTTGTGGTCCAGGGCAAAAGAAAGATCAACGTTGGAGTCAAGTAGCGTCTGATTGATAGCAGGGAGTTTCAGAAGCCCTTTGTCCAGCCAGCCGGCAAAGTCCTGCCGACGGGCAACAGTCTGCTTGAGCTCGGCGTCATCGATGATCCGCCCAGCCACGGTATCAACCAGCAGCATCTTTCCAGGCTGCAAGCGGCCCTTTTGGATGACCCTCTCGGGGTCAATATCAATAGCGCCGACCTCGGAAGCACAGACGATGCGGTCATCGTCCATTACGTAGAAACGGCAGGGACGGAGACCGTTACGGTCAAGGTTAGCACCGCAGTAGCGTCCATCGGAGAAAGTGAAAAGAGCTGGGCCATCCCAAGGTTCCATCTGACAGGCAGCCCACTCGTAGAAAGCGGACTTGGCTGGATCCATGGCTGGGTTGTCCTGCCAGGCCTCGGGAATCATAATCATCACTGCCTCGGGAAGGGACAGAACGCCATTGATCATGAGTAGTTCAAGCACGTTATCGAACGCAGCTGAGTCGGAACCGCCATCCTCAACAATGGGGTACAGCTTGTCAAGCTCCTCACCGAAGACATCTGACCGCAGGACACCTTCTCGTGCGCGCATCCAGTTTTTATTTCCTCGCAGGGTGTTGATTTCACCGTTATGGGCAGCCCATCGGAGGGGTTGGGCACGATCCCAGGATGGGAACGTGTTTGTAGAGAACCGAGAGTGTACTAGGGCGAAGTGGCCCTCGTAGTCTACGTTCACTAAATCGTGGTAGTACGTGTACACTTGAACGGGAGAGAGTTGACCCTTGTAGACGATGTTCCGGTTGCTGAGAGAGCAGAGGTAGAACCAGTTTCCGAGACCGATGACATGAGTGGCACGCTTTCGTAGAACGTACAACTGAAGCTCAAAAGTTCTCTCGTCAAACTTTTCAGTGTCAGTGATCTCGGGCTTGTTGCCTTCACCATATGCTGATTTCAAGACCACAAATGGCTGCATAATAATGGGCTCTCGAGATAGTGCGGCAGGACCAAGAATAGTTGAATCCCGGGGCACTTCACGCCATCCAAGAACGCGCAAGCCGAGTGTCGTGGCTAGTTCCTCAAAACTCGCTATGGACTGCTTGAGTGCCTCCTCATCGGGCTTGAAGAACAAGTTGCCAACAGCATATTGTCCCAACGGGGGAAGATCCACACCCACCTCACGGGCGAAGTTCTTAATGAAGAACTTGTGTGGAATACTGGTCATCACACCAGCCCCATCACCATCTCGTGCATCAGAGCCAACGGCTCCTCTGTGGGTCATGTTGCACAGCAGATTGCGAGCTGTTCGATTGCTATCAGCTTCCTTTGTTCTGACCTTGAGCCCAAAGAGTAGAAAACTAGCACTTACCATCGCTAACAATTTTGTGGCTTGGCTTTCCCTTGATGTGACTAATTTGTCCGTCAGAATTGAGTTGGGTCCTCATGTCTCCAATTGGGGGCCCAGCCTTTGGGGATTTTCACTCACGCTGCAAAGCCTACACCACAGGCATCTTTCTCGTATTCAGGGTTGTACAGACCTTGCCGCTCTGGCAGAGCATTGGCCCAGCCATAACCCTTTTTGGGTTGGTACTGGGAATACTCATGAGGGGCCTGTTCTTCACTTATATCTTTGCCATAGAGCTCCTCCAAGTTAAGACCCATTCTTCCGCCGGGAGCCGACAGAGAATGGAATGGTAACTGAAGGGGATTGGTTTCTAGGAAGGACCCCGCCGATTTTGGGGTTGACTGGGGGATGACAGCGATGTCGTCACAGGGTGTGTCGCAGTGCGGGTGAGGGAGGAACAAACGGGTCAATGATCACCCAGCTTCTGCGAAAGAGTTGAAGATGGAAGAGGGGGAGAGGTAAAAAAAGAGAACCAGAGAATAAAAAAAGGAGGGGGAGAGAGGGAGAGAGAGAGAGAGAAAGGATGGGCGATTACGGCGGGACAAGAGGTCCGGGGATTGCAAGCCCCGATGTACCCAAAAAGGGAAAAATTACAATGGTGGGGAGTTTACCGTGGCAAATTGTTAGGTGAAAGCAGCCAAGAGAAACGGTAAGGGGATTAAAGTGAAAGAAATATGAGTAAAACAATTTAAAACAGTAAAATAGTAAAACAGTAAAACAATAAAACATGCTACATGCTACATGCTATGCTGCATGTTATAACATGCCACTTTGGAGCTCTCTACTGCATTTGAACAGGGCATAAGTTGATATACGAAAACAGCTTCAAGAGCCATTCCATAGTAATGATAATCATTATGATTACGGAGTGCAAATCATCCCAAGATAAGCATCACTCAACCAATCAGAGTGAAGATGTTACGAGGGTTAGCTCTTTACTACGTCAACTAACTTTAGGCGCATACTCAATATCAGATACATATCTCACTACATATTACTATATCTCACTAATTCTACAATTTCTTATATCTAATTTTTTTTTTTTTTTTAGTCTTACCCCGTACACTCACTTCTCCTTTCTCTATTCTCTCCCTCAAAGAAAACAAGGTCTAGTGGGCCGGGCGGCCCCATAGGCCCATCAGGCCCATAGACCCATAAAAAAAGGATCAGAGCTGCTCATTGGACATATACATACGAAGGACATCGTACGGAGTACCGTACAGATTCCCGTATTAGAAATAAGACAATTCTCACATGGAGAGTGGGAGACCCGGGTGAATGGGCGCACTCCCCAGTGGGGCCAAGATGTAGTGCTTAATCCATTTGGTTTTCGAGCCGCCAGTTTGCATTTAGTTCTGCATCTGCAGGAGGGGGAACCTGAAAAAGTACCAAAAAAATATATATATAGCAAAAGTACCAATTTGAAAGATATTTTATATTCAAGTTCATACCAGAAAAGACACAGAAAAGGAAAGATAGGAAACTATTAAGTGGACATTAGACATTAATTGGGTATATTAAAGATCCAATGGTAATGCAAATACCTGTAAGTAACGGTAGACATTCCGACAACGGCCAAGTCCCCTCTCCCGGGTTTCCCCTCTCTCATCACCTTCGCTTGTAGATGCATAGCCCGATTTCGGGGAGCCGTTTGCGGATGCGTTTGAAATCATCCTGCTTATCGCGGTTCAGTTCAAATTACCTGATTTACTGGCATTACCCCTGGACTATAAGGATTCACCACGAATTGATCGGAATCCCTGCTTCCCCATGTTTTACATTCACAAATACTCCAGATGCTTTACCTTGTATAATTTGGGATTAAATAGAATCCGGAGGAAAGTGATCCGTCTAGACATGTGAAGATATAGAGATAAGGTAGGTAATGATAATAAGAATACATAACTTCTAAGGATCTTTTCTCCTTTTTGGCCTAGCTGTCTACATATAGTTGGTCCATTACCATATACATCAATATTGATCGGGTGAAATAGGATATAACTAGTTAGTTCACATATGTAGCAATGTACGGAGTAGCAATGTCATATACAGTTATCGTATTTTACAGAGTTAACCCCGGAACCAGATCAGAGTGGATATCACATGATCCCCGCCTTTTTCTAGGCCAATCAAAGTGCCGATGAAAGTAAGAAGACAGCAGACACATCCATCGAACGTCATGATTTCAGGGAAAGCTACCTAACTAACTCCAACATAGGTACAACAAGTATCCACCCGGCTTTTTCCGAGTGTCCTCTTGTCCACTTTAGGTTCACCGGGTTGCTGGTATCGGGTGATTCCGGGAACCAACAATACAACATATGAGAACAACTCGAACATCTCACCACTTTGACTAATATTTCCATTTGGGATTCACCTACCATCCCACTTCTGACAGTGTACAACTTTACAACATCGCACCAGTCCACCGCCATCTCACTTCTTCCTGTATCTAGGTCTTGGGAGATCCTGGATTTTGACTCAAGGGGATCTTACTTGCATATGTAGTCATTTGGCTGGTCCTTGATTTATGCATCGTAGTACGGAGTACATATGCAGTGCCTGTAGCTAAGGGCCTAGATTACTAAAGAGGCTAAACTCATCATTAACTGGGGGTTGCCCTTGAAGTACTCCGTAGGTGGGAGCACCTGTCCCCATGCTGTGCAGGTCGCTAAGGCCAAGCCAGCACAAACTGAAAAATAACGCTGTAAAATATAAGGTGTGGGTTATAGTATATATCCATGACCAGTCCTGCAAAAATAGAACACGAATACATCGATCTATATAGAGTCAAAGGACAGACATAGAAAAGTCTTGTGCACAAAGTATGCCTTTTTTTTACTGCTTCCGTATACAACTAAAAAGACACGTAAGAAGACATAACATGGCCGCATAAGCGGCCGACTATTTTTGTGTTATTGAAAGCTATAAATGTTATTAGACACTAATAGATGATACTATGTGGAATATAATTCGCCTTGGTTCTCTAGAGTGTTCCTATACATATGATACTTAGCTCTGAATGTAGTAAATTAAAGCACATACGGAGTATGTAGATATAGCTAACTAACTACCTAGTTAGCTATGTTGTTAACTAGTTATGTATAGTTACGAAGTACAACATAGGGTTGGGGGATTCCCCGCATCGATGAATTGATTGGCTGTGGAGCTCTGGCCTTTTCTGCCTTCGCGCGGTTTCCCGACCCTGGATGATATCGTGCGCCTATATCAACATCGCCAATTGCTTCTCTATGACCTTTTATTTCCAAGATAATTAAAACTCACACCCGTCGTGAAATCCCAGAACCAGTGACTACTCCACTCACCGCACCATACTCTTTCGGAGCACAGCTACAAAGCGCCGCATCTGCAACAGGCCATCCCCACAAAGCTCCATAAGCAGATACATCGGAATAGCCCTGGAGGCACCATAGTATTTCCAAATCCAGCATTGAAACAACCATCCTTGCAGAGATGCTTACCCTTTCATCCATCACCCCGCGCGACGTAAGTGCCAGGCTCTAGCGATTCAAGTTTCTCAAATAGCCCTGGAGAGAACTAACAGCTTCGATAGTCCCACGAACTTTGGTTCGGATCTTCCCAACCCTATCGCTCTACCTCGGATCAACAAGCTGGCGACAATTCCGCTGCCAACCACCTCGCCCGACGCAATGCCAGCGGCACGCCCAGCAGTCATCGCTCATTAATGCCATCCCGCTCTTCTGCCAACACAATCGCTACATTAGCTGCAGAAGAACGCTCGCTACGCTCTCGAAAATTGAATATCGCGTCGTTCGGATACTCATGGATCAGGCCGGCGGGGTGTGCGAAGACGATGCTCGGCATGAAAGAGGAAGAAGCGGAGCGCGAAGAGGCGCTACAAGCTGCTGCGGCTGAGATGGAAGCTGCAGAGGGAGAAGGAATGATGGATGATGACGTGGGGATGCAGACAGGGGAAGTCGAAGAAGACGAAGGCATGGAACGCGATTTGGATGATGATATCCCCAACGCGGAGGAGGAGGCCTCAGGTCTTATCGAGGAAGGCGAAGAGGGACTCGAGGAAGATGACCTTGGCGACGAAGGAGAATACATGGAGCGCGACTTGGATGATGACATTCCCGAAGGATTCCCCGATGATGACTATGAGGGCTCAGGCCTGTATGATGACGATGACGAAGAGGATGATTTCGACAACCAGCCTGACCTGGATGCGGAGATACCTGCCGCCGACGGTGAGAGTGTGAGTGAAGAAGGCATGACGCGCGACCTCGACGATGATATCCCTGATGCTGCAGAGCAAGGCTCGGAGCAAGAAGGGGAATGGCAGCACACAGACAGCGAAGAGGAGCTGAGTGACGAGGAAGATGAAAACGAACCCAGTATCATTCAGACCAGGTTTGCCGAGAACTTCCGCACCAGCACGCCAAACAGTCGTGGTGGTTTGCCTCCACCTCCGACTCTGCGCCGCGAGCCCGAGACTGAAGCCCAGCGCCGTTTCCTCAATCGCTGGAGCGGTGGTGGCGATGCATTTGATTCTAGCAGCATGCTCTACAGTGACGAAGACCTGCGTGCATCCATAACCAGTCAGGGTAGTCGACGAAGCGGGTTTGCGAGAAGGTTCCCACGGCACATCGGTGGGCCCAGGGATAGTCTAAACTAGAGGCTATTCGAAACGATGTTATACTTGTTCAATTTCCTCTACGGCGTTTTGTGCGAGCATAAAAAGATAGATCTCGCGGGGGTTCTGCCTCGGAGTTTTGATGGCAGCTTATGATTCCTCCTTATGAGATAAGATATTCTATGAGCAAATTCAATGAACATGACTTCAAATGCGTCCTGAAGCTAACATCCACAGTCTTAGAAGGTAAATCTCCACCTGTAGATGGCTCACTTTGCTTGGGAGGTTTCTGTATATTGTTTGATATGCATTATGTACGGTTTACTTAAAACATTTTCCAGTCAGAAATAACCTGACCATCATCGGATCACATTGGACAACTTTCCTGAATTATCCCCAAGGATGAATACCAGGCAGATCCCCAATGTGCCGATCCAGAAATCGGTACGTAGCCGGCATCTGACCCAATGGCAGGGGTTTGCATATACATAGCTCAAAGAATCCATAGTCCCAGAACACCTCATAGCGCCAAAGTCAAGATTCCCATGCTGAAGATACTGATAAGTCATGTGCGTGATTCGATCCATATGAGATCAAGTAGAAGAGCAAGTCGCTGAGTTTTGCGTGAAGACGGGGAGATTAAAGATGATAAAGATGAGAAAGGCGGGCGTGGTCGACATGGTATAGAGTGCGAAGGCACGTCTCAGAGAGACATCAAGGGTATACGTTCAGAATATCCACACATAGAAGAACAGGAGGAAGACAGCAAAAAAGAAGCCGAGCCAGACTCGCCAGCCGATGCCGGTGCTGTCGGCCATGCGAAGCATGCGGTTCATATTCCCGCGGAGTCGGACTCGAGTGTTATCGAATGAATCGTTGAGATCGGTAATATGTGTGGTGTCTCGGATTTCATCGCCAATTGCAATTGTGATCTAGATGGGGTTCCCCGTCAGCGGTTTGTTATTTCGAACGACTACCTGCTTTCGTTGGGGCCTGGAAGTATGGGTGCGAGGCTTCTTACATCCTTCAACATTTTGACCTTGGCACTAATACCCTCTACCTCAGCGTCATTTTGTGACTCGAGAGATGAGAGAACTGCATCGGAGTAGTGTCCCCTATAGCAAAGCCTTGGTTAGCAACTATACATACATAGTCGGAAGAATTGCGAGCGATCTCAAAACGATTATGAGCCACTCAACGCACTTTTTGTCCGGCGATGCACTCTGATATCCTGCTCCAGCGGCACCGCTACTCGCATACCCATTAGGTGCTGGACTGGAGTAACCTCCGTACCCGTATCCACCTGGTTGTTGGGCAGGCGATCTGCTGGCTTGGCGGGAGTCACCACCGTATTGGTCGAAGAGAGACGAAGAGGCGCGGGGATCACGCTGGCGAGGAAATCTATTTAGATTACTGCTGCATTAGCTGAAGAACACCCCATAATGAACCGAGCGATGAATGGCGGAACTATACCGTGAAGCCATAACGGTCGTGGGATGTAGCTAGAGTTCGCGACGGAGGAAGAGGAGGAACATAAAATGCAGATGAATTTTTCAACGGCAATCGAGCATTTCGCAAGGGTCAAAATCCAAGTCGATCGCTATTCGAGTCCTCGATGCTTGCGGAGATAAAAACATCAAGGTGGCCATAGCGTTGTCATTCGCCGAACAACACGTGATAGCCCAACCTTCCAAAGTTGGAAGTACTGGAAATCGACACACACAGGATACACAACAGTTGCGGTTCGCATGGGCATCTGTTTATTGTCAATTTTGTCATTTCGAAATTGATTATGACGGAATGTAATGGAAAAAGCAATACTCGTTTCAAGTTATACCCCTAGAAATATCTAGTTATTTGGTCTACAAATTACATCATAGGCTGAACATCGGCCAACCCATAGTCAATGCATTAAGTGTATATCAACGGGGTTGGAAAAAGAAATCCGAAGAGATATTCATCGATTCATTGTCATCACAGAATGGCGAGACATCTTATGGACACACGCGAAAAAAAAAAACATCGTGGACCGATCCGCGGCGCCTATAGTTCAAAGCAATTCCATGCCACCCGGAAGTTTTGTATTCGTCGAGCTTAGTCGCGCATCTGATCATCATCGTTGGTCTCGTTGTCCTCGCGGCTCTCGTATTCCTCATCGTCATCCTCGTCATCCTCCATCTCATCAGTGGAGATCTTGGAGTAGTCAATGACCTTGCCGCGTGTGCGTCGGCCGCCCTGAATGATATTGCTCTGGTCGATAGGATCGTTGAGGTTGTCTTGTGTGTCATCATCTTCGTCTAGGAGCAGAAAGGGTCAGTATGGAGGCAATCGATGGTCATTCTGGCGCATGTGGCCATTCAAGCATGGGTTGCTTGGGGGGTGATAGTGGGGGTACACACCATTGTCAGCCTAGCAACACGCAAGCAAAGTCAGCATAAAATCAGTAGATGGGTGTGTAAATTGTAGACTCACGATCTCGTTCTCGCTCTCCGACTCGCTCTCCTCGTCCATGCTCATATCTTGCGTGGGGTCAGCCTTGCCTTTGCCCTTGGCGAAGGCTTGCTCGTTGAAGTTGGAAATAGTCGCCTGGTCAGCCATAATGAGGTTTTATTTTGAGTGGATGGAGAATTGTAGGAAGGTTGGTTGGTGGAAAGGGGGCAAGGGGAATTTAAAAGACGGTCTGCAAAGTAAGGTCTTCCCCCTCGAACCAAAACAACATGTAAGGGCGACCTCACCATCTGATTGGCTGACGCGGGTGATCAAGCCCCGTGACAAATCTTGCCCTGAGGCATCAAAGACAATCTTGGAAGTATTATATCAACTGAAAAGGAACTGAAAAGGAACTGAAAAGGAACTGAAAATGAAATCAAAGAGCAAACCATTGAAATTTTTACCTATACAGCAAGATAATCCTATCTGACATGTTTATATGGGCAAATGTTAGCCCCAGGCCATCAAACAATATTACAACATACTAGGGCGCTTCTTCTGCCTGCATTTGTGAAGTGTTGAAAAAAAGGGCCAACTTTTATATTAGAACTCATAATATCAGCTATTTGTTTTCCAAATCAGAAAAGCTGATCAGCTGTCAAGAGCGAAGCATCTCTCCACAGACGTTGCATTATTGCCCCACCATTTTGGCATCGAAATTTGCTTGCCTGCTCCGAAAAAGAAGAAGACGAGCAACATGTTGAGGTTAAATCCAGCATCAAACGCAGCAGCAATCAGGTAATTATACCGCTTCCAGACCTCAAAATGGCGACGGTAAGCCCAATACATTACAACATATCCACCAATAATGGCAGATGTGTAACCAGTACTGATGTTACCATAGAACATCGCCAGTCCTCCAAAAAAGATACTGACGTTCCACAGGTCAATCCGAAGCCGGGGGAAGAACCGGTGGAAACAGAAGAGAATAGGAGGAATCACCGCCCCTATAAGGAACGACCAGGGAAGCACGGCCATTTCCGTCTGAGCAAAAAGCCTCTTCGGACCAAGCACAGCGTACTGAACCCCCATTGTGTTAGCGGTCCGTAGGGACTGTCCTGTCCATTGATTCAGTGGATCCGTTTTCTTGCCAGTCAGATAATTTCCTTTGGTGTCCATGATCCAACGAATGACGGCATAGTTGATTGGAACACCCATACAAGTGCCAAAAATCTGAGAGAAGAAAACCGTGCGGGGTGGAATGTGCATGTAGTGACCAATCTTTTGGTCCTGGAGCATATATTGTGCACGATACCAGGCGTCACCCGCAATGGCCCCATAGACAGAAGGACCACAGGGGTGTTGGTGTGCCTCGCCGGCTTTTGTGTGAACCATGTAGCCATACATGAGTTCGTTGAAAGAGCCCGTCTCAAGCTGGTAGTTGGAGATGGCGTAAAGCCAAGCAAACGGGATGACCAGGACAGCAGCACTCGCAAGGGCCACAAACAAGGTCCAGATTGGAATGAAGAGATGTCCGAGTGCGAGGAATATGATCAGAATGGCAAAGGCTACCGTGAATAGAATCCCATACCACCACCATGGAATATCTTTGTACTGTCTCTGGATAACGTTGAGGCGGTCGTGATACTGGTGATGAATGCTTTCGTTCTTGGGGGATTTCTCTGCTGTGCGAGATGACCAGATTCTTCGGACATTCCCGGAAACCTGTGCGTACCCAAACGTCAAGATCCAAGTGACCGCTGCTGGAAGTTTGGCGTAGTCGAAAAATGTCGCCCACACATTTTGCAAGCCCATATACATCGGTCCATACTCCTCATAAGCGGTCACGTTCAGGTGATAGTCTGGGGTGAGTACGTCAAGGGTTGGGTAGGTTGTACCATTGCCTAGGAAAAGGCTGTTTGACATGAGTCCATGCTTGAAGGAACCTAGATTCCCCCACTTCGCTGCAGGAAGTAGGACCCAACAATTGAAAGCAAATGCCAAGAACAAGATGACCTGCGTCCAGTATGGGGTCGTCATGATTGAGGACCCATTCCAGTTCACATTTGACCAATCTAACGAGAGATTGAGGAATCCCATGCCACCAATACCTGAGCCAATGAAGTTGGCCACCGGATTGCGAGGTGCCACCCAGCAGAGGAAGGCTAGGGACGATGTGAATGGGAAAACATACTCTGGAAGGAATTGCCACATGGTCATCCCTAGAAACGCGAAGAAGAACACCTTCATCTGGCGCCGAGCGAGAGCCGATGAGTTGTCTGTCTTGCGGAAAGTTTCGAACAATGTGGTCTGCATCAAAGCTTGGGGCCAGATGTATTCCGGGTCAGGCAAAAGGATTTGTCGGGCCAGAGCAGCAAAGGAGTAGCCAATCCATACGATTGAAAGCATGAAGAAAATGGCCACTGCCGGATTGACTCGTGTGCCGTACCAAAGCTCCGCGAGGACGATGGGAGCATACCCCATGTTGTACGTAGCCCCCGAAGCTGCAGTCAGTGTGACCAAGACATGCTCCTTGATGCTCCATGGGGCCGGGTTCAGGCTAAATGAAAAGCGAGTACCAGGTAGCCCAATCTTCCAGTCGGGAAGGACTCTGGCCATAAAGTGACCGGCATAGTGACAGGCAATTTGAACAAAGAAGATGGAGTATGGTGCCTTGGTTGTGCGGAAGTAGCTCATCTGCGACAGAAAGGCTCCAGGGATAACAAAGATGATCGAGAGCACAAAGTAACGGAAAGTGATTGTCGGTAAGTTGGGGTCATCGGTCAAGTTGATCAGATGTCTCACAGACATGGGCAATGCAGCAATCTCGGGGTTATCGTGTGTCTCTTGTTCAATAGCGGCTGTTTCCCCCTTCAAATGGAGGTTCTCCTCATCCACCCCAGTCTCCGTCACCTCTGGGTTTTTGGAAGACAGCTCTGAATCTTCTAAACCCATAGTGTCTTCCTCTATTTTGACCTCAGTAGGTTGGTCCCCGGGCCCCTTGCGCTTCAGTCCAGCGAACATGGCGAGGAAGGGGATTTTAGAAGAGGATTCTAGCGGAATCCAGATGAAAGGGAAGATAAAATATTAAGTATGATTTTTAAGGTAGCAAACTAGTATTTAGCAATGGTCATGATGTGCGACTGGAGTAAATATTCGCCATTTTCCCAGACGCCCGATTGGACCTAGGAGAATGCCTATGTCTCAAGGTTACATTGACAAGGTTAAACATCAATGCTTAGCGCGGATGGCGCAAGCCGGGCCATTTTTTTTTTGGTTTTTTCCTTTACGTTGTACAAGGGGGAAATAAGAAAATAAGAAATAAGAGAAAATGTTAGTTTCTCCGGGTTGGCTCCGATTTGTCTAAATTTTGGAGATTAAGGACACCCATGTTTGTATGTTGCAGCTATACTCCGGAGTATGGCGGACTACTCCGTACAAGCATTACTCTTGGCAGGGGAATCATAGGGTTGTTCCAAGGTTCTTTATTTTCTTATGGAGTATGGAGTATATGAAAATGTTAATATATGTAAATATGTAAATATGTAAATATGTAGGGTTTTATCTGTTGAGACAAATAATCCTTGTAGGCTACCTGGGTATATGATTGAAAGAGATACACTAAAAGAGAAAGTGAAGATATTCACAGAAAGAAAGTGCGGTCTCTCTGCCTTAGGCTCCAGTTTCTGCCTCAGGATATTAGATGGATAAAATATTACTCCGACTCCAGGGTTAGGATGTGTTACATAATCTAGGCTCTGGAAGGCCACGAAAAACTGGTCCATCAACATGTTAGAGGTCATGAATTCACCATGACGTATCCATAATTGACCATACCATTACCAACAATACAGAGAGGTACATATGTACCTTCACCCAAAAAACACACAAATCAAGGAGGTCTCCCATGGCGACGAGTATTATCATGTATTGAGTATGCATTGAGCCTGTATTAATACCGTGCTCTGACACCGCCTTAAGAGTCATCCCACTATTACATCATACAGCCCCGCCATAAAAAAAAAAGAGAACGTCAAAGAAGAACATGAATCAGAGTAATAAAATAGGAATTGACATCGTTGACATTAATTTAGAGAGAATCAAGTAAGTTGTAGAGTTGAAGACTCCACTGGGCTCACCTAGAACCTACTAGAGTCCTACTAAAGAACGTAATGAGGTGGTTGCTGGGTCATCGAACCTCGTGGAATCTCATGGATCCCCATGGAAGGCTCCCTCTAGAAGCTTCTGGAGTAATACACCGCTCACTATATAGGAGCTTTTCTCAGCCCTCGTCCCCTTCCTCTTCTTCTTTTCTTCTCTCACTATCAAATACCCTCTTCCTCTTTGTATACTACCTACCCCTTTTGACTCACGAATCTCTTTCTACACACCGACTTCTTTTCTCTTTTTTAACGATTACACACATTCACCATGGCTCCCGCCGTCGGTATTGATCTGGGAACCACCTACTCCTGTGTGGGTGTCTTCCGCGATGACCGCATTGAAATCATTGCCAACGACCAGGGTAACCGCACCACCCCCTCGTTCGTCGGTTTCACCGACACCGAGCGTCTCATCGGTGATGCCGCCAAGAACCAAGTCGCCATGAACCCCCACCACACTGTCTTCGACGCCAAGCGTCTCATTGGTCGCCGTTTTCAGGATGCTGAGGTCCAGGCCGATATGAAGCACTGGCCTTTCAAGATCGTCGAGAAGGCTACCAAGCCCGTCATCGAGGTTGAGTTCAAGGGTGAGGCCAAGCAGTTCACCCCTGAGGAGATCTCTGCCATGATCCTCGTCAAGATGCGTGAGACCGCCGAGGCTTACCTCGGTGGCACCGTCAACAACGCTGTCATCACTGTCCCTGCCTACTTCAACGACTCTCAGCGTCAGGCTACCAAGGACGCCGGTCTCATTGCCGGTCTCAACGTCCTCCGTATCATCAACGAGCCCACTGCCGCTGCCATTGCCTACGGTCTTGACAAGAAGGTCGAGGGTGAGCGCAACGTTCTGATCTTCGATCTTGGTGGTGGTACTTTCGATGTTTCTCTCCTGACCATCGAGGAGGGTATCTTCGAGGTTAAGGCCACTGCCGGTGACACTCACTTGGGTGGTGAGGACTTCGACAACCGTCTGGTCAACCACTTCGTCAACGAGTTCAAGCGCAAGCACAAGAAGGACCTGACCACCAACGCCCGTGCTCTCCGTCGTCTCCGCACCGCTTGCGAGCGTGCCAAGCGCACCCTCTCTTCCGCTGCCCAGACCTCCATCGAGATCGACTCTCTCTTCGAGGGTGTTGACTTCTACACCTCCATCACCCGTGCCCGTTTCGAGGAGCTCTGCCAGGACCTCTTCCGCGGCACCATGGAGCCCGTTGAGCGTGTCCTCCGTGACGCCAAGATTGACAAGTCCTCCGTTCACGAGATTGTCCTTGTCGGTGGTTCTACCCGTATCCCCAAGATCCAGAAGCTCGTCTCCGACTTCTTCAACAAGGACGCCAACAAGTCCATCAACCCCGATGAGGCCGTTGCCTACGGTGCCGCCGTCCAGGCCGCTATCCTGTCCGGTGATCAGTCTTCCAAGTCCACCAACGAGATCCTGCTTCTCGATGTCGCTCCTCTTTCCCTCGGTATTGAGACCGCTGGTGGTGTCATGACTCCTCTGATCAAGCGCAACACCACTATCCCCACCAAGAAGTCCGAGACCTTCTCCACCTACTCCGACAACCAGCCCGGTGTCCTGATCCAGGTCTTCGAGGGTGAGCGTGCTCGCACCAAGGACAACAACCTCCTCGGAAAGTTCGAGCTCACTGGCATCCCCCCCGCTCCCCGTGGTGTTCCCCAGGTTGAGGTTACCTTCGATGTTGATGCCAACGGTATCATGAACGTCTCCGCTCTCGAGAAGGGTACCGGAAAGTCCAACAAGATTACCATCACCAACGACAAGGGCCGTCTCTCCAAGGAGGAGATCGAGCGCATGCTTTCCGAGGCTGAGAAGTACAAGGAGGAGGATGAGCTTGAGTCTGCCCGCATCCAGGCCAAGAACGGCCTCGAGTCCTACGCCTACTCCCTCAAGAACACTCTCTCCGAGGGCAAGCTCCAGATCTCCGAGGATGACAAGAAGAAGGTCGAGGACAAGATCAACGAGGTCATCGGCTGGCTCGACAGCAACCAGACTGCTGAGAAGGACGAGTACGAGTCCCAGCAGAAGGAGCTCGAGGCTGTTGCCAACCCCATCATCTCCGCTGCCTACGGTGGCCAGGCTCCCCCTGGCGCTGGTGCCCCCGAGGGTGGTGCTCGCTCCGCTGACGAGGTTGAGGAGAAGCCCGAGGAGCTTGACTAAACGTTTCGCTCTGAATGATTCTTTCTTATTTGCCATTTGGCACTCGTTTACTTTTACGTCTTGTTTTACGAACTTATGGGGTATCAAGGTTTCCTTTTGCGCATGATTGCATAGATACAAGGTTATCTCTTTTCCTAGGGAAAAAAATCCTAGTGAATCAAAATTCTTTTTAATTCAAACCACTCTTTTCTTCTGTAGAATGTAGATCATGAACTAGTGAGATTCACCTCATTCTTAAGCTAGCCCTCTTAGACTTATACTATAGTAAAATGAAGCTATACAAGAATTGCATTCCCTTGTACCGTGTAAGTGCAGAGACCATTTCATGCAATTGAAGAGGCAAATATATGTTGTATACAGCTAAAATACAAAGATTCAGCATTCAAGAATCAATATTAATTTTAATTCTCTTAGGGGAATCTCCCAAACCAAAACTCCAAACTGAAGTATCACAATTCCCGTTTAAACATCTTGGAAGTCTCCGTTCCACCACCGTTGTAACCGATGCCCGCTTGTTTGTACGATGCTTCCGTATGTGATTTCCGATGCGCGTTCGGGGTGCTGTTCGCGCTGGTCACGGCGGATGCGGGTGAGGGCAGCAGAGACGCCCATGGTCAAGGCGAAGAGGGGATCTGCGATCCTATTCATATGGTGTTAGAATGATGGGTCTCTTGTCGGATACAGCCTCGGACTGTCGCAGACTATTTGTACCTGGAAATAAGGTAGACAGGCATGATGCTCTGGGGTATGAGGAAAAGACAAGATGGTGGTTTCGGTGATTCGTAGATGCTTGTATGTTGTACATCCAAGAGCTGGAGAAGATATCCGTCACGTGATGTGGACACTGCTTTGCTGATCGGAACCCATGGCCCTCTGTCTTCCACAGCAACACATCTCCGCCATGCATTTTTCACTCTCCTCTCTTCTCCTGCTAGGGATTAGCAGTCTGGTATCTGCCAGCTCTTTGACAATCACCATCCCCGTCTCTAGTTCACTCCCAAACCCACATGTTCTCCCCGCAACCAGCCATGCCACTCTCACCACGCTTCCCTCTGGTGGGAAAGACCACATCCTTTCCGCATCGCTGACGCGCTCGGCGACATTTGTATTCCATGATCTTCCATCCTCGGGTTCAGATGCTCGGCCCGAGTCCTACCTGCTTGATATTCGCTCCGCTGGTGACTACGTCTTCGCCCCCTACCGCGTCGATGTTGCGGCCGATGGATCCATTCTCGGTATCTGGGAGACTTTCCGCGGGAACCCATGGGATAATCGTGGTGCAGAGAAATATATTGTGGATGTTGCTGGAAAGAAACAGGTTGATGTGGTTGTCGAGGCCAAGGTTCTTGGACGGAAGGTCTTCTATGAGCAGCGTGCTCAATGTAAGCTTGCCCCCCCCCCCCTCTCTTCCCCCATTGATACAACCTGCAATAAATGTCTATAGTTATACTAACCTTGCATTGAATTGTAGTCTCTCCCTTGAGCCTTGTCAAGAACCCAATGGTCTTGCTTGCAGTTGTCGCCCTAGGTCTCATGTTTGTCATGCCCAAGCTCATGGATAACAGTATGTCTATCCCTCATAACCCTAGTTAAATATCTAGGGCCTAACTCTGTTGTCTAGTGGATCCTGAGATGCGCGCCGAATTTGAGCAGCATTCTCGCTCCTCGCCCATCACCGGTGCCACTGCCAATGCCATGTCTGGTGGTGGGTTTGATCTGGCCAGCTGGATGGCGGGCACAGGTGCCCCTAGCCCCACGGCCAACGATGCGGCCCAGGCTGGTTCAACTGGTAGAGATACCACTGGCTCTACCCGGCGGCGCGGATAGAAGATTATTACTTCATATTGACTGTTCTTGGCATGGTATCTTGTCATTGTCTCGTGGCTAATTGTATGATACAAAGTCAACCGAAGCTGCTCTTGGCTCATAAAATTGAAGCCAAATGCCAATAAATGACTAGAGCTGTTTAGGCGAAACAAAAGCAATCCTCCCATATCCCTCCCGATGTCAAAACGCCTAGAAGCCCCTCGAGCTGTACAGAGAGACCTGTCCCTTATCCCGAAGTCGATCCTAGTAACAAACCAAAGAAGAAAAGAACAGAACAATCAAAGAAATCGAAACGCAACCGGGCTTAGAAGTCGCCTCCTCCGAAGTCATCACCACCACCATAATCATCACCGCCGCCGCCGCCGTAATCGTCGTTGTCATGATGATCATCGATAGCATCAGCAATCAGCATACCGCCAAGTAAACCGCCACCAACACCCAAAGCAGCAGCGCCGGCAGTCCCCATACCTCCTCCACCTTGTCTGCGAGGCGGTTGCTGCTGGTAATATCCACCCTGCTGCGGGTATCCTCCATATCCACCTCCATATCCAGGCTGGGGGCCATGCTGCGGAGGATAGCCACCACCACCGTAGTATGCACCAGGAGGAGGACCTTGCTGGGTATACGAGGCGTATTGTTGCTGCCGAGGCGGCCTGCTGCTTGAACTCTTGCCCATCAGCTTGCTCAAAAATCCACCCTTGCTGCGCTTCTGTTCCTGTTCAGGCATCGGGCTATGCGATGCTGAGCCCGCCGCATACCCCCCTGGCCCGGTGGACTGCGGCCGCGAAGCATTGTTGTAGTAGTCTGATGACGCGCCACGATCTCCTGGTCCGGCTCCGGTTCCTCGTGTACCGGCCCGGGCATCTTCCTCGGCTTGGAGCTTGGCAGCAAGCCGTGCATCTTCGTCGATCATGCTAGGGCTGGCGTTGCCCGGGCCAGTATTTGTTGAAGGGTTATAGGGGTTATTTGATCCCATATGTTGCTTCTGGTCTCCTGCATTGGCTATTGCTGCTGGGTCGCCCGACCCGGCATTGCTGTATGATGGCGGGAGAGAATCGGTTGGAAAATTACCGTCACCGCGCGGCGGGGGGGCTTCAGGGCGGTTCCATTGCGATTTGCCTGTGGCAAGGTCCACATAGAACCTAGCTGATTGTCAGTACTTTGGTCTTTATTGAGATGAGTAAACACACACCAAGCGTGGTAACGATCATCATACTGCGCTTTCCATCCCTCAGGTACCGAGGGCGGGGGAGGCCCGGAAGGCGGGGCGAACGACATGATGTGACAAGTACGATTAGGTTGAATAGGTTACAAGTCTGGAAGCTCGGATTTTCGGAATGATCAAAACGTTAGGTTTAAGTGAGGACAAGAGAAGGTGAGAGTGTGTGTATGAGAGTGTGTATGAGAGAGAGAGAGAGAGAGAGAGAGAGAGGAGTGCTTGGTTCATGGATATATACTCGGGAAGTAAGCGGAGAATTCTGGCCTTAGGCATATTGACTGCGCCTCCCGAGGCCGGTGGCGGTGCCCTGATGTCACCATATAAAGGGCCATATAAAGGGCCATATATAGTAACATATATAGTAACATTACAGATCTACGGAGTACAGGCTACCACATTCAAGATTTCAGCCTATCGGTTATATTCTCCTACAAATTGACATCCAAATATCATTAATAGCTATGTCGCTGCAACGTGAATTTCTTTAAAAAAAACCAAATCAGACCTCCTCGCTTCAATGCTATGCAAAATACATCACCAGTGTCGAGAAAGGTGTCACCTTAAACGACCTCCTTTTGGATGTTAGGATCGATTTCTCCACTAGCTGGGAACCAGTTATCTTCCTCAAGAAGCTCAAGTAGTTCCCCAAGGTCAAACCGCTGTCGGTGTGATCCCATCTCCGTATCTGAGTCCAGTAGAGTCAGGTCAACGTTTTCGGTGTTGCTGATTATCCGACGGGAGAGCCTGCGAGTCTTCTTTTTCATCCGAGATTTCTTTTTGACTTTCTCTTCTCTGTTGTCTTCTCCCTTCTCTCCACAGTCCTCTTTCTCATCTCCATTCTCCTCTTGATCTTCTTCCCTTTTCACTTTTTTCACTCCCATTTTCTGTTTCGTTTTCTCGGCTTTTTTCTTCCTCTTCTTTCCTGCCGGGGAAGAGCCAAGGGAAGACAAAGACACAGGGTTTTGGAAGATGAGCGTACAAGGGTCATTATGCTCCTGAAGTTTTGTCTTGTGGAATCCTCGATTTCGTATTTCCGCAAGTTGTATTTGTCTTTCAACCTCTCGTCTTTGGTTGGAGTCCAGTTCATGACGATCTTCTGGTGGTGGACCATCCAGCTGTTGGCTCTGGTATTTCTGGAGCAAAGGGAGCTGGCCAATTCGGTCAGAAGAAACATCTTGCTTGACATCCCTAGCCCACGAGGCAAAAGGTCCAGTGTAATAGGGCCCTTGACCCATACCAAACGTTTCGTGCTTGACAAGCTGGCCAGATAGGAGGAGCTGGTTTCCCGCAACGATGCCACTATCACTGGGTTTTTCGGGTTCTGGGGCATGTTCGAACTCGAAAGTTTTCATGTTAGGGTCTGAACAAGGACCCGATGATAGTATATGCACGCCTCCTCCAGAACCCCCGACAAGGAGATGAGAATGATCCTCGGTGAAGGCTGCACACATAATCTCCTCATTGAAAGTTGCGACATCCTCAACGAGGACATCTTCGGGTGACCGGCGAATGTCCCACCGTTTGAGTACGCCATCGGAGGCACCGGTATAAAATTGGTCCATAGAAGAACCCCAGAGAGCTACCCTAACACCCACGTCTGCCGTTTCCCGGCTTCGCTGGTGATCAATGGGGTTAAGGGGGGCCCTATGACGAAGTTCGTGGAGAATTTTATCACCTCTCCGATTATCCCAAACATAGGTTTTACCATCTGTGCAACTAGCGGTCACATATGTGCCGTTTGAATCCATTGGACAAAAGCTGACCTCATTAACATCCAATGCCGGGCAGGAATATTCCATCACAGACGGCACACGTTTTTGAAGGTCATAGTTGAGGCTAAACACCCTCACAATTGATTTCGTGGTAATGCCAATCCCTTTAATGCGCGCGTTGTGAGGATCCTCAGGACTGGCCGTTGCAAAGATGGGCAACGAGGAGTGCCACTTAATGTCGAAGACATTAAGTGAGTTGGAAGACATCCTGATAGTCTCATATGCGGATTCGCGGGCTCGCCACAAGCCTAAGTGGCCTTTGTATATTGGATCCTCCCCTGGTTCGGCCAGACCTCCGGCTAAGTATTCCTCAGTCGACGGAGTATGCCCCCAGGCCAGGGCCGTTGATGAGAACTCAAAGTTGGGCTTATAGCGTGCATCGCGGTCGAAGGGAAGAAGAGTCGATGTCAAATTTTCCGGGTCCTTTGTGTCCCAGACCAAAATTGATTCTGTCCCTGTAGCCAAGATATGCGGACTGAACCTCGACACGGACATCACTGCCACTCGAGACTCATGCTGCAAGGTATGGGTACAGGACATGTTGTGGATAGATTCCACGTCCCAAATCTTGACAGTTTTGTCAAAACTAGCGGAGTAGAGTCTGTTGCCAATCCACTGCATATTATTGACGCTCATGAAAAGCCGGGGGTCATCAACCGTTGACGATGTTGGCCGCGGAATCCAATGGTCCGGAATTTCCTTCAGACGGTTGCTCTGAAGATCGCCTAAGAGAAGATTGTTGGCCTTGTTGTACTGCATATTATGTTCGTCTGATTTAGCTGCGGCGCCTGCCGCAAACCGAGTACCATCAGGCGACCAAGCCAGAACAAGAAGATCCCCCGAAGCGCCTTGCCATGATTTCCATGGTCTCAGGTCCGAGACCACGTCGGTGACAATGGGACGATGATTTCCGCCTCCAAGCTCACGGCTGTACAGCAGCTTTTGAACATTTGCACGACGGGGCAAAACGCGACACGGCTCTTGTGGAGAAGACGCGACGGTGTCCAAAACAGCTTCGACATTTGTGTCTGGCTCTTCAGAGTCCATGGAAACGTTGACCCAAGGATTGGCGTAATAGTTGGTTGGTTGGACTCTATTTCGACTAGAGCGACGAATGGAACTTTGCTCGGCAGTCGGGGATATTGACGGCGAGGAGTGAGATAATCTGGAGGCAGATGACATGGTGTCTGGTGGGTAAGAGAAGTGCTGCTTTGACATAGGAGCAACTATCTCATCCTTCCTATTGGCATTTGAGATTGCCACACTCTCCCTAAGCGTCCGTTGGCGCTCGCGATGACTGGGAGAGATGCCATGTGATGAAGAGACAGATACAGAAACAGATTGAGGTGATGTAAGTCGGGAAGGCGCGCGGGAAGGCGCGCGGGAGGAAGCGCGTGAAGACGTGCGGGAGGAAACCCGGATTGGACTGCCAGAGGAAGGAGCGATAGAGCGAGAAGGAGAAGGTTGAGTGGCATGGCTGCCACTTGATGAACGCGTGAATCGAGGTGATGCCTCACTAGGCTGGATTTCAGTCCGCGGAGTCTGCCAGGCATCTCGGACCTCGTCTCTTGTACGGCCAGAGGTGGCCGGAGTTGACGGATTCTCTGGCAGAGAGGAGACCCTCGAATACTGCAGTAGCAAACGGAGAGTCTCACGTTGAATATCAGGGTTTTCCGGGATGCTTCGAGCTGACAGACCAGGGAATGCAGGGACAATGCCCTGGCCATTAAGACTGGAAAAGCCGTGAGACATTTTAGTACCACCGCTGATGTTTCGAGCTAGAGAGAAGAAAAAAAAGGTCAGACATGAATAATAAAAGTAACAAGAGCGTTCTCTCACATGTTTGACTTGATTGATATGGATTTGGGCTCAGTCACGTCTGGTGTCGGACGATGGCAAAGTGAGAAAGACATAACATCGGCCCCCGCTGTCACTTTGTTCACACTGAACCTGGGGTTTCCGTTATTGCCTTCCAACCCGTCAATCGTCGATCCCTTAGACCTAACTCCGTTCCTTTCTTTGGCAAAATCAAGCCTATGGCTTCGGATGGCTTTGCTAGGAAAGAAGATTGTCCCGGTATAGCCTTGGCAGCCCTATCAAAGCTGGATCCTAGGCAATACAGTGGTTCAAGATGTTGTTTCTGAATGGGTAGGATGGACAATATCTGTAGCGAGTGCAGATCTTCCAAGCCGAGAGTACGAGGGTCACAAAGGCGATGCGACAATGGAGAGGTAAGCGTGGATCTGTCATGCATTAGGTTTTTCCCGTCTAAAGGGATTGAGAGAAGCATACCTAGGAGTAGGTATAGAAGCTCAAAGAGTGATTGAAGGAGGGGGAATCAATGCGCAAAACTGAAAATTGCCCAGATTGCAGAAGATACAGGAGAAAGTGTGGAGAAATGGAGCAGAATCGCGTCGAGAACGCGATAACGCGGGTAACAGCCGCGATGGGCGGTGAACCCAAAGTAAGGCGGTCAGGTCTAAGAAGTATAAGAGTGGATTTCAAAGTAAAAATAACTGAATAACTAAATAACTAAACTACATATTTGCAGAGTACCTGGGTATCGTTTTAAACTGGTTTCCCAAAAGCTCCCAAGAACTTCCCAAAAAGCTTCACCAAGTCATTCTTTATAGTGGGAAAGTGAAATGGAAGTCAGCACCTTTGCACACTCGCATTTCTTGCACTCGAACAAGTATACATGGTGGACATTGAGAGTCCCAATTTTGTCTCTCCAGAAAGCGTGACCATATGAGTTGTCACATAGGTCTGGTAGACTTGGAAACATGTCCTGTCTATTTAGCAATGCGGCCCTTTCTACGGGCAGACACCATCATATCATACAGCACATCCTTGAACGCAAAAAGGAATGCAGCAGTGATGGCGCTTTGGGTGACCTTGGGTCCAATACCTTATTGGAACATATGTCAGTGAACAGCCACCAGGTATGATTTCCAAAAATCACTTACCCTTGTAGAGCCCCTTCCAGCCTTCTTCCCGAATAATCCTCTTCAGACTTCCGTTCAAGCTCTCCTTGGGGCCATCCCTGCTGGCCACATGAGCTCGGCTCTTGATGGTGATATATGGGTACGTGAGGCTGGTGGCCATGATTTTGCCTAGGGCGCCTAAGTAGAACGCATCCTTCGGCGTCATACGCCGGCGGCGCTCCACCATATTTTTCAATTGCTCGAAAATAGTGTATTGCAGAATTGGGTTGATCACCAGAATCAACGCCGGGAGGACGCCGGCAAATAGGGCCTTGGGGCCCTCCTGCCGGAGCAGGTCCATTAGGGTGCTGAGGGTGGATGCCTTTGTTTTCTTGGCACCAGGCAATGTTTCCTCCGCCTCAGACTTGCGGGCTGTCATACGAGTGTTGATGACCCAGATTGGGTTGGTGATCAGCACTGTGGCGCTCCCTGCAATGGCGCCCGCAATCATAGACTCCACTGTCGTGAGCTTTTTCGAGGCTCGGCCTCCCTGGATGGCGGCCTTCTCGAAGGCCGAACGCGTGAATTCATACCAATAGTAATACACAAAATTGGTGACGCTGATTCCAAACAAGGCTGATTCAAGGCCGGAGTATAGTCCCGAGATACCTTCTCTCTGTACAATGCGGCGTACGGCGTCGAGGGTAGTTGAGTGTGCACGCTTCGACTCGACTTGGGCTCTTGTCGACAAAGTGATCAGAGGGTATCTGGAGTGGGTATGGGGTTAGCGGCAGCGATGGGGAAAACGCGGGGAAGCATACGTCAAGACCATCGACAGAACCCCCCCTCCGGCACCTGCCAGCGCGTGCGCGATGTTATCACTCTGCTGAACAGCAGCAGATGCCTTACTCTCGACTCCAGGTTGAGACATGATGGGAAGAGTTAGATTATTGAACTGTGCTCAGGTGTAACGTATATAGCCTGTAAAGAGCGGAAGAAGATGAAATATGTCAGATTAAGAATGTTTTGGAACTTTACCATATGGGTTGAAGGGGGATGGGGATGTTCATGACGTTTTGCCGAAATGTGTACCTCGGCTCTTTAACCCAACTCCACTGCATTCCGAAGCGCCCATAGCGTAAATTCACCTATACATATGTTAATCGGATTACTCCGTACTTAAATTTGATTTGATTTCTTAATGTCCTCGGTACCTGCATGCTAATTGAGTACTATAAATGTGTCACATTCAAATAACCCGGAATGGGTAATATCTCCGGAACTACGTAGTATCTTCCAAGGTGAACTATATATGTGTTGATCATGATCTATACTACTTTGGAGTCGGCGCCCGTGACTTGCATGTGATTTATATATCTTCATAGATGCCTTTAATGGTGCATATAATTGTACACTGATATTTAACTCGGGAGGAAAATCTACATAATACAACACACTAGGTTACCAGAAAAGAATAGAAGAATAGAAGAATAGAAAAAGTAGCCCCATGTGAGGCAGTATGCCTCGAGAAGTCGCAAGGTTCTCGCTATTATTCCATTCACAAGTGAGAAATCCAACCTACAGAAAATAAAAAAGCGAAAATAGAAAATAGAAAGGTGAAGGGGAAGGAGGAAAAAAAAAGACACAGAGAGAATGATGGGCCAAGGTAATAGAGCAGAGACGTGGCTAGGAAATCATGAGAACGCAGAAACCGGCGGTAATCGCATAAGCAAACGCAGAAACGAGGATAGAACACAGGCCGTCTAAAGTGAATCCAAGGCAAGAAAAGAACCCCCAACGGCATTATCATAACGATTGCCAGCTGCGTGGAGAAGCTTCTCCTTGCCCATCAGAAATATGCCAGGAATATGCCGAGTTTCCAAAGACCTGACAAGCCTGACTTCTGCCGATTAGATACCACGCCGCTTGAAACCCCCTCAATTCATGATGTAACATTGCGCCAAAGTGAAGCACCGCACCACACAAAGAGAACGTCGTGTCGTTTAGCAGCAGCCACCTGCGGATCCAGACTGGACACCCTGGCCCTGGCCAACCTGCACAGTCGGCTTGTTGTTGACAGTGGCCGTTCCCATGCGTTCCTTGATCTGTCGTGCCATTGTCAAGAATGCCTGCTCAACATTCGACGCGTTCTTGGCCGAAGTCTCGAGGAAAGGAATTCCGAGACTATCAGCGAACTCCTGTAAAAGTGCAATCAAAACAGGTTAACAGTCTGCCCGAACGGCCTTGGGTCTCTCTTGAAACATACCTTAGCAACGGTGTATTCCACGACCTTCTTGTCCTCCATATCGCTCTTGTTTCCAACGAGCAGCTTGTTAACACCCTCGGTAGCGTACCGATCAATCTCCTGGAGCCACTGCTTCACATTGTTGAAGGAATCCATGTCGGTGACATCGTAAACCACGCAGATTCCATGGGCGCCCCGGTAGTAAGAAGATGTGATGGTACGGAATCGCTCCTGGCCGGCGGTGTCCCACTGTAGGTATTATTAGCTTTGTTTTTAAATGTCTGGTGTTTCAATATCGCCATACGATCTGAAGTTTCACAGTCTTGCCATCGAGTTCGATTGTGCGGATTTTCTATGATGACCTGTCAGCACCGCTATTCTCTTGCGGCCAAATACCCTGCAGCTTCCGAGACGTACGAAGTCAACGCCGATTGTCGAGATGTAGCTTTCGGTGTAGGTATCATCGGCAAAACGAAGCAGCAGGCAAGACTTTCCAACACCGGAGTCACCGATGAGGAGCAGCTTGAAAAGGTAATCGTATCTATCTCGATGGTTAGGCAACGGAGATCGGCAAGTTTGGGAATTTGGGTCGTGCGACGGTCAAATCAGCGACGCGACGATACTCTAGAAATCAAAATCACATCAGTCAAGGTTCAACACACAAGAAGGCTCGTATAGTCAACCAAAGCAGGGCGCATAGTTGGAAGGGAATTTGGGGGGGAGATGGAAAATGGGGAAGGCTTACCACTCGGGATTCATGATGAGACTTTGGAAGCAGAGAAGAAGGTGAAATGAAAGCAGAGGTAGAGCACACACAAGTCCAGAGGAATATAATGGGGAAAAAAATAAGTTGATGGAGTCGAAGTTCCTATGAAGTCGGGGGAGGGGACAATGATGGAACAGTCGCCTGAAATGATAGGAGGTTCAGGGAGGCAGACGCACCTGATGCGCAGCTTTGTTTCACGTCACAACCACTTCTCGGATTTTCTTTATTTTGTATATTTTGTATATATTTTCTATATATATATGCCTCTTCTTGAAGCATGTTCCTCTTTTTACAGATGTATCCATCACAAGAGCATTCTGGACTTGATTCCACTGCTCATATCCGAGATCACCTGCTCAACTGCTGTTATCCCGTGCATAAACTCAGCCTGGGTACTGGACCAATGATCTAAAGCATCTAGAATCCAGAATCCCCCGTTTTACATGGTATCAAAGTCCCCAAAAAAACCAATTTAGTTGAACAAGTATTATTGTTATAATTGTTATAAAGATCATAAAAGCCACCATGTTCGTAGATGGTGCATTTATGCGTAACCGTGTGCCCGGAGCCATTCGAGGACCAACATCTCCTCACGCTCCTTATAGGATGCATTGGTTCGAATGTTGTCCGAGACAATCACGAGTGCGCGGTCATAGGCCCCCGTTTCCTTGTCCTTGAAGAAAGACGCAATGTCGTCACTGATCTGGTGATCGGCGAACTTTGATAGACCCATACGGACAAAGCGCTCAAACACAACATTGTTAAATGATAGTCGTGTTTCGACAGCAGTCCAGTTGTCCTTGATGTACTGCCATAGCAAATGCCGGACCTTCGAGTTGGCGGCCAGAGATACGGCACCACTGTGGATGTCCTGGATAGCCACCTTGTCTGAAAACACGAAGTTCAAGTAGTCTTTCACCAGAGCAGCATCCTTTGTGCGTCCAAGGGCAGACAGGCAGATCTCTTTACCATCCACAGAGTCGGTGCGGATATACTCTTCCTTAACGGCATCGTATTCCTTCTGGCCGCCCTCAGACACATTGACGCTGAAAATCACTGACCGCAGATTAGTATGAATGGCATTGGCATCTTTTCCGGTCGCCCAGAGATCAAAACGGCGCTTGGCCTCCGAGACAAATCTATGAGACTATATTAGAGAGTGTTCAACGGCATTCAGAGACGAGGAAAAATATCTCACCCTTCATGACCCGCATTACAGGCCATTGCAATGAGCAGCTTCCGAAGCTGCACAATGAGGTAGTCCTCATCAGGCTTGAACTCCCAGCCAATCCGTTCTGCGGCTGGGGAAGCCAGTTTAAGGGTAAACTGTTTCAACCCCTCGGCCACTTTCTCGTTTTGTGAGAAAACCGACCGAAGGTTCGCCAGGGACGCAGATACTTGGGACCAAACACTGCAAGATGAGAGGTCAGAAATGACAGCAAAGGACCATAAGGAGATTGTAGCTCACAGATAATTTTGTTCGTCCTTGAATCCTTCCAGAAGAGTCAACAAGGCGGGCGTAGTGCCCTCACCAGAGACTGCAAGCGCAGCTGCATCACCTAGCAAGCCGATCTTGTCCTCGGTGCTCAGGAGATCAAGCGACTGGCCCAGCTTTGCCAGATGCAGAGGAGGGTAGTTGGTTCGGTAGAACCCAGACAGGTCCTTGTTGATCTTGTAAAAGGAGTCCTCCCCAATTCCTCCAACGGTGTCGGATTTTGAGGTCAGAGCACGGGTGTCAACGCTAGCCAGTTCCGGGCCGGATTTGATGCCGAGAGGAATCCACCATTTTGTCTCATTCTCCTCTGGCTTCGCGTCGCCGGTAGACAAGAATCGATTCTGGCTAACGGTGATCTGACCGGGCTCCTCTGTCACGGTGACAACCGGGAAACCGATCTTGCGAATCCAGGGATCCTAGGGTAGAACAGTTAGATCTCGAGTCGACCATACAGAGAGCCAAACAAAGAGCCAAGGGTTGAGTGTTTACTTACCATGAAAGAATGCACGTCCTGACCGGAGGCTTTGCTCAACGCGGACCACAGGTCATTTGTGGTTGCATTTCCTATAACCACTCAGCAGATGTTCCCCCAAATCTTCTTCCTTGACGCCCTTACCATATGCATGGGATTTGAGATAGTCCGCAACTCCACGCAAGAAAGTCTCTCTACCGAGGTGAACACTCAGCATGCGAATGACAGAGCTCCCCTTCAGGTAGCTAATATGGTCAAAAATTTGGTCGACTTCGAGGGCGTTCCGAACGGGAACTTCGATAGGGTGGGAAGCGCGGAGCGAGTCGAGGTGAAATGCTTGTTGCACACCTTCAGCCTGGGGGAACGTCAATATTGGTCTTAACATGATGGATATTACCTCGGGCATTCCGTACGACAAACTGAGACCAGACATTCCACTCTGCTTGCACATTAGATACTGCGTCAGATGCTCATCGGCTAGAAGCGAACAAAGCTCACCAGGATAGAAATGATCAACGGCAAGCCAACCGACCCAGGTTGCGAAACCCTCATTCAGCCACAACTCATTCCACCAGTCCATGGTGACAAGGTTGCCAAACCACTGGTGAGCCAGCTCTATAAATCGAGTCAGATACCAAAGCTATGTTGACACCTAGATACCCAGGAATTGAATGAATATGGGGACTGACCGTGAGCTACAACATAAGCAATGCGGTTTTTGTAGCGGTTGTCCGACTTTCCTTCATCGAAGAGAACAGCGGTCGTTCGATAGGTCACAAGACCCCAGTTCTCCATGGCACCCATGGCCTAGAACCCCACAATTAGCTCAAACGAAAAGCTTGGAACTCATAGGGAATACACGGTTACTCACAAATTCGTGAACAGCCAGGAGATCAGCCTTGGGGAGGGGGTATTCAATTTCGAAGACTTCCGAGAAATAGTCAACCGTGCGGTGAGCACATTCTAGTGCAAAACGAGCCTGGTCTTGAAGGCCCCGAGTGGTGTAAACTCGAACGGGAATACTCTTGCCCTGGTATTTGCGTTCGGTCATAGCCTCAACATATTCGAAGTCACCAACTGCCCAGGCCAGAAGATAGGTGCTCATCACCGGTGTCTTCTCGAACGTGACGAACTTCAAACCGGGCTTGCTTCCGTCTCTTTCGGATTGAACAGGCATGTTGCTCAAAGCAGTTTGTCCCTTGGGGACTTCAATCTCGAAATCGAAGGTGGATTTCAAGTTTGGCTCATCGAAACAAGGGAATGCCCTTCGTGCGTCGCAGGACTCAAATTGAGTGCTTAGCATGTAGTAAAAGTCATCCTCCTTGGGGGTGTCGGCAGATGGCTCTCCGACGGGCTTATACTTCGAGCGGTAAAAGCCGGCCATGGCGTTGTTCATGGTGCCCGTAAAGTTGATGGAAAGCACAACGTCTGCTGGCGCAATCTCTTGCGAGAAAGCGAGGGAAACGCGCTCCGATTGCTTGTCGTAGGTGATTCCGGATGCTTTGGCCAATTGGCTCCCTATGACAAGAAGACCGGTATTAGCTTGGTTCCCTCCCCTCTATATCACACGAATGACATGCTCTCACACGTACCATCTTTCCCCAATATCTCAGCATTTTGTACTTCGATCTCCTTCGAGTTCAGCACAATCTCGCTAGTAGGACGGGTGACTTTGAGATCGATCTTCAACACGCCCTTGTATTCCCATGAACCACCGAACTGCAAGTCGAAAAGAGAGACGTGGTAGTTGATAGGCTTAGCCCTATTGTCATATCAGTTTCCAATGCCGTAAACCAGAAAGATAGCGAGTGCTCAAATGTGGGAAACGAAAGAGGAGGGGGAAAAAAGGGCACCGAGTAACCCAAGCGGGGCATCACTCACACGTCAGGAAGTGTCTCTCGTTCTTGAGACGCCATCATGCGGACTTCGGCGGAACAATGCCTAACGGGAGGGAAACTCAGATCTAATGGGACAGCAGGTGTAGGCAGTCGAGGTCGTAGTCGAGGAGAATGCGAAAGAGAAAGTTTATGTAGTGTGCGAGAAAGAAGAGGAGGGGTAGGGCGGACAGTGACTGGACGGAGAACTTGAACTGCTACACCAGCAATGGATCTTCTTCCCCACATTGGGGGGGATTCTAGCTTAACCTTCTACGGCTATCGTCGGAGCTATTTTCCCAAAAAAATATATATATGAAAATAAAATAAAAAAAAAAGTAGTTTGGTTTGAAAGGAATTGCGACTGGCGACTCGGTGAAAGAGTGAGAGAGATAGGGAAGATATTCTCCAACGGAGCTCCGTCGGAAGCTTGGACCATTTTCGGTCTTCCGTTTGGATCCTCTCTCTGGTGTCTCTCTTTCTCTCCACTCTTACGTACAAACATGGCCGACTCCGACGAAGAATATGTGGGTGAGGTAACAGAAGATGAAGATGATTTACAGGTGACTCGGGGCGATAATCCGCGAGCTAAAAGAAAACAACGCGGAGGCGCAGAATGGGAGCTATCCAGAACATGGGAGACATTGGTGGAGGGTGCAGATGGTACCATCAACTCCACTGTCGAAGGTCTGTTGGAGGCTGGAAAACGAAAAAGGTCAGTCTCTTCCCCTTACAGCGTTCATATATTCTTTACTGAAGTGTATATCGGTCGTCCAGGCTCTTGAAAGATACGACACCACTACAGCGCGGTATCATTCGACATCTCATCCTAATTCTGGATCTTTCACAATCCATGTCCGAGAAGGACTTGCGACCCACGAGATACTTGTTGACTCTCCGATATGCCCAGGAATTCGTGAGAGAATTCTTTGAACAAAATCCCATCTCCCAGCTTGGTGTCCTCGGATTGAGAGATGGTCTCGCGCTCCGAGTCAGTGACATGAGTGGCAATCCAACAGAACACCTCACAGCCATCCAAGCCCTCAAAACACAAGATCCGAAAGGTTTGCCTAGCCTTCAGAATGGATTGGAGATGGCACGTGGTGCTCTCTTGTACGTCTTTACACCAGCCACATGTAGCCTGGGGGGGATTTGAACGAAACTAACTAGTGAACTTAGCCATACACCTAGCCATGGCACTCGAGAGGTACTATTTATATATGGTTCCCTCCTTTCCTCCGATCCTGGAGACATCCACCAAACGATAGATACCCTGATCAGCGACAAAATCCGAGTTGGTATCGTGGGGCTCGCAGCCCAGGTTGCAATTTGCCGGGAACTTTGTGCAAAAACCAATGGTGGTGATGAAACAGCATATGGTGTAGCACTGAATGAGCAGCACTTTCGGGAGCTAATGATGGACGTGACTACACCCCCAGCTGCCTACTCACAGAAAGATTCCGCAAGCTCATTGCTGATGATGGGGTTCCCTTCTCGTACAGTGGAGTCCAGTCCCTCGCTCTGCGCATGCCATTCAAAGCCCTCACGAGGAGGCTATCTTTGCTCACGATGCAACAGCAAAGTGTGTAGTCTTCCTGCCGAATGTCCATCTTGTGGGCTCACATTGATCCTTTCAACCCATCTGGCACGATCATACCATCACCTATTTCCATTGATCAACTGGGTCGAGGTGCCGTGGCGTCGAGCCTCGCGAAGCTCCGCTTGCTTTGCCTGTGGTCTTTCTTTTCCGCCTGTGCCTCTGGAAGATCACTGGCAAATGGCAGAGAACCAGACCAAGGGAATGAGTGTGAGCAGTCGCTACGAGTGTACCGCATGTCATAATCACTTCTGTATCGACTGCGATCTCTTTGCCCATGAGGTTGTGCACAACTGTCCCGGCTGTCAAAGTAAAAGTACACCACTGCACTCTGGGGCAACCAACCCAACATCAGGTGGGATGGATATTACGGTCTAGGGGGAATTATCTCAATATTGCATGGTTTGGCGTCCCAAGATATCCCTGGATTTTTCTGTTCACAGGCCAAAAGATAGCATATACGGGAGGGAGGTAAGGCGTCTATATATACCAAATACGAATTTTCTCGCAAGTACCATACGGCTCTATTTTTGAAAGTAGAAAAGGTGTAATTGCAAATAATTGGAGAATGCACGAGAGCAAATGAGCCTCGGCTACCTCCAGTTAGCTTAGATTAAGATTGCCCCACGCATCCTCCGCATCCTCCGCAACCCAGACCTTTGTGTGTATTCTTCATACAATGGCACAACCGTCAGAAGCTCAGGTCTTTGAAAGGCTACAATCTTACTCATTCACATCGGATCCCGAGTTTGCAAATGGCCTCTCAATAATCCTTGGTCACCCCGGCACCCCCGCCACCGAGGTGGAGATGAACCGGGATGACGACCTTGTCCTGCAAGCAAAATGTTTCTTTTTCTCACGGTATGCTGGGAATACCTCGCAGAATAATAGTTTAGGTACTAATCTAAATATAGGAAAGAAAAGATCACTCCGGCTATTGACTTTGTCGCCTTCAAATCATGGTTAGCTGCGCGGACAACGGAGCCCCAAGGGCTAGACAATACAAACTTGCAAATCTCCGAGGCATCGGACCCAAGCACATCTGGGCCTGAGAGTTCAACAAATCCTGAACCTGCTTATCCATCATCGTTTGCGCACATTGTGGAACTTATCACTACGGGACAACCAATACCCGGGATCCAAGACATCCCAGACACAGTGCTCAGTGGCCATGATATTTCCAGCGAGAAACCACGGCGACGGAAACCCTGGGAGAAGGATGAAGCGATGACTACCTCCGATGAAACTGCGAGGGCTGCTCCCTGAAGTTATATTTCTGTCCACCTGAGGTTTATGGGTTAAATATTCGAATGGAATAGAATTTTGGATAATAACAATGTGTTTTCTTCAAGAAAATTTAACGTGACACAGCCCAATCTTCAATCTATACGATTGAATGAAATGATAGCCACTGGGGATAGCAAGCCAAATGAATAAATCGGCAAGCAGTGATAAGTCTCAATATTGGAACACAGAAATGATTGGGTAATTTGGAACTGGGTCGACAGATATTGATAAGACACGGTCAGGCAAACTGGCAAAGACAAGACTGTCTGCCTGTAAGTAGAAGGGTGAAATGCTGGAGTGATGCTTTTTCTTCTTTGTTGTTGGTTCTGATTCTGAGAGGGAAGGGGGGTCTTTTTTTTCCGTCTTTCTTTTTGTATGGCGATAAAAGTGCATATGAAGTATCAAGAGACAGGGACAGACTCAACGAAGTGGCGCATAATGGGGTCCCCATTGATGTCCGCGGCCGAAACGACCACCACCGGACTGGCCTGTGGTGGTAAATTTGTCTTCGTTGAAATTGTTGAAACGGCCAATTTGCATTCCAGCCCCAGGACCAGGGCGTGTAGTGTGAGATGGGTTGCAGCAAAGCATAGCCACGCGAGAGCCAAATTTGGAGCCACGAAGGGAGACCATATGTTTCCTAGTTAAATCGGGTTAGACTTCAGACCACTCGAAGTAGAAAATGAACGGAATGGTACCGAATGTGACTGGCCACGAGCTCTCGTTGATGAGGCGCGGCATTCATCAAAATCCATTGGATGAGATAGTTCCCATACTGGTCACCCGCTACTAAAAACCCAAGTTACTATCTCCTCGTGGTATTAAAGCCCGGGCAACTTACTATCGATCAATGGCATGCGAGGTCGGTCAGCTCGGCCAGTACAGACACGAGAGAGATAATGATCCATGAACTCCGTACCGCCAATCTTAAGGCATTTTTCCACAATCTTAGATGCAAACTGATCCATGCTGTAATCCACAGCCCAGCGAAGAACATGCTCAACAGCTCGGCTCTTGTCGTGGGGAGCACCGTGCTCGCAGATGTGTTGAATGCACCAATTCCCGAATTGACCATGAGCAAGTACATCGATCTTCGCCAGTACCTCTTCGATTGCCGGTCGCTACAAAAGATCAGCATTAGTATAATCAATATAAAAAACCAACAGAGAAGCAGGACAGCGAGAAAAGGGGGGTTTGATGGGTATCGTAGCGGGTCAGGTTGAAGGGGAATCTCACCTTTTCCTCCTCCACGCAATTTTCGAAGATGTTCTGGACGACCAGACTTCCTGTCTCTCCAAGGGCGACCTCGTGCCACATTCCGCGTAGTGCCTCGTTTACTTTGGCCATCACCTGCGGAGGCTCGCCACTCCACCGGAGCTCGAAGAGTTTCTGCCAAACGTGGCATGCATATCGATGGACTACCGTCTCAGGAATTCTGCGGAGAAGTTCATGTACCATGATAGCTTTATGCTCCTCTGAAACGCAGTCAAATGCCTTTTGGACCACATGGCATCCAAACGCATCCATGCTGAGATTTAGTGTGTTGCCTCTGATCGCATTCGCGATGGCGACGACTTGCTCTGGAGTTCCATGTTCAAAGCAGCGTTGTATGAGGAAATTTCCAAAGCGGTTGACCATGAGTGGGTAGGCTTGATGCACAATTGACTCGATAATGTCGTATTTTTGCTCAGTTGTGCCGACCTTCAGCTTTTGTTGTAAGAAAATTGAAGCTTGTTGGTCGTTGTTGCAGATGATCTTGTCTACAATGTACTTCCAATCACACGACACGTTCTTGTCAAGCAGGCGTCGATAATTGAGTGGTTCAAGTGGTGAGACGTACGTCTGGATGGAATTACCGCTCATCTGACAAGAGTTAGAATGAATACAAGCACGACGCACATGATTATCTCTTACCGAGTTGGTCCATGTGGTTTCATTCGTGTTGGTACCTGTAAATTCGGACGCAGTGGGTGAGAGGGGGCTTCCAATCGGTCGAGGGGGATAAGGGGGCACAGAGTAAAGTCCGACCTGCTGAAAGGTGCTCGGGGGTCTCTTCGGCGAAGCAGGTGACTTGGTAGTCTGCTCACTGGAAGACCCGGAAGCAAATTCACCCCAAGGGGTAGGCTGAATTGGAAATAGAGATCCACCCCTACTGCTTTGGGTGATGGGGCGACGAGCATTGGTGATGGGTCCTGGGGCATACAACATCTGTTCGCCAATGGGACGTGAATAGAATCCACATGAACTAGTCGAGGACCCCGAGTGTGGTCTTTGTGATTGCAAATACGGTGGGCCGGTAAACGGAGGATACACATTGGAGACTCCCCAGAACCGGTTTGGGTCCTGGCTTGTAGAGCTGCTGGTGCCTGAAAGGCTATCTCCGTGTTCTCTGTCTGTGGTAGGTTCAATATGGGCCCAGAGCGCGCGAGATCGGTTGTAAGCTGCTGTGGACAATGGATCCGAGACATCAGATTGTGAATCATCTTGGGCACCCCACGCATCTTGAAACTGGGCGAATGCAGAGCTCGATGCATTAAAAGCATTCTGTAGGTGACTAATGGTCTGCTCTGTAATTTCGCGGCTACCGAAATCAGCCTCTGAGGGTGGACCAAGGGCTTGATCCAAGGTATGTTTTATCACACGAGTTTGGGCAAGCTCCTGCTCCTGCAGAGCAATCTTGGAATTTGCAGCAAGGAGTTCCTGCTTAAGGCGAAGCAGCTCTACCGTTCTGTCTTCCTGGGAGTAGGGATTGGTGGTTTCAGCGATGGTTAAAGCTGGCACTGTTGTAGCGGTGGTGACTTGGGACGAAACAGAAGAGCGATCGGTTTCAGAACGTGGAAGGGGGATTGTTTTGGGAGAGATCTTTGCCAGTATTCTGTCAAGATCCGAAGTTTGTCCGTTCAAAGGTTCAACTTTGATATGATCTAGCTTCTGCTTCTGGGATTGTGAGATTACAGACACATACACATGCGTGAGCTAATGCCACAGGAAACCACATACCTTGCTCGCCGAGTGCTCAGCCCCTTCACCAGACAAGGCCTGCAACTTCCCATGCCGGGATGTTTCAGCCACATCGGAAGAACCGTAATGCGTAATCGAGTTCTGAGGGCTCTGCCACAACCAATTTGGTTAGTATGCTAGAAATTTGATTCGAAAGTTGTCGCCCGAGAAACATACCGATGATTCGTGTCCAAAAGAGAGATTTCGCACATCAATGGCATCATTGGAGGCAAAACGTGCTCCATTGCCCATTCGACCAAGCGTTGAAGGTCCGCCGAGGGTAGACATGTTGTCAACTGGGAGAGATTAAAAGTGAAACAGAAACAAAACCAGAGATAGAGACAGAAAAGAACAGAGAGGAACAGAAGTAATGAAGTCACTGGGTGAAGGTGGGGACAGACAAGCTCGTTGGAAACCAAGTGAGTTTACATGCAACGAAAAGGATTCCGAGCAGATTCTTGCGAGATGACGGTAAACATAAGGGAACTTTTGGAGATGAGGAAGTAGTGGTGAGAAGAGACGAGATTGGGACTGGAGATGGGATAGAGAGAGGAGAGAGGGAACAGAGGAAAGGAAACCAGAGACCGAGGAAGGAACAGAGTGAACCTTCCATATAGATATGCCACTACCCAATTAGGCATAGTTGGTTCTCTCCAGTTTCATCCATGGATACATGTATGTTAGTATAGGCGTACATATGTATACATATGTATGTATGTATGTATAGTACCCATTAGTATACATAGTATAATATAGTAACTATAGTATGAGGTCGATACCAAGGTACAGTATAGTGTATCAACAATACCCTTTACCCCGAAGGTTGTCATTGGAAGGTTATATACATGGACAAGTCGTTTCATATTTTTATACCCTGCATCTTATTAATAGATAGGAACGGCACTTTATAGCATTAATAGTATGAATCTTCCAAGGTTTCACCGAGCCATAATACCGAGACGGGGGATGTAATATCATGAGCTACATTGACTATATCGTCAAGGACAGAGGCTGTATAAGCAGCCACGCTACGGATTCTTGTGCAATGTACAATGTACTCCGTATATCTATCAGAGCTATGTTGTAAATGTTCCCTGCCCTCACTCCCAAAGCCAAGACATTGCATGCAGATCAGGGTCCACACCACGTGACCCAGATGACGCGTAATGGAGAAGAGCCATACATACGAAGACGGAACAAGGGGAGATTTCTTATTATAGAAAATATAGAAGGGGAATGATAGAAAATCAAACATAGTAGAGATCCCTATGCAATAGGAATAGCCATATGCGCTTGCGGAATACTCTCGGGTGTATGTACTTCCTTATTAACTAGTGTTTATCAACTTCCCGTAATGTATGTGGCGGTACTCCGTACATGAAAATCCAATTGCATCTCTATCCGTGGTCGCCTTGCAAGTTATTATGGGGACATCATCTCAAACTTATATTTTCCCAACAATTCCTTTGTCTGACATATGCCTAGGTATTCACTAGGTAGATTCACAGATCATTTCATCGCTTGGGCTTCGCCGAAAGCGTGTGTGTTTCTATACTCGACGCTCATTCGCTCAAAGAGATTCGTCATCGACAAACCGGCGAACCAACCCGCCCTTTTTCCTTCATTAATTAGTGAAGCGGACACATATCCTCACCGGAAACTATTGAGCGGATTGCCTCTCCGCAGCTGCTTTCTCGCCCTTCTCGGGTAAGTGACACCAAGTGCGGGTTCTTTTCGGGGGGTCCGGGGAATTGACGTCTCTGAAAGATAGTCTAGACGTTCCGGGTCGTGGAAGATGGCTACAACCACAGTAACCGGTCATGGGCGACGCGCCTCCATGCGCCAGGCCGAATTGCAAATCCCAACCAAATCCTCCGTTCCTCAATCAACGAGCAGCCCGATAGACAAATTTCCGCCTTACGAAGACACCCTCGACACCGTCGCGGGGTCCACTCGTCCAAACCGAAGCGCCTCGGTGAAATATGCCCCGAACGAGCTCTGGGAACCCCGAAAAGCAAACCTTTACTCGCGAGAGTATGGGAACGGATCATTACGAAATCCCAAACTCCGCCCAAGAAAGAGCATCAGCGAAGCTATCACGACAATCAGAACACGCAATGGCAGTATGAGTGCCAATGCTCATGAATTGGCCGAAGCACTTCGCGCCCCAGTCTCTTACCGACTCACTGTATGTTGATTCGTGTTTTGAGAAGTCCACACCTAGAAGAAACCCCCTTCAACCAACGGCGCTCGCTAACACATTGTCACAAGGCTCTCTGCCTCGTTTGGTATCTGACCTCTGCCCTCACAAACACATCCTCAAAATCGATATTGAACGCCCTTCCGATGCCGATCACATTGACGATGATTCAATTTGCATTTGTCTCATTTTGGTGTTTGCTATTGGTGTACCTCTCCACAGTTATACCTCGGTTGAGACAAATTATCCCGATCCTTCAACATGGAATTCGCTACCCATCCCGTGACGTGATTTCCACAGCCTTGCCCCTCGCAGTATTTCAATTGGCCGGTCACATTCTGAGCTCGATGGCCACTGCACAAATCCCCGTATCTTTGGTCCACACCATCAAGGGCCTTTCACCTCTCTTCACAGTTCTAGCATACCGAATCCTGTTTCGCATTCGATATGCCCGGGCGACCTACTTATCTCTTATCCCTCTGACTCTGGGTGTGATGCTTGCATGCTCGACCGGAGTGTCTACAAATTTCTTCGGTATCTTTTGCGCATTTGGTGCAGCTCTTGTGTTTGTCTCGCAGAACATATTCTCGAAGAAGCTGTTCAACGAGGTAGACCGTGCAGAATCAGACCTGCAAAACCCAGGGCGGCGGAAGTTGGACAAACTCAACTTGCTTTGCTATTGCTCCGGGCTGGCTTTTTTCCTCACTCTGCCTATTTGGTTTGTCACCGAGGGTTACCCGCTAGTATCTGATTTCATTCATGATGGTGTGATATCGCTATCGGGTAAGCAAGGCTCATTGGACCACGGTGCTCTTTCCCTTGAGTTTGTGTTTAACGGGGTCTCACACTTTGCCCAAAACATCCTGGCCTTTGTGTTACTGTCAATGGTTTCTCCTGTGTCCTATTCAGTTGCATCATTGGTCAAGCGTGTGTTTGTGATCGTGGTAGCGATCATATGGTTTGGGAGCTCAACCACCTCGATCCAAGCATTTGGCATTGGTCTCACTTTCGTGGGCCTCTACCTTTACGATCGCAATAGCCATGACGATGTAGCTGACCAGAAGGCAAATACGGATCATTTCCGTGCCGAACAGTCCATTCTCCCAATGAATGTGCGACACTCAAGCAAGCCATGGGATTCTAATGGTTATGCCTTCCCCGCGGGGAGGCCCTTTGAAGGTGCCCCCAACAACTCCCATGCTGCAGCAAACAACTCCAAGAAGGAAGACGATGGGCCTGGGCATGCTCGACCAAGAGGAGCCAGTGTTTCTCGTACTTGGTTACCAGGGACCAAACAAGAATCCACTTGGCAGGTTAGTGATTCTCAAGCTGCAGCCTAGCATTTGTATTTTATTAGTTCGGTGTATGATATCATGGTAGCGATGTGCTGCTCGGAAGAGCCTTTTGCGTTACTATCCTTTCCTCTTGTTGTGGTGTATGCTGCCTAGGACGCACCGAGCATTCTTTCCAGTCACCCCAGATATAGTACTTTCGTTGCACATAGGATACACCATAGTCTAGATTGCCACCCGAAATTTTAATAGATGTGATCTATTATGAGAAAATCCCAGAATGTGATAGGATAAATAGAACTGTATTGAAAAATGTACAAAATCATTACAATATATATCTAAGGAGAATGACCTCGGGATGTAGCTACCGTTGGTAAGGAACAAAGTCATAATTAGGCGAACCCTTGACAGCTCCAGCTACGGTGCAATTCTGCTCTTGGGACATGCTGTAGAGGAAATAGGAACAGGGAAATTGCCTGCCTCCTACAATAAATGATGCCCTGAAACAATTTAATTGAAGAAAGAAAAGGGAGAATCAGGGGGGAGAAACGGTGGCTTTTAAGGAAAACCGGAGCGGCAGTTTATCCGCTTAACCGAGTCAATCGAGCCAATCCCCGTGAGCCCATTTACCGTTGTCCTTAGTCAGCAAGGTGATGGTCAGCACTCCCATTATGTAACCTTAGAACCGCAGATTCCGATGCAAAGTGCTCTCTGAACTCCCAACCGTCACCAGGATCTCACTCCCTCGCCCTCCTCCACTTTATCCCCCACCCTCACATCTCTGTTCTCCTTCCAATGATGCGGCCGCAGCTGTTTCGTGCGGCCGCCCGGTCCCTCCGGGTTCCTAAGGTCACCCCCCGGACCTTCGCAACGACAGCCCCTCGCGCGGCCGAGGTGGAACTCACCATTGGTAAGTCTAATCTTGGTCTAGTCCATCCAATTTGATCGATAGCTGATGGCTCTTGTCTCTAGATGGCAAAAAGGTGTCAGTAGAAGGTAAAGACTCCCTCGCGATAACTCATTGAACCCTCACTCACATCCTCTCCCCAAAGCTGGCTCGGCTCTTATCCAGGCCTGTGAGCAGGCAGGCGCAACAGTTCCCAGGTATGACAAGACTTGATGAATCCAATTTGCTTGCAGTACTAACATGCACTAGATATTGTTACCACGAGTATGTGCCTTTGGTCGAGTGACACATTGTTTTTGCTAACACCAGTCCCTTAAGAAAACTTTTGGTTGCAGGAAACTGTACGTGCAACCCATACTCCCTCGTCCCATGCCATTGATGCGTGTATACTAACCGAAAATATAGGTCGTATGTGCCTCGTCGAAGTCGAACGTGCCCCAAAGCCGGTGGCCTCGTGTGCTTGGCCGGTACAACCCGGTATGGTGGTAAAGACGAATTCACCACTGGTTCACAAGGCAAGAGAGGGTGTCATGGAGTTCCTTCTCGCCAACCATCCCCTCGATTGCCCTGTCTGCGACCAAGGAGGAGAGTGTGATCTCCAAGACCAGTCGATGCGTTACGGTGCTGATCGGGGTCGATTCCATGAAACCGGTGGAAAGCGTGCCGTGGAGGATAAGAACATCGGACCACTGGTCAAGACCTCAATGAATCGATGCATTCACTGCACTCGCTGTGTCCGATTCATGAACGACGTCGCCGGTGCCCCGGAACTAGGAACTGCCGGTCGCGGAAACGACATGCAGATTGGAACCTACCTCGAGCAGAACCTCAACTCAGAACTCTCAGGCAATGTCATTGACCTCTGCCCTGTCGGTGCACTAACTTCGAAGCCTTATGCTTTCCGGGCACGTCCATGGGAGCTCAAGCACACCGAATCGATCGATGTCCTTGACGCGCTTGGCTCTAACATCCGGATTGATAGCAGAGGCCTGGAAGTGATGCGGGTTGTCCCGCGATTGAATGACGATATTAACGAGGAATGGATCAATGACAAGTCGCGGTTCGCATGCGATGGGTTGAAGACCCAACGACTCACCACGCCGCTCATTCGCCGGGAGGGCAAATTCGTTCCTGCCACTTGGGAACAGGCTCTAACGGAGATCTCGTCGGCTCACCAGAAGCTGCAGCCACAGGCCAATGAGTTCAAGGCCGTGGCTGGACACTTGGTCGATACTGAGTCGCTCGTTGCCATGAAGGACCTGGCAAACAAGCTTGGCTCTGACAACTTTGCCCTAGATCAACCTGGAGGTGGTGCCCCCATTGCTCACGGTATCGATGTCCGTTCCAACTACCTGTTCAATTCCAAGATCTATGGAATTGAGGAGGCAGATGCCATCCTCTTGGTTGCAACAAACCCTCGTCACGAAGCCGCAGTTCTTAACGCTCGCATTCGCAAGCAGTATATTAGATCTGATCTTGAGGTTGGACTTGTCGGTGAGGAGTTTGAGAGCACATTTGACTTGAACCATTTGGGCACTGATGTCTCTTCCTTGAAATCCGCGTTGTCTGGAGAATTTGGCAAGAAGCTTGCCGGAGCCAAACGCCCAATGATTATTGTCGGTAGCGCTGCTGCAGAGCACCCCGATTCCAAGGCAATCTTCGAGGCCGTCGGTGGTTTCGTGGAGAAGAATGCAAGCAACTTCATTACCCCTGAGTGGCAGGGCTACAATGTCCTCCAGCGTGCGGCGTCTCGGGCTGGTGCCTATGAGGTTGGCTTCACTGCACCGTCTTCCCAGGTTGCTCAGACTACCCCCAAGATGGTGTGGCTTTTGGGTGCCGATGAGATTGCCCAAAGCGAAATCCCGAAGGATGCCTTTGTTGTCTACCAAGGACACCACGGTGATCGCGGTGCTCAACTCGCTGATGTCGTTCTCCCCGGCGCTGCATACACCGAGAAGTCAGGCACATACATCAACACAGAAGGCCGCGTGCAAGTCACCCGTGCTGCTACTTCTCTCCCCGGTGCAGCTCGTGATGACTGGAAGATCATCCGTGCCACTAGTGAATTCCTCGGTGCTCCTCTTCCTTATGATGATATTGAGGCTCTTCGCGACCGCATGGAGGAGATCAGCCCAGTCATGCGTCGCTACGACGTTGTTGAACCGACCTCGGTTGGCTCGTTGAGCAAGGTACAACTTGTGGACCAGAACAAGGGGTCTCCAGCTACTGGGGCTCCTTTCAAGAAGGTGATCGAAGACTTCTTCTTCACTGACGCTATCTCCAGAAGGTGAATACCCCATTCCATCTCATTTTTAGCATTAATCTATTTGCATTACTAACTCTCCTTCAGTTCGCCCACCATGGCCCGCGCCTCTGCTGCCAAGGCCACTGGAAACCCTGAGACCAACTTCATGGCCGCAGGAGAAATGTCTCCTCAGGCTTTGTATGGCTAGATCGGGTCTATTCTGACCTCATTCTGTGTTTCTCTAATGGTTGCAGGCGTTTTTATTGTACCACATCTTAAATTTCCCTCTTGATGTACTGTTTCCTTTCCATCCTCTGTGTTTTTCCCTATCATCTTGAACACCCTTCCGGTTCCTGTTGACCTCTTCGCCAATTCTCCGGTGTCGCCTGGGATTAATCGGTAGTGGTTGCCTTGTACATAAAAGACTGAACCCCCAAAATTTCGAGTCCATGGGCGTCGGAGATGATGAATCTGTGCTACTTTCATAATTTGGTACGTAGTAGCTTTCGAAAGGGAAAGTATAGTTCAGTATTCATTCCTATGGTAGAAACGAAGTGAGATCGTACTGGGACAAAATGACGGGGGGAAAGAGGAATATCCCAGCGACAAGAACAGGATAGGACGAAAGACAAACCCAGAGAGAGATCCATCTATGGGTGTATTGCAAGATGAATGAGTCATTGCTTGGGTATATACATATCTACATACAGGCCTATGGAGTCAAGAGGAACTCCTGACTCGTAGGTCGATCAGGCGCCCCTCCGCACATAAGATGGAACTGCGCCTCACTCTGTTGAGCTATTTTATCCACCTGGCCTCGTTCCGGATGGCCAGTTTAGAGCTCATCATCATCCGTCTCTCCCGCAGTTTCTTCGGCATCTTCGCTGGGCTGGGTTGAAGCAGTCCTCTTGATAGGCCCGCCGGTCCTTTTAGCAAATGGCAAATCTCTTTGAGGCGGCGCGGTATCCCTCGCTGGGGAGACTCGCTTCAGCTGGGCAGATTCATCCTGTGACGAATCGTCGTCCGTCGTGCTATTGTTTTGTTCGTCGTCCAAAGGATGAGGGGTAGAAGGCTCTTCGTCATCGGTATCTTGATTATTGGAAATACCTCGATCAGTCTTTATTGGATCAATGTCCATTTGTTCGAACCCATCAGAGTCGTCTGTGTCGCTCATCTTCCGAGCACTTCTCTTTGCCGAATGGAATTTCTCAGCTGTTCCGTGTGACTCTTGGGGAATGCTAGCTTGAATCTCGGAGACTATCGATATTTAGTCAGTCAGGATATCCAGGCTTCTCTGTTTAGGCAACTACCTTTAGTAGCATCCACAGTAGCTGATGCCAGAAGACGTTGCTGGTTGCGGATTTTGAGCTTTTTCTCATTCAAGACCTGCACAAAATTGGCCACCAGTCGATTCTCATGTTCGGTTTTCGCATGCATCAGCTCCTCAAGCTGTTCATTCAACCTATGTATGGTGTCCTCGGCAAGGCGATAACGGCCAGTCAGGCTGGATACTTGTTCCTCTAGCGTGTGAGCTCTGGCCGCAGTGATTCCTGTCCATTCAAAAAGCTCGACGGCTTGTTCATCGTCTTGTTTGAGGGTAAAAGCACCCAGGCGTTGCTATATATGTGTTAGTAGGGGTATCATATGTATACATATAATCTGGCGGCGTGGAATACGAACTGTGATGGTCTGCACTCGCTTCCGTATCGTGATCGCAATTTCCTTGTTGTCTTCATCAGAACCCGATATACTAGCCGAAGCTTCAAGACCGGTGGCCCAATCCGGGGCATCAGGAGGAGCAGAACATTGTCCCAAAATGAGAGAGACAGTTTTAACCCATTCATCATTCGATCCTTGGTAATTCTTTGCTTGAAGGTCTTTCAGGCGTGTTTGTTTCACTGCGCGACATGAGCTCATGACTTCCAAACTTCGTTCTGTGACAACCCACCCAAGCTAACATAGGGCGATTCCCCCTCAGTAGCCGTTAAGCTCAGATCAAGCGGCGCAGGGCCAGTACATGAGACATGGACGAGTACGAAAGACCCAGTCTCGTCAGATCTAGGAAACCGCAAGATTCGAGGGTCTGTTGAAACCGAAGGTGGCATATTTGGAATGAAGACTCAGGTAAGAATCAGGTGAGAAGAGCAGAGGGGGGTGAAGGTTATAGAGAAAGAAGAGAGAGTATTGCTATTGGGAAATGAGATATTAATTGCCTACATGTATATTTCAATTCCATGTAACTAGGTAACATAAGTCATATCCCAAGGCAACAGAACTCGAGTGGATATGACAATACGAGATACAGTACGTACTCCGTACTGTGTTATGTATGTAGTTACTTGGAAAAGTAGCGAATGGTGCGAAATGTACATACCATGTCAATACCATAGCTATGTATATTACATCTGTATGAAATTCCAAGCATCTTGTAGATAATTGTTATATGTAGTAAAAAACAGTTCTTCAATAGCACTCGGAACATCTACTAGGTACCTACTATATAAATACACGTACTGAGTGGACAAGGTTCTGTTACTTGCGTGTAATGGCTATGTATAACATACATACTGCACACATGGAAGTACGCAGTGTCCACTGATCCCAGGTAAACGGATTACCGAGATACATTACCAGTACGGGGCCCCGTCACGTTCTTCCTCTCCTCCACGAGGAATCTGAGATCCAGCCACAACCGAGACGTCTTTTTCCCCTGTCCCTCCTTCGTCTTCGCAATCAAGTTCTTTTGATTTCTTGAATTCCCCCGAATATCAGCGGTCGGAATCAAGTGTCTTGGGGTGCCCAATGCTAAAGTGTCCTCTTCTAGTGAATGTTTATGGATGAGGACCTGGCATTTATCAGGTCGCCTAGTGAACCCGCTTGGTCTAATTCGGCGAAATCGACTCTAGAGCAAGGCCTTTATTGAGCTGATTTCTCCAACCACCTGCCTTGCGATATCCGAGCTCACTTGTCACGCTACGATCAACAGTGAAACCGTGCTTCTCACTCGCTCCTATCTTTCGTCCCTACCAACCGACACGGAATGACGCTCATGTTCGCACCCCCTGAACCCTCACCAGTGTCGCAAAGCACTGAGTCTGCCACTTAAATACATCCACTTTTGGACGCCTGTAACCATCCCATGACCTCCGTGTTCATCTGTACGCCTTCAACCAATTCGCTTCCCCGATCATGGAATCTTTACCTATCCACCTACGACCGGGTACCGACGAGCCGATTGAATGCTGGGATGATGACGACGACTTGCACTTCAGCGAGGATATTCACTTTCGCACCGCATCCAGCGCGGGGTCCATAACAAACTCGTCATTTCGGCCCTCCGGGCACCGAGATTCTATCTCTTCTCGACGTTCTGCTCGCTCGGATATCGACTCTAATGCGGGCGACGAAGACTGGCAGGTACCGCTCTATGACAACGATGAATTTGCAAAAGAAGATGCCATTGCTTCGGCCAAGACTGCGGGCATCCCCATTCCTCCAGATATCCCCAAGTCAGCTCTTATTGGGGGCACGATCAAGCGCTTGTCAACTCGAAAGACTAAGCAAACTTTTGTTGATGACTGGTCAGAAGACGTTGAGCTCCCGGGTCCTGAAACCCTATTACGGCTCAAAATTCCTCGGGAAACAATGTTTCCCGACTCCCTTCGAAATTTGAGCTCCGCTGCTACCAGTCCAGTGAAATCCACGGCCTCACCATCTTGGGACGACGAATTCTCGACGCGTTTGCAATCTACCTTACGACCATTTGACACCTTCCAAGATGACAATGATAGTCTAGAAACCCGAGATATCCCAACCCTCAAAGCCCCAACTCCACGATCTCCGACGAAATTGAACATTGGCAATGTTGGCAGTGGTTCCAATATTGAACAGGGAGCAGATGACGATTTCAATCAGGATTTTGAGCTTCCCGCCAATCATCAACCTCTCGAGTTATCCCATCGAAAAGCAAATTTCTACGTTTCCAGTCCCACTTTGGAGGACTTCGATCTTGAGTGGTCCGAAGGAAGTATCGGTGTACGAGTTGGTGGTACCGCAAGGGATGGTCGTTCAGTTCCCAGCTCTTCTATCTCCATCGCCAGTCCCAGCGTTTCAAGCTGTCTGACGGCGGAAAGTGAAGACGATGGCCTCGAGGGTATCGTCATTCCCGATGGTCCCCTTGATTTCAGTGCTTCTCTGCAGAAGCGACAGAATGCCCAAGCTGAGAATGTCGAAGCGGGGGAGAGTCAGGCGGATCATATTCCTTCTGACGCAGATGACTTCTTTTCTGGCATTGATATCGACAATGAGAAGGCTTTCTCCTTTGGAAAACCCGCTCTAAATCCCAACATAAAGTGCAAGACAGAACGGCCATCCAGCCCAACTCGTCGATCTGCAACAACACTCACGTTCACCAGTGCGACAGGATCTCCACGGACTCGCATCCCACGCCTGTCTGGCCATGATCGCACCCATTCAACCCACCTTGAGACCGTGTCAGAAAGTGGTGCGCCTCTTTCCAAGTTTCGAACGTCCCAATCGCGTCTAGGGCATTCGTCTCAATCGTCAACCTCAAGTCTCCCAGCTCCTAGCGCTAATCCGACATCGCCGACTCCTACACTCTCTGGTCGACGGCTTCTCGGGCCTCGCAATTCCCGGGACATTGTCCAGGGTGGCGAGGGTAACCCTTCAGTTAGGCGTTTGAAGACCAAGCGATCCCTGCCATCGCTTCGTGGCTTAGGCTCGACGCCTTCGATGACCGCTTCCCAGCGACCACCGGTCGATCGTCCAGTCCGCCTTCCTTCTGCCAGACCTAAAACACCGGTAGATCTCCCCGCAACCGATGCGAGGTCGCTAGGTCGTAGGCCACAGGTGCCATTTATGCCGGCTGGTGTATCCGAATCCCAATCACACCATGCCAGTGTGAAGGGGTATCGCTCGTCACGTCGCACAAATTCAGATAGCTCTGGTGGACTTCTTAGTCCGCAGGGGACAGTCTCTCGACTCTCCCGGCCAACTCGCAATGAGCCGTTTCGTGCTGGGTTGGGCGACCCAAGCGCGGACTTTCTTGGTTCTACCAAACGTACCATCACACGACCCGCTAAAAGACGCAATTTCGGAGATGGAACGGAGTTGGAGTCGTTCGATGACCTATCTACATCGGTGCTGGCCGAGAGCAAGTTCGTCAAAACCCCCACCGGTCGAGGTGCTCCAAGGTCCGTCCGCGCCAGACTCAGCCAGAGCCGGATTGATCCCCCACATGACGAATCACCTACTCCATCTTTAACATCCCCATCAACCTCCAAGTTGCGCAGTCCAACCCCTAGGTTTGCGCGAGATACAAATGCATCTAGAAATGCAAGGGAGCAACGCATTGCATCCATGGCTATTAACTCGAAAGCCCGTGAACCGAATCCTCTTTCGGCCTTCAACTCCAACTGGAAGTCCCAACCAATCTCCAGGATTCCTCCGGCGTCTGCAACGATCAAAAGCCGGAAAGGTAAACCGAATTCCAAATCCACATCCAAGCCGCACTTGATCAAGCCCATGGGATCTGGGGTGCAGGATGCCAAATGTAAGCCACATTTCCGATCTTTCTATTTACATCATTTTATTCTCCAGTTTATTAACCGTTCTCAGCTGTGAGGGGTATGCGTTACAACCCTATCAATTTCCGGTGGGAAGGAAACGAAAATTTGGTTCAAGAATTTGATGCCACTCCCAAATCACCCAAACCTGCACCGGCTCTCATCACCAACGTTGGTGCGATGCAGAATGTGCAGACCGTTGGTGGGATGGTCTTCGATCCACATCGTATGTGTTGGCTCCGAGCATCTCTTGGAGGTGCCGAGGAAGACGACGTGTTTGCCGGTCTGGACGACTTGGATGACAGGATCAGCACAATCAATGGACGAAATTCTGGAGTGATTGAAGACCAATTCCCAGCAGTGGATGATGCAAGTGCCGGTGAATCCTCCGATGAAGGGCCTATGACCGAAGAATTTGATGTCGGCCCGGAATTCATTCGACGACAGCGGGCGGAAGAAGACAAGTGGAGACGCAAGGTTGACAAATGGGTATTCGATCGAGGCGATCGAGGCGATCATGAAAATCATTGGAAATGGATCATCCGCGATTTAGTGGCCTTTGACCGGGGATCAGCATAGAATGCCAGATTTGACGTCTGCATCCTTTTTTTTTTTTCCCGGACAGGGGTCGCCTTCTTTTTTTTTTACCTGCATGTACATGTACTAACCCAAAGCCCATACACGAACTTACGACGTGAAGACCCCCATTGGCCCTAATGATTCGGCCGATGTCATGAATTTATGGTTCTCTTTTCTTTTTTCTTTTTTCAAGCATATCTGACCAAGGGGGTAGGATGCTATGTAACTATATCTTTTTGTCTTGAGTACATACAGTTTGAACTGTGTATACTATTATATATACTATATACTATTTTCCGTCGACTATACTAAATGAAATATAGATTTAAAGCATATTGACTCGGAAAAAAAAAAAAGAAAAGAAATCGGAAAGCAGCATGGTGACACCAGATATGTTTTGGACTGTCTGCGAGGGTCCGATGAAGAATGTCCGATGTGTCTCACCTGGTCAGCCAAACGTAGGTCATCCTGTCGTCCCGCCTTGTACACTTGTACTTCCTGCACTTCCTCTTCTCCACTGCTCTACAATTCTACTTTCTTTTCAGTGTAAATGCCACGTCAAATCAAACATCTCGGATGCTCACTTGCATTGATAAAATTCAAATTAAACAATTCGGACATGGACCAGACAGTACAACATTAACATGACAGGGACCCCTAGAAGACTTCAAATCTCGAGGGAATCCATCTCAATTGCCCCAGAGCAGTTGTTCGTACATCGATGTACACCCTACGAGTCTCTTCTCTCTCCCTCTTTTCTTCCCCTCTCTTTCTGTCCCCTCTGCTCACCGGATGAACCCAACGGGGAGAAGCTTGACGGATGCAGAACTTCCTAGAGGGAATTCCCAAACCATGTTCCTTACCAACTTGCACGGCTACTTGCATGGACAACTCCCCTTTTTTTTTTTCTTCTTTTGCCCCGGGGGAATCTCCTGCCGACTTTGTTTGATGAAGCAAACGTGCAGACAAAGAGTTTCCCCCTTTCCTGATTCGAGTCGGGAACTATACGGGAGTAGAGTTGTTCCGCAATTCTAAGTATAGGAAAATTCGGGGAGATGATTTCGCCCCCCGCTGTACTTGCTGTACTTCGGTCAAATCAGGAGAGCCAGATGGTTTCCCCTCTCCGATAGGGTGCCTTGAATAGCCTGTCCACTCCCATACCCTCAACGTGGCTTCTTGAGGCAAATGGTGGCGCTGATTGAACCTCAGGGCATCGAAAGGCAGGATTCCGTATCACCATTGCTTCTGTGCGCTGTCGTATCAGCCTGCTTCCACGTCTCGATACCTTCGGCGAGTCGGAAAGAATTGACCACGAACCCCAGTCCTTTCTCGCTGCTTTTCCTTTCTTTTTTTCGTTAGACCCATGCCGCTATCTTCCCTGCAAGCTTTGGTAATACCTATGCTTCCGTACCTTACAGAGCTCTGTTCGACTCGCCTGGCTCCATCATTTCTTTTTCTCTGTGGAATATTTGCTGTTCCTCTTCCAGGGATGCCCTCTGTTGTCTCTGTCCACTATCTCTGTCGCGACATGGTCCCGTGCACTTCATCTTGGGCATCAGCCATGTCAGTCTGCACTGTTTGTTCCATTGGGATCTTTTTAATAGAATTGTTACCCCGTTTCCAGATCGGCTTTCTGTGAATTATTCTTCTTCCTCCCCTTCTATATCTCACCTTCGCACTGTGGTCTTTCTAGATACAGTTCATTTCTTTCTGTGATACTTGCTGTGCTGTGGTGTACCAGGGTACTGTGGCAATTCTTCCTTGACTACATGCCAACGAGTTATCCCAGTCTTCGTTCCACTATCATCATCATCACCACCCTCGGAGACTCGCTGTATACTGGCCTTTTTTTTCCATACATCTTTTTTATCTTGTTCTTCTCTGTTTGAAGCAGACTGACGTGAGGTGAACAATAATCAAGTGACATTCCAACTCAGCGAGGCATCAATTATGAGCAGTTTCGCAAGGCGCAACGAAGGGAATGATGCGTATCTCATGAATCACCAAATGGCAGTGCCTGGCTCGTACGGTCAACCGGAGAGTCATGACTTCAAGCAAGAGAGCCATGATTTCAACGCACATGGATCTGGTTCATATCACTTCCCTCAGCATTCCTTTAACCCATACGGGTCTCAGTTTGGGCAGCCCTATGGCCCACAGTCGAGTCTGTCTCCGGGGTTGCAGCATTTGCAATACACGTCGGACCATTCGATTCCATCGATGACAACACCGGATGACCCGAGGCTACACCATCCCCCGCAGTTCATGTCCCAATCGCGTTACCTTCAGGGGCCAAGGTATCTACCCCGCGACCCGCTGGGTGAAACAGAGATTGAAAGCCAGGAGTCTCACAATGAGGCTACATTGTTGTCGGAGGCTGTAGTGCCCGCACTTAGCGGCTTCCCTGATGTAAAGGAGTTTGATCAACTGATGCAGAAGTGTGTGATCCGTGATATACCATGCTAGACTTAAGGCTAATATCTCGTCATTCTAGCTACGTTGAGGACCTGTCCATCAAGAAGCAAGATAAAGCGTTGATCTATGCTAAAAGAGCACGTAACATCAGAACTGTGTTGATTGACCCCAAAGACACGGCGGTGGAGTCGGCTCAATTTCGGTATGAATCTCATCGATTCAATCAATTGCCTACCTTGCTAAATAAAACAGGTTTTGGGTTAAAAAGATGTTCAAGCTCCAAGCTGTGGGATCGGATGTAAGTCTCGCTTGTCCCAACAGACATGATCAACCAATGCTGATGGAGTCCCTTGTTGCGATATAAAGCATAGGAAGATGATCTGTCACGAGGGAAAGCCGGTTGCAATTCGGGAAAAGTTGTTCAAAATCCTTACCAAGGCCCATCAGCAATGCCAGCATGGTGGCCGAGACAAGACATCTGCTCAGGTCCGGCGGATCTATTCATGGTGGGTAAATCCGAGCCTGTTACATGTATATATGTGTGCAAATGAAGTGTCTGATCCGCAGCCAACTGACTATATCATTAGGGTTCCTAAGGAACTGATCTCCCGCTTCGTCAAGATCTGTCCAACCTGCCAGGTGCGCCGTGGGGGATCACGCCTGACGCCGCCCAATTCGCGAAGAAGCTCTCCTAGACTGGAGATGATCTCTCGATCCCCCAAACTGCCGTCGCCGCCAATTTCGCGACGAGAGTCGACGTTTGCTGGTCAAATCCCCCTTGACAGGACGCAAGCAGATTATTTTGGTCATCTACACGGTCACGGTGGGTGGATGGATAGTCATCAAAATGTGCAAGGTCGCTCGAATCTAGGTAACGGTGTTCGGTCGTTCCAAGGTCCCATGGGCAATCTTTCACACTCAATTGCTGGCACCTTGGATCCCTTCTCCACCGATTTATCGATCCCTCCATCCCAATTGAGTTATACAACGGGATATGCCCCGACGCATGGGGCTGCGCCTCAACGAGAGTTTTGATTATCTATTCTGGTCGACTCGTGTGGATGTTGCTTTTTGATATTATCGGAGCGCACTAATTGTGTGCTCCCCAAAAGTATACCTTGCTAGGAGTCTCTAGATCGTCTTATGCTTCCTTGTCAACCACAAGTCTGAGCGGTGGCATACACGGACAGGGCGAGAGGTCGATTCCGACCCGTTACGGGGCTTTGAGTGTACGAAGAGACAAGGGATCCCAACAGTGGATGGAAGGGAAGGCAGTCGAATAAAAACGGGGAAGAATATGAAAAACAAAAACAAAGAATACTCTGAATAATTGAATCTTGAATCTTTGCATTATACAACATAGACTACCTTGGAATGGTAGACCAATGACCCAAAAGTACAGAAGTTTTGACCAGAGAATTTCCCTTCTCTGGTCAGCATAGAATACAACAATCAGATATGCACATAGTCCATGGTCGTATTCGATATTTGACATTCGGTAGTCAAGTCCGGGTTTATTTGAGCCTCATATGACCATTTCTAAATGCATACAGACTGGCGACATGAAAACATTAATTCATAGCAACTCCCAGTGTCGGGGCTGGAAGGGGGTTGTTGCACGGGTTCAAGGCACTCGGTGCCTGTGAGATAGGCGATCACAGTGTTCCAGGCAAATATAAAAGGAAAGAGTGGATCGGATTCAAAATTCCATCTCGGAACATTGAGAAGAACCAATGTATCATCAATTCCTCAACTCATTCAAAAAGGAAAGGATTCTAAACAGGAAGCGAGAACTTCTTGCCCTTCAAAACCCTGGGGAAAGAAAGCGCACAAGTCAGTGTCCACACCACACGGGGGAGGGGAGCCAATTGGGCTTACTTGTTGTAGTAAATGTAAAAGAAATCGGAGTAAAGCAACGTTTGAATGATGCCGGCAATAATGGTCACAGGCTGGAAGGAACGTTGGAAGGAGGCTTCGGTGAAATAGCGGAAGACCCAGTTCGGGATGTAGAGTGCCCTATAGAGTCCCAAAGCAAACAGATAGTGGGTGGTGATGGTGTCTGCCTCCCCGGTTCGTTGCAGCATGAATAGTTGTGGCAATATGGCAACCGACTCCAACCAGATGGAAAAAGTCCAGAGTATCTACATGACGGTTAGTCCGGTTGTTTCCACACCATAAACAGGATGCAGCCAACCTCGGAGATGCGATAATCGCGTGGAAAGAGAATCGCGAGCACCGCGCTAATTCCGAGGAGGTATTGAACCTTGAACGTATCGATGTTGGGATCATGTGTGGGTTTGTAGTCGTTGAGCATGAGGTAGATGACGTAGGCGGAGGAACCGATAAACAGAAGCTTGAACGTGGTGAGGTACAGGGAGTCGGTGAACGTCCAGAAAAGATCTATAAGTCGCATGAGCGGTTGTGATAAACATAATGCCGACGGTAACGTTGAGGCCTACCGAGATACCGAGTGACGAAGACGAGAAGGTATAACACCTGCGACTTGAACGACAACCCGGAACAACTCTGCGATCCGCTATTAATTGGAAGTCCTATGTGGCTTTATGGACAGGAGAACGTACGCTTGACGTCTTCATCTTCTGCAGAAGCATGAAGATCGACGCAAGATGGGAGAAGTCGGCTGCGACTGAGCGTTAGTATATCGCGTTGGTTCCCATTGGTTTTATGTCATACCTAATAACCTGAAGAGATTCATTATGCCGGAAACGGATCTCAGTTAGCAATATGAATAGTGACCTAAGCTAGGAGAAGGGGAGAGAGAGAAAGAGAGAAAGGAAGGGGAGGAGAGGAGACAAGTTTGAGAAGTAGGAGTTTCCACCAAAATAGCTTGAGTTGTTGACACGAAGGCAAAAAAATGGAAGGGGAACTTAAATTACTTGCAGATCAGGTACATCATAGTACCCAGGGATGTATATAACAATACCGTACAAATAATACCTTATGCGGTATGTATTAATACGGACTAATGGTGAGGTGAGAATGTTTACCCAAATGTACATTTTTTTTTTTTGCAAAGTATTGAATATACAGGGATTTTTACTGTTGAAAATACAAGTACTTTACTGGAAGTTGAATATTATTACTTGTATTTCTTCTATTAAATTATCAAGATATCTACTTTCTATGTACGTATTTTTATACGAGCCCAAAATGCATAATATCGTCAAGTCATCATATTGATACAACCTCGGAAGAAAAACAATCATAATCGCTACCTAGGACCTCAACCAGACACATGACCAAATAAAACGCCGAGATGAATTGCCATGGTAGGACAAGCATGTATATTTGCCTCGCTAGAACAGGTTCCCACCCCCAATGCTCTCATCAGCCATTCGCTGGAGATGGCCCTCAGCTAGCTCGCTCTTAAGGGCGCAGATTGAGCTTTCGCGATCGAGTCGATCCCAGTCTCGAAGTCCTGCTCGCTTGGACCTCTGCGTCTCTGCGATCTGCTCAAGGAGTTTTTCTTTGTCGACATCAAGCTGAGCCAACCGCTTCTCCACAGCAGGGTCTAGAAGCGACGGAAGACTTCGACCTTCCGGTATGATAGTATACAGACCTGCAAGGTGGTTGACCCCCCTCTGAGTCAATGGTTGAGTCACGGATGGGATGCTGGGTTGTCGAGAAGTTGGATGTCGGTAACTGCCACCTAGTACGGGAGATGAAAATGAAGCGCGAGGACCTGCTGGTGGGGCTTGTGAAGGTGCAACAGTTCCACGGCGTACCGGCGGAGATCCCGTCCAAGCTTCACGTGGGCCAGGTCCGCGGCGAGGACGAGTCGGCGCTGATAGTAAAGAGACATGCGGAGGACCACGATGCTGATTAGATGGTGGCCTTGGTCCCTGATAAGGTCCCGATGGTGGCAGAGGAAGTGGGCTTGCGCCGTGGTTTTTCGGTTGAGTAGGGATATTGCCACCAACCCTGGTCCCGCTTGCCTGGGGTTCCAAATGTGTCTTCTCTGGGATCGAAAAAGGTGAATGATTGCCAACCGATACTCGATCCTCAATATCTGCCCGTTGTTGTGGGTAAGGGGGCTCCGCATCGTAGATCTGATCCCGGTACGGAGATTGACCTGAGGGGTTCGACGACCGCTGGAAGGGCACCGGAGAGCGAATCGGCGACCGACTACGAGCTCTGTTGGGAGCTACAACAGGCTTTTCTGTAGCCGGCGGGGAACGTCGAGATATCAGGGCGGGCGGTGACGGTGCAGGTGAAGCATGTCTTGATGGCGACAAAGTCCGATCTCGTTTCATCGCATCACGAGGGTGGTCTCGATGCGGGACATGAATTGGACTTCGTAGCAACATGGCTTCTGGCTGTACCCTCGGCGAGGAAGCTCTAGGGTGTTTGTCAATATTCAAGACAGCAGGGCCGTCTCGTCTCGTGGGTCGGAAGACTTGGCTGCCAGGAGTTGTATCACGTATTCGTCTTGGGCTGTTGCGAGCGCGGGATGCATTGCGTGATCTGCCATCACTGTAGGGCGATTTCGAGCGCCATTTCTGGGGCGGTGATCTGACCCTTTCATCTCTCCTGGGCGAGAACCTTCTTGGAGGGGATCGTCGTCTTTCATAGGGAGGTGGACCGAAGTTTCTCCCCGGAGGAGTACGTGAGCGGCGCCGGTATGGTGGTGGTGACCGACTTCGTAGGCGTCCATACCCTCCTCGATTTGATGACGGCACCCAAGTGTCCGCTCGTGGTCGAGGAGGGCTTCGGGTGCGTGGTGGCGAACGTCGGTGACGAATTTCATATCCCCGAGAAGGGGAACGACCGTTTCTTTCGGCGGGACGATAACTTTCACCGCCTCTTCGCTCATCGAATCTAAGGGAAATACTTAGAAATTTGCTTCCTTTCAAACGTTTTGGTGCTCCTACAAACCTTCTGCGATCCCAGTCCATTCTAGCACAGAGAATATGGATATTAGAGGAGGTAAGATGAAGTTCAGAGTACTCCAGGGTGGGAATAGACGGTGAAGCACAGGAGCACACAATTACCCAGTGCAACTTCTCCGTCTCCTGTGTGGAAAGGGTGAAAGTAGATCAAAGTAGTACCAGGAATGGTAGATGAGAGAACCGAGCTAAACCCTTTTTGGAATCCATTCCCGTGACTGTAGGCCTCAAATGTACCTAGGTATGTACGTACAAGAAGATGCAATCTACTGACTTGCGGGATTTATACGAACAAATCTACGGGGTACTACCCTTGAAGTTTCATGGATTACTCAATAAGAACTTCGGTTCAAAACTAACCGTACATTACAGGCCAGAGGGTTTCTTGCAACCCAGAGTGTACACCAAAGCAGCCAAACTCCAATGCTCATCATGAAAGAAGCACGCCCCAGGGAACCCAATAGAAAGAAAATAAGAAATACACTGAAAGAAGCATCTTTAATGCTTCCCTCGTCTCTCCTCCTCCTTCCGGAATCTTTTGCGGTGCTCCTGTGCAATCATGTCACTCAAGTCCTCCTGGAAACCCCAGTTCGGTGGATTCTGCTGCTGTCTCTGTGACTCGTACATGCTCTGGAGGCTCTCTTTGCTGAGGCCATCGCCAGATTGAATTGCATCCAAGTTGACAGACACTTCAACATCCCCAGGCTTCTTGCGTTTCCGGGTTTGGTCCTCTGCGCCGAGAACAGGAGGCTTGGCTGTTGATCCGGCAAGGTCGTAGGCCCTATCACCCCCGAAAAAGCCTTCCACGTTTGTTTGCCTCTCGGGAATGACTTGATAAGCACTCCGAGGGTGAACGGACTCCTCTGTGTCAGTACCACGATGGTGTTTGCGCACATCAAACTCCCCAGAAACATTCTCAGCGCCGACAAATTCAGATGGTACTGCTGAGTCTATTCCACTTGGGGTTTCCATGCCACTAGGAGAATGAGCACCTGCACCCACGCCATCTTCGTCGCTTTCTTCTTCATCTTCATCCTCCTCCTCTGCTTCACTCTCCTCTTCTGACTCTTCTGCTTCATGCAATTCTCCCCAAAGATCCTTTTCGATCGGCTCTCCTTGTTGGGCATGCTGTTGAGGCTGGAAAACGCCGAAGATATCACCTCCGAATAATGGGCGGTTGTGTTCATCGACAGGTGGCTTTCCATAACCTCCGGGGTGGTAGCCCCACGACGCGCCGGGGGGAGGCGGCGCATTGAGGCCGGGGACTTTTAACGCGGGGTAGGAGGACGGGGGACCATATCGCTGCTGGTTGACGAGCCACGGGGGAGGGGCTCCTGGGGCCATACCAAGAGCGTCTCTTAACTCATCGCTCAGTTCGCCGGGTCGGAGATGCTTGAGATTGGTCTCGTATTCTTTGCCCTCATAGTATATCTCACCGTAGCGAGTCAGCTCTGGCTTGGTTTGGAAACGGAAAAATGCCTCGTAAAGCTTCTGGTAATCAATGTCCAGCTTGCCCATCTTTGGCTGCACTCTTTCCCGTTGCTTCTGTTTCAAACTTGACTGTTCCTGCTTCTCTAAAGCAGCATCGCGCATTTCAGATATTCCGGTCTCCTGTATAAATTTCGGGAGAGCAAACGGCGCCTTCTCCACTCCGCGTTTGGATGAGAGATACTCTCGTTTGAGCGACCAGTGAGAGGGAACCGGGACAACATTGCGATGAGCTTTAATGTGAACGAGGAGTCGAGGATCAGGGGCGGATGTATCTGTCCATTCAACGATTTCAGGCTTTCGCACCATTGCTTTGAGTTCAGCAACGGATAGCTTGTTCATTTCTTTCCGCTTCTTTTTTGAAATCTTGGGCTCGCTCTCTTGCTCTTCGTCGGGTATTTCATCGCCATCGTCAAAGAAGACCTCGGGTTTATCAGTCTCCTTCGTCAATAAATTTTCGTTCACTGTCTCGTCGAATCTTCCGGCAACGCTTTTGTACATTTCCCATAGCGGATCGCTTGGCTCGATTGGCTCGATAAGCAAATCGGTGTTGGTATCAGCCGGCGCATCCTGAGCAATAGCCACTGCCGGAGGTGACGGCTCCCGTGATATGGTATTGTCAATGGAAAGGCTCGTAGTCTTGACAGCAGTGTCAGATTTGCATTGGTTATGGCTAAGAAGCTGTGAGGAATATAACTGCCTTACCTCGGCTTTCTGGGCCTTTTTCTTGGCTCTTCTGAGCTGGTTCTTGCTCAATTTCATGGTCGCTGGAAGGTCTGGTAGCCGCTCAATGAACGCGGTGCCAGGTGGGGAATATTGCAGAAAGGGAAAGAGATATGGCACTGACAGCCTGGTTCAAGTGCAAGTGCGTGCAAGGATAGATTTAGCGAAAGACGATAGAGTGGGAGGACAAGGTTAAAAACAGAATATATTGCCATCTCAATTGTCATCACGTGCGCCCAACTACATTACCTTACCGCCTATATTTTGCCACACTAGTGGCGCCTACATAAAATAGATGCAAGCAATGGTCTTCTCATTTGTTATGCAACGACCGATTATTTTACGTTATACACGTATTTGATCAAAACTCTTAACTCTTTGCATAGAATTTTCAGTATTGTTCCAATGAACTACTGACATGAGACCCCCAAAAAGAAAAGAAGGGAAAAAATGTATTATTGTACAAAATATGAAACAAAACAAGCCGTCCGATGGTGAGACTATGGGCGAAGATAACGAATAAAATCCCGAGACAATTTGCACCTGAAGCAAAAGTTGTAAACAGCTTTGCAGAGTAGTATTTCACTGGCCCAGCCAAATCATAGGGAGATAGTCCAGATATAGAATAGGTGCCGGTGTTGATGTGAGTGGTGCAATGTTGAGCTCGGTAAGGCTTAGAAGGTTACGCAGGCGATCTATTTCTTCTTCTTTGCGGATCTCGATTCTGTTCAAGTTTTAGTTTTTTGATCCCGGCAGGAAACCATTAGGTGTGGACGAAATTACCTGCAGCAGTTCGTTTCTTCTTCGGCCGGCCCTTTCCTCGCAATTTGGCACTATGAATCAGGTGGTTAGTGAGCGTATGCGTTGTGGGAGAATAATTCTTACATCTGAATGGCTTCTTCTCTGTCATCTTCGGCTTCGTCAAATGTCGTCAATCCAAGAGGCTTATAGGTGTTTTGTAGATCTTGGAAAGACACGGTTTGCTTTGGGTACCAGGCTGCAAGCGCTGGCCCACGCAAGCGCTGTCTCAAGACCTTGTTTCCAAGTCGAAGTCGTTGTGGATTGAAATTGAGAGAGAATATGCGGCATTGGGTCTAGCGAATTGTCAATTAGTGAATGCCACCACAGTGAAATGGAAAGGGTGGTTGAACCTTAACTAGATCCAAGATCCGACTTGACGCCATTTTTCTTTCTCAAAAGTTCAGAAGAATCATATGCAAATAGAAATTGGTGAAGCAGCTATTCACAGCAGCTCGGTTGATAGACAGATGTTATCCAAACTGAAGTTTGCCAGGTAGTCATGTGACCTCCCGAAGTATACCGCCTACATATCATCATGCTTGTATTTTACCTCGAGCGAAGAGAAAAAGAAGGAAAAAAAGAGCGCAAGTGCAAGACTGGACTCAGTCCGATGAGACTGAACAGTCACTACAACAATTGACATGCCTCAAGACAAGGAGATAGCAGATTCAGCAGAGTTAAAAAGGCCAATGGTAGATCTGAAAAGACCATCCTCCGTCTTTGGGTCAGATGCCACACAACACTCACAAAAGCGGCCCAAGGTGAATACTGTGTTCTCATCCTTCTGGGTGAATTCCTGCAGATTCGATTAAGTTGCTAACATCTACTTGCATAAGGTTCAACAATCAAGTCGGCCGTCGGATACTGAGTTCTCTATTGGTGACAGCCGCAGCATGGCCAAGTCGAGCAACAATTCTCGTCTACTTCTTCTGCAACACCTTGTTCGGGAAATTTCAACCGGTTCCGATCTCACCGGTGCTGACTCGGAGGTTATGGCCGCAATTTTGAGACTGGATGACACATTTCGTGGGACGAAGAATCAATTGCCTTCCAGAGATTCTTCCATGGCTAGTGAGGTCCCAGAATCACACCACTCAGATCACAGTTCCAAGTTTGTCCATGGATCTTGTGACCCTAGGCTCCCCCCGATCATGGATGACAAGCTGGAACTTGCTGTCTTTACCCACCCAGCTCTTAGCAACAATAACAACACGACCTACGACCGACTCGAGATTCTAGGCGATGCATACATTGAGCTGATTGCAACCAAACTTGTCTGGGAGAAATTTCCAGATTTACCGGCAGGTCGAATATCACAGATTCGAGAGATCCTTGTTAAGAATGAAACGCTTTCGGGCTTCGCCGAAAGCTTTGGTTTGGACCGCAGGGTTTCTGTGCCGCCAAACTACAATACCCCATCAAAGCGATGGACCAAAACAAAGGGCGACGTCTTCGAAGCCTACGTCGCGGCAGTCATACTATCCGATCCTGTGTACGGCTATAAGGTAGCCGAGCATTGGCTAGCAGGTTTATGGGTGCCGATTCTCAAGAACTTGGGACATCAGAAAGGAGAGTTACGATCCAAGGAGGCTCTTGCTAAGAAAATTATGGGCAAAAGTGTCAAGCTTGAATACATCGAGGAGCGTCCATCAATTCAGCAGAAGGGTGGCACACAGACTTTTTTCGTCGCGTTATATCTCACTGGATGGGGTTGGACCAAAAGGTTTCTGGGCTCCGGTCAGGGTTTGAGTAAAGCAGCTGCAGGTGACGAAGCAGCGAAAAAGGCGTTGTTGAATACGCCTCTGATTCTTGAGATCATGTCTGCAAAGGAACCACAGGAGTCTAACTCTTAGAACCAATATGGCTCTCACAATCCATCAGGTCGGTTTCTTCAAGTTACTACCTTGGTCTCCATATTGCGTTCCCCGTTGAAGAAAATAGCATCAGATACATCCATCCGTGCATATCTACCTACATATAACATAGGTAGGTCCGTGATATTCAAACCCCTGCATTTTCACTATAGTTGATATACCAATTTCCACATATAAATTTCTACTTATTAAATCATTCACCAGTTAACGTATTCGGTAAGCGAGTGACCACCCACCCAAAACCTATTATATTCAAATATATATATATATATATATATTGACGATGTTGTATGTAAACTAATAACTGTGCTATTGGCATGGTTAGTAGAATTTATGGCAGAATTTCGGGTTGTGCCTAATTGGGAAGGCGGTCCTCAAAATCAGGTAGGTCCGATAATCCAAAGTAGGATCCAAGGAGCCGATTTGTATAGGTGCGAATAACATCACATTTAGTGCCTATTTTCTAAGGCATAAATAGTACTCTCCACCTACTATTTCAGGTAACCATTCATAAGTTAATTAGTTTAATGTAGATGTAAAAAGACTGCATAATATACTTTCAACATAGTATGTACTTGTAAAGTGAGAGTGGATCATAATTCTACCAGGTGTGATGATCGAGACTGGACTATACTATCCTTTCTTAACCGTGCCAAGCCTACCAACAACACTTCCCGTTGTTGGTGGGCCACACAAGATTACAAATTCTCATAAGATTACAAATTTCCCCCTTTTTATCAACTTCCTACCTATTTTGTACCACCCTACGATGTCAAAACCAATTGAAAATATCGAGATGCAGATCCTAAGTGCTGTCGAAGCCTACCATGAGAGCAATAAACCTAATATTGCTAAATTGGCCCAGGAATTTAGGGTTCCGTACGGTCGGCTTTGCTGCCGGTAGACTTCGGCAGAACCCATTTTGGGTCGGAGTCTCCGACCCAAAACCTAACCCATTGGGTTTTGGGTTCTATCTTCTATAACCCAACCTAACCCAAAACCTAATAGGTTAAACCTAATAATCTAATAATAACCTATTTGAATCTATTTTAGTATAAAATATAGGTCTTAGCGTTTATAACAATACTAAGTTATCGAACAAAATTACTGTTTTTTATAACTATTCTAGTTTGTCTATTGAATATTACTATATTATTATAGTAATAAATTAGAAATTTTATATAATTACTCTGAATTTAAAGCTAACTTACTTTATATTATATTAATTACTAATAAAAATTAAGATTAATTATAGTATAATAGTATTTTATTAATTTATATATTTATTAAATATAGACTGTTAGAAATATATATTTGTTATAGAGATAAGTCTATATATATCTAAATATAAATATAAATAGAAATAGAAATTTCTTAATCTTAGTTTATTTTCTATATAATTGATATTATTTTAAAGCTATATATCTCTTTTCTTATATTTTTGATTTAATATATCTAGTAATTAATATACTATATAAATTAGGATAGTTTATAAATAATCTTTATATTCTTATATATATTCTAGATAAAATCTTTCTAAGTAATCTTTAGAAGGAATAGGTTATAAATAGGTTCTCTTGGATTTTAATAGGTTATTAATAGATTATTAATAGGTTTTATTAGATTTTAATAGATTTTATTAGATTCTATTAGATTAGATCTATTTAAATATAGCTTATATAGCTAATTAATTAATCTTATATCTTATATCTTTTAATATATCTACTTTATTTAGCTTATTTATATATTTATTATCTAAAACCTCCTTTTTATAAGTATATACTCTCTTTAATTATCCTTCTTATATCTCTTATAATATTTATCTTTATAATAATTATATCCTAAAACTAGTATTCTAACTTTCTATTTACTCTTTTTAATAAGGATTTAGATAATCTTAGCTATCTTATTCTCTCTTCTTAGGCTTTATTCTTATTTAGTAGCTAACTTATAATTAAGTCTTTTAATATTATTAATACTAACTTCTTTTAGCCCTCTAACCTTCTACTAATCTTATCTTCTTTTATTTATATTAACTCTAATTAGAAAAAGATATATATATTTTATAATAATATAATATATAAAGAATAGATTAACTAATAGCTATAAACTAATTATAGATAGAAAAGTAAGCTTTTTTAGGACTTAAATTATAATTTAAATATATAAAGCAATTTTAACTAAATTATCTATACTAAAGATAGTATATTAAAGATAATATATAAGTACTACTTAAAGATCCTAAAGTATTCTTATTCTTTATTATTTAGTAGACTGCGGCATATCCGCTCCAATGGATATTGGATATGAGTTGATATCCACATCCGCACTGCGGATATCCATTGGATATCCGCACTAGTAAAATCTCGCTAGAATTACTATATCTAGTAATTTTTTTGCATATCTCTATGAATTTTAGTCATATGATTGCCTAAATAGGCAATTTCTTAGCATTTCTTGGCATGTTTGCTCTGTTTGATATCCATTGGATATCCGCAGAAATCCAATGGATATTAGGTCCATATCCAAATCCTCAAGACTGCGGATCTTGGATATCAAAAAATATCCATATCCGCAGTTTGCGGATATGGATTGTGGATATCCGCGGACATTGCGGATCGTGCCGCAGTCTATTAGGGCCTATAGGCCGTAGGCGTTATAGGCGTCTATAGGCCATTTTAGTAAGCAGAATTTCTTAATCTTATGACTTATATTATTTATAAGTTTTTTCTCTATATTTTTAAGTAATTTGATTATATATATATTATAGTAGTATCTATAGATTAGTATATAGAAGGTTTAAAAGTCTTTATATAATAACTTAGGTATTTATTATATTTATATATTTATACTAATATAATATAAATTAATTATTACTAGATTTACTATACTTTCTTACTTCTCTTAATCTAGACTATCTTTAAGTACTATTATTATCTCTATAAAAAGAAAGATAAGGACTACTCTTATCTTTATTATTAACTAGCTTACTTTCTTATTATTTCTATATACTTAATACTATAGAAGAATAAGAAAGCTAACTCTCTATTATAAACTTATACTTAATTAGTCTAATAGGATTATTATTCTTAAAATCCTTACTATTACTAATTAGTTTAGATATATTAATAATAAACTTAATCTCTCTTTGCTTATCTACTTCTTAGATAGAATCTAAAGATATATCTTTATTAGTAAGTTCTTTTATTTTAATATTAAACTAGGTTTTATACTAAAATATTATAATATCCTAGACTATCTTTATACTTAGCTATCTATATTAGTAATAATAGATATTTAACTTTAATATCTATTATAAGAATAAAGAGAATATTATAAATAATACCTTAAAAGAATTAGGAATTTATTCTTATATTTCTTTAAGAATTCTAAAGGATTCATCTTTTTTCTTATTATAATAGATATAAATATTCCTAATTATAATAAAAATAAATATAATATATACTTTTTAAGATATCTAGTAAGTTTATACTTTAATATTAATAGATTAAAATAAATATAAGACTAAATATTAAAGAGAGTATCTAGATTATTTATACTAGCTAAGTAATACTTAGAAGTTTACTTTTCTTATATAGACTATATCTAGATATATCTTTAAATATAAGAAGTTATAAACTAGTAAAGTATTTTCTTATACTAATTACTTTAGTTTATATTATTCTCTAATATATCCTATATCTTACTTAAAAAAAATAAAGCTTATACTAGGATATAAGAATTATTTTAATTATATAAAGACTATTATATATCTCTTTTATCTTTATATAATAAGATATAAGCTTTACTATCCTAGTATTAAAGATCTATAGTATTACTTTCTTCTAGAGTATAGTTTTTAAGATAAGTTATATAATAGATTCCTTAAAGTACTTAAAGAGAATATTATAAATACTAAAAATATAATATACTATTATCTTTTTAGTCTTTAAAAGTATTATAATAAAATAGTAGAATAGCTTTATAATATATAAAAGATAGTTAATCTATTACTATTCTATCTTACTAAGTTTATATTTTTAAGTCCTAATATTATTATAATATTTATTATATAACTTACTAAGATATTTTACTTAATAAAGTATTAAGAAGATTAAATTCTAGTATATATAGATATCTTAGATAAATATAAGTTTTACTCTATTAGTCTAGAGATAAAAGAAATTATTATAATATTAAAGACTTATATTAATAAATATAATAAGTCTTTAAGTCTATATATTTATTAGATATATTAAATAATAAATAAAGTAATATACTTATCTTAATAAAAGTTTATATAATAACTTATTTACTCTAGAAAGTATAAAATAATTAAGCTTAGATATAAGCTTAAATATTAGAAATATTCTAATCTATTATATTATTCTAGGAGTTAGTCTTTACTAATCTAAGTAGTTTATAAAGACTTAATTAGATAATATATATAAGATAAGAGATTTAAATAACTACTAGGCTATTTAGTAGTTTAAAAGAGTTAATAGAGTCTTAAACTATCTATATAAGAGTTATATTATTAGATATATTATCTAATATAATTACTAATATATAATTAGTAATATTAAGCTTTTTAAATATATCTATAAATACTTTATTTAGATTTATACTAGAATATATTCTATTAAGTAGTTTAAACCTAAGTAAAAGCTTATAGTAATTCTAGTCTTAGTTAATAAAGTATCTTATAATTATTATAAATACTTACTAGAAAGATAATATCTAATAATTAAAAGTAATTAAGAGCTTTATATCTTATAATAAGATAGTAAGAATTATATATTACTTATTATTAACTAATTTCTTTAGTTAGTATTAAATAGTATAAAGATAAAGTAAGATAGATTTAGCTAAAGTCTTTTATATTATTTAAATTAAAGAAGTAAACTACTTTCTTTTAAGTATCTAGAAAGATAGATTTAGACTAGTAAGATATTTAATCTACTCTCTTTCTTATTTATTATTTAAGAATTTTAATATATAAAATAATACTAGTATTTAATATATAACTTATTAGTTATCTTAAAGGATATAATTATATAAAACTTACTAATATATACTATATAATCTTTTTAATTAACTATTATATAGACTTACTTTTACTACTCTTTTAGTATTTACTTAAAACTATATACTATTTTAATATATTAGTACTACTTTACTTTACTCTTAGATAAAACAATATAGTCTTATATATCTAATATATAACTAAAGATTTACTTATAATATAATATATTATCTAGTTAAAGTTCTTCTAGATATCTAATATATATTTTATATCTTATTATAGTCTTTATATCTTAGTATTATTATTATATACTATTATATATTACTACTTAATAAACTTTACTTTAGATATATTATTTATTATATTATAAAAAATAAACTACTTTCTCTAATTAAGACTAATATATTTAAATAAGCAATTAAGAAAAGCTAGTTAAATAAACTTAGACTCTATTAATAATATAAAGATCTATTAACTATTAAATAGACTAGGATTAATATTTAGATTAAGGATAGAATTAAAGATATTAGTAATATAAAAAAGATCTAGTTAAGAGCTTAGAGAAAGTAAAGAAAGTCTTATAATATAGATACTAGATTAAAATATAGTTAATATAATATAAAAAATAATATAAATAACTAAGAGAGAGAGATATATAGTCTTAATTTATAATAGATAACTTATAACTATATAAAATAGAGATTACTAGTAAAAGAGGGCTTTATATAGATCTAATATATTATAAATTAAGTATAGATCTACTATTCTTTATAAGCTAATTAGCTATAAAGATTATTATCTATAGATATATTTATAGATATATCTATAGGACTATATTTAAATATCTATCTTAAGTTAGAATTAAAGAATTTAAAACTTTTAAAATAATAATATAAGTCTTTTAGTATTATAATAGATAGAATTTAATAATATAAACTTATAGAATAATAATTATATTAATACTCTTTAGATCTATTAGAAAGAATTAAATCTAAATAAGTAATAAAGTAGAAGATAGAAGTAGTATTTTACTTATAGAAAATAATAGATATATATTACTAACTTAAATATATATCTTTAAACTATTATAGTATAATTTAGTAAGTTAATAAAAATACTATATAATATTATATATTTTAATAAGGAATATATTCTAAATTATATTATATATATTATAGTCTTTTATTTACTTAGATATTTTAATAAAATTTATAGATATTATAGCTTAAAGCTATAATTTTATATAGAGTTAGTAAAATAGATATAAATAACAGTTATTTATTATATAAAGTTAGCAAGTTATATATCTATTTTAGGAGAATTTATATAATAATAGGTATAGTAAGTATACCCGTGATAGGTATACCTAGACTTCGGCAGAATCTATTTTGGGTCGAAGACTCCGACCCAAAACCTAACCTATTGGGTTTTGGGTTCCGCCTTCTATAACCTAACCCAACCCAAAACCTAATAGGTTAAACCCAATAACCTAATAATAACCTATTTAAACCTATTTTAGCATAAAATATAGGTCTTAGTATTTATAATAATACTAAGTTATCGAACAAAATTACTATTTTTTATAACTATTCTAGTTTATCTGTCGAATATTGCTATATTATTATAGTAATAAGTTAGAAATTTTATATAATTACTTTGAATTTAAAGCTAATTTACTTTATATTATATTAATTACTAATAAAAATTAAGATTAATTATAGTATAATAATATTCTATCAATTTATATATTTATTAAATATAGACTATTAGAAATATATATTTATAGTAGAGGTAAGTCTATATATATTTAAATATAAATATAAATAGAAATAGAAATTTCTTAATCTTAGTTTATTTTCTATATAATTAATATTATTTTAAAACTAAATATCTCTTTTCTTATATTCTTAATTAATATATCTAGTAATTAATATACTATAAGAATTAGGATAGTTTATAAATAATCTCTATACTCTTATATATACTCTAGATAAAATATTTCTTAGTAATCTTCGGAGGGAATAGGTTATAAATAGGTTCTTTTAGGTTTTAATAGGTTATTAATAGGTTATTAATAGGTTATTAATAGGTTATTAATAGGTTATTAATAGGTTATAATAGATTATAATAGATTATAATAGGTTATAATAGATTATAAATAGATTCTATTAGGTTCTATTAGGTTCTATTAGGTTAGATCTATTTAAATATAATTTATATAACTAATTAATTGATCTTATATCTTATATTATTTAATATATCTACTTTACTTAATCTATTTATATATTTATTATCTAAAACCCTCTTTTTATAAATATATATTTCCTCTAATTATTCCTTTTATATCTCTTATAGTATTTATCTTTATAATAATTATATCCTAAAGCTAGTATTCTAACTTTCTACCTATTCTTTTTAATAGAGATATAGATAATCTTAACTATTTTATTCTCTCTTTTTAGACTCTAATCCTATCTAATAGCTAACTTATAATTAAGCCTTTTAATACTATTAATACTAACTTTCTTTAGTTCTCTAACCTTCTACTAATCCTATCTTTTCTTATCTATATTAATCCTAATTAGAGAAAGATATATATACTTTATAACAATATAATATATAAAGAATAGGTTAATTAGTAAATATAAACTAATTATAGATAGAAAAGTAAGCTTTTCTAGGACTTAAATTATAATTCAAATATATAAAGTAACTTTAACTAAGTTACCTATACTAAAGATAATATATAAGTATTACTTAAAGATTCTAGAGTATCTTTATTCTTTATTATCTAGTAATAAGGACTATTATAGTATATTAATAATATTAAAGTATTTAAAGATAGTAGGCTATTATAAAGCTTAGTAAGAAGGGAAAGAAGAAATTACTAAGTTTCTTTAAAAGATAGTAAACTCTTATATTTTATTTAGTTATTAGGTTTTACTAGTACTTTTAGATATATAGGATAATAGCTAATTAGAAACTCCTTTTTTATAATTAGTTTAGAAAGAGTATCTTTTTTAATTTCTTACCCTTAATTAACTTCTATTCTATCTTATTAAATATCTAGTATTTTATAAGCTATTCTAATTAGCTTACTCTATACTATCTATCTCTCTAATACCTTCTACTATTATAATATACTATTATCTTTATAATATTATTATAAAATAATAAAAGTCTATCCTCTAAATACTATCTAATAATATAAAAATCTTAATTATATTAGATTACTAGACTTCTCTATATAACTAGATATTTATAGCTATTACTAGCTATTTTATTAATAGTAATTAGATATACTAAGAGATTCTACTTAGATTTAAATCACTTTATAACTCTTATATTAGTTTAAATCTAAATAGTATAGTCCTTAAAACTCTAGTTAAGTATTATATCTAGGATTAGATATTTAGAGTTATAACTAATAATACTACTAATAATAAGATAATAGTTAATACTATATAATAGATACTCTCTAATAATATAATAGTAATCTAAATATCCTATCTTATTTATATTATCTAGTTATATTTAAACTAGCTTTTTAATTATCTAAAGACTATTTCTCTAAATAAGAATATAGAAATAAAGTAGACTAACTAGAAGTTATCTATAATAAAGATAAATACTTAGTATTAGATATAGAAGATCTTATATATCTTAAATAAGATCTACTATCTTACTATATATATCTATATAAATCTTTAATACTAGATAGTCTTTCTCTAACTTTAAGAAAAGAGATCTTAGCTTATTCTAATCTAAGATATAAAGACTTAGTAAAATTCTATATTTCTAATATTTTAATATATAAAAAGACTATATAGTTTCTTCTAGTTCTTTTATAAAAAGTATAACTATAAAAAGATATTACTTAATAATTAAGAATAATATTAAATTAATTATCTTTTATAAATTACTTAACTATTCTTTAACTATATAATAAAACTCTTAAAGATAAAGAAGATTATAATATATCTTATCTTTAAACTATATAATACTCTTTTTAATCATTTTTTCGAAGTAGAGATATTATTTAAATATAAATATATTCTATAGAAGTTAGATATATTTAAAGTACTTATAACTAGTTACTTAAAGCTTAATAAGTATTACTTTTAAACTAATAATCTTAAAGGATATATCTATATAATTAAAATAATACTAGTACTTAATAGTAGATTTTAATTCTTCTTATCTAATAATTAAGAGTCTTATTAGTATAATACCTACTAGAAATTGTTCTAGGAATTATTAATTCTATATTAAAAATATCTTATAATAAGTTATAAATTAACTAATACTCTAATAATAACTTCTAGTTTTAGACTAAATAAGATATTAAAAAGTAATAAAATATCTATAAAGCTAGCTAGTAATAAAATAATATAATATCTTAATAATAATATATTAATAATCTATTTCTTTTTTATAAAGAATAATACTAATTATTTATACTATTAGATCTAATTAAGATTAAATCTCTTTAATTCTAATAGGAGAACTAATCCTATTTTCTTATAATTATATTACTTACTTATAATATTCTCTCTATCCTAATAACTAATACTAGTATTAAATAGCTCTTTAATACTATTTAGGATATTTATTATTACTACTATAATTATCTAAGATCTAAAATAATTAAAGAGCTTATATTATTTCTATATATAATAAGATTTAATCTTAAGAAAGCTAAGATAAAGTAGCTCTAGTAGTTTTTTTTATTAGCTAAGCTTAAGTTATTAAAGAAGGAATTTAATAATTATATAGAGAATATTAAGCTTAACTTAATTAGTAATAATAAAGAGAAGAAAAAGAAGAAAGTAAATAGTAGACTATAAAAGATATCTTCTTATCTAATAGATATAGATATAAAGATAATAGAGCTATAGTTACTAAAGTCTATAACTTAGATATAAGCCTTAAAGAGAAAATATAAAAGTAGAGTAGATAATGATTTTAAGAAATATTAGAGAAATATATCCTAATATAATTATCTAATTTATTCTAATTTATTCTAGAAGACCTATCTATAAACAAAATACTTAATATTATAAGTAAAAAGTATATTAATTATATAGCTCTACTCTAGAAGGCTATTTGTCTAGTTTACTCTATATTAGGACCCTAATAGATTACCTAATAGGTTTTAGGTTATTAGGTATAACCCAAAACCTATCGTTAGATTAAGGCAATAGACCCAAAACCCATTTTAGGTTAGGTTGGGTTAGGTTGGGTCCGGGTTATAGTGGGTCGTGCCGAAGTCTAGGTATACCTATAGGCCGTAGGCATTATAGATAGGCACTCGAAAATCCAAATAGCCTACTGCCTACTGTAGACAGGCGATAAGCACCTCCTAGGTACCTATAGACGGGCGATATCGTAGTCTAGTTTAGAAAGAGTATTTTCTTTAATTTTTTATTCTTAATTAACTTTTATTCTATCTTATTAAATATCTAATCTTTTATAAGCTATTCTAATTAGCCTACTTTATACTATCTATCTCTCTAATATCTTCTATTACTATAATATACTATTATCTCTATAATATTACTATAAAATAATAGAAGTCTATCCTCTAAATATTATCTAATAATATAAAAATCTTAATTATATTAGACTACTAGACTTCTTTATATAATTAGATATTTATAGCTATTACTAGCTATTTTATTAATAGCAATTAGATATACTAAGAGATTCTACTTAGATTTAAACTATTTTATAGCTTTTATACTAGTTTAAATCTAAGTAATATAATCCTTAAAACTCTAGTTAAGTATTATATCTAAGATTAGATATTTAGAGTTATAACTAATAATACTATTAATAATAAGATAATAGTTAATATTATATAATAGATACTTTTTAGTAATATAATAATAATTAGAATATTCTATCTTACTTATATTATCTAGCTATATTTAAACTAGTTTTTTAATTATTTAAAGACTATTTCTTTAAATAAAAATATAGAAATAAAGTAGACTAACTAGAAGTTATCTATAATAAAGATAAATACTTAGTATTAGATATAAAGAATCTTATATATCTTAAATAAGATCTATTATCTTATTATATATATCTATATAAGTCTTTAATATTAAATAGTCTTTCTTTAACTTTAAAAAAAGAGATCCTAGTTTATTCTAATCTAGAATATAAAGACTTAATAGAATTTTATATTCTTAATACTTTATTATATAAAGAGACTATATATTATTACTTTTTAAAAGTTTACTTAGATAAAATATTAGATATACTTAGATTAAATTAGATAGATTAATCTAATATATATTTTTAATCTTTTTAAGAATCTTATATAAACTACTAGTAAGATATAAGAGTTTCTAACTAGATTAGTCTAATATCTAATTCTTTATTATTATAAAAATATAATCTCTAATATTAAAATCCTCTTTTTATTATTATTTATTTATTTATTAAATTATCTTTTATTAAGAATTAATAATCTATTATTTTATCTTATTCTAGATATTATAAAAATAGATTAATATATTAACTATTTTTTATTTATTCTATATTATAGTTTTCTAGTCTCTTTAGTTAAATAATATAAAAGACTTATATTCTTATTTAATAAAAAAAATAACTTCTTTATTATATCTTATAAAAGAATTAATATTATAAAATTAATTATTAATAAATACTCTAACTAGTTATTTTAGTTAAATTCTATATATAATCTTAGTCCTTATATTATATACTAATTTATAATCTTACTTTAACTATTAGTCTATAGATAATAAGCTATAAAAAGCTTTCTTTTAATTCTTAGGATTTAGTAGAACTCTATCTATAACTTAGAAATAAACTAACTATCTTAATCTAAAATAATACTATTAGATATATCTATATTTTAAAATATATAATTAATAAAAAGTCTTATTATTTACTTTATTATTATTTCTTTATAATATAAGACTAAGATTAATCTTTTATTAAAATAATTTATTATTATATAAATTATATTATAACTATAATAATCTCTAGAGAAAGAATAGAAGTCTATTATAATATATTATTAAGATCTTTTAAAGATTAGAAATAAATATAAAAGTCTTAGAGTTTAATTATACTAAGATTTAATTTATTTATATATTAGATAATTATAAATATATCTTTCTATATCTTTTACTAATTTAGACTAATAATATTATATAATAATTATCTTCTTTAGCTTTTTAATATTAGAATAGATTATTATTAGTTAGTAATATATATTATTAAATAATCTAGCTTATAGATTATCTTTATTAAGAACTTTAAATTATCTTTTAAAAAAAAGAGTTTATTTTATAATATCTAGTAATTATTATCTTTATCTTTAATAATCTAGTAAAATTTTACTAGTTTTATACTTTATCTATTAGTATATTTAACTCTTTTTATAATCTCCTAATATTAAATATCTTCTAGATTAATAGAATTAATCTTAATCTTAAATTATATATTCTTTTTTAGATATTTTATAGATAAAAGTATAATTTACTAACTATTATTAATATATAAAGTTTCTTTTCTTAATAGAGTATTTATAATAATATTCTTCTTACTAGATTAATATTTAATTAAAAAATAGAACTATAAAAAAAACTTATTTTATTTTATTTATTATTAATTTATTTATTATTAATTTATTTATTAAGTAATTATAAAATATTCTAATAACTAATAATTAGTAAGAATCTTAAAATAATCTTTTTATAATAGTCCTTTAAACTTAGATTTCTATTCTTATAATATATAAATAATTATTAGAAGTTCTTTATTTTAAATCTTATAATTTAATTCTATTAGTTATATTAACTTTAAGTAGAATATTACTAAATACTAGAAATTATATTACTTATAATACTAAATAAATATTACTTTAAGAACTCTATCTAATATATCTATTTTAACTCTAATTTTATAAGCTAGATTATAATAATAAAAAACTAGTATATTAACTAAACTTTACTTTAAGTATTAGAAAGCTTTTTTATATTATATTAATTATTTAAAAAGAATATCTTATTTTATTAATTAATATAAAGATTTTAAGATTATATTATAAACTTTAATAAATTATTAGTAGAAATTATAGAATCTAAAGAATAATTATACTTTCTTTATAATAATTAGTACTAACTATAACTAAACTATTTTAATCTTTACTAGATCTATAATAATACTATTAGTATTTATAATAAAACCTAAGAACTTAGTTTTTATAACTAAAAACTTAGATTTTAGTAAAGTAATCTATAAACCTACTTCCTATAAATAATAGAGTATTTCTTTAATCTATTATTTATAATCTTTAATATTCTTATTATAAATTAAGATATTATCTATAAAAGTAACTATATATTTATCTAAATACTCTCTAAATATATTATTTATAAATCTCTAGAATATTATAAGACTATTTATTAAGCTAAATAGTATTATTTTATACTTAAAAGATCTATATTATATATAGAATATAATAAGATCTTTAGCTTCTAGTATTAATTAAATCTAATAGAATCTTTATTAGATATCTAGCTTTATATAGATCTTTATCTTACTTATTTACTAGATTACTTTATTAATTAATAATAGTAAATAGTAATCTTTCTTTATAATTATATTTAATCTTCTAAAATTAATATAGAAATATAATTCTCTATCTAGCTTCTTAGCTATTAGGATTAGTAAAATATATAAAGAGAAGCTTAGAATAATAAAATCTTTCTATAAATTCTTAAGAATATATTTCTTAGTAGTTTTTAACTCTTCTAATAATAACTTATAAAAAGGATAATATCTAGATTATACTTTAACTTTAAGTATAATATTATAGTTAACTCTAGATTTACAAAATAACAATTTATCTAACTTCTTTTTTAAAAAGACTTCTATAAGCTTATAATACTCTCTTAATAGTATCTTCTTAATCTCTTTAATCTCTATATCCTAGATCTAAGAACTCTTAATATTAATAATATAGTTAATCTTATATAAAAAGATAAAGAAGATTTTAGTCTCTTTATTAGTCTTTTTCTACTTATATAACTAGTTAAATCTTATATTACTAATAGTACTAATATTAATTATTAATAATACCTTCTCTAACTATTAAATCTTTAAAGTTATTATCTTATTTTTATTATTAAGATTCTAACTTATCTTTCTTTATTCTTTAATCTATTAGTATCTATACTAATATTTATATATATACTTATAGCTATTCTTTATCTTTAATTCCTTTTAACTAAAAAGATAGTCTTATTAATTAATATCTACTTAATAATCTAGATTTAGTTTTAGTTTCTAAAGAATAATAATAAGTATTAATACTACTATTTTACTTAATATATTATTAAAAAGTATCTTCTTATCTAGCTAAATTATTCTATATTAATAATAATCTAATAGGATATTATAATCTATAAACTATTTCCTTCTAAGAATTATATTATACTTTCTAAGATTAGTAATTAATATTAGAACTTATTATTATACTTTACTATTTATATATATTATAAAAAAAGTAATATATATAATTAGCTTACTAAGCTTTCTATTAAATCCTTAAATAGGATATTTTTATCTTATACTCTTTACTTTTAGTTTAAATTATTTACTAAAAAATATACTTAACTTCTAATTTAAGAATATATATCTATCTACTCTAGTATTATCTAATACTAAAATAGAGAAAGAGTATCTATTATATATTAGTCTAGTACTAAAAACTAAACTATATTTAGGACTACTAATTAATTTATATAAATCTAGTAAATATAATAATATCTTCTATCTATCTAGATAAAAGACTTAATCTAGATATTAGCTTTTCTCTAACTATTATCTTTATTATTATTAAGCTTAATAATATAAAAAGAGAGATAAGCTATAGTAATAGTAATAGTACTAGCTAGTTTCTTCTTTAAATAGTTATAAGTTATATATCTCTATTCTTTATAGTTAAAGTATTAATCTTTCTTTATTAAGATATCTTATTTAGTATTTAAAAGTCTTCTAGGATTAGTACTTTCTTTATATTTTATATAAGAAGTATATATTAATATTAATATTAGCTTTATAATAGTCCTTATATTTATATTATTACTAGTAATAATAGTAAATTATATATAAGAAGTTATCTTTACTTCTTATTAAAGATTAATCTTATAAGATATACTCTAGTAAGTCTTAGTAAAAGATTTAAAGATTATAGTATCTTAGTTAATAGTCTATATTATCTAGCTTTATAATAGATATAAAAGCTTTAAGTATAAGTTATACTTATAGTTTTTCTTAATTATAATAGTCTCTTCTATAAGCTATATAAATTTAATAAAGAAATTAGTAAAGCTATTCTTAGACTTTATTATTAACTTATAATATATAATATATACTTTAGTATATTAATTCGGATTAGTAAAAATAGTCTTAAGATAAATAATTATATTATTAGTATCTATATATAGATTACTAGAGTTAGAACTTATTTATAGTATAATATATAATTAGGTCTTACTTTTATAGTAACTCTATATATAAAGCTTATAGTATATAAATAGTAGATAATAATTAGTATTAGCTTCTAGTTTCTAATATATAACTATTTCCTATATCTTAAATTAAACCTTCTTATTATTACTAAGTATTAGAGTATCTAATATCTTTATAGTCTTTTAATTAGTAATAGTCTTTATAATTAGTATACTAAAACTATTATTTTAGTTTAGAAGCTTAAAGATAAGATTACTATAATCCTTAATTATTAGATTATAATAAGTAATTACTTTATTATACTTAATCTTAAGACTCTTAATTATATTATTAAAGTTAACTCTTTTAGCTAGAAGAACTATAACTTTATTCTTAAGCTCTTAATACTTCTATTCTAATTACTTATATTAATAAGTAAGTTTATAGAATCTCTTCTTTAATAGGATATTTAATAGTTATTTATATAAAGAGAATAATCCTTCTCTAGTATTATCTTTATTTCTATTATATTTATAATTATTAGTCTTAACTAATCTTATTAGGATCTTTAGTTCCTAGATATCTATCTTATATTTAAGAGTTTCTTTATTATTAGATATAGTAATAACTAGCTACTTACTATAGTTTATTAGGTTTTATTAAGTCTTAACTATTATAATTAATTAGACTAAAGTTAGTTTAGTTTAGATTAAGTCTTAGCTTATATAATACTAAGAAATAAGAAATAAGATAAAGTAAGACTAGGACTAATTGTAATAATAGTCTATATAACCTTACTACTTTATAGAATTAAGAATAGTACTTAGTATTATATTATAAGCTAGGTCTTTAAAGAAAAGAGTACTATTTAATAAAAATACTAAGTATAAGGAGTAAAAGAAAAGAGAGGAAAGAAACCTCGAGACGAGAGTCTTTATAAGGTCCCGTCTTACTAAGCAAATAGTGCAAAATCCTATAAAGCGGAAATATCTAGCAGAAGACTCTTCTGCATACAGTGAATAGTGGCAAAAAGTCAGGGCGGTTAGGGACAGCAGAAATACGGGTCGTCCTGATCGTCACACGCTTCGCTTAGCAAAATAAATTATATATATTATAAAATTTATCTATTTATATTATTTAATAATCCTTAGGATTACTTATAGATAATCCTTAGAGGATCTAATCTCAGAGTAATAATCCTTAAGGTTAGAAGATTAGACCCTTAGATTATCCTAGTAATAGGATAGGTAGAGGGTTATAAGGGTTATCTATAGGTTACTACTAGGTCTAACCTTGATTATTATATATACTACTAGAAGTATTATAATCTGTATACTATATATGCTTTATACTTACTTATTAATCTCTTTTATTATATGCTTCCTTTGTTTGTATACTTTGCATACTTTGCATTTGTTTGCTTTCTTTCCTTTGTTCTACAAAGTGCTACTAAGCCTAATTAGGAAGGAGGGATGATTTTGTATTGTTTAATTGTTTGCTAGTATAGGGGAGCGCTTTACTATTTAAACCCTATACTCTACTAGCTCTCTCTCTCTCTCTCTCTCTCTCTTCCTTCTCTAGCTTTATTATTCTTATTAGAATATACTCTTTCTTCTTAATCAATCTAGTATATAATATAATAACAAAGCTCTCTTTATAAAGGCCTATAATAGTATTAGTACTTCGCTTTTATATAGCTATATAGAGGTCTTACTATAAGTATACTCTTAGCTCGAATCACTCTACTCTTAAAGGATAGCTTAGTGATATAATATACTAAGATATATAAACTAGAGATTAGGCTACTCCGGGTTAAATAGTAAGCTATAACAGAGACTGTTTATATCCTTCTACTATCTTACCCTAATATTTTTTTCTTCTTCTTTTATAACTTCTCTAGGCAAAGGTTTAAGTATAAGTTTTCAATCTCGCTCTCTTATCTTGATCTTTATTAAAATAGATCAACAAATTTATTAACTTTAAGTAGAGCTCTATACTAAATTCGCTTTTACTATTAATAACCTTTATAACAAAATTTAAGCTTAGTCTTAGTTAATCTTAAACCTCTAAGAAGCTCTTTAATAAGCTTCTATTTATTAAAAAGCTTCTTAATAAGCTTCTCCTCCTTCTTTATTAAAATAACCTAAGTCCTCCCTTCTAGATCTAGAGAAATTTACTAGTTTCTTAGTTAAATTTGATATATAGAATGCTACAATCTATATAAAACTTGCTATTAATAGACTAGCTATTAGAGATCTAATAGCTTAGTTTTACTATATCTTTTTTAATCTCTTAAGTCAAGTTTAAGCTATAGTTCTTTTATAACTTATTACTATATATAATTCTAGCATTTATAACTACAATATAATCCTTAATTAACTCTACTATATTTATAATAATCCTAATAAGACTTAAGAAGCCGAAGATTACCTTCTTTCAATTAAGTAGGTCTCTGATAAAACTCTTACTACTTATATTACTAAGTTTAAATATATTCTCTACAAAGCTAAAGGTTAGGATTAGACCTAGTAATAATCTATAGGTAACCTTTATAACCCTCTACCTATCCTACTACTAGGGTAGTCTAAGGGTCTAATCTTCCGATCCTAAGGGTTATTACCCCGAGGTTAGACCCTCTAAGGGTTATCTATAAATAACCCTAAGGGTTATTAAATAGTATAAATAGATAAATCTTATAATATATATAATTTATATAGATTTCTTTTATAATTTTAAGTATCTTAATTATATATCTAAGCTTCTTAAGGAATTAATTTAGTAATATATTATTATAATAACTTCTAATATATATTCTTAAATCTAGTTTCTATCTACTATATATTTATTAAGTCTTTTTAATATCTTTTAAACTCTTCTAGATAAATAAAGAAAAGAAATTTTACTATCTTTATCTATACTCTCTTTAGAATTAGATTATATATTATTATCTTTACTTAATAAGCTATTTTTTTATCTTCTTCTAAATATAATATTAGATAATAATTATAAAATTAATTAAGATTAAGTCTATTTAACTATATCTTTCTTAGTATTACTAATTAGTTTAAATAATATAATCTCTATACTACTTATCTTTATTAAAGCTATAATCTTTTAAGAAGATAGATATTTCTAAAGAATTAGCTATTAATTCTTTTATAGATTAAATCTTATTATATATATAAATATTATAATATCCTAGATTATCTTTAACTTAAATAAATCTTACTAATAATAATAAATATTATATATAAAATTAAATAATTACTTTATATCTATACTAATAACTAGAATAGATATAATATTATAAGTAATATTTAAAAGAATAGACTATTTATATTAGTTTTTTTTCTAGAAAATATAAGATAATAAATATTATAGTATTAGATATATATTAATTTAATATAAAGCTTTTGAAATAGATAATTAGATTTATTAGAATAAAGATATTAAATTAGTTTATTCTTTTATAAAGTAATAAACTATTAAGAGTTATTTATCTCTAATATAGATTTAGGTTTAGATATCCTAATCCTAGATAAAAGATTACTTAATAATAACTAACTTTTCTTAATATTAAGCTATTTCTTATAATACTTAATTTAAGTCTTAAGATTATCTTAGTAAATATCCTTTTAATTAGCTTTATTAGGATTCTTAGATTCCTATTTTTTTAATAAGAAAAACTAAAGCTTTTAAGATAAAGATAAAATTATATTAATAGTATAAAGATATCTTTTAATACTATCTATATCTTTATAATATTTTAAAAGCTTCTTTAATATAATTTTTAGATAGATTATATAAGCTATTTCTAAAGAATCTTCTTTTATCTAAGTATAATAATAGTCTTTTTAAGATAATTAAAAAGATAATTATATATATTAAAGATAAGATAAATACTTAAGTCTTTAGTCTTAGATATAAGACTTATAAATTTATAGAATAATTTAAGAATAAAAAGTAGATATTTAAGCTATCTTTATTCTTTTAGATTTAATATAAAATAAGATTATTTATATTATAAATAAAAGATATTAAATACTAATTATAGTCTCTTTATTTACTAAAGTATTAGAAAGATTAAATTTTATTATATCTTAATATTTTAAATTAGAATAAGTTTAGACTTTTTATTTTAGAGAATATAAAATATATCTTATTATTATAGACTTATATTAATATAAATAATAAGATTCTAAATCTAAAAGAGATATTAGTATATAAAAGTAATATTTAAAATATAGTCTATCTTATTAAATATATTTATAATCTTATATTTTTTTTTAATATATATATAATATCTTTATATAATTATTAGACTAGTATAACTTAATAGTATTATTACTTAAAAAAGTCTTTATCTTCCTAAATAAACCTATAAGACTAATTTAAATAATATAAGTAATATAAGATATATAAATAATTATAAAATTAATATTTAATTAAATAATCTTTATTAAGTTATTTATAGTCTAAAGTAGTATTATATTATTTAAGATATTATTAATAGTAATTATAAATACTTAATTAAGAATATTATATTTTTATAATATATAGATAATAATCTTATTAAGATTTAATCTAGAATATATACTAAAGAGTAATTTAAAGTTAAAGAGAATCTCTTAGTACTTTTAATCTTTATTAAGAAAATAGTCTATTACTATTATAAATATTTATTAAAATAATAATATCTAATAATCTAATACAAAAAAAAGCTTTTTATTTAGTAATAGACTCTAGAGAAGTCTTTCTTAATATTTATTAATAAATATCTTTAATTATTTATAAATAGTTTATTATAAAAGAATAGTTAATATAATTAAAGTAAAATATATATATTTAATTATATTAATAAACTCTTAGTATTTAAGGAATAAAAATAGAAGATATAATATAATAATAAGATTTAGTAGCTTTTACTTCTAAAGGAGAAATACTGTTGGCACAGTGATTTTACTATTAATATAGTGGTCTAAACCCCTTTTAGTATAGTCAATCTTAGCAGTCAATTTTCAATATAAGTGCTATTTACTATAATACTACCTTAGTAAAAAATATAGCCCCTAAATAGCCCTAGTTATAGAGTACTTATATGATCGTCCTATATTGATCTATATCTACCTATATAAAGCAATTTATATTCCTAGATTATCTAATCTATATAAGGCTAATTTGCTAGGGTTAACTAAGTACCCTATAATAAAATCTCTATATACCAATTATTGTCTATTAATTTTAATCTTCTATAGTAAAAGCTTTATTTTTATACTATATTTTTATCTACAATTTAAATTAATTTAAACCCCTAAACTAAAGTGCATTCTTTACTATATAAAACCAAAAATAGAGATTATTTATTAATACTCTAATAATTAGAAGAGTCCCTATCTCTATCCCTATCCCTGTCCCCTTCTACAATATATATTAGATAGAAGCCTTCTTAGTACTTATTAACTAAGCTTATTATTAGTAATCTTATCCTATATTGTTTTATTAGTATACTGCCGCTTTGCCTATCTCTTCTAATCTAATTGTTATACTACTATTATCTTGTCTTATTAGAATATTTTAATCGAGATTAGATCTTGCTATATTAAATTTAAAGCTTATATTTAAAAAGAGGATTATATACTATTCTAAGAGAATTATATACTATTCTAAGAGGATTATATATTATTCTAAGAGAATTATATACTATTTTAAGTTATTAATAATACTACTATTAGATAGCTATAAGCCTATATAATCTCTAGATCCCGGATCTATATATAAATAGAAACTAGCTTATTAATATTTAGGGTATTAAAATACTATTAAGGATAGAAATTAGCCTAGAAGAGACTTTACCCTCTCTCCTAGGCCTAGAAAATAGTATATCTATATAGTAATCCTCTTTCTACTAGTATGAAGCCTATATAATTAGGTAATAGAGTTATTATTTCTAGTATATAATACTTAGTATATATTATTATAACTTGATTAATTACTTCTCTTAAAATAAGATATTTAATACCCTTAAAAATCGGAAGTAGAGTTAACCGGAACTAGGTTTTTTCTTACTTAATATTATATAAGATATTTGTATTTTGCTAATTAATCACTATACTAAATAGATAGGCTATAGTAAAGAGATTATATCTTATAGTTTAGAGGTTTCTTTTTAAGCTTTAATATCTATCTATAAAGAGAGATTAATTAATAAAGAGATTATAAATAAGAGAATATTATATATCTTTAACCTAGGAAGTAATAGTCTTATTAAGATAGAAATAATACTTTATATAATATTATAAAAATGCCTTTAGATATCTAGAAAGCTTAGAAAGCTATTCTATTTTTAAATACTTAATAAAAGTATTAAAAATAGGATTATAGTAGTAATCCTAGAATAAATTCTAGAGAGTATTTATATCTATATTATTATATATAGATATAAGCTACTGCTATTTTGTCTTTATTATATCCTATTATATATTAATCTTATCCTAAAAAGCCTTCCTCTTTTATAATTATATCTTTTTTATAATATATTTATAGATTATAAGCTTTTTTATATACTTCTTAATATTATTGATAATATACTAGAGATAGATTATAGTATTTATATAAGAGTAAATCTAGATAAAACTAAGGATTAATTAGTATATAATAAGAATTAGGAGATAGATAGGGATTACTAGTTATATTATATTAATTAGTACTTATTCTTTATCTATAAGAATAGTAAGTAGACTAATATAAGGCTTTATAGATAGTATATTAGATAGTAATAAATTAGATAGTAATAAATTAGATAGTAATAAATTAGATAATAGTATATTAGTAGGATCCTATAAAGAGATAGGCCTAATAACCTCGGCTTCAATTATAATAGGAGCTAATGCTACTATAAAAGACTAGTATATCTCCTTTAAGTATTAAAGAATACTAGTATAAACCTCTGTTATCTCTCTATATATAAAGACAAAGTTAATATTAAAGGTTTTATTAGTAGTAGATACCCTAACAATATTTAATAGTAATATATAGAAGTAGTTAGACTTATATATATAATCTATCTATAATAAATATAGATAGGCTTATAGTAATACTAGACTATTCTTATATATAAGAAATAGTATACTTAATCTCTAGGAATTATTAATAGTATACTATATAATCTAGCTACTATCCCTTAGTAGTTAATTAAGTAATACCTAGATTGCACTTTTTGATCTAAGTCTTACTTCTTATTAGCACTATTTTATATTATCTATATCTTGCTTTGTTATATAGCTTACCTAGATATTGATATTAATAGCATTAGTATTAATAGTATTAGTATTAGTAATATTAGTATTAGTAATAATAGTATTAGTATTAGTAGTATTAGTATTAGTAGTATTAGTATTAGTAATATTAATATTAATAGTATTAGTATTAATAGTATTAGTAGCTATTATATAGTAAGAATCGAGGATTAAGCGATTTAGAAGGTATTACTCTATTAACCTAATAATCTCTGGCCGATTTCGTCTTATCTCTTACTAGTAATAGGCAGTCTAGACTCTATATTAATATAAGTAATCCTTAGTAATTATAACTATAACTAGTAATAGTTATAGTATAATTATTATAAAAGAGATTCTTATAGAGCTCTCTAGTAAAGAAGCACTCTGTAGTAAGATGGGTGATTTAGTAAGTTTTTTATATATATTAATCTCTATATTTCTAGCTTTATTAATAATAAAACTATATAGTAGATATAATATCTTTTATATTAGTATATAAGGATTTTTTTAATACTAAATATCCCTATATTACTGTCTAGTCCCCTATCTAGTTTATAGCTTCTTATATATCCTAGAATAATTAATTAGTAGATAGTAGAAGTATAGACTATTAGCTAGTATACTCGGATAGGGGATTATAGAGATACTCGGTTAGGGGATTATAAAGATACTTGGTTAGGGGATTATAGAGATACTCGGTAGAAGATATAATAAAGCTTAAATCGATAAAGAAATATAGTTTAATATAGGTAAAAATGTAGTTAAAAATAAAGCTTTTACTATATAAACTAGAATATAAATTGATAGATATTTATTATATAAAGATTTTATTATAGGGTACTCGGTTAATCCTAGTAAATTAGTCCTATATAGATTATATAATCTAGGAATATGAATTGCTTTATATATATAGATTAGATGATCTAGGAGTATAAATTGCTTTATATTTGTGGAGGTAGATTAATATAGGGCGATTATATAAGTACTCTATGGCTAGGGCTGTTTAAGGGCTATGTTTTTTACTAAGGCAGTACTATAGTAAATGGTACTTATATTGAAAATAGACTGCTAAGAGCAACTCTTCCTAAAGGGGTTTAAACTACTGTGCCAATAGTAAAATGACTATGCTAATAGTATTCTCCCTTCTAAATATCTTATAAAAAGATAGAAGACTAAGCTAGTATATTTACTATTTATAAATAAATTAGTAAAAAAGATAATATATAAAAATATGATATATAGCTTTTAGTAAATTCCTAATATTTAGTTTTTCTAATATAGATCTAGTATAATTAAGATTCTTTTAATATTATTTATATATTATATCTAGTTTTGTATTCTTAATATTTAGTACTTAGTTAAAACTATTTTAATATACTACTTAATAGTATATATCCTAGTTAATATATTTAGACTTTCTAAATTCTATTTAAAGTTATTATTTAATAGATTCTTTATTTATTATATTATAATATAAGATAAAAGAATTAATATATTTAGAATTAAATATTATAAGATAAAGAGATAAAGATAGATATTATAAAAAGCTTAAAGTAAATAGATAACTATTATATACTAATATTAAGATTTATTAACTTTTTAATATATAAAAGATTATAAATAGTATATTAGTAAGAAGAATATATTAAAGAGTATCTAATATTATCTTTTTATAGATTAAGAAAGTATAAATATTAGAAAATTAGAATATATTTAATATAGATATATAAATATAAATATAAATATAATAAGAAATAGAAGACTTATAATAAATTATTTTTTATAATTAAGATATAGAAGACTAATATTTATAATTTATAAAGTTAATCTCTTAACTTATTATAATAAATACTATTAGTTAGTTTATAAAGATTATTCTTAGTAACTCTTAGTAATCCTTATTTAGATCCTTAATAATCTTTAATAATCTTTAATAACCTTTAATAACCCTTAATAAATCTTCTATATTAATCTATAGCAAATCTTCTCTTTTAACTATTTTAGGATCTATTATATCTCTCTAGCTAAATCTTATAGATATTAGAAAAGTAATAGTATTTCTAAAATATTAAGTCTTTAAGATCTTAATTTCCTAATACTTATTAGAAAAATAGTAATATATTTAAGTTATAATAATTATTATATAAAGCCTTCTAAATCTTACTTTTTTAATATATATTAAAAAGATAGTAATATATTGAGTTATTTTATTATTTAGTAATAGATACTAAATATATATATTATTAATATATATCTTTACTATAATATATATTAAATAATTTAATATTATTTAGTATCTCTTCTTTATAATTATATAGTATAAAATATATATAGAATAAAGAGAACTATAATCGAAATATAATATTATTAAATAGTTTTATAATATTTAATAACTTTAATAGTTATAAGTTAGTATTTATAGTCTAGTAGACAAAATATATATAAATAATAGTATTTTATTAGGATAGGTAAGTAGATTTATCTATCTAAAGTAAGTTTAGCGGTATAAATTTATATATCCGAGGGTTGCTATAGGTTATAGAGGGTTACCTATAAGCAACCCTTAGAGGGTTAGGGTTAGGTCAGGGTCCCTTATAAAGAACCCTGACCCTTGGAGGGGCGGGTAAAGGGTCTAAGATTATAGACTACCCGGAGGGTTACTATTAGGTCTAGTTAGGATTAGCCGGATATTATAACAATCTCTATATTCTATAAAGATCTCTAGTTCTTACTTTATACTTGACTTTTATAACAATTAAATCTTCCCTATATATATCCGGAGTTTATCAAAATTGTTTAATAACTTACTAGATACTCTTTTACTTCGAGTATATTAAGCTGTTCCTTAAATAATCAATCTAGTAGCTATAACAATAAGATAGATCTCTCCATAATTTAACTGTATTACTAGGATCTTAAATTAGAAGCTATAGAAACTAGTAATATTTACAATTACAACTTTGATACTGGTAAAGCAAAATTATATAATCAGAGATCTATATAATCTAAGAGACTAGATCAGTTTTTTCGTAGGGGTTATATTATAATCTATATACTATATATGCTTTATATTTGCTTATTAATCTCCTTTGTTATATGCTTTCTTTGTTTATATACTTTGTATACTTTGTATACTTTGTATACTTTGTATACTTTGTATACTTTGTATTTATTTACTTTCTTTCCTTTGTTCTATAAAGTGCTAGTAAGCCTAATTAGGAAGGAGGGATGATTTTATATTATTTGATTGTTTGCTAGTATAGAAGAGTACTCTACTATTTAAATCCTATGCTCTGCTAGCTCTCTCTCTCTCTCTCTCTCTTCCTTCTCTAGCTTTGTTATTCTCGTTAGAATATACTCTTTCTTCTTAATCGATCTAGCATATAACAAGAAGTATATATTATATTAAGATAATAAGATCTTAAAAAATATAAGACTAGGATTATTTAGCAATTTAATTTATATCTTCTAATTTAATATATTCTTAAAATTTACTAGGATAATACTTATATTATAAAGAAAGATATTAAGAATCTTAAATATAAATATAATATAGAGAAATTAGGAGGATATACTCCTTTATAAGCTCTTCTTAATAAGCTTCTTTAAGATAGTAATTAGATTATCTACTATATAGTTAATCTAGCTACTAAAAGTCTTATAATACTATTTTTATTATATAAAAGTAATATAGCTTTACTATAATCTAATCTATATTTACTATAGATAGATTGTATATATAAACCAATTTCTTTAAGATACTAATACTAGATATATTTAGTATATCTAGTACTAGAAAGTCTTTTAATACTAGATTTGTCTTTATATATAAAGAGACTACTAAAGTATATATCTAGATATATAATTTAATTTATATAAGATATTTATACTAATATATAATCTAGATACTTTGATTTATATAGGAGATCTATATAGAGATTATTCCTAATCTAGCTAGTTCTCTTACTATTCTTATAGATAAAGAAAAAGTACTTATTAATATAATTAAATAGGGTTTTCTATTAATTTTCTATTAATTTCTCTATTAATATACTAAGTTATGAAGATTTTTCTAGAAATAGATTAGATATTATATCTTTAGTATATTACTAATAATATTAAGAAGTATATATAAAAAAGTAATATATATCTTTATCTATATCTAGATCCTCTATATAAATAAAAAGTATTAAGATAAAGTTAATATACTATAGGATATAATAAAAAAAATAGTAATATATCTTAGTTTCTTTATAATCTAATAATTTTAATAAGACCTAGGATAAATTTAAAGCCTATGATCTAGATCCTAAGTAGACCTTGCTAACTCCTATAGGAGTGGTCTTATGGGAGTGCTAAGTATGGGACTAGAGGGGTCAGTCTGCTCTTATAGGACTTTGATAGGACTTTTATAGGACTGTAAATAGTGCAAACATTTTTTATAAAAATTATAATATGTTTAGAGACTGTTTTTCGGTCTTAAATAAAGATATTATTTAGTTTTCTTTATAATTATAGATTATATATATAGTTATATATATAAATTACAATTTAAATATAAAGAAAATACTAAGTTTAAAAGATTAAATAAATTATAGAGGTTTGTAGAAAAGTATAGGATTATCTACTTTAGAAAATATATATCTCCTTTGTAAGAATTAAATATTTATTACTTTTCTAATTTTCTTACTTTCTACTAGTCGTATAAGCTTTAAAATTAAAATATATATTTAGAATCACTCTATCTATATATAATTAAATTTTAAATTATATTAAACTAGTAGAAGCTGAGATATAGTAATTATAGTATAATAAGTAAGTAGTTTTGTGTAGCTAAAATAGGAAATACTTGGCAAAAATATGTATCTGATGGGACTATATGGGAGTCCTATTACTCCTATAGGACTCCTATAGGACTACTGTCCTATAGGAGTGATGGGACTAGGATATAGGACTAAAATTTTCTTAGTCTTATAGGAGTTAGTAAGGTCTAATCCTAAGTTATAGAAATTTTTATAGTATTTATATAATAAATAGCTATTAAAAATCTCTAGTTATTTTTAAAGCTTTTTAAAATAGTATATATATATATATATTTAACTTGATTTTTTATATATTAATTATATAATTCTTAGTTATATAATATACTACTTCTATCTTAATAAAACAATTACTTCTTATCTTAAAGATATATATAATAGCCTTAAAGTTAACTTATAATTAGCTAAAATAGACCTTCTCTCTATTACTAAAATCCTTAATACTACTATTAAGTATTAAAATATTAATATTATCTAGGATATTAAATACTAGAGGATATAATTTAGATTAATAAAGATCTCTATTTTTAAAGATATTAAATAGTAAGTTTTATAAGAATCAATTAATAGGATATTAGATATCTTAGGCACTGATTGTGTGAATGTCTTAGGCATTAACCTATAGGATAGACTAGCTAGATAGTCTCCTCTCTTCTTTTCTCTTCTCTCTCTCTCTATCTACCTAATATAATCCTGTTTTACCTATATATAGATATATACGTATTGTATTAAGTTATAAGTATCTTTTACTACTAGTTTTAGACTACTAGTACCTCTTTACTCTAAAGCTTTTATCTAGAAAATAACGATCTTGTCTAGACTGTGATATTGCCTATCTATAAGTACTAGAAAGTATCTACAGCTTATAGGCCTTTTGAAATTTGATATCTATTGCTTACTGTTATACAAAATTAATGCAAAAATTACCCTATTAGGTCATTTTATATATATAAGCAGCTCTTAGTAGTATCTACTTTGCTAAGAGTACCTGTATATATCTTAGCGATACTAAAAGTATCTCTACTTTAGTAGGTGTTATTATAGTCTAATCTCGCTATATAGTATAGACCTATCCTAGTATGTAGGATACTATACTAATCTAGCTAATTATATCTAAGAATCCTTCTATCCTTACCTACTAGTTTTAGCTTTATAAAAGCTTTATTCTTAGCTAATTATAATTAATACTACTAATCCTAAGAATAAGAGGGATAATAGTATCTTACTCCGCCTACCTATTGTGTCTTATACTATAGGTATATTAGCTAATCTAATTAATCTGGATAATATTAGTATCGAAATCGTCTTATCTAAACATATTATAAATATTAGAGGATAAGATAAGAAACCCTCTTACTAGGGGTAATAATTACTAGATATCTTATTAGTTAAGATCTATAATAATTAGAATAATCTATATTTCTACCGTTCTTGACCGCCCTAATCTTTTGTTACTATTTACTGTATATAGAAGAGTTTTCTACTAGATATTTCTGCTTTATAGGATTTTATACTATTTACTTAGTAAGATAAGACCCTATAAAGACTCTTATCTTAAGGTTTCTTTCCTCTCTTTTCTTTTACTTCTTATACTTAGTATTCTTATTAAATAATACTCTTTTTCTTAAAGACCTAGTTTATAATATAATACTAAGTACTATTCTTAATTCTATAAAGTAATAAGATTATATAAAATATTATTATAATTAGTCTTAGTCTTACTTTACCCTACTTTTTATTTCTTAGTACTATATAAACTAAGACCTAATCCGAACCGAACTAACTTTAGTGTTATTAATTATAATAATTAAGACTTAATAAAACCTAATAAACTATAATAAGTAGCTAGTTATTACTATATTTAATAATAAAAAAACTCCTAAATATAAGATAGATATTTAAGAACTAAAGATCTTAATAAGATTAGTTAAGACTAATAAATATAAATATAATAAAAATAAAGATAATACTAAAGAAGAATTATTCTTTTTATATAAATAACTATTAAATACTCTATCTAAAGAGAGATTTTATAAACTTATTTATTAGTATAAGTAATTAGAATAGAAGTACTAAAAGCTTAAAGATAAAGTTATAGTCCTTCTAGCTAAGAGAATTAATTTTAATAATATAACTAAAAATCTAAAGATTAAATATAATAAAGTTATTATTTATTATAATCTAATAATTAAAGATTATAATAATCTTATATTTTAACTCTTAAACTAAAATAATAGCTTTAATATACTAATTATAAAGACTATTACTAATTAAAAGACTATAAAGATATTAAATACTTTAATACTTAGTAATAATAAAGAAGTCTAATTTAAGACTTAGGAAATAGTTATATACTAGAAACTAAAAGCTAATACTAATTATTACTTATTATTTATATATTATAAACTTTATATATAAAGTTATTATAAAAATAAGATCTAATTATATATTATATTATAAATAAGTTCTAATTCTAGTAATCTATATATAAATACTAAAAATATAATTATTTATTTAAAGACTATTTTTATTAATCTAAATTAATATATTAAAGTATATATTATATATTATAAGTTAATAATAAAGTCTAAAGATAATTTTACTAACTTTCTTATTAAGTTTATATAGCTTATAGAAGAAGCTATTATAATTAAAGAAAATTATAAATATAATTTATATTTAAAACTCTTATATCTATTATAAAGTTAAGTAATATAGACTATTAACTAAGATATTATAATTTTTAAATCTTTTACTAAGATCTATTAGAGTATATATTATAAGATTAATCTTTAATAAGAGATAAAGACTATCTTTTATATATAATCTATTATTATTACTAGTAATAATATAGATATAGGAGTAATTATAAAGCTAATATTAATATTAATATATACTCTTTATATAAAATATAAAAAAAGTATTAATTCTAAAAGACTCTTAAATATTAAGTAAGATATCTTAATAAAGAAAGATTAATACTTTAACTATAAAAAGTAAGGATATATAATCTATAACTATCTAAAAAAGAAGCTAGTTAGTATTATTATTATTATAGCTTATCTCTCTTTCTATATTATTAAGCTTAATAATAATAAAAATAATAGCTAGAGAAAAGCTAATATTTAGATTAAGTCTTTTATCTAGATAGATAGAAGATATTAATATATTTACTAGATTTATATAAATTAATTAATAATTCTAGAGATAGTTTAGTTTTTAATACTAGACTAATATATAATAAATACTCTTTCTTTATTTTAATACTAAATAATACTAAAGTAGATATATATATATTCTTAAATTAGAAGTTAAGTATACTTTTTAATAAATAATTTAGACTAAAAGTAAAAAGTCTAGGATAAAAGTATCTTATTTAAGGATTTAATAGAAAGCCTAGTAAGCTAATTATATATATTACTTTTCTTATAATATATATAGATAGTAAAGTATAGTAATAAGTTCTAATATTAATTACTAATCTTAGAAAGTATAATATAATTCTTAAAAAGAAATAATTTATAGATTATAATATCTTACTAGATTATTATTAATATAAAATAATCTAGCTAGATAAAAAGATATTTTTTAATAATATATTAAGTAAGATAGTAATACTAATATCTACTACTATTCTCTAGAAACTAAAACTAAATCTAGATTATTAAGTAAATACTAATTAATAAGACTATCTTTTTAATTAAAAGAAATTAAAGATAAAGAATAGCTATAAATATATATATAAATATTAGTATAGATACTAGTAGATTATAGAATAAAGAAAGATAAGCTAGAATCTTAATAATAAAAGTAAAATAATAATTTTAAAGATTTAATAGTTAGAGAAGATACTATTAATAATTAATATTAGTATTATTAGTAATATAGGATTTAACTAGCTATATAAGTATAGAAAGACTAATAAAGAGGCTAAAATCTTCTTTATCTCTTTATATAAGATTAACTATATTATTAATATTAAGAGTTCTTAGATCTAGGATATAGAGATTAAAGAGATTAAGAAGATACTATTAAGAGAGTATTATAAGCTTATAGAAGTCTTTTTAAAAAAGAGATTAGATAAATTACTATCTTATAGACCTAGAGTTAATTATAATATTATACTTAAAGCTAAAATATAATCTAGATACTATCCTCTTTATAAATTATTATTAAAGAAGCTAAAAGCTACTAAGAAGTATATTCTTAAGAATTTATAAAAGGATTTTATTATCCTAAGCTTCTTTTTATATATCTTACTAATCCTAATAGCTAAGAAGCTAGATAAAGGATTATATTTCTATATTAATTTTAGAAGATTAAATATAATTATAAAGAAAGATTATTATCTATTATTACTAATTAATAAAGTAATCTAGTAAATAAAGGGGATTGATATATTTGCCTTCTCTTTGGCTAATCCTACCCCCCTGCCTTAATATTTAGGTATCAATTGACCGCCTTCTTTACCGCCTTCCTTTTTGAATTACGGCTTTCTCTGGTCAAGTATAGCTATTCTAATAGTATCTCTATTTACTATATAAACCTCTAATAAAAATAAGTACCTCTTAGAAAAAGTAAAGCTTTATAAGAATTAAATTTAAAATTAATATTATCTCTTTAATATTTCTCTCTATTAACTCCTACTTCTTCTCTTCTTTATCTCTTATCTATTCTTTATCTTTATAGCTATTATTATAACTACTACTATTACTAGCCTTATTTTAAGATAAATATCTAGTTATTACTTACTAAGTCTAAGTATAGTCGAGGTATAGGAATAATATATGATCGAGGCGCTAAGATACTTAGACTGAAGCTAAGACCCGAGTTACTATAGAGATTTAATATAGACTAAGCGAAATAAGGGGTTAATAAAGCTAGATATCTAATAAGGATTCTATTACATTTAATTAATATTAGAAGCTAAAGATCTTACTATATTCTATATATAATATAGATCCTTTAAATATAAAATAATACTATCTAGCTTAATAAATAGTCTTATAATATTCTAGAGATTTATAAATAATATATTTAGAGAGTACTTAAATAAATATATAGTTACTTTTATAGATAATATCTTAATCTATAGTAAGAATATTAAGGATTATAAATAATAAGTTAAAGAAATACTTTATTATCTATAAAAAGTAGGTTTATAGATTACTTTACTAAAATCTAAGTTCTTAGTTATAAAAGCTAAGTTCTTAGGCTTTATTATAAATACTAATAGTATTATTACTATAGATCTAATAAAGATTAAAGTAATTTAGTTATAGTTAGTACTAACTACTATAAAAGAAGTATAATTATTCCTTAGATTCTATAATTTCTACTAATAATTTATTAAAGCTTATAATATAATCTTAAAATCTTTATATTAATTAATAAGATAAGATATTATTTTTAAGTAATTAATATAATATAAAGAAGCTTTCTAATACTTAAAGCAAAATTTAGTTAGTATACTAGTTCTTTATTATTATAATCTAGTTTATAGAACCAGAGTTAAAATAGATATATTAGATAGAGTTTTTAGGATAGTACTTATTTAGTATTATAAATAAGATAATTTCTAGTATTTAATAGTATTCTACTTAAAGTTAATATAGCTAATAAAATTAAATTATAAGATTTAAGATAAAGAACTTCTAATAATTATTTATATATTATAAGAATAAAGATCTAAGTTTAAAGAACTATTATAAAAGTATTATTTTAAGATTCTTATTAATTATTAGTTACTAGAATACTTTATAATTATTTAATAAATAAATTAATAATAGATAAAATAAAATAAGTTTCTTTTATAGTTCTATTTCTTAATTAAGTATTAATCTAGTAAAAAGAATATTATTATAGATACTTTATTAAAAAAAGAAACTTTATATATTAATAATAGTTAATAGATTATATTCTTATCTATAAAATATCTAGAAAAGAGTATATAATCTAAGATTAAAATTAGCTTTATTAATTTAGAAGATATTTAATATTAAGAGATTATAAAAAGGATTAAATATATTAATAGATAGAATATAGAACTAGTAAAATTCTACTAGATTATTAAAGATAGAGATAATAATTACTAAATATTATAAGATAAACTTCTTCTTTTTAAAAGATAACTTAAAGTTCCTAATAAAGATAATCTATAAACTAGATTATTTAATAATATATATTACTAACTAATAATAGCTTATTTTAGTATTAAGAAGCTAAAGAAGATAATTATTATATAATATTATTAGTCTAAATTAATAAAAGATATAGAAAGATATATCTATAATTATCTAATATATAAATAAACTAAATCTTAATATAATTAAATCCTAGGATTTTTATATTTACTTTTAATCTCTAAAAGATCTTAGTAGTATATTATAATAGACTTTTAATCTTTCTTTAAAGATTATTATAATTATAATATAGTTTATATAATAATAGATTATTTTAATAAGAGATTAATCTTAATCTTATATTATAAGAAGATAATAATAAAATAGATAGTAAGACTTTTTATTAATTATATACTTTAGAGTATAGATATATTTAATAGTATTATCTTAGATTAAAATAGTTAGTTTATTTTTAAGTTCTAGATAAAGTTTTACTAAATCCTAGGAATTAAGAAAAAGCTTTTTATAGTTTATTATTTATAGACTAATAATTAAAATAAGATTATAAATTAGTATATAATATAAAGATTAAGATTATATATAAAATTTAACTAAAATAACTAATTAGAGTATTTACTAATAATTAATTTTATAATATTAATTCTTTTATAGGATATAATAAAGAAGTTATCTTTCTTTATTAAATAAGAATATAAGCCTTCTATATTATTTAACTAGAGAGACTAGAAAATTATAATATAGAATAAATAAGAAATAGTTAATATATTAATCTATCTTTATAATATCTAGAATAAGATAAAATAATAAATTACTAATTCTTAATAAAAGATAATTTAATAGATAAATAAGTAATAGTAAGAAAAGAATTTTAATATTAAAGATTATATTTTTATAATAATAAAAGATTAGATATTAGACTAATCTAGTTAGAAACTCTTATATCTTACTAATAATCTATATAAGATTCTTAAGAAGATTAAAAATATATATTAGATTAACCTATCTAATTTAATCTAAGTATATCTAGTATTTTATCTAAGTAAACTTTAAAAAGTAATAATATTAGAATCTCTCTAAGAATAATATATTAATTTATTATTACTAATTAAAATTTCTAAAGAAAATAAATAGAAGATAGAAAAAGTCCTAGATTTAAGAATATATTACTAAAAGCTATAATATTATATTTAGTAGCTTAATTATAATCTTAACTTATAATAATATCCTATAGAGAATATTAAGTATACTCTATAAAGGATTTAGGATTTCTATAACTAATATCTTATAAAGTCTAATTCTCTAATATATTTATAGAAATAGTTATAGACTAATAAAGAAGATCAAATCCTTAATAATTATATTAATAATAATAAGCCTATATTTAGAGACTAAATATAGTTTTAGCTAGAAGTTATATAATAATTAGGATAATCTATATTTCTACTATTCCTAACTATCCTAACTTTTTACTACTATTTACTATATATAGAAGAGTTTTCTACTAGACGTTTCTACTTTATAGGATTTTATACTATTTGCTTAGTAAGATAGGACCCTACAAAGACTCTCGTCTCGAGGTTTCTTTCCTCTCTTCTTCTTTACTCTCTATACTTAGTATTTTTATTAAATAGTACTCTTTTCCTCAAAGACCTAGCTCGTAATAAGATCTAGAAGATTATAGCTCTTAAATTTAATATAATAGATCCTTAAAGATAGAGAGAATTAGTTATTTTCTAATTAATATCTTACTAGCTAGAATAGCTTATTAATAATAATATTCTATAGCTAAATCAGAAAGATAAATCAGCTGAAAAATAGTTCTACTAGGCTTATCTTATATTAAGCTAGATATATCTATAAATTGACTAAATACTATAAGATAAATTATATACTCTATCTAAAGTCCCGAGATTTACTAACTAGATATATAATATCCTTATAGAATTAATATAAGAAGAAGATCGGATACAATTAATAGAGATTAAGATAAAGAAGTATAACTCTATAAAATAATTAGATTATAGCTTAGTAAGTAACTATATTAATATCTTTTATTATTAATATTATATATTTATATAATTTAAATCTATATCTTATCTTTCTTATATATTATCCTAATCTTTATAAGAACTTAAGATAGAGATTAAGAAGATTTAATTTATTAAGAAGGAATATACTAATCTTTAGCTAGAGAAGATTAATATTAATAAAGCTAAAGAGTATTAAAAAGCAATCTAAGTAATATCTATTATTAAGGATATCTCTAATACTATTACTAGTTCTAGCTAAGACTAAGAAGAGAGATAAGATAGCTATAGAGGAAACTAAGGAGGCTAGAGTAGCTATAATAATAAAGCTAAATCTAAAGATAAGAATAAGGATACTACTAGTAATAATACTAATAATAATAATATCTTTACTATTAAAAAGAAGAGAAGAGGACTATATAAATAGTCTCCTAATAGTAAGGATATTTATAAATATATATAAAAGATATATAATAATATATAAAAGAATAAAAGTAATATAATATACTCTTTCTATAGTTTTAGTCTCTATCTAGCTAAATAATATATATATCTTAGTAGTAGTCTACTAGCTATATAGAAGCTATCTAGTAACCTATAAGTATACTCGAAAGTGATTTACTGTAAGAATATACAGTCTTTAGGTGTAAGGCCTGTCAACCGGGTAAGATACAATGGCGGTGGGGAATGTCAGATATATTGTCTCTTGTGTGCTAAGACTAATTCTTGCTAGAATTAAGGGGGAGCCGGGGGGCCCTAGGATTATAGGAAAACAAGATACTAAGGACTCGGCCTGATTATATAACGAAATATATACGCTTCGGCTATATTGTGTATATAACTCGGCTAGTCCTCTATTTTATATATAATATATATTACAAAGGATCTTTATTCTTTATAATTATCCCCTCTTTCCTTAAGAGGATATCCCTATCTGAAATATAGGGTATTCCTAAATTAGATATTCTGAAATAATAGGATATTAGGAAGTAATTGCTAATAATTTGTAATAAAGGAGATATATTTAGAATAGTATAAAAGACTTTTTAGACTATTATAATAAGTCTTTATATATAAGGGCCTAAATAGGCCCTATATAGGCCTTTTGATTTTAGAAATAAATCAATCTCGTAGTTTCCTTATTATACCTACTTCTTATATAAACCTAATTTAGTTAAGGTATATATAGTATATATACTACTTATATATTAGTATTAAGAACTAGAATATATTAGATACTAGTAAGTCTTTCTCGATCTAGTATTTTCTTAGTATTATAAATTCGAAGAAGTACTAACAGTATATTTAATAGTATATATACTATAAGTATATTACTAAGAGAATATAAGAGAATACCTATAATTTAGTATTAATTCTTAACTAGACTACCTAGACTTATTCTAATAACAATAGATATTATATCTAAAATACTAATTATTTGAAGATAGTAAATAAAGATATCCTTAAGCTTTTAAAGGACTTCTTAGCTATATATATAGCCTATATATCTTTATATAGCTTTAGTAGGAATAAAAAGAAGAGAGATAAAAGTAAGGTAAGTAGTAGGATTCTACTTTAGATTTATCCTAGGCCTACTAATATTTAATAGACTATTCCTATTATATATTAGTAGTATATAAAGAGTTAGTATATAATATACCTAAACCCTCTTTCTTAGCTACTACTTTCTATAATATAAGTAGAGTAGTATTAGTATAATACCGAATTAGAATAGTATCTCTAATAAGAAGATAAGAGATATATTCTATAGACTTAGATAAAATATAATCTCTTGCTCTAGATTTAAGATACTTATATTATAGCCTATAATCCTATAGTAGATAGTCCTATTTCTAGATATATATAAGATTTTAAAGATTCTTTCCTAGTTTCTTTATATAAGTTATAAATAAGAAAAGAGCAAATTAGTAGTAGTTCTTTCCTATTTTAGTATTTAGATAGAAATAGTAGATATAAGTTTTACTTTAGTTATATACCTAATTATAACTTCCTATCTTATAAAAGTTGTTATATTATTATAAATAACTTAGATTTGTTTACTTTTCTTCTTATTATTATTTTTTCTTTATAATTTTATTACTTTATTCTTATTTTACTCTCTTTTCTTCCTTTCTTTATTACTTCTATTTTATATATCTTTTAAGTACTAATTCTATTTCGAGATACTATTATCTTAGTATTCTTTTATTTATATCTTATAATTATTTTAGTATCTATTATACTACCTAAATCTTCTCTTAATAAGTTATATATATCTATCTTATAAAAATATATATAGTATATAATATATCTTTATATATTAATAAAAAAATAAGATAAAGAAAGTATAGCTATATTCTATTTCTTTACTATAAAGTACTATACTATTACCTATAATAATAAAAATTATCTTTATTATAATTATTTATATAAAGTATACAAACTAGTATATTCTTAGTACTATTTCGGTCTAATCTCTAATATAATTCGGACTAATCTTATATATTTCTTAGATCTCTAAAGATCTTAAGAGTAATTATTTTAAACTTTTATCTATTTTAAGCTAGACTAAATAATTCTAATCTAATTCTAATAATAGATTTAGTATTAATCCTAATAATAATTTGACTATTTTCTACTTAAGTTATTTCTTTATTATAGCTATTATAATAGTATTATAATATCTAGTTATAAATTTTAATAGTCTTATAAAAGCCTACTATTATACTTATTTACTTACTAAGATAAATATAATCTAGATTAATTCCTTCTTTAGTTTAGATCCTCTTTATTAGTATTCTATTACTAACCCTTTTAGAATTCTTAGAAAACCTAAGATATCTATTCTTAGTAGATATCTAACTATATCTAGTTACTAGAGTATCCTATTTTTATAGCTAGTTTAGTCTCTAAATAGGAGAAACTAGCAAAGAAAGTCCCCTCTACCTAATATCTATATATTATAGAAAAAAGCACTTAGAGTTAGTATACTAGTATTATTGTCTTTAAGTAGGATATAAAGAAGTTAGTTATCTTAGTTAAGACTAATAAGGAAATTTTCTTTACTAATACTACCTTCCTTACCTACTATATTAGCAAATTCCTCTTAGCTTTTAGACTATAGTAGACTATATTTAGTCTTATTTTATATACTTTTTAAGGTTCTTTTTATATTCTTTCTCTTTCTTTACTTTTTTAGACTATCTATAGTAAGATAGTATAGTTTTTTAGATATAATTATAGTATTTCTTAGCTATTCTAGTATATATTTAGTAATCTCTAATTAATCTAATTTCTTCTAGGTTTTTTTATATTTTGTTATAATCCTTAGTATATTTATTATTATACTTTTAGATATCTATTAGTTATATTCTAATAGCTAGTCTTATTATTTTACTAAGTAATATAGTTTATCTTTAAATTACTAGTTATCTTTTATCTCTTTAACTTCCTATTTATTATTATCTACTAGCTTAGATAGAGATAATTATTCTAGTTCTCTCTTATACTAGTACTATAACTATAATAGAGAGATTAGGAATATATTATAAATTACTATATATTAGCTAGAAAGTAAGAGATAATATATTTATTTTCCTATATATTCTAGGATTCTAAAAGATCTAATCTAATATAGTAATAGCTTCTTTATTATACCTTCTTTTAGCTATAGGTTCTTTGTTAATAGGACTATAAGATTATTTTTCTTAAATAATATCTTTATATAGTACTTATTATAATAGATTACTTATATTTCAGTTACTTTTTATTATATTTTCTATAGCTTTTTATAGAGTTCTATAAGTTTCTTAATTTATAATACTACTACTAGTATCTTTCTTTCTATACTACTATCTTTAGTATATATTTAGAAGTTAGGATTAAAGCCTAGTAATATCTAAAATAGTAATATTCTAATTATTATATTTATTATATTATTATATATAAATTTAGTAGTATAAAGAAGTATAGGTTATAATTTCTAATACTTATTAATAAAATACTAAAGATAGTATTTAAGTATCTAATTTATTCTTTCTATTTAACTATTAGTTTAGGGGTAAAATACTATTAAATATTATAGTCTTATTATAGATATATAATATAGTCTTAACTAGAATCTACTTATAAAAACTAATCTCTAGTTAGATATAATACTATTTAGTAGTCTAAATCTTAGTTTAATATTATAATAAAAGAGCTTAGCTAATTCTAAAGTATCTATTATTATTAAAACTAGGAAGAAGAGATATTATTTTAAGAAATAGTCTATAATTACTAAAATAGTATTTATAATCTTTCCTTTTTAGATTAATTAAGATAATCCTATAATAAAGTCTATTAACAATTCGATAAAAGGCTAGGATAGAATTAATAATAACTTAAGCTTACTAAAGAGATAGTATCTTAGTATTTATATAGTTTAATATATTATATAAGATTTAATATATCTTTATATATCTACTTATATATTTATCTAGTAATATTCCTACTAAAGAAGATCTTTAGTTCTTACTCTACTAAAATAGCTAGTAGTAAGATTATTATAATATATTTATAATAGTTTAGTATAGAGACTCTCTTTCTTTAGTATATATAGATATTCTTAGTACTATAGTAATCCTAAGATATTAACTAATTAGTCTTTACTACTAGATTTTAAGATTAAAATATCCTCTTTTCGGTAGACTATCTTTAGATTATCTAATTAGAGTTTCTCTATTTATTTAAGAATATTTATAATATCTATACTAATAGACTAGATTACTACTATTATAATATCTATAATATTAAATAGAATATCTAGTTTATTATATAATTCTTACTATTTAGACTAATTATCTATTTCTATACTAGTATATTTTGCTATTATTTTAGTAGTTATACTAGATCTAGGATCTTTCTATACAATCTCTAGACCTAATCTAAATTAGAATTTTAAGTTATATTCTTCTAAATTATACTTATAATCTATATCTAGATTTTTTGTCTTTATAATACTTTAGATTATTAGAACTTTTTTTTCTCTAGTCCTTCTAGAATATAGGAGTTTATTACTTATAATTAGGTTCTAAATTAGGGTTATTAATTCCTATCCTATAATTACTTACTTAGAGTTTAGAATTCTAGAAAGCCTATCTATAAGATTTGTCTTTCTAGGCCTATACTTTATAATAAAGTTAAAAGATATAAAGAATATATACTAATATATCTATTAGCTATTAAGCTTTTATTATATTATAAATATATATAAATTAGTATAATCTAATAATACTTTAATAGGATACTTACTACTATCTAGATAGTATCTCTAATATTAGAAAGAATAAATAATAGTAAATAGCTTTTAATCTAGTATTATATAGTTAAGTTTAGATCCTAAAAACTTCCTTAACTAGAAAGTAACTAGATATTATTGTTCTTTATTATTAGGTTAAGATAATACTTCTTCTATTCCTTAGTTTAATATATTAGTTTCTAGTCTAATATATCTCTCTAGATTAAAATAATATAATAGAGATATAGATTAGAAGACCTATTTTAGATACTAAAATATTACTAATTTAGTATTATTTATTAATACCTAGTCTAGTTTCTTCCTATTTTTACTTCTTTTTATTATAGATATAAGAGATAAGGATATCTAGAAATATCTCTTAATAAAGTAATAGTAAAAATTATAAAATCCTAAGAATATCTAGATATTATAATAACTCCTAGGTTTCTTTTACTTTTAGATTATATAGATATAGCTTTAGTCTATTTTTACTCCTAAACTATCTATAATAAATCCTAGAAATTTAATCTCTTTCTAGTAGAAGATATACTTTAATAATTTAATATAAAGTTCTACTCTTCTTAGTCTTTTAAAGATTTAGTAGAGTACTTTTATATAGGATTCTCTATTCTTTATAAAGACTAGGATATTATCTAGATATACTATATAGGTAATATTAACTAGCTTTACTAATACTATATATATATAACTCTAGAATATAGCTAGTATATTAAATAGACTAAAAGATATAACTATATATTTAAAATAATTATATCTATTCCTAAAAGCTATCTTTTATTTATTACCTTTTTATAATTAAATCTAATAATAGATATCTTTAATATTAATTTTACTAAACTATTTTGCTTCTAAGAGATAGTTAAGGATTTTAGAGATAAGTAGTAAAGGATAGCAATTCTTAACTAATATATAATTAAGTCTCTAGTAATCTATATATAGATATAAACCTCTATCTTTCTTAGATATAAAGAGGATTAATACTCTAGCTAGACTCTTTAAGGATTAGATTCTTTTTTTCTTAATATTATTAATAAGATATATTTATAGCTCTTTTAGCTTTATTTATAAAAGAGGATAAATTAGGCTATAAGATAGAGTTTTATCCTTCTTAAGATTAATTATATAATCTAAAGCTTTTATCTTTAGTAGTATACTAGTCTTCTTATAGTTAAATATATTAAGATACTTTTCTAATTCGGGAGGGATTCTATCCTAATCTAATACTAATATATTTATATCTTTATTAGATAACTAGACTTCTTCTAGTATCTTAACTAGGATATAGATAATAGTAATATTCCTAGACTACTTTATAAATTTATAAGGCTTCTAGAGTTTAAAGTTTTTAGCTTTAAATTATTATTTATTAATACTAGAATATAGAATAATATTAAATTCTTTAATAAAAGTTATAGATAAAAGAATAGGACTTCTTTCTAGTCTTAGATTTTTATTAATACTAATATAAGCTTATTTTACTATCTTTTTAGTATTTTAAGAGTCTATTATTATAAAAGATATCTAAAATATACTATAAGTATAAAGTCAATTTAGGATAATATCTTTTAGTATAGAAGATAAAAAGGATATAACTAGTAATTTAGTTTTATAAGTAAATTCCTTACTAACTATATTATATTCTATATTAGTATCTAGATCTATATATATTTTATTACTATTTCTAAGGATAATTAGTATATAAAGATATATTATAATCCTAATTAGTAGGTATTGAGCTAGTATATTAGGATTTATTCTAGCTTCTTTACTTTTCCTAATTTAGCTTTATTTAATCTTATTACTTAGACTAAGATATTCTTTTATAAATAGTTACTTATCTAGTAGTTTTTATCTTAATAGATAAAATAACTATTTTCTGATATTAAAGTAGTATTATTCTCTTTCTCTAAGAGAGTAATAGTATTTATTAAGCTATATAACTTCTTTTAGTATATAGAGAATCTATATCCTCTTTCTTAATCTCTAAATTAGTCTTTTTCTTAGGATTATCCTTTAGATTATTCTTTTTCTCTATCTTTTATTATATTAGTATTAAGATAATTTAGTATTAAATTATAATAGTATTTCTTTTTAGACTTATTATAGTATTAGATAGAAAAGTCCTTCTTCTTTTAGTATATAAAATAGATATAGTAGAGAGTAGATATTAGCTTTACTATTTTATCTTAGTTAGCTAGTAGTATACTATTACTAGTAGTAATTATAATATCTTAAAGGGGTTTTTATAGTTTTATAAATAGTATTTAGGCCCTCTACTCTTTATTTTAGTTTAGAAGATAATTCTCTAGTAATTTAAGATAGATTTCAAAATTATAAGGGTCCTAGTAAGGCCTTATTATAGCTTCTTAGAATAGAATAAGGATATTAGTAATAATATTATATAAGTTCTAGAGAAGCATTTTTATCTATTCTTTAAAAGCTTCCTAATTCGATATCTCTTTAGGATACTTCTATTTATAAATTACCTATTTTCCTTTATATACTATATAAAGGAAATTAGTAATAGTAAGGATTTTCTAGGTTCTAGATATATATTTCTTTAGGGTATTTTTAAATAATATATTAAGATTATTTAACTAGTTCTCTCTTTACTTAATACTAAAATCCTTTTCAAACTTATTAATATATTGTTTAATCTCTTCTCTCTATTTTAGCTTATTTTTTAAGAATAAATCATAATTAGTTTAGGATTATTTTATTAGCTTTTCGAGGGCTCAAAGTTTTTCCTTATTCTCTATAACTAGCTTTTAGACTGTAAGTAGGTATTTTTATAAGACTATCCTAGTCTTAAGCTTCGCTATTTCGGTTTCGAGTCTTTATATTACTTTGTTAATAAGTTAAGTATTTTCCTCGAGCGAATTATCAGCTTATTCAGAGACTACTTAGGTTTAGTTCTTCTTTTATTCTTCGATTTATAAGAGAGTTTCTAATTCGCTACCGATCCGGCCCGGATACTTAGGAGCTTCAGTATTATTCTATAAACTGCTATAAGTGGTTAAAGAAGCTATTATATCTTAGGTAGTTAAAGAAGAAGAATTAGAATTGTAAGAATATATAGTCTTTAGGTATAAGGCCTATTAACCGGGTAAGATACAATAGCGGTAGGGAATATCAGATATATTGTCTCTTATGTACTAAGACTAATTCTTGCTAGAATTAAGGGGGAGCCGGGAGGCCCTAGGATTATAGGAAAACAAGGTACTAAGGACTCGGCCCGATCACATGACGAAACATGCACGCTTCGGCCATGTTGTGCATGTGACTCGGCTAGTCCCCCGTTCTATACATGACATATACCATAAAGGACCTTTATCCTTTATATTTACTAAGAGAAATATTAGTTAGAGAGATAAAGTAATATAATTATTATTATTACTAAAGCTATTAATAGATATAATAACTAGCTTCTTAATACTAGATCTAATAAAATATTAATATATAATATTAATAACTTCTATATATACTAAATTGACTATCCTAAAGACACTTATATATATATATAGATTACTCTAGGAATAGAGTTATTATATTAGATTATAGAGAAGTAATAATATATACTATGTTACTAGGATCTTATAGAGAAGAGTATATATTTATAAATATTAGTTATTATACTTTTAGGGAATATAGTAAGCTCTTTAGTATATAGAAGCTTCTTAAAGAGTAGGATATCTTATATAATATATATATAAAATATCTTATAAATAGTAAAGGAGATATACTTGGATTTATAGATATATTATCTAGTATTCTATATCTTATTAGTCTAAAGAATAAAGGTAAATAGAATAATATAGACTTAGATTTAGATAAAAATAATATTAGTTATGTTAATTAAGTATAATTTAATAATCCTAATAAAGTAAATCTAGATCTTAATAACTATAATCCTAATAATATTAGATATAATCCTAATAAGATTATTAGCAATCCTAATAAGGATCTACCGGATCCTAACTACTTTAATCTTAATAATATAATAGAATCTAATAATAATACTATTAGTTTTATTAATAAAGTAACTATATATAATATTTATTAATATCTTAGCTATACCGGAAAGATATAAATTGCCTTAATACTCTAGTATATAGAATAACTTAGTAATAAAGAGTAATATAGGGTTAAACAATTTAATTATAATACCTATCTCCTTAGTAAGTTAAAGCTAAAGATCTCCTAATAGTTATAAATAAGAGTATAAGATACTAGATAAAAATTCTATATTAATATATAACTTATAAAGCCTCTTAGTCTAAATAGAGAAAACTACTAGCTTCTAATTGTTAATAATACTATCTAATATATTAAGAGAGTTATATTAAAGAATAAGAGTAATATCTACTATAAGCTTACTATCTTCTATAAGAAAATCAAGCTTTTTACTAGTAGCTATCCTAGTATATAATACTTTAATAATAATTCTAAATTTAAAGAGTTTATTATATAGAGTAAGAAATAGAGGATAACTTTTAAAGTATTGTCTTCTTATACTATAAAGTCTAATAGTATAGTAAAATATTTAGGTAGTTATATTAATAATATTTAGAGGACAATAATTATTAATACTAAGATAATAGAAGATATATAGCTATATATTACTAAAATAATGATTTATATCTTTAACTAACTTATTAATCCGAAATACAAAATCTTACTACTTACTTACTAGTATTAGGAGCTTAATATTCCTAATCTAGAGCCTTCTCTTAAATATCTTAAATTATAAGGAATAGCTATATTTATATATATTCCTAAAGATAAAAGAGTATAGATAAGAAAATTAGCTTTATATATATAGAAAGGAATCCTTATTAGCTATAAGAAGAATAATAGATATATTTATAAGATCTAAAATCTAGTTACTAAGAAGATAATAATATCTTATAATATTATATTCCTATAATCTATAAATAATAATAGTAACAATCTTAGATTAATTAATATTATTAATAATCTTACTAATCCTAAGGATCCTAATAGTAATAATAATATAGTTAAATTTATTCCTATCTTATTAATAAATAAAGATAATATCTCTAAGCTAGATAAGATATAGTAACAAATTGTTAATACTTTACTAATATAGATAACTATTTAATAACCTATTATACTATCTATAATCTATTTTCTAATAATTTATAAAAATATATCTATAATATCTTTAACTCTATATAAATCTTTATATTAGAGAATAATTGCTCTACTATTAGCTTAATAGAAACTATTCTATATACTTTTTCTTACTATATAAGAAGAGCTAATAATAATAGGAGTAAGGATTATTAAGATTATAAAGGAATCCCTATATAACAATATCCTATAATCTTTATCTATTAGATAGAAAAGAGATAATCTTAATAAAAGACTAGAAGTCTTAATATCTAATATATCTTATATATTATTAATAATAAATAATATTTAGAATAAAGCTAATAGGATTAAGAGAGCTATTATTATAGTATTAGAGATTATAATATCTTCTCTTATAAGACAAAGAGTTAAGTACTAATATCCTTTCTTATCCCTAGTCTAGCTAGATATTCCTTTATAAAATAGTACTTTAATAAGTTATAAGAATATCCCTATTATTATATAATCTAAGATTATACTAATATAGGAGGTTATCTTAATTATATTATTACCTAATCCTATTATATAAGATATAATAGCTGCTTTCCTATTATATTATTTAAGAAGAGCAAATATTAGTATTTATTTTAAGTAGTACTATAATCTATTATAAAAATATCTTACTATTAAATATAATAAGTATAATTAAGATATATACTAAGCTACTATAAAAGTATAAGAATAAGTAAAAGATAATAATAATAATAATATAATAAAGAAGAGAGGATAGGGATCTATAGGATCTAATAGATAAGCTATAGCTATAACTAGTATTAGTACTAGTATAAATAATAATATATCTAATAAGATTATATAAATAGATATAATTGATATTAATAAGTCTTTTCTTATTAATAGAGTACTATTATATACTATAGATATTTAACTATTTATAATATACAATTAAGTTATATATAATAAGCTCTGTAATTAATAGCTTAATATAATATAGAAATAACTTAATAACCTTACTATTAAGGATATATAGAGACTAGTATATTACTAAGATACTATCTAGTAAATAGAGATTAATAGTTAAAACTAATAATACTAACTATATATATAGTTTTAAAGTATAATAGGTTATTTATAGGAATTTCTAGAGTAAGAATAATAATAAGATATATATATCTATTATTATAGAATTTATAGTTAATATTGTTTTTATCCTTATTATAGTATATAGTCTTTAATAGAGATAAGTTAACTTTATTACTATATACTTAAATATATCTTATAATAGCTTTGATATTGTCTATATAAGATAGCTAACTAGCTTTAAGTACTCTAATACTAATAGTAATAAGAATAACTAGATATATCTTATCTAATAAGCTCTATTTAGTCTAAGAGATAGTATATATCTCTAGAATAAAGAGATAGATAGTAAATTAAGATAAATTAGCTTCTATTCTCTAGATAATAATCTATATATTTATATTAAAGATATTAGAGTAGATTTGACTATTATAATAATCTATATTAATAACTTTATTATTATAGTATCTACTAATAATAATATTAAGACTATTATTAATAAGCTTTGTTAATTTTATAATATAAAAGATCTTAGAGAGTCTAAATAGTATCTTAACTATATACTATATAAAGACTATAATAAATAAATAATTATAATAATATAAAAAATATATATATAGAAAATCCTATATATAGTAGGCTCTTCCTCCGGCTAGAAGGATATATCTTTATCTATTAGATAGAGAGAAACTCTTATTAATATATCTAATATAATTAATAATAATATATATAATTATTATATATCTATTATTAGTATATTAAACTAGCTTATAATTAAAACTAGGCCTAATATCTACTTTACTATTACTTACTTATAGTATTATTTATCGAATCTAATATTTAATAATTTATATATTATATAGTATATTATTAAATACCTAAGATAGGAATCTAATATTAGTATTATCCTTAGCTGTATTAATAAGCTATATTTCTATATATATATTAATACTTTATATATAGATTAAGAGGATAGTAAGTCTACTAAAGGAAGTATATAGTATCTTACCTCAAGTCCTATTATATAGAATATAAAGAAATAGACAATTACTATAAATTCGATAACTATTATAAAGTAGTATACCCTAGATTAATCTACTTAAGATATAATATAATTAGGGGATTGATATATATACCCCCCCTTATAGATCTGACCACCCCCCCTTAGATATAACCACCCCCTCCTGCCTGACCTTTTAGTACCGTCTTCCTAATTTGGTATAACTAGTATTTCTATTATATTTCTGCCAGATATAGAGTTTTCTACTATTTATTCTATTACTACTATATAATTCTAGTTTATATAATAAAAAAATATATATTTTAATTAGAAAAAATCGTATATTTCTGTATAATAAAGCTTTTAAATCTCTATAAACTACTTATTTTCTTTTTTAGGTATTCTTTACTATCTATTCCTATCCCTATCTTTAATCCTAGCTATATCTCTATTCTTATTCTTAATCACTACTACTAGTTTTACTACTACCGGTTTTACTACTACTAGTTTTACTACTACTAGTTTTATTACTACTAGTTTTATTACTACTAGTTTTCTATTCCTATCTATATCTCTATTCTTATTCTTATTCTTATTTATATCCTTATCTATATCTTTATTCTTATAAAAGTATATATTTAAATACTAATAGTTTTTACTATATAGATTAATCCTAAGTAAAGAGATCTAGTAAAGAGAGGATATCCTAGATACTTTACTAGATAGTTAACTAGATATTCTATATAAAATTCCTTATACTATATAGATATCCTTATTATTAAACTTAGAGAGAATCTTAAAATAATAGTAAAGGGTTAATTAGCAAAGTAGATATATTATATAAGTACTAATATTAGTAGAATAGCTTAGGCTTAAAGCTTCTTTTCTTATCTTATTATTTTTTAATTAAATAAATATAAGGAAATCTAGCTATCTTCTTTAAATTATAGATATAGATTAGTAGGATTAGTAGTTTATTTTCGGCTTCTAGAAGATATCTTATATATATATCCTTAGTATAGTTAATTATCTTTATTAAGATTTGTCTAATAACTAGCTAATATAGTAGAAGAGCTTTTATTAGCTAATATATCTTATTTATCTTAATCTTATATTTAATCTTCTTATATTATAGATTAATAATATACTTAAAGCTATAAAGAATAATAAAGAGATTATTTATTAAGATATATAGATCCTACTTTATAAGCTAATAAGCTCTCTTAGTATAAGAAGTAGTAGTCTTATTAAGATAAAGGAACTATCTTATATATATATAAAGAAAGTACTTAGGATAATTATTAAGCCATTTCTTCTAAATATACTTAATAAAAGACTTAAATATTAGATCCTAATACTTCTCTTTAAAGTATTCTTATTATTAGTATATAATTTTAAAGAAAGTAATATATATAATCTAGTTCTAGTACTTAAGTATCTTCTTCTAATCTTTATTAATCTTTTAGTAAAGCTCTTAATCTTATTAGATCTTAGTTTAGTACTAAATAGCTAACTAGATAGTTAACTAGATAGCTAACTCTCTTTAAGCTTTAATAATCTATTTTAAGAGTAGTAGATAGGTCTTTTTAAGAAGATATATATTAATATACTAGATATAGAGAATATTCTTAGTTTATAAGAAATAATCTTAATTATATTTATTAATATATCTTCTTTATCTATAAGAATTATATAAAGATATTCGAGATTTAGGAAGTTATATACTTTAGTAAGATAACTAAGGATAACTTTATATATATTATCTTTTTTATTCTTTATAAATATAAAGCTAATATAAAATATTAAGCTAATAATAGTAAAGCTAATAATATTAAGTAATAAAAGGCTATATTGATTTATCTTATATATATAGTCTATTAAGAGAACCTAGAGATTAATCTTTAGTATTATAATACTTATTTTATATATATAAAAAAAAGTAGTAATATATCTCTAATTATTAACTTTATACTTAAAGATCTATTTACTATCCTTTAGTAGTTCTTTAAGTAGTATCTAGGGAGGAGTATAACTAGTAAAAAACTCTATATTTAATTATTTTTAGAGATTATAGATATTATAGGTAATAAGAAGAGTTAAACTCTTAGTCTTATAAATAATATAAAGAATATAATAGATAGTAAAGTCTTACTTAATTTGCTTTTCTAATTCTAATCTCTAACTAGAGATAGCTTAGTATTAGTAAGCTAGATAGGTTAATAGAGAGGATAGATTATAGTTATAGATTAGGTTTTCTATAGTAAAAAGCTAAATATTAGTATTATACTAAAGCTATAATAAGATACTAAATAGACACTTATTAGTAAGTATTATAGTCTATTATTAATAGTAAGAATTATTAACTTATAGTTATATAAGATATTCTTAATTATAATATAGCTAAACTATCTTTTTAATATCTTTTTTTATTCTTTTTAAGTATAGTATAAATACTATATAGCTATATAGACTTATAAAATTGTTAATTTATTTAATAGTACTCTTAGGAGTAGTATATTACTATAGAAAAGAAGGAAGAGAGAGAAAAATAAAGTCTAGTATTGGTATAGGATAATTAGGATCTAGTATTAGCTCTATAAAAGAGGATTTAGTACTTAATATAGTGACTAGGACTAGCTCGGAGATATAATTAGTAATTAGCTTAGTAAGTAGAGATTTAGGGATATAATTAGTGATTAGCTTAATAGATAGAGACTTAGAGATATAATTAGTAATTAGCTCGGTAGGTAGAGACTTAGAGACAATATTAGACTTTAAATCCGAGGATAATAGATATTCGAGGTATTTAAGACCTAGTAAGACTATATTAATAATAAAAATAGATAAAAATAATAGGTTTTAGGATAAAAATAAAGATTAAAAATAGGATAGAAAAAGGTAGGTTAATATATATAAACTAGAATTAGAGTATTAAGTTATTTAATCCTATCTTTATATATATATAGAGTATAATATAATAAAAGTAACTTAATTTTGTTAGGGGTTTATATATAAATTGTAGATATCTACTATCTTACTACAATTATATAGGAAGTTTAATATAAAGATAATATATAAAATTAGAAGGTGGTATAGAGTGTAGTAGGTAGGTAGTAGGTATTAAGGTAGTGTATTACCGAATTAGGAAGGCGGTACTAAAAAATCAGGTAGGGGGGGGGGGTGATTATATCTAAGGGGGGGTGGTTAGATCTATAGGGGGGTATATGTATTAATCCCCTATAATTATATAAAATTGCCTACTTATTTATACTACTAGAATAATAACTAATTAAGGTCTATATAGATAATATTAACTCCTAACTACTTCTTATAAAAAAAGGAGGTAGATCTATAAATAGATAGCTTAACCTTTAATAGTTCTTTATTAAAGATACTATTATATAGGACTATATAGAAATACTATATATTAATACTAAAGCAAATACTATAGATAGTTTTATTAAAGTATTTACTAGAGAGTAGTTTAAGATATTTATTAATCTAATTGGTATAGTTTGAATGTCTTGAATGTTTTTTTATATGATTTAAATATATATTAAAATATATAATTTATAGGATTTTTTACTATAGTAGCTAGAATTCTGGGGTTTTGATAGAGAGTATAGATAGTCTATAAGGGGGATATTTGATACCTTAGGCACTGATTGTATGGATGTCTTAGGTATTAACCTATAGGATAGACTAGCTAGATAGTCTCCTCTCTTCTCTTCTCTTCTCTCTCTTCCTGTCTACCTAATACAATCCTGTTTTATCTATATATAGATATATATATATTATATTATAGAGTTATAGTAATCTACTATAAGTATATATTAGAAGAAATCTTATCTATCTAGCTATTATAGTAAGTATTATCATAAGTATTACTATAAGTATTATTATAAGTATTATTATCTCTCTTACTATATATAGGCCTCTCTCTACTAGAAAGAGGCTTATTATATTAGTATACTAAAGCTTAGATAAGAGGGTAAAGCCTTATCTAAGCTAATTTTTATCCTTATTAATATCTATAGATAACTAGTATTTATTAATCTATCTCTCTTTATCTTCGAATTTAAGATCTAGTAGTTATATAAACTTATAGATAACTATCCTAGAATACTTTATAATCCTCTATATCCTAGAACTTGATCTAGTAAGATCTAATATCAATTAAAGAACTCTAGTAATAAGAGGCAAAATTACTAAGATAGTTATAGTATAAATAATAAGTAAGATAGCTTTATAATAATAAAATAACTTAGAGAGAGATAACTAAAGATAAACTTAGTTAGTAAGTACTAAGAAAGGTATTATCTAATATATATTATAAAAGAGGATAGGGATAGGGACTCTCTTAATTAGTAGGTTATTAATAAACAATCTCTATTTTTAGTTTTATATAGTAATAAATATACTTTAGTTTTAGGTTTAAATTGATTTAAATTGTAGGCAAAGATATAGATAAAAATATAGCTTTTATTATATAAACTAGAATATAAATTAATAGATTTTTTATTATATAGAGTTTTTATTTATATAGGGACTAGGCTAACCCTAACAAACTAGCCCTATATAGATTATATAATACAGAAATAGCTTTATATTTATAAGTATAGATTATATAATCTAGGAATAGCTTTATATTTGTGAATACAGATCAAATTAAAAAGAGGGGATTAATATAAGGAAATTATATAAGTACTCTATGACTAGGGTTGTTTAGGGGCTGTGTTTTTTTACTAAGATAGTATTATAGAAAATGGCACTTATATTTAAAACTGACTGCTAAGACTGACTCTTCCTAGTTAGGTTAGACAACTATTATATTAGGGAAATAACTATTATAATAGGGTTTATCTATAAGTTAGGACTATATACTCTTCTTTAGTTATTTATATTATCTCTTATATTATATTAACTATATCTTAATCTAGTATCTATATTATAAGATCTTTTTTACTTTCTCTAAGCTTCTAACTAGATCTTTTCTATATTATTAATATCTTTAATTCTATTCTTAATCTAAATATTAATCCTAGTCTTTTTAATAGTTAATATAATAGGCTAGAGCCCGGCCTAGATTATATAAGGTATATACCTACAATATATATAAACCCCTACCGCTTGATAGATAGTAACTTTTCTCCAAGATTGTTATAAACAGTATATTAGCCTAGCCTAATTAAATCAATAAAGCTTTAGCCCTTTATATATAACAATCTTCTGATTCTTATTATTAAATTATTAGATCCCTAATAGAAAGCCCTAAAAGCAACAATTCCTAGATATAGTAGACAGATTACCTCTAAATTACTCCTAATTTAGTAATAGAATACTAATAGAATATACTAGTAATTATAGAATCTTAATCTTAGCAAAATACTTCTTCTTCTTAAATAGAGATAATAATATAATAAATAATAAGAAATTAATAGACTTATAGTAAAGTAATAAAGTAGATTACTATCTTCTAATAATAGATTATAACTATATAAGAGTAGTATATAATAATCTAGGAATAACTCTCTACTAAATAAGTAAGATAGATCTACTACCTTAAAGAGATACTAGTCTAGTAAGATATAAATATAGAAACTAATAAAAATTCTATTAAAATAGTTATAGAATAAATATAGACTTCTATTAAAATACTATTAAATATTAAAGAGTCTTACTACTAACTAAGAGTATAACTCTTTGATCTAGTATTATTTATAAGAAGTATAAATAACTAGTCTATCTAGTATATTATAATAGAAAATAAACTAGTAATTAATAATAAAGCTATTAGTATTATATATAAGTAGTTTATATATATTTTCTCCTAGCTAGAGAAGCTTATTTAGAAGAATACTAGAATATATATAAAATACTAATAAAATAATAGTAGTCTAGAAGAACTATTAGACTATTTAGAGAAAATTTATAGTAATCTAAATATATAAGCTTAGACTATCTATTATCTTGTTATGATATAATCCGATATGAGGCTATTCCTAGAATGATGCCTTAGGCCTATAGGCAGAACGAACCCCTAGGGCGGTCTGACCCCTTCGGTAGGGAATCGCCCGTGTTTCCCTATTACCTCGGGAAATCCTATTACGGAAACCAATACCCTGCTCTATATATCATATCCCTATCTATATAAGACTATATATAAATTAGAATATATAGAGAAAGCCTAAGGGCTCCTTAAGAAATAGTCTTTAACTTTTAGATTATCTTATTACCTTCTCCTACCTAATTAATAGGTACCTATCCTAACTTATAAAGTATCTTAACAATTCTGTTTCTTCTTCTTTAATTACCTAGGAGAATAGTACTAAGAACTTACTTTACTCTTACTACTAAGAAGATACTAAATCCCTCCTAAATAACTAGAGAAATACTCCCTATAGAAGCTATTATCTAGACTAATCCGGCCTAATTAATCACTAATCTTAATACAAATCTTATAGTGATCTAAGCTATTATAAAGAAGTTATAGAGACTTAAGGACCTCTAGGACTAGGTTAAGACTCTTAAATCTTAGCTTATAAGCTAAGTATTAAATAAAGCCTTAATAAGTCCTTACTAAGATACCTATAAACCCTCTAAATAAGACTAAGAAATCAAACTTAAGAGTATACCTATATTTATCCTCAATTTTATCTTATAATAATACTAAGAATAGCTCCTAGACCTATAATAACAATTTAAAGGAGTATTAAGATATTACTATAATAATTAAATCTAGATCCTTAGAGTACTTAGCTATATAGATATAATATACTAGTAGAGATAGTACTAATATATTAATAAAAAGATACTAATTCTATTATAGAATCCTAAGAAAGACTAGTCTTACTTTAAAGACTAGACTTTAATCCTTATTAAGAATATAGCTACCTTAAAATCTAAGATAATAAGCTAATTTAAAAGAGTATATTAGATAAAAGATAAGAACCCTTAAAAATTCTATATATATCTTAATATCCTAGAATATCACTTTCTAAGAATAATAAAGAAAGAAAGGACTCTCTTCTTCTTTATAAAGCTTCTATATAATCTCTAAGACAAAATCTATTACTATATTATAAAACTCTCTAAAACCCGGAAAGATATAATTAATATTATATATTATTTCTAGGACTTAAAAAAATCAGAGATAAATTATAAATAAAAATATACTAAAAGTACTAAGAATAAGAATATCTCTTAGAAAAGAAACTCTAACCGAAAATCTTAGAAGCCTTAATTAATAAAGAGATTAAAATCTAAAAGTAATAAAGATATATTATTAGAAGAATACCTAAACCCTATTAAAAATAATAATAAATATAACTAATACTTTAACTACTAACTATAGAAGTAAGAATCACTACTCTAATAAATATCTAAGTCCTCTAAAGGACTAAAAGATAATAATAGTATAGTTAGCCCTATAGAGAAATAACAGTAAGATAAAGTAACTCCTATACCTTTATCTCTCCTAATAGTAAGAACTAGAACCTAGCTTTATATTCTGATTATTACCTAAAACAATCTTAAAACTTATATAGATCTAGATACTAGAGCTAAAACTAATCTTATAAGCTTTAAATTTATTAAGAAATATAAGCTTAATTAAGCAAAACTTATTATATCTCTTCTCTATACTATTAATTAAAAGATAATACTAACTTATAGAGTATAGAGTATCCTAATAAAAGCTACTAATTTAAGAGATAGTACCTATTAATTTATCTATACCTATATAGCAATTAACTAAGACCCCTATCTCTCTAGAAGTCCTATTCTTCTTTTTATAATAATAATTTACAATCTTAATATCTATATTATAGGATAAAGTAGTCTCTAATAATTTAGAATATCTTCTATAGAAATCCTATCCCTAGTCTATTTTACTAAAAAAGCCTAAAACCTAGTATATATCTTTACTATAGTTAAACTATCTAAGAAAATATAGCTATCTATTAACTAGAATATTCCTAAAATAGCCCTAGAATCTTACTAAATATCTACTAAACTATTATAATACTAAGACTTCTTCTTATCCTAAAACTCGAAAACCCTATCTTTCTTTAATAAATATAACTATACTATTAACTTTATCCTAGAAATAAAGATCTTATTTAGTCCTATATATCCTCTATTATAAAAAGAACTTACTAAATTACAGAAATATCTTAATAAGAACCTTTAGAATAGATAAGTCCGAGAATCTAAGAGCTCTACTAGGGCTTCTATCTTATTTATACTAAAGTCTAATAAGAGCTTATAACTTTATATTAACTACTAGAGACTTAATAAGATTTTAATTAAGAATTAGTATTTATTATCTCTTATTTTAAAGATTTTAGATAGACTTTCTAGAGTTAAAGTTTTTAGTAAAATCAATATCTAAGATATCTACTATTAAATCTATATTAAGAAAGATAATAAATAGAAAACTATATTCCGAATCTATTATAGATACTATAAATATATAATTATATCTTTTAATCTTATAAATACTCTAATAATCTTTTAAAATTATATTTATATAGTACTTTATAATATTCTTAATATCTTTTTAGTAGTATACTTTAATAATATTCTTATATTCTTACCTAATTAAGAGTCCTATATAAATTATCTTTACTAGATAATTAAATAACTCTAGAAAGTAGGACTTTATATAAGACTTAGTAAGTATATCTTCTACTAAGACTAAGTTAATTTCTTAGGGTTTATTATATCCTAAAAGGATATTTTAATAGATCCTAGCTAGATTACTAATATTACTTTATAAGAGATTCTAAAGTCCTACTAGGATATCTAGATATTCCTAGGATTTTATAACTTCTATTATAGATTTATTAAGAACTACTCCTAAATTATATTACTACTTATAGTCTTACTAAAAGAGAGCAAAAATAAATATAAGCCTAGTTAGGTTAACCTAATACTTAGTAAAAAGATAGCTTTTTACTATCTAATTATTATCTTTTAGTCTATATCCTTTCTTTAATATTTTAACCTATTAGGGCTAATTCGGCTAAAAACTAATATATTAGATAGTATTATAACTAGGATTCTCTTTTAACTAAATAAGAGTAGGATATAGTATTTAGTAGCTTTCTAGTTATAGAAGTTTAGTAAGATAGAGACCCTTTATAGGATATTAGATTAGGAACTATTTACTATTATATACTTATTTAAATACTAGTAATACTATCTTAAGAGAAGTACTTATCTAATTAAAGTATTTTTAGATTATTCTAATCTTTAGGCTTTTATAAAATAGTTAAAGCTTAATAGTAAATAAGTATAGTAATACTTAGCTTTTATTCTATTTGATTTTATAATTAAATATTATACTAGAAAGAGTAATCTTATAAATAGATCCTTTTAGTACTAGCTACTAAGTAATTATAAGATTAACCTAATATTAATATTAAGCTACTAAATAGCTAGTAAATTATAGATAACTAATCACTATTCTATTATAATCTAGTTATTAACTATAAGTATACTTATCTTAAATATCCTATACTTTAAAGAGAATAAAGATAGAGATAAATTAATTAGTATAATTAATTAGAAAGAGCTTAGATATATATACTATCTTCCTAATATATAAGTAAGGCCTACTTATATCTCTAAGTAGATATATCTTATTAAAGTAGATATAGATCTTAAGGAGTTTACTAGGTAACTTTAGGATAGAGATCTAGAGACTTAGTACTAAAAAACTACTATAAAGTTATTAATTTTAGGATTAAAGGATTAGAGTATAGAATCTAAGGGTCTTTTATAATTTAAATAATATATTTATATTCCTATAAAGAGTAATTTAAGAACTAAACTATTAAGTATTTATTATAATAATCCTTTAACTAGCTATTTTAGGTATTTAAGAATACTTAAGCTAATAAAAAGGAAATATTATTAGCCGAATCTCTATCTAGATATTACTAAATATATAAAGGATTACTAGATCTACTAAGATATTATAATAAGAAGATATAAGTTATATAAAGAACTATAACTATTACTAATCTCTTTATAGCCCTTTATAGAGATCTTAATAGATTTTATAATAGATTTACTACTAGTAATATTCGAGTTTAGATCTATTAATATAATTCTTATTATTATAGATAGATTTATAAAATAGTTACTATTCTTTCCTATTTTATTAATAATTATAGCTAGAGATCTTACTAAACTATTCTATAATTATATAGAACTATACTTTAGATCTCCTAAAGATATTATATCTAACTATAGATTACTATTTATAAGTAAGTTCTAGTTAAAACTATACTATCTATTATAAATATATCTTAGACTTTTAATAGTATTCTATCTATAAACTAATAAATAAATAGAATATATAAACTAAATCCTTAAATATTATCTCTAATACTTTATAAATAATAAGTAAGTCTTATAGATATCCTTACTAAGATTTACTAAATTTATATATAATAATACTATAAATTTAATAACTAGTATATTCCTATTCTAAGTCTTACTTAGATACTTTCCTAATTTCTATTAATATTTTAAAAGTAAAACTCTTTATAAAGAGATCCTAGTAGTATCTATATAAATCAAAAAATTAGAAAACCTCTACTAGAAACTATAAGAATACTAATAAAAAATAAATAAAATAATAATAAAATACTATAATAAGGATTATATACTAATATAATTTAAGAAAAAGGATCTTATTAGTCTATTAATAAAAAACCTTAGACTAAAAGGAAGTAGGAAACTAGTACTCTACTTTATTAGTCCTTTCTATATTTTATAGGTTATTAGAAAATAAGCTTATTATTTAAGCTTATCTTAGTAATATAACTAAATCTATAATATCTTTTATATAATTTTTCTTAAACTATAAAGGAAACTATATAGAAAAGATAGTAAATCCTTACTAATATCTAACTTAGAAGATAAAAAGGAATATAAGATTAAAGAAATATATAATAAAAAATAAATTAAAGATATAAAATACTTTCTTATTAAATAGAAAGGATAGCTTTTAGAATATAACTAATAGATTCCTTAAGAAGATATAGAAAATATAATTAAAGTAATATATTCTTACTAGAAGTAGAAGAAAGAGAAGAAATCCTTAGTTACTATAAAAAGATAGTAAAGCTATCCTAAAAGATAAAAGAAAACTAGCTAATAGATATAAAAAAAGATATTAAAATATTAGTATTATAAAAATATATAAAAAAAACTACCTAACCCCTCTAAATTTCCTCTAATAGAATAAGGAAATCTATTATTATATACTTCTCTATTTTGTTACTACTAATAAAGATATTATTATTATTATCTAAGTCTAGGATATCTTAGATATTATAAACCTCTACTAAAATACTTTTAAAGAATATCTATTTTACTAGAGTCTAGAGAATATATTCTTTATTTCTAGATAATAAGTATATAAGGATCTTTAAAAAATAGGTAGTCTATTTCTTATAAGTATAGAAAAAGTTAGAAGTAGTAATTAGAGGAAGTATAGTCTAGTAACCTATAAAAAAGATATTATAATTAGCTTAGGTTTACTATTAAATCTATAGTTAGAAAATACTAAAATATATATTTAAAACTATCCTAATACTTATCTTAATCTAATCCTTATTACTAGTTAACTTATACTCTTTATAGTAAGCCTATTCTAAAGTATTAAAGGATTAGTAGAGTTCTATTATCTTCTTAGTAATAACTTAGTAGATCTTATTAGAGTATAGCTAGTTATACTAGCTAGTACTATTATTATTATTATTAACCTAGTCTAGCTAGAATATCTTATAGGCCTAGATAAGTATATTATTAAGATCCTAGTAGTCTCTAAGTATAGTAGTTAAGGCCTAAAACTATTAGTAGTCTTATCTAGGAATAAGGCTTAGTAAAATCTATAGGAATATATATTAAAGTATAGCTAGAATACTATTAGTATATAATAAAAGTCTTAGTATCTATTATATAGTTAATCTTAAAAGGATAAATCTAGTTCTTCTAGAACTTTCTAATAGTAGTTTATAAATAATATATATACTAGAGGGTCTTTAGATAGATTAGAGCCTATAAAAGAGGGTATATATTATAAGTAGGATTTTAATAAGATATTGTAATAGTCTTAATACTTAGAAACTAGAAAGAAGTAGATAAAACAGTAGTCCTTATATAAGAAAAGAGAAGATAAGGAGATATAAAAAGAGAAAGTAGAAGAGAGAGAGATTAAGGGATTATAATAAAGAAATATATCCTCTAAGCAATATCTCTTTATTTACCTACTCTATATCCCTACCTATTTTATCTTATTTATTCTATTATATACTCTTCTCTATTACCTCTTATCTTATATAAGAGTACGCGATTTATAGAGAGGGGATAATTTGTTATAATATAATCCGATATAAGGCTATTTCTAGAATAATGCCTTAGGCCTATAAGTAGAATGAACCCCTAGGACGGTCTGATCCTTTTAGTAGGGAATCACCTATATTTCCCTATTATCTTAGGAAATCCTACTACAGAAACTAATACCCCGCTCTACGTATTATATCCCTATCTATATAAGACTATATATAAATTGGAATATATAGAGAAAGCCTAAGGGCTCCTTAAGAAATAGTCTTTAACTTTTGGACCATCTTGTTACCTTCTCCTACCTGATTGATAGGTACCTACCCTGACTTGTAGAGTATCTTAACATATCTCTACTAGATTAAGTAATATAAAGATACAGTCTTTTTAAAGTTCTTATTATAACTAGAAAAGAAATTTATTAATACTAAAGTTTTAGACTAGCTTAATAAAGTAAAATAATAGATTTTATTTAGCTTATTTAATTAAACTATAAGTTATTTATTAATAAATTATAATATATCTACTATCTTCTAAGACCTAATTTCCTATCTTTATAAGATTAGTATAAATATAGATATATTAAATATTAGTAAACTATCTATCTATTATATTACTAAATTAGTTAATAAAATAAATTAGATCCTAATTATATTAGTAAACTATACTAATCTATATATAAATTACTAATAAAATAGTTATAAATATTATAAATAATTAAAGAGAGTCTAATAGATTAGTAAAGAAGAAATAGATAGCTACTAAAAAGAAGACTACTATTTATATTATAGAAAATCTAGTTACTAGATTATAAAATGTCTCTTTTTATTAGTAAGATATCTAAAGTAGAAGGGTTATATTATAGTAAGTATATTAAAAAGAAAGAAAACTTATAATAGTAATAAAATATTATTAAAATTTAAGTAAAATATTTATATAAAGAAATTATAAGTAATAGTTAAAGAAGATACTACGCCTAGCTTAGTAGAGGAGAGTATATAAACTAATAGTAAATTAGAAAAAGAATAGCTTCTATTCTTAGTTATAAGTAGGGGTAATAAGAGATTAAGAAACTAGATAGAAGTAAGAAATTATTATTCTTAATTAATATTAGAGTAAATAGAATCTAGTTTATAAAGGTATTAGTTAATTATAACTATCTAAGCTATATAATAGTAAATAGAGTACTTACTAGATCTCTTAATCTCTTATATATATATATATATATATATTTATCTTTGGTAGTTAGATAGAATAATAGTAAATTAGGGCTAAATTATCTATATTATCTATTTTAATATTAATATTTATAGTTATTAATATAATATAATCTTTATATATATTATTAAGAACTAGATAGATAAAGTAATCTTTAATCTTCTATAGATTAAGGATATTAATAGGATATACTTACTAAATAAAGGATATATAGATATTTTCTTAAGAATAGAAAGAAGACTAGATACTAGAATTAGAAGGATAAGACTATTAGACTAGTTATTTAATAGTATCTCTTAACTAGATTATCTATAGATTACGAAGGTTATACTAGATAATATTAATAAAGCTTTATAGCCTAAGAAGTATATTAATATAAAGGAAATGCTATTAAAATAGTACTAGTAATAGCTAGATATCTTTAGCTAATAGTTAGCTAACTAGTTACTATTATATTAATTAGAGATTAATTATAAAATATTATTAAATTATAACTAAAATAATAATAAAGAGTATCTATTATATAGTCTCTTATATAGAATAAATAAAGAAGAACTTTTATATCTATAGAAAATATTAATAGACTTACTAAATAAGAATTTTATCTATATTAGTAAATTCCTTATAACTATTCTAATATTTCTAGTAAGAAAGCTAGATAAAGAAGTTTAATTCTATGATAATTAGGACAGACCGTATTTCTGCTGTCCCTGACTACCCTGACTTTCTATTACTGTTTACTATATATAGAAGAGTTTTCTGCTAGACGTTTCTACTTTATAGAATTTTGTATTATTTACTTAATAAGATAGGATCCTATAAAGGCTCTTATCTCAAGGTTTCTTTCCTCTCTTTTCTTTTACTCTCTATACTTAGCGTTTTTATTAAATATACTCTTTTTACTTAAAGACTTAGCTAGTAATATAATACTAAGTATTACTTTTAATTCTATAAAGTAATAAGGTTATATAGACTATTATTATAATTAGTTCTAGCCCTACTTTATCTTACTTTCTATTCCTTAGTACTATATAAGCTAAGACTTAATCCGAACTAAACCTACTTAGTTTAATTAATTATAATAGTTAAGACTTAATAAAACCTAATAAACTATAGTAAGTAGCTAGTTACTATTATATCTAATAATAAAGAAACTCCTAAATATAAGATAGATATTTAAGAACCTAAGATCCTAATAAGATTAGTTAAGATTAATAAATATAAATATAATAAAGATAAAGATAATACTAGAGAAGGATTATTCTCTTTATATAAATAATTATTAAATACTCTATTTAAAAAGAGATTTTATAAACTTACTTATTAATATAAGTAATTAGAATAGAAATACTAGAAGTTTAAGAATAAAGTTATAGTCTTTCTAGCTAAGAGAGTTAATTTTAATAATATAATTAAGAATCTAGAGATTAAGTATAATAAAGCTATTATTTATTATAATCTAGTAATTAAGGATTATAGTAATCTTATATTCTAGCTCCTAAACTAAAATAATAGCTCTAATATACTAATTATAGAGACTATTACTAACTAAAAGACTATAAAGATACTAGATATTTTAATATTTAGTAATAGTAAGAAAGTTTGATTTAAGACTTAGGAAATAGTTATATATTAGAAACTAGAAGCTAATATTAATTACTATCTATTACTTATATATTATAAGTTTTATATATAAAATTACTATAAAGATAAGGCCTAGTTATATATTATATTATAAATAAGTTCTAATTCTAGTAATCTATATATAAATACTAAAGATATAATTATTTATTTAAAGACTATTTTTACTAATCTAAACTAATATATTAAAATATATATTATATACTATAAGTTAATAATAAAGTTAAAAGATAGTTTTATTAATTTCTTTATTAAGTTTATATAGCTTATAGAAGAAGCTATTATTATTAAGAAAAATTATAAGTATAATTTATATTCGAAACTCTTATATCTATTATAGAGTTAAATAATATAGGCTATTAATTAAGATATTATAACTTTTAAATCTTTTACTAAGATCTATTAGAGTATATTTTATAAGATTAACTTTTAGTAAGAGATAAAGATTATCTTCTATATATAGTTTATTATTACTATTAGTAGTAATATAGATATAGAAGTAATTATAAAGCTAATATTAATATTAATATATACTTCCTATATAAAATATAAAGAAAGTATTAATCTTAGAAGACTTTTAAATACTAAGCGAGATATCTTAATAAAGAAAGATTAATACTTTAACTATAAAAAGTAAGGATATATAATCTATAACTATCTAAAGAAAAAGCTAGTAGATATTATTACTATTATTATAGCTTATATTTCTTTCTATATTATTAAGCTTAATAATAATAAAGATAATAACTAAGAAAAAGCTAATATCTAGATTAAGTCTTTTATTTAGATAGATAGAAGATATTATTATATTTACTAGATTTATATAAATTAATTAATAGTCCTAGGAATAGTTTAGTTTTTAGTACTAGACTAATATATAATAGATACTCTTTCTCTATTTTAAGATATATATTCTTAAATTAAGAGTTAAATATACTTTTTAGTAAATAATTTAGACTAAAAGTAAAGAGTATAGAATAAGAATATTTTATTTAAAGATTCAATAGAAAGCTTAGTAAATTAATTATATATATTACTTTTTTTATAATATATATAGATAATAAAGTATAGTAGTAGATTCTAATATTAATTGTTAATCTTAGAAAGTATAATATAATTCTTAAAAGGAAATAGTTTATAGATTATAATATCCTACTAGATTGCTATTAATATAGGATAATCTAACTAAATAAGAAGATACTTTTTAATAATATATTAAGTAAGATAGTAATACTAATATCTATTATTATTTTTTAGAAACTAAAACTAAATCTAGATTATTAAGTAGATACTAATTAATAAGACTACTTTTTTAGTTAAAAGAAATTAAAGATAAAAGATAACTATAAATATATATATAAATATTAATATAGATACTAGTAGGTTAGGAAATAAAGAAAGATAAGCTAGAATCTTAATAATAAAAGTAAGATAATAATTTTAAAGATTTAATAGTTAAAAGAAGTACTATTAATAATTAATATTAGTATTATTAGTAATATAGGATTTAACTAGTTATATAAATATAGAAAGACTAATAAAGAGACTAAAATCTTCTCTATCTCTTTATATAAGATTGACTATATTATTAATACTAAGAGTTCTTAGATCTAGAATATAGAGATTAAAGAGATTAAAAAAATACTACTAGAAGAGTATTATAAGCTTATAAAAGTCTTTTTAAAAAAGAGATTAGATAAATTGCTATCTTATAAATCTAGAGTTAATTATAATATTATACTTAAAACTAAAGTATAATCTAGATACTATCTTTTTTATAAGTTATTATTAAAGAAGCTAAAAGCTATTAAGAAGTATATTCTTAAGAATTTATAGAAAGATTTTATTATTCTAAGCTTTTTTTTATATATTTTACTAATCTTAATAGCTAACAAGCTAGATAAAGAATTATACTTTTATATTAATTTTAGAAGATTAAATATAATTATAAAGGAAGATTACTATCTATTATTATTAATTAATAAAGTAATCTAGTAAATAAGTAAGATAAAGATCTATATAAAGCTAGATATCTAGTAAAGATTCTATTAGATTTAATTAATACTAGAAGCTAAAGATCTTATAATATTCTATATATAATATAGATCCTTTAAGTATAAAGTAATACTATTTAGCTTAATAAATAGTCTTATAATATTCTAGAGATTTATAAATAATATATTTAGAGAGTATTTAGATAAATATATAGTTATTTTTATAGATAATATCTTAATCTATAATAAGAATATTAAGGATTATAAATAATAGATTAAAAAAATATTTTATTATCTATAGGAAATAGATTTATAGATTACTTTACCGAAATCTAAGTTTTTAGTTATAAAAATTAAGTTCTTAGACTTTATTATAAATATTAATAATATTATTATAAATCTAGTAAAGATTAAAGTAATTTAGTTATAGTTAGTATTAATTACTATAAAAAGAGTATAATTATTCTTTAGATTTTATAATTTCTATTAATAATTTATTAGAGCTTATAATATAATCTTAAAATCTTTATATTAATTAATAAGATAAGATATTTCTTTTAAGTAGTTAATATAATATAAAGAAGCTTTTTAATATTTAAAATAAAATTTAGTTAGTATATTAGTTCTTTATTATTATAATCTAGCTTATAGGACTAGAGTTAAAATAGATATATTAGATAGAGTTCTTAAGATAATATTTATTTAGTATTATAAGTAAGATAATTTCTAGTATCTAGTAATATTCTATTTAAAGTTAATATAGCTAGTAGAATTAAATTATAAGATTTAAGATAAAGAACTTCTAATAATTATTTATATATTATAAGAATAGAGATCTAAGCTTAAAAGATTATTATAAAAGGATTATTTTAAGATTCTTATTAATTACTAGTTATTAGAATACTTTATAATTATTTAATAAATAAATTAATAGTAAATAAGATAGAATAAGTTTCTTTTATAGTTTTATTTCTTAATTAAGTATTAATTTAATAAGAAGAATATTATTATAAATACTCTATTAAGAAAAGAAATTCTATATATTAATAATAATTAATAAATTATACTCTTATCTATAGAATATCTAGAAAAGAATATATAATTTAAGATTAAGATTAGTCTTATTAATCTAGAAGATACTTAATATTAGAAGATTATAGAAAGGGTTAAGTATACTAATAAATAAAATACAAAACTAATAGAATTCTATTAGATTATTAAAAATAAATATAATAATTACTAGATATTATAAGATAGACTCTTTCTTTTTAAAGAATAACTTAAAGTTCTTAATAAAGATAATCTATAAACTAGATTACTTAATAATATATATTATTAACTAATAATAATCTATTCTAATATTAAGAAACCAAAGAAGATAATTATTATATAATATTATTAGTCTAAATTAGTAAAGAATATAGAAAGATATATTTATAATTATCTAATATATAAATAAACTAAATCTTAGTATAATTAAATCTTAAGACTTTTATATCTACTTCTAATCTCTAAAAGATTTTAGTAGTATATTATAATAGACTTCTATTTCTTTCCTAAAGATCACTATAATTATAATATAGTTTATATAGTAGTAGATTGTTTTAATAAGAGACTAATCTTAGTCTTATATTATAAGAAGATAATAGTAAAATAGATAGTAAGACTTTTTATTAATTATATACTCTAAAGTATAGATATATCTAATAGTATTATTTTAGATTAAGATAGTTAGTTTATTTCTAAGTTCTAGATAAAGTTCTATTAAATTCTAGGAATTAAAAGAAAGCTTTTTATAGCTTATTATCTATAGACTAATAGTTAAAGTAAGATTGTTGGACTAATGGCCAGTAATCTACTGTAGAATACAGTGTACTGGAAAATAGTCGTATTGCGCTAAGGAGAGAAGAAAGGAACTATCTACTATAGAGAGACTAAAGCACTAGCAGACCTAGTCACGTAACGTGACTTCTGACACTCCCCACGACTAGTGCGATAGTCGCAACATAGTTCAAACAAGCTTAACTCCCCCATAAAAAAACTAGTTTAAAACCATCATTTACCCCCCATTTTTGTATACAGATCAGAATTCATACAGTTTTATAGATCGTAAGACCTACTTGCTACACAAAACGTCAAAACATAACCTTTCTGAGGGGTTTTGTAAGTCTATCAGCTACTATTTCAGTAATCAGAATCTTAACAAATTTTACTATACCCTTTCGTACTTCTTCCCGAAGACAATAGTAATAAATCATAATATACTTTATATAAGTATAAAATTTAGGATTAGATACTAGGGTAATAGCGCTATTATTGTTAGTATAAATATCAATAGGCTTTTTTAAGAAGCTGTCAATACCAATTTCTATTAGTAGTTATATTAACTAGATAGCTTCTTATATAGCTAATACTTTAGCAATATACTCTAACTTAGTAGTCAAGAGTACAATATAAGACTATTTCTTTAAAGTCTAGGAAATAGGACCTCTAGCTATTATAAATACGAAGCCGGATATTAATAGTCCCTTCTTACTATAGGGACTAGCCTAATTAATATTATAATAGCCTATTAAATATTCTTTTCCTATCGAATAAGAGGAATTACTTAGATAGAATATAATTGTTAAATACTTTATTCCTATAAAGTAACAGAAGACTCGCTTTAGTACTTAGAAATATACTAAAGTAGGGCTTTTAGTATACTTAGCTAGCTTAATAATAATAAATAAAATATCTAGATATATAAAGGCTATAAGCCAAATAAGTATACTAATTTTAGTTTAATATTCTTTAACTTCTATCTTTGAAGTAGTACTATCTAATAGTATAAGAGATAGTTTTTTATCTATTAGAGTAGCTACTAGCTTATAATTCTTAAGGCCGAAGCGAGATAAGATCTTATTAATATAATTATATTAAGATAGAAAGATCGCTTCTTTATCAGCTACTTTGCTATAAGAGATATTGATAGATAGATAATATTTAAGAACGTCTTTATCCGAGATATTAAAGTACTTCGTAATCACTATTTTAAATATATTAATTTCTTATTTAGATAGAGATAGTACAAGTAGATTATTAATATAAATTAGTATAAAGACTAGATCTTTAGTAAGCTCTCTTTTAATAAAGATTAAATAATCTAATTATATCCGGATAAATCCTAAGAAGATTATAATATTATAAAGTAATATATACTATTTATAAGGACTCTACTTTAGGCTATAAATAGTCTTTATAAGTAGTCTAATATTATTAGGATATTAATCCTTAAGTCCTTTAGGAAGCTTAATTTTAATTAGCTTCTTTAGTTCTATATAAAGGAATATAATTATAATATTAACATAATAAATTAACTAGCCCTTTATAGCTATAATTGCTATAAAGATTTTAAATAATATTAGCTTTATAATAATAATATATACTTTATAGAAGTTAAGATCTTTAATCTAACAAAATCTATAAGCAATTAATTATATCTTATATATCTTATTATATTTAATCTTAAATACCTATCTAAGAGTAAGAGGATAATAGCCTTTTATAGCCTTAGAATATAGAATTCGGCACTATATCCTGTTCTTAATTTATCTAGCAAGTTCCTTATAGGCTATAATAAGCCACTTATCTTTCTCTATATACGATATTACCTATAACTATCTATTTAGCTTAAAGCTAATATTATTAATAGTCAATATTAATAGTATATAATATTCCTTTTTAGATATTACTACTATAAAAAGACTAATAAGAATATTAAGAGATTCGGCTAGGAACTATAAAATATTGCTATCAAAAAAGGATTTACTTATAAGGCTTTTAATATAAGCTTAACTAGGCTTTTTAACCCTAGTTGATTATTATAATAAGCTCGGATTAGAAGTACTATAATCTACTAAGTAGTAAGATAATAGAATATAATTAGGATCTAGAGTATTATTAGAGATAGGATCTAGGTAAGTAAAGTTAATATAAGAAGTATTATACTAATTATTATATTATAAATCCGAAATAGCCTACTAGGAAGCTAACTATTAGTCTATAAGACTAGATACCCTACCCTCTTCTAAGTAGAGACTATTGTCCTCCCGGTATACCTCCCTATATCTACTAAAGCTACTTACTATTATATTATCTTTAGTATTATTAAGATTAAATAAAGTAGGATTAGAAAGTAGATCGGATATATTATTTATTAGAGAAATTGAAGGAGTATTTATTAGAGAAATTGAAGGAGTATTTATTAGAGTATTTGCTAGAGTATTTACTAGAATAATATACTTAATAATCAATAGATAAGAGTAATAGAGAGAAGTATTTAGTAGATAGAAAAATTCTTTATTATTATTATCTTTAACTATAAGTTATAAAGATATATTAAATAAAAAGAGTATAGGTAATAAAAGACGAATATACTATTAATATTAATACTTACTATCTTTAAAGTATTAAATCAGCTCTTTATTATTATTAAGAAAATCGATTAGTATATATTGATCTAGAGAGGACGATTAAGACTATCCCCCCTAAGATAAGAGATCAAGATTATAGTTAGGGCTAGATAAAGCTATTAGAGAGGGGTTTTTATTAAAAATAATATTCCTAGAATATTTAATCTTCTTAGTATATATATTATACAATATATAGTTATCTTCTTTATTATAGGCAATTAGCCTTGCTTTCTCTATATAAGTATTAAGCTTAGTAGTCTGTTTTTCCTTAGGAATTAGGAACTAGTACTAGTAACTAAATACTTAAAGATTTAATTATAAGTTAGACTTCTTATTATAGAGTACTTTATATAGTGACTTATCAATTTAGGAAGTATAAAGATAGTTTATTATATAGTTAATACCACTAAGTAGATAACCCTAAAGATATTTTAGAAGCTAGTACTCTGTTATAATAATAACTAATAGTTTAACTAGATAATAGTTTTTGATCTTAGTAATACTATTTAACTTCTTTATATATAGCAGAGTTAGATCCTAAATAATCCTTTCTACTATAAGATAGGTATTAAGGGGCTTATATTTAGGTATATTGTTACTATATACTCGCTTAACCGAGTAACTAAATTAAGTCTATAAATAATTCCTAAGTTGTATAAATATCTCGGTAACTTAAAAGCAAGATTTAATCAGAAAAAGCTATATAAAGTGTATAATATTGTTAGTAAATATAATAAAGTAGTGTTCTTCTTTATAAGAAGTAATTAAAATTGGCCTCTAGATATTAAGATAAATAAACTCTCTTAGCTTTAAACGAATTGATCTCTACTTACTAAAGGATAAGATATATTCTTTACCCTTAATATAAGGAGTATAAGAAAATGTTATACTAGCTTCTTTCTTTAATTTAATACTATTAGTATAAGTTTCTATCTTTTTAACCCGGTTTTTACTAGTATAGTAAGCTTAACAGTACGCTAAATCAATTAAAATAAACATTAAAGAGCTCTTCTTAGTAGCAAAGATAGAGTTAGGAGATCTAGAGAGCAGTATATAGAGCCGCTTATTATTATATATAGTATTAAACTTATTAATACTAGAGTAGTTTAACTAATAGTGCTCTCCCTTATAGATAGTAAAGCTAACTATAGTATCTTAAAGCAATTGCTAATTATAAAGTTTGAATATTATAATACCGTTCTTTACCTATATTCTAATATCTTCTTTATTAAGAGCTAATATTAAGATTAAGCTAGCTTTAAGATTAAAAGTAAGCTATACTTTATATAGTATCAAAGAACTGATATAATCTATCGAATCCTAGCTTATTATCCAAAGAACGATATTATTATAACCTTTAGTATAAAAAATATCACCTATAGCTATAGATATAGGTAGGATATATAGATAGAAGTTAATAAAGATAGATCTATACAGAGTTATATAGATACTAGTACTAGAATCGACTATCTATCTAGAAATATCATTATTAGAAGCGAACAATACTTCTTTTAATACAGTGAATACTCCCTCTAATACAATATAATACTCCTAGAACAGAGCGTTTATAAACAGATTATTATATTTAGTAATAGGATTACTAGATAGTAGCCCTTACTAAGAAGTAGGAGGGTAGGATATAGAAGCAAATACTATATTTATAGTATATTATTACTACTATTATTAGATTAGAATAATCTATCTTTAAGTATCTACTTAGCCAATAATCTAGCTAGATTATAGTATATTTACTTACTAGAAGGCCTATTACTAGATAGGCTGCTAAAAAGTCGTATTTAATAATAATATAGCATTCTTTAGTAAGCAACTCTTAGAAAAGTGATTTCCTAGAGAGTTATAGTACTTATAGAATATAATATTCTCTTTATAACTAGAAGACTTTTTATTCTATTACTTCTTCTTATTATTATCATCCTTCTTCTTATTAGAGAAAGAGAAGTTATTCTTATTAGACAATATCAAGATTATATTTACTAAAGGATTATAAAATAAAGTAGGTTTTAATATACTCTTAGTTATAGAGAACTTATTATAAACTATATTCATAAGATTTAGATCCTTTAGATCTAGTTCTAGCCTATAAATAAAGTCTTAATAATTAGGGTTATTATTAATATAATAAATAAAGAGAAGAAGGGTAGTATAAGGACTAATCTAAGTACTATAAGTATTAAGATTATAAACTATATCCTTAAATTTCCGAGCAAATTCTTATAGCTTATTCCTTTTATAATATAAGTTTATAAATATATCAAATTTCTTAAAGATATTCTACTATAAGGATATACTATATTTAGTATAGAGAATTTTATATATCTCTCTAGCTAATGTTAGCTTATTAATAAGTAATATAGGAATAGTATCAAGAGTACTATAGAGTAGATTAAAAGTATAAACATTATAGCTTTCCTATTTATCACTCTCCTTCTTATACTTAGTATAAAGCTAGCAATTTTTATTATAATACTTACTATAGACTTCCTATATAATAACTTTAGTAACAAACTATATATTACTGCCTATCCTTATTAAGACTACTTAATAAATCATATTAGTATCTAAGTTATTATAATAAGAGCGAGAAGATTTAGTATTATCTTCCTTAAGTATCTTAATATAGGCTATATTATATTCCTTTAATACTATATAAAGATAAGCTTCCTATATAGTCCAATTAGACTCTCCCTTTAGTTTTAGTATAATATTAGAAATATCCTTCTTATAATAATAATCAAAGTTATATTAGAAGATAGATCTAACCGGAAGGACTAAAGGAATTGTTATTTAGGTAAAAAGAGCTAGGATAGTAAGAGCTATATCTATAACTATAGTTATTATAGTAGCTAGAGCTAGGATAGGCTTCTATATAAGCGAGCCTAGAGATAAATCTAATATTTTAAGTACTTACTATATAGATAGTAAGGATATCGGTATAATTAGATAAATATATACTTACTTACTTACTATTCGGATAGTAGGCTAAAGTAGGAATAGTAAGTAGGGATAACAATCAATCGGTTAGACAAATCGGAAGTCAAGATAAGAGAGTGACCGGAGTTAAGAAGTAGGATACTAGCAATCAATGAAGCTGATCGACTAATAACATAACATAACAAGATATCTCTACAGATAGATTTTCTGTAGATAGCAGTTAATTGCGGAGATTAGACAGCCAATGAGATTATCGAATAGTTAATTTAACAGTCGACAGAGCGTACAACGTACCGGAATACAAAGTACTATCTATCTAGGTAGGGGTGGCCGATAGAGTTTCGGCTAGTGAAAACTCTGCTCGAGTCTCCACTGTGAGGCGGTGCTACACAACGAAGCACCAGTCGAGGACACTTAGGTACGAAGCTTACGGTGAAGTAAAGGCTTCGCAGCTAAGAGCTCATAACCTATTAGACTAATGGCCAGTAATCTACTGTAGAATACAGTGTACTGGAAAATAGTCGTATTGCGCTAAGGAGAGAAGAAAGGAACTATCTACTATGGAGAGACTAAAGCACTGGGAGACCTAGTCACGTGACGTGACTTCTGACAAAGATTATATATTTAAATATAGTATAAAGATTAAGATTATATATAAAGTTTAATTAAGATAATTAGTTAGAATATTTATTAATAATTAATTTTATAGTATTAATTCTTTTATAAGATATAATAAAGAAATTATCTTTCTTTATTAAATAGAGATATAATTCTTTTATATTATTTAATTAAAAAGACTAAGAAATTATAATATAGAATAAATAAAAAGTAGTTAATATACTAATCTATCTTTATAATATTTAGAAGATAAAATAATAGATTATTAATTCTTAATAAAAGATAATTTAGTAAATAAATAAATAATAGTAAAAAGAGGATTTTAATATTAGAGATTATATTTTTATAATAATAAAGAATTAGATATTAGACTAATCTAGTTAGAAACTCTTATATCTTACTAGTAGTTTATATAAGATTCTTAAGAAGATTAGAAATATATATTAGATTAATCTATCTAATTTAATCTAAGTATATCTAATATTTTATCTAAGTAAACTTTAAAAAGTAATAATATTAGAATCTCTTTAAGAATAATATATTAATTTATTACTATTAATTAAAATTTCTAAAGAGAATAAATAAAAGATTAAAAAAATCCTAGATTCGAGAATATATTACTAAAAGCTATAATATTATATCTAGTAACTTAGTTATAATCTTAATCTATAATAATATCCTATAAGAAATTTTAAATATACTCTATAAAAGATTTAGGATTTCTATAACTAGTATCTTATAAAGCCTAGTTCTTCAATATATCTATAAAAGTAGTTATATACTAATAAAGAAGATCAAATCTTTAATAATTATATTAATAATACTAAGCCTATATTTAAGGACTAAATATAGTTTTACCTAGGAGTTATATAATAATTAGGATAGACTATATTTCTATTATCTCTAATTGCCCTAACTTTCTACTACTATTTACTATATATAGAAGAGTTTTCTACTAGATATTTCTGCTTTATAGGATTTTATACTATTTGCTTAATAAGATAGGACCCTATAAAGGCTCTTATCTCGAGGTTTCTTTCCTCTCTTTTCTTTTACTCCCTATACTTAGTATTTTCGTTAAATATACTCTTTTTGCTTAAAGACTTGGCTAGTAACAACTATTATAATTAGTTAGGCTAAATTAGATTTAGATTAGATCGAGTCTTAGCTTATATAATATTAAGAAATAAGAAGTAAGATAAAGTAAGGCTAGGACTAATTATAATAATAGTCTATATAATCTTACTACTTTATAGAATTAAGAGTAGCACTTAGTATTATATTATTAGCTAGATCTTTAATCAAAAAGAGTATATTTAATAAGGATACTAAGTATAGGAAGTAAAAGAAAAGAGAGGAAAGAAACCTTAAGATAAGAGTCTTTATAAGGTCCTATCTTACTAAGCAAATAGTATAAAATTCTATAAAGCAGAAATGTTTAGTAGAAAACTGTTCTATATACGGTGAATAATAACAGAAAGTAAGAGTAGTTAGGAACAGCAGAAATATAGTCCTATCCTAATTATCACAATATATATTACTTTTCTTATGATATATATAGATAATAAAATATAATAATAAGTTCTAATATTAATTATTAATCTTAGAAAGTATAATATAATTCTTAAAAAGAAATAGTTTATAGATTATAATATCTTATTAGACTATTATTAATATAAGATAATCTAGCTAAATAAGAAGATACTCTTTAATAATATATTAAGTAAAATAGTAATACTAATATCTATTACTATTTTCTAGAAATTAAAACTAAATCTAGATTATTAAGTAAATATTAATTAATAAGACTATTCTTCTAGTTAAAAGGAATTAAAGATAAAGAATAATTATAAATGTATATATAAGTATTAGTACAGATATTAGTAAATTAAAAAATATAGAAAGATAAGTTAGAATCTAAATAATAAAAATAAGATAATAATTTTAAAGATTTAATAGTTAGAGAAGATATTATTAATAATTAATATTAATATTATTAATAATATAAGATTTAACTAGTTATATAAAATTAATTATATTATTAATATTAAGAATTTTTAAATCTAAGATATAGAGATTAAAGAGATTAAGAAGATACTATTAAAAGAGTATTATAAGCTTATAGAAGTCTTTTTAAAAAAGAAGATTAGATAAATTACTATTTTATATATCTAGAGTTAATTATAATATTATACTTAAAGCTAAAATATAATCTAGATATTATTCTCTTTATATATTTTATTAATCCTAATAGCTAAAAAGCTAGATAAAGGACTATATTTCTATATTAATTTTAAAAGATTAAATATAATTATAAAAAAAGATTACTATTTATTATTACTAATTAATAAAATAATCTAATAAATAAGTAAAATAAAGATCTATATAAAGCTAGATATCTAGTAAAGATTCTATTAGATTTAATTAATACTAAAAGTTAAAAATATAATATAGATACTTTAAATATAAAATAATACTATTTAGACTAATAAATAGTCTTATAATATTCTAGAGATTTATAAATAATATACTTAGAGAATATTTAGATAAATATATAATTACTTTTATAAATAATATCTTAATTTATAATAAGAATATTAAAGACTATAAATAATAAGTTAAAGAAGTACTCTATTATCTATAAAAAATAGGACTATAAATTATTTTACTAAAATCGAAGTTCTTAGTTATAAAAACTAAATTTTTAGGTTTTATTATAAGTACTAATAGTATTATTATAGATCTAGTAAAGATTAAGATAGTTTAATTATAGTTAGTACTAATTCTTATAAAAAGAGTATAGTTATTTCTTAGATTCTATAATTTCTAATAATAATTTATTAGGATATATAATATAATCTTAAAGTCTTTATATTAACTAATAAGATAAAATATTCTCTTTAAGTAATTAATATATGGTAAGGACTATTGATATAGTGCTAGTCCTATTGTAGGATAGGTTAGTCTTAGCAACTAGTTTTTAATACGAGTACTATTTTCTATAGTATTACTATAGTAAAAAATATAGCTCCTAAATAACTCTAGTTATAGAGTACTTAGATGATCGCCTTATATTGATCCCCTTCTTTTTTATCTAATCTATCTCTATAAATATATAGTTATTCTTATATTATATGATCTGTATAGGGCTAATTTATTAGGGTTAACCGAGTATCCTATAATAAAATCTGTGTATATTGAAAATCTATTAATTTATATTCTAGTTTATATAGTAAAAACTATATTTATATACTATATCTTAACCTATATCTTTGCTTATAATTTAAATTAATTTAAACCTAAAACCAAAGTATATTTTTTACTATATAAAATCAAAAGTAGAGGTTATTTATTAATATCTTACTAATTAGGAGAGTTCCTATCTCTATCCCTATCCCTATCTATAATATATATTAGATAGTATCCATCTTAGTACTTATTAACTAAGTTTATTGTTAGTAGTCTCCTTCTAAGTTATCTTATTGTTATAATACTGCTTTACCTACTACTTCTACTATAACTACTATCTTAATACAGTCTCTTACTACCGGAATTCCTTAATTACTATAGGATCTTGCTAGGTTAAATACTAAAATAATAATAAGGTATTATAAGATAACCCTAAAATATTCTATAATAATTGTAAACCTAAAGATTAGTTATAAGTCTATATAACTACTAGATTTTAGATATAAAGATAGAGAGGGACTAGCTAGAAAATACTAGCTATCTAGAGATATTAATAAGGATAGAAATTAGTTTAGATAAGACTTTACCTCCTTACCTAAGCTTTATAAATAATATACTAGTATAATAAGCCTCTCTTTACTAAAGAGAGGCTTATATATAGTAATATTATATATTTCTATTACTTTATTAATTACTTTTTTTAAAACCTACTATTTAGCCTTTAAGAAAATAGAGATCTTTATTAAGTAGTACTAGGTCCTCTAGTACTTAATATCTTAGATAGTATTAAGATTTTACTAGTTAATAGCTATATTAAAGATCTTAGTAGCTATAAGAAGATTGTATTTTAATAAGTAGAGATTGATTTTTAGTATATAATAAGTATCTTTAATATAAGATATAGTAGTTTTATTAAGATAGAAGTAATACTTTATAAATCTAGTTTAAAATTAGTCAAAAAACTAGTTAAAACTAGTTAAAACTAGTTAAAACTAGTTAAAACTAGTTAAAATTAGTCAAAAAACCAATTAAAAAAGAGAGAAAAGGGGGTATTAGTATAGGAATTTCTAGGAATAATCTATAATTTCTAAAAGCTATTCTCTATATATAGAAAAATCTTTATAAATTAGTATATTAGTATAAGATAGGAAATAGGGAGAAAAGCCTATTTAATTATATTTATAATCACTTATTCTTTATCTATAAAGATAGTAAGAGGACTAGATAATATATAAATTATCTTAGTATAGATATCTTATATAAATTAAAGTATTTTAGTATATACTTTAGTAGTCTCTTTATATATATATATATATAAATCTAATAATAAAGGTATTCCGAGTACTAGATACTCTAGCAATATTTAGTATTAGTATCTTAAAGATATTAGTCTTATATATATAATCTATTTATAATATATATAGATTAGAGTATAGTAAAGCTATACTAAGCGAAATAAGGAGTTATATATAAATAAAAACTTTAATTATATAGGAATAAGCTTTTTTTTCTAATTATAAAGATATATTTTTTACTATATAAATTAATATTTAAAAAGTAGAAATTTAGCTAGTAGAAAAAATAATTCTACTATAAAATTAGGTAGGATTAGGTAGGATAAGGTAGAATTAGGTAGAATTAGGTAGAGGGGGGTAGAAATAGCTAAAGAGAGGGCAAATATATTAATCCTCTAAAATAAATATATATTTAGTCCTAATAGAACTAAGCTCTTTGATTAATAATTAGCCCTTTAAAATTTTAGGAAATAAATATATATTACAGATCTCCTTATATAGTATTTATAGATAGTATTATAGTTTTCTTAGTCTAATATTTTATTATAAAGATAACTATAGATTAATTATTTTATAATAAGTTATATATAAAAATATATATTTAATTACTATTAATTATAATAAACTTTATAAGAAATAGAATATAGAAAATTGAAACTATAAATTATTAGATAAATTCTTTTAATTTTAGACTTAAATAAAAGCTAAGAGTCCTAGCGATCTACTAATTATTTTTCTAATCTATTCTAACTACTAGAACTTAATAAATCCGAGATAAAGGTTCTTAAAATATAGACTTTATAAGTTTTAAGATCTTATAAATATCTTATAGATATCTATAAAATATCTATAAGATATCCTCTATTTATCTATACTAATATATAATATAGCTAATTATTTAAGTAAACTATATTAAGAGTAAGTCTAAGTTAGAATATCCTAGTATATTTATTTTATCTCTAAAAACCTTTACTAATTTAGATATAAGCCTCTTTATTCTTTTAAGTATCTTATTATATTATATATTATAATTATTAACTTCTTAATATCTTAATCCTAGTTCTTATTTACTAATTTAAATATAGATTTAGCTTCTAATTAGATTTATCTTAATAATTTCTCTGATTTTTTAGATATCTAGATACTAGTCTTATTAATATTACTAACTTAATTAACTCATTTAATTTTTATACTTCTATCTTTTATTTATATTAGATCTTCTCTTTAAAAATATTAGGTTTTATATTTATCTAATTCTATATATAATAATATAGATAATTTATATAATAAATTTATTAGTTAATAGCTTATAACTAAATATAGATCTTAGTCTAATATTAAGAATATAATTTAATAGGAATTAAAAGATAAATTAGATATCTAGGATAGTTTCTACTAGATTATAAATAATAAAAATAGAAAGCTAAAGATTATATATAAGATATATCTTTATATAATTAGCTATCTAAGATTCTAGTATACTAGTTCTTTATTTATAATAATATATTTTAAAACTAGAATATATTTAAAAAAAGGTAGCCTAAGAATTAATTAGTTTATTAAAAGAATAATATACTATCTAGGATACTTAACTAGTATTACTATAATAGTTAAGTTCTTTATTATTTAGTAGCTAATATTAAGTAATTTAATCTAGCTAGATATTACTAGTATATTATTTATCTAAGATTATCTCTCTTAGACTGTGATATCGCTTATAGATAGGCGGGTGGGTATAGCCTATAGGCCTTATATAAGTAGGAAATAGGCCCTATAGATAGGTCTATAGATAGGCCTTATCCTTAGGGCCTACGGACTATAGGTATTGTGAGTGTTTATAGGCCTTTTTAGTAAGCAGAATTTCTTAATCTTATAACTTATTATAAAGGATAATGGTCCTTTCAACCTAAGGTATATAAAGACGCCTTAGGAATCTATTGGTACAATGTTTATTGTTTATATATGTACGGGTAAGTATCTCGTTACTTACTATAAGAATAAAGAGATATATAACTCTAGTAGCTGTTATTGTTATATATATAATTCGGTACTATATTTATAAAGGATCTTATCTATTAAGAACTTGCCTTTAGCAAAGATTAGTCTTTATATAGAGAATACTAATATATTGCTTCTCTGTGACTATTATTCCTTCCGAACTAATAAGACTAGTCTAAAAACTAGTATTCTTTTATAATTTCTAATCCTTCTTTTTTAGTTACTAAGGAAAATAGTAGATAAGGGAAAGTGATATATAACTTAAAGTATATAACTAGAAGAAGATCTAATATATACTATAGAAGCTATATAGAAAGTAAGATAATCTATTATCCCTACCGGAAGACTAGCTATAGGCTTTATAAAAGAACCTAAAGAACTCTATAAGTAAAAATAACTAACTATCCTAGAAATAGAATCCTAATAAGATATTCTTATAATTATTATAGATTAATCTAGATCTAGTAATATAGGATTAATACTAAGAGATAATCTAGAAGAACTAGAAGGTTAGCTTTATATTCTTAAGCTATAATAGATATAAGAGAAGATATATTAGTTAGAAAATAACCTAAATAGATAGAGAAAGAGAAGATACTAAGATACTAATAATAAAGATAATAATAAAAGCTAGAAGGATAAAATTAAGTAAGATATTAAAGTCTTTAATAAGAACTTTTTATTAAAGTATTATAAGTAATAGTTATATAATCTAGATATATTATTTAGAGATATTCCTAAGAAATATATTTCTAGTTTTTAAAAAGTAATTACTACTAAGAATTATTTAACTAATAACTATAAAGATAAGTAATAGAGCTATTTTTAAAATAAGACTATAGATTTCTATAAAGAAATAGAGAGAGATTAGAATAGTTTTAAAATATAAATTTTAATCTTTTTATAAAATACTCTAAATCTCGAATCTACTACTATTATTAAGATTTAAGAGACTTAGTATTAAATAACCTAAGATCTAAGTATATTTAATATTTATCTAGTAGGATAGGAGAATTAGTTTAAACTATAAACTCCTATTATAAGAGCTTAGCTATTCTTTAGTAAATTAGATTCTTAGTTATAAAATAAGATAGTAATATATAGTGACTTATCTTAGGATAATAAAGTTAATTAAGATAATATAGTAAAGTATATTACTACTTAATAGTATATATACTTTATAAATCTAAAGTAAAGGGATAAATATTATTAATATAGATCTAATAAGAGAGAGAAATAAAACTATTATAGCTAAATATCTAATTCTTAATAGAATAATAACCGGAATACTAATATTAGTCTTATTATTATAAAAAATACTCTTAAGAGAAATATTATAATAGAGATAGAGATTAAGATAACTTAAAAACCTATTCTAATCTATAAAAAAGATATAGATCTATATTACTAGATATAGATCTAGTTAGTTAATTAAAAAAAAGAATAATAATATAAAGAAAGGAATCTATTTTATTTATAAAGATCTAAAATATTATATCTATAATTATTCCTAGAAAAAGATAATTTAATAAATTAGTAAGATAAATAGAAAGAAGTAGGATAAGAAAGCTAAAATAAGCTTTATTTAAGAAGAAAAGACCTAGAAAAAAATAAAGAAACTAAATTAGATCCTAAAGATCTAGCTTTACTCTTATAGATAAGAATTAATATATATATAAGTACTTAAATAACTCTTTATAATAGTATTAAAATTATTATAGATCTAGATACTTATATAAAATTAGATCTTATAAGTAAGTAATTTATATTAGCTTAAAAGCTTTAATAAGTATCTCTTTTAGTATCTTTATTATAAATAGTAAACTAGGATTAGCTATAAATATAAGATATTTATATAATACTTATAATACTTATAGATTCTAAAGGAATTATAAGGATTATTTTATAATTATATATTATAATTAATTATCTATATAATAGTCTTATATTACTCTTAATAATATTTCTTTATAAATTTAATATTAATATTAACTATAGAAGTAGAATCTAGTAATTTAGAACTTTAAACTTTAAACTAATAAGTTCTTATTACTTTATAAAAGATTATAAGAATAGGACTATCTACTTTATAGTAATAAAAATACTAGAAGATATCTAGCTACTAGAAGATAAAGATAAAGAATTCTAGACTTATAAACTAATTGATTAGACTTAATTACTTTTAGAACTAAAGAAGTACTAATATATCTTTAATAATTTAAAAGCTAAGATCCTATCCTAAAATTCTAGTATAGATTATATAATTAAGATAATTAAAGGATATATTTTACTAGTAAGATCTCTATATCTTCTTTTATATAAAGAGCTTAAAATCCTATATTAATATATCTAAGATAATCTTAGAAATAGATATATTTATCTATTAAAGAGTCTTATAGATATACTAGTCCTTTTTACTCTAAAAAAGGATAGAGGTCTATATCTATATATTAACTATAAAGGACTTAATTATATATTAGTAAAGAACTAATACTCTCTCTTTCTAATTATAAAGATCCTTAATTATTTAATAGAAGTTAAGATTTTTACTATAATTAATCTTTAAGATATTTATTATAGGATTTATCTATATAAAGATAATAAATAGAAGATAGTATTCTATACTAGATATAATTACTTTAAGTATATAGTTATATCTTTTAGTTTAATAAATATCTTTATAACTTTTTAAAGCTATATTTATAATACTTTAAATAATTTATTTAATATTATTTATATTATCTATCTTAATAATATCCTTATTTTCTCTAAAGATTATAATTCTTATATAAAAACTATTAAGAATATTCTAGAATATTTATAAAATACTAGTCTTTATACTAAACTATTAAAATATAATTTCTATTAAGAAAGTATTAAATTCTTTAGTCTTATTATTAATAAATATAGTATTTATATAAATAAGAAAAGAGTAGAAGCTATTTTATAATAGGAATAATCTAAAATATATAGAGATATTTAAGTCTTTATTAGATTCTATAATTTTTATTATAAGTTTATATCTTAGTTTTCTTTTATAACTATCTCTTTTATTAATCTTCTAAAAAGAATAAAGAATAGAAAAAAACCTAGCTTAGTTAAACTTATTAGACCTACTTTAATTATATTTTAGTAATTAAAAAAAGTCTTTAAATTTATAGATCTTATTTAATATTTTAATCCTAAGAAAAAGATTAGACTTAAAACTAATATTTCTAATAAAGATATAGTAAGAGTCCTCTCTTAACTAGATAATAATAAAATATAGTATCTAGTTATATTCTAGTCCTATAAGTTTTCTAGCTTAGAGTTTAACTATAGTATTCCGGATTAAGAACTTTATATAATTATTTATTTATTCTAATAATAGTATTACTATCTTAATAGGAGTAAGTATAAGATAGAAATACTAATAGATTATATAAATCTATATATCTTTATAATATAATAGAAACTTAATAAAAGATAAACTTAATAGTATATATATTTAATACTCTTTAATTTTATTATAAAGTACTAATCTAGAAAAACAAATCCTATTAATAGACTATCTAGATAACTAAACTTAGAGTAGATTACTTCTAATATAAAGTTAATAACTCTAATCTATAACTAGATTATAAGAATAAAGCTATATAAGCTTAAATAAATAGCTAATTTATCTATAGATAATAAAATAGATAATATATATAATAAATCCTAATTTAGATTAGGCGAATTATCCTAATAGGAAGATCCTAGATCTAATATATCTTAAAAGATATATATTTAAAGTATTTATATAAAATAAGCTAACTAGACTAAATAGGAAATATTATACTAAGAGCTTAATATTCTATTTAGTAATATTCTATATATTATAGTTATAGTTATCTCTTTATAATAAGATAATTATAACTACTAAATATAGATCTATTATCTATAGAAGGATAATAAAGAAATCTAATAATAGAAAACTGCTATTTTATCTAAGAAAATAGACCTAAAGGACTAGTTAATTAATAAATAAGATATTCTAAAGTATAAAGATTATATATTTATATCTAAGTAAGATAATATATATTACTATTTATTTTAATTATACTATAATAATCTTATAGTAAGTTATTTTAGTTATACTAGAATAGAAGATCTTCTAAAAAGTCAATTTTACTAGATTAATATCTAAAGAGATATTAAAAAATATATTAAAATATATACTATATATTAAAGGAATTAAATATCTAGATATTAGTCTTATAATAAGCTATAATTACTTATATATTCTAAGAGACTTTTTATTAAATTATCTATAGATTTTATTATAAGACTTCTTCTAGTTTTATACTATATTATTTATCTAGCCTTTATCTCTTTCTAATATAAGATAGAGATTAGTCTTTTACTTATTTAGTCTACTATTATAAATATTATATTATATCTATAATAATCTTTTAGAAATAAATAGAAGTCTATTAAAAGATACTATTAAGAATATTCTAGAATTAATAAAGATTATAATAATCCTAATATATAATCTCTCTAAGTCTTTATATACTTATAGATTAAGTAGTTATTAATATATTATTTTATATTAGTTATTTATCTATATTAATAATATCTTATTATAACTAGTTTCTTTATTTTCTTAACTCTTAGATATACTATTAAGGATTATTAGTATATCTTATTAAGTAAGTAAATATATAAATCTCTATTATTTAATATCTTAAGCTATTCTTTATAAAAAAGTAATCTATCTTATATTATCTATTAAGAATTCTCTTCTATCTAAGCTATTTACTAAAGCTTCTTTAGCTCTAGACTTTAATAATTTAACTTATAGACTCTTTTAATAATCTTAGCTATTTTATTAATAGTCTCTTCTAGTATAATAGAAACTAGATAAGCTAGGAATATTTATTTATCTAGATAAGTCTTTAATAATATTATAAGTTTATAGCTCTTATTTATATAAGAGATCTCTTTTCTTAATAAGATATTAGTAATAATATTTCTCTTTTTAGACTAGTATTTAATTATAAAGTAGAATTATAAAAGAAATTCACTTTATCTTACTTATTATTAATTTATCTATTAAATTATTATAAAATATTCTAATAACTAGTAATTAATAAGAATCTTAAAATAATCCTTCTATAATAGTTCTTTAAGCTTAAGTCTCTACTCTTATAATATATAAATAATTACTAGAAGTTCCTTATCTTAGACTTTATAATTTAATTCTACTAGTTATATTAACTTTAAATAGAATATTATTAGATACTAGAAGTTATCTTATTTATAATACTAGATAAATATTACTCTAAAAACTCTATCTAATATATTAATCTTAACTATAGTCTTTCTAGCTAGATTATAATAGTAAAGAATTAATATATTAATTAGATTCTACTTTGATATAGAAAATCTTCTTTATATTATATTAACTATTTAAAAAGAATATCCTATCTTATTAGCTAATATAATAGTTTTAAAATTATATTGTATATCTTAATAAATTATTAGTAAAAGTTATAAAATCTAAAGAATAACTATATCCTCTTTATTATAGTTAATACTAATTATAATTATACTATCTCAATCTTTACTAGATTAATAGTAATACTATTAATACTTATAATAAAGCCTAAGAACTTAATTTTCTTAATTAAGAACTTAGACTTTAGTAAAGTAATCTATAGTCCTACTTTTTATAGATAATAGAATACTTTTTTAACTTATTATTTATAATACTTGATATTCTTACTATAGATTGAGATATTATCTATAAAAATAATTATATATTTATCTAAGTACTCTCTAAGTATATTATTTATAAATCTTTAGAATATAGCTAGGCTATTTATTAGCCTAAATAGTATCACTTTATACTTAAAGGATCTATATTATATATAGAATATAATAAGATCTTTAGCTTTAGATATTAGTTAAATCTAATAGAATCTCTATTAGATATTAAGCTTTATATAAATCTTTACTTTACTTATTTACTAGATTACTTTATTAATTAATAATAATAGATAATAGTCTTTTTTTATAATTATATTTAATCTTCTAAAGTTAATATAGAAATATAGTCCTCTATCTAGCTTTTTAGCTATTAAGATTAGTAAGATATATAGAAAAGAGCTTAGAATAATAAAGCCTTTCTATAAGTTTTCTAGTATATACTTCTTAGTAGCTTTTAGTTCCTTTAATAATGTTACGAGCTAGGTCTTTAAGGAAAAGAGTGCTATTTAATAAGAATACTAAGTATAGAGAAGGGAAGGAAAGAAAAAGAGAGGAAATAAGTCTGGCAGAGCTTTTGTGGGGCTCTGTATAAATAATAACAAACAAACTATATAAATATCCGTTAGACTTAGAACCTTAACCGAAGTCGGAACTTAACGGCAGAATCCTCCGTTTTAGATAATCTCAATTATTATATAACCCCTAGCTAAAACTATATTTAGTCTTTAAATATACGCTTATTATTATTAATATGATCGTTAAGGATTTAATCTTCTCTATTGTTATATAACTATTCCTATAAATATATTAGGAGGCTAGGCTTTATAGGATACTAGTTATAGAAATCCTAAATCTTTTATAGAGTATACTTAAAATTCCCTATAGGATACTATTATAGATCGAGATTATAACTAAGCTACTAGATATAATACTATAGCTTTTAGTAATATATTCTTAAATCTAGGATTTTTTTAATCTCCTATTTATTCTTTTCTAAAATTTTGATTAGTAATAGTAGGTTAATATATTGTTCTTAGAAGGGTTCTAATATTATTACTTTTCGAAGCTTACTTAGATTAAATACTAGATATATCCGGATCGAATTAGATAGGTTAATCTAATATATATTCCTAATCTTTTTAAGAATCTTATATAGACTATTAGTAAGATATAAGAGTTTCTAACTAGATTGATCTAATATCTAATCCTTTATTATTATAAAAATATAATCTCTAATATTAAAATCTTCTTCTTACTATTACTTATTTACTTACTAAATTATCTTTTATTAGAAATTAGCAATCTACTACTTTATCTTATTCTAGATATTATAAAGATAGATTAATATATTAATTACTTCTTATTTATTTTATATTATAGTCTCTTAATCTCTTTAGTTAAATAATATAGAAGATTTATATCTTTATTTAATAAAGAAAGATAACTTCTTTATTATATCTTATAAAAGAATTAATATTATAAAATTAACTATTAGTAAATACTAGTTAAATTTTATATATAGTCTTAGTCTTTATACTATATACTAATTTGTGATTTTACTTTAACTATTAGTCTATAAATAATAAGCTATAAAAAGCTTTCTCTTAATCTCTAGGATTTAGTAGAACTCTATCTAGGACTTAGAGATAAACTAACTATCTTAATCTAAGATAATACTATTAGATATATCTATACTCTAGAGTATATAATTAATAAAAAGTCTTACTATTTACTTTACTATTATCTTCTTATAATATAAGACTAAGATTAGTCTTTTACTAAAATAATTTATTATTATATAAACTATATTATAACTATAATAATCTCTAAAGAAGAAATAGAAGTCTATTATAATATATTATTAGAGTCTTTTAGAAATTAAAAATAGATATAGAAGTCCTAAGATTTAATTATATTAAGATTTAGTTTATTTATATATTAGATAATTATAGATATATCTTTCTATATCTTTTACTAATTTAGGCTAATAATATTATATAATAATTATCTTCTTTAGCTTTTTAATACTAGAATAGGCTATTATTAGTTAGTAGTATATATTATTAAGTAATCTAACTTATAGATTATCTTTATTAGGAACTTTAAGTTATTCTTTAAAAAGAAGAAGTTTATTTTATAATATTTAGTAATTATTATCTCTATCTTTAGTAATCTAGTAGAATTCTACTAGTTTTATACTCTATCTATTAATATATTTAATCTTTTTTATAATCTTTTAATACTAAGTATCTTTTAGATTAATAGAACTAATCTTAATCTTAGTTTATATATATTTTTCTAGATATTCTATAGATAAAAGTATAATCTACTAATTATTATTAATATATAAAGTTTCTTTTCTTAATAGAGTATTTATAATAATATTCTTTTTACTAAATTAATACTTAATTAAGAAATAGAACTATAAAAGAAACTTACTCTATTTTATTTATTATTAATTTATTTATTAAGTAGTTATAAATATTCTAGTAATTAATAATTAATAAGAATCTTAAAATAATTCTTTTATAAGAGTTTTTTTAAGCTTAGATCTCTATTCTTATAATATATAAATAATTACTAAGAGTTTTTTATCTTAAGTCTTATAATTTAATTCTATTAATTATATTAACTTTAAGTAGAATACTACTAGATACTAGAAATTATCTTACTTATAATACTAAGTAAGTACTACCCTAAGAACTTTATCTAATATATCTATTTTAACTCTAGTCTTATAAGCTAGATTATAATAATAGAGAACTAGTATACTAATTAAATTTTGCTTTAAGTACTAGAAAGCTTTTTTATATTATATTAATTATTTAAAGAGAATATCTTATCTTATTAATTAATATAAGGATTTTAAGATTATACTATAAGCTCTAATAAATTATTAGTAGAAATTATAGAATCTAAGGAATAATTATACTTTTTTTATAGTAGTTAATACTAACTATAACTAAACTATTTTAATCTTTACTAGATCTATAGTAATATTATTAGTACTTATAATAAAACCTAAGAACTTAGTTTTTATAACTAAGAACTTAGATTTTAGTAAAGTAACTTATAAACCTACTTCCTATAGACAATAAAGTACTTCTTTAACTTATTATTTATAATCCTTAATATTCTTATTATAGATTAAGATATTATCTATAAAAATAACTATATATTTATCTAAGTACTCTCTAAGTATATTATTTATAAATCTTTAGAATATTATAAGACTATTTATTAAACTAAATAATATTAATTTATACTTAAAAGATCTATATTATATATAGAATATAATAGGATCTTTAGTTTCTAGTATTAATTAAATCTAATAGAATCCTTACTAGATATCTAGTTTTATATAGATCTTTATCTTACTTATTTACTAGATTATTTTATTAATTAGTAGTAATATATAGTAATATTTTTTTATAATTATATTTAATCTTCTAAAATTAATATAGAAATATAGTTCTTTATCTAGCTTCTTAGCTATTAGAATTAGTAAAATATATAAAGAGAAGCTTAGAATAATAAAATCTTTCTATAAATTCTTAAGAATATACTTTTTAGTAGCTTTTAGCTTCTTTAATAATAAATAACTTATAAAAAGGATAATATCTAGATTATACTTTAGTTTTAAGTATAATATTATAATTAACTCTAGATTTATAAGATAGCAATTTATCTAATCTCTTTTTTAAAAAGACTTTTATAAGCTTATAATACTCTTCTAGTAGTATTTTTTTAATCTCTTTAATCTCTATATTCTAGATCTAAGAACTCTTAATATTAATAATATAGTCAATCTTATATAAAGAGATAGAGAAGATTTTAGTCTCTTTATTAGTCTTTCTATACTTATATAGCTAGTTAAATCCTATATTACTAATAATACTAATATTAATTATTAATAGTATCTTCTCTAACTATTAAATCTTTAAAATTATTATCTTACTTTTATTATTTAGATTCTAGCTTATCTTTCTTTATTTCTTAATTTACTAGTACTTATACTAGTACTTATATATATATTTATAACTATTCTTTATCTTTAATTCCTTTTAACTAAAAAGATAGTTTTATTAATTAGTATTTACTTAATAATCTAGATTTAGTTTTAGTTTCTAGAGAATAGTAGTAGATATTAGTACTATTATCTTATTTAATATATTATTAAAAAGTATCTTTTTATCTAGCTAGATTATCTAATGTAATATATATAAATAATATATATAGGTAAAACAGTAATGAATTGGACGGACTAGGAGAGAGAGAAGAGAAGAGAGGAGAGGAGACTATCTAGCTAGTCTATCTTATAGGCTGATACCTAAGGCATCTATATAGTTAGTGCCTAAGGTATCCAATATCCCTCTTATAGATTATCTATACTCTCTATCAAATCCCGGAATTCTGGCTATTATAGTAAAAAATCCTGTAAATTATATATTTCAGTATATATTTAAATTGTATAAAATATTTAAAATATTTAAAGTATACTAATTATTTAAATTATACTAATTAGATTGATAAATGTTTTAAACTGGTTCCTAGTAAGTGATTTAGTAAAGCTATTTGTAGTGTTCTTCTTAGAGTTGATATATAGTATCTTAATATAGTCTTATATAATAGTGTCTTTGATAAAGAACTATTAAAGATTAAGCTATCTATTCGCGGATTTGTCTTCTTTCTTTGTAAGAAGTAGTTAGGAGTTAATATTATCTATATAAACTTCGATAGGCTGTTATTCTAGTAGTATAAAAGATTGGGCGATTTTGTATAACTATATTGTATCTCGAGTAGGTTAATCTAGGGTATATCACTCTATAATAGTTATTAAGTTTATAGTGATTATCTACTTCTTTATATTCTATATAATAGGACTCCTAGCGAGATACTATATACTCTCTTTAATGGATTTACTATCCTTCTAATCTATATATAAAGCATTGATATATATAGAGAAATGTAGCTTATTAGTTATACTATTATATATCTTGTATGTATATTTATAAATATCCTTACTATTAGGAGGCTACTTATATAGTCCTCTCCTCTTCTTTTTAACGGTAGAGGTATTATTGTTATTAGTATTATTACTAGTAGTATCCTTATCTTTATCTTTAGATTTAGCTCTATTATTATAGCCGCTCTAGTCTTCTTGGTTTTCTCTATAGCTACCTTGTCTCCCTTCTTATCCTTAGCTAGAGCTAGTAGCGGTATTAGAGGTACCCTTGATAATAGATACTACTTAGATTACTCTTTAGTACTTTTTGGCTTTATTAATATTAATCTTCTCTAGCTAAAGGTTAGTATATTTCTTCCTAATAAATTAAATCTTCTTAATCTCTATCTCAAGTTCTTATAGAGATTAGGATAAGATATAAGAAGGGTAAGATATAGATTTGAATCATATAAGTATATAATACTAATAATAGAAGATATTAATATAGTCACTTACTAAGCTATAATCTAATTATTTTATAGAGTTATACTTCTTTATCTTAATCTCTACTAATTGTATCTAATCTCCTCCTTATATCAATTCTATAAGGGTATTATATATCTAGTTAGTAAATCTTAGGACTTTAGGTAGGGTATATAGCTTATCTTATAGTATTTAGTTAATTTATAGATATATCTAGCTTAATATAAGATAAGTCTAGTAGAACTATTTTTTAGCTAATTTATCCTTCTTATCTAGCTATAAAATATTGCTATTAATAAGCTATTCTAGCTAGTAAAGGATTAATGAGAAAATAACTAACTCTTTCTATCTTAAAGGATCTATTATATTAAATTTAAGGACTATAATCTTCTAGATCTTAACTAATAAGATATCTAGCAATTATTATCTCTAGTAAAAGGGCTTCTTATCTTATTCTCTAATATTTATAATATATTTAGATAGGATAGTTTTGATACTAATATTGTCTAGATTAATCGGATTAGTTGATATATCTATAATATAAGGTATAATAGGTAGGTAGAGTAGGATACTATTGTCCCTCTCGCTCTTAGGGTTAGTAGTATTAGCTATAATTAGCTAAGAACAAAGCTTTTATAGAGCTAAAACTAGTAGGTAAAGATAGAAGGATTCCTAGATATAATTAGCTAGATTAGTATAGTATCCTATATACTAGGGTAGGTCTATACTACATAGCGAGATTGTTAATTTTCCTAGATAAAAAGCTTTAAAGTAAAGAGTTGCTAGTAGTCCAAACTAGCAGAAAAAGGCACTTATAACCTAATACAATATATATAAATAATATATATAAGTAAAACAGTAATAAATTAGATAGACTAGAAGAGAGAGAAGAGAAGAGAGGAGAGGAGACTATCTAGCTAGTTTATCCTATAGACTATAGGTTAATACCTAAGGCATCTATACAGTTAGTGCCTAAGGTATCTAATATTATCTTATATTAATAATAGTCTAGTAGAATATTATAATCTATAAACTATTTCCTTCTAAGAATTATATTATACTTTCTAAGATTAATAATTAATATTAGAATCTACTATTATACTTTACTATCTATATATATTATAAAGAAAATAATATATATAATTAGCTTACTAAGCTTTCTATTAAATCTTTAAATATAATACTTTTATTTTATACTCTCTGCTTTTAATCTAAATTATTTATTAAGAAGTATACTTAATCCCTAATTTAAGAATATATAACTATTTACTTTAATATTATCTAATACTAAAATAGAGAAAGAGTATTTATTATATATTAGTCTAGTACTAAAAGCTAAACTATTCCTAGGACTACTAATTAATTTATATAAATCTAGTAAGTATAATAATACCTTCTATCTATCTAGATAAAAGACTTAATCTAGATATTAGCTTTTCTCTAACTATTATTTTTATTATTATTAAGCTTAATAATATAAAAAGAGAGATAAGCTATAATAATAGTAATAATATTAGTTAGCTTCTTTTTTAGATAGTTATAGATTATATATCTTTACTTCTTATAGTTAAAGTATTAATATTTCTTTATTAAGATATCTTACTTAATATTTAAGAGTCTTCTAGGATTAATATTTTCTTTATATTTAATATAGGAAGTATATATTAATATTAATATTAGTTTTATAGTTATTCTTATATTTATATTATTACTAGTAGTAATAATAGATTATATATAAGAAGTAATCTTAACTTCTTATTAAAGATTAATCTTATAAAATATACTCTAGTAGATCCTAGTAAAATTTTTAAAGATTATAATATCTTAATTAATAGTCTAAATTATCTAGCTTTATAATAAATATAAAAGCTTTAAATATAAATTATACTTTTAGTTTTTCTTAATTATAATAGCTTCTTCTATAAGTTATATAAATTTAGTAAAGAAATTATTAAGCTATTCTTAGGCTTTATTATTAACTTATAATATATAGTATATACTTTAGTATATTAATTTAGATTAGTAAAAATAGTCTTTAGATAGATAATTATATCTTTAATATCTATATATAGATTACTAGAATTAGAACTTATTTATAGTATAATATATAACTAGGTCTTACTCTTATAGTAACTTTATATATAAAGCTTATAATATATAGATAGTAGATAATAGTTAATATTAGCTTTAAGTTTTTAATATATAACTATTTTCTAGGTCTTAAATTAGATCTTCTTATTATTACTAAATATTAAAGTATTTAGTATCTTTATAATCTTTCTATTAGTAATAGTCTTTATAATTAATATACTAGAGTTATTATTTCAATTTAAGAGCTAGAATATAAGATTATTATAATCCTTAATTACTAGATTATAGTAAGTAATTATTTTATTATACTTAATCTAAAGATTCTTAATTATATTATTAAAATTAACTCTTTTAGCTAGAAAAACTATAACTTTATTTATAAGCTCTTAATACTTCTATTCTAGTTATTTATACTAATAAACAAATTCTTAGAATCTCTTCTTTAAAGAAGTCTTTATTAGTTATTTATATAAAAAGAACAATTCTTCTTTTATATTATCTTTATCTTTATTATCTTTAGGTTTATTAGTCTTAACTAATCTTATTAAGATCTTTAGTTTCTAAATATCTATCTTATATTTAAGAGTTTCTTTATTATTAGATATAATAGTAACTAGCTACTTATTATAGTTTATTAGGTTTTATTAAGTCTTAATTATTATAATTAGTTAGACTAAATTAGATTTAGATCAGATTAAGTCTTAGCTTATATAGTACTAAAGAATAGGAAGTAGGGTAAAGTAAGACTAGGACTAATTATAATAATAGTCTATATAACCTTACTACTTTATAGAATTAAGAGTAGTACTTAGTATTATATTACTAGCTAGGTCTTTGATTAAAAAGAGTATATTTAATAAGAATACTAAGTATAAGAAAGAGAAGAAAAGAGAAGAGAGGAAATAAGTCTAGTAGAGCCTTTATAGGGCTCTATATAAACAATAATAAACAAACTATACAAATATCTGTCAGACTTAGAACCTTAACCAAAGTTAGAACCTGACAGCAGAATCCTTGTCTTAGATGACCTCGATTGTTACACTTTCTTTATATTTTATATAAAAAGTATATATTAATATTAATATTAATTTTACTATTATTCTTATTCTTATATTTATATTATTACTAGTAATAATAGTAGATTATATATAAGAAGTAGTCTTTATCTCTTACTAAAGATTAATCTCATAAGATATATTCTAATAGATCTTAGTAAAAGATTTAAAAGTTATAATATCTTAGTTAATAGTCTATATTATCTAACTTTATAATAGATATAAGAGCTTTAAACATAAATTATACTTTTAGTTTTTTTTAATTATAATAGCTTTTTTTATAAGCTATATAAACTTAATAAAGAAATTAGTAAAGCTATTTTTAGACTTTATTATTAACTTATAATATATAATATATACTTTAATATATTAGTTTAGATTAATAAAAATAGTCTTTAGATAGATAATTATATCTTTAATATTTATATATAGATTACTAGAATTAGAACTTATTTACAGTATAATATATAACTAGGTCTTACTCTTATAATAACTTTATATATAAAGCTTATAGTATATAAATAATAGATAATAATTAGTATTAGCTTCTAGTTTCTAGTATATAACTATTTCCTAAATCTTAAATTAGATCTTCTTACTATTATTAAGTATTAGAGTATCTAGTATCTTTATAGTCTTTATATTAGTAATAGTTTTTATAATTAGTATATTAGAGTTATTATTTTAGTTTAAAAGCTAGAATATAAGATTACTATAATCCTTAATTACTAGATTATAGTAAATAATTGTTTTATTATATTTAATTTAAAGATTCTTAATTATATTATTAAAGTTAACTCTCTTAGCTAGAAAGATTATAACTTTATTTTTAAGCTTTTAATACTTTTATTCTAGTTACTTATACTAATAGATAAGTTCTTAGAATCTCTTTTTTAAAGGAGTCTTTATTAGTTATTTATATAAAAAAGATAATCCTTTTTCTATATTATCTTTATCTTTATTATCTTTAGATTTATTAATCTTAACTAATTTTTATTAGGATCTTTAGTTCCTAAATATCTATCTTATATTTAAAAGTTTCTTTATTATTAGATATAATAGTAACTAGCTACTTATTATAGTTTATTAGGTTTTATTAAGTCTTAACTATTATAATTAATTAGACTAAGTAGATTTAGTTTAGATTAAGTCTTAGCTTATTGCGGAGCGAAGTGGAGCAACCTATATCACAAGGCCGGGTGGCACGTCACGTGACTGGTCTTTTCTCCTATGGGTCTAAAATCCACAGAAAACAGGCGGTAAAAATCGCAGCGGTCTGAACGGGCAGAATTGCCTAGCCGGCAGAATAAATATATACTAGTCCTAATTAAGAGATATGGAGGCCTTAGGCACCTATTCACGTGATATACACCGATCTGCTTAGAATTAAGCAGTGATCACGTGAGTAGTATATAATTATAGCCTTAGGCATCTAATCACGTGGTATACACCGATCTGCTTAGAATTAAGCAGTGATCATGTGAGTACTATAGTATATACAGCCTTAGATATCTACTATATACCTAGCTATATAATTATCTAGATACTAAACTAGATGCTAAACTAGATGCTAAACTAGATGCTAAACCTAGATGCTAAACCTAGATGCTAAACTAGATGCTAAACTAGGTGCTAGGCTAGATGCTAAACTAGCTCCTAAATAGATGATATATCGAGGAGAGAATTGTTAATTGGGCGGCCTATGGCCTCCCTGTCCCCCCCTGGGAGGGGTCCCCCGGAAGGGCCCCCGGAGGGGATCACTTACTATTACTAACATACGCTTCTCTCCGCAATGACTATCTGGAGGCCAAAGGCCATCGAGATCACTAGTATAGTACTAAGGAATAGGAAGTAAGATAAAGTAGGGCTAGGACTAATTACAATAATAGTCTATATAATCTTACTACTTTATAGAATTAAGAGTAGTACTTAGTATTATATTACTAGCTAGATCTTTAAGTAAAAAGAGTATATTTAATAAAAATACTAAGTATAAGGAGTAAAAGAAAAGAGAGGAAAGAAACCTCGAGATAAGAGCCTTTATAGGATCCTATCTTACTAAGCAAATAGTATAAAATTTTATAAAGCAGAAATGTCTAATAGAAAACTCTTCTATATATAATAAATAGTAGCAGAAAGTCAGGGCGGTTAGGGATAGTAGAAATACAGTCTATCCTGATTGTCACAATATAAAGAATTAGATATATTACTAATAATATTTATATATATTAATAATATAAATAAAATAATATAGATCTAAAAGAAGACTTATAGAAAGAATATTTATTAGCTATATTAGAAAACTAGTAATTCATATAAATAAGAGATTACTAAAAATCTAAACTAAGTAAGAAAATAACTTAGTATCTATTAAAAGGACTATTTTCTTAGATATAAGAGTTATAAATATAACTTATTAGAGTCTTATAGCTAATTAACTAATTAAAAGTAATATAAATATTAATTAGGATAGAGATATAAAAAGTTCTATTAATATACTAATTAAGTAAAAGATATTATAGATCTATATAAAATTATAATTAATCTATTAGACTTAATAATAAATAAGTAAGTAATAGAAATCTATTTATATCTAAACTAGTAGCTCTAGCTATAACTTAGCTAGTTAAATAGGTATTAGCTATTATACTATTAAAGAAAATATAAGACTAGCTATTAATATTATTATAGATAGATATAGCTATTACGAGCCAGGTCTTTGAAGAAAAGAGTGCTATTCAACGAAAATACTAAGTACAAGGAGTAAAAGAAAGGAGAGGAAAGAAACCTCGAGACAAGAGCTTTTATAGGATCCTATCTCACTAAGTAAATAGTGCAAAATCCTATAAAGCGGAAACGTCTAGCAGAAAACTCTTCTGTATATAGTGAATAGTGATAAAAAGCTAGGGCGGTTAGGGACAGCAGAAATATAGATTATCCTAATTATTATATAACCTCTAGCTAAAACTATATTCAGTCCCTAAATATAGGCTTATTATTATTAATATAATTATTAAGGATTTAATCTTCTCTTTTAGCCTATAACTATTCCTATAAATATATTAGAGGACTAGACTTTATAGGATATTAGTTATAGAAATCCTAAATCCTTTATAGAGTATACTTAAAATTTCTTATAGGATACTATTATAAGTTAAGATTATAACTAAGCTACTAGATATAATACTATAGCTTTTAGTAATATATCCTTAAATCTAGGATTTTTTCTATCTTCTATTTATTCTCTTTAGAAATTTTAATTAGTAGTAATAGATTAATATACTATCCTTAAAGAGATTCTAATATTATTACTTTTCGAAGTTTACTTAGATAAAATACTAGATATATTTAGATTAAATTAGGTAGATTAATCTAATATATATTTTTAATCTTTTTAAGAATCTTATATAGACTACTAGTAAAGTATAAGAGTTTCTAACTAAATTAGTCTAATATCTAATCTTTTATTATTATAAAAATATAATCTCTAATATTAAAATCCTCTTCTTACTATTATTTATTTACCTACTAAATTATTCTCTATTAGGAATTAGTAATCTACTACTTTATCTTATTCTAGATATTATAAAGATAGGTTAATATATTAACTACTTCTTATTTATTTTATATTATAATTTTCTAGTCTCTCTAGTTAAATAATATAGAAGGCTTATATCTCTATTTAATAAAGAAAGATAACTTCTTTATTATATCCTATAGAAGAATTAATACTATAAAATTAACTATTAATAAATACTCTAACTAGTTATTCTAGTTAAATTCTATATATAGTCTTAGTCTTTATACTATATACTAATTTGTAATCTTATTTTAATTATTAGTCTATAAATAATAAGCTATAGAAAGCTTCTTTCTAATTCCTAGGATTTAGTAAAACTCTATCTAGAACTTAGAAATAAACTAGCTATCTTAATCTAAGATAATATTATTAGATATATCTATACTTTAAAGTATATAATTAATAAAAAGTCTTACTATCTACTTTATTATTATTTTCTTATAATATAAGACTAAGATTAGTCTCTTATTAAAATAATCTATTATTATATAAATTATATTATAATTATAATAATCTCTAAAGAAAGAATAGAAGTCTATTATAATATATTACTAAGATCTATTAGAGATTAGAAGTAGATATAGAAGTCCTAGGATTTAATTATACTAAGGTTTAGTTTATTTATATATTAGATAATTATAAATATATCTTTTTATATCTTTTACTAATTTAGGCTAATAATATTATATAATAATTATCTTTTTTAGTTTCTTAATATTAAGATAGGCTATTATTAGTTAGTAGTATATATTATTAAGTAATCTAGCTTATAGATTATCTTTATTAAGAACTTTAAATTATTCTTTAAAAAGAAGGAGTCTATCTTATAATATCTAGTGATTATTATCTTTATCTTTAGTAATCTAGTAGAATTCTACTAGTTTTATACTTTATCTATTAGTATATTTAACTCTTTCTATAATCTCTTAATATTAGATATTTTCTAGATTAATTAGGCTAATCTTAATCTTAGATTATATATTCTTTTCTAGATATTCTATAAATAAAAGTATAATCTACTAACTATTATTAATATATAAAGTTTCTTTTTTTAATAAAATATCTATAATAATATTCTTCTTATTAGATTAATACTTAATTAAGAAATAAAACTATAAAAGAAACTTACTTTATCTTATCTACTATTGATTTATTTATTAAGTAGTTATAAAGTATTCTAATAACTAGTAATTAATAAGAATCTTAAAATAATTCTTTTATAATAGTTCTTTAAACTTAGATCTTTATTCTTATAATATATAAATAATTACTAGAAGTTCTTTATCTCGAATCTTATAATTTAATTTTACTAGCTATATTAACTTTAAATAGAATACTACTAGATACTAGAAATTATCTTACTTATAATACTAAGTAAGTACTACCCTAAGAACTTTATCTAATATATCTATTTTAACTCTAGTCCTATAAGCTAGATTATAATAATAGAGAACTAGTATACTAATTAAATTTTGCTTTAAGTACTAGAAAGCTTTTTTATATTATATTAATTATTTAAAGAGAATATCTTATCTTATTAATTAATATAAGGATTTTAAGATTATACTATAAGCTCTAATAAATTATTAGTAGAAATTATAGAATCTAAGGAATAATTATACTTTTTTTATAGTAGTTAATACTAACTATAACTAAACTATTTTAATCTTTACTAGATCTATAGTAATACTATTAGTACTTATAATAAAACCTAAGAACTTAGTTTTTATAACTAAGAACTTAGATTTTAGTAAAGTAACTTATAAACCTACTTCCTATAGACAATAAAGTACTTCTTTAACTTATTATTTATAATCCTTAATATTCTTATTATAGATTAAGATATTATCTATAAAAATAACTATATATTTATCTAAGTACTCTCTAAGTATATTATTTATAAATCTCTAGAATATTATAAGACTATTTATTAAGTTAAATAGTATTACTAGCTAGCTTTATCTTTAGATAGTTATAAGTTATATATCTCTATTTCTTATAGTTAAAGTATTAACCTTCTTTTATTAAGATATCTTATTTAGTATTTAAGAGTCTTTTAGGATTAATACTTTCTTTATATTTTATATAAGAAATATATATTAATATTAATATTAGTTTTAGAGTTATTCCTATATCTATATTACTACTAGTAATAATAGTAGACTATATATAGAAAGTAGTCTTTACTTTTTACTATAGATTAATCTTATAAGATATACTCTAATAGGTCTTAGTAAAAGATTTAAAAGTTATAATATCTTAATTAATAGCCTATATTATCTAGCTTTATAATAGATATAGAAGTTTTAAATATAAGTTATATTTATAGTTTTTCTTAATTATAATAGCTTCTTCTATAAGTTATATAAACTTAATAAGGAAATTAGTAAAGTTATTCTTAGGCTTTATTATTAACTTATAGTATATAGTATATACTTTAGTATATTAGTTTAGATTAGTAAAAATAGTCTTTAGATAAGTAATTATATCTTTAGTATCTATATATAGATTACTAGAATTAGAACTTATTTATAGTATAATATATAACTAAGTCTTATCTTTATAGTAACTTTATATATAAAGCTTATAGTATATAGATAGTAAGTAATAATTAGTATTAGCTTCTAGTTTCTAGTATATAACTATTTCTTATATCTTAAATTAGATCTCTTTACTATTACTAAATATTAGAGTATCTAGTATCTTTATAATCTTTTAGTTAGTAATAGTCTTTATAATTAGTATACTAGAGCTATTACTTTAGTTTAGAAGCTTAAATATAAGATTACTATAATCCTTAATTACTAGATTATAGTAAGTAATTGTTTTATTATACTTAATCTTAAGACTTTTAATTATATTATTAAAGTTAACTCTCTTAGCTAGAAGAACTATAACTTTATTCTTAAACTCTTAATACTTCTATTCTAATTACTTATATTAATAAGTAAGTTTATAGAATCTCTTCTTTAATAGGATATTTAATAGTTATTTATATAAAGAGAATAATCCTTCTCTAGTATTATCTTTATTTCTATTATATTTATATTTATTAGTCTTAACTAATCTTATTAGGGTCTTTAGTTCCTAGATATCTATCTTATATTTAGAGGTTTCTTTATTATTAGATATAGTAATAACTAGCTACTTACTACAATTTATTAGGTTTTATTAAGTCTTAACTATTATAATTAGTTAGACTAAAGTTAGTTTAGTTTAGATTAAATCTTAGCTTATATAATACTAAGAAATAGAAAGTAAGATAAAGTAAGACTAGGACTAATTATAATAATAATCTATATAACCTTACTACTTTATAGAATTAAGAATAGTACTTAGTATTATATTATAAGCTAGGTCTTTAAAGAAAAGAGTACTATTTAACAAAAATACTAAGTATAAGGAGTAAAAGAAAGAAGAGAAAAGAAACCTCGAGACGAGAGCCTTTGTAAGGTCCTATCTCACTAAGCAAACAGTACAAAATCCTACAAAGCAGAAATATCTAGTAGAAAACTCTTCTATATATAGTGAATAGTGGCAAAAAGCCAGGGCGGTCAGGGACGGCAGAAATACAGGTCGTCCTGATCGTCACAATAGCTAGAGATATAATAGCTATTTTAATATCTAGAATAAAAGGACTAGTTAAGAGAATAATTTTAGCTATCTTAGTCTTATTATTACTATTATTACTAGCTATAAATAGATCTATAATCTTCTTAATATTATTATTATTATTACTATTATCTCTATTATCTTTATTAGTCTTTATAGAATCTTTACTAGTATTACTATTATCTTTATTAATCTTTATAGTATCTTTACTAGTCTTATTATTATCTCTATTAATACTAATAGTTATATCTATATTACTAAGAGATTCTAAAGTCTTAGAAAATAAAGTTAGATAGAGAGACTAAAGATAGTAAATATCTAATAACTTTTAAACTACTATATATATAATTATATAGAAAGTCTAGTCTTATTTTCTCTTTATAAAAAGATTAATAAGAATAAGACTAATATTATTCATATTATTAATATTAATAGGACTAGATAGATCTAAATTATTAGTAATAATATATATCTTATATATCTACTTCTTAATTTTAGCTATAATAATAAGCTTAATATTCTAGAGATCTAGTTTATTCTTATAAAAGACCTATATAATATATAAGACTTAACTAAGGACTAATAATAAAGTTAGACTTTTATATATAACTATAGAGAAAATCTCTATAGTTCCTAAATCCTTCTTACATACTATTAATTATATCTAATAATAACTTATTAATAAAGAATATATTTTAAATAAGATAAAAGTAAATAAAAGAGATAGAAAAAGTAATAAAGAGTAAAGATAAAAAGAGAGAGAAAAACATAAAATAAGAACTAGAAGAAATAATAAGTAACTATTAGAGAGAGATATACTTAATTATATATATAATAAATAAAAGTCCTAATAATAATCTTTAGACTAAAACTAGTCAATCTTATATCTTAAAGAGCCTTCTTTTATCTATATCTTATTATTACCTCTTTTACCTACTCCTTTAATCCTCTTTTATAGTCTATTTTTATCTATCTTAGCTAGTAATAGCTCCTTTATTACCTAAAATAATAATTAAAGATATAAAATAATCTTTAAAAGTCTTTATTAATCTATTCTTAGAGGGTATACTAAGAAATTTTCTTTATTTATCTATATATAACTAAATATTATATCTCTAAAGCTATTATATACTATATATATCAAAAACTCTACTTCTAGATCGAGATCTTGCTTATATAACCTACTTAGAGAAATAGAGGACTAGTTTCTACTTAGTAGGAGAGAATAAGATCCTAGAAGCCTCTTTTACTTATATAATTAGTATCTTTAGTCTCTATATAGGGCTATATAGGCTATATAGGCCCCTTTAGTATACTTATGATTGCACTAGGCTCCTATACTTAGGTAGTACTTAGTATATTGGAATCCTAACTAATAGAAACCATGTGATCCCTTCCGAATCACAATAGTAAGGACTCTAGAGTATATATATCTATATTTATAGGATAATAAGAGTTAAGGATATCCTCTATATTAAACTATAATAGCTCGGGAGTCTCTTAGAGATAGCTAATAAAGGCTTTTATATTATATAGTTATATTAGTTTTTTAATAGTTAGTAAGATTATTTAAAAATAGTCTTTTATTTCTACTTTATCTCTTCTATCTTAGACTTTTAATATATATAAGCTAGATATCCCTATTTCCTATAGTTATAATACTTATAGATCTTAGTTCCTATAGACTATAACTTAGTTATATTAATAACTTTATTATTAATATCTATAATATCTAGATATTAGATAACTAATTCTTTATATTTCTAGATAATAGTCTATTCTTATTTATACTAGATAAAGTAAGAGATTATTTTCTTAATTATTTTTCAGTTAATCTTATTCTTCTACCTATTTAGTATAGTATATAGTTTTAGTCCTTATAATAAAGTATTAGATAAGTATTAGATTAGGAATACTCTAATTAAGATCTAAGATAATCTATTAGAGATTAGTAATATATTCCTAGATAGATTAGATATCTTATTTAAGTATTTTATAATATTTATAAAGCTTCTTAGTAGATAGGTATTTTATAAACTCTTATTTAATCTATTCTTTAAAGTTAGTCTATATAAAGAAGATTTTAGTACTAAGTAAATTATAATATTTCTTATACTACTTAAGATATTACTAGATAGTCTTTATAAGCTTACCTAAGATATAAAGTATTTTAGCTTTATTAGGGGATTAGTAGCTAGTAAATTAGACTAGCTCTAAGAAATACTAGTTATAATTATATATCTATTTATAGATAGTATTATTAAGAATTATATTATTATAATTAGTAATTATTTAAAGATTATTTAAGAATTTCTTATATATATCTTTATTTATAATTTAGAAGCTAGTAGCTATTCCTATAAGGGATTATCTAGTATTATCTACTAATATTTATATCTAGAAAATATTCCTAGTAGTTATAAGGGCTATTATAAGCTATATAGTCTTTACTATAAGTTATATAGATTTTACTATAAGTTATATAGACTTTACTTATTCTACTTAAAGAGCTTAGGCCTTATTAGTAGCCTATTTAACTAGGAGATTAACTTACTAGAGATCTATATTAGAGTACATATAGAGAAAGATATTTTATTCCTTTTTATCTAGTAAGTTAAGAGCTATATTAACTTTAGCTAGAAAGCTATTCTAAAACTAGGCTTTAGCTATTCTTTAAGAGATCTATTCGGATATAGTTACTCTTTAAGTAATTTAATTTCTTTTTTTAAAGAAAGTAATAATTATCTTCTTAGCTTTTCTTATTAGATTAGGAAGCTACTTTTTATAAAGTACCTAGATATAGATCTAGCTAGATTTTGATTAATATTAGCTTCTTCTATATTAGATCTATATAGGAGTATATATAGTCTAATATCTTAGATCTTATAGGATATAGATATATATATAACCTTTTTCTTATATTCTACTATATATATAGATTTACTCCTTATTTTAGCCTCCTATATCCTAGCTATCTATATTCTAGTAGGTAATTATATAATATAAGAGGAATAGAGGTTAATAAGATAAAATAGGGGTTAATAAGATAAATAAAGGCTTCTTTACCTAGTCTTTATAGGTCTACTAGATTGTTATTAGGATAGTATAGATTTATTTAATCTTATTAAGACCTTTATTTAGGCCAAGATAGTGTCTTCTTATACCTTCCTAGGCCAATTATAAAAGATAGCTTATACTAATATACTACTAGATATGATTCAGAAGGGATCGCAAAGTTTCTATTAGTTAGGGTTCCAATATACTAAGTACTACCTAACTATAGGAGCGTAATAGACCTTGCTAACTCCTATAGGACTGGTCCTATAGGACTATATAGGAGTCCTATTAAGTCCTATAGGAGTGCTAAGTATGGGACTAGATAGTCTAGTCCGCTCCTATAGGACTTTGATAGGACTCCTATAGGACTATAAATAGTATAAATATATAGAAAAACGTGACCTATATAACTTATAAAGAATATCACTATTTTTTTAGGTATTTCTATTACTTAAATAATTAAGATAATAATACTTTAGACTTAGTATTCGGATAAAAATAGTAGATAGATTTATAGCACTAAATCTAGAGTATAATTTCTAATAGATATTAGAATTTAATATTTTAATAGCTATTAAAAAATAATCTACTAATCTATCTCTATTATATATAAGTATATAAATTATTATCTCTTTATTATTTATATTCTCTTTAGAGATATTATTAACTAACTAAATAGAATCACTAACAATTAGTAATATATAGAATTATCTAGCTTTATCTTCTTTATAGTAGTATTTATAATATTTAAATTAATATTATTAGCTTTATTATCTATATTATCTTTACTATCTTTACTATTACTAATTAGCTCTAATATATAATTAGAAAGTCCTATCTCTCTTTATTTATTAATCTTTATTCTTTTATCTTAATTAAGAATAGATTTAGATTAAATACTATTATTAGTTTCTTTATCTCTAATATTAAATATTAAATTATAGATTTATTTAAAAAGCTTTATTAATAATAATAAATATTATAAATAGTACTAAAAAGATACTTAATATCTATATCTATAACTAAGATTAAAAAGATATTCTATATAAGTATTATAAGTATAAAAAAGTTATATATATTCTCTCTCTAGAAATAGTATAGATTTATTATACTCTATTCTATAAAGAGTTAGTAATATATTTTATAAAATAGTAATAAAGATAATATAAATCTATAAAAATTAAGATATTCCTTAAGTTCTTCTTTCTAACTAGTTATTTTTAGTAGTAATAAGAATAGTAACTAATCCTTAATAAAAAGACGTATTATTTTATTCTTTATATAATATACTAAAGATATTACTATAATTAGTATTTTCTTTTCTAGCTAATATTTTAAATAATCTTTAAAATAGCTATAAAGTAAGGACTTATAAATATTATACTAAAAGAAAATAGTATTATTAAGCTAAACCTAATCTAACTAATCTAGACTATTAAAAAACTTAAGTTTATACTAGAAAGTAAGAATAGTATTTATAATATATAAGTTATTATATATTTTCTTTATTAATTAGTAATATATTAAAAGCTTTTCTTTTCTAGCTTTAAAAGCTACTAGTATAGCGTTTTTTTAGGGTATCTTTTTATAATAAAGTTAAGCTTAGAATTATTTAAAATATATAAATAGCTAGTTATATATTATAAATATATTATAAATAATAATTATCTTAATCTTTAATAGATTAACTATCTACTTATAAAAAGACTTTATAATATAAAGTAGGTAGTTAATTTAATACTACTTCTCTTTACTAAGATAGAACTTAAAATACTAATACTTTATATAATATTACTAGAATATTATCTAAAAATATTTAATATACTAAAATATAAGATATATAGAATTTTACTAAATATAAATATCTTAGATTAAAACTAGCTTTATTTTATTACTCTAAAGATTTAGAAATATCTCTTATTATTATAAGCTAGTATTAATAAATATAATAAAGATATAAATCTATAATTATAATTAATATAAGATACTTATAAAGAGATTAAATATATATCTTTATAAATATATAAATAATTCCTTTTTATAGCTTTACTTACTAAAGAATATTTCTATTTTTATCTAACTATATAATTATAGTTTTATTATTCTTTAGATTAGTCTTTATTAAGCTAAGAAGATCTTTTAGACTAAGCTAAATTATATATATAAGATATAGAATCTATATAATCTTAGTAGAATCTAGAAGATCTATCTATTAGATTAATTTATAAAGACTTTTAATTATAGTTTTATTATTTAATATATTATTAGTAATAACTATAATTATCTTATTAATAATCCTATAATTAGAAAGAATACTAAGAAGAATCTTTACTAGATAAATACTAGTATACTAGCTATAAACTAATATAAAGTCTAAAAATATCTTATAATATATCTAATTAATATTTATAAAATATCTTATAATTATTATAAATACTTATTAGAATAATAAGATCTAGTAATTAAGAGTAATTAAAAGCTTTATTATAATAAAAAGATAAAAGAGTAGCTTTTATTATTCTATCTAGATAATTAATTAGAGTTAATATTATATAATCTTTAGTAAAAGAAGACTAGACTGCGACATCGCCCGTCCATGGGCACTAGAAAGTGTCCACGGCCCGTGGGCCTTTTGAAATTTGACGCCCATCGCCCACTGTTATGTAAAATTAATGCAAAAATTACCCTATTAGGCTATTTTATGTACATAAGCAGCTCTTGGCAGTATCCACTTTGCCAAGAGTGCCTGCATATGTCTTGGCGACGCTAAAAGTGTCTCCACTTTGGTGGGCGTTGTCGCAGTCTAAAGAAGACTTAGAGATTATAATAAAAGCTATACTTCTATTATAAGATCTTAGAATTCTTAATACTAAAGGATTTAAAATAAAAGACAAAAGTTTATAATAAATTTTATCTAAACTCTCTTAAATCTTTATAGATTAAAGATCTCTTAAATAGATATATAGTTTAACTAAAGATAATATAAAAGTTAGTATTAGATAGATTATTTATAAGATCCTAGTCTTACTAAAAGTTTAAATAATTATTATATATCCTATTAGATTAAGTGCTTTTATATACTAATTTTATATATATAACTACTTAAATATATATTTAGAGATTTTAATCTATTTAAGATTAATAATAAATATAATAATATCTTTCTATATCTCTAATAGAGTATTATTAGTTTTCTAATTTAATAATATACTATCTAATTAAATTAATCCTAAATAGAAGATATATATTATACTTTAAAGTTTACTTTATAAAATAGAGAATATAGATAAATATTAATTATATTCTTTTACTATTTAATAAATTTTATCTTATTCTTTATAGTCTAGAGAATCTAGAACTTTTAATTTTATAAGCTAATTTAATAAAGACTAGATAGAAAAGATATTACTTTAATTTTAGACTAAATAATAAAAAATAATAATATACTATAAATTATCTACTAGCTAATTAAATAATCTAGTATAAAGGACTTATTTATTAAATTAAGATTATAAAGTAAAGATAGTAAAGATATCTTAAGGGAATTGATATACATACCACCCCCCCTTAGATAAACATATCCCCCCCTACCTGAAAATTCAGGTTTACCTTCCTAATTGGGTACCGCTTTTGCTTCAACCTTACTCTAGTCTACCGTACTCTATACTATCTTCCAATTTTATATACCGCCTTTATATTAAACTCCCTATACAATTATACTAAGATAGTAGATACTTACAATTTATATATAAACCTCTAACAAAATTAGGTCACTTTTATTATATTATACTCTATATAGATAGGATTAAATAAATTAATACTCTAATTCTAGTTTATATATATTAATCTATATCCTTCTATCCTATTTTTAATCTTTATTTTTATCCTAAAACCTATTATTCTTATCTAGTTTTATTATTAATATAGTCTCTATAGGCCTAGAATATCTTAAATATCTACTTTCCTCTAATTCTAAGATAGAGATTATCTCTAAGTCTTTACCTACTAAGCTAATTACTAAATCTATACTAAATACTAAATTACTAAGTACTAAGCTACTAAATAAATACTAAGCTACTAAATACTAAGCTACTAAATACTAAGCTACTAAATACTAAGTTACTAAATACTAAGCTCTCTTTCTCTATCTCTCTTCTCTCTCTTAACTAGTTATATAATATATTAAAGACTAGGATTATTATAGTAAATAACTATAACTATCTATATAATTATATAATTATATAAAGATAGTTAAAAAGAATAAAGAAAAGGATTAAAAAGACTATTTAACTAGTCTATAACTAATAATAAATACTTTTATTAGAAATTAATATAGATATTTCTACTTCTAATATAAATTATAAAGATATATAGAATATTATAATAATAAATAATAAATATCTATTCTTTATCTTACTTTAGCTTTAGTATAATACTAGAACTTAGTATATTATAGTTAAGAATATATCTTATAATATTTATAACTTCTAGAAAAAGATTAATATAGAATTTCTTACTAGTTATATCTTTTTATAAGTACTATTAATAGAGCTTCTAAAGAATAAAGAGTAGATTTTTAAATATAAAGTTAATAAAGATAATTATATAACTATCCTCTTTTATATATATAAAATAAATATTATAATACTATAATAAAATCTTTAGATTATTTTAATAGACTATATATATAAAATAAATTAATATAATCTTTTATTACTTAATATTATTAGCTTTATTATTATAGACTTAATATTCTATTTTAGCTTTATATTTATTAAGAATAAGAAATAGGATATATATAAAGTTATTCTTAATTATCTTACTAAAGTATATAAATCTCTTAGTCTTTAATTCTTTTATATTATTCTTATAAATAAAGAAGAAGTATTAATTAAAGTAATTAAGATAGTTTTTCTAGAGATAAAGAGTATAATTTATATCTAATATATTAATATATATATTCTAAAAAAGACTTATCTAATTCTCTAAAAGTAGATTATAAAGACTTAGAAAGAGTCTAATACTATCTAGTTAACCCTCTAGTTAAGTACTATCTAGTATTAAATAAAGACCTAATAAAATAAAGAGCTTATCTAGAAGATAGATAAAAGATAAAAGAAAATACTTAAGTATTAGAACTAGATTATATATACTACTTCTAAAGTTATAAACTAATAATAAGAATATTTTAAAAAGAAGTATAATAATCTAATCTTCTAGCTATTAATTAATTATATTTAAAAGAAATAACTTAATAACTACCTAAAGAAGTTTCTTTATATTTATATAGCCTAATATCTTTATCTTAATAAGATAGCTATATCTTAGACTAAAGAAGTATATTAGCTCCTAAAATAGGTATTATAGATCTTAATAAGTAATTTACTAATTATACTTTAAGTCTTTAATTACATAGTAAATCTTTAATTTACTAAGATCTAGAATAAGATTAAAAATAATAAAATTAAGAGACTAATTACTATTTTATTAAGCTATAGACTACTTATTAGAAGAGTCTTAATAAAGATAATTTATTATATAAAGAAGCTTATAATAAGATATCTTCTAGAATTAAAAGAGAAATCTCTAATCTCTTAAATTTATAATTATAATTTAAGAGATATCTAGGTTTTTATATATCTACTAAATTAAGTAATACTAAGATAAGAATAAACTATTTAAACCTAAGTTATTTTATTAATATTAGTATTTATTTGTAGTATTAGTACTACTAATTAATCTTCTATTTTTACTATAGAATCCTTTCTAGATTTAATAATAAGGATATTCTTATAATATAAGAAACTTTATATAGAATATCTAATTAACTATCTAATAGAATATCTAGTAAAATACTTAGTAAAGTATCTAGTCTTTCTCTAATCTACTTATTTAGGATTAGTTAGTCTAGTAAAAACTATAGTATTTAAATATATACTTTTATAAGAATAGAGATAAAGATATAGATAGGAATAGAGATAAAGATAGGGATATATAATTAGTAGTAATATAACTAGTAGTAGTATAACTAGTAATAGAGAAATTAGTAGTAAAGAAACTAGTAGTAGAGAAATAAGTAATAATTAAGGATATAGATATAGATAAAGATAAGATTATAATTATAAAAGAGAAGCTATTACTAATACTATTATAACTACTAAGACTACTAGTACTAAAGATTAAGGATATAGAAGAGATTAAAAATATATATACTGAGATTAAAAAGAATAAATATTAATATATTAAGTATATAAATACTTAATTATATAGAAATATACAATTTTTTCTGATTAAAATATATGTTTTTTTACTATATAACTAGAATTATATAAGGGTAATAGAATATATAACAGAAAACTCTATATCTAGTAGAAAGTATAGCAGTATTTAGTATTATATCCGATTAGGAAGGCGGTAGTATATATACCTAGAAAATCAGGTAGAGGGGGGTATATTTATCCAAGAGGGGGGGGTATATATATCAATTCCCTAATAATAATACTAAGATATAAAGAAGACTATAATAGGATATAAAATATATATTAGATATCTAGAATATGACGATCAGGACGACCTATATTTCTGCTATCCCTAACCGCCCTAACTTTTTGCCACTATTCACTATACACTGAAGAGTTTTCTGCTAGATATTTCTACTTTATAGGATTTTGCACTGTTTACTTAGTAAGACAGGACCCTATAAAGGCTCTTATCTTAAGGTTTCTTTCCTCTCTTCTTCTTTACTCTTTATACTTAGTATTTTTGTTAAATAGTACTCTTTTCTTTGAAGACCTAGCTTATAATATAATACTAAGTACTATTCTTAATTCTATAAAGTAGTAAGATTATACAGACTATTATTATAATTAGTCCTAGCCCTATTTTACCCTACTTTCTATTCCTTAGTATTATATAAGCTAAGACCTAATCTAATCCGAACCGAACTAACTTTAGTCTAATTAATTATAATAATTAAGACTTAATAAAACCCAATAAACTATAGTAAGTAGCTAGTTATTACTATATCTAATAATAAAGAAACTCCTAAATATAAGATAGATATTTAAGAACTAAAGATCTTAATAAGATTAATTAAGACTAATAAATATAAATATAATAAAGATAAAGATAATACTAGAGAAAGATTGTTCTCTTTATATAAATAACTACTAAATACTCTATCTAAGAAGAGATTCTATAAACTTACTTATTAGTATAAGTAATTAGAATAAAAGTACTAAAAGCTTAAGAATAAAGTTATAGTCTTTCTAGTTAAGAGAGTTAATTTTAATAATATAATTAAGAACCTAAAGATTAAGTATAATAAAGCTATTACTTATTATAACTTAGAAATTAAGGATTATAATAATCTTATATTCTAGCTTTTAAATTAAAATAATAGCTTTAGTATACTAATTATAAAGACTATTACTAACTAAAAGACTATAAAGATACTAGATATTGTAATACTTAGTAATAGTAAGAAAGTCTAATTTAAGATTTAAGAAATAGTTATATACTAGAAATTAGAAGCTAATATTAATTATTACTTACTATTTATATATTATAAGCTTTATATATAAAGTTATTATAAAGATAAGATCTAGTTATATATTATATTATAAATAAGTTCTAATTCTAGTAATCTATATATAAATACTAAAGATATAATTATCTATTTAAAGATTATTTTTATTAATCTAAACTAATATATTAAAGTATATATTATATATTATAAGTTAATAATAAAGTCTAAAGATAGCTTTATTAATTTCTTTACTAAGTTTATATAGTTTATAAAAGAAGTTATTATAATTAAGAAAAACTAAAAGTATAATTTATATTTAAAGCTTTTATATTTATTATAAAGTTAGATAATATAAGCTATTAACTAAGATATTATAATTTTTAAATCTTTTACTAAGACTTATTAGAGTATATTTTATAAGATTAATCTTTAGTAAAAGATAAAGACTATTTCTTATATATAATCTACTATTATTACTAATAGTAATATAAGTATAGGAATAATAATAAAGTTAATATTAATATTAATATATATTTTTTATATAAAATATAAAAAAAGTATTAATCCTAGAAGACTCTTAAATACTAAATAAAATATCTTAATAAAGAAAGATTAGTATTTTAACTATAAGAAATAGAGATATATAACTTATAACTATCCTAAAAAAAAGCTAGTTAGTATTATTATTATTATTATAATTTATCTCTTTTTTTATATTATTAAGCTTAATAATAATAAAGATAATAGTTAAGGAAAAGCTAATATTTAGATTAAGTCTTTTATTTAGATAGATAGAAGATATTATTATATTTATTAGATTTATATAAATTAATTAGTAATCTTAAAGATAGTTTAGTTTTTAATATTAGACTAATATATAATAAATACTTTTTCTTTATTTTAGTATTAGATAATATTAGAGTAGATAGATATATATTTTTAAATTAAAGATTAAATATATTTCTTAATAAATAATTTAAATTAAAAATAAAGAGTATAGGATAGAAGTATCTTATTTAAGGATTTAATAGAAAGCTTAATAAGCTAATTATATATATTACTTTTTTTATAATATATATAGATAGTAAAGTATAATAATAGATTCTAATATTAATTACTAATCTTAGAAAATATAATATAATTCTTAAAAGGAAATAGTTTATAGATTATAATATCTTATTAGACTATTGTTAATATAAGATAATCTAGCTAGATATAAAGATACTTTTTAATAATATATTAAGTAAAATAATAGTACTAATATTTACTACTATCTTTTAAAAGCTAAAATTAAATCTAGATTATTAAGTAGATACTAATTAATAAAAATATCTTTTTAGTTAAAAGAAATTAAAGATAAAAGATAGTTATAAATATATATATAAATACTAATATAAATAGTAATAAATTAAAGAATAAAGATAAGTTAGAATTTAAATAATAAAAGTAAGATAATAATTTTAAAGATTTAATAGTTAAAAAAGATATTATTAATAATTAATATTAGTATTATTAATAATATAGTATTTAACTAACTATATAAGTATAGAAAGACTAATAAAAAGATTAAAACTTTCTTTATCTTATTATATAAAATTAATTATATTATTAATATTAAGAGTTTTTAGATCTAGGATATAAAGATTAAAAAGATTAAGAAAATACTATTAAAAGAGTATTATAAGTTTATAAAAGTCTTCTTAAAAAAAAGATTAAATAAATTATTACTTTATAGATCTAGAGCTAACTATAATATTATATTTAAAGCTAAAATATAATCTAGATATTATTCTTTTTATAAATTATTATTAAAGAAGCTAAAGGCTACTAAGAAGTATATTCTTAAGAATTTATAAAAAGGTTTTATTATTCTAAGCTTCTTTTTATATATCTTATTAATCCTAATAACTAAAAAGCTAGATAAAGAACTATATTTTTATATTAATTTTAAAAGATTAAATATAATTATAAAGAAAGATTATTATTTATTATTATTAATTAATAAAGTAATCTAATAAATAAGTAAGATAAAGATCTATATAAAGCTAGATATCTAATAAGGATTCTATTAGATTTAATTAATATTAGAAGCTAAAGGTTTTATTATATTCTATATATAATATAGATTCTTTAAGTATAAAGTAATACTATTTAGTTTAATAAATAGCTTTATAATATTCTAGAGATTTATAAATAATATATTTAAAAAGTATTTAGATAAATATATAGTTACTTTTATAGATAATATCTTAATCTACAGTAAGAATATTAAGGATTATAAATAATAGATTAAAGAAATACTTTATTATTTATAAGAAGTAGGTTTATAGATTACTTTACTAAAAACTAAGTTCTTAGGCTTTATTATAAATACTAATAGTATTATTATAGATCTAGTAAAGATTAAAGTGATTTAGTTATAGTTAATACTAATTACTATAAAAGAAATATAATTATTCCTTAGATTCTATAATTTCTATTAATAATTTATTACAGCTTATAATAGTATAATCTTAAAATCTTTATATTAATTAATAAGATAAGATATTCTCTTTAAGTAGTTAATATAATATAAAAAAGCTTTCTAATATTTAAAGTAAAATTTAGTTAGTATACTAGTTCTCTATTATTATAATCTAACTTATAAGACTAGAGTTAAAATAGATATATTAAATAGAATTCTTAGGATAGTATTTACTTAGTATTATAAGTAAAATAATTTTTAGTATTTAATAATATTCTATTTAAAGTTAATATAATTTATAGAATTAAATTATAAGATTTAAGATAAAAAAGCTTCTAATAATTATTTATATATTATAAGAATAAAGATCTAAACTTAAAGAACTATTATAAAAGGATTATTTTAAGATTCTTACTAATTATTAATTATTAAAATACTTTATAACTATTTAATAAATAAATTAATAGTAAATAAGATAAAATAAGTTTTTTTTATAATACTATTTCTTAATTAAATATTAATCTAGTAAGAAAAATATTATTATAAATATTCTATTAAGAAAAGAAACTTTATATATTAATAATAATTAGTAGATTATACTTTTATTTATAGAATATCTAGAAAAGGATATATAATCTAAGATTAAGATTAGTTCTATTAATCTAGAAGATACTTAACATTAGAAGATTATAGAAAAGATTAAATATACTAATAAATAAAGTATAGAACTAGTAGAATTCTACTAGATTACTAAAGATAGAAATAATAATTACTAGATATTATTGTTACGAACTAGGTCTTTGAAGAAAAGAGTGCTATTTAACAAAAATACTAAGTATAGAGAGTAAAAGAGAAGAGAGGAAAGAAACCTCGAGATAAGAGCCTTTATACAGTTTTGTCTTACTAAGCAAACAATATAAAATCCTATAAAGCAGAAATATCTAGTAGAAAACTCTTCTATATATAGTAAATAGTAGTAAAAAGTCAGGATAGTTAGAGATAGTAAAAATATAGATTATCCTAATTATTGTATAATCTTTAGCTAAAACTATATTTAGTCTCTAAATATAGGCTTATTATTATTAATATAATTATTAAGAATTCGATCTTCTTTATTAGCTTATAACTATTCTTATAAATATATTAGGAGACTAGACTTTATAGGATATTAGTTATAGAAATCTTAAATCTTTTATAGAGTATACTTAAAATTTCTTATAGGATATTATTATAAGTTAAGATTATAACTAAGCTACTAGATATAATACTATAGCTTTTAGTAATATATTCTTAAATCTAGGATTTTTTCTATCTTTTATTTATCTTCTTTAGAAATTTTAATTAGTAATAGTAAATTAATATACTATCTTTAAAAAGATTCTAATATTATTACTTTTTAAAGTTTATTTAAATTAAATATTAGATATATTTAGATTAAATTAGATAGATTAATCTAATATATATTTCTAATCTTTCTAAGAATCTTATATAGACTATTAGTAAGATATAAGAGTTTCTAACTAGATTAGTCTAATATCTAATCTCTTATTATTATAAAAATATAATCTTTAATATTAAAATTCTTTTTTTATTATTATTTATTTATCTACTAAATTATCTTTTATTAAGAATTAATAATCTATTATTTTATCTTATTCTAGATATTATAAAGATAGATTAATATATTAACTACTTTTTATTTATTTTATATTATAATTTCTTAATCTCTCTAGTTAAATAATATAAAAGACTTATATTCCTATTTAATAAAGAAAGATAACTTTTTTATTATATCTTATAAAAGAATTAATATTATAAAATTAACTATTAGTAAATACTCTAATTAATTATTTTAATTAAATTCTATATATAATCTTAGTCTTTATATTATATACTAATTTATAATCTTATTTTAACTATTAGTTTATAGATAATAAGCTATAGAAAGCTTTCTTTTAATTCCTAGGATTTAGTAGAACTCTATCTAGAACTTAAAAATAAACTAACTATTTTAATCTAAGATAATACTATTAGATATATTTATACTCCAAAGTATATAATTAATAAAAAGTGTTACTATCTACTTTATTATTATTTTCTTATAATATAAGACTAAAATTAGTCTTTTACTAAAATAATCTATTATTATATAAACTATATTATAACTATAATAATCTCTAAAAAAAGAATAAAAGTCTATTATAATATATTATTAAAGTCTTTTAGAGATTAGAAATAGATATAAAAAGTCCTAGGATTTAATTATACTAAGATTTAATTTATTTATATATTAGATAATTATAGATATATCTTTTTATATTCTTTACTAACCTAGACTAATAAAATTATATAATAATTATCTTCTTTAGCTTTTTAATATTAGAATAGATTATTATTAGTTAGTAATATATATTATTAAATAATCTAGCTTATAGATTATCTTTATTAGGAACTTTAAGTTATTCTTTAAAAAAAAGAAATCTATCTTATAATATTTAATAATTATTATCTCTATCTTTAGTAATCTAATAGAATTCTATTAGTTTTATATTTTATCTATTAGTATATTTAACTCTTTTTATAATCTTCTAATATTAAGTATCTTCTAGATTAATAAGATTAATCTTAATCTTAGATTATATACTCTTTTCTAGATATTCTATAGATAAAAGTATAATCTACTAACTATTATTAATATATAAAGTTTCTTTTCTTAATAAAGTATCTATAATAATATTTTTTTTACTAGATTAATATTTAATTAAAAAATAGAACTATAAAAGAAACTTATTTTATCTTATTTATTATTAATTTATTTATTAAGTAATTATAAAGTATTCTAATAACTAGTAATTAATAAGAATCTTAAAATAATCCTTTTATAATAATCCTTTAAGCTTAGATCTCTATCTTTATAATATATAAATAATTACTAAAAGTTCTTTATCTCGAATCTTATAATTTAATTCTACTAGCTATATTAACTTTAAATAGAATACTACTAGATACTAGAAATTATCTTATTTATAGTACTAAATAAATACTATCCCGAGAACTCTATCTAATATATCTATTTTAACTCTAGTCTTATAAGCTAGATTATAATAATAGAGAACTAGTATACTAACTAAATTTTGCTTTAAGTGCTAGAAAGCTTCTTTATATTATATTAATTACTTAAAGAGAATATCTTATCTTATTAATTAATATAAAGATTTTAAGATTATACTATAAGCTCTAATAAATTATTAATAGAAATTATAGAATCTAAAGAATAATTATACTTTTTTTATAATAATTAATACTAACTATAACTAAATTACTTTAATCTTTACTAGATTTATAATAATACTATTAGTATTTATAATAAAACCTATAAACTTAGATTTTATAACTAAGAATTTAGATTTTAATAAAGTAATCTATAAATCTACTTTTTATAGATAATAAAGTACTTCTTTAATCTATTATTTATAATCCTTAATATTCTTATTATAGATTAAGATATTATTTATAAAAATAATTATATATTTATCTAAATACTTCTTAAATATATTATTTATAAATCTTTAGAATATTATAAGATTATTTATTAAGCTAAATAATATTACTTTATATTTAAAAGATCTATATTATATATAGAATATAGTAAAATCTTTAGCTTTTAATATTAATTAAATCTAATAAAATCCTTATTAGATATCTAGCTTTATATAGATCTTTACTTTATTTATTTACTAGATTACTTTATTAATTAGTAATAATAGATAATAATCTTTTATTATAATTATATTTAATCTTTTAAAATTAATATAGAAATATAATTCTTTATCTAGCTTTTTAGCTATTAAGATTAGTAAAGTATATAAAAAAAAGCTTAAAATAATAAAACCTTTCTATAAATTCTTAAGAATATATTTCTTAATAGCTTTTAGCTTCTCTAATAATAATTTATAAAGAAGATAATATCTAGATTATATTTTAGCTTTAAATATAATATTATAATTAATTTTAGATCTATAAAATAGTAATTTATCTAATCTCTTTTTTAAAAAGACTTCTATAAGCTTATAATACTCTCTTAATAGTATCTTTTTAATCTCTTTAATCTCTATATCCTAGATCTAAAAACTCTTAATATTAATAATATAATTAATCTTATATAAAAAGATAAAAAAGATTTTAGTCTCTTTATTAGTCTTTTTATACTTATATAGCTAGTTAAATCTTATATTATTAATAATACTAATATTAATTATTAATAGTATCTTCTTTAATTATTAAATCTTTAAAATTATTATCTTACTTTTATTATTAAGATTCTAGCTTATCTTTTTTTATTCTTTAATCTATTAGTATTTATATTATTTATATATATATTTATAACTATCCTTTATCTTTAATTTCTTTTAACTAAAAAGATAGTTTTATTAATTAGTATCTACTTAATAATCTAGATTTAGTTTTAGTTTCTAGAGGATAATAATAGATATTAGTACTATTATCTTATTTAATATATTATTAAAGAGTATCTTCTTATCTAGCTAGATTATCTTATATTAATAGTAGTCTAGTAAGATATTATAATCTATAAACTATTTCTTTCTAAGAATTATATTATATTTTCTAAGATTAGTAATTAATATTAGAATCTACTATTATACTTTATTATCTATATATATTATAAAAAAAGTAATATATATAATTAGTTTATTAAGCTTTTTATTAAATCTTTAAATAAGATACTCTTATTCTATACTCTCTACTTTTAGTCTAAATTATTTACTAAGAAGTATACTTAACTTCTAATTTAAGAATATATATCTATTTATTTTAGTATTATCTAATACTAAAATAAAAAAAAAGTATTTATTATATATTAGTCTAATATTAAAAACTAAACTATCTTTAGGATTACTAATTAATTTATATAAATCTAGTAAATATAGTAATATCTTCTATCTATCTAGATATTAGCTTTTCTTTAGCTATTATCTTTATTATTATTAAGCTTAATAATATAAAGAGAAAGATAAATTATAATAATAGTAATAATATTAACTAGTTTCTTTTTTAGATAATTATAAGTTATATATCCTTACTTCTTATAATTAAAATATTAATCTTTCTTTATTAAGATATCTTACTTAGTATTTAAGAGTCTTCTAGAATTAATACTTTCTTTAGGGGATTGATACGTATACCCCCCCTATAGATCTGACCCCCCCCCCCTTGGATATAACCACCCCCCCCTTGGATATAACCACCCCCCCCCTTGGATATAACCACCCCCCCCCCTTGGATATAACCACCCCCCCCCCCCCCCCCCTACCTGACTTTTCAGTACTGTCTTTCTAATTCGGTGCGACTAGTATTTCTGCTATATTTCTACTAGATATAGAGTTTTCTACTATTTGTTCTGTTACTACTATATAATTCTGGTTTATATAGTAAAAAAATATATATTTTAATTAGCAAAAATCATATATTTCTATATAATAAAGCTTTTAAACCTCTATAAACTACTTATTTTCTTTCTTAGATACCCTCTACCGTCTATCTTTATTCCTATCCTCGATCCTTACTATATCTCTATCTTTATTCCTATCCTCGATCCTTACTATATTTCTATCTTTATCCTTAATCACTATTACTAGTTTTATTATTGCTAGTTTTATTACTATTAGTTTTATTACTACTAGTTTTACTACTACTAGTTTCCTATCTCTATCTATATCCCTATCCTTATTCCTATCCTTATCTATATTCTTATCTATATCTTTATTCTTATAAATGTATATATTTAAATACTAATAGTTCTTATTATATAAATTGATCCTAAGTAAAGAGGTCTAGTAAAGAGAGGATATCCCAGGTACTTTACTAGATAGTTAACTAGATATTCTATATAAAATTCCTTATATTATATAAATATTCTTATTATTAAACTTAGAGAGGATCTTAAAGTAATAGTAAAGGGTTAATTAGTAAAGTAGATATATTATATAAGTACTAATATTAGTAGAATAGCTTAGATTTAAAGCTTCTTTTCTTATTTTAGTATTACTTAATTAAATAAATATAAGGAAATCTAGCTATTTTCTTTAAATTATAGATATAGATTAGTAGGATTGGTAATTTATCTTTAGCTTCTAGAAGATATCTTATATATATATAAAGAAAGTACTTAGGATAATTATTAAGCTATTCTTTCTAAATATATTTAATAAAAGACTTAAATATTAGGTCCTAATATTTCTCTTTAAAGTATTCTTACTATTAATATATAATTTTAAGAGAAGTAGTATATATAATCTAGTTCTAGTACTTAAGTATCTTCTTCTAATCTTTATTAATCTTTTAGTAAAGCTCTTAATCTTATTAAGTCTTAGTTTAGTACTAGATAGCTAACTAGGTAGCTAACTAGATAGCTAACTCTCTTTAAGCTTTAATAATCTATTCTAAGAGTAGTAGATAGGTCTTTTTAAGAAGATATATATTAATATACTAGATATAGAGGATATTCTTAGTTTATAAGAAAATAATCTTAATTATATTTATTAATATATTTTCTTTATCTATAAGAATTATATAGAGATATTTAAGATTTAAGAAGTTATATACTTTAGTAAGATAACTAAGGATAATTTTATATATATTATCTTTCTTATTCTTTATAAATATAAAGCTAATATAGAATATTAAGCTAATAGTAGTAAAGCTAATAATATTAAGTAATAAAAGACTATATTAATTTATCTTATATATATAGTTTATTAAAAGAACCTAGGGATTAATCTTTAGTATTATAATACTTATTTTATATAAAAAAGAGTAGTAATATATCTCTAATTATCAATTTTATATTTAAAGATCTATTTACTATCCTTTAGTAGTTCTTTAAGTAGTATCTAGAGAGAAGTATAACTAGTAAGAAACTCTATATTTAATTATTTTTAGAGGTTATAGATATTATAAGTAATAAGAGAAGTCGAACTTTTAGTCTTATAAATAATATAAAGAATATAATAGATAGTAAAGCCTTATTTAATTTACTTTTCTAATTCTAATCTCTAACTAGAGATAGCTTAGTATTAGTAAGCTAGGTAGATTAATAGAAGAGATAGATTATAGTTATAGATTAGGTTTTCTATAGTAAGAAGCTAAGTATTAGTATTATACTAAAGCTATAATAAGATACTAAATAGATACTTATTAGTAAGTATTATAGTCTATTATTAATAGTAAGAATTATTAACTTATAGCTATATAAGATATCTTTAATTATAGTATAGCTAAACTATCTTTTTAATATCTTTTTTTATCCTTTTTAAGTATAGTATAGATATTATATAGCTATATAGACTTATAAAATTATTAATTTATTTAATAGTATCCTTAGAGATAGTATACTACTATAAAAGAGAGAGAAGAGAGAGGAAAATAAAGCCTAGTATAGATATAGGATCTAGTATTAGCTTTATAGGAGAGGATTTAGTACTTAGTATAGTAACTAGGACTAGCTTAGGAGTATAATTAGTAATTAGCTTAGTAGATAGAGACTTAGAGATATAATTAATAATTAGCTTAGTAAGTAGAGACTTAGGGATATAATTAGTAATTAGCTCGGTAGATAGAGACTTAGGGATAATATTAGGCTCTAAATCCGAGAATAGTAGGTATTTAAGATATTTAAGGCCTAGTAAGACTATATTAATAATAAAAATAGATAAAAATAATAGGTTTTAGGATAAAAATAAAGATCGAAAATAGGGTAGAAGAAGATAGATTAATATATATAAACTAGAATTAGAGTATTAAGTTATTTAATCCTATCTCTATATATATATAGAGTATAATATAACAAAAATAACTTAATTTTGTTAGGGGTTTATATACAAATTGTAGGTATCTACTATCTTACTGTAATTGTATAGGGAGTTTAATATAAAGACAGTATATAAAATTAGAACGCGGTATAGAGCGCGATAGGTAGGTAGTAGGTATCAAGACAGTGCATTACCGAATTAGGAAGGCAGTACTAAAAAGTCAGGTAGGGGGGGTGGTTATATCCAAGGGGGGGTGGTCAGATCCATGGGGGGGGTGTATGTATCAATCCCCTTTCTTTATATTTTATATAAGAAATATATATTAATATTAGTATTAGTTTTATAATTACTCTTATATCTATACTACTACTAGTAGTAATAGTAGACTATATATAAGAGATAGTCTTTATCTCTTACTTATGACGACCAGAGTTGGACCATATTTTCTGCCAGAACTAGCCGCCCTGACTTTCTATCACGGTAGACTATATAGAAGAGTTTTCTGCCAGACATTCCCGCTTTATAGAATTTTGCATTGTTTGCTTAGTAAGACAAGACTATATAAAGACTCTCGTCTCGAGGTTTCTTTCCTCTCTTCTCTTTTACTCTCTATACTTAGCATTCTTGTTAAATAGTACTCTTTTCTTTAAAGATCTAGCTTATAATATAATACTAAATACTATTCTCAATTCTACGAAGTAGTAAGATTATATAAACTATTATTACGATTAGTCCTAGCCCTACTTTATCCTACTTCCTATTCTTTAGTACTATATAAGCTAAGACCCGAACCGAACTAAACTAACTTTAGTCTAACTAATTATAATAATTAAGACTTAATAAAACCTAATAAACTATAGTAAATAGCTAGTTATTACTATACCTAATAATAAAGAAACTTTTAAATATAAGATAGATATTTAGGAACTAAAGATCCTAATAAGATTAGTTAAGACTAATAAATATAAATATAATAAAGATAAAGATAATACTAGAGAAGGATTATTCTCTTTATATAAATAACTACTAAATACTCTATCTAAAGAGAGATTCTATAAACTTACTTATTAGTATAAGTAATTAGAATAGAAATACTAAGAGCTTAAGAATAAAGTAATAGTCTTTCTAGCTAAAAGAGTTAATTTTAATAATATAATTAAGAATCTAGAGATTAAGTATAATAAAACTATTATTTATTATAATCTAGTAATTAAGGATTATAGTAATCTTATATTCTAGCTCCTAAACTAAAATAATAGCTCTAGTATACTAATTATAAAGACTATTACTAACTAAAAGACTATAAAGATACTAAATACTCTAATACTTAGTAATAGTAAGAAAGTCTAATTTAAGACTTAGAAGATAGTTATATATTAAAAACTAAAATCTAATACTAATTACTATCTATTATCTATATACTATAAGCTTTATATATAAAGTTACTATAAAAATAAGATCTAGTTATATATTATATTATAAATAAGTTCTAATTCTAGTAATTTATATAGGAATACTAAAGATATAATTATTTATCTAAAGACTATTTTTACTAATCTAAACTAATATACTAAAGTATATATTATATATTATAAATTAATAATAAAGTCTAAAGATAGTTTTACTAACTTCTTTACTAAAGTTTATATAGCTTATAGAAAAAACTATAGTAATTAAGAAGAATTATAAATATAACTTATATTTAAAACTCTTATATCTATTATAAAGTTAAGTAATATAGACTATTAACTAAGATATTATAACTTTTAAATCTTTTACTAAGATCTATTAGAGTATATCTTATAAGATTAATCTTTAATAAGAAGTAAAGACTATCTCTTATATATAGTCTACTATTACTACTAGTAGTAATATAGATATAAAAATAATTATAAAGCTAATATTAATATTAATATATACTTTCTATATAAAATATAAAGAAAGTATTAATCCTAGAAGACTTTTAAATACTAAGTAAGATATCTTAATAAAGAAAGATTAATACTTTAATTATAAAAAATAAGAATATATAACTTATAACTATCTAAAGAAAAAGCTAGTTAATATTATTATTATTACTATAACTTATCTCTTTCTTTATATTATTAAACTTAATAATAATAAAGATAATAGCTAAAAAAAAGCTAATATCTAGATTAAGTCTTCTATTTAGACAGATAGAAGATATTATTATACTTACTAGATTTATATAAATTAATTAATAGTCTTAGAGATAGTTTAGTTTTTAGTACTAGACTAATATATAATAGATACTCTTTCTCTATTTTAATACTAGATAATATTAAAGTAAATAGATATATATTCTTAAATTAGGAATTAAGTATACTTCTTAGTAAATAATTTAGACTAAAAATAGAAAGTATAAGATAGAAGTATCCTATTTAAAGATTTAATAGAAAGCTTATTAAGTTAATTATATAGATTACTTTTCTTATAATATATATAGATAGTAAAGTATAATAGTAAGTTCTAATATTAATTACTAATCTTAGAAAGTATAATATAATTCTTAAAAGAAAATAGTTTATAGATTATAATATCTTATTAGACTATTATTAATATAAGATAATTTAGCTAAATAAGAAGATACTTTTTAATAATATATTAAATAAGATAGTAATATTAATACCTACTATTATCCTCTAGAAACTAAAACTAAATCTAGATTATTAAGTAAATACTAATTAATAAGATTATCTCTTTAGTTAAAAGAAACTAAAAATAAAAGATAGTTATAAGTATATATATAAATATTAGTATAGATACTAGTAAATTAAGAAATAAAGAAAGATAAGCTAGAATCTAAATAATAAAAGTAAACTAAAGATTCTAAAGATCTAGTAGTTATATAATATCCTATTAACAATTAATATTAGTACTATTAATAAGATAGGATTTAATAAACTATATAAGTATAAAAAGACTAATAAAGAGACTAAAACTTTCTCTACTTTATTATATAAAATTAACTATATTATTAATATTAAAAGCTCTTAGATATAAGATATAAAGATTAAGAAGATTAAGAAGATACTACTAAAGAAGTATTATAAGCTTATAAAAGTCTTCTTAAAAAAAGATTAGATAAACTACTATTTTATAGATCTAGAGTTAATTATAATATTATATTTAAAGACTAAAATAATATTTAGATACTACTCTCTCTATAAATTATTATTAGAAGAGCTAAAAGCTACTAAGAAGTATATCCTAGAAAACTTATAAAAAGATTTTATTATTCTAAGCTCTTCTCTATATATCTTACTAATCCTAATAGCTAAAAAGCTAGATAAAAGATTATATTTCTATATTAACTTTAAAAGATTAAATATAATTATAAAAAAAGACTATTATCTATTACTATTAATTAATAAACTAATCTAGTAAATAAATAAGATAAAGATTTATATAAAGCTTAATATCTAATAGAGATTCTATTAGATTAGACTAATATCTAAAGTTAAAGATCTTATTATATTCTATATATAATATAGATTATTTAAATATAAAATAATACTATTTAAGCTAATAAATAGTCTAGCTATATTCTAAAGATTTATAAATAATATACTTAGAAAGTATTTAGATAAATATATAGTTACTTTTATAAATAATATCTTAATCTATAATAAGAATATTAAGGATTATAAATAATAAGTTAAAGAAGTACTTTATTATCTATAAAAGATAGGACTATAGATTACTTTACTAAAGTCTAAGTTCTTAGTTAAGAAAACTAAGTTTTTAGATTTTATTATAAGTACTAATAGTATTACTATTAATCTAGTAAAGATTAAAGTAGTTTAGTTATAGTTAGTACTAACTATAGTAAAAAGAGTATAATTATTCCTTAGATTCTATAATTTTTACTAATAATTTATTAAGATATATAATATAATCTTAAAATTATTATATTAGCTAATAAGATAAGATATTCTTTTTAAATAGTTAATATAATATAAAGAAGCTTTTCTTTATCTAAAGTAGAATCTAGTTAATATATTAATTCTTTATTATTATAATCTAGTTTAAAAGACTAAAGTTAAGACTAATATATTAGATAGAGTTCTTAGAGTAGTATTTATCTAGTATTATAAATAAGATAATTTCTAGTATTTAATAGTATTCTATTTAAAGTTAATATAACTAATAAAATTAAATTATAAAGTCTAAGATAAAGAACTTCTAGTAATTATTTATATATTATAAGAATAAAAATCTAAGCTTAAAGGACTATTATAAAAAGATTATTTTAAGATTCTTACTAATTATTAGTTATTAGAATACTTTATAATAATTTAATAGATAAACTAGTAATAAATAAGATAAAATAAATTCTTATTATAATTCTATTTTATAATTAAATACTAGTCTAGAAAGAGAAATATTATTATAAATACTTTATTAAGAAAGAATATCTCTTATATAGATAAGAGTTATAAGATTATAATATTACTAAAAGCCTATCTAGATAAAAAGATACTTCTAGCTTACTTAGCTTTTATAACTCTAGAAAAGCTTATTTTAAAGAAGCCTATTAAAATTATTAATAGAGTTAAGAAGTCTAATTACTAAAGCTTAAAACTAGAGAAGTTCTAGTAAATAGCCTAGATAAAAGAGAGTTTATAATAAATAATATAAAATAGACTATTTCTTTATAAAGAATAACTTAAAGTATTAGATAATAAGGATTTATATACTTAACTATTTAATAAAATATATTAATAATCCTTAATAATATATCTAGGAGTTAAAAAGATAAAGAAGATAATTATAATAAGATATTATTAGTATAAATAAATAATTAATATAAAATAATATATTAATAACTATCTAATCTATAAATATATAAAGACTTAAAAAGATTATATATCTAGATTATTATAATCTCTATTAATTCTAGAATATTTTTAATAATATCTTTTAATAGATTTCTATTTATTTTTAAAAAGATTATTATAGATATAATATAGTATTTATAGTTATTAATTATCTAAATAAGAGACTAATTTCTATTCTATATTAAAAAGAGATAAAAGCTAGATAAATAGTATACTTATTTATTAATTATATTATATATATTTTAAAAATCCTAGATATAATTATATTAGACTATAAAGAACAATTTATCTTTAAATTCTAGACTAAATTCTATAGAATTCTAAGAATTAAATAAAAGCTTTTAATTATATACTATCTATAAATTAATAGATAAAGTAAGATTATAAACTAATATATAGCTTAAAGATTATATCTATATATTAAATAAAATTAAAATAACTAGTTAGAGCTTTTACTAATAGTTAATTTTATAGTATTAATTCTCTCTTAAGATATAATAAAAAGATCTTTATTCTTTATAAAATAAGATTATAAATCCTTTATAATATTTAACTAGAAAGACTAGAAGTTATTAGTAATAATACTAAATAAGTAAGAAGTAATTTAGATACTTTTAGATCTATAAGAAATCTAGATATAAATAAAGAAGCAAATTATAAAGTTATAATAATTATAGATTTAATAAGTAAATAGATATTATTATAAAGAGGATTTTAATATTAATAACTTAATATTTATTATAATAAAAGACTAGCTTTAAGATTAACTAAATAAGAAGCTTTTATATATAACTAGTAGATTATATAAAATTATTAAGAAAGTAAGTAATTTTTATAAATTAGATCTTTCTAAAGTAATATAGATATATCCTATTTTCTATCTAAGTAAACTTTAAAAGATAATAATATTAAAGCTCTTCTAAAGATAATATATTAATCTACTATTACTAATTAAGATTTCTAAAAAGAATAAATAAGAGATTAAAAAGATCCTAGACTTAAGAATATATTATTAAAAACTATAGTATTATATCTAATAATTAGATTATAATCTTAATCTCTAATAATATCTTATAAGAAACTTTAAATATACTCTATAAAAGATTTAGGAATTCTATAGCTAGTATCCTACTAAGCTAAGTCCTCTAGTATATTTATAAGAATAGTTATATACTAATAAAGAGAATTAGGTTCTTAAAGATTATATTAATAATAATAAGTCTATATTTAGGGACTAAATATAGTTTTAGCTAGGGGTTATATAATAACTAGAGTTAGATTATATTTTCTACTAGAACTAGCTATCCTAGCTTTCTACTATAGTAGACTATATAGAGAAGAGTTTTCTACTAGATATTCCTACTTTATAGAATTTTGTATTATTTATTTAGTAAGATAAGACCGCATAAAGGCTCTCGTCTCGAGGTTTCTTTCCTCTCTTCTCTTTTACTCTCTATACTTAGTATTCTCGTTGAATAGTACTCTTTTCTTCAAAGACCTAGCTTATAATATTACTAAAGATTAATCTTATAAGATATACTCTAATAAGTCTTAGTAAAAGATTTAAAAATTATAATATCTTAATTAATAGCCTATATTACTTAACTCTATAATAGATATAAGAGTTTTAAATATAAGTTATACTTATAATTTTTCTTAATTATAATAGCTTCTTTTATAAGCTATATAAACTTAGTAAAGAAGTTAGTAAAACTATCTTTAGGCTTTATTATTAACTTATAATATATAGTATATACTTTAGTATATTAGTTTAGATTAATAAAAACAATCTTTAAGTAAGTAATTATATCTTTAGTATTTATATATAGATTACTAGAATTAGAACTTATTTATAGTATAATATATAACTAAGTCTTATTCTTATAATAACTTTATATATAAAGCTTATAATATATAGATAATAGATAGTAATTAATATTAGCTTTTAGTTTCTAATATATAACTATTTTCTAAGTTTTAAATTAGACTTCTTTATTATTACTAAGTATTAGAGTATCTAATATCTTTATAGTCTTTTAGTTAGTAATAGTCTTTATAATTAATATATTAGAGTTATTATTTTAGTTTAGAAGCTAGAATATAAGATTATTATAATCCTTAATTATTAGATTATAATAAGTAATAGCTTTATTATACTTAATCTCTAGATTCTTAATTATATTATTAAAATTAATTCTCTTAGCTAAAAAGACTATAACTTTATTCTTAAGCTTCTAGTACTTTTATTCTAATTACTTATACTAATAAGTAAGTTTATAGAATCTCTTTTTAGATAGGATATTTAGTAGTTATTTATATAAAAAGAATAATCTTTCTCTAGTATTATCTTTATCTTTATTATATTTATATTTATTAGTCTTAACTAATCTTATTAAGATCTTTAGTTCTTAAATATCTATCTTATATTTAGAAGTTTCTTTATTATTAGATATAGTAATAACTAGCTACTTACTATAGTTTATTAGATTTTATTAAGTCTTAACTATTATAATTAGTTAGACTAAAGTTAGTTCGGTTTAGGTTAGATCTTAGCTTATATAGTACTAAGGAATAAGAAGTAGGGTAAAGTAGGACTAGGACTAATTATAATAATAGTCTATATAATCTTACTACTTTGTAGAATTAAGAATAGTACTTAGTATTATATTATAAGCTAGGTCTTTAAGGAAAAGAGTACTATTTAACAAAAATACTAAGTATAGAGAGTAAAGGAGAAGAGAGGAAAGAAACCTTGAGATAAGAGCCTTTATAGGGTCCTATCTCACTAAGCAAATAGTGCAAAATCCTATAAAGCAGAAACGTCTAGCAGAAAACTCTTCTATATGCAGTAAACAGTGGCAAAAAGTCAGGGTAGTCAGGGACAGCAGAAATACAGGTCGTCCTGATCATCACAATAATAGATTATTTTAATAAAAGTGTTATATGCCAGATCGATCAAGAAGAAAGAGTGCATTCCAACGAGAATAACAAAGCTAGAGAAGAAAGAGAGAGAGAGAGAGAGAGAGAGCTGGCAGAGCATGGGGTTTAAATAGTAGAGCGCTCCCCTATGCTAGCAAACAATCAAACAATGCAAAATCATCCCTCCTTCCTAATTAGGCTTAGTAGCACTTTGTAAACAAAGGAAAGAAAGCAAACAAATACAAAGTATACAAAGCATACAAACGAAGGAAGCATGTGACAAAAGAGATTAATAAGCGAGCGTAATGCATATATAATATGCAGATCGTAATATAACCCCCACGAAAAAACCGATCTAGTCTCTTAGATTATGTAGATTGACGTAATTTTGCTTTGCTAGTACCAAAGTCATAATCATAAACATTGCTAGTTTCTATGGCTTCTAATTCAAGGTCCTAGTAATATAGTTAAATTGCAGAGAGATCTATCTTATTGTTATAGCTACTAGAATGATTGTTCGAGGAAGAGCTTAGCGTACTCGAAGCAAACGAATAACTAACAAGTTGTTGTATAACCTTAATAAACTCCGGGTATATATAGGGAAGATTTAGCTATTGAGAAAGTCGAGTATAAAGTAAGGATTATAGATCTTTACAGAATATAGAGATTTTCGTGACGTCCGGCCAATCCTAATCTTAGGCTTTATAAAGAATATATTCGAACTTAGTAATATAAGCAGTAAGAGATTTATTAGGAACCTACTTAATTGCAAGGAGGCGATCTTTAGCTTCTTAAGTCTTATTAGGATTGTTATAAACGCGGCGGAGCTGATTAAGGATTGTATTATAATTATAAATACTAGAATTATATACAGTAGTAAGTTATAGAAGAACTATAACCTAAACTTAGCTTACGAGATTAAGAAAGATATAGTAAAACTAAGCTGTTAAATCTCTAATAGCTAGTCTATTAATAGCGAGTTTTACGCAGATTAAGATATCCTATATATCATATTTGACTAATAGACTAGTAAATTTCTCTAGATCTAGAAGGAAGGACTTAGGTCGTTTTAATAAAGAGGAGGAAGGAGGAACGGAGGCTTATTAAATAGAAGCTTGTTAAATAGCTTCTTAACAAGCTAAAGCTTATTAAAGAGCTTCAATTAACTAAGACTAAGCTTAAATTTTACTATAAAGATTGTTAATAGTAGAAGCGAATTCAGTACGGAGCTCTGCTCGAAGTTGATAAATTTGTTAATCTATTTTAATAAAGATTAAGGTAAGATAGCAAGATTGATAAAATTGCACTTAAATCTTTACCTAGAGAAGTCGTAAAAGAAGAAGAAAAAAATGTGTTGTAGTAAGATAAGTAGAAGGGTATAAACAGTCTCTCGCGCTCAGCTTACTATTTAACCCGGAGCAGCCCAATCTCTAGTTCACGCACTTAGATACATCACATTACCGAGCTATCCTTCTAAGAGAAGAGATGCTTCGAGCTAAGAGTGTACTCGTAGTGAGACCTCTGTATAGCTGTACGAAAGCGAAGTTGCCAATACCACTATAGGCCTTTGTAGAGGGAGCTTTGTTATTATGTTACGTGCCAGATCGATTAAGAAGAAAGAGTGCATTCCAACGAGAATAACAAAGCTAGAGGAGGAAGAGAGAGAGAGAGAGAGAGAGAGCTGGCAGAGCATGGGGTTTAAATAGTAGAGCGCTCCCCCATGCTAGCAAACAATCAAACAATGCAAAATCATCCCTCCTTCCTAATTAGGCTTAGTAGCACTTTGTAAACAAAGGAAAGAAAGCAAACGAATGCAAAGCATGCAAAGCATGCAAACAAAGGAAGCATGTGACAAAGGAGATTAATAAGCGAGTGTAATGCATGCATAACATGCAGATCGTGACAAAAAGACTAATTTTAGTCTTATATTATAAGAAGATAATAATAAAGTAAATAATAAGACTTTTTATTAATTATATATTTTAGAATATAGATATATCTAATAGTATTATTTTAGATTAAGATAGTTAGTTTATTTTAGAATTCTAGATAGAGTTCTATTAAATCTTAGAAATTAAAAGAAAGCTTTTTCTAGCTTATTATTTATAGACTAATAATTAAAGTAAGATTATAAATTAATATATAATATAAAGACTAAGATTATATATAAAGTTTAACTAAAATAACTAGTTAGAATATTTACTAATAATTAATTTTATAATATTAATTCTTTTATAAGATATAATAAAAAAGTTATCTTTCTTTATTAAATAAGGATATAAATCTTCTATATTATTTAACTAGAAAGACTAAAAAACTATAATATAAAATAAGTAAGAAATAATTAATATATTAATCTATTTTTATAACATTTAGAATAAAATAAAATGGTAGATTACTAATTCCTAATAAAATATAATTTAATAGATAAATAAATATTAATAAAAAAAAGATTTAATATTAGAGATTATATTTTTATAATAATAAAAGATTAGATATTAGATTAATCTAGTTAGAAACTCTTATATTTTATTAGTAGTTTATATAAGATTCTTAAAAAGATTAAGAATATATATTAGATTAATCTACTTAATTTAATCTAGATATATTTAATATTTAATCTAAGTAAGCTTTAGAAAGTAATAATATTAGAATCTCTTTAAGAATAATATATTAATCTACTAATTTAGGATAGACTATATTTCTACTATCTCTAACTATCCTGACTTTCTATTACTGTTTACTATATATAGAAGAGTTTTCTACTAGATATTTCTGCTTTATAGAATTTTGTACTATTTGCTTAGTAAGCTAGGACCCTACAAAGGCTCTTATCTCGAGGTTTCTTTCCTCTCTTTTCTTTTACTCCCTATACTTAGTATTTTTGTTGAATACACTCTTTTTGCTTAAAGACCTGGCTAGTAACATCTACTAACTTAACTATAATACTAAGAGAACTACTTCTTCTTACTCTCCTATACCTAACTTTATATATTTAAGCTTACTTTTACTTAAATATAGCATTTAAATATATAACTAAGATATTTATATTATATTTTTAATAGTATACTATATAAAAAAGTTAGATTGCTATAAACTTGAAGTAAGAATATTGATATATCTATAAAAATCAGTATTTTATCTACTTAGCATTTTTATGCAGCTAAAATAGGAAATACTTAGCAAAAATATATATACTATAGGACTATATAGGAGTAGACTACGATATCGCCCGTCCATAGGCACCTAGGAGGTGCCTATCGCCTGTCCACGGTGGGCGGTAGGCTATTTGGATTTTCGAGTGCCCGTCTATAACGCCTACGGCCTATAGGCGTGCCTATTGCGGGTATACCTACTATATCTATCATTGTATAAATTCTCCTAAAATAGATATATAACTTACTGACTTTATATAATAAATAACTGCTATTTATATATATTTTATTAACTCTATATAAAATTGTAGCTTTAATCTATAATATCTATAAATTTTATTAAAATATCTAAATAAATAAAAGACTATAATATATATAATACAATTTAGAATATATTCCTTATTAAAATATATAATATTATATAGTATTTTTATTAACTTACTAAATTATACTATAATAGTTTAAAGATATATATTTAAGTTAGTAATATATATCTACTATTTTCTATAAGTAAAATATTATTTCTATCTTCTAATCTATTACTTATTTAGATCTAATTCTTTCTAGTAGATTAAAAGAGTATTAATATAATTATTATTCTATAAGCTTATATTATTAAATTCTATCTATTATAATATTAAAAGACTTATATTATTATTCTAAGAGTTTTAAATCTTTTAATTCTAATTTAAGATAAATATTTAGATATAGTCTTATAGATATATCTATAGATAATAATCTTTATAGCTAATTAGCTTATAAAGGATAGTAGGTCTATACTTAATTTATAATATATTAGATCTATATAAAGCCCTCTTTTACTAATAATCTCTATTTTATATAATTATAAGTTATCTATTATAAGTTAAGACTATATACTCTCTCTCTCTTAGTTATTTATACTATCTCTTATATTATATTAACTATATCTTAATCTAGTATTTATATTATAAGACCTTCTTTACTTTCTTTAAGCTTCTAACTAGATCTTTTCTATATTACTAATATCTTTAATTCTATCTTTAATCTAAATATTAATCCTAGTCTCTTTAATAACTAATAGATCTCTATATTACTAATAAAATCTAAATTTACTTAACTAATCCTTCTTAATTACTTATTTAAATATATTAGTCCTAATTAGAGAAAATAGTTTATTCTCTATAATATAATAAATAATATATCTAAAACAAAATTTATTAAATAATAATATATAATAGTATATAGTAATAATATTAAGATATAAAGATTATAATAGGATATAAAATATATATTAGATATCTAGAAGAACTTTAACTAGATAATATATTATATTATAAGTAAATCTTTAGTTATATATTAGATATATAAGATTATATTATCTTATCTAAAAGTAAAGTAAAGTAGTATTAATATACTAAAGTAGTATATAGCCTTAGATAAATACTAAAAGAGTAATAAAAGTAAGTCTATATAATAGTTAATTAAAGAGATTATATAGTATATACTAATAAGTCTTATATAATTATATCTTTTGAGATAACTAATAAGTTATATATTAAATATTAATATTATCTTATATATTAAAATTCTTAAATAATAAATAAGAAAAAGAGTAGATTAAATATCTTATTAATCTAAATCTATCTTTCTAGATACTTAAGAGAAAGTAGTTTGCTTCTTTAATTTAAATAATATAAAAGACTCTAGCTAAACCTATCCTACTCTATCTTTATATTACTTAATATTAGCTAGAGAAATTAGTTAATAATAAGTAATATATAATTCTTACTATCTTATTATAAGATATAAAGCTTTTAATTATTCTTAATTACTAGATATTACCTTTCTAATAAGTATTTATAGTAATTATAAGATACTTTATTAACTAAGACTAGAATTATTATAAACTCTTACTTAGATTTAAACTACTTAATAGAGTATATTCTAGTATAAATCTAAGTAAAGTACTTATAGATATATTTAAAAAGCTTAATATTATTAATTATATATTAGTAATTATATTAGATAATATATCTAATAATATAACTCTTATATAGATAGTTTAAGACTCTATTAATTTTTTTAAACTATTAAATAGTCTAGTAATTATTTAAATCTCTTATCTTATATTACAAGCCAAGTCTTTGAAGAAAAGAGTGCTATTTAACGAGAATACTAAGTATAGAGAGTAAAGGAGAAGAGAGGAAAGAAACCTCGAGACGAGAGCCTTTATACGGTCTTATCTTATTAGGCAAACGGTATAAAATTCTATAAAGCAGAAATATCTAGCAGAAAACTCTTCTATATATAGAGAATAGTAGTAGAAAATCAGGACAGCTAGTTCTAATAGAAATATAGTCTAGCCCTAGTTATTATATAACTCTTAGCTAAAACTATATTTAGTCTCTAAATATAGGCTTATTATTATTAATATAATCTTTAAGAATCTAGTCTTCTTTATTAGTATATAATTATTCTTATAAATATATTAGAAGATCTAGCTTTATAGGATACTAGCTATAGAAATCCTAAATCTTCTATAGTATATACTTAAAGTTTTTTATAGGATATTATTAAAGATTAAGATTATAATCTAACTATTAGATATAATACTATAGCTTCTAGTAATATATTCTTAAGTCTAGGATCTTTTTAACCTTCTATTTATTCTCTTTAGAAATCTTAACTAGTAGTAATAGATTAATATATTATCTTTAAAGAGGCTTTAATATTACTATCTTTTAAAGCTTACTTAGATAGAAAATAGGATATATCTATACTACTTTAGGAAATCTAATTTATAAAAACTACCTACTTTCTTAATAATTCTATATAGTCTACTAGTTATATATATAAACTTTTTACTTAGTTAATCTTAAAGCTAGTTCTTTATTATAATAAATACTAAGTCTCTAATACTAAAATCTTTCTTATAATAATATCTATTTACTTATTAAATCTATAATTACTATAATTTTACTATTTACTTCTTTATTTATATCTAGATTTCTTATAGATCTAAGAGTATCTAAATTGTTTCTTACTTATTTAGTATTATTACTAATAGCTTCTAGTCTTCCTAGTTAAATATTATTATTAGTTTATAGTCTTACTTTATAAAGAATAGAGATCTCTTTATTATATCTTAGAGAAGAATTAATATTATAAAATTAATTATTAGTAAAAGCTCTAACTAGTTATCTTAATTTTATTTAATATATAGATATAATCTCTAAGCTATATATTAGTTTATAATCTTACTTTATCTATTAGTTTATAGATAGTATATAGTTAAAAGCTTCTATTTAATTCTTAGAATTCTATAGAATTTAGTCTAGAATTTAGAGATAAATTGTCTTTTATAGTCTAATATAATTATATCTAGGATTCTTAAAATATATATAATATAGTTAATAAATAAGTATACTATTTATCTAGTCTTTATCTCTTTCTAATATAAAATAGAGATTAGTCTTTTACTTAGATAATTAATAACTATAAATACTATATTATATCTATAATAATCTCTTAGGAATAAATAGAAATCTATTAAAAGATATTATTAAGAATATTCTAGAATTAATAGAGATTATAATAATCTAGATATATAATCTTTCTAGATCTTTATATATTTATAGATTAGATAGTTATTAATATATTACTTTAAGTTAGTTATATATCTATACTAATAATATTATATTATAACTATCTTCTTTATCTTTTTAACTCCTAGATATACTATTAAAGATTATTAATATATTTTATTAAGTAATTAAGTATATAAGTCTCTATTATCTAGTATTTTAAGTTATTTTTTATAAAGAAGTAGTCTATTTTATATTATCTATTATAAACTCTCTCTTATCTAGTTCTAAGCTTTAATAATTAGACTTTTAACTCTATTAACAATTTTAGTAGACTTCTTTAGAATAGACTCTTCTAGAGTTATAAAGACTAAGTAAGCTAGAAGTATCTCTTTATTTAGATAGATTTTTAGTAATATTATAATTTTATAACTCTTATCTATATAAAAGATCTTCTTTCTTAATAAAGTATCTATAATAATATTCCTCTTTCCGGATTAGTATTTAATTATAAAGTAGAATTATAATAGAAATTTACTCTATTTTACTTATTACTAGTTTATCTATTAAATTATTATAAAGTATTTTAATAACTAATAATTAGTAAGAATCTTAAAGCAATCTTTTTATAATAGTTCTTTAAGCTTAGGTCTTTATTCTTATAATATATAGATAATTACTAGAAGTTCTTTATCTTAGACTTTATAATTTAATTCTACTAATTATATTAACTTTAAATAGAATACTATTAGATACTAGAAATTATCTTACTTATAATACTAAATAAATATTATTCTAAGAACTCTATCTAATATATTAGTCTTAACTTTAGTCTTTTAAGCTAGATTATAATAATAAAGAATTAGTATATTAACTAGATTCTACTTTAGATATAAAAAAGCTTTTTTATATTATATTAACTATTTAAAGAGAATATTATATCTTATTAGCTAATATAATAGCTTTAAGATTATACTATATATCCTAATAAATTATTAGTAAAAGTTATAGAATCTAAGGAATAACTATATTCTCTTTACTATAGTTAGTACTAATTATAACTAGACTATCTTAATCTTTACTAGATTAATAGTAATACTATTAGTATTTATAATAAAGCCTAAGAACTTAGTTTTTATAACTAAGAACTTAGATTTTAGTAAGATAACCTATAGTCTTATTTCTTATAGATAATAGAATACTTTTTTAACTTATTATTTATAATCCTTAATATTCTTATTATAGATTAAGATATTATCTATAAAAATAACTATATATTTATCTAAATACTCTCTAAATATATTATTTATAAATCTCTAGAATATTATAGGACTATTTATTAAACTAAAAAAGGTTATCTTATACTTAAAGGATCTATATTATATATAGAATATAGTAAGATCTTTAGCTTTAGATATTAGTTAAATCTAATAGAATCCTTATTAGATATTAAGTTTTATATAAATCTTTATCTTACTTATTTACTAGATTACTTTATTAATTAGTAGTAATAGATAATAGTCTTTCTTTATAATTATATTTAATCTCCTAAAATTAATATAAAAATATAGTCTTCTATCTAGCTTCTTTACTATTAGTATTAGTAAGATATATAAAGAGGAACTTAGAATAATAAAGTCTTTCTATAGATTCTTAAGAATATACTTCTTTATAGCTTTTAGCTTCTCTAATAATAACTTATAGAGAGGATAGTATCTAGATATTATTTTAGTCTTAAGTATAATATTATAATTAACTCTAGATCTATAAGATAGTAATTTATCTAATCTCTTTTTTAAAAAGACTTTTATAAGCTTATAATACTCTTTTAGTAATATCTTCTTAATCTTCTTAATCTCTATATCTTAGATCTAAGAACTCTTAATATTAATAATATAGTTAATTTTATATAATAAGATAGAAAAGATTTTAATCTCTTTATTAGTTTTTCTATACTTATATAACTAATTAAATCTTATATTACTAATAGTACTAATATTAATTATTAATAGTATCTTCTCTAACTATTAAATCTTTAAAATTATTATCTTACTTTTATTATTTAGATTCTAATTTATCTTTCTTTATTTCTTAATTTACTAGTATTTATACTAGTACTTATAAGTATATTTATAACTATCCTTTATCTTTAACTTCTTTTAACTAAAAAGATAGTCTTATTAATTAGTATTTACTTAATAATTAGGATTTAGTTTTAGTTTTTAGAGAATAGTAGTAGGTATTAGTATTATTATCTTATTTACTATATTATTAAAGAATATCTTCTTATTTAGCTAGATTATCTAATACTAGTAATAATCTAGTAAGATATTATAGTCTATAAACTATTTTCTTTTAAGAATTATATTATACTTTCTAAGATTAGTAATTAGTATTAGAATTTATTATTATACTTTACTATTTATATATATTATAAAAAAATTAATATATATAATTAGTCTATTAAGCTTTCTATTAAATCCTTAAATAAGATACTTCTATCTTATACTCTCTACTTTTAATCTAAATTATTTACTAAGAAATATACTTAATCCTTAATTTAGGAATATATATCTATCTATTCTAGTATTACTAAGTACTAAAATAGAGAAAGAGTATCTATTATATATTAGTCTAGTACTAAAAACTAAACTATTCTTAAGACTACTAATTAATTTATATAAATCTAGTAAATATAATAATACTTTTTATCTATCTAGATAGAAGACTTAATCTAAATATTAGCTTTTCTCTAGCTATTATCTTTATTATTATTAAGCTTAATAATATAAGAAAAAGAATAAGTTATAATAATAGTAATAGTACTAGCTAGCTTTTTTCTTAGATAGTTATAGATTATATATCTATATTTCTTATAGTTAAAGTATTAATCTTTCTTTATTAAGATATCTTATTTAATATTTAAAAGTCTTCTAAGATTAGTACTTTCTTTATATTTTATATAAGAAGTATATACTAATATTAATATTAGTTTTAGAGTTATTCCTATATCTATACTACTACTAGTAGTAATAGTAAACTATATATAAGAAATAGTCTTTACTTTTTACTATAGATTAATCTTATAAGATATACTCTAGTAGGTCTTAGTAAAAGATTTAAAAGTTATAATATCTTAGTTAATAGTCTATATTATCTAGCTTTATAATAGATATAAAAGTTTTAAGTATAAGTTATACTTATAGTTTTTCTTAATTATAATAGCTTTTTCTATAAGTTATATAAACTTAGTAAAGAAATTAGTAAAGCTATTCTTAGACTTTATTATTAATTTATAATATATAATATATACTTTAGTATATTAGTTTAGATTAGTAAAAATAGTCTTTAGATAAGTAATTATATCTTTAGTATCTATATATAGATTACTAGAATTAGAACTTATTTATAATATAATATATAACTAAGTCTTTCTCTTATAGTAATTTTATATATAGAGCTTATAATATATAGATAGTAAGTAATAATTAGTATTAGCTTCTAGTTTCTAGTATATAACTATTTCCTAGATCTTAAATTAGATCTTCTTATTATTACTAAATATTAGAGTATCTAGTATCTTTATAGTCTTTTAGTTAGTAATAGTCTCTATAATTAGTATACTAGAGCTATTATTTTAGTTTAGGAGCTAGAATATAAGATTACTATAATCTTTAATTACTAGATTATAATAAGTGATTATTTTATTATACTTAATCTAAAGGTTCTTAATTATATTATTAAAGTTAACTTTCTTAGCTAGAAAGACTATAACTTTATTCTTAAGCCTTTAATACTTCTGTTCTAGTAGCTTATACTAATAAGTAAGCTCTTAGAATCTCTCTCTAGATAGAGTATTTAATAATGATTTATATAAAGAGAATAATCCTTCTCTAGTATTATCTTTATCTTTATTATATTTATATTTATTAGTCTTAACTAGACTGCGGCACGATCCGCAATGTCCGCGGATATCCACAATCTATATCCGCAAACTGCGGATATAGATATTTTTTGATATCTAAGATCCATAGCCTTGCGGATTTGGATATAGACCTTATATCTATTAGATATTTGTAGATATCTAATAGATATCAAATAATATAAATATATCTAGACTTATAACCTCGAGGAGTATATATTAATTTTATATTTTCCTCTATATTTTTTATATAATAGTATATTATATTAAATAATTAAAATCTAGATCTTTTTAAGATTATATAAATTTAAATCTTCTTATTTATTTATATATACTATTTATAGATCTAACTAGAAACTATCTAGTAGTCTTAGCTATTTTTAAATCTATCCTAAATAATCTAGTATAGTCCTATTAACTAGTATCTCTAGAAGCTTATTATTCTCTTTAATAGTCTTATATAATTATTTTTAAAACTATTTTCCTTTTACCTATCTATATCACTTAGTATTATTATTATCTAAGTTATTATTACTACTCTTAGTATATTAGATAGCCTTAAATCTAGTCTCTTAATCCTTCTTTTTATTATTATTAATAGACTCTAAGATCTTAAGCTATAGTAATAATCTCTAGGTTTAATCTAATAAAGTAGCTTTATCTTAGGATAGATACTCTTTAATAATCTCTAGCTCTTTTTACTAAAGATTAAAGTTAGTAGTAAACTAATATAGTATTAGACTATAGATTATATTTAGCTTTAATTAATTATAATAGTAGTAATAGATATTATAAGTATAATTAAATAGTTATTTAATACTAGTATTACTAGTAGAGATAGATAGAATATCTCTTACTATCCTAGCTAAGATTAAGAAGCTCTTCTTATATTTCTTCTAGAAAAGTTAAGATTTCTATTATTTAATCTTATAAATAAGATATTATATAATCTTATTATTATCTAGTTTTATAAGCTCTTCTAATAGTTAATTCTAGGATATATAAGTAATATTAAGATTATAGTTATTATTCTTATTAATAACTACTCTAGAAGTCTCTAGTACTATTAGGTTATTAGTATTATAGATAAATATCTTTCTATATTAATTAAACTCTTAGTTTAGGATCTCTTAATAATAATTTATATAATTAATATTATCTTACTAATTAGTTAAAGAAAAGTACTAGAGCTTTTTTAATAAAGAGAAGATTATTACTAGAGTATAGATATTATTATAAGACTTATAATTAGTAGTAATATAGTATTTAAAGAGCTTTTTCTTTATTATTTAGAGTACTTATAATATCTATTTCTTTTAGATTATATCTTTATTCTTAAGCTTTATCTTAACTATATTAAAGTAAAAGAAAAGCTTATTATAGATACTATAGATATTATATATAATAATATTCTTTATCTTTAATAGTATTATTATAAAATTAAAGAAGGATTTTATTAGAAGAAAAAGATACTTAACTTAATACTATTCTTCTTAATTAAGTTTAAAATAAAGATATTAATAATTAATATAATACTAATTATAGAATAGCTAGAGCTTTTTAGTCTAGTTAAATATTTGTTAAGATACTCTATAAGTCAGGGTAGGTGCCTGTCAATCAGGTAGGAGAAGGTAACAAGATGGTCCAAAAGTCAAAGACTGTTTCTTGAGGAGCCCTCAGGCTTTCTCTACATGTTCCAATTTATATACAGTCTCATGTGGATAGGGATGTGACACGTGGAGCGGGGTATTGGTTTCCGTGGCGGGATTTCCCGAGGTGATAGGGAAACACGGGCGATTCCCTACCGAAGGGGTCAGACCGCCCTAGGGGTTCGTTCTGCCCGTAGGCCTGAGGCATCATTCTGGGAATAGCCTCATATCGGATTATCTCATAACAATATTAAAAATATTAAATTCTATTATATCTAAATATCTTAGATTAGAATTAATATAGACTTTAGCTAAAAGACTATAAATACTTTCTAATATTATAGGCTTATATTAATAAAGACTACTAGTTCTTAGATCTTATATATTTTTATTAATCTAGCTATTATAAGAATCTTAGGATAGAAGATATATCTTTTTTAATATATCTATAATCTAGATATTACTAGAGATATTATACTTATTCTAGAAAGAGTAGGTTTTTTTCTTAGATTACTTTAGCTTAATCTTCTTATTACTTAGAACTATCTTAAGCTTCCTAAGAAGCTTATTTAAACTTAGCTAGATTATATATATAATATATAGGATATAGAAGATTAAGAGATATAATAAATATTAAGACTAAAGATAGTCCTAGATATTTTATATTAAAATATTATTATTAGTTATATTATCTATAGTTACTAATAAGATATAATCTAAGATACTATACTTTATTAGGATCTAGATTATTATTTTACTAAGATTTTTATTAGTATAGAAGTTATAAAGAGACTTAAAGTCTAGAAGAATCTTATAGTAATCCTAGTTATAATTAATAAAGTAACTAGTAATAACTATAAAGATCTACTAGAAAAAAGAAGTCTAGTAATCTAAAACTATTAATAACTAATATCTCTCTAGAAATCTCTATAAAATCTTCTTCTAGTTATTCTAGATTATTATATTAAGATAATATTAAATTATTTATACTAATAGAATTATAAGTTTAGTAAATAATTATTAAGTAATCTTTAATATATAGTAGAATTAGGGATATTTAATTACTTAAAAGGATAGATATATAGTTAAAATAAATCTTAGAATAGTATTAAAGAGATAGTTTTAGATAAATAATATACTAGTAGTATTTAGCTAGATTAAAGTATTTAATATTAGCTAAATTATAAAGAACTTAACTATTATAATAATACTAGTTAAGTATTCTAGTTAATATACTATTCTTTTAATAAGCTAGTTAATTCTTAGACTACTTTTTTTTAAATATACTCTAGTTTTAAGATATATTATTATAGATAAAGAACTAGTATACTAGAATCTTAGATAGCTAATTATATAAAGATATATCTTATATATAATCTTTAGCTTTCTATTTTTATTATTTATAATCTAGTAGAAGCTATCCTAGATATCTAATTTACTTTTTAATTCCTATTAAATTATATTCTTAATATTAGACTAAGATCTATACTTAGTTATAAATTACTAACTAATAAATTTATTATATAAATTATCTATATTATTATATATAGAATTAGATAGATATAAAATCTAATACTTTTAAAGAGAAGGTCTAATATAAATAAGAGATAAAGATATAAAGATTAAATAAGTTAAATAAATTAGTAATATTAATAGGACTAGTATTTAGATACCTAAAAAATCAGAGAAGTTATTAGGATAAATCTAATTAAAAGCTAAATCTATATCTAAATTAGTAAATAAGAACTATAATTAAGATATTAAGAAGTTAATAATTATAATATATAATATAGTAAGATATTTAAAAAAATAAAGAGACTTATATCTAAACTAGTAAAGGTTTTTAGAGATAAAGTAAATATACTAGGATATTCTAACTTAGACTTACTTTTAATATAATTTATTTAAATAATTAGCTATATTATATATTAATATAGATAATTAGAAGATATCCTATAGATCTTAAAGATATCTTAAGGATCTTAAAGATATCTTAAGGATCTTAAGGATATCTTAAGGATATCTTAAGGATATTATAGATATCTATAAGACCTTAAAACTTATAAAGTCTATATTTTAAGAACTTCTATCTCGGATTTCTTAAGTTCTAGTAATTAGAATAGATTAAAAAAATAATTAGTAGATAGCTAGGACTCTTAGATTTTATTTAAGCCTAAAATCGAAAGGATTTATCTAATAATAAAAGTTTTAATTTTATATATTCTATTTCCTATAAAGTTTATTATAGTTAATAATAATTAAATATATATTTCTATATATAACTTACTATAAAATTATTAATCTATAGCTATCTTTATAATAAAATATTATACTAAGAAAACTATAATACTATCTATAAATACTATATAAGAAGACCTTTAATATATATCTATTTCCTAAAATTTTAAAGAGCTAACTATTAATTAAAGAGATTAGTTCTATTAGGACTAAATATATATTTATTTTAGTAGTAAAGAATTATTAGTAAGCTATATTAAGATTATATAATAGGCTATAAGAGAGAAAGTAAGTAAGAGTTATACTAATACGGATATCTAATAGATATCCGTATATAGATATAGATATCAACTTATATCCGTAGTGCGGATATAGATATCAACTTATATCCAATATCCGCAAATTGCGGATATAAGGATCGATCTGATATCCATTAGAGCGGATATGCCGCAGTCTAGTCTTAACTAATCTTATTAGGATCTTTAGTTCCTAAATATCTATCTTATATTTAGGAGTTTTTTTATTACTAGGTATAGTAATAACTAGCTACTTACTATAGTTTATTAGGTTTTATTAAGTCTTAACTATTATAATTAGTTAGACTAAATCAGATTCGGTTCGGATTAAGTCTTAGCTTATATAATACTAAGAAATAGGAAGTAGGATAAAGTAGGGCTAGGACTAATCACAATAATAGTCCGTATAATCTTACTACTTTATAGAATTAAGAATAGTACTTAGTATTATATTATAAGCTAAGTCTTTAAAGAAAAGAGTACTATTTAATAAGAATACTAAGTATAGAGAGTAAAGAAGAAGAGAGGAAAGAAACCTCGAGACGAGAGCCTTTATACAGTCTTATCTTATTAGGCAAATAGTGCAAAATTCTACAAAGCGGAAACGTCTAGCAGAAAACTCTTCTATATACAGGGAACAGTAACAGAAAATCAGGGCGGCCAGTTCTGGCAGAAATACGGTCCAGCCCTGGTTGTCATATCTTATATATATTATCTAACTAAGTCTTTATAAGCTACTTAGATTAGTAAAGACTAACCTCTAGAATAATATAATAGATTAGAATATTTCTAATATCTAAGCTTATATCTAAGCTTAATTACTTTATACTTTCTAGAGTAAATAAGTTATTATATAAATTCTTATTAAGATAAATATATTATTTTATTTATTATTTAATATATTTAATAAATATATAGATTTAAGGACTTACTATATTTATTAATATAAGTTCTTAATATTATAATAATTTCTTCTATCTCTAGTCTAATAGAGTAAAACTTATACTTATCTAAGATATCTATATATACTAGAATTTAATCTTTTTAATACTTTATTATATAAAATATCTTAGTAAGGCTTATAATAAATATTATAATAATATTAGAACCTAGAAATATAAACTTAGTAAGATAGAATAGTAATAGATTAACTATCTTCTATATATTATAAAGCTATTTTACTATTTTATTATAGTACTTTTAAAGACTAAAGAGATAATAGTATATTATATTTTTAGTATTTATAATACTCTTTTTAAAGTACTTTAAAGAATCTATTATATAATTTATCTTAAAAACTATATCCTAGAAAAAAGTAATATTATAAATCTTTAATACTAGAATAGTAAAGCTTATATCTTACTATATAAAGATAAAAGAGATCTATAATAGTCTTTATATAATTAGAATAATTTTTATACTCTAGTATAAGCTTTACTTCTTCTTAAGTAAGATATAGATATATTAGAGAATAATATAAATTAAAGTAATTAATATAAGAAAATACTTTACTAGTTTATAGCTTCTTATATCTAAAGATATATCTAGATATAGTCTATATAAGAAGAGTAAACTCTAAAGTATTACTTAGCTAGTATAAATAATCTAGATACTCTTCTTAATATTTAGTCTTATATTTACTCTAATCTATTAATATTAGAGTATAAACTTACTAGATATCTTAAAAAGTATATATTATATTTACTATTATTATAATTAGAAATACTAATATCTATTATAATAAGAAGAAAGATTAATTCTTTAGAATTCTAGAAGGAATATAAGAATAAATTCTTAATTCTTTTAAGTATTACTTATAATATTCTCTCTATTCTTATAATAAATACTAGAGTTAAATATCTATTTAATTTAGTATAGGATATCTACTACTACTAATATAGATAGCTAGATATAAAAATAGTCTAGGATATTATAATATTCTAGTATAAAACCTAGTTTAATATTAAAATAGAAGAACTATTTAATAAGAATATATCTTTAGATTCTATCTAAGAAGTAGATAAATAGAGAGAGACTAAGCTTACTACTAATATATCTAAACTAATTAGTAATAGTAAAGATTCTAAGAATAATAATCCTATTAGACTAATTAAGTATAAGTTTATAATAAAGAGTTAGCTTTCTTATCCTTCTATAATATTAAGTATATAGAAGTAATAGAGAAATAAGCTAGTTAATAGTAAAGATAAAAGTAGTCCTTATCTTCCTTCTTATAGAGATAATAGTAATACTTAAAGATAGTCTAGATTAAAAGAAGTAAGAAAGTATAGTAAACCTAGTAATAATCAATTTATATTATATTAGTATAAATATATAAATATAATAAATACCTAAGTTATTATATAAAGGCTTCTAAACCTTCTATATATAATCTATAGATATTACTACTATATATATATAATCAAATTACTTAAAAATATAGAGAAAAAACGTATAAATAATATAAGTCATAAGATCAAGAAATTCTGCTTACTAAAAAGGCCTATAGGCGCCTATAATACCCACAGCCTGTGGGCCCTAAGGGTAGGGCCCGTCTATAGGCCTATCTATAGGGCCCATTTCCCGCTTATATAAGGCCCGTGGGCTATGCCCACCCGCCCGTCCATGGGCGATGTCGCAGTCTAATGATAGCTATAGGGCCCATTTCCCGCTTATATAAGCCCATGGGCTATGCCCACCCGCCTGTCTATGGGCGATGTCGCAGTCTATATAGGAGTCCTATCACTCCCTATAGGAGTCCTATAGAACCACTATAGTAATGGGACCAAAATTTTGGCTAGTCCCATAGGAGTGATGGGACCAGGATATGGGACCAGGATATGGGACCAAAATTTTTCTAGTCCTATGGGAGTTGGCAAGGTCTAGAATCTATTAGTATAATATTTATTATTCTTATATATATAGGTAAGTATCTCGTTATTTACTATAAGAACAAAGAAACATATAACCCTAGTAGCTATCATTGTTATATATATGATTCGGTGCTATATTTATAAAGGATCTTACCTACCAAGAACTTGCCTTTAGCAAGGATTAGTCTCTGCATAGAGAATACCAATATATTGCTTCTCCCCTATCATTATTCCTTCCTAGCCAATAGGACTAGCCTGAAAACTAGTATTCTTTACACTTACCTCGCCTTGTAGATGTTTGCAAGGTTTGTATAAGGAGACAGGATACGACCTATAAAAGTCCTGCTAGGCAGGTTTCCTCTCTTCTCTTTCCTTTTACTCCCTATACTTAGAATCCTCGTTAAATGTACTCTTTTTGATTGAAGATCTAGCTGGTAACAGAATTTATATAATAGTAGGTATAGTAGGTATACCCGCAATAGGTAGATACGCCTATAGGCTGTAGGCGTTATAGACGGGCACTCGAAAATCCAAATAGCCCACTGCCCACCGTGGACAGGCGATGGGCACCTCCTAGGTGCCCATAGACGGGCGATGTCGCAGTCTAGGAATGACAAGAGCGGCTCTGCCGATGTTGGATTGTATGAACTTGTACTGTGTAGGGTGTATGATGACATCACTGCTACACGGATAAAGGAAATATTCTAGGCGCCTAGCGTAGGCAGCCATTCAACTATGACTCAAGGTGCCAGCCTTTCAAGGTTAGAAGGAATACAGATGAGTCAGACCCAAGTCCCCAAGCCTCGTGAATCAATACTTATTTGATGAAGATATCAAAATTGAATACCCAATAAAGTGAAGGAGAAAAGCAAAGAAAGAAAGCAAATCAAAAGATAAGGATCTACACCAAATCACATGAGGGGGTCAATGCTCTAAAATGATTGGCTGACCTCTCCTGCGGCTGATCCTATGAGGTGATTGCCCGCATGGGATGTTGTCACATGTGGACATGTGGACATGTGGGACTTAGGCAGGAAATCGTGACATTTAAATCCGAAAGTTACCATCCAATTACATTTCAGTACTGGTATATTTACTTAAATAATATAGGGGTTACATATCAACATGAAGTACTAAACTTCCCTTTGTATGTATCATTACCTTAACAGAACGGAGGTATTGGAGTACCAAATGATGAGATCAGCTGGTTCTCTCAAATGACGCCCAAAACAAGCCCCCCCTTTTTGCGCTCTGATACTCTTCCAACACCCAAAACCAAACTAACCCTTTTACGGTCAGTCCATTGGTCTCATGAGCCTTGGGAGAAACTCGGAATCTCCATTAAGCGCCACCCCGCAGTTTATCATCACACCCTCAGCCCCATAACTGACTCACAGTTCGCTTTCAACATTCCCTCTTTTCTTTCTTTCCTCTTTTTTCTAAATCTTCTCTTCCTCTCCTCTTTACTTTTCCAACTTTATCCTTTCTATTTTCATTTGGTCCATTCTCTATCGATGGACCATTACCCTCTTCATCAAATTGACTCATTCGGCCATTGGAGCCTTAACGCCGAGACTTAGGTCATATTCGCTTATCGCCACTCAAGAGAGACAAAGAGGTAGACCTGACAAATCACCTGTTTTTGCCTGGTGATTCAACTTCCATTGAGTTCCATAAAACACTCGCTCATCAGCTTTCGCCATCCATCTTCCCACTCTTCCTGGTGTATTCATCCCCTCCCCTTCTCTTTCCGGAAACCCTAGCCCTGGACACCATTGACCACTTTAACCTCTCATTTGCCAATTACCGTTGGATCAACGGTATTTAATCCGGAATGACTTCGTCTACCGGCTGGCAGCCAGCCAAACAGCCGACCGCCATGCATCGTCTCCCATCCGTTTCTAGCCTCATGTCACCCCCAGAGACCAAGCCTCTCGAGAGCTTTCCTGCCTCGCTTTCACCGTTTGCAAAGCCTCGAGACTCTTCAACTGGTGACATACAGCTTCCACCCATCTCGGCTGATCGAAAACGAACCCAGTCAGAGATGGACCTCCCATCGCCACCTGTGACTCCCTATACGGGGAACAAGAAGAGCAATTCCCACGCCTCGGACCAAATTGAAAGGGATCTGGGATCCCCCAGGGACCCTGTCCTTTTCCCCCCTCAGGATTCCGTTACTGACGTTGCTACGGATGAGCCGTTGTTTGGCCCCGTTCACCCTCCATCTGCAGAGGCACTGGTTGAAAAGCACATGAATTCTCATATGGCAATCTTTCGCAATAAGTTGAACAAACCCACCCGAGATGAATATCTCCTGGCGCTTTCCTGTGTTCCCATTGTTTCGACCCAGTACAATCGCAATCCGGCTGCCTGGGCCCGAGAAGAACGGGAGACGCTAGAGCGCCAGATGGCCATGATGAACCGCTATCGCCCAGGAGATTACGAACCCAAGTTGAAGAAGATTGCTCCTGCGCCAGTGAAAAGATCGGGAACTCAGCCGCGCGTGCAGCGAACCCGCGTCAAACGCACCCCTAAATCCACACCCAAGCAGCAGGTGTTTGACAACTTTGATCCCCCCCAAACCCCGCTTACCAAACCGCGTGCCTTGGGTACAAATCGCGATGACACCGATTATCACTCACTCAAGGACTATGCGCCCCCGGCAGATACGCTAGGCAGTAATGCCAAAGCATTGAAGGCCGATTGGAAGGGGCAGATGTTGGATTTGAGCAATGACCCGGACAGAAATATTCTCAGTCCCGCCGAGCTCAATCTTGCCTCCACCCTAAGACTTTCATGTGCGACCTATCTATGCAGCAAGCGTCGAATTTTTGAAGCTCGGGTTCGAGCTCTGGGTGTTGGCAAAGAATTTCGCAAGACAGATGCCCAGCAGGCTTGCAAGATCGATGTCAATAAAGCCAGCAAACTTTGGACCGCTTACGAACGTGTGGGTTGGTTTAAAGCTGAATATTTCCATCAATACCTAGCATGATATCGCAGGCCACGTGCTTTGATGGTACCGTGATAAGGATGCCGCCAGTTCATCACAGCCCGTGTGTGTCGCCTCCCATCACCGGCCGAGTCATCGATGACACCGTTTCCAATAACTGACCTCTCCACCCCAGTGTCTTATCACTGTGCAATACAGCCCTCAACTATTAATCCAGATTTGAGTGTTTCTCTCTCTGCACCTGACCAAGACGAAACGTATGGGTGTTCCTTGGATCAACCGATCAACCCATCTTACCTCTTGGGCCTTTCGGCTTCCTTTTCGATTGCTATTTCGCTTTTACGACTCTTCATGACACATTCTCTCTTTTTGTTTTTGTTTTGAGATTCCCCCCTTCTTAGTTTTCTTTTCTTTTCTTTTGCATACAGACACCCCATGGGCTTTGATTTTCAACTTTGGCTGCTGGCTATGGCGTTTGTGTGCTTCAATTCCGTTTCGCTTTGGTCTAGAATGGCAGGCTTGGTTAGCCACAGGTGTTTTTCGTTTCTCTATTGCGATTGAATTTTATTGCTTCATGGTTCTCTTCCCCCCTTTCTTTTCCAGAAAGGCAATAGCACATAGGATAAGGCTTGATACCCTGACCAGATGTGGTTTTCCTACATCACAATGAATTGATATGAAATTGAGTTAAATGTAAATGATTTATACTATTACATATACTAATATTTTTTTAATAGTTAGTAGTATATATATATATAGTACCTAAGTAGTTTCCAAGGTTCTAATTAAACCCCAAAATAAAGCGGTGGGGCGCAATCATAATCCTCCGGCAGCCTCGGGGGCGCCACCTTTTTTTGACGTATCCCTTCTATCATCTTTCCGCTTCACTCCAATCTGGACCATCCAATTTATTATCATCGTCTTGGTCAACTATGTCTCAGGAGGTGACTCGTGCTGAGTCCATCGAGGAACAGGAGCGTGCAAGGGAGGATGGCGACAAGAAGCCAAAGTCTCGCCGACCAGCCAGTAGGTCCCTGGGATCTCATTAACCCTTTGTCCCCAACTAACCTGTTCGTACCAGATACTGCTTTCCGCCAGCAAAGATTGAAAGCGTGGCAGTAAGCTTGAGATGCCTGTATCTGCCCTAGGACCACCGCGCTAACCTTCCACTAGACCGATCTTAACCCCTAAAAGCGTTCTACCTCTGTTTTTTATCGTCGGCGTTATCTTTGCCCCGATTGGCGGTGTTCTCCTCTGGGCAAGCTCTCTAGTATGCCGAGTTTCATACCCTCCTTGACAGAACAGCTCTGACGAGCCATGTGCTCTAGGTCCAAGAAATTTCCATCGATTACTCCGACTGCTCCAGACAGGCACCGACCGACAGCTATGCTACCGTTCCTCATTATTCGGCGACCTTCAAGTCTTCTAAAGCCATATCAGCACCCACCTGGCGCAAGTCCGTCAATGAGTCTGACTCGGGCGCCGTTACTTGCACTCTTCTTTTCGAGGTTCCGAATGAGCTTCCAGCACCGGTTTTCATGTATTACCGCCTCACCAACTTCTATCAAAACCACCGCCGATATGTTCAGTCCCTTGATTTGAATCAGCTGAAAGGAGATGCTGTCTCCTACAATACCATCAAGGGTGGCACATGTGATCCATTGGCGGTCAATACCACGGCAGAGAAGGTATACTATCCATGCGGACTGATTGCAAACTCGTTCTTCAACGACACGATTGGGAGACCGCAGATCCTAGATCCGAATGCACCCGCGAATGAAACGCAGTATTACGAAATGACCACGAAAGGCATTGCGTGGGACAGTGACAAGGAACTCATCAAAAACACAAAGTACAATATGAAGGACGTACTGCCACCACCAAACTGGGTCTGGGCCAGCGAGAACGGTGTCTATAAAGAGAATCCCAATCTACATGAAAATGAAGCTTTCATGGTTTGGATGAGAACGGCTGGTTTGCCATCGTTCAGCAAGCTTTCCCGCCGTAACGATACTCATGGCATGCCTGCTGCAAAATATTCCATCGAGATTGTTGATCGTATGTTATACTTACCACCTCGTTGTCCACACATTTTACTAAACTGTTTAGGTTTCAATGTCACCGAATATGATGGAACTAAGTCGATCTTGATCTCTACTCGAACAGTGCTTGGAGGCAAGAATCCCTTTATGGGAATCGCCTATGTGGTTGTGGGTGGAATCTGCGTTGTTCTCGGGGCTTTGTTTACTATCGCGCACTTGGTGCGTCCGAGGTATGATCTTTTTTTCTTTTCTTTTCCTTCTTTTTGAATCGAAGTTCCAAACGACTAACCTCTTACTAGAAAACTTGGCGACCACACCTATCTTACTTGGGATTCAAATCAACCGAGCACTGCCATCGCCACGGGACGGGATAATGCCCCGTAAGACCTTTTTTTTTGGCGTTTTCTTTCTGTTTCAATATGCCAATGTAAATAAATCCTTCTGTTCAATGACCTCATCGAATTTTTGACATCCCAATTCGTTTTTATTCTCTCCGATCCTTTATATGCTCGTACCCCCTTGCTCAAGACATGCCATTCCCGCATGACGAAACATTCTTTATGGAATCGGACAGGTTATATGATAACCCACCCCCCCCAATACTGGTCAAATTCGAGATGGTTCTTTTCTTGACTCTCTGTTCCTTTTGCTTTTACTCTCTTTTGGAACAGGTGTGAAGGGGGAATCAAAACCTGGGCTTCTTAACACCATGGTCTGTCACTCATTTTTCCAACTCGTCGTTCTTGTCACTCTTTTTCTGCAAGTTCGGTGCAGTCCCCTTACCTTCCAGAAAAGAGGCGGCTGTGCTACCGAAGACCCCGGTGCGGATTTCTTGCATGCACTAGGGCGTCTCCAGTCGGATGAAGCCGATCCTGCTATTTCGCAGGCCAGGAAGGCGCCAATCGAGATTGAGACCTGGTTCCATATCGTCAGCAGCAAGTCGGAGTCCAGCCAGGTCACTGATGATATGATCAATTCTCAAGTCAGTTGCTTCTTTTTCATCTGGTATCTCAAGTGCTGATCAATTCCACAGCTTTCTATCCTACAACAATCTTATGCAGACTCTGGCATCTCCTATCGATTGGAAGGTGTGACTCGTCATATCAATGATAAGTGGGCAAGTAATGGGGATGATGTGGCAATGAAAGCGGCCCTTCGAAAAGGAAGCTACCGGACATTGAATGTTTACTTCCAAACCGATCTCCAGGCCTCGCCTGGACAAGCAGGACGCGCTTTCGGGCACAGGGGTGCAGCCACCAACAATGACCTGGCATCGAGCGTTCTTGGATTCTGCACCTTGCCTGATTCGAGCGTCAATGCTACTAGCCCGGCTTCTCACTATGTCAAGGATGGCTGCAATGTTTTGGCCAAAACAATGCCCGGTGGCTCCTTGGATCTTTACAATCGAGGCGGGACTGCCATTCACGAGATTGGACACTGGAATGGCCTTTTGCACACATTCCAAGGGGAATCTTGCTCAGTAGATGATCTCGGTGACCACATAAGTGACACGCCACAGCAGTCCACCCCGACAGATGGGTGCCCTGCTCAGAAGGATTCTTGTCCGGACTCTCCTGGCCTGGACGCGGTCCACGACTTCATGGATTATTCATCTGATGTATGCTATGAGAGCTTCACACCCGGACAAGGAGAGCGCATGCGGAATATGTGGGCATCAATGCGTGAAGGAAAATAGCACGACAGTGACTGGCCACGAGTCTAATGCAAGCTCTGTATGGAGTCCATTCGAAGCTATATGTACACCCGCACAAGACGCAAGGTCAGAAGTAAGCTAGCCGGCGAGGCTAGTTGGTTGCTGCCATCTACAGAAATGCTACCTGTCTAAAGACACTCTGAACGAATATCATGCGTGAATATTTGGATACAATACAGTCAAGGGACGTTAAAAGACTAGTTTCCTCCCGATTAACACCATAAATGTGTGTGCTTCTTCTGATTTCCCATACACCGGGGGCTCGAGTAAAATCGTACAAGCATTTGCAAGGCCGTTAAAGGCCAATCAAGCGAGATGCAAGGCGTAAGTAGCCTAGTTTAACTTGCCCATAGATTGGAACACAAAGCGCAAAAGAGAAAGCAAAGAAAAACAAAAAGTCATTTGAAGCCCCAGTGGCAACAAAATGGCCGATTAGCGCTTGCGTTTGATCCCGCGGTCATTGTCTTCGTGGTCGGTTTCCTTGTCTTTACGTTTTGCCTTTTCCTCAAGCGCGTCCCAGTCCTCACCACTCTCCTCGTCACCGCTGAAGTCTTCCTCGCTAGCATCGGCACTCGCGTCATCATCAAATTCGCTGTCTTCCTCGGAACTCTCGTCCCCGGCTGCAAGCTCCGAATCGGACAACTCGAAAGCCGACTCCTCTTCCTCATCTGAACCGTTCTCAGAGTCTGACTCGGCTGATAGGAAAGACCACCCCCCATCGGCAAAGAAGCCGTACGGATCGCTGACGACTGTTTTCATGATCGTGGTCCAATTGAGGTTGAGCGGACCCTCGGTGAACGCAATATCAACAGAATCAAGCCAGTCCTTAACACCTTCCAGTGCCTCAACCGGAATCGTGTTGATATGAACGGGAGTCCGGCGGAAATCCTTGAAAACGAAGACCATGTCGAAGTTTTTCAGTCCAAACTGCGCACAAATTAGTAAACCAGGCAGATAAAATGGCTGTAAGTGGAAAACATTACCTGGACTCTCTCTAGATGGGCAATCTCGATTTCATTCAATGTGACGGTTGTGAAAGGAGGTTCAGTTAGCTGAACCAGGGCATCTGTAGTCGGTTGAATCAAGACATTGGAACGGTTTGGAACACCGGTAAATCCAATTTCCCTGAATGGGATATCGACATCGACGCCCTCGTCCTTGCCTGCGTCCGCAATCTTCTCGGCAAAGGCCTTGAACTCGCGGTCCAACGCAGCTCTCCGCCGTCTTTCCTCCTGTTCAGCCTCGAATTCTTCCTCATCTCCGTAGCGGTGTTTGCGTCGTCGGTTTCCAGTTTCATCGAATTGCATTTCAGTAGCCTCGCGATAGAATTGAATATCCTTTGTCTTTCGCTTTCCAATCATGATTGGCGTCTTGAGATGCACATGGATGAGAACAATCAATTCATGGGCGCATGGTTGGAAGAACAGATGCTTCACGTTGCTGAAGAGCACGTCGACGTGTTCATTGCGGAAGGGCGATAGGTACCGAAGACCATTCTGGTGAATCTCGACTTCTCCCGGAACACGCTTGCCATCCAGAGGAGGTCGAAGGTAGACGTCGGGAAGTTTCACTGGACGCCGGTTCCTAATCTCAACCAGTTTATCCTGCTCAACAACATCTTCCAATTCCTTTTTCTCCTGCTCTCGTCTCAATGCCGTCTTGCGAAGTTCGGTGATATCCTGGGCGACTCGTGCAAGACGGTCATTATCCTTGGACCGGAGAGTGAGATTGCGAACAAAATGAGCTGACAAGTCCTCAAAGGGCTGGTCATCCTTTCGACCCACACCCTGACCTGGAGACAGGAAGTTGATGCGTAGGTAGGCGTATTCTCCTTCGTCGCTCTTGCTGGCGTTCTTTATGGTGTTGATATGAAAGGGAACGGGTCGGCCCATGATAGGCACAATCACAGTTGAAGTCTTTAGGTCGACGTAAACTGTAAGGTCTTTGACCTTGGCAGGGAGTTGGTTGTCGCGCTTGTAAGACTCAAAACGCTTGAATTTCTTCTGTGCCACTCCATTGTCATCTCCCGTAGTACCTGTGAACCGATCCAGGCCTTCCTTTGTTTTTTTCGCAGCCAGCTCTTTCTGATGCTCTCGACGACGGGCTTCAGCTCCCTCATTGACTTGAGTGGGTCTTTCAGCACGAAGCTTGGTTCTTGTGACGTTTCTACCAGCAGTCGCGCTAGACTTCGTCTCCTTTTTCTCCTTCACGGGCTTCTCCGGTTCTTCCTCATCACCGAAATAAAACGAGATCGAGTCCATGTCAATACCGGCGTCTTTGGTAAAAATGTGAGGCCCACTTTCCCCGACACGAACAGTATCGGTGATGACCATAGAATAGCCACCATTCTTGGCATTCTTCGAGTCCGGATCCTTCACATCAGTCAACCCGATCGTGATAGACAGCGTCATGCCGTTTTTCAAGACACGGTTGTTCTTGGCATTGAGGACCATGTTGGCATCCCGAAGCTCGATTCCAATCCCGGCGCCAACGTTCTTGACAAAGTGTCCCTCCAGCTCAGGCTTCTTGGAACGGACGAGGCTCAGCGCTTTGTTGTAAACGTCCTTAGCGACCACGCCATCTCGAACCTCTTTCATGGTTGCTTCATGAAGGCTCAGCAGCAAGGCATAGTTTGCTTCTTGTGATTTGGTCGGGTCAACCAAATAAGTACGCCCAATGAGCGAACTATAAGTCTTGTATCGGATTCCAAAGCTAGACAAAATGATGCCGGGTTCGAGGTTTTTACTGTCGGGAGTCGCTGTGAGCTTGAGGTCGTAGGCGCCTCCACTTTGAATTACAGGCCCGTAAGCCCAGTCGATTTGCTGAGAATCAAATTCCGAGGGCAGCCGCGCCAGCTTGTTGAAAAATTTCCCATCGTCAATCTTTGCATCAACCTTTGCAGCAAGGGCCTTATGTGTCATCTTCTTTTCTTCGTCGAGCAAACGTGACATCTCATCGACAAAGTACTCTGACATAAGGCCACTGCAAGCCCTGGAAGCGTTGCGGATTGAAACCTTTTTGAGGCTATATCAGCAAATATTCACTTGTTAAACAGTGTCATAGATAAACCAACCAATTCATCAGAATCTTTAACTGCAAAAGCAGCCGAGAGCGCAGGTGCTACGTCAACTTCTTCCACTTCTTTCGATAGATCTGCAAATGCACGTTTCCATTCATCCGCGAAGGGTCCCGAAGCGGTGTTTTTGGGCAAGGTACCGACTTTGTTCTGCAGTTCTCATGGTTAGTGGAAAATCAACCTAGTTATTCAAAGGTTATTTTAGCTCACCCCTGCGCCCTTGATCACATCCAAGCATTTCTCAAATGCTTTGGTCTTTGATTCTGGGTCTTTGGTAGTGACCAGAATCTCGACGGGGATCTTTCCTTCTTTCAGCGGCTCCAGGTGTTTCGCTTGAATTTGTTTTAATCAGCTATACGGCGCGCAAAAGTCCATGGATCGATAATCACCTTTCTTGGCCGTGGTGACCACGTAAATCGCCTCAGTTGTGAGAACAAACAGTGTCGCTGGGAATTCATACCCGAGAAGCCAAAACTAAGCACAATTTTAATTAGTAACGGTGTCATGAAGCTTATGGGCATCTATGGGACCGGGATAGGAATTTGGAAGATAATCCACATACATGCATCGCGTTGTTCTTCTGGAATGAGTTCTCCTCATCGGTCTTGCCCATCAGAATGACTATGGACCCTGCATTGCCAAAGAGGGCATTGCCGGAGCGCTTGTCGGCCTTCCATGACGCATAGAAACTAGAAAGACGGTTGAAAAAGTTATTATTATCAATGGTGATCTCCTCGGCCATGGTGATGGCTTGATGCGAGCAAGATATGCCGCAGTCAGAGAATAAGTTGATGGCAAGAGAGCTCGGTGGAGAAGCGTAGGAGCTATCGTAGGTACGTCCGGGTGTCAAATTTGTTGAGAATGAAGAAGAAGGTAGATAGGAAATGAAGGCAGCATCAATGCGACAGCTGCGATGATGAGAGACAAGACACCGATAGAGCTGGGTGGTGGAAGAAAAGACAAAGATAGAAAGGGACGGCCTAGGGGAAAGCGAACGCGAAAAGCGCGTTGTTGCACTTAGGGTCTCTCTCGATTACCGTATCAAAGTATTACCACTTTTGTACTAGCGTTATTTCTTTTATCTCTCTTCTTGTTGAATCCGAACATGTTTTGTGAATATCTCTTTTCACTACTTTCTTTTTGTTTTTAACTTTCAAGTCAACATGGCATATATGAGCCTTCATTTGGTCATTTGATTTGATAACAATCACACCCTGTGATGCTGCCCTCTTTTTCCGCCTACATCACCTGCGCTTCGGAATTCACTATTGACATTGAGCTAGTCTCTCTTGGAGACCCCACAAGCACCCTTTCCTACGATGTACACTGTGGCCTTTTAGTTGTCCGTAAACAATGAAGTCTCCGATAGCTCCCATCCTTCTCGAGCCCCATCTCGGCGAACTTCCAGGAAGTTCGCGACGGATTTCTCGCAACGATGCAGCTACCGGAGCATCTGCCGCAGGTGTTCGCGCTCTCAGTGCACAGATGGTAGCCTTCTATTTCAGAGCGCCGATCAAAGCTTTCTTTCGTATGCGTGTCGAGTATGTAGTATCTGTGGACCTAATGATCTTTGTATTGACAATATTTCGTCTAGTTATATGGTACACCCTCCCACCATCTACAATAGATGAGAAAATACAACCAACCCACCACTAGCCTTCGTTACTTATCATTTGAAACAGGCATTTGCAAGAGCTGTGAACCCCCGTGTCGCCGAAGGCAAATGGTCTCTGCATACGACAACCCCGGGATTATTGCTCCACGCCGTTCGGACATATGGCTGGCGTTTTATCCCGAATCAAGTTCTTCCACCGTTGATGGCAAATGCAGGGTGAGATATTCCCCAAGATAGGGGCCTAGGTGATTTGAAAGCGCTAACGATATATACCAGGGTTGGTGCCGTTCTCTACACATCCTATCTCCAGGTTTTGGGAGCCCTGCATGAACCTGTGTCCCAAGGGGTCAAGCGAGTCTGGCCCCCGGCTCCTCCTTCTGCAACATTTGCAGCTGGATTTACCGCCGGCACAATTCAGTCGATCGTAGCCGCCCCTCTAGACGCGTTACAGGTTCGCTTTCAAACCAGTGACATGCTGGAGGGCCAGTACCGGAGTATGTGGCACTATGGCCACCATAAGCTCAAACAGATTGGTCTCCGCGGGGTCTTTGCAGGCTGGACCCTGTCGTTTATGCGGGATTCACTCGGTTATGCTGTGTTCTTCTCCTCGTTCGAATACATCAAGTCACAGTCCTACTATTCCTTCGTGACTTGGTACTATGGCTCCCTGCAAGTCGATCATGTGGGCATGTTTTCATCGTCCGAGTCTAGTGATCGCGGTGTACCACTCATCAAACCACACTACGCATTGGAGCCATGTTTCCTGATGATGGCTGGTGTTGTGGCATCGATCGCTCAGCAAACCATTCAGCATCCTCTAAGTAGGATACAAGACCTTCACTTGGGTCGACTAGAATATCTGGATCACCAGGCCAGTCTCGTACCCTCGCGACAGAAGATGATACGATTATACTACCACGCCTATCAGGAGACCTTCAAGAGGTGCAAGCGAAAGGCTGCCCGGACCGGAGGCTGGCCCTCCTGGTTGTTCCGTGGGTTTATCGGAAGCTCTCTTCGCCAAGTACCTAGCACCAGTGCCGGCCTGATCATTTTTGAATTGGTGCGCCGACGGTACGCAAATCCGGCAGACGCTGTCCATATTCAAAGTGATGGATATGACATCCTTCTCACTTAATGGTTTATATGACAGGTTTTCTTCCCCCCCCCCCCCTCTCGTCTTGGCCTTTTTGAAACCTATCTCTTTGCTTTGCTTTTCTTCTTTTCGATTGTTCATTCTGGGAGGGCGTTACAGGCATGGACTCTTGTTTCATTAGACCTACATAGACTTATGTACATATACAAGCGATACCCGACTCCGGATACCTGGCAAGATAACTTTGATCACTGATACAAATATAGTGGAACTCGAATGTAAACGTGGGTTCTTGGAGGCACCTATATAGGGGTAAATACTTTTGTCCTACATTCGAGAACCCAAGAAGGTGTTATTACCTATTTAGGTAGTACTTATAGTATGTAGTGTACGTAAATAGTAATCCATTTGTCGATCCATCCCGCATTTGATGATACGATCTAGTCCGTATTAAGACTAGTACGTACCCTGTATGCGTACAAATACCGACCACTTGGCATTACATAGTACATTTTGGATGTCTCTCTTATTATTTAGACTTGTCCTCTTTTCTCGATTTCGTACTTCCATACCCCTTACTATTATAACCTAGCTTCTCAGACAACTTGATGAAAATCATCTGAATCCCTCTATTCTATTCTATATTTGACTTTCCTAGGCTGTGTAATGCTCTTACTTGGCTCGGGACCCTTACTTTTTGCCCAAACGCACCCCCTCTCTCCAAATCTCCGCCTGACCATCACCCCATTTTGACGGTACTTCGTCATCCTGCGTCGCGTGTGACTTTACGTAGCTAGCCTGCGGCCACATCGCCTGATTGGCGCCCTATCGCGGTCTAATACAGTGACTTTCAAGGTTGTGCCCAGGTGATACCGTTGCTGACTCCTTGCGGAGAACCTCTTATCGATATCATTAATTCCATCGACTCCGCATTCTTTTCTCCGCGACAAAGGGCTGCAAGGTTCAGCCCGTCAATACCGCCATCATTTCTCCGACTTCTCCCTCACGCGCCTCTAACATACCCCTCCAGTCCATCCAGTCTATACCCTCTGATTCCCGCTCGACACATTCGGCTAAGTTATCGGAGTCCAGCGAGAAGGGTAGTCGAAGGTCTTCCCACTCGTCTGCTCGCTCGGTCGGGTCTGACTTCTCAATCTGGTCAGACACCGGTGACCTCGCCGAGCAGTTCGCCGAGGCTGAAGATCCACTGCAGATTCACCTTCGCAATTCCTCAGACCGACAGCTCTTGCGTCGAAAGGAGCGAAGGAAGCAGCCCAAACACGTCCACTATCCTTCAAACTTGAGCAACGACCGTTCCGGGGTCGATATTGAAAAGATCAGAATACCAAATCCTCCCCCGCGGCATATTTCGAAAGTTGAACGCGTTCTGGCCGCCATAATGACCCCCAGAAATGAACCAAACACCAAGATGCACGGCTTAGTCGGGAAGCCATTACTGTGAGTGCCCCGAAGCCTAAATACCGTAGTATTACCACTGATTCGAGTTTGCATGTAGTTACTTCACGAGTGTGTTTGTATCACTGGGTGTCTTTCTTTTTGGTTATGACCAGGGTGTAATGTCGGGCATCATAACGTTCGTGTCTACTCCCCCGAGCATAAACTCTCCATGGAGATTAGGAGCAGAATGTGGCTAACAGATGCAGTGGCTGGTACTTCAAAGATTACTTCAACCAGCCTTCTCGGGCTACAATTGGTACAGTGGTTGCAGTTCTCGAAATTGGAGCATTTATATCCTCGCTCCTTGTGGGACGTGTTGGTGATGTGATCGGCCGTCGAAGGACTATACTCTATGGCTCCATAGTGTTTTTCATTGGCGGTGCTTTTCAAACATTTGCCACAGGCATTCCCATGATGATGGTCGGCCGTGTCATTGCTGGCCTAGGCGTTGGTGCCCTCTCTACCATTGTGCCGGTTTATCAGTCTGAAATTTCGGTTTGTAATTCCCTTTCTCCCTCCATCCCCAAGGCCTTTTGTTCTCAGTCCCCACGGCCTTTTGTTGCCCCCTCCCCACTCTCTTCTCTGGTATGCTGACGAATTTCAAGCCTCCCCACAACCGTGGGAAGCTCGCATGCATCGAATTCACCGGCAATATTGCTGGGTATGCGACTAGTGTGTGGGTAGACTATTTCTGTAGCTTTATCGACAACGATTACTCCTGGCGCCTCCCACTCCTTTTCCAGTGTATCATGGGTGCCTTGCTTGGAGTTGGCAGTCTGATGATCTGTGAATCACCTAGGTGAGTAGAAACCTCCTCCAACTTCTGCCAGGCTAACTCCTAGGTCCCTACTTAGGTGGCTTCTTGATAATGATCACGACGAGGAGGGCATGGTGGTGATCGCAAATCTTTATGGCGAAGGCGATCTTCTTAATGACAAAGCCCGCCAAGAATATCGTGAGATCAAGATGAATGTCCTCGTCCAGCGCCAGGAGGGCGAGCGATCCTACTCGGACATGTTCCGCCGGTATCGCAAGCGTGTTTTGATTGCCATGTCGGCTCAGGCCCTAGCTCAGCTCAACGGGATCAACGTCATCTCATACTATGCGCCTCTCGTTTTTGAATCGGTATGACCACCATATCCTGCTATGAATCTAGTGTCTCCCTCCCGCGACGCCATGTCGGATCCAAACAAAATCCAAAGTGATTCAGGATTATGCTGACCAAATCCTCGATATAGGCCGGCTGGGCTGGACGGGATGCTATCCTGATGACTGGAATCAACGGTATTTCATACTTGCTGTCTACCATACCACCGTGGTATCTCGTGGATGGCTGGGGTCGGCGACCGATCCTACTTTCGGGTGCTGTTGCTATGCTCATTTCGCTTTCTCTTATATCCTACTTTATTTACATTGAAATTCCCGCCACGCCAACCCTGACAGTCATCTTCGTTATGCTCTATAACGCAGCCTTCGGGGCATCTTGGGGCCCCATTCCATGGTTATACCCCCCGGAGATTTTGCCTTTGAGTATTCGTGCCAAAGGTGCAAGCTTGAGCACCGCTTCAAATTGGGCATTCAATTGGCTCGTGGGCGAGGTGACCCCTGTTCTTCAGGAAGTTATCAAGTGGCGGCTATATCTGGTCCATGCATTCTTTTGTGCCTGCAGTTTTGTGCTTGGTAGGATCCCTCATCCGTGGTCATCCACTAAGAAGCAGGATACTGACTATCACCACAGTTTATTTTTTGTATCCCGAAACGAGTGGAGTCCGCCTAGAAGATATGAACGTTCTTTTTGGCGATGCTTCCACCGCCATGCCAACACCCGCCACTCAAGGCGAGCGGGGGTCGCTAATGGGTGCTGGCTCACCCGTCCCATCGCTTGACCTGCGTCGACAGTATGGTCAATTTGGGGCAGAGAATTCTATTCCTGGTCTAGATATTGACCCGCCGACTTCGAGCCATGAAGGGGCTAGCAAACGCGGACGCTCGGATTCTCACCAGGGCAGCGTTCGCGGCGAGGGAATTGGTGGCTGGATCTCAAACATGGTCAGTCGAAACCGAGGAGCGGGCCCCAGTACTACTAGCAGTCAATATAGACGTTTGGAGCAAGGAGAAGGAGACGAGCAATGAAAAGGTTACGGATGATTGTAGCCTGGGACTGAATAAAGGAAGCAAGAAAGACCAAAGAATTCGATGTCATATATTCTCCTTTCCCTATTTACCAATGCCTTCTGTTGATTTCGTTGTGTACACGTCCGCGGTACATAGGTTTTATGTATAGTATCCTTACCTATATACGTTATGTATGTATGATATCTGCTAGTCGCATTAGCATCCATAGATATAAATGCCATCCGCAGATACAACATACATAGCATGTACTATATACTATGTACGTAAGTTTTGAAACCTCCATAACTATGAACGGATATTTCAAGTATGTATATTAATAGGATATTTCTAGTATATTTATAGTGTACTAGGCTGTAACTGGGAATTACAAGGACCATGTTCTGAAAACGGCCCGCTAAAAGTGGACTTTGTTTATCCTCCTTGAGGCCACGGATCTCACTTTCTCCTTTATTCTCTCAGCCCACTCTCTTGTTTTACTTCATTTCATTTCAATTTTTTTTCTTTTTCTTTTTCTTTTTTTTTAAATCTACTCCTGGCATTGCTTCCGGTCTATCCGTTAGATTTGCCTATTCTATCACTCATTTGCCCAAGGGAATGGCTATGTTCGCTTAAGCTATCCGCCCTTCTATTATCGGTCTACCTCGGTATTCCCCAGTTTAACTTCCTACTGTTCTCCCATTCTGTTGGCCACATTTTCTTTTTGAAAATATCACAAGGCGCACTATGGCGGGCATAGACACTGCCGTGAGCACGGGCGCCAAACCCGAGTCCGACATCCGTCGAAGAAATGTCCCTGATACTAGCAAACTTCATGTGGACTCAAACCGGAACAATGATAAAGATGTGAAGAAAGCTAGAAAACAGGTGAGATAGCCTTCTTCGACATCATGATATCCGCTCTTCTAACCCACCTTGGACAGTCACCCTCGTTCCTCCATGTGTTAGCTAGCTGGGAGCCGATCATTGCTCCCATCATCTTAACTGCCCTCGCCCTCTTCACCCGCCTGTACCAGATCGGTCGTTCCAACATTGTGACTTGGGATGAGGCCCACTTCGGTAAATTCGGTTCCCACTATCTCAAACGCGAGTTCTACTTCGATGTCCACCCGCCTTTGGGGAAGATGTTAGTTGGCCTGTCCGGGTATCTTGCTGGTTATAATGGGTCTTTTGAATTCAAGTCTGGCGAGAAATATCCAGAAGATGTGAACTATACCTTTATGCGGGCCTTCAATGCTGCCTTTGGTATAGTCTGCATTCCCCTTGCCTACTACACTGCGCGAGAGTTGAACTTTCGTCGGGCCACAGTCTGGTTGATCAGCCTGATGGTGCTGTGTGAGAACTCCTACGCGACAATTTCTCGGTTTATACTTCTTGACTCCATGCTGCTCTGCTTCACATTTACTACCACAATGTGCTGGGCAAGATTCCACCGGTTGCAGCGTGATAGCTTTTCACTGGAATGGTATGCCTGGCTCTGTTTGACTGGCTTGAGCATCGGATGTGTGTGCAGTGTCAAATGGGTCGGATTCTTCTGCACTGCTCTCGTCGGTCTTTATACTATTGATGACCTTTGGAATAAATTTGGCGACCTGAAGATGCCACGGGTAAGTGCCTGCTTTCAGCACTCCCACTCCCCCCAAAGTCGATCACCGATTAGTTCGCTAATACAGATGCGTTTGAACAGGCTGTGCTCGCAAAGCACTTGGTCGCTCGTGTTGTGGGATTGATCGTTATTCCAATCTTGGTCTACATGTTTTCCTTTTATCTGCACTTCTTGGTGCTGGCGAACAGTGGTCCAGGTGATGCCCAGATGAGCTCGCTTTTCCAAGCCAATCTACAAGGTACTGAGGTTGGCAGAGACAGCCCTCTTGAGCTTGCACTTGGGTCGCGTATCACACTCAAAAATATGGGATACGGAGGAGGGCTTCTGCACTCCCACGTTCAAACCTTCCCAGAGGGATCTATGCAGCAGCAAGTCACCTGCTACCACCACAAAGATGCCAACAACGACTGGTTCATCTACCCCAACCGACAGGAGCCGGACTACGATGCCACTGCTGATCTGCGGTTCGTTGGCGATGGCGATGTCATTCGGTTGATCCACGGACAGACAGGTCGCAACTTGCATTCCCACGCCATTCCAGCACCAATCACTAAATCACACCACGAGGTATCATCTTACGGAAATATTACCATTGGAGATGACAAAGACCACTGGAAAGTGGAGGTGGTGGATGATGTTGCATCCCGGGACCGATCTAGGATCCGGACACTCACAACAGCATTCCGACTCCGCCATCCGGTCCTAGGCTGCTATCTGCGGGCAGGAAATGTCAATCTACCCCAATGGGGCTTCAAGCAGATTGAAACAACGTGTACCAAAGAAAACAAACCCGGCGATGTGTACACTCACTGGAATGTTGAGTCTCATACTAACGACCGCTGTAAGCTTATATCTTTTTCAGAAACTTGATATTGAAGAGCCCGATCAGACTTATTGACCTATTCACAGTGCCCCCCGGTGACCCTGGCTCCTATAAATCGCCCTTCTTGAAGGACTTCATCCACCTGAATGTGGCCATGATGACCTCCAACAACGCTCTGGTTCCTGATCCTGACAAGCAAGACGACTTGGCTTCCAAGTTTTGGCAATGGCCGATTCTCAATGTTGGCCTGCGCATGTGTTCTTGGGATGATAGCGTTGTCAAATACTATCTCCTAGGAAACCCTCTGGTCTATTGGGGAAGCACTGCAGCTCTTGGTGGATTTGGTCTTCTATTCCTTTGGTACCTTCTGCGCTGGCAGAGGGGGTACAATGATCTCAGCAACGAGGAGATTAGTCACATTCACTACTCTGGTTTGTACCCGGTTATCGGATGGGTGTTGCATTATCTTCCCTTTATCATCATGGCCCGCGTGACTTATGTCCACCATTACTATCCGGCTCTCTACTATGCCATCCTGAACTTCGGCTTCTGCATTGATTGGGTGACACGGAGGATGAACCCCAGATTATCTGCAGCGGTGTATGCCCTCCTTTACGTGGTCATTGTCGGATTGTTCATTCATTTCCGAGCCATTGTGTTTGGAATGGAGGGCTCTAACCAGCAATGGACTCACCTACGCTGGCTACCCGGATGGAAACTGGCGAATGTGAACTAAGTATGGATCGCTTGACGAGCTTCATGACCTGTTCTCGTCCTCTCTGCTTGTTAACTCGTGTTGACTACTTCAAACTGGACCTTAGATCAACACGGATAATTTCAGTTTATTTTCTGTACTTGTAAAGAAAAATGCCATGTTATTAGAGATAATTCAGTTCTCATTCCAACAGTCGTAGTCACGCTTGGTCCCTGGTAACGATTTAGTGGAATATGAAGATGCGTCGGGGGGGGGGCCCAGGGCCATATGCCACTGACTATTTATTATTACGGACTGCGAATTTAGCAACACCCTCCGGTCCAACCGTTGCCACCTTTGCGCATAGCATCATCCATCCCCAATGTGACAGTTCTAGGCACTCCGGTGTTTGCTCCTCCCGAGGCTCCGAATCCTTTCACGCCGCTCCGCCGATCATTGAGGTCGTATTTTCCCGTTTCGATGTTACGATAGATTCTCTCGGCCACCTCCAGGAATGCTCGTTCCACACCATCTCCCGATTTGGCGCTCGTTTCAACATAGCGAACCACATTATTCATGCGACACCATTCTTCGGCCTCCTCCTGGGTGACCTGCCTTTGATTTGATCCAGAACTGGCCCCCGTCAGATCAGTCTTATTACCGACCAAGATGACAACGATACCATCTTCTGCAATATGCCGTAAATCCTGTAGCCACTGAGTGCAGGATATGAAGGTCGAGTGCCTGGATATATCAAAGACTAGGAGAGCGCCAGAGGCGCCCCGGAAGTAAGAGCGGGTGATAGACTTGTATGTCTCTTGTCCAGCAGTATCCCACAGGGAGAGTTTCATGCGTTTCTGATTGGGAGAACCTTGTGGTTTTCGTGGAGGGGTAGGAAGCCCGGAGGTGGTAGATGCTTCTGGAAATGTATCACCTGACGATCCGGGAGAAGGCTCATCAAGTCCTAACTCTAATGAAGCTGGAGGACCAACTGGCACAATTCGTGACCCGAACTCGACTCCAATGGTCACATCATGAGATGGGGAAAAGCGGCCTTCACAAAGTCGGACGGTGAGCTATTGTTTGGGTTAACGTGAGGCACAAGGTCAAAGACCGATAGCACTTACGCTGGACTTGCCGGTGCCAGAGTCACCAATGCAGACAAGCTTAGCAATATAATCCCATGGCTGTGACATGGAGAGAGTAGAAATTTCAAATTCCAGAATCAGATATGAGAAAAGAAAGCGAAGGTCCGTTTTACCTACGATGTAGGTACGTTTGGAGATATGGATGGTTATCAGCTGAGTCATCTATCAAGCCTGACGTGCCCATATGACGCTTTCATCACCTGCGTGACCCTACCACATATACCAGCTCTCCTAGATTTGACATTATCTCAAACTAAATTCAAAGTTCTTCCTCTCTCTCTCTCATCCTTTTACTCTCTAATATCCGATCGTACTTGATTTCCTCAGCATATTCCCTTTGGTGATTTATCACTAGTCCTGTCCCACTCACCGTACTTCCTTGATTGCGATAACGGGCCATGTTCTCTGAATGTAGGAACTGGAAGATCTCCGAGTATTAGATGACTATATATGACTAACGCTTCGCCTTCACCTTAGATGCCTCACGATTCCTTGCTCAGTCACAGTCACGAGTAACCTCTCGGCCAGATGAGATTCAAAGAACGGGTCGTAACCGCCCTAGTCAACACCAAGGCAACCCTCGACACCCCTCATCACGCTCCTTCTTACGACCTAGCGATCCCTATCGACCGAGTGCATCCCAAGCATCTCAGTTTCCTTTTGCCCCCCGCGGCTCGGTTCAACAAGCTCCCCTGTTCTTCAGTGCCACTGATGAATTCCGAGAGGAGGATGACGAAACAGAACGTGAGCGAGAAATCGCTGATTTCTATGCACTCCAACGATCAAGACGGCATTTTGGCGACAGCAACTTGAAGGAATCTTCGGAACTTGACGATTCTGAACGTTCAGGTTTCGAGGAGCAAAGCTCACCATATGATGATCGTCCTGGCAAAGGCATCAAGAGCTCATGGCGGGGAGAAGAAGGTGTTTTTAGTGCTCGTCCTTTTCCTATCGAGTCTGTGGCAGAAGCCCCAGAGAATGAACCGGCATCTCTATCCAACCCAAGCAGTAGCAAAGTTCGAGGTCATCTGGTTGATGTCGGTCTGGAGGATTCTTTACGGACCGACCTTGACAATGACCAGGCGTTATCTAGTCCCAGTGCCAACGATCCACCTGTCCAGCGATTCCGAGAACGAGCACCACTGACAGACCCTTCTGGTCACAGCCAGCATGGACCTACTGTAGAGCAGACTGAGCTTTTATCGCAAGATGCTCGACGGCCGCCCAGCTCGGCAAGCTCATTCCCAACATCGGTCTCACCGCTAGCCTCAGAAAACACAGTGCACGATGCCTTTTGGGGCCAGTTATTTTTGATATCTCTCGCGGGATTGTTTGCTTCTGCATTTCTTGTATGGCTCCACACATCCACACCATCTGGGGACAAATCAAGATGGGGCGATACAATATACATGACTGTCCATGGATCTTTCTTCCTCCTCGGGATATATACTATTGTATCGATTCTTGTGTCCCTTCTTTGGTTGGCTTTACTACGATCCTATGTGCGACTTCTGGTCCATGTGATTCTAGTCGCCGTTCCCATTATCTTATACTCTTTCTCCTTATATCCTTTCATCTCAAGTTTCAAGGGACCATGGCATGGGACGAGTATCCAAGACAAAGCGATGAGATGGGGCTCTGCTGTCCCGTTTCTCATAGCTACCATGTGGATCTACAATGTTCTGCGTGGCCGTCAGTCTATAGGCAAGGCCATAGGCATTCTTGAGTTTGCCTGTCGAATCTTGGCCGCCAATCCCGAGCTTCTTGCTCTTGGTCTGGGTGCCTTGATCTGTGTTGTTTCCTGGACATGGATCTGGATGCTAATGTTCACTCGCGTTTTCTTGGGTGGTCACCTCGTTAGCTCAAAATCGTTCATTATTGACGTGGGTAGCTGGTGGCTCGGCATCTATTTCGTTGTTGTTTATCTATGGTCGATCGGTGTCATTGCAGGCATCCAGCGTGCCGTCACCGCTGCAACAGTGAGCCAGTGGTATTTCCATCGTTTAGCCACACCTGCCCCAACCTCGAGGCAAATTGTTCAGGCAGCCGTCGTTCACGCCGCCACAACTCTCTTCGGCACGATCTCTTTGTCTAGGCTACTGGGCCTACTGGTTCGAGTTCCTCTTCTCTTATTACCAGGTCGCATCTCCTCATTGCTCAGTCTGTTCGCCTATTCACTCGTCCCCACCCCAATTACTTACTTGACCAATCCTCTTTCTCTCACTTATGCAGCGATTCACTCGCAGCCTCTTGCCGCTTCCTCCCGGGGGTTGAGCCAAATGACTATTCTTGCTCCATCGGCGGCCTCAACCTCTTTACACCCTCGTTCCTATTCTCGATCCCCTGGGAACTCGGGGTCTTTACTCTCATACCGGCTGTCCAAGTTGATCCTCTACGCTGCCCGTTTCATGATGTCCTTGGCCTTAGGGTTTGGTGGTTGGGTGACCACTGCTCGGAGCCTGACAACCTCTGCGTCCGGTGGCACCATTCGTGGCAGTCTTTATGCCTACGTCGTCGGCCTCATTGCTGGAACAATTGGCTGGACCACACTGGGTGCAATGGAAGGTGTGATCGCAGATATTGTAGATGCAGCGGTCATTTGCTGGGCAAGCGAAGTCGGTATTTACGGCAGAGAAGCCCGGTATTGCCGTGAGGCTGGTTGGCTCTTTGGTGACTCACAGCCTCGCTTCGGACATGAATATCAAGAGGTCTAGTGGGAGGGGGAGGTTTGCCTTTCTCTGTACAATTGAGCGGTTATAATATTTCCATATGCTTTAGCGAAATTCTTGACTTTCATGTGAATTTTCTTTTTTTTTTTTTCTCGGATGACTTGACAAGCAAATATATTCTGCATTTACATTTTGGTGGCAAGTGATGCCAAAGCAGCTCTCTGAGAAAATAATGTATTATTTTGCATCCCCCATGGTATATTCGAACTGCAAATAGCTACATGAAAATCCAGGGCTCGTGGTATCATGAGAAAACATAAAGGGAAAGGCAATGACCTCTGGGAAAAGGAAAAAAAAAAACAAAAAAAACAAAGCCTCCCCTGAGACGCCAGATGAAGCATATTCCGAGCGACGGAAGAACACACAAAAAAAGGAGACGAATATGAATGATGAATTAGAGACCAAGCCGTCCATTCCACTCCACTCGTTCTTTCGAGCACCATTCTTTTAACAGGGACCAGCCAAACCGAACCACTTCGATTGGTGGTGTAGTGCCACCAAGTGGTAGGAAATAGCTTCCAGCATAGTCACCAGCCTTGAGAGATGATCGGCCTCGTTCTGAGTAATTTCGAGAGCGCTGGGACCAGATCGTGGGGAACTCACGGCCAAGGACATCTTCGGATAGACCCCGGGTGCCCTCTATCCATAGCCTCTGGGACTCCTTATAGCACTCGGGAAGACGAGCCTTCAATTCTGAAAATTCCTTCCTGCTTTTCCTATTCTCATCCAAGAGGGCTGTGTGTCCGTCACTCCCAGGCGTGGGAACCGGGGTGTGCTCTCCAGGAATTGGGCTTATCGCGAGGCGTTCAAGATCGAGAGTGTGAATGGCAGTGAAGGAGACAGCCCCAAGGAGCAAGCAGAGACTGTTCAATGCCGGATATGGTACACTGTTCTTCCTGACTACACGCCAGTATGGCACAATAGACAGCCATGTTGAGGAATCCCCGACCTGGCGTGATGAAGCCTTGGCCTGGTCGTTCGCTACGAACGCCATAATAAAGGACAACAACGCTTCGATTGCAGTCACAACGGCTAGCTTTTCGTCAGTGACCGAGGCCCCGGTTTTCGACGTATGCCGCTCTGCGGCATGTTTCAATTCACGACCGATGCTCGCAAACCTTTGCCACTCATCCCACCATACCTGTCGTTCATTGCGCGTACGACCATCTGCCTGTGTCGGAGAAGCTTTCATGATTGATCCGGGATCGACCGAGTGACGCTTGTTGGAGGTGTAAGAAGGAGTTTTGCCATCATTCTCTCCGACATCGTGTCGACGAGAGGTAGGAGGTTTTAGGTCTTTCGGGTCTTTCACCGGAGTGATGGAGGCTGCTTTGGGTTTGTCATGGGCGATTGAATGAGAGGTCAAGTGTGGCTGAGGAACCGGCGTTCGAGGTTTTTCGGGGAAGCTTCTCGGCTCCTTTGTGCGACCATATTGAGGGCCAAGGGCCTCACCAGTCTCATGTTTCTTGCCCTTCGGATCCCCAAATGTGTGCCCACGAGACGAACCGGTATCTCCTCCCTTCTTCATGGAATGGGAGATGTCATCACGATCGGTATCCTGGCTGACCGGCGAATCCGACAGATGCGCTTTCCTTTTACCAGAAAATTTAAGCAAAGCTTCAACACGCTTTCGGTTCGCTCTTCCATATCGCAGTTTGGTAATAAGCTGCGTCCTTTGTGGGTCAGCACGAGCGTGGTCTCTTGAGTATTCGTGGGTATTGGATTCTTTGGCAGGCAATCCCTTTCCTGCCCGACTATTGCGAGGCGGTGAACGGTCCTCAAGACGGGCCAACTCCTTTTCAATGTCTGGGGGGAGGGTAGGAGATAGCAAGCGCGGTAGTCTGGGGCCACCCGATGTCGGTGGGAGAGTAGGCGAAAGAAGTGCGGGCAGCTTGGGGGAGTGCGATTTGGCAGGGCTGGGCTCTCGGCGTGTCTCTTTCTCGGGAGACAGTCGCAGTTTCTTTGTAGGATGTGCTTCAGACTTCTTAGTCGCTGAGGGGTTAGAGAATTCAGGTTCCGACCCAGATGGCCGTTTCTGGCCCGCTCTTCCGGGAGAGAGACGCGCATGTGACTTCGGCGGTAGTCGAGGCATTTTAGTCTTATCGGTATTCTTGAGAGGCTCGGAAGATGTCATCTGTCGTCTTTCTTCGGACTTGGCGGAGCTTGACGCGCCTCGGCTACCCGCTTCGAGGCCAATGGGGGATGCGACAGCGACACTGGTCTTCTGAGTCTTGTAGTCCTTGAGACTAATTTTCTTTTTGGCCACGGTTTCTCTTGAAATTTCTCCAGCGCTTGGGACTGTTGATCGATCGGCCATCATGCGCCCCGTTTCGTCTGACCAGTCCCCGACGGCTAGAAGCAATGAGTCTGTGTCGTGGTGTGTCAGGAAGGTCATATATTGTAGTTGCTGCTCCTCCAAGCTGAAGGGTCTGTCATGCCCTACAGCCCAATTGTTGGCGGACCGGTTCCCCAGGTTAAAGGGCGTTTTGGTCGGAAATGTGAGCAAATATGGAACGGGGGGAGGACGTTGTCGGAGAGGCGCTGCAATCGTTGGTCAAGCACTTCACGGTCCGACGTCGGGGAACTCGCAGCTCGGGGGGTTGTAGTGGTTTGGGAATGGCGGTTCTCGTTCACCGACATCGCAGTGCGCAGGGGTTCGCGATTTGTTCTTCCACAAAAGATGCTGGTATCATACGCGCTTCAAGCACAATTCGGGCCGAAGTCTATCACCGAGTCCTGTTTCTCGAGTCGGTATGGCAAGTTGCCTGGTGATAGTCAACGCATTGAGTCAAGTGAAGGATATTGGAGGTACAAGATCCGGCCTTGTTCAGGTGCCGAATAATCAGGGCATCCTATCACTATCGCGCGTGGGGGGTGTTCCCATAACCCTGGGATTTCGAAGCCGCGCAATTGGGAGGGAGAAATACAGTCGAGGTAACAAAGAAAAAGTGGGATGTGTCACAATGAGAGGGTGACCTCTTTCCATGAAGGAGCGAGAGATGGGAAATGTCCCCGGATAGAATGAAAGAGACAGATGAATTGGAGAAGGTTACGTTAGGTCGGGTACGGTTCCTGTTGCTTATCGGCTTATCGTTACCGTACCAGTCCATTACATACAGTACAAGAGTATATAAGGTACAAGAATATAGTTATCCATTGATGAACATTTGAAGATCCTATAGTTATAACTATATATGTATACATATATGTATGTATATGTAGGATGTATGTGCCTTTTGTCATCCTGATAAGATGTTAGGGAATGAATCTATAAAAGTTTCTTATGCCAGCTTTGTTCCTGAAGCCTCAACATTCAGGAACGATCATCCTCTGCAAACTTCTCACGCCAGAATGCACGGTAATGGTTCTGCTCGCCTATCTTAGAGATCTCGTCAACCTCTTGAGGTGTCAGTTTGAATGTAAATGTGCGTAAATAGCTGCTTAGGCGGGATTCTTTGCCACTGGTGGTAATAGACACACAGCCACGGTCAATGGTCCAGCGTAACAGGATCTCGGACTGGCTGACTGCATATTTAGTAGCCAAGGAAGAGAGCAGAGGGTCCAATGGCCCACCCTGAGCCCGGGTGGCAGGAGTGAGACCACCATAACTAACAGTCTTGATACCTTTACTCTCTTGGTAGGAAACAAGATTGCCATGTTGAAGGTAAGGATGGAACTCAATCTGATTCACAGATGGTACCACTTTAGCGGTTTCGAGAATCGTCTCCAAGTCACTTTGGAGGAAATTGGACACGCCAATAGACCGGGCCTTCCCAGATGCCTTTACTTGTTCCATAGCAGCCCAGGCAGCTTGAAGCTCTTCCTTGGACTTTGCAAAGAACGGAGAATGGATCAAGTACCTGTTCCAATTGTCAAAAGCGGTTCCCGAGCGAGCCATCACTCACACCACGTTGGAGTTCACTTACAGGTCCACATAGTCAAGCTGGAGCTTCTTGAGACTGGTATTAATGGCCTGAGAAATATCGGCGATATTGGTGATGACCTTGGTTGTCACGATAAGTTTCTCTCGAGGTACCCCGCTCTCTTTGATTGCCTGTCCCAGTTCCTCCTCGGTCTGGTAGATTTCAGCTCCATCGAGGTGGCGGTATCCTAGTTTCGTTGCCGTCTTGATTGATTCGACCAATTCACGGTTGATACCGGTGTCGGACCTCTTAAACCACGCGGTGCCAGTGCCATACCCAACCTGGATTGGTTAGAGAACATTGCCCGTATTATGTGGGGGGTGACGGATTTACTCACGATAGGGATCGAGGTACCATCATTGAGGTCCAATGTAGGAATAGATGCAATAGTGTTTGCCATGATTCCAATCTATTTTATTGTAGGGATGAAAGGTTGTAAGTGGATACTTCGACCTTGGGACACCCAAGGCTGTACCCTTCATCTGCCCCGTGGGCCCGCGGGCCTGGGCAATGATTAATAAGGCAATTATGTCATTTCTAATTCCCGGGAGCTCCCTCTCCATACTTCCTCGTCAATCCTTTTAGAACCTTCACTTGAATTCATATTACTTTAGGTCTCTCTCTCTCTATGAAATTCCGCCTGCTTGCGTGTTCAAGAAATTGGTATATGTTTCCACGCAGCTTTCGGCCACCGTCGGTTCGGAATCGTTTAAACAAAATGGTATCACATCTTTCAACTGCCGGGGTCTCTCTGGCTGAATTACCGAAATCAAATGTTTTCACTTCTAAATTGCCATCTGATCCGGCGTTTGAAACTCCGGAATCCTCGCATAAGGCCCCGAGGGAAACTTTAGGGCCTCGCATGGTCAAAGGAGCTTTGTTCACATACATTCGCCCAGAGCAGACCGATGACCCAGAACTACTGGGAGTCAGTTCGAAAGCGATGAAAGACTTGGGATTGAAACCAGGCGAGGAACAGACATCACAATTCAAGGCACTGGTCTCCGGGAATGAAATTTGGTGGAACGAGGAACAGGGTGGAATCTACCCATGGGCACAGTGTTATGGAGGTCAGTATCGACATCGTCATGCATGAGAAATGCAAAGAGACTAACATGAACAGGGTGGCAATTGTAAGCTACGAAAGGAGCTAGGGATGTAACGTTAACGGCTGACAGCATGTAGCGGTTCATGGGCCGGACAACTTGGAGACGGGGTAAGTTAATAAGTTGACATGCAACCAAGTCTTCGGCTCCCTGGATATACTAATGACCGGAAAATTAGCGTGCAATCAGTCTCTTCGAATGTGCCAACCCGCAGACAAATACGCGGTATGAGCTGCAACTGAAAGGAGCAGGCAAAACACCCTATTCGCGTTTCGCAGATGGCAAAGCTGTCCTCCGGTCAAGTATCCGTGAATATGTGGTCTCAGAAGGTAAGAAACCCTACATGAAACTTGAGGATAGACCACTGAAAGATTGCCAGCACTCTCTGCCCTCGGTATACCAACCACTCGGGCACTCTCACTCACCTTGGTTCCCAATGCCAAGGTACTGCGAGAGCGTCTTGAGCCAGGAGCAATTGTTGCTCGGTTTGCTGAGAGTTGGCTAAGAATCGGCACCTTTGATCTTCTTCGCGTTCGCGGAGATCGCGAGCTGATCAGAAAGCTTGCGACATATGTTGCAGAAGACGTCTTTGGTGGATGGGAATCCCTTCCCGCAATTGTATCACTGCACGACCAGCAGTCTTCCACGCAAATCGATAATCCCCAAAGGGGTATTCCTGGCGATCAAGTACAGGAACACCAGGATGTACAAGAAAACCGATTTGCTAGACTGTATCGAGAAATCGCTCGCCGCAATGCTAAGACAGTGGCCGCGTGGCAGGCCTACGGCTTCATGAATGGCGTGCTGAACACTGACAACACATCCATTTACGGCTTGTCGCTGGACTACGGCCCGTTTGCGTTCATGGACAACTTTGATCCCCAGTACACCCCGAACCATGATGACCACATGCTGCGATACGCCTATCGCAACCAACCCAGCATTATCTGGTGGAATCTGGTCCGACTCGGGGAGTCACTAGGCGAGTTGATCGGGGCTGGAAACCGGGTTGACGATGAGAGCTTCGTCAGCGATGGGGTGACAGAGGAGTTTGAACCGGAACTCGTCAAACGCGCGGAGAAGATTATTGAGCGTGTGGGCGAGGAGTTCAAAGCAGTATTCCTAAACGAGTACAAGCGCTTGATGGGCCAAAGGCTAGGACTGAAAACACAGGCCGAGTCAGACTTCCAAAATCTTTTTTCAGAGATGCTTGACACACTTGAAGCGCTCGAACTGGACTTCAACCACTTCTTCCGCCGGCTTTCGGGGATGCCACTGTCTAATCTAGATACCGAAGAAGGCCGAAGGGAAGCAGCCTCGGTCTTCTTCCACGCTGAAGGTTTCGGTGGGATTAGATATACCGAGGCTACAGCTAGAGATCGCATTGCGAAATGGCTGGATAGTTGGCGGCTTCGCGTCCTCGAGGACTGGGGCCCCGCAAACGACGAGGAAAGACAAAAGGCCATGAAATCCGTCAACCCGAATGTAAGTACCTGTTGAAATCTTTTTTTTTTTTTGAAGTCCGGTGCAGATTGACTAACCCATTGATAGTTTGTGCCTCGAGGGTGGATTCTCGACGAGCTCATCGAGCGTGTGGAGCGCAAAGGAGACCGAGATATTCTTGGCCGGATCATGCATATGTCTCTGAACCCGTTCAACGATGGATGGGATCTCCACAAAGAAGAGGAAGAGCGTTTCTGTGGCGATGTCCCCAAGTACAAGAGGGCTATGATGTGCAGTTGCAGTTCGTAATCAAGCTACGAGCGCTATGCGGATTTAAACTTTCTGGGAGGCGAATGTATGATACGCCTTTTAAAAAAGGAATCAGAACGGATTTGAGCTACATAGCAAATGCGTCGACACGAGATAGGCCGAGAGAATTTTAAAAAGAATTTTAAAAAGAACTTTAAAAAGAACTTTAAGACGTGCAAATACACGTATTTGCCAGGCTTCCCTACTTCACATTTTATACGCGTTATCATAAAACCCGGGAAAATTACCAAACAACCTAGGTAAGAGGCATCAAAAAGTTAGATCGTGTCAACCTTGTCAGTTGTTGATCTCTAATCATACATTTTCAGGAAAAAAAGAGAAATTCGTTTCGTGCATGCATGAAAAATGTCGTCCAATCCCATGGAAACTGTAGAAAGATGTTGACCAAAAGAGCAATGCAAGCAATGGGCAATGGGCACCTTAGTTAGGGCAAGCGGATTGAACGTGACCGGGCTGCTTGCACTTGTAGCACATACGCTCACCCTTGGCCTCAGTGGGGCAGTCGCGAGAGACGTGACCGACTTCGCCGCCTAATCATATGAGTTAGTAGCAGATTCCAGACCAAACGAGAGACCGAGATCACTGACAGTTGTAGCACTTCTGACCCTGAGTGCAGTCACGGGCCATGTGGCCGAAGCCACCGCAGGAGTAGCAGGTCTGTTGACGACCACCGGCACCACCGGGACCACCGAAACCACCACCGTATCCGCCCGCGCTGTAACCACCGCCGTAGTTACCACCCTGAGAGCAGTTGCGTGCAATGTGGCCGACCTGTCCGCACTTGTAGCACTCCTGGGAACCACCGCCGCTGTAGTTGCTGTCGCCACCCTGGGGGCATTCGCGAGAAAGGTGTCCAGTCTGGCCGCAACGGTAGCACGACTTCTCCTTGGCAGGTTCCTGGCATTCACGGCCTTTTTTTTTAAAAAATGTTAGTGAGGTCCAGAGTCTGCGAGCTTCAACTTCAAAACTTACTCAAGTGACCTTGGCCTGTAATTGTGATTTGACTTGATTAGCAAAGTTCCAATAACCCATCCAACTGTCTAATGGACGATTTTGAGATGAGCGTACCGTTGCAGTTGTAGCTATTGGAAGACTGGATTAGCTTTTTAAATTGACAGGTCCAAGGTAAAGGGGAATTACCAGGTAGGGTTTCCCTTCTTAGGGCAGTCCTTGGCCTATACAAAGAGCAGATAAGCTTCAGGTTCTTTTTTTTTTTCCTTTTCCGCTCAAATTTTCAGAGGGAAGTCAGGCAAAGGTTGTATTTACCTGGTGAGAGGCCTCGCCGCCTATGAAGAGCGTTAGTTATAAAAAATTATACCAAAAATACCAAAAAAAGCAAATCAGGTATCAGGTTGCGCAATAGAAGTCACAAGAGAGTATTTCGAATGCCACACAAGCTTCCAAGTGAATATGACGTATTCACACTTTTGAATCGAACTCCAGAAGAAAAAAGAACATACAGTTGAAGCAGCCACCACGTCCAGCAGGGGGGAAGTCCATATTTGAATATTGGGGAGGTTTATAAGAAATGAAAGGGAATCAAAAAAAAAAGGTGTAAAGAAATGAAGAAGAGTCTGCAAAAAAAAAAAATGATAATATTGTAGTGCGGGGAGAAATCTTCCCGCAAAAGCTGACCGCCCTGAAAGAGAGACATCCAGAGGTTATCTCTTATGTTAATTCCTTTTTCTTATCTTATATAATGGAACGGAGAAAATGCTTGTTTGTCCCTCTTATCCATTTTGAGGGGTTCTTAAGGGTGTAATGGATTGAGAATAGAAGAAAGGGAAAAGACAAGTGAACCAAAAATTTCAGGGTCGACACTCTTATATACCCTGTCCTGCCAGGGTCCCCAATCACAGGGTTGAGTACCTTGTGCTACATGCACAGTTAGTTTCTTTTTTCCCCTGGCATAACTTGACATATACAAAATATATATTATATCGATGGATATACTCTGTGTCAGGTGAAGTCATAACACTCAAGTAGTTGTGTTCCGGTCTTTTCTCGAAGGAGAAGTACCCGTTCTTCATCAAATCCGATAGGTAGGGTCAATTCTTCGGATTCCACATTTACACGATCTAAATTGTGGTAAATCGTTCCGAGTCCTAGCTCGGGCTCGGGCTCCTTGTTTTCAGCGTTGAGCTGAACACCGTTCTCCTCGAAGAATTGGCGGCCCAGGGATGATATCGCCATCTCCAACTCCCATATTCGAATCTCATCCCCTCGAGAGCTTACAGAGACAGCTTTCCCGCGGTTGGTCACGTGGACAGCAGATACGGAAGAGGTATGGCCCCAAAGTCGCCGCCCGCCTCGGACAAACAAAGAGTCCAATGTAGATACCACAAGGTACATAGTCAATGTGTTGTCGGCATGGGAGGTCAGCAGATACGGATGGGAATAGGACATGGAGGTTGGCGGTTGTTGATGTATGATAGACGGTGCCCCAGGGCCGATACGAGGTTGATTCTCGACCGACTCGCTTGCAGAGTGTCGCCTTTTTCTGGATTGAAGTGGCCTCAACCCAAATTGGGAATCCACTGTAGTAGCCAGTCGGGAATCAAGTTGTTGCCCGTCTTTGCCTAGACGCAATTCTTGAATCCCTACAGACCATCCACAGCCAATGTGGAAGAAACTATACACAATAGTAGCCACAATTTCAAAGGACGACACTCTAAGAGATACTGTCATGGGTGCAACAATGTTATCTGCCTTGAGGGAGGCAACCTGGCGGGGCCCCGAGGCCTCGGCGGTTTCCCCTGCTCGATGGGTGCCAGGTTGCAGATTGTACAAGGTCAAAACTTTGTGCTGGGATACTACCATTAAATACGGTGACCAGAGGGCCATTGCCGTGATAGCAGAATCACTGCAGCCGACATGAGAGGACTGCAAGTCTAGCTGGGACGTTTGAAGATTTAAGACGAAGAGGCTGAAGTGACCATTTTCCAGTCCGACTGAGATCTCGATCTTATCTTGGATCTGGCTAACCGCCAAGGCGGTTGGGGTCAGAGGTAATGATTCTGATGAAGCTGACAAAGGGATTCTTGCAAGACAGCGTGCTGGATCCCTTGTGGCCCAAGCCCGGAGCCCGTGTGCTGAATCCGCGGTGAAGACAATCCCAGCACAAAATCTGACCAGCGTAGGAGGGCATGGCGGCTGAGGAAACTCTACCTCAGTAACCCGGCATAGCCCTTTGGACCAATTATGCCGGAGCCGATACTGCCGTTTCCAATTGCCCTCCTGTGCCAAGTGCCCATGATCGAACCATGTGGCGACCTTGGGCGTATAATCCGTCTTGGCTGGAAGGGTTGTGCGTCTAGTATTTGCGAGGCGACGGGCACGGGGCCGCACCCATTCCGAGTAGTATTGCCTTTTCCATATCTCAGAGTCCCCACCAAGAGCATGGAAGCGATGTGATAACCTTGAAGTTGCAAGTCAGCGAAATTGCCAAGGACCGACGACAATAGGAGTATAGATACCTTTGACACACGTTAAGGGATGATACTGGTAAAAATGAAAGGATATGGAGGAGCAACTCATTGCTCAGACGAGACAGACGATCAACAGGCCCAATATCGTTCGTACGGGTCCGCTTTTGCGGTAGACCAGAGTCCCAGTGGTCTCTGCACCGCTTGGACATCCTGTCTCAGGGTTTAACAAAAAGAGAGGCCTGCAAAGGGACTAGTTAAATCAATTAAAGAAATCATTCCGCACGCTCGGAGGAATACAGTGGTTGAAAGTGGAGGGACAATTGCAGGTGGAGTCGCCCCGAGCCACCTGGGAACCTTATCAGTAAGTGATAAGCTCACGTGTGCCCATTTGGCCTCGACGCGTCGCGTTTGTATCGCTCTGGCTGACTAGAACGTCTACAACTTGTGGAGCCTTTTTTTTCTTTGCTTTCCTTCTCTCGTGATTCATGTCATTTCCCTCGATGGTACACTAGAAACCTCACAATGGAAGTGGTCAAGGAGCTCCACGCTGCTGTGGCAAATGCCTGTGAGGCCTCCTTCGACAATGCCTACAAACACATGAAATCCCATATAGATGCACACGCCAAAGAGGCAGAAATGAAAGAATCAATGGCCACTCAAGCCCTGCGACGGTCGGAGACCAGAATTCGAGAGCTTGAGCATGATATCACGGTGCTCCGCAGTGAGCTGCAACAATATGAAGTTGATCCACGGGATCTTGAACTTCCCGGGAAATATGCCAATCTAGAGACCGAATTTGACCCGAACAATCTGTGGGGGGATGACCTGGATCTGGATGATCACCGCACTGCTCGGAAGTCCCGGAAAAGAGTTGAGGCCAAATACACCGCGCTTTATACAAATCTACAGACATTCATCCAAACTTGGAGTGGTCTCAAATCCCGGGTGTTGCAGCATAAAAAGAAGTTACGGCGATGGGATCAACAATTAGAGCGTGGAGAATTCTCGCTTGTTCTCAATGGCCAACCCGTCACATTCCGCAGAGTGGAAAGTCCCACTCCTGAGGATGTCGACGAAGAACACTTGAAGGCCCAAGGCTTTTCAAAGAAACGTCCAAGAGAAGAGTGTCCAGATATTCCTGCCAAGGCCATCAGGTTGTCACAACGAAGGTCCCGTGCAGATGATGTGCACGCAGATATAAAAGTTGAAGATGATAGCCAAAGACTAATTCATGGCCTAACATCAGAGTCCGCCTCCACTCAGTCTAGCTCTCCTAGACCCGATATGGAACCCTCGGAATCTTCGGGTACAACATGTCTCTCATCCGATGCCCGCCAGCAGCAGACTCGGCAGAGGCTCTCCACAACACTTCCCGACAGACATCTCGAGCATACCCAGCCGGCGGGAATCAGATCAGAGCGCCCTACACTTGTCAAAAATGAGATCCTGTCCTCGAGTCCAGCCCGAGGTTCAATGCGCAACAGTGAACAGCCATTTGTAAGCACGCAAGATCTCGATGAGATAGGAGACAAGATACGCACACCAATCAAACGGAAAGCCTACCGGGGTGTCAATAATGCAGACGCTTGGAATTCGGAGAACGATACAAATAACGCACGTCACTCAAAGCGAATTACAATCGACCAGCAAAGATCCCAACAGTCATCTGTACTCCAACCAGTTGATGGCAACGCACGCAGGGCCACATTATCTGCACTGGGGTGTTCCACAAAACGCCTTCAAGATCTGGAGCGACGCGCAATACCAGCTCTGGCAGAAGATGGTGACGATGCGATATCCTTACGGACGTCTTCGAAAATCGGCTCCGGTGTCAATCCTGGACCTTCGGGGGCAATGGCAAATGGTGGATTTGCACAGGGACGTCTAGAAAATCTGTTAGAACGATCGGTACCTTCCAAATCGCCACTTCATTTGTCTAACAGAGTCTCCAGCCCAGACTCAACAAGGGCGACCGATACACCGCACAGTGAGCAAACAACACCCAAGATGTCAAGTCAAATGGCCCCAGACATAGACCCCGATGATGAACCATTCAGGGCAAGACCTCTTCGTCGTCTTGGGTTGGGACATTTCAAAATAAATCCAGCTAGAAATCAAGGGCTTGATTACGCATATAATGCAGTTGTCCGAAAGAAGGATGACCGCAAATGCATATCAGGTTGCACTCGCCCGGGATGTTGTGGGGATCGATTCCGGGCCATGGCCCGCCTTGGGGGTCTCCCCGGTAAATCTGGAGCAGAACAAGAGGAAGAAGACCAGGCTATTCTAGCAGAGTTTGCCGGTGAAGATACACAATTGCTTCGAAACATAAGCGGCAAAGAGCGTGAAAATCTCTTGGTGGAAGCGAGAGCCAGGGCCCTGGCCAACCAGTATGGACGACATCGACATACTCACCAGCGGGCTCAATCCCCTCCTGGCTTCTGGCGGACTGATATGCCAGATACACAGGAGGAGGAGGACGACCTTGAAGCTGCCAAGAGGTTGGAGCGTGAGAAAGTGGAAGAGCGATATCGAGAGGCTATGCGCCCTGGGGGGTTATGGACATGGGCAGATGAATAAGATTTACATATTTTTACCTATGTATGACCTGTTCGATATTATTCTTGGTTGGAAATACATCATAAAAGTTATCACAAACTGTTTCAATTGCCATGCATAGATCTAAGTATATAAGTATGAAAAGGCCAAAGGCATCAACCTCGGCCCAAGGCATCTTGGCGGACGCGGGACCACGTGCCCCCCTGTAACCTCCCGAGGGTCACCCTCCCCGGATCTCATCCCCTCCATCACGACTATCTCAACATGCTTGGAGCTTAAAGATGGAAACCGTTCGCAATATTCAGAATCCAATACCTCCGGTCCTCCTGCAACCATCCAAATGGCTTTCTATCTATGAAGACTTCGTGACCAAGAACGCTAGCTCGGTTGGTCAAGTCGAGTCGGCGCTGAGATCTTTGACTTATATCATCCCAGGTGAGTTCTCATTCGGTTTGATCATGCAGCTGTTGAAGAATCTAACAAATACCTTCTATCAGGGCGATACCGCGAATCAGAGATACCATCAGAGTGTGGTTAGTGTAACATTGTACTTGCCTTTGAGCGCGTTTACTGATACCCCCTGCAGTGCACTCTGGTGTCCAGTTGTTATCGTTATACCATGACTCTCTTGTTTCGCGAGTTGTTGATCGGCTTCCATCGACTGTACCCCGGCCGCCGCCCACTCCCCACTCCCGATATACCAAATACTGGACCTCTCGCTCCTCGCTCTATCGCCAGGTAGCGCTTGCGCTACAAATGCTCCAGTATACCGAGCTTCTCTGGGAGATGGCGGCGCGGCGGCGCGGCCAGAAAACCCGTTGGCGCGTGGTTATCTTTATTGAATTCGCAAAGGCAATCTGCCGCTTGCTTCTTCTACGATTGACCAACTCTAGACCACTTGTCAGCCCTCCACTTCCAGAGCGCGAGGTAGATCCGAGAACGACAGAAGAAGAGGAACCACGAAGTGACTGGAACGGAATGGACACTCCGGTCAGCGAGCGGTCTTCAGACTTGAGTTGGACGATGCCTCGCACAGGACTTTCCCTTCCGTCTCTCCCCGACGTAAACGATGTGTCGAACTATCTCATCTCCAAAGTGCTTACAGCAGATGACATCAAACCCCCTAAGGCACTCCTCCACCGGGCGACGGGACAAGGGCAATTAGCTGAAGTGCTATACATCCTTCGGCCTGTTGTCTACGCAATGGCGATGCAAAAGTGGCGTGGTGATAGGCGAAGCTGGCGGCCATGGCTTATTGGATTTGGGATGGAGTATGGCTGCCGCCAGCTCGCAAAGCGTGACTTCCGTGAACGGGTCGCTGGCGGTCTTCGAGGACTTACAGGGCTTGAGCGAGAGGAGCTGAAGAAGCGTGGATGGTCAATGGGCTGGTGGATGATGCGAGGCGCATTCTATGAGAACATCACCAAGTAAGAATCCCGACTCTGTTCTCTCTCTAGGTTCCCTTTTGAATACTGATATTGTGAAATAGGTCATGGCTGCACAGTTTAACTGGAAAGATGAAAGGCAAGCCATTGTTGGACTTGGTGGGCAGTGTTGTGGAGGACTACGAATACCTTTGGGATAACTTCTACTTCTCGACTGCTACACTGTGAATTTCCACAGATGAGCCCCGATCTTTTTCACCCATGATACCCATTATTTCTATGTACGAGTCTTTTTATGCTATTCTACCTTTCGTTTGTTCTCACTCTTGCTGAATAAAGCAAGCGCCAGGGGGTATCATTAATATTTTATTAAGTTTCATGTCTAATCACATTACACGGAGCATTCACATTCAGAGAACCTCAGTTTGCCTGTGGCCATACCAATCCCGTAATCCAACCTTGCCCGTGTTTTTGCCGGGGGCTGATGACAGTAAGAACTCATTCAGCCGAGGTGCCCCTTCCTCGTCTTCGTCGGGCCAGTCGACTCGTGCTCCTCCTTTCATTTCAAGCATCTCCTTCGCAGTGCCCCAGCTGAATCGACACTCGTTGCCCCATCCAAACACAGGGTCCATGTTGCGTCGAAGCCAGCCGACGCACTTGGAGTCCGAGGGATAGCCACTTCCCCAAGTCTCGGGGGTTGGACTAAGTGACTGCTCAGCGCGAAGCACGGCCTCGTACATGACTTCCAGTGCAACATCTCGCGTCACCTTGGCCGCCACACTGGCGGCGCTGACACAGGGATACAAGGAATCGGCCTTCTTTGCCACTGTGATTTTGAGAGATGGGAAAATTCGCTCCAATTTTTGTTGGTATGTGGCAGGGTTCCCAATCGTGTCGATGTATACCTCTCGCACATCCACCCCTCGGTCTTCAACAACTCCTCGAATGATCTCCACCGTGGCATCCATGGCCTGGGCGTTCAGATTGTATACTGCGGTGGGTGATCTCATCATGCCAGAAGAGATGTCGCGCGCCGAAAGTACTTTGACCGCATAGCCGCAGGACTCGAACAGTGAGTCTCCTGGTGTATTCAATAGATGCATCAAATTGGCTCGCACAGCAGGTGTAAGCACCTTGCTGTCGTCAAAGCTATGTTTTTCGGTCAAAAGCGAGTGGTGGAGATCAAGAGGGAGATAGAAGGCACCGTAGACCATTGGCCCTAGGACTGGGCCACGGCCAGCTTCATCGACACCTAAGACACATGGTGTACTCTGAACTGTATCATGAATTGTAGGTGAGGTCTCTTGGGGCGTGATTGCTTTTGGGCATGGGGTGTAGTACGCGTAGGATTCGCCAGAGAGAAGGGGTTCTGAAATCACACTAGGAGGAATAAAGGTAGACGATTCCTTGGGAGGAACGGAGGGAGTATCATTCATAATAGGCATATAAAAGATTGCAGGTTAAAGAACAGAAAGAAAGGAAAGTCTTTGGAGTACACAAGAGTACACAAAGGGCAAAAGGCAAAAGATCGAGTGAACGCGTCGACCGTTCGGGATTAGCGGGGAGCGCGTGTGTTGCTCTTCCCGCCTAAATTCCGCATTCCTCCCCTCCACCTTTGTGTCTCTGTCTCTTTTGACGGCTTTTCTTTGAAATCTCTCCTTATTTGATTATTCTATCCTGGGTGCTCAACTTTCAATATGGCACGAGGGCCCGGAAAGGCCCGCGACTTCGACTACTCCAATGTGGGAACCAAGGGAAGGTGAATATATCATCAATTTCACTAGACATTTAATACTGATTCCGTCTAGGCGCACTGGCATATCTCTGAAAGAGGGTCGACGCGACGAACATGGAATGGAAGAAGTGGACGGTCTCTTTTCATCTCCTGAGAAATCGCCTGTGGAGTTGAATGGCTTTGAAGACGTGGAAAATGAATCTTCAGTTGGATCCGAGGGCATGTCAATGGACGAAGGTGGGCCAATGCAGTGTCGCCTTATATTTTGCCGACTCATTGCGTGCTGATGCAAATTCTATAGGCAATGCGCCAGATCCCATGGACTTCCTCAAAGGCACAAATGGGTCACGTACCTCGTTTGTCCCCCCGCCTGCTGCGCGGTCGCCGATGAAGACTGGCCTCACTGGGTCCCCGCGGAGGACTCCAGCGTTGCAATCGACCCCAGACCCGCAGGAACTTGAGTCATCTAGTCCGTCCGACGGCAAAGGTTATGCGGGCGCACAGGCAGAATCACGTCAAGATCCATCTCCTCTTTCCACTCGCTCGGTGAACGTCGGACGCTCGAACCAGAGGAACGGCACACGGCAAAAACCTACTACAAAAGCCCAACTAGCAGCAGAATTTGAGCCCGCAGTCATACATGACTTTTCCGACTTTTCCGACGGCGACGAGAATGCCAATGCATTCACCGCAGTACAACAAAATTTCGGTGACAGTCTGAATATCGATTCAGATTCAGTTGCTGCAGAGGAACTACCCGATTCTCCCGGGCAAGACCAACACGATCATGACAACAATTCATCTACCCCTGAGACGACTCCGCCTCGGGAAGAACCCGCCGTGGCCTCCAAGTCAACAAAGAAGGCCGCACCAAAGACCGCCAAGGTAGACAAGAATCAGGCGAAATCCCCTGCGCCGCGTGGACGTCCAAAGTCTCAGCGCCGTAATGTCGAAGAAGAGGTCGACCCCCGACCAACCAAAAAGCGGAACACCAAAGCATCTCCACCGGTGCGTGAACCTTTAGAGCCGGAATTGGATCGAGTGGTTGAGAATTACGCCAACCGCACAGGTCCCTTGAAAGGCCGAAGTTTGTATATCCTCAAGCGTGAGAATCCTACCGACAACAGTGCGACTCACACTCGATCTGGGCGGGTTTCGGTCCGACCACTAGCATACTGGCGCAATGAACGGTGCGTCTTCGGTGATGGGGAGGCAGCTGAGGGGCATCGGTACCCTCTTTCAACCATTAAAGAGGTTATTCGCACCGAGGAGCAAGAACCTGAAAAGAAGAAGAAGAAGGGGAAACGCTCAACGTCTCACAAGTCTAAGTCGAAGAAACGAAAGGATGACTCTTCAGACGAGGATGAGGATGTTGATCTCTGGGAGAAGGAAGGCGGTGTTCTTCATGGCTACACCCTTAAATGGGACGGGAAAACACAGACCAGTTCGAAGGAGGAGGAAGTCCTAGGTATGAACCCTCAAACCCTTGGTAGTTGGTTCCTTTACTAAGTCCATCTTGGTACAGACATTGCATATGCTCCCTCTGGAATCGAAACCAGAGAAGTCAAAGACTCGACATTCCGATTTGCGAAGCTGCTTAGCTCGTCGTTCATCGGGTCGGGAGTTGTGGAGCTCCCGCCTGATGGAGTTAAGAAACCTAAGAACTCGAAGAAAATGCACATGGTCTTTTATGTCTGTCATGGGCGTGTTCAAGTGGATATCTCAGGTGTCCAGTTTAGTGCCGGGAAGGGTTGTGTTTTCCAAGTTCCTCGTGGTGAGTCTCATTTTCCCCTGGCTTCTTGATGCGTATCAGTTAACTGACACCAGGATCCCATCTCTAGGTAACTATTATAGCTTTGCAAACACCCATCAAAAAGAGGCCCGACTTTTCTTCACGCAAGGCTGTGTCCCCGATGAGAACGAGAATTCAGACGACACACCGCAGATGTCTCATGATGCCGGCCCTGAGAGCGAATTCGAAGCCGACACTCCCACCGCTCCTGTTCATGTCCCTGCTAAGAAAGCCAAGGGTCGTCCCAAGGGCAAGCAGAAGAAGACAGGCAAATGATCACTTCCATTAGCTCTGCCCTCCAACTCCTGTTCTCATGTTTGTAGGCATTGACAACGCGCCATGATACTTTTCTTCTACGTGGATACCCCGAAATCTTATTTTTTGTGGGCGTCTAAATGTCTTTTTATTGTTATTAGTTCTTCAGCGATTTGTTTTCATACGATTACCAGGGAATTTGGCGTTTTTGTTTTTCCTTCGCCTGTATCTCCGGTTAATTATGCAGTATCTATTGGTGATAAATGGTGATGGACGAGCAACTGAGAGAAGCTGGGAATCAGAACCTCATTTATTCGAAAATATCGAAATGTATTTCCAAGTATACATACCCCATCTCAAATCTCTTCCATTAAATCATCTAGGTCGTCATCTAGACCCAACGGGGGGAACTCTCCAACCTCAACCTTCTCAGGCTTCACAAATACACCCCTGTTGCCTAAGCACTCGAAGTAGCGCTGTCCGCCCACAGTACCGTCATTCTTCCCCATCGGCTCGTCAAGTTCAATCCCGACCCAGATTGGCTGGAGATCTGCCGGAAGTTCTGCATCCTGTTGCAGCTCGCGACCCGGACCGGTAATAGGAATAGTCGGAACAGGTCCAACAAAGCGGATCGTGCCGCGTCGAATATGCGGTGGAGATGAAGGCAAAACGATAGCTCGTTTAGCAATGGTGATTCCTGCCAAGATGTCATTAGGTCAGTTAACACTCGAGGGGTTTGTTTCAACGAACCTCTCGTTTGAACCTCGTTCTGGTCTTTCTCAACTTGATAGCGTAGAGCATCTTCGGGGGATAGAGCGTTAGGATCAAACCGACCCAGCTTCTGGCTCTTCTTCCAAGCCAATACAGAGTCTGAACGGGCTTCGTATGTCTCCGTTGGCAGCACATATTTCTCGACCGATGACAAGTCGGTGAAATTAGCCCGCATGGTTTGTGGGCGGCTGTCATTGACCTGGCGAGGATACAAATCAGCATATACTCAGAATTGGTAACCTAGAGCTCTTGTCCCTGATCACTCGAATCAAAGGACATGGGGCTTTGCGTTCGGTAAAGCAGCCAGAGTAGAGTCAAAGAGAAAGAAAAGAGAACCAACCTCGATCTCCGACCCCTTTACCAACCCCCAATCCCCAATTAGACGGTCGTCCCCATCGGCCCATTGGTCAGGTCGACCGGGAACTTTCACCCGCAGGCGCTGGCATCCTGGTGGGATTCCCGTCATAGTCTCCAGCTTTGCCTTGACCTGCATCACCGTCCAGGTTGGGGTGATTCGGCGCTCAGTCAGGAATCGAGGCTCCGAATCCCCAGGCTTTGCTAGAGCCGCATTGGTGATGATGACGGAGATATCCATCGGGGTAGGCTGGAACGCCATGTTATCTCTGTGGATCAATTGTTTTTGCCTTTGCGTGTTTCTAAAAAAAAATGTTAGCGTGGGCTATGGATCAACGCAAGTTCTTGATGTAGGGTGTGAGGTTTTCAAAGGAAAATAAATCGAGATCAGGCAGCTAGATCCAAGATTCCATAATCCTTAGAGTAACCAAAGAAATAAGAGAGAGAAAAAAGAATAGACTATGCATGCAGCACCATTGCATGTTGAAATTGCTAATATCAAATTCCCCTGAGGGGCTCACAAGAAGGCTGGAACTTTCCAGGGCAAATTTGTGTGGCATTTGATGGCAGAGACTCAATCTATTCTAGACCAAAGAAAAAAAAAAGGATATTTTGAATGGGGTAGTACTTACAATTAGTCTTGTGCTCTGTGGTTTTGACCAGGAAAAGGAATATATCGCCCCTCGAAGAAGTGATTATTAGTAAGCAGGCTCGGCCAGGAACAGGCACCGCTTAATACTACAGTTCAGAATGGAATTGGCAAATGATCTATGATCTTTACGGAGGACAAGGTGAAACCAAGGGGTTTCCTGTTCAGCTTGCAGGTTAGATAGATAAAAAGATAAACAATTGCCTAAACGGGATGTAGGATGTTGAAGTCAGAAATCCATAGTTAGTAAGCTATAGCTTACCTACATGTATTATAGTCGATGGAGGTTACCTATTTACAATATGTACAATAGATTTATAAGTATGGAAAGCATATGTATTTGGAATACTTGGGAATTATAACTTACTATATGAGCTATCTCGTGCTAGAAGGACATATCTAGTTATTCCCATAGAGCAATTCAAATCTAGCTATATCTTATTGAAAGGTCTTAACACATTGTACAATATATTTTATCCTATATCATAGTAGCTTGCATTATCATAGGAACAGCGTTCATACTTCAAGACTGGTGATAATATCCTTTTTATATATGACTTTGCAGCTATTGAGCATTTTCTAATTTCTTTTCTTTTTTTTAACAAGTAGACAATACAGTCAAACTCGACATAATTCAAGCTTTACACTTTATACCTTCTGTACTTCTACATGTATAAATTCCACATCACCGAATATGATGTAGATATTATGTCCCGTTACAAATCGCGAGCCACGTGATATCCGTCCTCGCTTGACTTTTCCACTCATCAACAGCTCCCACCTTATTCACAACGAGCGCATCATGGCGTCCCAACAGACAGGCGAAGCGTATGAACGGCAAAATGTTCATGAGGTGTACCAAGAGATTGCTCAGCATTTCTCCGCCACCCGTTACAAGGTGTGTTTATAAGTCACTGGGTACCTCAAAACTCCGAGTTCCCAACTAACCACTTGTCCCAGCCATGGCCTATAGTCGAGCGATTCCTCACGGGCCTAACACCAGGCGCAGTGGGTCTAGATGTAGGGTGTGGTAATGGCAAAAACCTGATGGTCAATCGAGATGTTTTTATCATTGCTTCAGATAGGTATGTGTTTGATATGAAGTATTGAATTTTTTGGGTTTTTGGATTTTTGGATTTTCTATAGACTGCTGTATTTCCTTGGGATATCATTCCATCCATGGTATTCCTTTAGCTTGGTCTGGGCTAACCCGATGGCAGATCTGAAAACCTGGCTCGGATTGCTCTGCAGCACCAGCCGCATTCGACTGTAGTGGCCGATATTCTTGACCTCCCACACCGGGATGCAACCTTTGACTTTGCCATTTCAATCGCGGTGGTGCACCATCTTTCCACTCCAGCCCGGCGAGTTCAAGCTGTCGCTGAGATCCTGCGAACTGTGAAGCATGGTTCAGAGACGCAGGAGGGTGGGCAGATCCTGATCTACGCCTGGGCTCTGGAGCAAAAGAACAGCCGTAGAGGTTGGGACAAGGGCGATGAGCAAGATCGAATGGTTCCCTGGGTTCGTAAGGGTGATCAACCCCAGACTTTCCATCGCTACTACCACCTGTACGCGGAAGGCGAGCTGGAGCGTGACATCGGCAATGCTGGCGGTCGTGTGCTAGAATCCGGGTACGAGAAAGATAACTGGTGGGCGATCGCAACCCCCAAAACGGCTCATGACGTTTGAAAAATGTGATATGCGCTCCGAGAACCAGCCTCGGAGTCATGAACAAAAACACATCGATTCACACTTGCTGGCCCCGCCAAAAGTTCTGCAAACAAAGGAAAAGAACGCAACAAACACCGAGGGGTAGAAATCATCTATACGATTCAGTATCCCCACAAATCACGATATACCTCCAACCGGCGCTATGCAATTCGTAACAGAAAACCACAAAAGGAAAACAGGCAAAAAAAGAAACAAGAGGGGAAACTCAAGGAAAGACGTGTAGGCGTCATCTTCGTCATCTCATCCCTAGGGCATGGTTCGAGGAGGCATGCCAAGGTGGGGGCCCATGAGACCTGGTGGGGGGATTCCCATCTCCGGGGGTCGTCCAATTCCATAGAACTCTCTCGGGGGAGGTGGAGCGGGGGCGTATGCAGGAACGCCTGCGGTGAGCTCTTCGAGGGAGGGAAGTTGAGGTGGAAGGCCTGGCAGATGGCCTGGGATTGCGCGTGAGGAAGATCCCTTTCTCGGCCGGGATAGAGAAGTGCTGGCGCGGCGTGTTCTGGTGGTGGGGGGGTCGATGGCAGCACTTGAGAGAGAGAATGGCACGACGCCTGCACGTCGAGCCATCTCTTGCTCCCCCAGCTGCCAGTGCATGGCCTCTGCTGCACGCCATGGGATAGCCATTTCCTCCGCTACCTTGGACCACATTTCGGCTTTGAATCTATTCAGATGAGTGTGAGATTAGTGGACTTGTTTCCTTTCCGATATGCTTTTTCTCCTTCCCAAGACCTACCTCTCGTATAAACGGGCTAGTTTGTTCTTCTTATCTTCATCCCATTCACTTCGGCGTTCCAGGTAGTTCTGATAATGCAGACGGCAACTGATGGCACTGCGGCCGGGGAGTCGTTTGCTAATATCCTCCCACTTCATCCCACTGCCACGCAGTTCGATGATCAAGGCATCCTCATCTGGCGACCACTTGGACTGTTTCTTTGCTGGAGATTCCGAGGTGTGTGAGGGCTGCAGGCGCTTAGCAGCACCCGACGGGCCGGTCTTAGTCAAGGGTGGCATGGCCATGGCACCCGGGCCCGGCATAGTCATCATGGGACCCAAGCCCAGTGGTGGCCCTATGGTTCTGGGTGGGTACCCGGTGTTCATCGCCGGGGCGGTTTCTTCCTCATCTTGGGGCTTGAGTAGCAGTGAGATATCCACTTTGACTGGAGGCAATATAGGCCGATTTTGTAACGCAATCATATGCGCGGATGAGCACCGGTGAATAGAACAGAAATCAAAGCAGCAGGGAGATCCCCGACTGGAGGGGGGAAGGGGCGAAGGGAAAAGAAAAAAGGGAAAAGACGGAAGGTTCTCGTGATCCCAAGTCTTGTCCCAAATATGACGACAGAACGATCAAACGTCCCAAATTCAATCGTAGAATCTCCAACCTCTGTTTTTTTTTTCTCTTCGAATTTGAATTTTTGGAAATGTCGGGGATATCAGAGAATTGGAAAGAATAGAAATGAGGAAGTATATGGGATGATAATGAAGAGAGTCGGTAGAATTCCAGTAGAAAAGGGAGAAGGAAAAGGGACCATATGAAGCATCCAAGTTGAAAGGTGAAACGAATGCAGCAGTGACAGCTGATCTAAACCTATCTTGAAAAGAGAGGAGAACAGAAGAGTCTTAGACCGTGACTATTAAGGGTCACGTACTATTAAGGGTAACGGCTGTTACGGAGTAAAAATTACATATCCACTGGGGTTTTAATTAAAGATGCGGTCAGTTCCCCTGTTACTTTGATCTGTTTTTTTTTAATATTTATGTTTTTAGTTCTATTTTTTTTTTGTTGACTTGGGTGAGAGCTGTAGTGTATATAGGATAGAATGATATCTCCATAATATTTTAACTGTTGGAACTAGGTACTAGGTAGTATACCGAGTATACATACAATATACAAAAGTAGAGACGGTAAATGTTTGATATGACCTGCAGAGTTTCATACCCAGAACGGGAAGAGGGGCAAGATTATGGACTACTTTGACTAATTCTCCTAATTTGACTAATTTGACTAATTCTCCTAATTAATCCTAATTGGTTGGGTGATTTGGATTCTAGAATTAGGAAATTAGGGCAGGAGAATAGCAAGCTAATTTAAATAATATATATAAAATAATATCAATAAAATAATAAACGGGGACCCGCATCACCCTTTGGTTAAATGAGAACGGTCTTCTCCGGTCCAGGGCCTAGCCCCTAAGTTCCAGATCGTTTAACGGTTATACGTACTTTAACTATGGTGTTCACTATATCTTTGGAACCAGTCGGGGATTTTTCTCTTCACTTAGGTTCTACCCTTGCTCTTGGTGGGGTTCCGGGTTCCCGACTCTCGGGTGTGTATTTCTTCACATATACCTATACACATAGTATATATATATTATATATATATATATATATATATAATAGTTATATATACAAATAGAAGTGTAATTGGAAATTAGTAACGTATTTTCTTTTTTTATTTTTTTTTTATATCGGTGAAATGGAAGGGAATCCTATTCGATATACCATGTAGATTTAAGATAATTATCAAGGCCCAGGCTGTCTCTTGAACGACGGGGCACGCGTTCACGCATTTCCAAGATTTAAGGGACTGGTGGGTCATTTCAATTTCCGTTAAATAGCCCTGTCAATTTCCTATTTCCTCTTTCCTATTTCCACTTTGATAGCCAATTTCCCAATGACATTCCACGTCATGTCCCTTGGAAGAAATCAGACGCCTAGACCGAACACGAGTTCCTGTCCCATCCTTGGATCCTTATATTATTTTATATAATGGTATAGTATTAAAGGTATGCCGAGGTATATTATATGACCTCCCCTTTCCTACGACGATCTTTTTTTTCCCTGAAACATCCATTCAGTCCAGAGAGGATCAGCAACCCATCCCTCATCCTGTTCCTACTTCTGGGCCTCCAACTCCAAATCTCGTCTATCAACTTTCCCGTCAGGCAAAAAAAAAAAAAAAAAAAAAAAAAATATAGCCAGAGGCGAACGTGTGTAAGTGGATCATGTACAACGTTCGCAAGGCGATCGTTGCCTCCCTTGGCTGGGGAGCCAGCACAGACACGCCCCGTTCGGCAGCGGCTTCATCGACCTTATGGTCCGCTTGGAGTACCGGGGACAATAGATCAATAGCCCGGGTTATGTCCGAAGGAGAAGACAAGGTAAGAATTGGGATATATAATAATAATAATTTTTTAAAAAAAAGGTAGAGAGTTCCATGTCTCAAGACCTCGGACAAAAGGTCTTAGGTCAGACACGGGAAGAAGAAGCCCGTGATGATACGCACAGAATGTCCTCCGGAGGGGAAGACCCAACCATAACAAGAAATAACGGGGTGGAGTTTCAAGGAGGGGCAAACGTCAGATCATCATAAACTAATGACTTAAGTGGTAAGAGCTGGCGCTGGAGTGTTTCTCTTTTCTATTTATTGTTGTGATCGCCCTAAATATCCGACACGCACCCGTTGGACCCGGTTTTTTTGGGTTCTGATTCGAAGCTCATTATTTTTTGTCATTTCGGGTATTGATATTAGGGGGAGTTTCTCTTGGAGCTTATAGGGTGGTCTCCTCATGTACCTACCACTAGCCACATATGCACCGTGAACGGAGAATTTGGGGAGTTCCACTTAGATCATTGAGATCCTCTGCTTCAGCTGAAGTGGCGCTCAACCGTTCGGATTTGGGGGGCAATGCGCTCAACGGTGGATCTTCGGTAGATGCGAGGAACCCTGCTGTCAATACCGTACTTTTTCTTTTTTGTATATATAATATATACAATATTTGCTATGCATCATCGGGGCAGGTCGTCCTTGTTCCGAGATTGATGTATCTCAAAATCCATGCATACTATCCTCGTACTTAGACAAGATCAAACCGGTATAGCTTTCGGCCGGATCTCTGGAGATGCCACCAATCATCAGCTGTGAGATTCCTCTTTCATTTGGCTCCACATCTGAAACAGCTGTCTTGTGGGCTCTTCTCGACACTTTATAGGCACTTTATACGGATACACTTATAGAGTTAAGATTATCTGGACTGGTCTCGAACACTCTTAAAACCCGGGGGGAAAACCTCGTGTATAAAGGAAATTGGCTGATTCCAACTCATTTAGGGTCCCACTGGGCCCTGAAATTTGACGGAAATTGGAATCTCATGCCCAACTCACATCCTTTTTTCAACTTTTTCTCTTTGAACATCCTCTATTGATTCTATTAATAGAGACATATTCCTTCAAAGGACATTTCTTTGTTTAGGTATGCAAGCCGACTTCGACTCAAATGTAATCTCGTGGAATTGGAAATTCCCTGAAAGAACAAAATGATCGTAATGATGTTGGAATGAAAGTTGAATGAGTGCCTCTGGTGTTGAACTCGATAGATTTTTCTTTTCTTTGACCACTGTCTTCATATCGTTCATTCATTGGTTCGATCATGAATTCTTTCAATTCCAAGTCGAAGCCCGTCTTTTCTTTGGAGATGTGAACAATGAAAAACAGTTGCAATGCAAGATAAATTAAACCGCGAATCCCCAAAGTGAGCAATAGCTTCACATCATCTATTCCCTTCATATACTATCATGGCCGAACCTAAACAAGTCGAGGAACCCCCGGAGAAATCCCCATCGGTATTCGATGACTCAGACGAAGAGGAAGAGGAAGAAATAGTCGAAAAGGCAGTTGATGAAGTAGTCGAAAAGGCAGTTGAAGAGGAAGAGGTACCCGAAGAGGAGGAGGTACCTGAAGAGGAAGAAGAAGAAGAGGTACCCGAAGAGGACGGGGAAGAGGGAGAGGAAGAGGAAGGGGAAGAGGAAGAGGAAGAGGAAGAGGAAGAGGAAGAGGAAGAGGAAGAGGAAGAGGAAGAGCCAAAAGGAGAGATGGAAGTGAAAGACACAACACAGCCAAGAATAAAGTCCGAAGAGGAGAAAAGGTCACTGAGAGTGAGTGGTAACCCAGTCAACCTCAACATCCCCTCTAACCAAAAAGATAGACCGTCATCCCCACATATTGGCATCCCGACTTGCCCAATAAAACCACCGTGGGCTTTCCAAATGGCAAAGTGGACTGTTATCGAAATGTCGTCTTCCAAATGATTCTACATATGCCCGTATTCTACAATTGGCTCATCTGGTACAAGCAGCATCATGCCCCTAAGGGTCATGTTTGCCTGCGGGGCTCATCTAAAGACGGTCCCAGTCAATGCCCAGTTTGTCAACTGGCTGAGATTGCTCAAGGGTATTGGGCAGGTGAAGCTGAAACAGAAAGTTGGACGCCTACCTTTAAGTCTCTAACACACTCGCTCTTGCATGGTTGGAAACCTGCTGGGGTAGATTCGGAACAAGACCCGGCAGAGTACTTTGACGTGCTTTACGACGTGATCAAAGAGAGCACCAAGCCTATGATGTATGTTTATTCTCCCCATATTCCCCATATCCCCCACAGAAGACTGACTATGAGACTCTAGGAGAGGAGATCTGGAAGATATGCTCGAGGTCGAAGTGATCATGGCGAGGAGATGTACTGGGGAAAAGCCTTGTGACCCAACATACATCCCAAGACAGCAACCGTGGATGAGGATCAACTTATCCGGAGAGGAGGGCGATGTACTCCCCGAGAAGCCTACTTTGAGCGATATAATCGCAAATCACTTTGATCATGAGGATAATTTCGGTGCGTGTGCGGACTGTGGAGGCACCAGGACAGCCAAAGAGCAAATTGGAAGTTTCCCTGAGGTTCTCTTGGTCCAGCTCAACCGCACCAGTATGACGGGCAAGAAGATCGAAACTCACGTATATCTGACCGAGCAGTTAAATATCGAGACACGGTTCATGGATGAACGCTGGGGCAACCACCGAAAAGTTGTCCAGTATAAATTGACCTCGGTGGTCTTGCATCATGGCAAGGATGCAACAGAAGGTCATTACAGTATCGGTGTTAAAGGTAAAGGAGATGAATGGAGCCAGGCAAATGACGAACAAATCTTGGACTGGGTCCCCGAAGGGCCTGGAGGCAACCCGATCCACCTCCCCACCGGCTCTCTCTTTACATACCGCCGGTTACCCACGGGTGACGAGGATGAAGAAGTACAGACACAGAAACCCCAGACAGAGGGAACCGATCCTTTCTTATCGGGCTCCAATGCCTTTGATCCCAAGGAATTAGGGAAGTTCCTAGATCTGATGGTTCCCAAGGTTGTCGATAGCTATATCGCTCGCTCAGCGGATGCGAGGCGCAAGGAGTGGGAGAAATGGGCAAATGAATGGGAGAAGAAGAGGGGAAAAGCCCATAAAGTCCAAGCAGCAAAGACTTCGACTTCTGCTACTGGCTCTGCTACTGGCTCTGCTACTGGCTCTGCTACTGGCCCTGCTACTGGTTCTGCCATTGGTTCTGATGTTGATACCAGTTCCAATGAGGATATAGTCGACTGGGAGAAACAACGTGGACAACTTCAGATCACTTTGACTGGAGATGGAGGAAAAGGAGCAAGGGTGTTGGATCTTGAAGTTCAAGGATTGCACTACAATCGACTGAAACTGAAGAGGAAGAAGGAAGGGAAGGCAGATGAGGAAGAAGGCAAGGAAAAAGATTCGACATTTAAGAAAATTAAGAAAAAGGTGGAAGGTAAAGCGAAGGAGTATGGAAGTGGGAAGGGGAAGAAGAAGAAGAAGTAGAAGTGGGATATCTCGGGGACTTTTCTTTTTTTGTTCTTTTTTAGTTTCAATCTTCATATGTTCTGTTTTTTTATTCTTTTTTACCTCTTCTTTCCATCAAATTAACTAAATGGATTCTAATTCTCCTCAAATCTTCATTGATCGTTTGATCACAGAATTGGCACAAACTGGACACGCAAAGACCCTCAAACCACTGATGTTAACATTGCACTGTCTATTCCCAAATGACTTCCTCCCTGCCCTTGATATTCTCGACCGCAAACTAGTCCGTCGAATTGTACGCTCAGATCAATCTGCTACATCCCTAGAGAAACCCCAAGATATTTTCATTGTGATATCTGCCTCGGCGCCGCCTTCACTTCCGAGTTCATCAGTTTCCCAAGAAAAGGGCTACGAGGTTCGGCTGCGTGCCTGGAATTGCAGCTGTCCTACATTTACCCTGTCTGCATACCGAGATTCTCAACTCCCGGCGAATCATCCGACAAACGAACTGAATCAGTTGGCCTACTCATTTGGCGGAACGCTAGCTCGTGGTACGGCTCGGGTGTCGCCTCCAACCTGCAAACATATCCTAGCCTGTATTCTATATACACGGTGCCCTGATCTGTTCGGGGTTGACGGGGATGGCAGATTCGCCATTTCCAAGGAGGAATTGGCAGGCTGGTGTGCTGGTTGGGGTGGTTGATTTGCTTGGCTCTTGACACGTCGAAACGCAAATTGATGTACGAATATTATTTGCCACGGGGCAAAGAGTCCTTGGCCCCATGGCAGCTGCTGAAGCGACCATATGAGAACCATCCCAGGTATCCGCAGATGACAACAGGTCCTACAGAGCCTTGTCCATTCCACATGAACCATCTGCCTGTGTCCGGGCAATCACTCCTTGAACACACAAGTCGGCTGGCCACGAATAGGGACTTGTCCCGGTGCCCTTAAGATTGCAGGATGATTGCATGGTAGACACGCCAATGGGCAGTATTGTTACTTTAGATGTACTTAAAATATACACCTTACAGAGAAATTAAGGTCTTGGTTCGCTGTGCGAAATGGACAGACTTGGTCTGCTATTACAAAGGGGTTGAAATGTCATATGCTTCACTCATTGGATTGACAATTCTTTCCGGAAGAGAATAAATTAAGAGTCCCTTAGTTCTTCTTCTTGTTCTTGTCGGAGCTATCCTGCTCCTCCTTCTGGTCGCCATTTGGCGAACCGGCCTTCTTGGTATCCTTGTCTCCCTTAGTTCCATTGGCCTCCTGGTCCCGCTTGGTGTCACTCTCCTCTTGCTGCTGTCGGTTCTGGATCTTGTTATCGATTAAGTCGTGGAAAGCCGTGATGGCACGGATCAAGCTGCTGATGTAGATAGCCATCAATTGGTCATTAGTCTTGACACTCATGGCCCGTGCCAACTCGCTGTTCTCGATCTGCGGCTCCTGGCCGTTGGTCCGCTGTGTCGCCGGTGGGGTAGACAGATTGGGAAGGAGGTTGAAAACATCCTGGAGGTTGCCCAGAATGGCGTGGTTGACGGGAAGTTCCTTGTCGAGAACTTTCTGGAGGTATTGGCCGATATCGCGTAACCGCAGATGCAATCCTTGCAGTGACTGCAGCTGCGACGTGATACGGGTGGAAAGTGTGCCGACTGCGACGTCCCTGATGTCTCGGAGGAGATGCTCCACGCCAATCTCCTCTGCTTCTTCTGCCTCGATTATCGACGGGGTGTGCACAAATGTTCGGGAGGTTGTTGTGCCATCCTGCAAGTGAAACAAAAATAGCCCTGGTTAGCCCTGGTGGCCTGCCGGATGCTTCCCTCGGATTCAATGTAAACTCACATCCTTGATTTCGTCCACGGCGAAGTAAGCATCTGTAGGCACGCCGACTTCCTTCGGTTGTACATCGACAATAACCAGCAAGGGGTTGGGCGTGTATTTCTTGAAGAGCTCATTGATCTCCAAATCCGAAGCGCGCAGCTTCGGACCCGAGTGGTACCAGCCGACTAGCTTCTCGCGAGCATTGATTTTCTTGAACATATCCCTCATCGACTCCACGAAGTTGTGATCCAAGAACCACACTGATGGGTCCTTTTCATCCTCCTCGAACGGGACTAGAGAGATAAGAAACACCGATGTCAGCTCGTCTGTTGTATGGGGTTGATTCACCGAAGCTTGCACTTACCAGCAAAACTGTTTGATACCCGGACATTATCACCCGAGTTCTCACCCAGAAGCACACCTACAACACGTTTCCGGGTACCCTTTGCCGTTCTCCCATAGTGATCTGCGACGGAAAGGAGGACTAACGGGGCAACCGTCACGGAGCGGTTGACGAGGGATAGTGTGTCCGCCGTGGTGGCAGGCATCGTGAAAGGGAGAAAAGGTGAAAAGAGATCGAGAGCTATAAGGGACGATTAAAGCTCGTAGATCAAATAAAAATCTAATGAAACAGCAAATCAACGCGAGACAGAAGAATGCGGTGGATGGAGAGCGATGATGCACCGGTGCTGAGAGCTCTCCGCCACAGAGCTGCGCCATCTTGAGGCTGGAGAACTTAGTAAGCAGTAAGCAGCCACCTTGCCCGGTGAAGAGGAAGCTTGAAAGAAATACACATACATCAATAGATCAAATATGATTATATCCCCTAAAAATATATATAAAAAAATATAAGATATTAAAAGTATGAATCCTAAACATTCAATTAATATCCAGGATATAACTTGTATACATCGCCTCTTGTTGTGTTGTACTATAACTATGTTGTAAGTAATCGTGAAGCCCGTGCTTTCCGAACCTCGGGCGCGCTAAGTTCCTCGCGATTCTTCCCTTTCCCCATTTTCTCCGTTTCCCCGTCGACAGTCTTTCCCTTCTTCAACCCTCTCCCCTCATTACAATTCACAATGGCTCCCATCACTGACGAGGCCGTCTCCGGTCTGAAGAATACCATCCACCAGCTGGAGGCAAAGGTGTCCGAGCTTGAGAGCCGTCTCGCCAATGGCGGCAAGCCCAAGTCCGCTGCCGAGCAGATGCGCATCATCCTGATGGGCCCTCCTGGTGCAGGTATGCAATTGAACTATAACTGGAGAGAAAACGGCAATGGGATATTAACGGTTTCAATTTAGGCAAGGGTACTCAGGCCCCGAACCTTAAGGAAAAGTACTGCGCATGCCACCTGGTAAGTAGAAAGTTTGTCTGAGTACAGCATAAGCTCTTCCCGCTGATTTATTTCCTGAATAGGCCACCGGAGACATGCTGCGGTCCCAGGTCGCAAAGAAGACCGACCTTGGAAAGGAAGCCAAGAAGATCATGGACCAGGGTGGTCTCGTTAGCGACGAGATCATGGTCAACATGATCAAGAGCGAGCTGGACAACAACCCAGAGTGCAAGAACGGGTGCGTACCTTTACATTCCCTTCCCAAATTTATTTTCTTCCGAAACCCGGCCAGAATTAACATGAGAGGTGGACAGTTTCATCCTGGATGGTTTCCCCCGGACGGTTGCGCAGGCCGAGCGTCTCGATGACATGCTCGTTTCCCGTCAGCAGAAGCTCCAGCACGCCGTTGAGCTGCAGATTGACGACTCCCTGCTGGTGGCTCGTATCACCGGCCGCCTGGTCCACCCTGCCTCTGGCCGCTCGTACCACAAGATCTTCAACCCGCCCAAGGCTGACATGAAGGACGACATCTCTGGAGAGCCGCTGATCCAGCGTTCCGATGACAATGCCGAGACCCTCACCAAGCGTCTGGCTACTTACCACGCCCAGACCACCCCCGTTGTCGACTACTACAAGAAGACCGGTATCTGGCGCGGCATTGATGCCAGCCAGGAGCCTGGCCAGGTCTGGAAGAGCATTCTTGGAGTCTTCCGCCAGTAAACAATTCTGTTGGATTGATTGCATTTTAAAAAGGGGAATTTGGGGGGTAATTTGGGACCATTTACCAGTCCAGGCTCCGTGATGTCTACCTTTTTTGTTTTCCTTATGTTTTTTTTCCTTAATTGGGCACACCGGAAGCATGGCTGGTGTTTTCGTCCACATATAGACGTGGGTTTCTTCCCTTGACCGCCATGTATAGTATGTGTCCACGGGTGTACCTTGGAGTACCGAATACACTCAAGACCGGTATGCATTCAATTGAATCTTTTGGTAAAATCTTGGTAGTCTTTCTTTCCATTCCGGGTTCAATGCGACATGGGTAGATGTGGTGTAAGATATTCACCTAATACTAGTATTATTTAAACTTGCCATGTAAGCTCATACCTAAAGTTGCAGAGGATACTCGGTTGACTCAATCTTCTGAGGATAGGTCAAACCACCCTGCTTTCGCACTTCATCCATGACCTCCATAATCACGATACTCTCTTCCAATGGCAAGCCCTCACTCTCGAGCTTGCCATCGCGGAGACAACGAGCAACCTCATCAGCCTCCCAGTACATACCCTTACCATTACCAGGGAACGGGCATTGGACCTCACGGATCTCACCGGCACCTTTCTTGGGAATGATGCGGTAGCTCTCTGGTCGGAAAGGCTGGCCGTACACCTGGATCTCGCCTTTAGTGCCCTGAATACGGATGGGAGGACCAGCCGAGCCCTTCTCATCCGGATCGGCAGAGACACGAATGTTGGTCAGCGCCACTCCGTGCGATTGTTGCGGGTGAAGACCATTGGAGGGAGTGCTAGTAGGGAAGCTCAGAAGCATGCTTGTAGACTCGTCTGCACCGGTTAGGTGATAAGGAGTCATCTGCGAGGTGACAGTAGGTGGCTTCCTCTGGTCTCGGGGCAGGGTGTGGTATAGAGTCTGGAAGACCCAGGTCAGGGAGTATATACCCACTAGAAGAGCAAATCAGTCAGGGTTTTCTTTTTGTCTTTTTCGTGCTTGGGGGACAATGAATGAACAACAAATCCCGGAAAACCTACAATCCAAGAGAGCACCACCGGCCAAATCAGGGTTTACCATGCGGTGTGTGGTACCCCATTTCGTCTCAACATCATCGCCGAAGCTTGTATCAGCCACGACACGGAGGACCTCGCCGATCTCACCATGCTGGATGAGCTCACGGATCTGAATGCTGAGGGGGAAGTAGCGAGTCCAGACCGCTTCCATAAGGAAGAGATTCTTCTTGCGGGCAATTTCAATGAGGATCTTAGTCTGAGCAGCGTTGACGGTGAAGGCTTTCTCGCAGAGAACATTCTTGCCCGCCTCTAGCGCGAGTCTGACGTTCTGGTAGTGATGGGAGTGCGGGGTCGCGACGTAGATGACATCGACGTTGGGGTCGGCCACAAGAGTCTCGTAGTCACCATATGCAGAGCAGGGGGTCGTGATTCCCCGAGCCGAGATGAATTGCTCGGCCTTTTCCTTGGACGAGGACGAGGCGACAGCGACGACTTGGTGAGCTACGTCAGAGGCACCGCGGACATTGGGGTCGATGAGAAGATCATTTGTGAATGCTGTTGGGGGGATAGGTTATTTCATGGTGTTCTTATGTTATACAGGATATTGTAGAGATGAGATCTTACTCTCAGCGATCCAGCCAGTGGCTATCACTCAGTTAGCCTTTTTTCTTTCTGTTTTTCTCTCATGACCAGGGTTTCATACCCATAATACCCCATCGAACAATGTGTGGCGCCATGACGGGAGTAAGATTGAGTAGAGTCAATTCAAAGGGACAATAGACAACGTAGACAACGTAGATGTTTGAAGAACAGAGTGAAGAAAGGAGAAGTTTACGCCGAGAGGAATTTATGGGGAAAATATAGCGGGGATGTGCCGAGCGGGGCAGCTTAGCAGATCAGCTTAACTAGTAGGTTGTACATGTACGACAGGTGGATGGAGCCCACGATAGGGTAAGTAGAAAGACTCAATTCGCTAATTAACGACAGGGAGTTATTCCCTATGCAATGCAGGAATAATCACGTTGAAGTATGGTACACAATAGATCAGATCTCGGTCTTGATGCGCGTCTTCTGGCTTGGAGATTCAGTTCCCTATATGTAGTTAGCTCTCTGAACATCAAATAACTCCCAAAAGGAACTCACTTCAGCTTTCCGCTTACCCAGGACAGAGTCAGGCGTGCTGGTTCGTGTCTGGCGCGTCGGTGCAGGGCCCTTGGTCACTTCGGAATAGCAGCTGGCATGATACACTCGACTTCCGACCTTGGTTGCGTCTTGCCAGATCCAGTCCTGGACATCCTCAGACCAGGTCGGTTCGAATTTCTCTTGACATATGGGGCATGGGGTGTTGCGGAGAGTGGCATCGTTTGGAGCTCGAATCCACGGCTTTGGCGGCTCTTGCTTGGTATTACCATCCACACCTGCAGCTCCTTCGGTGGTGGTTTGGGGATCCGCAGCGCCATTCTCATCGCCAGCCTCCCGAGATTTGATCCAGTCCTATTGGAGGTTAGAGATGAAACTTGAAGAAATACAAGAGATGAACATACCCTTTCGTCAACATACCAACTGCGATTCTGAGCCCGCCGAGAGGACTCGGTCATGCGCTGATTGGTCTTGAAATGCCAGTCCAGATGCCGGGCCTTCATTTCCTTGCCTTCGTCCGTGGTCAAGAAGCGACGGCCGCAAGTTCCACATCGGTTCGGTCGGGAATCATAAAGAGACACAATAAGTCCGAATCGGGGGATCTTCATAGACGCAGTGCTCATGGGGACCCCAGAGGATCCATTGGAGTGAATTGGAGTTTGAGCGGGAGCGGGGGTGGTAGGTTGCATTCCATGGGGTAAGATGAACGGCAAATTAGATCTCCCGGGAACTGGCGTTGAAGTCGAGGGCGTAAGAGATGAGGGTGTCGGTCCACCAGGTAGAAGTCCACGTGCCCTCAAGGCCGCAATAAGAGGGTTCTCCGGTGCTGGCTGTGGAGGGCCGCTTTGGTGAGGATATTGGGGCATCTGAGGCAGCGCTGCTGGGATTTGAGGTGGCGGGGTGGACTGTTGACGTGAAGCGGTAGCTTTGATCAGCTCGGCGAGAGTGTTATGGTTTAGTAGTTGCTGAAGGGGCTGCGAGACTGGTTGCGCTGGTGGTGTGGGAATTTGTGGAGGAGCGGACACTGTCGAGCCATTCGTAGCGGCATTGGGCCCAACCGACGGCGGTCTTGTGGCAGCTAGCGCAGAGACCTGGTCGCGGACAAGTTTCAATTGATCTGGAGCAAGCTGTTGTTTCTGTAGAATGGCCTGAAGATCCACCAACGCTTTCAAACGTTGTTGAGAGACGGGGTTAAAAGGACTGTTAGCGAAATCAATCTTTGCAGAAGCGATCAAGGCATCCACGTCTCGATTGAGGTAGCTCAAATCGATATCCTGTCGATGAGTCTGGGGAGGTGTCTGTGAGGCCCATATTAGCTTTGAATGTGACAGTTACATGTGACACGCAGATGCAGGTAGACTTACCGAATTGGCATGACCAGTATTGGGATACTGGTTTTGTGAAGGCCGAGACATGTTCTGTGTAGGGCTGTTGGTCCACCCAGTCGGAGTCCCATTTCCACGACTACGGCCAAGGATGTCCGGTTGGGCCCTGGCCTGTTGTTGTTGTAAAGCCGCAGTGCGTGCTTTGATGAGAGCACTCTCGATGTTGCGTGTGATGTCGGGAGGGAAAACTGGGCGTGTGTCCAGGGAGCCTGGGGCCGGCTGCTTCCATGTGTTGAGCATCTCATCCAACTTCCTTCGGGTATTTCCATCAACCAGAGTATAAACATTCATGAATGTCTGGTACATGTTGCGGCCAAGAAAGAGGGTGTAGGGGCTTCCAACGTTCTTGACAATGGAATCGGCTACATAGAGGGCTGGAAGCTTCTGTAGGGGTGGTGTCTACATAGTGGTTAGTACTCATCCTGCACTACGCCACAAAAAAATCAGGAGCACCTACTGATCGAATGTGGTTCTCCAGGACCCGGGAGATAGCCATCGCGTGTTCGGTATTTTCTTTGGCAATGACGGTCAGAGTACGGATCTGAATTCCATCATTGGTGGTTAGATCCTCCAAGGAGCTCTTGTAATCCTCCGCAATTTCGTCGGAAATAAGGCCGGACATTATGGCGATGTGGGATGAGTGGTGATCTGGATTTATCAGAGATGTCGAGGGCAGAAATCAATATCAAGACGAAGTTCAGCACGTGGTCTTGTTTTTTTTTTTCTCTCCTGCTCTTGTTCTTTGTTCTCTGAGTCTTGTGTGCTTCCGAGTTTGATTGTTCTTCTTCTTTTCTTCTTCTTCTTCTCTTCACTTCTTCCTTTTGGATGGCTTCTGCCTGTCCTTTTCCCTGTGACTATCGAGACTGTTTTCTTTTCTTCTTAATCCTTGTCCTCGTCCCAAGGAACAACTTCTCTTGGATCAGCGCAAAGATGGAGAAATAGTCGGAACTTGTAAATGCTTGCTAGCTATCTTTGCGAGAATTGAGAAAACAATAGTATTCAAACGCTTGCTCTCAGTCCAACCCAACCCGTGACCTTCCAGTGCCCTTTTGTATCTACCTTCCAGTCAAATAATCGCCGATGGGTGGTCATGGAACGAAGGAAGAAATGCTAGGCTGAAAAGCCTCGTGCGAAAAACCAAGCAGATGCGGGGAGTGGAAAATGAAGAAACAAGGGAGACTACCAAGAATGGGTAAATGCAAGAAAACAGCGCTGTGGAGTAGTGAAGCAATGAGAAATTGAAGGTTGACAAGAAGAAAAAAAGAGAGAAGTGAAGTGGTGAAGTGGTTGAGGTGGTTGAGGTGGAAGTGCCAAAGAGAAAGGGATTGTCAGAGAGAGATATAGTCATGTGATCGTGGAATGACGCATTCAACTGCTCCTTGTCAGACGACTTCCTTCCTGTTACTTTACTTTACTCTGTACATCCCCAACATATTTGAGAGATATTATTGCCTTCAATATGAAGCTTACATTTGCTGCCCTGCTAGTTCTACCACTGGCACTAGCCGGATCGCTCAAGTCCGTCATCGTTACTTTTCCCAAGGGAACGCCTGACTCGGTGGTTAACCAAGCCAAAGACTGTCTGGTGGCTTCAGTACGCAGTGCTTCTTTGTTGTCATGAGGCTGTTATGACTCGGAACTGACACTTTTAGGGTGGCGTCATCACGCATGAGTACCGTAAGTTCTACGTTCTACCTTGCCCACATTCAGAGATAGGGATATCATATACTAACATACATTTCTTATCCAGATTTGATCAAGTACGAATTCAACCAAGGTTTCTGTCTTATAACCCACTTTCTAACTATGGCTTTAGTGGCTTCGCCGCTGAGGCTCCTGTGAGCGCTCTTCAAACCCTCTCCACGCAGGATACTCAATACAAACCGAATATCGAAGAAGATAAGGTTGTCAGTGCCTATGGAGACTATGCAGCTGCAGTCTAATATCCCCTCCCTAATGAGATACCGTGGGTTGTGATTCTCGTGGCTCTGAGCATCTCTGAGCATATATCATGACGTCCAGAGGCAAACCCACGTTGGGATGAACCAATCGGAATCACATTTTCAGAAAGGCCTGGGTGATGGGTGATTTAATGCAACCTCGGCGTTTGGATGTATACAATTGTGGAGTAAATGGTTGAGCCCTTATGCTTCAGCTAAGGGCTTTCGGGGGGAAACATATAGGTTTAGTTTATTGGGAGTTTTTTTTATGATCTACTCAAAAACATACAATATCTTCATTATCACAATGTATAATTTAAAATTCAAAAACCTGAGTTGTGTAGGTCAATGTACGTAGCAAATCAAAGAGCATAGACACAACATACCAACTCGTAGGGCCGATCATCCTTCCCTCCCCGCTAGTTGACTCCCGTGGCCCCGAAGGCGCGTGGATCTGGAAACTCCCTCGAGAGCCACCGAGGCATTCTGCGTAATCCCTCGCTTTCGAGACTTGGAAATGCTGGAATTGCTGGAATTACAGGCTTCTTTGACACTTGATTAAAACGCGTCAAAATGGCATCGGAACACACGGTGACCAAGGTTCTGTTGGAATGGATCAACAGCTTCTCCTTGGGCAAAACCCTCCGAGCCACCGATGAATTGACCGATGGAATTATTCTGTGGGAGATTCTCCAGGATATTGACCCTCAGTTTTTCCTTGAGGAAATCCCAGAGCGCAACCCCTCCGACCATTGGGTGGCCAAGTGGCAGAACCTGAAGCACGTTCACAAACTACTGCTCAACTACATTCGACACCAAAACGATGACATCCTACCCTCCGGTCTCGATCCATCGCCTGATCTCGAGTCCATTGCCGAAAAAGCCTCTTCCAAGGAAACAAACAAACTGCTGAAGCTCCTCCTGATCGCCGCCATCAGCTCCCCCAACGCCGGAACATACGTACAAACACTTCAGGAACTAAGCACCTCGACACAAGAGGGGCTCAGGGATATTATTGAGGAGGCGCACAATGGCCAATACGAGCCGATGGACGCTGCGGACGAGCTCAGGGAAGACCTGGCCAAGCACGATCGCCCTGTGGACCTGGAACTGCAATTCGAAGAACGCGTCGGAAAAGTGCTTGCGGAGAACGACCGTCTAACACACGAGAAAAAGGAGTTGGAAAAGGCATTGGAGGACCTGCACAATCGCCTGGCGCGTCTTCAGGAGAACAATGACACCCTGCAAAACCGCCTCGCCTCCACCGAGGACCGGCTAGTTACATTGAAATCCGGAAAAGGTGATATTGGTCACAATGCAAAGGCATTGGAAAGCAAGACTCGTCAACAGGACGATCTAATTGCTTCTCAAGAAGCGAAGTTGACCGCGGCCCAGGACGAAATCGACAGTCTTCGCATGACAGTCGAGTCCTTGCGAGTCAAGAACCAGCGCTATCAGAAGTTGCAGGACGACTATGATGAGCTCCGTACCGAGAAGGATCAGCTCGCGCGCAAGGCAAACGCGGCCGAGAAATACCGCCAAAAGCTGCAAGCCAGCCAAGACTTTGAGAAAGAGAACCAGACCCTCAAGAACCAGATCAAGGATATCCAACAACAGCTGAAAGAGTCAGACGCGCAGCAGCGATGGTCTTCGGAGCGTGATGTGGAGCTGGAAGAGTACCGCAAGCTTCTGCCACAAGTTGAGCAGGAATGTAATGAGATCCAGAATTTGAAGAAACAACTCGAGTTCAATAACCATGCTCTGACGGAGCGACTGGAAAGTGCGGACGAACAGCACGAGAGAGACGATGCGTTGATCACCGAACTACGTGAACGCCTCGGGGAAATGGACGGCTTGCCGGGCAGCGCGTCGCCTGGCTCTGAGACGCCTAAAATGCAAGGGACATTGCACAAGGACTTCGAGGCACTCGGTGTCAAGGAATCTCAACTGTATGTATACAATTTGCCTTCGCGGCCTTACTGGATGCTAACTCTTGACAGTAAATCCGATAATGATGACTTGAAGCGGGAAATGGAGTCGATTAAAGCGCCCTCAGCTGTATGTGTACCATATGTTCTCTACTGGCCCCTATCGATACTAACGACTAGCAGCCAGCCTCTCACACCGGGGGCTTCTCGGAAAACTTTGCTGCATCCGTGCACCTGGCTCGCTCTGGTTCTACCCAAAGGTTTGATTGCTCGACATTTCGTTTCTATGAACAGAATATCTAACATGTTTCACAGCGACGACTATTGGAAACTATATGAGAACTATACCGGAGCTCTAAAGAAGATTGCAGAGGTCCAGGACACCTTGGAAACAGCCAAAAGGGACTTGTCTGATACACAAGCTGAACGTAAGTGTTTTATTGCTCTGGTTCTACACATCCGAGGGGAAACAAGTGACTTACAATCTTGAAGTTGGCCTTGTCAATGCGGAACAGCTCGAGATGGTCCAAGGACTCGAAACGCACAACTCGGCTGAATTAACAAAAATCCGGGATGACTGGGAAAGTCTTACACAGAACGTCCATCACCTGGAGGCCGAAGTTGATGCCAGCCAAACTCTGGTGCGCGAAGTCTGTGCGGAACGAGAGGAACTGCGCAAGATGCTCGACAACAAGCAAAGCGAAATCAGCTCCGAAGATCAGGAAGTGATGAACGAGATGCAGATGCTCCTAGGCGAGTTTGAAACTCACAATACCGAGGGCGGCGAAGTGCCCCAAAAATCGAGCTTCGAGCTCTTGAAGCAGTGTGCTGGAGTCTTGGAGAAGAACGTTGAACGGCTTGCTCAGCGTGCGGAGGTCAGTTTTCCCACAAAAAACCCTCGCTGCGTTTTATTCGGTTTGCGTTTGCTAATTCTAGCTTGGTTCTACAGTATATCCAGCAACAAAACGAGCTGGTCAAGTCACTTCGTGAGCGTATGAAGAACTACGAAGAAAACCTGGACGATGGCATTTCCAAAGAGCGAGAGGTAAGTTAAAGATGGAGCTGTTTATGCTTCGTCCCTTGATTCTGTTAGGTTCTAGCAGTATGCTGATGACACTTTTTAGCTTGAGCTTCAGAATATTATCGACAGCCAGGCCCGAGAACTCAACCTTGTGGGCTCAGCTTGGTATCACCTCCAGAGCCGATGGCAGAACAACAATATGACGGTATCACGATATCGACATGGAGCCAGCACGGGAGATTCCAAGGGCTGGCTAGCAAAGCAAAGAAGCGCTGTTACTGGTTAGTAGAATGCCTCACGAATCAAGTTTGTGCCATTTTTTCTTTTTCTTTTGTTTTATTTTACATATGCGTTTTATTTGCGTTTACTGGTTTTGGATGTTGATATTCCCACTATACATCCCGTCTTATTCTTGTGGTTATTTCTAGCAATAGAATATATGTCATTCAGATAGAACTTGTCATTTATAGCACTTTAGAGTCTTAGTAATGTCATATGAATTTGTGTTGAAGTAGAGTGAATTCATCGCATTCGGAAAATGTAAGCTACCTAAGTAGATCCCCGCAAGAAATAAAAGATGTCTATGAAAAATACAAAAGTCTAGGTAGTTAACCTAGCCCAAGAAAGGAGAAATAAAAGGGGAAATGCAACTATTATAAAACATGGTCTCTATACAACCTGGCCGAAAGCAGGAATCAAAGTCTGTGCCAGCCAGAAGCTGAAGACCAGCTTGGGACCTGTCATCAGCAGCTTGGGAGTCAGACCCTTGAAGAAGCTGGTAGGGCCCTCGTTCTTAAGCATCGTGGAGACGATCTTGAAGCCAGACTCGGGGTTCTCGAAGTTGCGGTTCTGGATACGGGTCTTGATGACATCGAGGGGAGCGGACACGACCAGGGAAGCGCTAGCACCGCAGACCGAGGCGACAAAGTTCTGGCCCCAGGTGGCAGTGTTGTAGTCGGTCAACTTGTAAATCTTTTCCTTGGCGAAAGCAGATCCACCGAAGAGCTGTAACAAAAGTTAGTGGTGGTTCAGTGATGGCAGACCGGGGGAAAGCATACAGCGAAGGAGCCAGGGGCGTTACGGGCGGCAGTCCAGCCAGCACCACGGTACAGACCCATACCCTCATCGGCAACAATCTTGAAGAGGCCACGGCCACGGAAGGCCTCGGGGTTAGTCTGGCGCTTAATCTTAAGAACATCGAGAGGGAGCAGAACGATCTCTCCAATGCCGATCAAACTAGCAGATTTCGAGTTAGATGTATCCTCGCGTCCAATCATCCAATGGTTCTTACCTTCCAGCAGTGGCGTGCATAATGGCCTTTCCGGTACCCTTGCCAAATGCATTATCGAAGTCGGCACCGTGGTGCTGAGCGAGGTAATCGCGGGCAAAAGGCTGACCGCCGTACTTGTAGATGCGCTGGAGGACCTATAGATTCCAAACGGTATGAGCTGATTATTCTCCTTTTCCTATTATTTTGCTGTCGATGAGAGTCACGAACCTTGTAACCCGCAGCGTATCCCAGGCCAGGGAACAGAGAGGTGAACTTGCGACCGATTGTGGCATTGACGTGCTCCCTGAAGACAACCTCCTTAAAAGCGGTAGCGCTGGTGATCTGTCAAGGATCCCGTCAGCAATAGATACATTTTCGTTTGTAAACAATCCGAATCTCACCCGGGTCTGGTTGCTCATCAATCGCTTGGCGGTGGTGTCAACCTATGGAGGATGTCAGTGTCTGGTCGTAATATCTCTCGAATCGGAGAAGGTCGTACGGGATGGAAGATCATCAACTCAGCAATACCGGCAGAGCCTAGAAGAGTCCACAGGTCAGTAATGAGTTTGGTGTTTTTGGAACATCTGACTTACCAGAACCGAGGAGACGAGCAGTGGCAGACTCTTTCTTGACATCTTTGGAGGCAGCGCCAGCACTGGAAGCAATAGCGGGAGACATATTTTCCAGTAAAGAAATCCCAAAAAAAGAGCCAGTGAATGAGAACGCCGATGGATTCAGGAACATGTGCTCGGAGTTAAATTTTATCGAGGCAGATTTGGCACTAGTCCCGTTTTGGATCCGCCATCGGAGAGCCAAGGAGTCGATAAGTATACTCGTTACATATGGATATATAATAGAATGCGATTTAAAAAGGTATCCAGAAGTAAATTATAGAAATCCGGTTTCCATAGTGATAGACTCATTGTCCCCATAAATTAACTAAATCACCCAACAGTTCTATGAAAATATGCATCGGAATTCGTCGGTTGAAAGCGACTGAAGTGGATTCCTGCAATATAACATTGCTGACTGTATACAGTAAATAGTATATAACCTTGGAAGTGATGTGAAACTGTGCCTGGACAGTGCCTAGACAGTGCCAATGTCTTATATCTGTGGGGTTGAGGAACTATTTAGGGTTAGTGTTTGGAAACATTCCATGGTAACTATGGACCACTATGTATGCCTACTATAAGGGAGTTCTACAGAGTAGAGTATAGAGTAGGTCTACTCATTACTAGACCATGGCGAAAGAAAATCATATTCTCAAGTGTAAACACTTTATCTAGCCTGATCTGTGGTTTGTTTCCAGGTGCCCCGTCATTGCTCGACAGGACAAAACATAAAAAAAAGAAAGAAATTTGTCAAAGAATCCCAGAATATTACCACAACCAGAGAAAGCTCATAATGATTGTAGTTGCAGCTAAAGAGCATAGGTGCTAAGCAAAGTTAGAAAGGAAATGCGTAGAACACCGAATGAAACGCCAGTGACCCAAAACCAGTATCCCAAGGTCGCAGAAGCCTCCTCGCCTGCCCGTTCATCCATCATTGACTCACTCGTGCAGGTTAGAGTGGCCGAACAGCAAAAGCAAATGACAGAGACTCAACAACCTCTACAGGTCACCGAATGTGTTCTCGCCCGAGTAACTAACCGTTATGTCAGTATGAATTCATTTATTGACCAATAAAAAGGGAAAACATACGTGATGTACAAGAAGCCATCTTCGTCCTTGTGCTCTTCGTAGATGCTGCTCATGAGCGCAGCGGTTGGAGGGAGGACCTCATCAACGAAGATGAAGATAGCCTTCTCGGGGGAAAGCTTTATGCGCTTGCGGATCACATAGACAAACTGTCCCACGGTGAGGTCGGCAGGCACTAGGTACTTCTTCTTGTCGATGGTGGCAATATCCGACTTCTCGACCTTCTCGCAGATGACCTATAGGTTGACAAGTCCGTTAGCTACCGAACAAGCGGTGAGGGTCTGGGAGGTTGGTTGCAGCCAACACCCCTCCTTGGGGGAAATCCCCAGATCGAAGATACTCACAGGAATCCGGTCGGCATATTTCTGGCGGATGCGCTCAGCCTCAGCCTTTCGCTTTTCGAAGGGGTGCTCGTCCTTAAACTTGGATCGCATCGTGACTGATAAGGGTCGATAAGTGAGAGCGGGTCGGGTGGAGAGTAAGATCAAAACACCAGGAAGCTCTGGTGCGAAGTTGGTAGCAGTAGTGACTTTCTTGATGGGAAGCTCTGGATGTGAAGTATCTTGCAGAAAGTAGAAAGAGAGAGAGAGATGAAGAGGGGTGATAGAGGATGACAAGGCGACTCCCCCCGCTGACGTTACGGTAATACCATCACGGGATCTATGGGCGGTGAGTCAATAGTCACGCGGCAGAAATCAGATGTCTCGATGGGGTTCTACTCACGTGGATAGCAAAACACATCCCATAAATGTTATTTACATACTATATCAGTGAATTAAGAGACCTCATTAATTCATTTGTGATGCCTGTAATAATATCTAAATGAAAGCAATATTACCAATACCGGGGCTGACATGTACTGCCCCGTTGGTGCCTATTTCCCCGGCTTATCGTGCTTATCTCATCCAGCCAAACAGATCAAACTCATCTCTAAGAAAGTCGTACGATTTGAGACCGAGGTTGCGTGGTGTTTTGCTGAATTGTTGACTCAATTCAACTTCTTCCTCAAATCATTCTTTGTACAGATTTGGGTTATCACTCTCTTGGTTCTGGCCATTGACCTTTTGATACTTTGTGCTGGCAGCCATTCGTGCAACCAATCCTATTCCAAAAATGGCCACTCGATCATACACGCCTCTGCGGAGGTCACTGGGACAGTTGTCTGCTCGAAGCACTCGCATTGCCGGTCGTCGCGCTGGACCCTCGTTCCGCGGATATTCTACTGGGCAGGAACCGCGCGAGCCGAAGCCATTCACTGTCTGGAGACCATACTTGCGCCTCGCCTTTGGCGTGCCTTTCATCGGCGGGATTATATACTCAATGGTATGACACAGCGCTTCAAACAAAAGGAGATCAATTTTGCTCATTTATTCCAGATGACAGAAGAAGTCACAGAACTCGACGCCCCATCCATAGTTGAAGTGGATGAGGCCCTGAAGCAATCATCGAAGATCAACGAGTCCTCGCCAATGCGGTTACGGATGGAAAAGCTTATCAAGCAACACCAGCAGAAGATTATCGAAGAACTAGGCAGAATCGATGGGCAACAATTCAAGACCGACACCTGGTCGCGCCCCAACGGCGGCGGCGGCGTTTCATGTGTGCTGCAGGACGGAAACGTCTTTGAGAAGGCGGGTGTCAACGTCTCTGTGGTGTACGGCAAATTGCCCCGGCCAGCCCTTGAGAAGATGCGTGCCGATCACAAGTCCTTTATCGGCTCAGATGTGGACTCGCTAGATTTCTTCGCCGCCGGTCTCTCGCTGGTCTTACACCCACACAATCCCATGGCTCCGACGGTGCACCTCAACTACCGCTACTTCGAAACGTCAGACCCCAAGGACCCTATCAATGGGGACAAGAACTGGTGGTTCGGAGGTGGCACGGATCTGACCCCGACCTACCTCTTCCCGGAGGATGCTCAGCACTTCCACAAGACCATTAAGGATACATGCGATCGCCACGATGCTACATACTACCCCAAATTCAAGGCCTGGTGTGACAAGTACTTCTACATCCCCCACCGTGGCGAATGCCGCGGCGTTGGAGGTATCTTCTTCGATGACCTCGACGCCAACTTCCTTCAAACTTCCGCCGGCTCCTCCTCCAACCCGCAGGAGACGCTGTTCTCCTTCGTTTCGGATGGTCTGGCCTCTTTCCTTCCTTCCTATGTGCCCATCATTGAGCGACGCAAAGACATGCTATACACCCCAGAACAAAAGGAGTGGCAGCAGCTTCGTCGGGGCCGCTATGTGGAGTTCAACCTTATCTATGATCGTGGAACTAGCTTTGGCTTGCGCACGCCCAGTGCCCGCGTTGAAAGTATCTTGATGAGTCTCCCACGTACCGCTAGCTGGGCTTACATGGACCCTGTGTCTGGCACAAGGACAGAGAACATGCCTGTGGATGAAGATGACCTGGCCGAGGATAAGACCAGCGAGAAAGAGATTATGGATGTGCTGCGCCACCCCCGACAGTGGGCATGATTGATTCATCTGCCATGTTCGGTATATGGTGTATTATGGTGTTTTCTTGATTTATATGTGTATACTAGTTAGTTACCTAACAAAACATGTAGAGTAAATGTGAATAATTATTGAGCTACATATCTCTACCGTCATGTCCACGCCAAATTCTGAGACACGACACCACAACTGAGAAGGTAAAGAGATTTTCATTCTCGACTGACCTAAGATCACTAGACTCTTCAAAGCAGCAGTTTTGGTGATAGACTCCTATTATATTCATTTCCCTTCATCTAGCCATATTCTCATCGACACTTCATCACTGGTAAGATGGCCGAGTTGGTCTAAGGCGCCAGGTTAAGGTATACCTTGACTCCACAACTAGCAATAGTTTCCTGGTCTCGCAAGAGGCGTGGGTTCGAATCCCACTCTTATCATGATCTTTTTGTTTTTTACTCATATCTCTCTCTATCTCGATATAAGTACTCGCTTTTTTTAAGAAAAAATAGTTGAACAATGGGGTATGTATATATGGTAGTGATCACTTAAAGTATTGTCTATGTTGTAGGTGTAATTTGAGATAAGCGGAAAGTTTGCCACCACGCATAACCCTTTTTAGGAAGGTTGTTGCAACCTTTGTTAGTTATATATGTCTATCATGTAGACTGTAGTATATTTACAAAATGATTCTACGTTTGTTTATAAAGCTAGTAAGTTAAGGACCCATTCTATTGCCTAGTGCAAGTTGTATTTGCTGCCTAGAAGATATACAGGGATTGTACAACATTTGAAGGATACATACATGTATACATTTGCTGTTTGACTCTACCTAGGTATTATACAACGTCAAACCTGCCATGGGGGGCATACGAGCCAGCTTATCTGCCCAAGAAAGCCGTTCACCAATTTATACATATATATGGCGGTACATATGCATACATATAGGCTGGCTTTGGCTTAGGTAGTTTTCGGTTCTTGCTTTGTGTTGGTCTTCGCCACCCGTCTACTGCAAGCAAAGCTAGCTAGCTAGAGCAATGATGACAGGTATATATATCTCTTCAACCTTCCAGTTCCACTTTCTCCTTCTTTCCTAATTGCCTCTTAGTAACACTATAGCCGTGGATAACTCGTCCTTTTACCTGAATGTCGATTAGATAGTCACACGAGTGCAATTCACTCAGAGGCACACATAGATAGTAAGCTAACAATTTATAACAGCGACACAAAACCGGGAACAGTAGCAGCAAATATGGCTTTCTAAGACAGTTGCCCGACTCTTACCCTTAGGCAACGTTAGCGGGAAGATCCCCGTAAATAGTTCTTCCAGTTGCTCCCTCGCGATTCCTCCGGGGGGGGGGGTTGTATATCTTGGCGGCAAGTCAACGATGAGATCCAAAGGGTTCTCGTAACTACCGGCCATCAAGCCTAGCAGAGAAGCGGTCTTTATTTGATTGTAATACCATGCCCGTGGACAGTTGTAATCAAGTTTGAAGGCCTCCCGGATTTGGAATTTCTGCTCAGGGCCGAGTGCAAACCCCCGGGCTCTCTCGCAACAAGAACACTCCACGGTGCAATGACCAACTGCAAATCTCCGTTCTGACTGGCGATGAGAACAGCATCTACAGCCTCTGCCGCAACAGCCTCCTCTCCCAACGCAATCTTCCACAAGTACTCGATGCATATACCATTTTGGCTGTGAACGCCAGAAATCGATACCTCTGGTCAGCGGGCCGTCACTATATGAAGACCTAATCTCCCACCAACGTCGTTCTAAGGTCCAATACTCCGTCGAAAGTGTCGATAATTCCTTCTGTAAGGAACAACAGTCACGTCGGTGCCTTCCTTAGAAAGTTTATCTATTTCCTCCTTCAAGGCTATCTCGCGTTGAGTATTCTCCCGAAGTGCAACTTCTGTCTGCAATAGCCCCCTCAAGTCGGTAGGGCACAGTGGTGGATTTTCTTCGTCGGTGAAGGTAGCGTATCGGTATCTTTGAAGAAGACATATATCTCCGGAGCTTTCTAGATCAAGCTCTTCGTCGGTTTTGTCCCCCCACATGTAGTACCTCATCATCCTTCAGATATCGTTTTCCTCAAGGATGTTGGGATTTTGGGTCTGCTAAAGGACCTTCGGATTCGAGGTTGATATGGAATCGAAAAGGTTATCTGTTGAGTCCTATTTGTCGTTAGGAATATCGGCTAAAACTCAAATCGCCGCGCAAAAGAGGAACCGGCCGTCGGCTATAGCTAATATCATGTGAGCAATCGTCAGGATGACGGGTATATTAAATTGAAGGCAGTGGCGGGCAGCTTACATTATTAGGCTTCTGCAACTCGTGGCATACATATCATGATGAACCTATCTATCAGAAGAGGCGAGAAACACACATCGGAATGCATGATGGGAATACAGCCTTTTCTTTTTCCTTCATAAAAGGAGAGAGGGTGCTACCATGCTACGGGAATTAAGCAAAACGTAAGATTATCCATTGTCAAAGATGAACCATAGTGAGCTACATATATATATAGCAGGACATCTCCTAGTACGGATTAGGGTTACATAACGTGTTACCAGTACGGTTAACAGTGATTTATTGAAATTGAAAGGTTGCATAGATACAGTGACTCAATTGGTTTCACTATGGTACAACGGTAACCTGGACTAGTGGATTTCCCGCTATGTATATCCAAGTAACGATAAAAGTGAAATACTATAGAAGTAAAAAGAAAATGAAGAAAAAGTAAAGAAAAAGTAAAGAAACACCGAAAAAGCTTAGGCTTCGGCATTGACAGCTCATCGAACTCTATATACGATGTTAGTCCTTTCCATTGCCAGGCAATTGCAGAAGTAAATAGCTTTTATATCTGCTTCGTGTTAATGATTAAGTTACTCTTTACTTACAGATTCACATTTGTCCTTGTTCCATTGGACTCATTCGGTTAAACCGGTGATTTCTGCAACCTGCGCAGCCGTAGTTTACAGAGTGACCGAGAGTTATGGGTGGCATACGGCAGGTTTTAGACGATATAATTTGTTTACCCTATTTTACCGTTTTGCTTTTACCTATATATAACCTTTTAATTTTCAGCCTGGCAAAAACCCGGTGCGATGGCATCTAAAACCTGTTGTAGTGGCAGCGCGCTCAGTACTGCGCCGGAGACGGTAGCGGAGGTAGAAGTGGATTCAGACGATCTTCATTCCGAACAGCGGAGGATGGTACTGGGGGTATGTCAGCCACGAGGATGTCGGAGCACTCTGGCAGTCTTCTCGAGGGGGTTGGAGGGTTTGGGCCAAACGAACTATAAGCAATCAATCAGTAATTATGTATATATAGACTCGAAACAACAATCTCCCAGGTTAAAAGGAGACACAGGCTTCTCGTGTACTTTACCTGAGTACGCAGTCCCATGGGGGTCAGTATCATGTAAATCATTCATACATTAATTGTTTTAAAATGAAGCTTTGGTATACCATCCAAATCAATGTATCTCCATATTTCTGGGTGGTTTGCCAGTCCAAAAATAAAGCCTTTAAACACTATACAAATCATTCCTAGAGAAGGTTCACCAGGACGGCCACGTTTCTGCTGCATGGTTTTCTGGTGGCTTGTTGTATATAACTAGGGTACATATGTACGTACATATGTACGTAGTCCCATGATCGCGGTAGTTATCCTCATCCCAGCCCAACCCCGCGCTTCCGAAAAACCGAATCCAACCTCCAAGTCCATGGGTACGACAAGAATCGACATAAAGATGCCACCACAGCGCCCACGGGTTATCCCATGCTCCTCTTGTGCTAGATTGTTTGTCGACAACCAAGCCTTGGATGCTCACTTCAATGATGTTCACCGAGCACGTCCTACCCCCCGAGCAGTTCCTAAAGATAGAGGCAATCTTGCTCCTGCTAAATCCCACCCATCGAGTCAGAAAAATCCAAAGCCCTTACAATATATTCACCTAGCGAGCGAGTCTGATAGAACGGGTCTCACGAACAACTGTGATAATGCTGACTGTCTGGTATGTATTTCCCATCCTACACGCTCCTTTTCTTGCTGCTTCCAGGAGAATCGGGGTTATGGTCAGGGTCAGGGTCAGTGTACCAGTTTAACCCCAACTAAATATATATAAATTATAGGTTGTCCCATTTCAAGGCTCCACAGGCCACCCTCCAACGAAAACCTCGTCGGCGCAGCCATCCAGAAATGCAATCAGGCAATGGGGGAATTTGATACAATTTGTCCAAGAGTCTGAAAAAACAATCCACACATCCTCTCCAGCCAGAAAAACAAACACAACGCCAAGTTCGGACAGGGGACGAGGTTCACAACCAAAGCCAAAAAGGAATAAATCCCAGTTCAAGCTCGAACCAAACACGGCGCAGTGGATGGCGATGACTGAAGAAGACCTGAACTGGGGCCTCTGCGATAAAGGGTGTGGTTGGTGCGGACACTGCATGGATGGCCTTGATATTTGAATTTTCGAAGAAATGCCACAGGAGCACTGCTCCCCCTCGTATACACATTGATACTATCTAGGTACCATCTTTATTGCGAACATCACATAATACCGAACGGTTGAGACCACTTGCTTGCCTTTCTGTTTTGCTGCCAACCTTGCTAGTATTGCCAGCACCCCATGAGGGTTAGCTAGGGATAAAAAGACTGAATCCAATACAGCCTCAAGGGCTTACTGTAGAGTGTAATGTACGCAAACTGCGGGATGTTTCGGGGTTATAGATCGATGTATTTATTTAAATATTGACCCAACATTAGTCGGCCACTTATACAGTCTCGTGATGTCTTTTTAGATGTTCTTTTTACGCGGAAAAGCAAAAGAGACCCACCCTTCTAGGTATAACCTTTGAGAAGAAAAATAATAAAAGACAAGCACCCCAAGTGTTGGAACCTCTCAAGAGCCGGGAAATATCACCTAGGAGTGTGGCCATGATAGCGAGGCTTCGTATTTTATAACAAAGTAAGGGTGAAGGGATTAGGTGATTAGTTGCATTGAAGAGGCAGCCCTGGAGGAACTCGAGAGCGCCAAGCTTATCTTCGCTACAAATCTACAACCTCTCAACATCTAGCAATCTCCAGGATTATCCGGATAAGATGTATCGATTCTCTCTTCAACTGGTTCATTATACAAGCTCATTTGATGACAAGGGTGACGCACTACCTAGGTATGTATACATAACCACCTGTGGACAGGGGGACCTTACCTATTTAGGTATGATATCGGGATTATCTAAGGACTATACACGAGGTATAGTTATGGTTTTCTTGTCAGCACAATGAACTTGACCGGCGTGAACCTTGACATCATGAAATCGCATTCTACTGTTTCAACCCGCTGGCTGCGGGTATGTTGACCGATCGCTATTCTCACGACAAGCCTGATGCTACGGCTGGAGGAAGGTTTGACCCAAACACTGGCCCTGGAGCTCTTGCTCGTCGGCGGTACTATCAAGAGGCGGACTTCGACGCGCTTGACATTCTTAGACCAGTTGCGTAGAAACACGGTCTCACGGAGATCGAGTGTGCCTTGAGGTGGCTGTTTCATCACTCACAGCTGAATGACAAAAATGGAGATGGTGTGGTCATCGGATCTAGTAGCCCTAAGCAGTTAAGAGAGAATATGGATGTTATGAAAGAGATATCCATGGATTGTACGACCATCGTTACCGGACTCCGGATTCTGCACAGTCAAGCCAATAAAGGCTCCATTGTTTCCGCGATCTACAATAGTACCGCGTTCCTTGCATGGGGAGATGCCGAAGAGCGTCGGCCGAAAACTGAATTTATCGCAGGCATGTACCAGTCCATGAAGAAGCAGACCATGTCACAAACAGGGTATAGGAATCGAGTATAGCGAGTAGAATATAACATATAAGGCATCACTTACCTCAAACTCAATGATCATCCATTCCAATTCAGAACCTAGGTAACCAAGTCTCTTCGACGTTATATTCTCGTCTGATCCTCAATGGACAGAAAAGAATCATTGCAGCTATAGCCAACCCCCCAATAGCACTGCAAATGGAGGTGGGGAAAATATCTGCTAAGAAGATGTTCCAGTGAAACAGAAATATATTTTTTTTTCTTATTGATATTGAGGCGGTGGTTGATATCGAGGTGGGGGCACTGCAACGGGCTTGATATTGACCGGTTCTCTGCGGCCGCGCCTACAGGAACAAATCAAACATCCAAATATGAGCAGTAACAAAGCTCCGCCTATACCACTAGCAAGTCCAATAACCAACGAAAGATGATCCTGAACCCAGGATGAGACATCATCACTTGGCTGGCCATTTCCCCGATTTCCTTGTCCAGTGTTTCCCGTGTTGTCGGTGTTTCCAGTATTGCCATCATCTGTCTGACCACATCCATCTCCTGTTCGCAACTGGCATGTCAAAGAGTCGCAGCACCGAGTTTCTTGTTCGTTACAGGCACCATTTCCGCAATCGCATGCCTCGCCGGTTTCAACAATACCATTGCCGCATTGCCCGTTTGTATTAGTGGTGTTACCAGTCCGAGAGTCCACCAAGCAGCGCCCGTCAACCCGCCCAGAGCCGAGTCTTGAACAGACATTTCCAATCGTGCAGGGCGAGAAGCGCGTCATACCGGATCCAGACACAGGGTTCATGAGGTACTGCCCGCCAGCATCGCAAGTATTCGATGAGAGCGAACAGCATTGTGTCGAGTCACTTCCGCATGTGCTTGAAGTACAGTCATGGACTGCCCCGAATGTATGGGCCGACTCGTGACTATTTCTTTGTCAGCTAAAAACTATCACCACCTGGTGATCAGCTGGTATGGCAACTTACGCAAAGACCTGCCACTCATTTGGTGTTCGAGCAACAACATTGGCACCAGCTCCTCCATTACTAGAACCAGAGCCTGTGTTACACAGTGCTCCAATCCAGGACACCCCAATCTCCCCTGCAGAAACTGAACACCCAGTCAACAAGGTCCAGTATGCATTTTCATCGTTCACGGAGCTTCGCCACCTTGAAAAGGTCTGAAGGCGCGCGTTAAGATCTCCCTGGGAGCAAGGGACATTCCATGCAGTCGTATCTGAGGTACTGCTGGGGCATTCAGCGTCACTTATTGTCAAATTCTGTACCGCAAGAGAGATATTAAAACTGTTCTCAAATACAACAGATGCAGTGTTGACCATATTTAGGATGTATCGCTGGGCAGAGTCGGAGGAATTGAAGCTTGCAGTGTAAGTGCAGTCCGTCATGATTCCAATATTTGCAATCTCTCTCGTCTTCGGACAACCGTTCGTACTGCCGATCGTTGAAGTGAAATCCTCGTTATTCCAACCGTTCCAGCTCTGTCTTTTATGCAAGTGTGTTTCGGGTACAGTTGCGCAGAGCGAAGGGAGTGATGATCGGCTGCCAGTTGTGAATGCCGATTCGTGCTCGTGGGCTTTCATAGCAGTCGACCCATCATCAAGCGTCTCAAATTCGAGGGCATACTGCGAACCCATAATTGTAAAGGCTCCATCGAAGAGCAAGTTCTCTTCATGCTGAGTCACGGCAAGCCTTGCCCATCCGACATTCTCCCGGCTCCCCCTCAGAGTGTCCTGCATCCAGACTGATCCTCTTGTAAATCGAACTTGCGCGTTGGGCAGGGCACCTGCCTCGTTGGTCTGCCCATGGATACCGGGATACCGGATCTGCACGTCCTGTGATATGAGGTCATCGTTGTTTTCTAAAACAAAACTAATGGTTTGGTTGTATGTCTCAATCCTCGCTGTTATGCTGAATTTCTTTGTATCGATTACAGGAGAGAGCACTGGATCGATAAGACGGAATGACACCAGATCAACTGTGAGTGAACAGAGTCAGGCCTATGCTTGGCTGAGGCAGTTGAGACACCCATGCACATCGTATACTTACATTCAACAGCCGATATTGGCACAATCAATGCAAGCAGTGTTAGAATAGTAAAGGATAAGATCTTCATTTCAGATATTATGCTTTGGACTTGATACTCCCCCCCAAAAAAGGATCGACTTCCCTGTAAGTAGCAACGTGTAGCAATATATAGATTTAACATCCACATCCATACATCTTCAGCCCCACCGCCAGGCGTCAAATTATATATGGTCTCTCTCTGCCATGGCTGAGATGTAAGCAGAGATCCATAACTATGAGTATCAATAGAACAAAGGATTTCGGGCATAAGCACAATAGGCCGCCAAGTGAGGGTTGGACGCGTGGCTAGAATAAGAACCATATGTTGTAAGACTCAGGATCTAACGCCTATGGTATGATGGAGTACAGTGGAGTCCTTGGCCTGTCAGCCACCTGCATCAAAAAAGTCCTGAGAAATCTTGAGAAATCCTGCTGCCTTCCTCAGCCACGATCGAAAATCTTCGGGTTCTTGAAAAAAAAATTTCAAGACCCCCATTTGGATATGGGCGGGGTGTTACAAAGTGCCGATTAGTTCGAACTTGGGTTATCTTGACATAAAACAGAGTTATCTGGCCAAGTTATTGTTTTTCGACATGTAAAATCCAATTCTGGATAATCTACATGTTAATTTGAATTGAACAATTCTTTGTAATCCGATTGAGAGCACCATTCTTGAGGCCCTTTGCCAAGCATCTCCGCTATATCAGCATCTCCGACAAACCCTGCTTAACTCCATGCCAAGGCTTGCCCCAGCCACCACCACACGTATCTTCCAAGTGTCAAGGATCTCCAAACAAGAGTCCAGTTTAAGTTCGGGAATCTTCGAGCCCTACATGACTTCATGGCTGTCTGGGCAGTTGAAATACTGTCGATGTACAAGAAGCAATAGCGGCTTCGTAGTATTTCCGGCCACAATCGCATTTGATGGGTTATAGGTCGTCGATAAGGACGTAACGGCTTGAACATGCGCATCGAATATTATGCTGATTCGACAGTAATCACCCTATGTTATGAAATACTCAGTGAGCAGGACCCCAAGAGCCCTCATAAAGCGGAGGCACCTCAATCGGGCAAGCCACAGCCGCAGCCTAAGATCCGGTAGATACCGGCTACATATGTGCATATGTACCGATCGTTGGATAATGAAATGCAGATCATCCAGCCCTGCCCGGTATTTCATAGTAGGCTTACAAATAGGCGAAATACATATAATGTCTCCGGGGGTTTCGGGGTCTGTGGCTGCTCCTATAGACTGTTTTATCAAGCTTTCAATTATGCAATAGGTATTGGAAGCCATTGCATTATCCTAACATTTGCCACAGATATTCCTTATGCCCTAATTACGCCTATTTTGGGTGGTGGGGGAATGAAAGCTGAAGAGGTCTAGAACGAAAGTATTTTACCAATTGCACAGTGCCTTCGTCCCATATCATAGAACTGACTCCTGTTAAGCATTGTTTCATCTAGCCATATTCTCATCGACACTTCATCTTCACTGGTAAGATGGCCGAGTTGGTCTAAGGCGCCAGGTTAAGGTATACCTTGACTCCACAACTAGTAATAGTTTCCTGGTCTCGCAAGAGGCGTGGGTTCGAATCCCACTCTTATCATGTTCTTTTTGCATTTTGTTCATATATCACTTGCTTTTTGGCGTAGTTGGTGACGTTTTTGTAGTCGGTGGGTGTGGTGGGTTGGTTCGGCAAGAAAAAATTCTTCCATTTTTGTGCGTTCCTGTATACGTCGGCAAGGGCTTCACTTTAACTTACAATTTTATACGTAGCTAGTATAGATATAACAAGAGAATCCTCTTATATTCTGATTGAGACGTATTGATTTAGCCATGGCCTCAAAAATTGCATTTAAAACTTTAAAGTCCTAGTATATTTTGTTAACTCTAGCATGTGTCAGATCTAGTAGAAAAGCACGCGATTTAGAGCCTGATGTATGGAGGTGGGCGATGGTTAAAGACCGCTTCACATACTACTAGTTGCTGTTAAAGCAAGACTTGTAGAGTATGTTCTTCCTTGAACGTTCTTAGTATAGTACTTCTTAACTTCCCATTCAAAGTCCTCGGGTCTATATATAGGTATGCTAATTTTTATATGAAAGCATATTAAACCCGCAATCAATGCTCATCTCTGAGATGTGCCATCGTCCGTTCTATATATCTTGGTGGTGAGCAGCGAGTGGTGAATGTGATAGCCTCCCAAGTCTGACTAGTATCATTGTCCAGGAACAGACTGGTTTTTTATCCTATAGCCCACTGAACAAGCCAGGGTACAGTCCCAAAGAATATATAAGATGTATGACTATACTAGTGGCATATAAAAATCGATTTGTTGGTAACCATTTAGGTTTGGGGATATAGCTTATGTCGAAGAATGCGAGATATATAGTAGCGCAGAACTGACAACAGGGGTCCCCTTGTAGTTTATCATTGAATTACCTGGCTATGGAAAAGAGTAGGGACTCTTGGGCATCTCAGCACGAACTTTATACTTCATATTTAACTATTCACCAGAGGTATCTTACAGGAAGGTAAAGTGACAAGGTCAGATTCCGATATCTATGGCGCCATGACAGTATTTTCTCCATAGCTGATCTCAGTTAGACAGGGTTTAAGATCGGATAAGTACTCTGGATTGTGGTATTATATCTTCTTATTGGCACCATGGCCGAGGATGAGGCGAAAAGTAAAAAGGGTTATTCGTCTGTCTTACAATATTACCTACATATATATATATATATATATTAAGTAGGTTATCTCTCAAGGAAACAATCAAAATCCTACGAGGTACATGTATAAAATAGCGCCTAACCTTGAAGATTATAGGATCTAACCGACTTCGTTAAACTCAACATCTGCAAAACGCACAACTTGAAAAATTTCAATCCAACCGCCCACCTCCACACCACACCAAAAAACAACCCAATTGAGCTAACAAAAGCCTTATATCGAGATGACATATGAGCAAAAACAAAAAGAACATGATAAGAGTGGGATTCGAACCCACGCCTCTTGCGAGACCAGGAAACTATTGCTAGTTGTGGAGTTAAGGTATACCTTAACCTGGCGCCTTAGACCAACTCGGCCATCTTACCAGTGAAAGATGAAGTGTCGATGAGAATATGGCTAGATAAGCAGAAACAGAATTAGAGACCAACATGGAATGCACCAAGTAACCAGGATCTCCAATTCTCTGTACTTTTTCGGAAATATGTGATCTCGGCCGACACCCAGAATCATCCCGAGAAATGCAGACATGAGAGAAACCCCACCGCAATCTGGATTGTACACGCAGTAGCCGACGGATAGACGGAATTCCATATGAATGCATGTTCCTGATTTCCATAAGCCGAGGTCAACGCCCGCATTGGCCCGCTATACCGAGTAGATGGGCAAGAGTGGCATGGTTGAATTATCTAGCGTAAACTCTGGGATCCAAGGGAAGTCATGATAGGCATTCGGATTCTCTCCGTTTATTATTTGGATAGTATCGGTTGTCGGAAGAGTTGAAATGGCCGATTCGCGCACCGAACATCGGATGATGTTTTTGTCTGGGGGTTTGAGCCCACTAAACCCGGGGTTCGGTGGCCGAAATTAAAGGTCTGGAGAATTAAATGCGGAGAATTAAATGTTTAGAAGGTATTCCTGGATTGGTTACGGAGGACGGAGTATTGTCCATGTACGTTGTACGTTGGTATAAATCGGAATTGTAGTTCCGGTGTTCGAATTGGGAATCAAAGGATAGAGAGATAATGAGATTGATACAGTTCAAGTGAACAAGACACAGGTAAAAGATGAGAAAAGCCGTAAATGTATTCAATGGGTATCGGGTCTGTCCACAGGACCAGACGAATTATGAAGTTATATGAGTAAATGTATCTAGACTAAAACCAACAACCAAAAAAACTTCCATTCCGAAAACCACTGCACGGCAGAAGGGTATCTCAAACCTTCTCTAGTGCTTCGCGGTGACACTGTCGCCGGTCAGTTTTTCGACTGCTTCTTTGGCCCTGTTCGGTGAAAAGGAGATCTGATTAGCCCGAGGTTTCATAGAACGGGAAAAGTGTGGAGAATGGGGGAAGTGGAACACTTACATGTCACCAAGAGCAACCATGCAGACGGTCTGCCAGATGCCCAGACCCACACGAGGAGCCACACCACGGTAGAGGCCACGGATGCCGTTGCTGTCGTAGATGTACTTGAAAGTCTTGCCGACGGTCAAGTTCTTGGGGCGGTTAGGGTCAGGGGTCTTGCTCTGCATCTCGACACGGATAACCTCAATGGGCTGGTTCCAGGCGGACAGACCGCCACCGAGACTGGAAGCCAAGATCTTTTCCGCGGCGGACAGCTTAGCGCCTTCCTCCTTGTTGGCGACCTTGCGGATAGCCGACTCAGCGAGACGGGACAGACCGAAGCGGGAACCCCAGTTGGTAGTCTGGCGAATGGCGACGGCGTTGACACCACGGTTGATACCGCGGATACCCTCCTTGCGGTAGATATCCATGAAGGTCGCGAAGGTGCCAGGGGGCTTCACACCGGTGGCGGCCATCTTGTGCTTGGTAATCTCGACCGTCTTCATGCAGGTGCAGAAGCCCATGGTAGCGTAGGCCTGAGCGACACCGCCAGCCATACCACCACTGATACCGGAGACAAAGTCACTGGCACCGAAGGAGCGGGCGTAGTATTCGGCCTCGGAGGCGACGAAGAGGAGAACCGCACCCTTGGTGGATGCCTCAATCCAGGCCCACGGAATGAGTCCCTGGTAGTCTAAACATCCGATCTCGCAATTAGTTTTGAGTTCCTCATATCTAGCGGGTCCGACGCGCCCCCCACGCGCTAGCTAGGGCAGGTCGGGGGAAATTGGAAGCGGGTATTGAATAGATTTAGAAGCGGGTATTGAATGGACACTTACAACCGAAAATGCCGCCACGGCCCCAAATCCGACCCATAGCGCCCGCGAAGCTATCGCCCCGGTTTGCGGCCATGGTTGTCTTGATCACCTCCAGCGGCTGGGGGATGGTTAGTTTGCCTTAGTTTCCTAAATGATTGGAAGTATGTCATACCTGTCCCAGTGATGTAACTTCAAACAAGTTCAATCCTGCGCCCAGCAACAGGTTGCTGAACTTGACGGGCTTCTTCTCGAGCTTAGGGGCCGAGGCCGCGGACGTAGTTGTAGACATTCTGGGATGATGGTTGCGCTGAAAGGGGCCCTGACCAAGGGATATAGGGGGGCTTCGTGCGTTTGAAGAAGGGGGAGGACTAAGAAAGTCGAAAGAGGATGAAATTTGCAGGTGGGAAGTGTGGATGGAAGAGAAAGAAGAGTGAGGAAGGTAGATTGTCTTATAGGGACCGGGAAATTCAAAGCTTTGGGGACAGTAAGCTGGGGGGACCTCTTCGTACCTGGTACATCCGATCTCCAGAGTTTCCACTCATACCATTGGGTACTCGGTACCTCCCATACCGGAAGGAATCCACCAGCGTAATTCGGAGCAGTTCACCAAACTACGGAGTACTATATTTGTTTTTGTTTTTGTTTTTTGTTTTTTAATTGTAATATATTTGTTTACTTCAATATACATATGTAGACAGTACGGAGTACAATTCTATGTATTCTATCTACAATTATCTCTGTTGACATGTGGAGACGTTGAGCCCAACAATATCCGCATGTGATCGATTCAACACCGGTAGTCGTCAGACCGTGTCGATAACCTACGCTGTACCTTGTGTCCCGCATTTAGCTTGGGGCTTTTACATATCCACATCTATCTGGATCTACATATCTACATCTGCATATGCAGTGTTTTCTGCATACAAAAAAGTACTGTTAAAAATAAAATGGAAATCATAAATGATTTGACATGGAAGTTCTGTTACAAGGCCCGCTCGAACCGATCAAGTCCCTATCATACAGCATGAAAATAACCAAAGACTCTCTCGGTCAAACAAAGGAGATAATACAAGATGTCTAACCCGGGTTTTCAACGGGCCCCAAGGATGATATTAAAAAAAAAGAGATGGGAAAATTCATGCGCTTAAAGCTTAGCACCGACCAACTTGGCGTAGGCCTCAGTGCTGAAAGACTTGGGGCGCTCAATGGGCATACCGAGAGCACGGTCGATGATCAGCTGGGGAAGGACACCAATGGCACGGGACACACCGAACAGGACGGTGTAGTAGTTAGCCTCGGTCAAACCGTAGTACTGGAGGAGGACTCCGGAGTGGGCATCGACGTTGGGGTAGGGGTTCTTGGTCTTTCCGTGCTCGGTCAGAACGCCGGGGGCGATCTTGTAGACCTGGCTGACCAGCTTGAACAGAGGGTCATCGGGCAGCTTGCGGAGCGCAAACTCGCGCTGGGAGACGTAACGGGGGTCAGTCTTGCGCAGAACGGCGTGGCCGTAACCGGGGACGACCTGGCCGCTGTTAAGGGTGGACCAGAGGTAGTCCTTGATGGACTGGTCACTGATGTCGCTGCCGACGGACTCCTTCATCTTGGTGATCCAGTTCAGGACCTCTTGGTTAGCGAGACCGTGAAGGGGACCGGCAAGACCCTGGAGACCAGCGGACAGAGAGAGCATGGGGGAGCTCAGGGCACTGCCAACCAGGTGGGTGGTGTGGGCGCTGACGTTACCACCCTCGTGGTCGGAGTGGATGGTCAGGTACAGACGCATCAGCTCAACGAAGTCCTTGTTGCCACCGAAACCAAGCTGGTTGGCCAAGTTGAAGGAGTAATCCTTGTCCTTCTGGACAGGGGCGACCTTGCCATCTTTGAAGACGTTGCGGTAGATGCGGGAAGCAATGGTGGGCAGCTTGGCGATGAGGTCCATGGAGTCCTCGAAGGTGTAGGTCCAGTACTCCTTCTTGTTGACACCCTTGGCGTAGGCCTTGGCGAAGGCAGACTCGTGCTCGAGAGCGGTCACGGCCAGAGAGAACTGGGCCATGGGGTGGAGGGTGTTGGGGCAACGGTCGATGAGCTCCTCAACGAACTTGGGAACATCGGAGCGGGCAGCCCACTCGGCAGACAGGTTACGGACCTGCTGCTCGGAGGGGATCTCGCCAGTCAACAGAAGCCAGAAGAGACCCTCAGGAAGGGGCTCCTCACCACCGGGAGCCTTGGGCAGGAGCTTTTGGCACTCGGGGATCTAGAAATAACAGTGAGCAAGCAGGAAACAATATCCGGGTCGATCAGAACCTACAGTGTAGCCACGGAAACGGATACCCTCCTCAGAGTCGAGGACGGAACCCTAATAAGAAAAAAACATGGTTAGCGTCATTATTTGCCAGGGGCTGTGAAATTTCTCAACTTACCTCCCAAACGAGGGACTTGATACCACGGGCACCACCGTAAGCCTGGTCGAGGGTAACCTCACCAATGACCTTGTTGCCGTGCTCCCTGAAACAATTGAATACCATGATTAGCTGTTTGATTTTGAATCAAAGGGCGCGTCACATACTTGCGGAGCTTCTTGACCTTCTCGATCTCGGCGGGCAGGTTGTCGGCGAAGGTGTCCTTCAGGGACTAGACAATCAAACCAAGTTAGCATTCCATTGAAGTTTAGTTGAATCTGAAGAGCATCATACCTTGGTCTTAGCGGAAGAGTAGCAGCGCACGCCATTGAAGGCAGCGGTCTGCACCGGCTTCGCGATGGAAGACCGGAGAGCGGTAGTACCGATTCTGAGAGAAGAAGCCATGTCGACTCAGACAGGATATATGGGTTGGGTAATATGGAGGAAATGGAGAAGTGGTCACAAAGCCTGGGGGAGAAGAAGAAAGAAAGGAAAGAATTCGGGGAGGAGCTCTTTTGCGCCTGGAATTTTCTCGGTTTTTTTCCCATTTGGCCGTATTACAGCCGGTACGGTCGGTACGGTAACTAGGCCACTCTCGGGACGCCGTGGAAGCTCAGTCAGCTATCGACAGCTCCCCCGAGGTCGTCTCTACTGTAATTTTCCCCCCAACGGTACGGAAGAGCACGGGCTCGGGCTGCCGGCAGATCTGTGATGTTCACTACGTAGCGGATTGCGAAATACGGAAATGTGATTTGGGATATGTGTTCTTTTCTACAACATATACTATAGTAATGCTACATATCTACCTAGGTATTGTAGATCTAAGAGATTTATTTATATAAGATCTTATAACAATAGATATGTATCAATTTACTATTTAATCCATTTTCAACAATATACGTAATCAAATCCTCCCCCATTTTGCCCCGGTTCTAATGTTTCTAAGTTTCGCGGTACTGCAAATACACCGAGCGGCAGGTAATGACGTCGAAAAGTCGCCATTTTCTTCCGTGCCGCCATCCGTCCGATATGGAAACCCTCGGTAGGACCTTATCAGATGGATATTATACTACAACATACATACTCCGTACACGTGGATGCCATAAGATGCCATAATCCATTTGATGCCATGACCTCGAGTAGATAATTGTAGATCGCAAATCTAGGGCTATCGTTGTGCCAAAAAAGAAGATACCTGTACAATGGCCTTTCTGAAATGGTTCACCGAGGTCGGGAGCTATAGGGCGGGAGCCAGGGGCAGAAATGTATTGGCAAAAAGGGATATGTCCGACGGATCCCTCGGCTCAGCTGTAATCAGCTGTAATAATAATAATGTAGTATGGAGTACTACACTATATGTTGTAAGATGCTGTGCTTTATTATTGTTGGATCAACCTTTCATTGGAATCAAAAGGGTTTCAATTTCCATTGTTTAGTAGGCTGGAATCATTACCTCAACAGGGAGCTCATAATCATTCCTCTCAACCATATATATGACCTCCAAATATGAAACCAAAAAAAAAAAAAAATTTATAAACAAATGCAGAACCTCATTCTACTTGAAACTTCAATGTTTATTGACACGAGCCTTGCGATTGTTAGGCTTTAACAAGTCACCTCGGCCTCTCTTTTAGCCTCCACCAAGACAGATATAAGATCAAAAGACTCCGGTTACCGACAACCACCAAAGATGCAAGTTGTAATCAGCACGTGATTAATCCATGATAGGACTAGCGCCAGTCGCAGAGTCTGCTTGTCCCCTTTGATGATCCTTCCATTAATCCTCATCTTCATCCCCCCCATCTTCAGCATCTTTTTCTTTTCGATTTCATCAGTTTCTCAACTTCAGTCCACCCGCTGACTGCGCTGGACTTCACTGGATCCTCTTGGACTCCGTAAACCCTGATCTGGTTTTTCTCTGGGATCTCACTGCAAAAGACGCTCTAGGCTGTACATCTCCCGTACTCCCCGTACTTTCGTACTCGGCGCCAGGCAGCCCTTCCTGGACACAATATCGCTAGGCTGTATTCCAGCTGTAGGCGGCTATTCTCTGGTCGACAGTGAATGCGCTCGTGGAGTCTGTAGTGAAGAAACCGCCAGGGACTCGATTAAACATATCTTCTTTTCATACCGAGAGATTGTCCGTCGCGTCACAAAGCGCAGTAGCCGGGACCTCTCGATTGCTTCCTCCCATCTGCATAAAGCCTTGACTGGGAACTCTTTTCATTCTTTCTTTCGCGACTCCCCTCACACGTGGACTTCACGGTAGTATTTTCCGCCATGTCTTCCGCAGTAGCTGAACTGGAGAATCTCCTCCAATCCATGCTGGCTCTTAAGCCGCCTGGCGTATCCGGTTCAAAGATTGGCGGCATCACAAACTTGTGCAATGCCAACGTGCAGGTACGCTTGTCCCCTTTGGTCGATTGATTCATCTCATTGGTCCCGCTGTGATCCATGATATGCTAACCCTGCCCGCAGAACGAATCAGTTCTCATTCAGAAAATTTACACTCACTTCAAGAAGGCCCCGGGCTCCCACAAGCTGGGTGTGCTCTATGTGGTAGACTCAGTAACTCGGCAATGGGTAGAGGCCGCTCGCAAAGCCGGCCAGGTTCCTGGCGGCGATGCCCCTGATGGAACTTTCGCCGCCGGTGTCAAGCGTGTCACTGATCTTTTGCCCATCTTGATGACAGACATCATCAATAATGCTCCCCAGGACCAAAAGGTACGTAATAGGACATACCTGTATCATGATAAACCTCATGCCCCAGCCTCACGGCCTTGGCGCTGGCCAAGCCTTGCACATTGTATCCTTGCCTCGATGTACTTCCATCCGAAGATCATGTCGCCTTTGACCAGACCGTTTCGAACATGTAACTCACCTATATCCTCTCACGATTTAGGACAAGATCAAGAAGCTGGTTGACATCTGGGAACGTGGTGCGACTTTCCCGGGCCCGATGCTCAGTTCATTCAAGGAGAAGCTGAGCGCTGCTCACAGTAAGTCCTCAAAGATGGCAATGTATGTCGATGATACTTATAATTCACTAGACGTCGAATCGAACACCCCCGAAGGATCCCCTGCACCGAACGCCAACCCGATCGGAATCCCGCAACAGTCGGCAGCACCTGATACCTCGAGCATTCTGAAGGCTTTGGCCGACATGGCCAAGCAGAACACTACCGCGCCTGCTGCTCCTTCGTCTCTTGCGCCGGCCAACCCTATGGGTGCTTTCAACTCGGCCTCTGTGACTCCTGCCAATGACCCGAGCTCGCACATGGCTGCTGCCATGAATGCACTTGGTACCGGTGCACCTGTCGCGCCTCCCTTCGCAGGTATGCCCGGCATGGCTCCAAACCCTGCCCTTCAGCCGCAGAGTCAAAGTGGAACCCCGATCTCGTTGCCCGCCGCGAACCCGTTGACCGCGATGCTTCCTCAGGCTGCGCAGCCTGCCGCACCCGACTCGAACGCCATGGCACAGCAGCTCCAGCTTCTTCAGATGCTCGCAGCCCAGGGTATCCCTCAGGACCAGTGGGGAACTGCCTTGCAGCTCTTCAGTATGACCAACAATGGTGGTATGGGCGGTATGCCGGGTATGCCGGGTATGCCTGCAATGCCTGGAATGCCGGCAATGCCTGGAGGACCGATGGCTGGATTCAACCCGATGCAAGGACAGAACGTCGGTGGATGGGGTCAGTCGGACGCCCAGAATAAGGATGATCGTGGCCGTGAATACCCTCGCTCGCCGCCCACTGGATATCGTCGCCGCTCTCGCTCTCCAGGCTGGGATAGACGCCGTACTGCCTCGCCCCCTCGCCGTCGTGACAGCCCTGTTTATGGAGAATATGGTGAATCGCCTGGTCGTCGTGGAGACCCGCGTGATGCACGTGGCCGTCGTGGTAATGAGTATCGCCAGCGTAGCCCTCCTGGCGGCCGTGGTGGTAGACGTCGCTCGCCGTCGCCTGCTCGTAACAAGGATCCTAACCTGCCTCCCCCTGGACCCAAGTTCATTGAATGGGACTATTCGATTGGTCAGGGTATGATCAAAGTCTTGAGCCGAACTCTTTTCGTTGGTGGTGTCACCTCCTCCGAGGCTCACCTGCGTCAGCTCTTTGGTCAGTTTGGTATTGTTCAAACTTGCATTGTCAATGTGGACAAGCGCCACGCTTTTATCAAGATGGTTAGCCGTACCGATGCCATGCAGGCACGTGATGGAATGGAGTCTTACCGTACTGGCGAGATGCAACTCAGGGTAAGTCTTTTCTTCGTTTTTTTTTTCTTTCTTTTTCTTCTGGTTATCCCTCCGCGGGGTGATTAGACCTTATCTTTGAATCTTATCACTGACCTTATCAATATATAGACTCGTTGGGGTGTTGGCTTTGGTCCCCGTGACTGCAGCGACTATCAAACTGGAGTTAGCATCATTCCAATTGAGCGCTTGACTGAAGCTGATCGCAAGTGGATGCTTTCGGCGGAGTATGGTGGAACTGGTGGACGTCCCATTGAATCTGGAATGATTGTTGAGGAGCCCGACATTGAAATTGGCGCTGGTGTTTCTTCCAAGGCTATCAGCCGTCGCATCGCCACTGACACTGGCGGCAAGCGGGGTCCTATTTCCACTCGCACCAACCCTAACCCCCAGGATACTCGTTTCGGCGGTCGCCGTCCTGAGCGTGATGGATACGGTGGCGGTCCCCAGATGGGAGGTGAACTTGACATGCCTAACATGAGCAATCAGGGAGCCGCACCTGCAGTTCCTTCGTATGGTTTCAACTTTGCCAGCATGCCCATGCTTCCTCCCGGATTCATGATGGGTGCTCAGCCCGGTATGCCCGGTGCTCAGCCTCCTTCTGGTGGCCAGGGCAACTGATTTTTCTTGATTCCTCATTGATGCGTGCATATGGTCCAAATAGGTTGCGCGCACCGCGCATGGCAAAGGCGTTGGGGGATTGGACTTGATTTTTTTTTTTCTCGAGGCATATCATTCGGCGGGTTGGAGGGTTTCGTTTTTTTTCTGCACTTTTCTTACCTTTTTAATTTTCACAGTTGTGCATGACGTCTCGCCAATGGTGATTGAAATAGGTGGACACATTGGGATGAAACAAATTTTACGAGAATTCAAATAACTCGTTAACGTGACTTTAATGGTTCCCTTGTGATTGTAAGATTTTTTTCGGCTCAGTCTTGTGATTTCCCTATGGCAAATCTACGGACGGGCCCTACTTGTAGTGTCTATCTTAAAAAATTGTTCATTGATATCGTATCGAGGTCATAACTATGTTTACCATGCTGCTATGTAGTGTCCTTTTTCGGCGTATTCCATCTTCATGCATGAGAACATCCATATGTGTCAGAACTTCAAGCAGTACGGTCCGGCAGAGCCTTTGATGCCTGGAACGACTGCTCAAAGTCAGCAATGATGTCGTCAATGTACTCTGTACCAACCGAGATGCGGATTCCGTCCTCCTTGACACCGGAGTCACGGCGTTCCTGCTCGGTGAGCTGCTCATGGGTGGTGGACCAAGGGTGGATAGCCAGAGTCTTGGAGTCGCCGACACTGCAGTGTGTTAGTAAAATGGGTTCAAAGGAGAGCGAATGGGAATGAGTCATACTTGGCAAGGTTGGAGATCAACTTGAAGTTATCAACGACCTGAGCACCAGCGGCAGCGCCGCCCTTGATGCCCACAGACAACACACCACCAAAGCCGCGGGGCAGGTACTTCTTTGCGAGATCGTGGCTAGGGTGGTCCTCCAGACCGGGGTATGACACCCAGCTCACATTCTCGTTCTTCTGCAACCATTTGGCCAGGGCGGTAGCGTTAGTTGCGTGTCTCTCGCAGCGCAGACTCAGAGTCTCCAGGCCGAGGATCAACTGCTGGGCAGCGAAGGGGTTCAGGGCAGAACCAAGGTCGCGCAGGATCTCCACGCGCACTCGGATAGCATAAGCAAGCGAGCCAAAGGTCTCCCAGAACTTCAACCCGTGGTAACCCTCGGATGGCTCGACGAATTGGGGGAACCGGGCAGCATTCTTGCCCCAGTCGAACTTTCCACTGTCAATCACGACTCCACCAATGGTGGTACCATGACCACCGATCCACTTTGTAGCACTGTGCACGACAATGTCGGCACCGTGGTCAATTGGGCGAACGAAGTAGCCGCCAGCGCCGAAGGTGTTATCGACCTAAAAGGAAGATTCGTAAGCTTTGCATCCTCATACGCTTTTTAGAACAAATAACATACCACAACTGGAACACCCTTCTCGTGTGCAGCCTTGGCAATGGCCTCAAAGTCCGGAACGTTGTAGCGGGGGTTACCAATCGACTCGATGTAGACAGCCTTGGTACGGTCATCAATAGCCGCGGCAATATCCTCAGGCTTGTCACCCTGGACGAACTTGGTAGTGATTCCCATGCGCGGGAACATAACCTTGAACTGGTTGTAGGTGCCGCCGTACAGGTTGCTGGTGGAGACAATGTTGTCTCCGGCATGGGCGAGGGCCGAGATGGCCATGAATTGGGCAGCCTGACCGGAGGCGGCAGCAACGGCGGCAACACCACCTTCCAGGGCTGCAATACGCTTCTCGAAGACATCGACTGTGGGGTTCATGATTCGGCTGTAGATGTTGCCGAACTCCTTGAGGCCGAAGAGCCTCGCGCCGTGGGCGGAGTCATTGAAGACGTAAGAGGAAGTCGCATAAATTGGGACAGCGCGGGAGTTTGTAGCTGAATCGGGCTCGTGACTTGAGCTGTTAGATTGGTCTTTGAATTGGGAGATCGGATAGTTACCCAGCATGAAGCTGTAGAGTGTCAAAGTGGAGATTCTCGGACATGGTTCAAGAATGCGGGGAAGTTAGGTGAATTTAGGACCAGACACTGTCAAACAGACCAATACCTAAGACTATTAAGATTGAATTGAAGGAAAACGAAGAAAACGAAGAAAATGAAGAAAACAAAGAAGATCAAGTAGAAGAAGAGAAAAGGGAGGGACAAACCTAAGATGGTGGGGTGCAGATGGCGTGATTGGGTGATGTTCCTGCATCCATTATATAAGGTCGACTACATACAACAGAGTGGTACTTGAAAGCCATGTATTTATTAAATTAATCCTTGGAATTAGTAGAATTATACTAGCAAATAAGAACATAGTTGTAGAAGGGGTTTCATATGGAGTCTAACAAGCATTGTAGCAAAAATAGGGTTGATTTACACATCTATATATCCATATACTCGTCCACTTAGAATTCACCATAACGATAGATCCCTTCCTCCAGAGCTTTGATCTGAAGTGCCAGAACCTTCGAATAGTATCTTGCAGTTGCCAGGTTGCCCCCATGAAAGTAGAATCCCCGGTGCCCACTATCCTGCCACATCGTCCTGATTTCTCCTTCGTTATTGTAACCCCAAACATCAGACACCTTATCAGCCACCTTGTCGCCCAGAATGGTTCTTGTTTCCGAGCGCATATTGTCGTATCCAGTAGCGAAGATAATTTCGTCGGCTTCTAGCTCAGAACCATCGGCAAATTTCAGCCCTCGAGGCAGAACTTCAGCAATTTCCTGACCTTGCTTCACCTTGATCTTCCCATCCACGATCATTTGAGAAGCCCCGACATCGATATAGTAGCCACCACCGCGCTGGAAATATTTGACGAATAGTCCAGCGCCATTGGGACCACGATCAACCTTGAACCCGGCTCTTGCAAGCCCATCTAGAAGCTCCTTATCGTGCTCTGCCTCTTGAGCAGTGATATGGATTTGAAGCGCTTTCATGACTGGGGTAGGAGTGCCATGTAGAAGGAGATCGGCATCTGCCACTGGCGGTCCGTCCTCTTCGTAAAGGCCCCTTAGACCGATCTTCCGGATGGCAGTTGAGGAGATAATGCATGTTGTTGATCTCTGGACCATAGTGATATGGTAGCCTTTCTCCTGGTAATCTTGTGCGATATCGTGGGCCGAATTACACGAACCCACAACGATGGCCCTTTTGCCATGGCCATTTCTCTGGGCGCCTGGAAATTGCGAAGAGTGACAAAGAAGTTCACCCTGGAAGTTTTCCATGCCAGGGACATGAGGCATTTTCATCTTTCCAGAATGACCCGTCGCTTGGATAATATGACGGGGGCGAAAGGTCCTCACTTCAGTGGCTCCGTTTTTCTGTTGGCGCGAGAGGCTCACGATCCAGTTGGCATTTTTCTCGTCCCATTCGCACTGGGTGATAGCCGTACTGGTCCAAACATTGAGTTCTAGCATTTTGACATAGCACACAAAAAATTCAGCCAGCTTATCCTTCGGCGTAAAGATCGGCCAATTCGCTGGAAACTCCATGTAAGGCATATGATCGTACCACACTGGATCGTGCAGGACGAGCTGACGATACCGTAGTCGCCAGTTATCCCCGACTGCCTCGTTTTTATCGATGATGAGGGAGTCTACTCCTAGCATCTTTAATCTCGCAGCTACGGTCAAACCACCCTGTCCGGCGCCTTTGGAACGAGGATCAGCGGGGAGTCTTGAAAACGATGATTGGATAGGAACTTACCGATAATGAGTACACTCGGCTCATGACCGTCAGTATAAGCAGAAAAATCGGCTCTTTTTTCCGCCCAATTTTTGCGATCTGGGTGACCACCGTGCTCCGCACCCTTGGGTCTCCGATGTCCAAGCAGCTCCTCATGGCCCTTGAGCTCTTTAAGAGCCGTAAACAAGGTATAAATTTTCCATGCATCGTTCTGCAGCGCGAGGCGGGCTATTCCAACCGCAGAACCATGAGCCGTCTCCGCGGTGAAGAAAAATTGGACGCCTTGAACTTCGCCAGCTCCGTCAAGTGCGCACACTTTCGGAGCGCGAATAGAGGTGCTCCTGTCAATAGAGATTTTCTGGAGTCGCATGCCATCTCTGGACTCAGAACATTTTTCAAGGAATTCCACGATAGGTTCATGGCCTTGGACCGTTCGAAGCTGCCATGATAGAGCTAGATGGTCGCGCCAGAAACCGTTGTCCCCAAATAGGCTCGCTATGTCGCCAAAGTCGCGTTTGGCCAATGCAAGGTTGAAGGCATTAACAAGGTTCGATGCAATCTGCTCCGGCTCACGGATGACACTTTTAGATGGCACTGGGAAGCGTGCTACTGGTATGTTGACTGAGCCAGGCACTCCACGGATGTGCGAGGGAACGTTCTGCTGGATATCTGGGGTAGCCATTGTGGAAAGACTGAGAAAGGAGTCGAAAGTTTCAATAATGAAGCAAGAAATCTTGAATAGGAAGGATTGGATTCTCTTAGGATGGTATGAGTATCAGGAAAAAAAGGGGTGCTCGAGAAGATTTATAACTTCCTCAAGGCGTCTTTTTAAGCCAATCCACCTGGACATGCGATCTTGGTCTACTTGTTTGGAACCGCTGAGGGGTAAAATCTTCATCGTTTCGGTAAAATTGGGAGCTTCTCGAGGTACGGAGCGGCTCCGACTTAGGATCGGTAGAATGGCTAGCTCAATTTGTAGGCAAGGTGCACCTGCAACTGGTTTGTCATATTTCTTTTACGGGGCGGATCGGATCGACTGTGGTTCCACTACTCCAGGTTTTACTCCAGGTTCTATAGGTTCACCTCCAGGTTCCAGTCTTGCAGCGCATCCGCTCTTCCGACTATAGGCCTTCATAATACGGGGTTTGCAATTTTGGAAGATGTTCACATGTTGATTCGTGGGAGCTCGCCCTTCTCCATCCATCCGGCTCAATAGCTTATGCCCATGGGAATGTCTACAAGTCTTGGAAAAGATTTCGGCCCATTTCCGGGACTCACTAACCCTTAGTAGCTGGAAGACATTCACGCGCGAGACATTATTCGTGCATAGACGTTTGTTGCTACCCCAGAAGTAGGAACAGCAAAGAAATTGCCAAGCTATATATATTGTCCGGAAATCATTTGAAGCTGCTTTCAAATTCCATCTTTATCAACACTTCTATTCTCCACCTCCTATTTTCGTCAATAAAGATGACTCAAACCTCCGATGCGAGTAAAGCCGAGACCATGTCCAACTTTGCCGACGACGTTCAGCATGCGGAATGTGGAGATATTACATCTCCTTCTGCCTTTGAGAGGACCAGGTCAGGAAGCATCATGATATCTCCGGAACTATTTGAGAAGCTTTACTTGAATCCAAAAACTCCAGTTGCTGGGAACCTTCGGAGTATCATTGGCAATCCAACTCCGATGTATGGCAGCCATGTTTGGATCACCTCTGCTATGAAACGACTGACATTAGCTTAGAGCGATCACCGGCTTCGTCATGGCCTTGACCCCACTCTGCTTTTCCCTGATGGGCTGGAGAGGAGCTGGTAATAATGGGGCTGCTCATATGTCAGTAGTTGGCATCCGTCTAAGGTCATATTCGGGAGTGCAGACTAACTCGCTATTCGTATAGTGGGGCGTACATCTTTTTCGGGGGCATTCTGTTACTTGTTGGTGGGTTGCTAGAGTGTATCATAGGTAACACCTTTTCGTCCGTGGTGTTCATGTCCTTTGGTAGGTGATATTACGGTCATTGTCGTTTTCAGGTATGTGTGTCACTAATTACTATCAGCATGCTTTTACCTTACCCTCGCCGCGACTATACAGCCCTTATATAATGCATATGCACCCTATTCACCGTCGCCTAGTGATCCCACTGCAGGGCTCGAGACGGAGGGCTTCAATGCCAGCTTTGGTTCGTCAACTACATCGTTTTTCCGACCTTGCTTTTTCTTTCTTTCTTTTAATTTTGAAAGCGTGAACAAGAGTCTAATGAGATAAAACTTTAGGATTTTTCTTAGTTTGCTTCAACATTTTATGCTTCTTTTACTTGATATGCGCCTTCCGGACCAATTTTGTCCTTGTTTATATCCTTTTCACTGTGGTCATTGGTGTTGGCTTCATTATCGCGGACTACTGGTACTTGGCCATGAAAGAGACAGCACTGGCTGAGAAGCTTCAAATAGTGAGTCATCTTGCGGTTTTTTTTTTCTTTTTTTTTTTTCAATGTCTCGATATTGACGCAATCAATCTCCTGTTCAGGGTGGAGGGGCTATACTATTCGCAGCATGTCTCGGTGGATGGTATTTACTCCTTTCTTTGTTACTTGAAGCCGTGGACTTTCCCCTGCGGCTTCCCGTGGGTGATCTCTCTAGCCATGTCCCAGGATTATCACAACTTAAGAAGATGTCAGATTGACAATCCTACCTGATACATCCGGTTCGCAAAACTGTGCGTGCGTACAAGAGGTTTCGAAATACGAGTTGATCAGTCACGCAAAATGGGACATAAGAGATGGATATCCATTGAAAGGCCAATGTCAAATAATGCAAAGGTGTCTTGGATGTTATAGTTTTGATTTGTTTACTCAATTTCCTTAACAATGACAAAAAAGCTGGTTACCAACATATCGGAGCAATATTCTTACTATCCTGTAGCATAGGTAGTACCCCGGACACAAAAGTCACAAAACTGGGAGCCTTGCCAATTTTCCGCCAAGTCACTAAAGTTCAATTGGCCTCGTAGTACCTAGGTACATAGGTAGACCTTATGGTAAACCAAAACCCCGCCCTATATGCATATAGGCTGATCTTCTCCGTATATCCAGCGGAGCCGACTTCGGTCCCGATCGTGCGGAGCCGATTGAAGGAAGTCAAACCTTAAGATCAACGCGGACCTACCCTAGGCATTCTCTCCATGGGGGAATTTCTACTGAGATTCCCAATTATGAGGGGCAAATGTATCCATGCTCATTTTCTTTACGGATAGATGTGCGAGGCGAACGAATCAAGTATACAGTGTGTAAACTTTTGTTATCATATCCCCATATCAAACAGACACACCAGATTCAAAAGAGGTGATACTTGGCTTGTCAAGTAATTAGGTCGGGGTTCGGCACTTATTCAACGATTCAGATAGTACGATAGAAATAGCCTCAGCCATCTCCGACTTAGCACCCAGAAATCGGAGTGCTGTAACACAATTCTCGAGTCGTGTAACGCTCGCCTGAAGCGCCTTGCTCTCATGATCAAAGATGAAACGTTGGTACTTCTGTAACTTTTCCGTTTCCTTTAAGTGAAATATTGAAGCTTTTGAAAATGCCCTAACGAGAAGCACCGTCCAGGGCTCCGTCAAAAGTGGGCTTTCATTGACGGCGAAGTGAAACCCCGGCAGTTGGTTTAAACCCATTCCCCCCAAAGGCCGAGGTGTCAGGACAGCGGCAAGGTCTGCCATGTCGATTGAGCTTTCTTTCCGGATTTTCATTACCATGCATGTGTTTTGACGCTCTATCATGGCGTCATTGCAACCAAGTCTGTTCATATCCACAAACTCGATCAGGTCGGCCAGCATGAGTGAACCAAGATGCCAGGGGATACCAATACACGGAAACCAGCTCTTGATACGCGGAGGGACTGAATCGTAGTGCCGCATCAGGTCACGGAATAAAGCCCCGTGCGTCTTCGCCCAGTAGCGATACACACATATCGTGCGTTGAATAATCTCTTCCACGACTTGGTTGCACTCAGCATTTCTCAAAGAGTTCTGAAGATATGAGATATAACGGAAGAGAAGCACCTTGACAGCTGCTGATCTAGAGACGGCTCTCGTCACAACCTCGTACGGGCAAGGCCAACGCAGGGCTAATGCCTTCTCCGTATCCTCTTGGGCGTAGAGGTCAAGTTCCCATCGACTACTAGAGATTGGGCTCTGAATATGATTTCGCACTGCTTTCTGTGCAGCTTCGTGTTGACATTCTTCATCAGAAACAACGACTGGCCGCTCATTCATGGATGAAGATACCGTGTCAAACATGATTGCGAGCCAGTACAAGAGGCCGACCGTCCGGGTCTCTTCCGTGCTGAACTCTCGAGAGAATTGCTCCTCTATTTTGGTGCTGTGGTTGTGGAAAGAACCTTGAAAGCCTGTCTGGCGCGCTTTGAATCGGTGTTTGAGCGCGTGGATTTTGCGAGCCCCTCGCTCCATAAATACGGGCGGTCCCCCCTGGTCAATAATTTTCATGACCCGTAACAACGTTGAAGACTTCAAACTGTTGTTCTGATCCGCAGTGCTTTGCCTCTCCTCTGTGCGCGCATCAGAATTGTTGTTTGACGACGGCTTCTGTATAAGACCGAAAATCAGCTCAGCGAAAACCACCCTAAAGCACTCCACCTGGGAGACATCTTGGAGCGCCTGGTTTGCACATTCCCAAACTGATCGATGCAGAGTTTGCCCAAACTCATCATGCAGCCCTTCATCTTCATGCCTATTTACCAGCCAATGGCCATCCCAGCGCCGTCCCCCCTGGGCCCACTGCGTGGCAAATGTCATGATAGATAACTCGAGGGCCTTAGAAGCCGCTTGATTTTCAGATGCAGTGAGATGAATCAGCTTTGTCAACCGAGCGGATCGGTCAAGCTGTTTAATACGATGGTACATGCGGTTTGACCATGACACGCCCCATTCAGGTGTTATTTGCCCTCCTAAAACCGGACTCTGGTGGACGGAGAGGTGCTCGTGCCACCTCTGCCGCATCTTGTATGGGCATGTATCTTCTGCCAACCAGCAACTGAGGTTGTTCTCTAGAACATCATGGTAAATTTGCAGAAGGCTCTCGGATATGAGTAATCGGTTGGAATTTTCCATAGCAATATGGCCTGCACCAAATAAAGACAGTGGTATGACAAAGTAGTCTGGCGAGTTGCTGAAATCTTTCCGTTTTTTGTCCCATCTCCACAGTTCGCTTTCGGCCCTCTCCTCCGACGCTGAAGATATGGAGTGAGCGGGATTGGGATTGTACAAAGACGTTTGGGAGGTATCAGGCATGAGGCTCTGTGAATTGAAGTTCGAGTAGTGAGAATCACCAGAGGCGGAATTGCCCATTTCTAAATCCATGAGGTTATCCAAACCGTTATACTCGGTCTGGCTCACGTGCTGGTTGTCAGATACAGCTATGCCGTTCACTTGTCCCGAGTCCCCTGCGTGTGAACAATTCTCATATCCCGCAAAAGCCCCCACGAGGGTTGAATGGCTAATGGAACGAGGGGCAACAGGCGTAGACAGCACGTCCCAACCAGCCACGCTATTTTCCGGGAGAGGCGCATGTAAAGACTCTTTGGATGAATTTTGGCAAGTCACCATACAAATGGGTGTTATTGACGCCTCGATCTCATTCTCTGGTGGCTGGATTCGCTGCCTTTTGTCCCGGCGTCGTTCATCATCCAGTCCAATGTTTCTAGAGTGCGAAAAGCCCTGCCCGTCCGTTGGACGATGACCTTGGCCCCAGTGAGGGTTCAGACCGCAGATTTTGTTTGTTCTAATGCAGTACGAGCATGGAGAGACCAGCCCTAACTCTTTGAGGCGAATATTCCTTAGCCAGCTGTTCATATTTGCGGGAGAACACCGGGAGGGATGGGTGGCAGAGAGGGGGCTGTCGGGGGAGCGTGAAACGCACCATTCTGGATTCCGAGATTAAGCAATTCAGCTTCCATGAACATGACATTACCACTGTTTCGGAGATAGCCATCACATGCTTTCTTGGATTTCTTGCACTGCTCGCAGGAGTGATTTTGACGTCTCTTCGCCATGGCTGGATAGGAGTTTTACAGTAAAAGGGCGATGCTTTCGGGCACCCAGGGAAATATCCGAGTTGGACCAAGCAATATGTTTAAAGGCAACGAGGGTCCTAAGAGGTTAAAGCAAACTGTCTTTCAGAACAACCTTGGAAGGGACTTAAGCCTAACTCACCCTGAGTTCGTGCGGGGTTGCGGGGGTGGCTCGTCCACTCTAAGCCACTCGCCGGGGATCGCGTCTCAGGGTCTAGCTCGATGCTGATCCGGACGACAACCTGGAGACCCTGTTCTTGAAACTCATCCTGCAATGCAAGCGTGTAGAGGATTGGGGTCAAAGAATTTAGACAGCTCATAATCCGGACTGGAAACGTAATCTTCGTGCGCCGGGCCAACGATTGCTTTCCCGGTCCTCCCTGCTTTCCAGTCCTTGTCCAAGTACGTGGTTCCTGGGCTGAGTGCTTAAAGACAAAGATGCGTGCATACTTGGTCAAAGCTGTGTGGGAGAGGATGGCAGAACATGAGGTTAGTGGTAGGATACTGAGTGCCGCCGTAATATAGGATAATGTTCTCCTAAACCACTGGGCTATTGATGAATAATATGATAAATCCTACAAATTAAATAAATAAGGAAGCCAAAAATCCTCTGAAGTGTTCTATCACTCTTTGGGAGGTCCGTCGACGATCCTATTCTTATAACTGTCCATTCAATTTACCTATGGAAGTTGGAGTACAAACCCCGATGCAACTCATCAGTATCCACAGCCCTCATACCCACCTTGCCCTATCTCCATGATGGCTTAGCAGTAGGCCACTAGTCTCCGCATCCAGACCCTCAATCACCTGGAGGCTCTTTCTAACACTCTCCTCGGGCTGAATCTGCCCCTTGAGCGTAGGCTCGACTGCCTGAAACTGCTTCAGCATGACCTCGAGCCCTTGTACTACCTGGGGAGGTTTCTCTCCTGCGATTATATCAGTGTCCATCATTGCCTTGCTGTGGAAAAAGGGCACCCACCCTCCCATGTATCAACCCATCCAGGGCTTAAAGCCAACACCTTGATGCCTCTAGGCGCAAGTTCTGCTGCGTACTTGGCGACTTGGACATTCATCCCGGCTTTCGCGACAGAGTACGCGACAGCATAGCTGACACCACTCTTTTTGATTACATCCAAATCTGCCATAGCGCTAGAGATGTGCACAATCTTCTTTTGGATACCCTTCTCAATCAAAGGTAGGAAGGCGTTTGTCGTCCATATACCGCCGTAAATAGCGGTACTAAATGGCAGGTCGAAAATCGCCCGAGTGGCTTGAGCATCAAAGGGAATCTGAGTCGGGTTGGAGGACATGGTAGCCATATCAACGGCGTTGGAGTTGTGGATAAGCACGTCTAGTTTACCACCTGTGATGGCGGCTGCGGCCGAGGCAGCCTCAAGAATGGACTTTGGGTCTGTAACATCGCCTTTGATAACGTGCACATTAAGGTGATTGGAGGCGAGCTCAGATATTTCGGGCGACTCAGGGTCTCGTACAATAGCCAGGACCGTGTTGCTCGTATCAGCAGCGAGTTGGCGCACGAACTCGCGGCCAATTCCCTTGGAGGCCCCGGTGATGGCGTATGAAGACATGCTTTATTCAAAGTAAAAGAAAATATTGATTTATTGCTGATACCATTGCAATAATCGTTGGATTTACTTCCCTTTTATATACCTAGGTATACTTTGGCGGATTACAAACCGTTCCGACCGGATGGTCCGGTTTTCCCGGTCCAACTGCTTAGCAATCGGTCAAGGGGTCAATCGGTCGCTCCGTTTCCTGCCCGGTATCTTACGCGACATCATGAACGCCACAATATCTACAGTCAAGAGGAGAGCATGCGTGGCATGCACGACTTCCAAAGCGAAATGTACGCCGCAGGCCGTCAACCTGTGCCAGCGGTGCGCCCGTTTGGGAAAGCCATGCACATACCTTGACCTTCCGCAGACGAAGCGGAAGCATAAGGCTGCACCGAGGTAATCCCTCCAAACACACCTGGTACTTGTGATATTAATTATAAATGTAGCCGTGTGGAGGTGCTTGAGAAGAAGGTCGACCAGCTGACGTCGCAGTTGGCTGCCTTAACCCGACAGAACGGGTCATCACCCGATACTTCTAATCCGCTCACCAACAACTTGGGCTCATCTCGTGACCCCGAGCTGGATTCGACAAACATTACCGCACTGCTAGAGGTTGCTCAAGACCCGTCCCACGGCCTCGATCCGCCAACCAGCTCCATTCTAGAGGGCCAGCCGTCTATCGTAGATCAAGGGCTCTTGAGTGAAGCCGAGGCTGAACGCTTGGTTATGACTTTCCAGACTGACTTAGTGTCCACGTTTCCCTTTGTGTTGATTGCGACCGGCGAGACAGCCGCTCGCCTTAGGAACCGAGAGCCTTTTCTATTTTTGTGCATTGTGGCCGTGACCATGGGCAGTGCGCATCCTCTGCGCAAAATTGTTGCTGAGGAGATTATGAAGCATGTTACGTTAAGGGTTGTGGCACAGTCCGAGAGGAATCTCGAGTTGCTCCGTGGTCTGTTGGTTCACATCGCATGGTACTCATATCCTGCAGAGAGATATCACCCGCAACTGTTGCTGTTGATTCAGCTTTGTGTTTCAATTTTATATGACTTGGGACTTCACAGAAAGTCTAATCCGAATTTGGATGAGCAGCGGGCGCTGCTTGGTACGTATTGGCTGTCGGTTGGGTGAGGTTGTCTGCGCTGGTAGATGTGGCTTTGGCTAAATATATATTAGTTTATGTGGCACACTCGGCCGGCCGATTATCATGAAGCATGATGTTCGAACCGATGAGTGCATTGAGAGTATAGCATCTACCGAGCATCTGTCGGATCGGTGGATTGCGCCATTTATCCATCTACAGTCGTTCTTGGCAACTGTGGATGAAGTTTACGCCTCGATGCAACCAGGCGGTGGAAGTGTGCTCGTTCAAGTTACGCGTGGCTCTCTGCAGCGGAAATTTGATAGCGTGAGGGCATGTGTAGAAAAATACATCTCAAGCTGCCCTTCGTCAACAGGTATGTCTTGGATCCAAAGTGGTTGATGGAGATTGACCGACCGTTGCAGAGAATGCAATACGCACCGAGATCAAATACGTGGAAATGCGGCTCGAGGAATTATCTCTTCGGGGCGAACTGTGGATTGCGGAGCCTGCTAGCGCATTCCGGACAACGATGCTGATGGGTGTAATCCAGCGAAGCAAGGAACTCATTCACATGGCCAGAAACCTACCAGTGTCGGAGATTGCTCAGATGACAATATCTACAAGTGCTCGTATATGTGCCGCGGTGGGCTACATGCCCACTGCAGTATTGACCCTTCTCAATCTCATTACTGGCCCTACCGACTCTTCCATGGAAGCCCAAGTGCAGGCCGTTGTTGACGCAGCAGAGTATCCCAATGTTGTCATAGAGCTTGCCAAAGCGCTAGACACAAGATGCGAAGGAATGTCTGCTGCAGACAAAGAAACGGACATTGTGGGGAGCCTTTGCTCTAAAATGCGGCTGCTAGCACGTTGTTATCCATATCAGATCCGGGCAATCGTTGGAAGTGTGCCGTCCCAAGACGCAAGGCAGGATACGTCTATGATAGCCGTTCACACCAATGAGATTGCTGTGACGCCCCAAGTCTGGTCGGGTGGGTCTACCTACAGCGATCTGGGGGACATATTCCCTATCGACGACATCCAGTGGGATTCTCTACTGAGTGATTTTACTGGTTTTAGCTAGCAAACTGATGTTGCTTTGTGAAATGTCACAAGATAGTCGATTCAACAGATGATCAAGGCTTCCACAAACACGCCTAGTTCATATTGCATAAGAATTATCCCAGCGAAGTTTTAATACACATCGTGTGAGGCACAACACAACGCCCAGGTATAACGGTCTCAAAAGTATGATCGTTCAGTCAAGTCTATCCATGATACTAATCCGTATAGAAATAATGTTCCGATTGGTAAACTTGGGAATTCATAGTTGTAAGTTCCAGTCAAAGAACTCAGTAAGAAGTCCCCAACAGGTGGAACGGATTCTCCGGAACCGGGTGGGCGGAGTTTCCGGTTGAAAATGGCGGCCACATATGACGGATGGATAATATTAGGGCTAAGGCTCTAAGGCCGATCTCATGGTGTCATCTCACACGAGATTGAGCATACCAAGGAGGGGAAATATAAGAATGAAAAAAAAGCAAAGATGAAACATATATAGACAAAGACGAAGAAAGCTGATTCCGAAGTCGTGCATAAGTTAACATCAAACACCTTGACAAGCAATATTCATCACTAGAGACCAGGAATCGTAGTTTCATAATCTAACACAGCGGGGTGTTTGACCTCGCCGACAGCCAACTTGTTCCAATCCTCTTCAAACCCCTCTTCGACATCAGGGAAAGGACCCATAGGCGTGATTGCATTTGGATTGATATCCGCATGGCTCTTTGTATACTGTGTCAAGTCAGTTGCTGTCAATGTCAATTACTACCAGAAAGGCAAGTCAACATACATTTTCTTTGATATGTAGAAAGTTTGTCGAGTCCCTCGCTGCTTTAACATTCCAATACATGCCCTTGAGCCAGTTATTCAAAACCGGATAATCATGTCGGATGGTGCCTAGGTTGCACTTGAAATGTTGCACATACACCGTGTCGAAACGGATCAATGTTGCATACAACCGTATATCCAGCTCAGTTAAATCCCGACCGAGCACAAATGGACCTCCATTAATTGCAATAATCTTCTCGAGTTTGTTCAAGGCCCCAAACACAGGAATGACGTTTTTGTCATAATCCTCCTGCGAGGATGCAAAGCCTGCTTTATATACTCCAGCATTGACATCAGATTGCAGCCATGGGGTGGCTGCGTCGATTTTATCTCGCAGATGTATCGGGTAGAGGTCAATTGCAGCGAGCGATGGTGGGAGTAGCTCATTGAATGCCGTGGGGAGCCATCGAAGAAGTTCAGCACTTTCCTAACGACGGTATCCTGTCAGTACAGATTTACTCGCCTAGACTCGCTAGGTGCCATACATTGCAAACCGCCGTTCCCGTCTTCTTATCCCACAGCAACGGCACCGAATACCGTCCCTTGTAATCCGGATCGGCTCGGAAATAGATTTTGTGCAAGTAGTCTTCACCAAACAGGTGATCAACTGTCGCACCAGGATACTCATCATCAGAGGCTGGGAACCGCCATCCTGGCCAACCTTTGGCATCACCCTTGGGGTACGGCTTGACAATGCTGATGTCAATGAATTCGGTCAAGCCTTTTAGATGACGGACAAAATTTACACGATGGGCGAAGGGACAAAAGAGGCCGATATAGAGGTGGTAACGGCCTTTCTCGGCGGGGAATTGCTCACTCGGGATGATGCCGTGCCAGCCGTCAGCAGTTGCGGGGTCGTGGATTGAGGTTTGGATTGTCATGGCTGATGAAACTTCGATATAACTCAGCAATTAGGTTGAAATGCCGATATAGATAATTTGCGAAGTGTTGAGTAGTTTAGGTGCAGGTGTTCCAGGCGTGCAGGTCTTTGATAACGTGCGGAACTGTTCCGCTGATGTGACACCATCGCCAGGATTTATGAGCATCGAGATACTCAGCAAATGTCATTTGGATATAATTTTTGCTCACATCTCTCGGTCTTACAAAACTACACGTTGCCCAAACCCGACCCTTTCGTTCTCAAACTCTCATGCAATGCATCTGCAACTATTGATGTGGGTTTCGGCCGACGATCCATTTTTACAGATAACTATTTTATCTACGTGCAATTAGTATATCCTTTGAGATTCTTCATTAGTCAAAACAAGAATAGTCGGCCACTTATACGGCCTTGTCATGTCTTTTTAGGTGTGTATACCAAGTCAGTAAAAAGCATAGTTACTTAAGAGACTTTGACATAGATTTAGCCTCAGAGAGGTGGTTATAGGGATATTGAATTCACTCAGTGATCCTACGGACAGAACGTTCCTTCTCGGAGCCTTCCGGTGGCATCTTATAAAACATATTAGGAGCCAAGGGGCCTTTTGGAAAAGGTGCCTGAAGTTTAGAAGTAATACAAAACTCTAGAAAATAGTTATATCTTGGACCTATCATGCAGTTTATTTTGATATATATATTCAAAAGGGAAGTAGATCGCGAAGCAGAATGGATCTGGATGGGGCCGATCATTTGGAGACAGCCTATTGAAGAGAAAGTGGAAGAAGATAAGGAGGGTTTATAAATCTACATAACAAAGAACAGCTAAAAATGAACTAAGCAACGCCACATGATAAACGATCATTTCTCTTCCAATTGCCCAATTCCTCCAAGCCTTATCAAGTCCCTAGGGGCTTCTCTCCCCGCAAAGAAGCCGGTTGGTAGCCGGGCCCCACAGTTATCGCGCAGACCTTCTCAATTAGGAAGTCAAGAACATCTATCTTATCACATTGTCAGTTTGGTTACTCTGGGGTTATGACAAAAAGTATGGGGTGGGATCTGGTGGGACTGGGTGTTCCTCGTTGATAAGTTGTGTTGACCCCCCTTGCTGGGTTTCATTTCAACTTATTGTTTTTGCCACTCGCAGTCATGTCAGTTGAAGACGAGAATCAAAAAGTGTTTCGAGGCACACCGAGTGAAGATGTTCGTCTGGAGAATTTGGGATATGAGCAGGGTATGTCTAAAGAGGAGAGATGCTTTGTGTTGCGAGGCTAACTAGCGCAGAGCTCGAACGCTCTTTCGGTTTGGTAGGGATGATTGGCTTTAGTTTCAGTGTTGTGACATCGTGAGTTCATCGCTCATGGCCTAGCTTGATTTTGCACTAATCGCCATCTAGGTGGACGGCACTGAGTGGTGTGTTCATCGTTGGAGTAACTTCCGGCGGTCCTCCGGTTATGGTCTTCAGTTTTCTCGGCGTTAGTCTGTTGACCCTAGCCGTCGCAATCCCTATGGCAGAAATGTGTTCGATGTATCCGGTAGCAGGTGGTCAATATTCCTGGGTTGCGGCACTCGCTCCACCGAAAATCGCTCGAGGTCTCTCATACGTGACAGGATGGTTCATGCTAATCGGTAAGCTTGGTTCTTAAGTGTGCCACCACCTACCTATAGGTACTAAATTAGAAATAGGTCTCTTGGCTATGGGTGCTACAAACAACTCCATTGCGTCCAACTTTGTCTTGGGAATGGCAAACCTCACCTTCCCCGAATTCGAGATTCAAAGATGGCAAACCGTGCTTGTTGCCTACCTTGTCGCATTCCTCTCTGCCGCCGTCAACCTCTGGGGCTCACACTTCTTGCATCGGATCTCGAGAGCAATTCTCATTTGGAACGTTGCTTCCTTCGTCATCGTTACCGCCACAATTCTTGCTATGAACGACCACAAGCAGCCCGCTTCTTTCGTGTTCCAGGATTTCCAAAACGGAACTGGTTTTAGTACTGGAATGGCTGCAATTATTGGTGTTCTCCAAGCTTGCTTTGGCATGTGTTGTTACGATGCCCCTTCGCATATGACCGAGGAGATGAAGTCCGCGTCAAAAGAGGCACCCAAGGCTATCGTTCTCGCTGTTATTCTGGGTGCCGTGACTGGATTCGCTTTCCTCGTTACTCTGTGTTTCTGCATTGGTGATATCGAGACCACTGCCAACACAAGCACCGGTGTGCCTGTGATTCAAATTATTTACGACTCCACTGGAAGTAAGGTGGCTACTTGTATTCTGTCGAGTTTGATCTCTGTGATTGTGATCGTCGCAGGAAACAACATTCTTGCCGAAGGCTCGCGGTCCGTCTACGCATTTGCCCGAGATAATGGCTTGCCATTCTCCAAGTTCTTCAGCAAGGTGGAGAGCAAATCCCACGTGCCTGTCAACGCCGTGCTTCTTACTCTCGTTGTACAACTGGCTCTCGATGCCATCGAATTCGGCACTACCACTGGCTTCGAGACAGTCATCGCCATCTCAACTGAAGGATTCTGTAAGTTTGATACCCTGCATTCGATGCTTCCTTTATTAATAAAAAAATCCACAGACTTGTCATACGCAATGGCCCTTTTCAGCCGCCTAGCTGGCTACTATACCGGTCACGTAACCAAGCTCGACGGTCCATACTCATTCTCTGTCCCGGTCTCTATCACGCTTAACATTATCGGACTCCTCTTTCTTCTCTTCGCAGCAATCACCTTCAACTTCCCTAGCGAAAATCCGGTTACTCACCAATCAATGAACTACACCAGTGCCGCAATTGGTGTTGTTGCTCTCATTAGCGTTATCACTTGGATCACAACAGGTCGCAAGCAATTCTCGGGACCTGGTGCGGTGAGTTTCTTGAGTGGTGAGAAGACCGCGACACAAGATGTGGTGGAAGCGGATGCGCAGCGTGAGGATGAGAAGAAAACTTAGGTCATTATTGGTATACCACATGTTTTATATTTATAATGTCTTCTGTGACTTTTTCTGGGGATGTCTCCTTGTCGGTCACCTTCCTAGAAGCCTCTGCTCGTTCCAATGCAATCTTTCCTGGGCCGTTTTCTGATCCCACTACAAGCTTCCTATATAAATACAGTAGCAAGTATGAATGGCTCGACATACTGGGAGAATCCCTGGTGATCTTTACTGCCATTGAAAAGAGAGGTAATCTCATTTAAAGGGGGTAGGATTGATCAATTGATAGAGGCTGTGGCTTTGCTACGGCCGGGCCGGGCCGGGACCCGAATCGTATACTCTTCAATCAACATTGGACTATAGAACATGTTTTGGCGCTCTCGGCTTCGAAACGAAAATGTGATATGTCAAGAGGTGATAGGGCTCTCTAGGGCTGAAATTCGTCTGACGTAATATGGAATGCGGGGGCCAGGGGCTCATCTTTGAGGCTCAAGTTCTGTAAAGTTGAAAACGCCAAAAGTCCAAATGACTCGGATTCCTGATATAGTTCGTGATTTTGAGCTAGAAACGCGCTTTCTGCCTGATTGCAGCGATACCATTCATACCTACCATGAATCCGACCTGCCTTCCGGACGCCGGCTTGTGGTTCGAGAGGAACACTGGCGACGGCAACGGGAGATTGGAAGCGGTACATATGGAAATGTATGGCTTGAGAGATGCATCAAAGGGGGTCGTTCCGGCTTGAAGGTTCGAGCAGTCAAGCAGCTTCCAACGGCCTATAGTGATATCGACTATCATCGTGAGCTGGAAGCTATAACTAGGTTTTCACATCCAAAAGTATCTCCCCCGGATTCTGAAACAAATTTTCAAAATTGGGTCTAAAGATAAATAGTATGAACGATGTTTTACCACATCCTTTGGGTGGTTCAAAAGCCCTGCCTATCTCTTTATCGCTATGGAATATCCTGAACATGGAGATCTGCTGGTCTATTTAAATAACAGACCGCCACTTCCAGAAACCGAGGCAAAAGTGATTGCTTTTCAGATTTTGGAAGGACTCACTATGATGCATGGCAATGAGTTTGTTCACGGAGATTTGAAACCGAACGTAATTACTCGCCTTTACCTCTCTCTAGAAGAAAGGTCTTCTCCCTCTTCTCTTCTGACATTCATGTCCTAGAATATCCTGATCAAGTCACACCCACCAAACATGTGGTGGGTCAAACTCTCGGACTTTGGGTTAAGTAAGCGTGTCGAAGAAGCATCGGGAGCTCCTACTCTAAAGGGTACAGCTGGGTATATAGCTCCCGAGCTCTACAAGTTCACCGAGCGGGGGACTGCTTACGCTCCTGACATTTGGGCTGTTGGTGCGATACTGTTTTTCATGCTTCTCAAAAGGCCTGTCTTCGAGGCCTTGGGACATCTTTTCGAATATGCAAAAAACGAGGATTTCCCAACTCAGCCACTTGCTGATGTTGGCACAACTGATCTCAGCATTGAGTTTATATCCTCGCTGATGCGTGCGAGCCCGAATGACAGGCCCTCAGCTAAGATGGCAATATTGCATGAATGCGTCAGACCGATTTACGATCATCTTTCGAGCTGGCAGATGCCTGACTCCACACAGCCGAGCCCTCCGTCACCAATTGAACCAATGACCGAAGAATTTGAGTCGGATTTTGGGTCGTGGGATATAGAACCTTTGCTTACACTGGGTGACCCACCAATTGAACCAATGGCCGAAGAATTTGAGTCGGAATTTGGGTCGTGGGATACAAAACCTTTGCTTACACTGGGCGACCCCCTTCACCAAGAACCCAATGATCAGCCGAGTGCTCTACCTACGGAAAGCTTGGATGTTGCAGTGCACCGTCAGATAATCAGTGCTTGTGGCGGCGTGGTTCGACCGATAAATAAACTTATTCACCGAGGCTTCGCAGGGAAAATTTCATTTTCAGCCGACAGCAGAGTTCTTGCCATGGCCGGGAATAAGGAGATCATCAGGCTCTGGAATACCTCATCATATTCCCAGCTACCAGGGTTAAAAGGAAAACTGTGTATTGCCTTCTCGCCGGACGGAAAATTGATCGCATCATGTGGTATTTTCACCTACATGCAGCTGTGGGATGCTGTCACCCTCGCAGAAGTCGGGCATACCAACCTATCCGACTACCCTCATACTGTCGTGTTCTCTCCAGACAGCAGCATGATCGCCTATGCGATCAATCATAAAGTGGTTGTGCAAGAGGTCTCCGGGGGATCGAAACGTCGCATAGCCAATTGCAACTTTGGTTTTCGAGATAAAGATTCACCAAGTTATCTCAGCTTCTCTCCTGATTCCAAGTCTGTCTGGTTTGCGTGTTTGGACAAATACCAGATGCTGGATATTGAGCAGGATCTCGCCGGTCGTACTTTCAAGCTACCTGTTCTGAGCAAAACGATAGGTCTGTCCCTAGACGGGAAGTATTTGGCATATCTAGACAATGCGAAAAAAGCGCATGTCTGTCTACTGGAACTTTCTACGAGAGATGTTGTGCTCAAGATTGAGACCGGCATACAGAACCCCACAGGCTTAGCCTTCTCCCCTAACAGCAAACTACTTGCCGTATGTCTCAGTCAATCTTTTTCTCGTGGTAATCTCAGCTTGTGGGACATTGAAACAGCAAAGAAACTCTCAGAGATTGTACCCAATGATCGGATCCGATCCATGGCCTTCTCGCCTGATGGTACTATGCTCGCATCGACGAATAGCAATGGCTCTACTACGCTTTGGGGTGCTGATACAAGAGACCAGCATGAGGATTAATTTGTAATTTGGGGGTCTTAATCTTTCACATCCAATATAGACACCCATTTTCAATGTGTAGAATTTCCATGATTGTTACATTTTAGTTTATTAAGCTTACTTATGGATTAAAAAAAGTGGACCTGCGCGGGATTGAACCACGAATCTCCGAGGAACGGACATGAAAACTCCCAGGGGGATGTTTACATAAGCTCGGCGCCTTAACCATTGGGCCACAGGTCCTAAGTCGCAACTCCGTCGATGACGACCCACATTATAAGATTCCCTTCTCTCATAATCCCCCCTCGCCTTAAAGCCTGTCTCAGCTGAGGGAGGCTGGTTCGATATACAAGTACTAGTACTATCGTCGCCTCCGTTCAAACTGCATCAGTCTGAAGAATACGACAAGGACACCAAAACATTGCAATATGTGTATTTAAGAAGTCAGGCAAAAATAAAATTAAGATAAAGTAAAATTCGGTTGATCTAAGTGGGTCACGTGTGGGGCTTAAGCCCTACCATTCTACATGCGGCAAGAACTGAATCCAAACAGAATCCAACATCTTGCCACTTGGTATATTATTATCACTTTTCTTAGTTGGAATTGGTTGTAACCTGGTCAAATACGCAGATAAAATAAAGCATTCTTTCAATATATACACCGATATGCATAGTTATCTTGGTCTATGTCAACATTAATCCCTAAAATGTAGCTTCGTACTCAACAATATCTTAAATTAATTTCTTTAATTTCTTTAATTCAGGTTGAAAGTTGGGGTATAATAAAGTAGAAAAATAGATAGATCAGCAAACAGCTATCTAGAAGCCCCATCCTTCACCGAGGCAGTGAAGCAGTGTTAGAAGTTGCAAGACCGAAAACATTATGTAGTCAGAGGTAGCCATTGTTCTTGGTGTAAATAGTAACAAATATATTTCCCGATCCTTGCCATCTTCCAATAGAAACCAACTTATATTCCCTTTCATCCAACACTATTATTAACACGCTTCAAGTTACGATGTGACAGCTCAACTACAGCCTTGAACATACCGAGTGATCGGCCCGGTCTCTCCCAATATGCGTGAGTTTCGCAGTCTTTGTTAGTGAGCGCAACTGCTTGGAGATGAAAGAGGCTGCTTCCCTAGTTTGTCCAAGTCCGGCATGAAAGGGGGTGTAGTACCTCGGCTTTTCCAGGGTGTCCGAGCTTTTTAAAAGGCAGATCTCTGATCTGTTCTTAACACTCCATAACCCAAACCGCTACAAAAAGGAACTGACCCACAACTGGTGAAAGCGGCCCCAGAAAATAGTCATGTGAGAATGGCATGGTCAGACTGAGATGGTGCGGTGAAATGTAACCATATGCAGTCATTTAACCGACTAGCGTTCCTTGTTCTATAAGCGTTAGTCTATAAGCGGGATGGTTGAGACAAAAGTTCCATTCTGCCATGTCGTATCCGCCCCGTATGTTTCTCTCGAACCAATCACCTCCATTGAACTTGTCTTTCTCTTTATTTCTCCCTCTCGTCCGGGGCCCCGCATCCAAATTTCATGGGGATTCCCCCAGAGGACTTACTTTGACCAGTCAAACGCCTAGACTCGCTGCAATTTAAACTTCCTTCGGCCTTCCCTCCCAAGCTGGGTTACTCGCAAACGCCACCAACCCTCTGGTCATCCAATTCCCAACGCCTCAGCGATGGCTAACCTTTTCTAGTCGCAACTAAGCCTCCAACACATTAGGTTGGGTGCCTGCCCAGGTTCGGGTAAATTGCCTCTGTAACCGTGGTGCTCGCTTTCGGGAAATGGGTAAAACCCGAGATTGCACCCCTGCTTGTCTATTCGATCGACTTGTTTAACCAGGTCTCAGATGGCGGAATTAATCCACGTATCACGCGCATATTATGTAGCTCGAGAGACGTGCACATGGGTCAAAGAATATAAGACCCCCAGCTCACCTTAATTTTTCTTTTTCTCCGAGCTTTTGATTTCCATCCCCTTTTTGGCCTGGAAATAGCAAACATTTCCAAAAATGGCGTCAGATCTCGACAAAAGCGATGGAATTCACGGCGAGAAGGCCGCCGTTGAGCAATCCGAGGTCTTGGTCAAGTCGGATCTCATGAACGATGCCTTGGATGGCGAGAACCGCGAACATGATATGACTACGTGGGAGGCCATTAAGAGCCATCCCTGGGCTTGCTTATGGGCATTTACCATGTGCTTCACTATCGTGAGTTTTCTATATTGGATTTTTATTGATTTCCCGGCATTTCGGGTTTCCCCAGATCCCCAGATCCCCCCATATCTCCATATCTTGAAGATCTCAAGATCATATCAGCTGATATATCCCCAATCAGGTCATGGAGTCGTTCGATATGTTCCTGAATGGTAACTTTGTCGCCCTTACCGCTTTCAAAAATCATTATGGTATCGACGTCGAGGGACACGGTAAAACTATCCCAACCAAATGGCAATCCTCCCTGTTCCAAGCTGGCCAGTGCGGTGCTTTCATCGGTGTTTTCTTAGCTGGCCCTATTACAAATAAGTTCGGCTACCGTCTGGTGAGACACAATACTCTAGTCGATAACCTTTCTTCAAGGCATTTCCTAACTTTCATTAGACTACCATCTTCGCTTTGCTCCTTATGAATGCCACAATTTTTGTTTCCTTCTTTGTGAGCAAGCCAACCCCTCAATTGCTGAGCTCATTCCCTAACACCGTTTAGGCCAACTCACTCACCCTTCTTGTGGTCGGCCAAGCCTTAGAAGGTGTCCCATGGGGATTCTTTATTGCAAACTCCCCCGCCTATGCCAGTGAGATTGTGCCTCTTTCTCTGAGAGGTGCCTGTACCGCTACTCTGCAAATGAGTTGGTCCATTGGTTCAATCATTGTCGCCGGCGCAACCTACAGCTACAATAATCGCAGTGATGAGTGGGCTTGGCGAGCGCCTCTTGCCTTGCAGTGGATTTTCCCTGTCAGTCCTCTCCTTTTGAAAAATCGCGTATTTACAGGCGCTGACTCCTTCTAGACCCCCCTCTTGGTCCTCCTCTTCTTCGCCCCCGAGTCGCCTTGGTGGCTGATTCGCCGTGGACGCAAAGATGAGGCCCTTCGTTCCATCAAGCGTCTTGGTAGTGACTCTCACGAGCATGCTCAGCAGAAACTCGCCATGATAGAGCGAACCGTCGAGATCGAAGCTCAAATGGGTGGTTCCCCAACTCTCATCGACCTTCTCAAGGGAACCGATTTAAGACGAACAATCATTACCTGCTTGATCTACGCGTCACAGAACTTCGCTGGTAACTTGATTGCCAACCAGGCAACTTACTTCTTCGAGCGTGAGTAACTTCATTTCCCTCTCTAAAAAACCAAATTTCAACCCGCAATGGATGACTGACTCCATATTAGAGGCCGGCATGGGTCCTGACCGCTCATTCCAACTTAATCTGATCAACTCGTGTCTTCAATTGGTTGCCAACATCATCTCTTTGCCTCTAGCCTCCTCCTTTGGTCGCCGAACCATCTATCTCTGGGGCACAGCTACCAACGTCACACTTCTTATGCTTCTCGGCGTCTGCGCCTCTATTCACCAGAACAGCGCGACCAACTACGCGCAGGCCGTTCTGGGAATCATCATCTCCTTCGTGTTTGCCGGCAGTCTCGGACCCATCTCATACACCATCATTGCCGAGACCTCATCCGTCCGTCTTCGCGCTTTGAGCACCGGTGTGGGTCGTGCCGCGTACTACGTCGCCGAGATCCCCATGATCTACCTTGCCTCGCAGATGCTCAACCCCACTGGATGGAATCTCGCTGGAAAGTGTGGTTACGTCTGGGGAGGCACTGCTTGTGTTTGCTTTGTCTCGGCCTACTTCTTCCTTCCTGAGCTCAAGGGTCGCTCTTACCGTGAGAGTGATATCCTGTTCAATCGCAAGATTTCTGCTCGGAAGTTCAAGTCGACCGTTATTGATGTTAGGGATAACGAGTAAGGAATGGCTATATGAGGGAATGAGATATGCTTTTTGTTAGCTTCTGTAGCGTGTTAGCTCAAAAGAAATGCTTTTTGAGAGACTATTAAGTCCTCGAGTACACGTTGCAAGCTTTCTCCTCGGTATATGTGCGTAACAGATACTTTTACTGCACCTAACCTATACATAGGCCATTATTACGGGGGATACTAGCAAGTCTACCACTAGGAAGACAACATCATCATGTAAAATATATACGCACTTGATTGTGAACAGATCAAACAGGAAATACGATTTTGACACCCAATTCAGTTCAAGGCTTCGTGTTCACTCCGGGGCCACATCTTTAGCATGTTTTTGGTAACCATGAGCTAGACCCTAGTATGTGTTTTCTAAGATTGCAGTAATAACCTCGTACTTATGAGCAAGATCCTTATCCAGTTTGGCGGGTACTTAGGAGGTGACGTACAAAAGTACGTGTAGTAACCGAAGCGGCCATACCTATAGCTTTAAAGGGTAATATTGGGTGGTCAATTGGAGTAGGTTCCATTTCGTATTTGTCAGGTAGCTATAAAGTAGCGAATATATTAGATTGAACAGTCGCATTGACGTTGGTACATTTGGGGGTAGGGGAACAATCTACAGGGTACAGCGCAGGGTTACACGTAGATGTGGCTAGCGTGCTGTTCTTTATTGAGGTAGCTCCCCAGATGCTTAGCTCTATATAATGAACAAAATACGACGTCTGAGCACTACAGCGGAAAGGAAGAGAAAATCAAAGGATTGGCAGAGGTGATCGGGTAGGTAGAATAGTCAAAAATAGATAGTACAAGCAAAAATGAGCCACCCTTGTAATTCAAACACCGACGCTATCAAATCACATTAAAACATAGATCATAGATCCATAACACAATTGCGCGAAACCTCCACCCGCGGATAGGGAATATCCTGTTTTCTGATCTTCCACCAGTCCATAGATTGCATCACTATGTAGGCAAGTAGAAGACCTGGTCATATTAAGGTAATACAGTCTGATCACGCCGGACACTTCGTCTCTGAGTCGGCAACGCCGTTTGGAGTCTTCTCAGGTTGAGTGGAAGTTGACGGTGAGCTTTCCTTGGAGGGCTCGCCCGACAGCTTGGCCTCGGCGGCGGCCAACTTGGCAGTGGTTGTGTCCAAGGTCGTCTTCAAAGCTTTGATGTAATCAATGGCCATCTCTACGGCGGTGGCCTTGCTGATGGCCTGGTTGGCCTTTTCTTTCTCTTTTTCCTTCTCGTTCGCCTTGCCGCCGGATTCTGCGGCTTCCTTGGCGTTGCGGGCATCAATGAACTCCTGCGGAATAAGAAGTTCAATCTCCTTGAGCGCATTGTTGATTCGATTCCGGCGTCCCTGCTCTGCGAGCTTGTGGTTCGTCCGCTTAGAGCTCAGGTTTTCTGCTAGAGCCTCTGGATAGCTCACACCCGATGGCAAAGTGCCGTCGAGAATGTGTTGGTAGTTGGACTTTGAAGCGAGGTAAAGCGCATCTTGTGACATGCCTAGAACATAGTTAGTATGACAGTCAAGAAATTCAATTCGGATCAAGACTCACCTTCGCTGCCTTTCATAAGTGGCTGGATGCTGGGACTAATCTTGGGCCGCAATTGTGGGCTGGCCTGGGTGGAACTCATACTAGGTCGTTTCCGACTAGACGCGGACCTGGAATCTTTTCGAGGGACCGGCCCACTGGGAGATGGCATTGCACTTGTGCGTGGACTGGGAGCAAGGGAAGCGCTGTGAGGTTTATCGTGCGTTGCGGACAAAGGATCCAAGAAAGGTGTCCCATTCGTGGATATCGACGGAGTCCGTACAGCTGTATCGATGCGGTTGGGCTTCGGACGCAGCTGCGAAGGAGCGGCCGCCTCTGGAAGTGATATATCCTCCATTATGTCATCTGGGAACTCGGCTGGAGGCTCTGCGAGCTGCGCTTGACCGCGGAACTGGCCTGCGGGGTCTTGCGAATGCTGATTCCGCTGGATGCGCATCAAAAGCGCAGGGGTCGCAGCAGCGCCGGGCGAAGAGGGTTTAACATGGGGAGCAATTGCAGGGGACATCCGGGGGGGAGGAAGAGAGGGAGGGGGCATCATCGGTTCTGATAATGGCTCGGGGGATACCGAGTCCTGGCCAGAACCCTCATTGCTGCTGAGCTGAAGTGAGCGGATACCCTGATTTTGCGGCTTTGTGGAGTTCATCTCCTGGGTAAGGCTATTGTAGAATTCCTCCGAATTGGTCGCCAAAGTGCTGCGTTTGCGCTGCGCCCGAATAATAGGTGATTGCTTGACCTTCCGTGTGTTGTTGAGTCGGGTAGTGGCCGGTGATGGCCGATGACGAGTGTTGGCCTTCCGAATGATGCTAGGAGAAGGTGGAGCCGAGGTTCCAGGGAGAGGGTTCACCTCCGCAGTAGTGGGGACGAAGCCCATATCCGATACCTGTCTTGCATGGTACTGGTAACTGCTGGATTCGGCATTTTGGGCCTCTAGGGCGGGAGAGGTGAGAGGTGTGAAGTATTCGCCAGGGATTGTGTATTCGGGGAGTCGAAATTGGTTCTCCAGAGGCGTCATAGCCGGTGAGATAAGAGGAGTGTAGAGGGCCTTACTCGTTAGCCAACAGATTCATCTAGGATTTGTGTCTGAACTAACCTGTTCCTCGTTGATGCGTGAATATCCATCGTACATATCCTGGGTTTCATCCACTCGCTGGGGGTATCGAGCGGTGTTGCCATGCATCTCGATACTGTTCGGGGTGGGAGGGATCATGTTGTGGCCCTGCATGTAATGTTGGTGCGTAGGCGGTTGCGACATGGGTGATTGCTGTGCGCAATACCCTGGAGTCATATGGGGAGCCGAGTAAGGCATTGGGTGGCCGTGTTGGGTGTGCGACTGAGTGTTATCATTGAAATCCATGAGGCCCTCCATCTGGCCCGAGTATTGCACGGCATGCGATCGTAGGTGAGCCATATCCGAGTCCGGGCCGGTGGTGGTCGGTAGAGACTGGGAATGTTGCATATTCCCTGGTCCGTGCTCGATTTCGGGAAAAGGCATGTTGAACTCGAACAAGTTGGAGAATTCTTCTTCACCAGGCGCACTGATGAGATTATTCTCATGTAGCTGTTCCGGCCACGACATGGCTGGTTGTTCCATTGCGTAAAAAGAGAGATATTCAGTTAGGCCAAGCAGGCCAAGAAAGAAGGTGAAGTAGAAACACTCATAAGAGAATGAGATCGGAGAAAAGGAGAATCCGAGGAAAATCAAATGAGATGAAGTGGAGAATCAAGTCGGGGCGGAGACGGTACTCCGTGGTCGGTAATGAGACCTTGCCACTGATCTTTAGGACGGGGCGTTGCCTTCTGCGCCTTTTTTAGTCTTATTTCTGCGCTAGATGCGCGTGTGCTAATAGATGCAGAGAACCTTGCTATAAAATAAAATAAAAAGTACTAGTTTAATGTACTTACTACATATGTACATATATGGTACGGAGTACTCCGTCTAAGTATTTTGTACCAATTTCCCTTCTTTTAACCCACAGTGGGGATACGGAGTACGGACGACCTTCCGGGGACATTATATTGATTGGTAAATTGATATCATATTTTATATTTGATATTTTGAATTATGTATCAAACTAAAAACTAATAATGTACTCCGTACTAATAATCTATACAAAGGAAATATATTAACCAATATAAATCCATGCATGGATACCTCAGGCAGCCATCAAGAGGGGTTTATCACCTCGTGATGTTGGCTTACCTGAGCAAAAGTGACATCCATGGATGACTGACCATGACATGATCACCTTGAAACTTCCAGGAGAGAGCTGGACCTTTGTTGACTCTTTCAAGATTGTTCAGTATCTTTCTAGGAAATGCCTTCATAATGAGGCCTACTCCGGACCTCCCATTCTCTCGCAAACCCTCCGACCATCCCTCATCTCCATCCCTCGATCCCCGCACTGCCACCCCTGCGACTTTCTTCTTATCGCGCAGTCCAAATGTCGCGGATCATGATTCCACGATATCGTTAGATAGTCCCGAGGATGTCAAAGAGAATATGTATGGAGTACGAAGCCTAGATGCCTCTCTATCCCAATCAGAATTCACATCCTTGCCCTGCGATCACTCCGCAGACAACTTAAAGCAGGCAACCGACAATTTAGAATCGCACCTCGCACAGCCCCGGTCAACACTGAAGCCGTTAAATTCAGACACCGGGGATTCCTCTGTACATGCATCTCCCATTCATGCAATTCATGCAATGTCTCGGCCCTTGACTCCGCTTACATTGGGCATCCCCGATGACCCATCCTCGCTGCCCAGCAGCCCTAAATCTATATCCAACCAGTCCTTACGGCCACTCGATGATATTTCTATCACGGATGAAATCAATAGCCAGGCGATCGGATCCGAAGATGAGGACGAAATGCTCCATGGGTCTCCATTTTTGGCCCCCGGTGGGGCCTCCCAACTTATCATGCCAAGCATCAAAATGCCAAGTCGACGACCGTTTACTGAGCGAGGAAAGGCCATTGGTCGATTCAAGGTTCTTCTAGCTGGTGCTCCCGGTAGGTTGGGTTGCAACGGTTTCAGAGAATAATCACACCAAGCTGATTATTTCAAAAATTAGGTTCCGGTAAGACCTCATTGATTAAGTCTATTGTGCAGACATGCGACGATATCGTACATGTCGACACCATCCCACAGACATCTTTGGGACGCCGGAGACCTTCCCGGCCCCGATCTCGGGCGACATTGACTGCTACCACGGAAATTTATGCTAGCACCAAACCTTATCCTTCATGGTGGTCGGATCTGGAAGATTCGCGCGTGCTCCAGCGCCGAAAGAGCATCGGGGAAATCGTACTAGAGAGGAACCTCTGTTTTGTGGATACACCTGCGGCAAATTTAAGCCGGGCAGGTCAAAACGACGCTATCGGGCAGTACATGAGACAACAATTCTTCCGTGCCACGAATGCGCTTAGTGGGTCTAGTGTTGATTTCCAAAACTTGTTAGCCGGGAATGGTGGATCCCAGGTGGATGCCATTTTATATTTGATTTCTAGTGGTAGGTTTTTCTCTATTTTCTATCTCCGAGAAAAACTATCACAAATTAACCGGTCGCTAACCTTTCTACATATAGACACCCTCTCAACAGATGTGGAATGCATTCGCAAGCTCTGCGAGCTAAGCAATGTAATCCCAATAATATCCAAAGCAGACACCCTTACCCAAACTCAAATCGCCCACTTGAAACTCCAGTTCCACGAAGAAGCTCGTAAGGCCGGAATCAAACCATTCCTATTCGGTGACCCCCCGAACGGCCTAGACGGGCTCGAATCCCAACCCCCATATGCGGTCTCCTCCGAGAAAACCATTGACACTGAAACAATGGATGCAAGCACCCTAATGAGTCCAGACTATGTTCAACCACTCGTGCCCTCCGAACTAGGCGCCCTAGTCAACAAAATGTTCGATCGCGATAACCTAGCCTGGATGCGCCATTCCGCTGCAAAGAAACTCCTCCAGCAACGCACGGACTCGTATTCCTTCTCGCCCTCAATGCCGTTACCTAGCACGCAGTCGGGTCCTGCCGCTAGTGGGTCCGCATATGCATCTAGCAGCTGGCGTTCCGTCTCGGGAACCTCTATCTCCTCCGACTCCCCACCCGGCTATGCCATGGCCCGTATCGCAGACTACACCCGGAATGAGGAACGTATGGCGCAGGTCCGCCTCGCCCAGTGGGCGACCGACCTGCAGCGCAGCTTACAGAACGAGCGTGATCGATATACCTCGCTGGCTCGCGGTGAGCGCGCTGTATGGCTTACCGAGCGACTGGGCGAGTGTGTTGTGGACGGCTCGTTAGTGCCTCTTTCGCAAATCCCGGGCTTCTGTGGGCTGCACGGCCCTATCGGGGAGAAGAGTGGTGGGTTCCAGGTCGTGCGACCACATACTGGTTCCGGGGAATATCGCTTCCCGAATTTCAGCCCGCATGACCCGCTCGGTGTGGTTGGTTGGATTGACGAGCTTGGCCACCGGAGTTGGATGCTTGTTCAGATTGTTGGGAGTGTAGGGGTAGTTGGTGGATTAGCGCTCTGGCTTGCGCGGAGTTGGGGTCTGCCGACGCGCAGTCTTTCGGATTTGCGGGTTGATTACTGGTGTGGTACTATGGAACGGTAAGTGGATGAGATGACTCCGGTATGGTAATGAGGATATGAATATGTGATATGGGCTTCTATGGAGTAATTGGGTGTCTAGTTTGTTATCTGGAGGGTTCCTACTGGATGGGTGCGCTCTTGTGTTGTTGATTCTAATCTTTGGCGTCTTATGGCGTCTTATGGTGTCTTACGACTCTGAGACAATTCTCTTCGCAGTTCCGACTCACGTAGCATTGTCGGACAGGGATATGAAAATGAGAAATTTGATTTTTATTGATTTGTCTTACTTTTTCTGACCACCCCTGTTATCCTCTTAACTGGAATGTATAAGCGATATTTCTGTTCCAGCCATTCGCTGATACTTTAGCTAACAGAATATTGAGGTTAAATATGTAGGGTCCAGTGTCAGTATTTTGAAGAAAAAAAAAAAAAGGAAAAAAAACAAGCTCTGACGTTAGCCTTTTGTATACCAGACTAGTCTTCTTCCGCTACTGCAGATGTATACTGTATAGGCGTCATTCTCTTCATAAATCCAAAAGTACAACAACACTTCATCCAATTGGTAAGATGGCCGAGTTGGTCTAAGGCGCACGGTTCAGGTCCACCTGATCCCGATGGTACACAACTGTCTCCGTGTCTCGAAAGGGGCGTGGGTTCAAATCCCACTCTTATCATATCTTTTTGCTTTTTTGTTGTTCTTATATAGTAGAACCATAGGATTGGTGGAGGGCTATGGTTGTTGGTATTTTTTAGTTGGTACAAGTGAGGCAGTGAAGTATGTCATCGGATGTAGCCCAATAAACCATCTATGTCAATGAAATCAATAATTGGACGAATTCCAGGACTCGTATTGTTGGCTCAGTTGTAGGCAATTCAGGAATGGTTCGCGTATACGTAGAATAATGTTCTTGTGTTGCAGTTGTATAGTATAGATGCAATAGGCATGAGCAAGAAATCAATACCTATTCTCAGCCTTGGTCATTCTCTACATAAGAGAGAGTTACGAGAAATGGGATGTTGATAGTGTGTTGGGCGAGTATATATATATACGTATATGTGTAAAAACTAGACCTTCACCTAATTTCGTTACAGCAATAAGGTCGAAATTCAGATATCTTTGCTATAAAAGTGGAAGCGCAGGGAAACAACGAAAGGGTATAGATACATAGAGCATGCAAGTCATGATCCTCGCCATAACACGATACCTCACCCAGGATCATGAGCACCACGACCCAAGAAATACGTAGGTCTATCGAAGAAAATAGGAACAAAGGATAAGGTACAATTGTATTACAGTCAACTACACCTTTAAAAAGAACAAAGGAGATATCGGCAATGAATCTAGGCACAAGTGGTCACATCAAATCCAAAATGAAGGGAACAGACTCTTCCCTCTCTACGATGTAATGTATACAGGGGGTTTTAAACGGTCAGACCGAGGTCCTCGGCGAAGGGGAGCTGGTGGATATCACCCACGCTGACGAGGGTGGCCTTGCCAGTCAGGAAGGTGTTGGCGACCTACGGGTAACTGTTAGCATCATAACATCAACAATACGGAATGCGGAGAGAGAAATAACATACCTCCTTGACCTGCTGCTCGGAGACCTTCTCGAGAGCCTGGGCAATCTCGTTGATCTGGTAGGGCTTGTTGCCGTGGACGAGGCCGGAGCCGGTAGCCTCAAGACCGGTCTCGAGGGTCTGGACGGACTCCAGAGCGCGGAACTTGGCGAGGGCAATGGCCTTCTTGATGTCCTCGGAGGCGACCTCACCGGCGGCGGCCTTCTTGAGGGCGTCGACGACGTTCTTGCTGGCGGCACCGACCTGGTCGGCCTGGCCGGACAGGGTGACGGTGAAAAGACCGGCATCGGAGTAGGCGTTGTTCTGGGTGGAAACGCGGAGTTGGCTGAAGCCCTTGGTGGCCTGGGACAGAAGGGAGAAGCCGGGGGTCCACTTGATAGTGGACTCGCCGCCCAGAAGAGCAGCGAGAACGGAAGCCTCGGCCTTGTAGCCTGCGGTGCCGAAAGCGCTGGAACCGGGGAAGGCGATCACAACAGAGTTGCCGGTCTTGGAGGCAATGCGCTGCTCACCACCGTAGTACTTGGAGGCGACGGAAGGCAGAACGTTGTATTTGCTGGAGGCGTTGACGGTGGGGGTGTCCTTGAAGAACTGGCCAACCCACTTGGAGACCTCAGCGGAGTTGGGGCCGGTGGCGACAAGAGCGATGTTGGACTTGGAGTAGGCACTCTGAGCGAACTCAGCCAGGGCATCGCCGGAGACGTACTTCTCGTAGGGGGAAGACGGGGAGGGGGTGATGGAGGCGCCCAGACCGCGGTGGAAAGCAACACCGTGGGCGGCATCGACAGCAACGGTCTCCGGGTTGGAGTGGACGGCCTGCTGCTTGTACTTAAGGAGCTTGCTGACAACCTCGTTCAATTCGTGGTCTGATATCATCCGAGAGGGGGTCGAGTCAGCAAAGGATGCTCATATAATTGCGCTCCACCAACCACCATTCATCAAAAAGGGACGGACTCACCTGCGAACTTGGTCTGGGTAGCAACCTCGGCAAGCAACTCTGTGAAGTAGGGGAGATCCTTGGAGAGGAACTTGGTGCGGAGGACAATGTTTTCGCGCGAGTGTGTCGACGAGATTTCACCGCCCAGCAGCTCAGTCTCCCGGGTGATCCGCAATGCAGACCGCTTGAGGGTAGTCTGTTGAGGAATTGAATGATTAGTATCATCAAATATGCCTGAGATGGATCAATTGATGCCATGGAACCAACCTTGAAAGCGAATCGGTCGAGAGCATCGGAGAAACCAGGGAAGGGCTGGTAACGGGAGCCAGCCTTTGCAACCAGAGCCAGGGTGCCAGTAGGGCCCTCAACCTCACGGTTGGCGACCTTCACGCCGGAAGCTTCGGAGACATCGTACTGGAAGGCCGGGTTGACAGCGGAGGCCATGGACCGACGGCCGGCGGCGAACGCACGCGGCGCATTTCGGCTGAGGGAAGACCGCGACAGCATCGTCGCCTGTGCCGAAAAGATGTGAGAGAAGAAGAAGAGATATAAACCCGAATTGGGTTTGTAAAGAGGCGCAAATGAGGCGGGGAAGGAGGTGGGATGCGGAGAGAGCAAGAGGGAAGAGGCAGTTTGGGAGGTCACGAAAAGCTTCAAGATCCCGACTCGTCACTCCAGCCAATCAGCGGTCAAGTAATCAAAAGCGCGGACGGAACCGGAGTTACTTTTGTTGCGTGTATATAGAAAGGAGTTGTTCTATTGTCTTATATATATAATATAATTGTTTATAGTCTTCTAATTGAGTATATTTGAATCATTGTTATATTTTCTATTCCAATTGACGTGAATCTCTTTTTTATTGTTCCTATTGTCTCTTCCTGAACACGTTTCTTCCAAATGAGGCATTGGGATCACCTGATTGGTCCTGTCACGTGAATATACCGATAAGCAAAAAAAGAACAAAAGAACGGACCTGCATCTCATTGCGCGCATTGGATTTTTGGACTTGCAGATCTCTGCTAGCTTGGAAATCTTCATGAACATTCGGTGACCCTAAAGTGCCCCTCTCGAGGTTTGGTGAATCTTTTAATATCTTTAGCCCACTATGATGTCCCAGGTATGCGACTGTGCCCGCTAACCTCGAGAGAGCTCTACTTACCGATATGAACCTAGTGCTCTGCTGAGCTCTGTATGCTCTTGATCGAAGACAATTTTGGAGAGCTCTTTGCTGTGAGTCAACTTGTGCAGATGCTAGGGCTGTCATACTTCACTTGCGACAGCGGGGGAAGGAACCGGACTAACTAGCCAACTTTTCACAGCGCATCTTTACCGTCCTTCAACGTTACGAAAGATTGACTCTTCCTCGATTGAAATTCTATGCTCGCCTGACAGATCGCCAATTGCACCATGGCCTCTCCGCCATGATCCAGCACCACTTGATCTATCACTTCACGTCCCTCGATGACGGCAATACCTACTACGAAGCTAATCCGCAAGCCGCATACTCCCTCGTACGATCTGGAAAGATTCTCCAGCTTGTTGAAAATCGACTAGGGGAATACGCTGCCCAGGTGTTGGAAGCGATCATGATGCTGGGTCACTCCTCCATCGCCCACCTCGAGACCCTTCCCGAACTTAAATCCAAGAGGCAGCGCATTCCGAATGGCACCGGCCACGATGAAATTAAGCCCGAGCAAGACGAGGAAAATGAAGAGGATTCCGCTGCTCCTAACGGCGATCATGTTGTAAGCGAGAAACCAGTGCGCCTTCACCCCACCTTGAAGAGTCTTGCCTCCCACGGATATATTCATCGCCTTCGAGAGGCACACTTCCAAAGCCCAAACGACAACTGGCTAGATGCTTCTCGGATCATCGCATCAAGGCCAGATGTCAAATTGATGAAGGGCAAACAGCAAGCGGCGGAGATTGAGGAGAAGGCGAAGGATATGGTCAAGGAAAGAACTGAAGGAGATCTGACCCGAGGCCTAATATACAACGGCGTCCCTCAAGGCGCCAAAAGAAAACGCGATCACGGCAACTCGGAGTCTAATAAACAGGCGCCGAATGGCACCAACGGTGTCAACGGGCACCATGTAGGGGATGAGGAGGAAGAGGATAATGATTGGTCCGAAGATGAAGATGGCGTTGATTCAATGCCAATGGATGTAAGCTCGTTTCGTCCTTACCGCGGCCTCGAAACAACAACTAACATTTACCACAGTCTAACCTTATCGTTCGGGTGAACTACGAGAAACTCGACGTGGCGCTTCGAAACACGCGGTTCCTTGAGCTTGCTGAGCAAGACGCACCTTCCGCATCGGTCGAGATTTACGACTGTTTGCTTCGGCGCATTGAATACCAAACAGCCCGCTGCCGAGACTCCTATGAGATCCCCCGCGAAGGAGAAGAAGGCGAACAATACTCTGCTCCAATCCAACTGAGCTCAATTGTCGAAGACGTTGATCCACATCTGGATCTTACAGGATGCATTGGCCCAATGGAGCCCTCGACGGTGTTAAACAAACGCGGCAAGCGACCGTTGGATGACGATACAAATGGCGTGAATGGTGATGAACATGAAGACGAACCGAGCGAGCAGAACCGCGCTTACGAGATCGATCAACATCTTGGAATTCTCTCACAACCTCCCTTGAACCTTACCACAAAACATGTTATCTCTGGTCTCCCTACGTGGCGAGTTGCATTCCGAGGCCTGTCCCGCAAGCTCCGCCATTTAGAATTGGAGCGCATGATTGAATCTCGGTACGGAGATGTGGCACTGCGGGTGGTCCGTGTCCTGCATTCCAAGGGCAAGCTGGATGAGAAACGACTCCAGGAAATCAGTCTTTTGCCCTTCAAAGACCTGCGCCAGACGCTTGCTAGCATGCAAACCGGAGGCTTTGTCGACTTGCAGGAAGTGCCACGTGACGCGCAGCGTCAGCCTTCCAAGACGATCTACCTGTGGTACTATGATCCAGATCGCGTGTGCAGCAGCATTCTGGAGGATACATACAAAGCCATGTCACGATGCCTGCAACGCATCAAATTTGAACGCACGCGCGAGAGAGATTTCCTCGAGAAGACGGAACGAACGGACGTCAAGGGCCATGAGGAAGAATTCCTCTCGGAGGCGGAATTAGAACATCTTCGCAACTGGAAGGCCAAGGAAGCCTTGCTGCTGGCGGAGGTATCTCGATTAGATGATATGGTTGCTGTTTTCCGTGATTATTGATTTGCTATGTTCATATCATGGAGACTGGGAAGTAATTGGGGGTTGCATAAATCTGTACAGGCGCATGAGCGACGAATTGATACAAATGACACCTATATGCTCGTTATACGAGTCTATTCTTTAGAAATATGTTGGACATGATACGTAATGTTTGTTCCTGTCTCTGGGGGTTATAGTTAGTTGGTCATGGAGTTCAGGTGTGAGGACAAACCAGCATAAACCTGGTCCTTGCGTCTTACACAGCCACGATAGGAATGAATACATGTCCCAGATGTGAGAAAAGAGTATCTTTGTCTTTGTTTCTATATATGCTTAGTAGGGGATTAAGCATTAAGCTGGAATTTGCATTCATTAGTAGCACTATAACTATCCATGGATGTTAACTATGTTGTATAAAATGTATAACTCAAGTTCCACAGTGATCGGCAGCCCTGGCGTCATATGGCATTCACATGCATATATTTAGCCAAGAATACAGTGATTCTGCACACTAGGTTACTATTAGTAGTCTACTAGTATAGGCAGACAGGTATATAAATAACGACAAGGGCAGTGTTTAGGCAGTAGTTTAATGACCAAGGCGTTAAACAGTATACAGAACACAGTAATAATCCGTTAAAAGAAACAAAGAAAGGATCTACTTCCAAGGTAGAAAATACACCCCTACGTCAGCCCTACTGTCAAGCCAAGTCTGCCAATGTTTATGACGCTCGCGCGACGCCGGTGGCTGACCTTTTTATACCCTTTTGCCATACCTTGTTCTACAAAATATTCTTTTTTTCTCTCTGACAATCTTACAGATAAATCTACGAGATAAATCCAACGAATTTTCCATTAATATCCCCACATCAACCTCTACATCCCATCAAAGATGACCTTCCCGTGGATATACCCCGTCCGAGCCGTGCAGGCACTATTTGGTGTGATCGTGATCGGCTTGACAGGATATGGTCTGTTCAGAACCCAAATCTGGGAAATTCACCAAAAAACTAACAAGTCTCCAGTGGTGTCAACATTCTATAATGGATGGTCATACTCCGATACCGTCAACTTCCTCCTCTTCCTCGGTTGCTGGACTGCCTTTGTAGCAGTACCCTACCTTGCCATTTCACCAATATGGTTCCCTCGTCTGGCACACCATTATGTGATCCCTGCTGTTGAAGTGATCACCATGATCTTCTGGTTTGCCGGGTTTATCGCTATGGGGGCGATGTTGCCTCGGCCGAGGTGTCATGGGAGTGCATGCAGCTCGCTCCAGGCAGCAACGGTATTTGGGGCATTTGAATGGTGAGAATTTTATTTTTAGTTTTTGGTCTTTGGTCTTATGACAGTATGCAATGCACAAAGAGCTAACTGTGACCTGTGTGGCATATAGGGTGCTTTTTGCAGTCACGAGCTATTTCGGGATTGTCGATCTTATGCACCACCGTCGCGGGGGAGCAGCGAAGCCACATTCGAATGTGAATATCGGGGTCTGAAGTATTTCTTGTCATGACCACCACTGAGAGCATATGAGACCATTGGATTGAATATTTGTTGATGTTTTGGATGTTATCATACTATGTAGTTCACGATGCTGTTTGGATGCGATACCCTTTAGCGACCTCATGAAGTTCTTGTTTTTTTTTTAGTCTTATTCTTCCTGAAATCGGATTTCAAAGTTCAAATAAGATCAAACATTAAAGATCTAATGTCATTCTTATGACTACTCTCTGCTGGTCTACAGAATGATATACGAGCAGTGAACTAAATGAATCTTACTGCCTTGGGTGTCCCGGACTCCGCTTAAATACAAGAATAGTCTGCTTATGCGGCCTTGTGTCTTTTGATCATTTTTTATAGATATTTTCACTGTGCGATGTGGTTTTGAAATGCATGGTGATTTTGTTGGTTATACTGTGTTAAATGCATCCGTTCATAGTACACAACTTTGAGAAAGACATCAATTACAGCGGTTTGACCGAGTATCTTCAAGGCGATTGACTAGACATTCTTGACATCTTAAAATCAAGACCTTCCTTTATTAATTCCGTTCGTGGCACATTCTTGGAGAGTATCATTCTATGACTATTATCTAAATATCTAGATTTTAAAACCAATCTACTAGACCTTTGAAGATGTATACAGATGAGATCAGGCTGTCGAAATCTTGTATCTAGGCCCATATTAATATGCGTTCTTCGTCAGCATATAGCAGTCCAATCAGCCCCATTTTCCAACAACTGCTACACATCTGGCGAAGCATATTTCCAAGCAAAGTAAAGTGGCATTTGCCTCTTCCTACCGAACAACCGGTGGACTCGGGATAAAGCCGCAGCTCATCTGTGGTCAGGATATAGGATAACATGTTGGGACCCTCTGTCTTAGCCCCCCGTCCAAGAAGTAGGTTCAGGGTATTCTCATGGCCCCCAAGAAGAGCTTGGTCCGAGGAGTGTATGATTGAGTCAGGGGTTGTTCCCCCTCGTGGTCGTTTAAGCGAGCCTCGTGATCCAGGTGCAGGCTCACTACTACCTCTTTCATTGCCATTAGCGGCGCATTTGATTAAGCCCTGGCTTTTCGAGGACTTTCTCTTGTAGTGGATACTACGTAGGGGGAAAATCGGAGGAGGAATCGTTGTTCATTAGAAACTAGAAATCCAGGGTTTATATCCCCTGTCAAACAAAGCATCCATAAACAAAGAAACATCCAAGCAAAGGCTCAGTCTGTCAAACAACAAACATGCAGTGTATGCATGTGGGAGGCACTCCAACACTTTCACATCTCGCCGACAGAGGCGGGGAAGAAGAAGGTCGTATAGACGATGGTTCACCTGTAGTTGGTGTGAGAGATTCTCGAATTTCAATTTCTTGCTTATTAGGAGCAACAAATCATTCGGTAATTCGAGTAACGAAATCATTGCGAAAAGTAATGTGCGATATAAGACTAGAATGAGAACTAGATGTGTGGGCTGATAATTGAAGAAAGATTAATACCATTCCTATTGATTCTACTTCAAATAGTGGCAGACGATGGATTATCGAAAGGTAACCTCGACTAAAGTCCATAGACATACATCCATGAATACCAGCTCCCACAACGAATGTGCTGAACCAGTTTCATATCCTTCCAAGGTTGCAGGGTCTACAATATTGCTACAAGACAGATAACTCTCTACGTCCGGAAAACAAGCACAATGCAGAACCGATATCAATGTTGCTAGAAGTATGATGATGATGATACACAAGCGCGGCGAAGACACGCAACGAACATGGACACGTATCTCACATAAATAGAAACAACAGATCCGACTCAGCTAGCCAGCAAGACTAGAATAAACAACCGCCTCGCGCAGAAAAAGCCAATGCACACCTTTAGCGCTTGCCCTTCTTGCGAGGAGCGACAACCTTGAACGCAGAGCTGGCGGCCTCTTCCTCACGCTGAGCAGCAGCCGCAACGGTAGCAGCAGAGCCCTTCTTGGCAACCTCGCTCCAGCCACCGCCGTTCTTCTGCTCACCGAAAGCACTGGGTGAGACAGGGTCAACAATGCCCTTATCGGCAAGCTTGCGACGGCGGATGAATTCCTCCGAGAAGCGACGGCCATCCAGAGTCTGGGAGTTGGCGTAGACGGAGTCGGAGATGATCTCAGCCTCGGCGGGCAGGAAGAGCAACTGCTGGACGAAGTCGTCGACTAGGATTGATATGTTAGTATGGAGACAGTGTGGGTTGAATAAAGAGAACGAAACTCACCATTGATGCTGCTGTTCAACCCCTTGCTCAAAGCCAGAGTAGCCCACTTGGTGAACTCCTCAACGGCCTGGTTGGGGTTGGACTGAGGGGTGCTGCCGCTTGTCACGGCACGGGTAGTGGTCACAGGGCGGGGCTTAGCGATAAGAGGCGAAATTGGGACAGTTCCGCTGGTTGTGCGGGGTCCGAGGGGCGGCGCAGTGGGAACAGCACCCTTAACCTTGCCACTTGCACCGACGGTGGTCCACGCACTGGAGCCCTGGCCAGCGGCGGCGACGGGAGCAGGGCCCTTGCTAGCAAGATCGGCATAACGCTTTCCAACAGAGGAAGGAACGGGAGGACTGGGGGTCGCAGCCATGGCGGCGGCGGCGGCGGCAGCCGCGCGGTTTTTGCGGGCCTCCTCCTCCTTCTGGATCTGAGCCAGAGTCTTCTTAGCGGTAGTGGAGGCGGGTGCGGGCTGGGTCTTGGTGGCCCAAGGGGAGCCGGTCGAGGCAGGGGTGGCCGGAGATCCAGCGCTAGCCCAGTTGGCCGACGAGGGAAGGCCAGGAGCTGCCTGTGCCTGCGCTTGGCTGAGACGCTCTTGCTCCGCAAGGAATTGGGCACGGCGTGCCGCAGCGGCAACTTCCTCGCGTTGGGCGGCAGTACGAGCCTCGGCTTCCTGGATCTCCTTGAGAGAGGGACCCTTGGGCAAGTCATTTGCCTCCTTGGCCCATGGTGCGACAGAGGTAGGCGCAGCGTCAACAGGAGTCTGAGTCTGGGAGCGGGACCCAGTGGCCAGAGACTCGGCAACGTTCTGGCGGTTACGCTGGGCGGTAGGTGCAGGGAGAGGAGACGCGGAGGGTGGGGGAGGGAAAGGTTGGGGCATGGCGTGGTCAACCTTGTTTCCCCAGACGGATTCAGGGGGGCCATGGCTCTGGTCATGTTCCTGCTGCTGGCGTTGAGCAGAAGCAGCCTTGTGAACTTGCTGAGAAAGAGTAAGAGGCTCAGCACCTGTAACAGAGTCGGTCAACTGCTGAGCTGCCTCCTCCATCTCGGCTGCAACCTCTGCTTCGAGTTGCTGAGATGCAGCGGCAGGATGGGTAGGCAGGCCTTCGGCGGTGCGCATTCCCATCTCGCCTTCCTGGGCCCGAAGGGCATGGAACTGGCGAAGACGCTCCTCGCGAGCGTGCTGATCAAATGGATCATCTTCATGGGCCTTGTCAAAGTCTTCCTGCTCTTGCTGAAGCTGAGCACGATCCTGAAGCATTTGAGTAACCTGCTGCGACTGCAAGAAGTTATCCGGCTGGCGGCCAGAGAACGAACCGGCACTGCCAAAGGCAAACGGATCCTGGCGGCCGACGTTCAGGCGATCAAGTAGAGCGGGGAGTTGATCCTGGCTACCAAAATCCGTTCCTAGCATTCCGGGTCCCACGTTCAAACCGCCCTGTCTCGGTGCAACACCATCAAAGAATCCGGGGACGCCTTGGGACTGCTGCTGCATGGGAGCCTGGATCGGGGATGGCTGGTAGCCAACCGGTGAAGTGATGCTTGAGAAGCTAGGCTGGCTTTGAAGGCTGTGTGCACTAGACTGGTGCTGCAGCGGAGGGTTCATGGAGGACGAGGGAGCACCAGGAGGAGCCATCTGCTTCATGATTGCCTGCTGCTGAGCCAAGTGCTCCTTCTGCCGAGCCATCAGGTACTGTTCTTCCTGTTTGCGTCGTTCAAGCGCATTTTGCTGCTCGGCTGTCAAGGTAGTGCCGAAGCTTGGGAAACTACCCGGGAAGGGAGGCTGAGCAGACCCAGCGGTCGTGTTAGTCCACTGGGCAACAGTCGGTTCTGGGCCATGAGGAAGGCCGATCTGGGGCACAAGGAATGGCTCGCGTGAGTTCCCAATGCGCCTCACTAGCTGGGCCAACGGCTCAAATTCAGTGTCCTCAAGCTTCTTGATTTGCAAGTCTGGGCTGAAGAAGCCCGCCTTGAACCAATCATGCATCTCAAGCCCAGTCCACGGGCCCTGGATATTGCCTTGCGGATCCCGGTAGATCCAGCGCATCCTATCCGGCATGACCATGGTACGCTGCTGAGAAGCAGGGATGCCCGCGCCAGGAGTTTGACTGGAAGGAATATCATGACCAGCCAGGTTTGGAATAGATCCAACGGCCGAGACAGGTGTTTGCGAAGCAGGCGTTGAGCCAGGGTGGCTTGCCTGACCCGCCTTGTCGCCTTGCGATGGGTCAAGTCCATCTAGGCCTACGGAGTCGGGCCTTCCTTGCTCGTCCTGCATGGAAGAGAAGAGGGCACCGAGTTTGCTCGATCGGCCGATGCTTCCAGTGCCAGTCATACCAGCGTGGGGGCTAAATAAACCGCCTCCGCCAAGGGTTGACAAGCTAGGAGACTGAAGATCGCCCATAGAGCCAAAGATGGGGTCACCGAAACCACCAACAAATGCAGAACGCTCACGAGTGGGGGTCCCGACGGCAGCACCAGATGACCAAGTCGAAGCTCCACCCAGGGAAGACAGACCACCGAGACCACCGAGACCAGAGAAAGTGCGGTTGGCATTGACGCTGGAGTTCTGGCTGCGGTCCACAGTGGGGAGGTCGATCCCTGAGCCAACCCGTCTCATCGAGCCGAAGGGGTTGGAGGGATCCCGAAGTCCGCTGATTCCGGGATGCTGGGCGGGCTGGATATCCGATCCGTCAGTGTCGACATCTTCGGGTTCCGCACGTTCGCCATGACGGTCACCATGCGGGCTCTGGTAAGGATTAGTGTTGGTTGGACTATTTGGCTCGTGGCCCTGGAGCAGGCTGGGAGTTGGGTTCCGTGAGTTCTCCTGGCTCTGCATCAACTCCCGGAATCCAGGAATGCTCGAGGTCATGCCGAATGCGCCAAATCCAAGATCAGATTGAGCAGGACCTTCAACATCCTGAGACCCGCCAAGAGCAGCGCTGCCACTGCGAGGCTCGTCAAACGGATTAGTTTCGCTTCGGTTGACACGAGTCTTGACGGCATCCCCCCAGGGCGACTGCGAACGCCCATCACTGTCGTTTTCAGCAAGACGTTCAAGGTTGCCCATGGGCTTTTCCTTGGCGGAGCCGGCAATATCTTCGGAGCTATCCTTGGACAGCAAGCCCTTGAATCTGCTCTCTCCGCGGAGACTTCCGTAACCCGGTTTCTTTTCGGCCGTAGGAGTACCAGAGGCGGAGCCGGAACCAAGAGAGAAAGCCCCAAAGGCACCCATCGGGGAGAAATTGGCATTATGCGAAGCCGAACCCCAGGGGGAGTTCGGTCCACTAACGCCCGTGTTGATGGGATTGGTGGAGCTGCGTTTCAGAGATCCAAAGGGAGAGGCAGGATCCTCCCTGCTATCCTTGGCCTTCTCCTCCACCTTTGGGTTGGGTTCTCGGAAATCAGTTTTGCGACGCAACAGGGCCGGTGGAGGAGTAGCAGTATTAGCCTCATCGCGGAAAAATCGGGAGTTGGAACCGGTAGGAGACATAGGGTTGCCAATCGATTCTCCCGTTTCCCGGCGTCGGGGACCCGGGCGACCGGCGGTAGGGGAGGAGGTGGTGTAGTTATTGATATGGCCCTGAGGATAGGAGATCGAAGACTTGCGACCTCCAGTTCCCGGGATGACGTTTTCCTTCGCAGCGTTTGTAGGGGGTGGCTTCAGAGGGGAGTTGACTGAAGCGGCGAACATCTATTAAGCTTTTTTTTAGTAAGAGCACTCACTGAGACCCAAAAGCACAAAACACGAACCTCTCTCTCGTCCTCCGTCATACCCGTGATTCCGAGGGGTTCAACCTGGCCGCCATGATCCCAGCAAACCTCGGGCCCCGCAGAGTTGTTCTTGTGGTCGTCCCGCTTCCCCCATGCTCCATTAGCAGGAGCTGACACAGTGTGGGGGTCCCAGTCGGCCACGAAGTATTCCTCCACGTTCTTACTCAAGGTACCCTCCTCCCGCTGCAATTTATACAGCTCTAGAAGTTGATCCTTGGAGTACCGGGCGTCCCCATTCCGTGCAATGCTAGAAGAATTTGAGCTCAGGTGTGGAGGGATGTACGCGCCGCCGGCCGTGAGTGTCGAAGCAGATGCAGGCTGGCTACTATCCCGGTGGTGAGAAGGGGTAGTAGCAACAGAAGGACGGCGGAAGGTCTGCGTAGCTCCGTTCATGCGGTTTCGAGACCTAGTGGGCATTGAAGGTTAGCATCGGATATCTCAAGCTCAAAACATTGACGGCCAGAGCAGCATGGAACGATATTGGATCGAGTCTGCTAAACAACAGCTAATGGAAGGGATTTGGGGGAAGTTGAAACGGTGTCTGCATACCATTCTCCGCTAGTCGAACCGTCCCCCCTCCGACTGGGGTCCTGGGTGTTACCGGCAGCGGCCGAAGCGAAACTCGATGGAAGTGGTGTAGGCATTGTGGTAAAGAGGTTTGTATGGTCGGATGTTGATCCCCCACGTAAAAACCGATTCTGAGATAGTTATCGCGAAACCTGTGGCGGGCTTGCAAGAGAATGTGTGATGCGAACGGATGAGTTGCAAGACACGAGATTGGAAAATTGGTGTAGAGTTGGGGGATGACAGCTAGGAGCTAGTCAATCGAAGAAGCGGAGAGCTGTAAGAGAGGTAATGCAGATATGCGAGCGCCAGACTAACAAGGTCGAGAAAGAGAGAGATCGAGTTTCGATTTCGCTTGGGAAGTTTCCTGGAGCAAAAATGATTAAGCGGTGGCCGTGGCAATACGCGTACCTTGTGGTAAATACCAGGTATGGGTTTGCTTGTGATCGCGTGATTTGCCGTTCAAAAGTGGTGAGTAAACGGTATTGATGAAACCACAATTACATACCGCCAAGAAATAGGTATCAGATACACGCACAACACTGTGTCTTCATACTCTGCCCAATGTACCTTGTACCTTGTTTTACACCATTGTGCCCAATCCTGTGCAGCAAAGAAAAAGAGACATTGTATCAAAGGATGAGAATAATGTCTCTAAATAATCAAAATGCGTTTTGAGCCTGATTTCTACTTTTTCTCTACCCCAAAAAGACTATAGATAGCAAATACGTATGCAGTTAGGTGGCTTGACGCAAACAGAGGGATGTGGAAATAACAGAATAGACCTGTAGTTCCACACAACAACCACGCTCCTCTTTTGATTGGGAGTTCTGCCTTTCAACCCGTTGACAGTTACATATGTAGGGATTGAGTCCTTTGTCTAAAAGAACACAAAGGAGAGCATCTAAGAGCATCTAGATGTGCCACAAATGCAATAGAGGGGGGTTGAATGCATCCAACATCATCCCTTTCTCCCCCAACCTCTGCAATGCTGGGCAAACATGCTCTGTCTTAAAAAGTTTCAACGGTCTTATGTCTTTAGATTCGGGCTGGAATCCGGTTGGATTAAGAATTCCATTATCTGTTGTGCCTGTCAATAGGGCTAGATCATCGTGTTGCCCTTTGTATATCTCTACTACCCCTGTTTGTCCTTTGATGCTTCATTCTATACCAGACAATGCTTTCTGAGATTTGCTTGCTTTTGCTCGCTCTAGGAGTAACACAGAGGCACAACACAATAAAATGAATGTCTTAGCCCCAATGCATATGATGGGCTTAGTCTTAGAGCTTTCTTAGAGCTTCACAGATGTTATCAAGACTCTATAAAATGGACATCCCCCTCTCCGGCAATTCCCTCTTCACAGTTCTTTCGCTCCAAGACAATCCAGTCAGGGTTTCTATGAAATATAAGCTTTCTTGCACAACAAAGATCATTTCACTCTTGTGTCTTCCGATATCCAACAGCTCATCGACTTTGATCAAAGATGATGACGCGGTCCAGATTCACCGGCCGATTCAAGCCCAACAAGACAGAATATGGCTGGTACTTCGCTGGCGAGCCAATGGACAAGAGACACTCTCGAAACGGGCGAATCAGACTAGTTCGTTACGGTCCTGAGATGGATCCTTGTGTCCACAGTCGATGCCCGTCGCCATCTCCCATTCCAGAAACGACATGCGGCAATAGATGCGAGGTTCACCCCAACGGGACACGCTGCCAATCTCCAGGCAACACTGACTCCCCTGATTATGAGGCAACCAGAAGGTACTGCGGAAGATGCCATGGTATTCGACGCGAGCCTGAATCCCCTCCGCAGGTGGAGAAAGCAACCTGCACTTGCAACAATCGGTGTGAATGTCCATGTCACTCGCATGAAACACACTCGATCACGCCAAACAGCAGTGAATACTCTAGTTCTGAATCAGCTACAAAACACTATGGTAGCCGTCAATCAACAAGACGCGAGCGTCGTTCCAATGACACACGTCCTACCACGCCAAACAGCAGTGATTTATCAGACTACGAACCACCCAGGAGACGCCGGACCGGCCAGCGCACAACAAAGCGCAAACCAGAGCACCATCTGCGGGTGGAGGTATGCCAATGTGAGGCCCACGCACCTTCTCCCAGCCCACCTACCATGCTAGACCAGAGATACAACTCTGCCCGTGCATCGTTCACAACAGCACCACGCCCCGGTCCGGTAGTCCAACGCCACTACTGTCGCAAGGCGGAATATTGTGAAAGCCACCCGGAACTCTGCCGAGCTTCGATGCCTGTGCCTTCGCCGGTGCCAAGATCGAACCCAACTCCGACTCGCTCTCCCCGGTCGAGTGAAAAGACCCGTCACGGCCCGCGGGTCAAACCGGACCAGAAATGCACTTGCAGGCAGTCTGCTTCTCCTCGCAAGCAGGTGCCTCCTCCAAAGCCAGTGTCTTCGTCCAAGTCTACATCTCCCAGGCCTGATATCCCACATTGTATCTGTTTCTTCATGGATGGGTATCACGCTGATGACTGCGGATATTATACTTCTTATGACGATGACACTGCTACCGAGACTTCCACCCAGGCCATGTCAGGGGATGTGGATGAGACACGTTGTGTTTTTCATCACCGCTGTCGTCCGAGGTTTGAGCGTGGGCTTGGATGGGTGTGCGGGAGGAAGTGAGCAGACTTTGCCTCGGTTGACTGGTGGTTGTATTTGATTTTAATAGAAGGACTATTCATGCTGTTTTCTCTTAATTTTTTTCTCTTTTTCTGGTCTGTGGCTTCTTTGAGTTGGGATGTCAATCCCAGATATGGAGAGATATGTTGGAATGGCTGTCGTTTCCCTGTGGGAGGCCCAGAAACGCTCTCTGTTTTTCTTTTTCCTATGTCTAACTTACGGCCTTTGGTGTATTGGGACGCTCGTCGAATTCTAGCTTAACAAACAATTTCATATGGTATGATAAAAGCTTCAAATCTGATATTTTATTTGGCATTATTGTACTCCCTGCTTTATGGTTGTGTGATTCCACCCGGTTCTGCGGTCAATAACTTCATGCATGAGTTTTATTGTCGCATACAGAACGATTCTGATGCGTAGACATCACGTCCTCGAGTACGACTGTGTTTACACGCCAATTCCAACGTCCCCTTTACATTTTACATGTACTCTCATATCATTCTCATTTTGCTATCACCTCATTTCCCATCTTCAAAAAAGCCTTGGTTGTAGTTTAGAAGAACAAGATACAACCCGAAAACTCTCCTCAGAACACTCCACGGACAGAGATATAAAAAGCAGTTGTCAAGATGCTTACTTCGCATCCTCGTCATTGTTGCCATCTTTGGCTTCGTCGCTTTCTTCAGCCCCCTTCGTGCCCTCCGTAGTAGTATCGACAGGTGGCAGTGGCAGTGACGGTGATGGTCTTGTTTCCGGTTACCTTTTCTCGAAGGCCTCGAGTTTGGCCTTCAGCCGGGACCAACGCATGCCAGCAGCACCCACACTGGGGTTAACCTCTTTGGCTAGAGCTGCGATGTTGCCTGTACGAAATGTGAATTCAGTACGTGAATCAATCAACCAAGCTGAGGGTGGAATGGTCTTACTTCCTTGTAGTTCAGTTTCGCGAGCTTCCAAAGGAGGATTACCTCCTCAACCCTGAAGTTGTTTTTGGCAGCTGGTCGACTGCGACTGGAATATAACAGTTGCTGAGCCGGTGCGTTTGATGCGCTGCTACCTATGAGTCGTCAGTGCTATGCTAAGCTCTGATATGACGTAGACTATGAGTCGCTAGTATAGAAGATACAGCTAATCTATAAGTTATTATCCTACCGTACAATGTCGTGTCTATGCAATAAATAATGAGGTATACTCAAATTATATCATGCATAGTGATGTTCGAAGCTAGGATATATATCACCAGAAAATCCAGAACCAGTAACAGATAACAGATCTAAACAAGTCTAGGCCGGCTTTCTCGGTCCACTAGCGAGATATACAACATACAAGTGTAATATAGAAACCGTCAAAGGTCACTATAAACCAGCAGCGACCAAGAACACCCCATGCGCTCTGATGTTAGGCGAACATGCTATGAATCTTGGTGTTTCTTAGATACATTTTGTTTCAATTCGAGCTTTTCATTCTGAAATATAAGGTATATAGACACTTGTTTCCAATTTCCATTGCTCAACAAGTAGTCTCGGGCAGTCGGTGATGCATAATCAACAAATCCAGCAACCTCGGCTATCGATAAGCATTTAAGCATCCCCGCACGAGCCTGACTTTCTAAAGGTTTCAAGGTCTCGTCAAGGTTAATTTATTTTGATACATATATTCGTCTAGCACATCCAAAAATGTCTAAAGCAATTTACATATCCCCAATCGACGGCAAACCGGGCAAGCCAGGCCAAGTCTACTACCCGCTCTCCCTTCGCACCTTGCCCAAGCCTTCCCCGCAAGGGAGTGAGCTATTGGTGAAATTGACTGCCGCGGCGCTCAACCACCGCGACGTCTTCCTCCGCCAACACCTTTACCCCGGCCTGAGCTTCGATGTGCCCCTGCTTGCAGATGGAGTCGGTACCGTTATCGGCACTGGCCCGAACGTCCCCAATCCAGGAAAATGGCAAGGCAAGCGGGTGATCTTGAGCCCTAGTGTTGGTTGGAAGGATTCGCCCGACGGGCCGGAGGATGCCGCTGGAAACCGAATTATGGGAGGCACCAACGCTTATGATAAGGGGACATTGCAGGAATATATTACTATTGAGTACTCGGAGGTCGAGGAGGCCCCTGAGCATCTCTCTGACGCCGAGGCTGCGGCTCTGCCCCTGACAGGCTTGACAGGCTGGAGAGCTCTGATTACCAAGGCTGGTGAGAGGAACTCTGGGGATGGTGCTGCTGTCTTGATTACTGGCATTGGTGGCGGTGTGGCTCTGATGGTGCTGCGGTTTGCTGTTGCCAGAGGTGCGCATGTCTTTGTGACGAGTTCGAGCCAGGAGAAGATCCAGAAGGCCGTTGAGCTAGGTGCGACCGGCGGTATTAATTATAAGGAAGATGGCTGGGAAAAGAAGCTGTTGGGTATGCTCCCAGCTGGGAAGAAGAACTTCGATGCTGTCATTGATGGTGCCGGTGGTGATTCCATTGAGAAATCTGTCAAGTTGCTCAAGGTGAGTGTTACGGGACATTTATTCAATTACCGATGAAAGTACTCACATTCACAGGTTGGCGGTGTCCTCTCTATCTATGGAATGACTGTGTCTCCTAAGATGACATTTACGATGCCTGCTGTCCTCAAGAATATTGACGTCCGCGGTTCCACGATGGGCTCCCGAAAGGAGTTAAAGGAGATGATTGAGTTCGTCACTGCTAAGAAGATCCGCCCTGTGGTGTCACGAGTTCTGCAGACTGAGCTAGATGACTTGGCCGCAATTAACGAGCTGTTCGAAGACATGAAGCAGGGCACGCAGTTCGGCAAACTGGTGATTGAGTTTGGCAAGTCTACGGACAGTAAGCTGTGAACATATTCTTGCTACGATTCCCATGAAGTCATGCCTATATAGCTGTCTATACACTTATGATCCATATCAATTGAGATATTTTGAACTACGGGTGTTTGTCGTACCTTCCTCCTGGGCCGCCTTACTTGACGCATCACCGCATCACCGCATCACCACACCACATCACAATGTATTTGCATCTTCAGCATATCATCGCCACTTTTATCTCTCATCCTCTCTTATTAGAATTCAATCGAGTCACCCAATCTCGAGCTCGCTCATTGTATAACCAATCCTTTCATTCATTTCCGATCTCACCCCCAACATGAACTCCAAAAGGGACCGCATCCCCATCCGACGAGTCTCTCGCTCCGTTTCTCGCGGAAATGGTCATATACCTCATGTGTCGGACTCCCGGCGTTTCCTAGATGATTCGTGGGATGAAGGTAGTTTCCAGGTATTGCATCGGAAAAACATTGACCGTATGGAATTCCCTTGTTGATACTAACAGTCCATACAGTCCTTCGACGCCACTCACTATGCCCTTCAAACCCTCAACAAGCATATCGAACGAAGACTCGCAAAGCTGCAAGCCAATACAGTCCGACTGAAGCGTGAACTGTGGCTGCTCCAGCGACACATCAAAGAATTCCGCCATCCTCTTTTCGAGAACTGGGAAGCCGACTTGCTCACTCGTCTTATCGAGGTTGCTCACGCCCATCAGCATAAGAAGCTACCAGGCGGCGTCGTGATTGGAGAGTCTTCGTTTGCCGAGCGAGAAAATATCAATCATGCATACAGCATCGCGGCGAAGGGAATCCGCATGCCGACTCTTCGTAAGCTTGGTCTTTCGGAGAAGTATCATCATGCTCTACAGCGATATTCCGAGGTGAGTTATCGCCGTCTGGATTTAGCGTACCTGGGCCCCACACTAACATGGATCAGGTCGCTCCTTATCGAAGCCCGAATCCTTTCCAGACCGAGTTTGCATTCGCCAAATGGCTGATTGAGGTGCGAGACGACAGACCGGAACTCTACGGATTTTGGTCCAAACTTTTCCCCGTCTGTTACGACCGTACCGTCCACGAGAGCGCCTCCATCTTCTAGAAGATTCCCGAGAATCACCTCATCATCCCCCACGTTTCGTTTCCTTCTATTCCTGGCAAAGCATCCAAAACAAGAGGTCGTTTAGAGTTGTTTAGTGGATACAATAGTGGTTTGAAGATCTTCTATTTCTAGAAGTTTGTGGGTCAATGATGTTCCGACCTGGTTCTGCCCCGTGCGGTTGTGATCATTCGTGTCTCATCTCAGCTCTCCACATAAAGCCAAGTCTATTCTTATCGAATACAAGTGCCTGCCTTTTTTGGTCATTGCATGGTATGACTTTTTAAAGAAAAATAACCCTAATCGTTCCATGAACTAGTACATTAGTACGATGTTTCAGCCTTCTTCAGCGATCGACAGCGCACATACCTACAGACTACCACCGTTGCATCCAATCCTAGACTATCGACCACATAACCACAGCTAGTATTCACCGAACATTCTCATCCATAAATAATAAACCGGTCTAAATATCAAACGCGCTAGACTCACTGGTACGGCAGTCCTGTCATTCTGTTCGAATACAACATAGATGAATCCAATGATCCAATGATGCAACGATCCAAACAATAAGCAATAAAATAAACAATAAGCAATAAGCCATCTGCAACGAACTCCCACGTCACGATCCCCAACTGCATGACGCAGTGTCCAAAGTCAATTCAATGTTGTCAATCCGGAGTACTCCGTACTCCGGAGCCGTAACACAATAATGTTCCTCGCTAATAATAGCTCCTTTTTTTTTACGGTGTACACTATACACCGTAGTGTACACCGTACTAAGCTCGATGCTAAATTCTAAGCTCGAATTAAAAAGTGAGACAGCCCTAAAGCGGTTACAATAACCTTGCTCGTCCTACAGTTTGACTTGGCGCGAAGCTAGCGCAACGCTCTCAATGGCAGCTTGATCAACCTCGTGGGCCGCTTTTCAGGGTCTACGAGCTTCCCCCGACTCGGATATGTTCCGAATGGTCTTGTGGGCGTTTCTTTTTCTTCTTTTGGTTTTAGGGTGGTTTTAGAATTAGGCTTAGTCTGGTACATTTCCCCGATATTTCTCCGGTCGCTGTTTATGTACTATGGCATTTACTCCGCCGATTGCCTTGTTTTCCACTCTTTCGTTGGAGTAAACAAGTTTAACTTGGAGAATTATGGATGTCAGGTGCAGCGGATTACTATTCTTTCCTATTTTTTTCTTTTGCCCCCTTTTTTTTTGGATCTAATCCAATGGACGCAGGTGGAGCGATGAAGTAAAGAAAACCGATCTTTATATCTGTATATTGTACATAATGTACCATAGAATAAAATGGCACTAATATACGGAGTACTCCGTACATCAACCTTAACAAAGGTTAATGGTTCACCGTCCGATAAAAGTTGCTGCCTACCTTGGCATTGACGGGACAGAATATGGTACCTATGTACATAAACAATCCACGTTTTTTCAAGTGGAGAGATGGAAAAGAAAAGTGGAAAGCGATGGATATGGTGTAGACCGTGCACTTTACTCAAGTCAGAACTCCGTGGCCTGACTAAGCGGATCCAGCATAACAAAAATGGGGGTATGCGAGGCATTGACCAAAGAGAAGGAGTTGACTGGAGCTAGTGAAGTCGCGAAGCAAATGCGCTAAAAAGGTCGGAGGAGAATGGATCCCGGCATCCCGGGTTTAAATTTTTATTTTGTTCTGATTGGTGAGACTATCTAGGTCGACTCCACTTCACGGAGGTATTTCTGCCTTTCTACCGTATGATATACTACGGAGTCCGATGTACTGCGCTACAAAGTACGTTAGAAGTTCAACCTTGGAACGTTCGGGTTCTATATTAGAGTTTGGGGGCGAAACTTCAATATAAACTTGGATATCGATGGAGCTCGAAAAATAGAGTTTAATAGGGGTGACAGCTTAGAGTTGATCGAACGTTCCATCAACCTGAAACCGTCCTTCGACTTCAATGGTTTCGATCCACGACTTGATTTGGAGGGAATCGAGTTTATCGGATTTTGAATGACGCGTGTCATTATGGCGCTTGGCTGAAATTATCGGATTCTCTTTTTTTTTCGTGGTGTGATGTGGTGATATATATATACTCCGTCAACCTACATATATTTACTTCTACCACAATTCATATCCCTCTGTTTCAATTTCAAAGAACGTCAGGAGAAAATTGATATACTATTATACGCCCCTGAAAAGTCAAACATAATATCGTAGACATATTGAATGATACCTCCAATATCTATCCAATCCCAGATTCCGGCCAAGCTTGTATATTGTAATCCGAACCAGATCGCCATGAAGATCTCCGTCTCAGCCCCTGATTCGTAGCTAGCACCCAATGAGCTACACGGTACGAGCCAGGCCACCACGTTTTTCAGACGGCTAAAGAAATCTAAATGGAGATAGTTTCGCTTAAATATGCTTGATACGAGTGGAGGGTGACGGAAAAAAAAGCAAAACTCAAAGGACACGGGATCTCGCATCAAATCCACGATAGGTAATCGGCTAAGATCAACATTTAAAGTACACGCAGTGAGCATGAAAGCAACCAAGACCCACGTGGGCACAAGATCAACAATCCTAAAGTAGCGCAATCTCTTCATTGGTCATGCTAAAGACATTTTACAATAAAGAGCTCACGGAAGTTGATCAGACCCTCCCTCTTGGCAACCTTTCCAATTCTGCTCTCCCCACTGGAACATACGAGCTCTGAAACATATGAGCTAGTGACTCCGATTCAGATGCGGCGGGAGAATGCATCGGTGATTCATATGGAGATACCTGTTAGCCAACCTTCTACGCAAATTCCGACACCGACAAACCCCGGTCTGAAAGGTGAAACTGATCTCTTGCTGTCAATTTTTGACCGCAAGTCCCTGCGACAATCTTGTTTCTCATCCGGTGTTTCATTGGTATCAAACCAAGATTATCAAGGCTCCCACCGGAGAACAGAGGATAGCGCAGGCTAATACGGAGTATAGCCTATAGGATTAACCGGACTAGCAAGGCGGAATTTGCGAACTTTTAGCTCCGTGCCTAAAGCAGTTAATCCCGTTTTCCATTTATCGGGAAACGCCAATTATCTCAAGGGAAGACGCGGCACCCCATTAACGTTCATTCCCCGGAAGCGCGGGCGGTATGGGTACGTTGTATGATCTGTATGTCCTTTGTATGGACGTACGCTTCTGATAACCGGCTTTTTTTCCTTGAGGAGCTACCGAAGGTTAAAGCTAGCATCGGTTTCCACCTTTATATAATTCTCTGCTTGTGAGTGGCCATCGAGCATGGAGCTAATTAGGCGGATTGACAACCCCCCTCTGCGATGGAAGGATCGTCGACGAATGAGGCTACCCTGTAAGAGAAGATCTGCGTTGCAGGAAGGAGGGGGCCAAAAAAAAAAGGAAGCCATGGAAGACATGCAGTTGATCCCGAGGCGTGATTTGCGATTTTGATTAGCCATTCAGCCATTCATCATGGGTAGAGTGGCGCTTAATTCCCCTATCGTTCAAGTTCAGGGGGGTATGATATACGAACCCGAATCGAAAGTCGGATCCTTCTTCACGTTGAATAAAGATACCCGACATTAATCTTAATCTCTCTCTATGTTGTAGAACAGACAGAGATGTAAGTGAGCAGTCAGACCACCTCCCAAGACGGAAAGCGGACCCACGTCACATTCCTCCGAGCTATGGTGCAGTACAGACCCTCATGTGAACAAGGGCAAGACGGTGATCTTCGACCCCGATCAACGACACCGGTTTTCGTTTTGAAAAAAATCGAGGATCGTTTCCGTTTGTCTTCCCCCTTCGCGAACAGAACCAGGAGGAGCTGAAATCCAAAATGTAAGGGTGGTGAACCTGAACCAGGGCGAAGAGAGAGAAAGAGCCGTCAGTGTCTCTGATGATGTTTCACTCCGAGGGTTCGTTTCCCTCATGATCCGCACCAATCCCATGTCATCCATCCCACCATGCAGCAAGGTCTTCACTTAGCCCTGACACCTTGTTCTCTCCTTGAGGGTTTCAATCCCTCGAAGGGATTGCAGACGAAGATCCTTACCCAATAATTTAATAATCCCCCTCAACCCGTGCTCGATATGCAGTGTTGCCTCCCCCCACACGCAAGAAAGGCACAGACACATACAGGCACGAGTGGCGAGATCACGTACATAATATTGACGGGATAGGAAGTATACGTGCAGGCAATAGTGCGGTTGTACCTGCATATTCCCAATATTGGCCCGAAAGGGCAGATACAGTTCAACCTGTAACCCTTTACTCCGGAACTGGTACGGAGTAGGCGGACAAGGGTCCAAGGTTGAAGATGCAAAGCATATCGTTTGACGCGCAAAAATGATTTTTAAACAATTTAATTAATTAATTCATGAATTAACGTTTAATAGGCGCGGGGTTTTTTTTCAATAGGCAGAAAGATAAACAATAAAAGAGAAAAGCAGGAACCGGAGAGCCCGAAGCCTTAGTGGATGATGGTTACCCGCTTTCAAATAATATATCATAAATGGATATATAGGGATGGAGCCCTTGTCTGCCAATGGTAGTGTCGAGTATGGTAATGACGGCTCCAAACAAGGTTGCAGCTCCGAGGTCCTGGGGTTACATAGTGATCCGCTTTTTTCTTTGGAAGCTTCGAAGGATGTGGATGACGGAAGTAAAAAAAATTATTTGTGCCTTGAAACGCTAGTTAGAAGACGGGGGGTTGATCAATGGAGATACAAGGTCTACTTTGAGGCAATAGCCTTGAATTTTTTTGGTTTCTTTGCCGCTTTTTTACCCTTTTGGGCGGATTTCGGGGGTTTCGGCGGGGGGGGAGGTTGGGTTTTTGATGTGGGGATTGACTGTTGCTCCCGAAGATTGGCCGAATTAAAGGTGTGCAAACGCCGATTGGAAAATAATTCCCCGTTCCTCCGTACTCCGTACAAACTAATAAGATTTTTTGTCATAGAATCTTTTAAAGGGATACGTGGGATTTGATATAGATTGATGAGATGCTCCTTGCTCTTGATATTTGGGGGTGGTTGGGTGGGTGGTTGGGAGTATTGGAACATCAACATTGATACATTTAGATTAACACATGTGCATGCAGGTAGGGAACATTATTAACTATTGTAACGAATAGCAAGGAAAGAAGGAAGGTATCAAACAATAATCTATTTTTTTTCCGAAGATGCCTGAAGAAGCCGTTGACCGTTTTGGCTGAGATCGCTGATCCGATTGAAGCTTCTTGGTGAGATTGCTGATCATGGCGCGCTCCACTGTCTTGTATGAGCCCCATTACCGAATTTTGAATGTTCCAAGGTTGACCATGACCTACTCCGTACTCCATAGCCTGTACTCCTTATCCCGTATCCGTATTCCGTACCATAGAATCTCGTGTCCACTCCTGTCTTGAACGTGGCAAAATCGCGGAGTTCCGAGGTGTAGCTTATCGATAGGACCTTCTTATCCCTTACAACAGCCCAGGAGCTGCACAAAATAATGAATCGGGGAATTGTGCCGAACCGTTAACACCTCTTTGGTTTAGCGTATTTTTCTTTTTCTATTTTTCTATTTTTCAGTTTTTCAGTTTTTGCTATTTTTGTTATTTATTTACGTTTTTTTCGGAGACGAATAAACTTCTCTCCGTTGCGTCCTTCCGAATATAGAACCCTTCCAAGGTTGTCTCTATGATCTCACAGAACCGTATACCTATAGACAATTCCAAGAAATCCTTACGGACATTTTGGATTCTATTTTCAACGTCTTGCGTCTGCATCTGCATCTGCGTCTGTGTCTGCGTCTGCGTCTGCATCTGTAACAATAACATGGTTGACGTTCTTACGGAACTGCAGAGCTTGACGCGCTGCGTCGGGTAATTATCCTGTTGAACAATGATCTCCTACGCATAGGGATGTTGATCAACACTGGGAGCCCGTGGGCCGGGAGCCGTTGGAATAGGAATTTGTGGACATGTACTCCGTAGTGCATGTAGTATACATCTAAATATATTTACTAACGTCTCGAATTTGAAGATATCTAAATATATAACTGAGAAGATGAGGTGACAGTGCAGAGTGCCCATAATGGAACGGTCCCGTTACCTCGAGGGGAGCACGGATGCTCAGGTGTAAAAGAGTGATACCCGATCGGGTCTAGAGGAGGGAAGAACAGCCAATCACAGGATGAGACCCTTGCATAGTCAGGCCACCGAGTCACTTGAAAAATGCAAGGTGTGCTAAACTTAGACTCTTCGTATTTTTTTTGGTTTTTTTTAGTTGGCAAAACCTGGTGGATTACCAGTGTTAGGCATTTTATATTTTACACGTATTCGTGTCTATTTCCATTCGGGTCAGATGATGGTAAGCTTAACAGTTTCCGAGATCCCAATTCATCCGGGAAGGTTTACGATCTTGCTGGATCGGGAAAACTCTGGGGATTTACTTTCACTCATCTGTGGTACCGAGGACTCCGTACTGAGAATCTATGTCGTGGGAGTACACTACATGCAGCCTCGTGTCGGGGAGCGGGAAAAAAAAAGTGAATTATCATATTGACCGACATGACGACACGAGATGTACGATCGTGACGGACCGTATGTAGAGATCGGAAGTGGAGCATCTGGAGAAAAAAGAGTGAAAGAAGGGTCTTTTTCCACTTTCGTTCGGCACAGATGACCCAAGGTTCGCCGTAAGGAGATGCTGACAAAGGGGTTAACCTTCGATCATATTACAACATACAATATACAATATACACTGTAAGGAAAAGTACTGGATGAAAAAAAATAATAGATGATTACGTTGTGAAAAAAGGGTTCCGACTTGAAAAAAAGTACCCGAAACTGAAGTAGGGGAGCTAAATATAAGGAGAAAAGAAAAAAAAAAAAGAAAACATAACAAGGTTGCCGGTGAAGCTTTTTGATTGGAAGGGATATAGTAAAGAGAGGAGCCCTTCGGAGAGAGTGCTCGTTATAGACACAATCCCTGATTCGACCTTGACCTTGTATGAGGGTTACAGTACTCGACCTTTTGGGGACAACAAAGAGGCCTTGTAAAGTCACCCGGCAAAAGACACACAGTATAAGGTAACCATCGGGCTGAATTTTATATAGCAATATGTTGTAAGGCCATTCCTGTTCTGCAGACATATGTTGTAGTAAAATTCTTTCTTTTCCACATGCTGATGCTCCACTTTTCCTTTTCTGGTGGCTTGCGCCGTCAGAACCTGCGCTACCAGATTGGTGTTTATCCCGAGAACAGAACCACGTTCCTCTATTTTGCGATGGGATATCCTTTTTAGTTATCAGTTCCAAGGGTTTTGAAATAGAAGATTATATATTCTAACATCCATGATATTTAACGTCATATCCTAAGAAAAGAATATGTGGATCTGACTCGGACATCTCGGAAAGCAAAAGTCGGCTTCGAGTGGCTTCTGACCTTTCGTTTGTAGCTCCTGATATTTCGAGACTCGATTATTATAAAAACCCTAGGTTGTGTGACCATGGTAAAGTACTCTATCTATACGGGAGTAGGTATGGTAATAATACCTGCCAAGTTTCCCCCCTCTGTGTATCCCCCAGGATTTCCCACTAGTCTGTTAGTCTGACTCCTTTGAGAGGATCAATTTAATTGAATTTTGATATATTATTAATATTTTTTATCTATTCGGACCAAAATATAATAATAATATAATAAAAATATAATATATTATATATATATATATATAAAAAAAAAAGAAAACTAAAAATCATCCCCCCCCCACAGCTGGCCTTATACAGTTTAGGTCGTAAATTGTACTCTGACCTGCTCTTGTCTGCTAATAATAATCCATATAATCCTCAATCAGTTGCTTTTAACCCTTCTGGTCCCATCTTCCTTGCATCCCACTTTCCATCCCCTTTGAAATTTATTATGACTTTCTAAGTCACACATTCGCTCACCACGTTCGCTCTTACGCTCGCTTATCCGCTGCTACGAGAACCACGTTCGCTACGTTTATCGGAATTATAACTCGCCTATAATATTTAATTCTTTTTTTTTTTTTCGCCTTGCTGGAACCCTGGACTTTCCGACTTTGATATTGGAAACCTCGATTTGGAACTAAGGGTCGAAAAAGTGTTATTTGCCCCGACACTGCGTTTGCGCGATATCTCTGTAGATCTCCGTTTGCTCCGCGGTCTCAGTTGAACATCCAACTTTCGACAAAAAAAAAAAAAAGGATTCTCTTCGGGCTTTTGTACTTGCGACAGGCTATACTGGATACTGGATACCGGATCTTGGATATTGGACAACTGAAATTCAACCAATCGCTCGATTGTCTCGGCTGAAGACACTTCTCGATCTAGCGGAATCGCCTCTGTTTGGAAGGGTCTCAGAGTCATTAAGGAAATATTGGATACAAGAAAGGAACTATTCAAGGCAGATCGGTTCATCAGCTTAAGGTTAGTATCAATGTGCCTCCCTTTGCCCACGGTCTCACTTGTTTCCCCTCGTGCCTTGCATACTTCCTCTTTCGGCTCTTGATCTTGGGTTATTCTCCTTGCAGCTGGAATTTGTATTCTTTGAACTATACCAACGACTGGAAATGACGATAGTTGTCAGAGCCGTCGGATAGCTTCCCCGTCCCGCTGTTCAAGTGTTTGTTGTTGACATTTAGACTCTTTCTTCAGGTTTAACGACCCTCGGATCTTGCATATTATCTTGGGTCAACAACAGAAACTTGGTCTCAGATCAGACCTTCTTTTTATTTTTCACTTTGATTCATCTCGGTGAGTTCATTTCCCTCCACCCTATGCACCGATCCGGTTTCCATAGTCTGAAAACGTTCTCGTATACTCATTAAGTGAGTAGCCTATCATCGTGGTCTTGTTCATTGTGGCCCAATCTTCGTGAAGTCTTTCCCGAAACACCTCGCGGAGGAAAATAAAGAAAAGCGAAACCTCTCCAGTCCACGCTCGTTGCTCTCGTCATCTCCAACCAATCTCGGCTCTTTCCGTCACAATTGGCGGTGGACATTTTCCTTGGACATCTTCCTAAGCCAACTAGTTCTGCTACTTCTCTTTATGAACCTTTGGGCACTACGGTCGAGATCTAAGTCTATTTCTGCACCCAGCCGGTCCTAGTCTCAGCCTTGTTGTTTATTCCTGGATGGTGATTCGAGGCCTTTCGTTACCGATTTTGTGAGACCGCAGCTTCATCTTGTCGCTCGTTCTGTGTCTCGGAGAGCACTCAATTTTTGCTGGTGCTTTCAACCCTACAATCGTTTGGAATAAATTCCCAGTCATTCGCTTCAGGAGGTTCTGTCTCGTTGCACTCGCTGCAACATCTTCAAGCTGGCTTATTCGAAGACACACGGTGTTTTGGTAAGATTCTCCCACCTTTTGGACTTTGTTTCTCTCTTTCTCTTTTTTCCCTTGTGGATGCCCGCATGTTTTGGTTCTGTTTGAATCTTCTCAACCCTTGCCCTATTTTCAGTGTGAGAAACCTTCCCGCTGACCTGTCTCTTCTTGTTCCGTCACAGTTCGACCCGGATTTTCAAACGCCTCTCATACTCGGCGAGTCGTTGGATCTGTCGGACTCAGAAGAATCACAGTTTGTCGGTGCATTTTCCGACGGCCTGTGGGCCAAGTCTGAGCCCATATTGTCAATGTCTGCTTTCCAGAAGCCCGTTGCCGGCGCCATAATAGGTACGTTGCATTTTGGACAACTTGATTTGCCGTGATTTTGGGGAGTATCCCGTGTGCTGAGACTGAACACAGATTATGGTTCCACTCGGTCTTTGCAGGATGCTGCTTCTTACTCGAACTACGGTCAATCACCTTATGTGACGACCCCGATGGTTCCCTCACCTATGGCCGATCAGGCAAGTCAGATCTCGGACTGCGTTCCATATCTGCCCAACGAATATGCTAGCTCGTACGAAGAGTCTCAGTCGCCCATGTTGGGTACACGCCACCGTCAGCTACCCGAAATTGTGACTTACAGTCCCCAGCGGGGCAGTGAAGGAACTAGGGTGATGGTCCAGATCCAGTGCCCCTATGATCTCCACGCTTCCTCATACGCAGCTTTGTATGTTGTTTTTGGCTCAAAGAAGTGTGAATCACTCCCGCATTTCCTTGGATTCCAGGGCTCCGCGTTCCAGTACGGTCTTTCGGCGGATGTACCTGCATTCTTGTCTACTGGATCCCCGTCATTTGCTGTCCCTCTGTCCGTCTCAATGGAGACCCAGGATGACTGTCCCGCTACTTCTCTTCAGGTTGGTGTGTATACTTATGAGCAAGTTTCCCACCCTTCGCCATCAGAGGATTCCCGCAAGAGAAAGATTTCCTCCTACTCGGATGTTCCTGTGCCATCTGCCAAACGACACACCGGATCCGTGATCCCCAAGGTTGAGCACCACGAGGGATACCACAGCCGCTCTGTGTCTGCCTCTTACTCGCCTTACTTGCAGCCCCTTCCCGCCATGGCCGGGTTTGTCGCACCATATCACGCTGCATCCTCTCCCCAGACCGGCTCTGGCCAATACTCTTCTGTTTCTGCCACCCCTCAGCCCGCCCTCCGTGTCCCTTCCCCTATCACCCCGGCCTGGAGCCCCTCTTACGCCTCCGTGAGCAATGATCCTCGCAACGCAGCTCTCCCCTTGACACATGGTCTTCCTCAGCACAAAGGTCCCACCCGAAGTGGTGCTTCAAATCCCACTCTCATCCGCACTTCTACCATCCAAACGCACTCCATGCCCCACAACCCAGCCTTCAACCCTTATGCCATATATCCCACCAAGGCTATTCTCAAGCTCAACGGGGATCTCGATAGTATGACACAAGGCTGGTCAAAGGAAGAACGCACATCTCAACGCCGCCTGGTGCAATTCACCCGCTCGCAAACTGGGAGCACCATCCAGGGCGAGTTCAAGGCTGTTACTCCTGAGGATCGTGCCCCGAGCAGTATCTGCATCAGCTGCATTTTATGGGAGGAGAAGAATGAGTGCTACGTAACCAGCGTGGATACCATCTATTTGCTGGAGTCCCTCGTGGCTGTGCGCTTCACTGTTGAAGAAAAGAATCGTATTCGTCGCAACTTGGAGGGATTCCGCCCTCTTACCGTCTCCAAGGCCAAGGTTGACAGCGAAGAGTTCTTCAAGGTGATCATGGGCTTCCCTGCTCCCAAGCCTCGCAACATTGAGAAGGATGTCAAGGTCTTCCCCTGGAAGGTCCTGAGCCACGCACTGAAGAAGATCATTGGAAAATACGTATGTGCTTTGAAACGTCACAGCTTATCTTGACAAGTTACTAATCTTCCTCTTCTGTCTAGTCTGCCAGCTATTCCTCCACCGCCGGTGCTCTCCCCACACCAATGACCACCACATACACTAGCCATGCTAGCCATGGCACTGGCTCTGATTCTGGTACCGAGCCTCACACTGCCAACTCCCCGCAGTCCATCTCGGACGCTGGTGCTGGCCACAACTACACTAGCATGCCAGTCCAGAACTACTCCCAGGCCGACCACTCCGCCCCCCACTTGTCTTCGGCACCCGATCTCCGATCCATGATCGCAGTGAGCCAGCCTTATACATCTGTTGGAGGATACTCATATCCGGCCATGTGCCATCCCCAGAGTGCCCACGGTCTGGCAGCCCCGGCTCCTCGGCCATCTTGGGACATGCATCATCTCGGCCCCAATACTCCTCAAACCGGCGCACCAGGAAATGGCGGATGCTACACCTACTTGGATCCCGTGTACAACAACATGCACGATACGGCCCACGGCGGCCACTGATCCCCCTCCCGGCTGGTTCCTCTATTTGATTTTTTGCTGCGTTTTCCTTCCATTCTATTTTTCATACTTCCCCTCCGCCGTTTTTGAAGATACGATTTTATTTTTCCTGTCACTCCTTACCAAGCCCAGACAGCGGATTGCCGGCCCATCAGAGACAGGCTCTCTTCCAACCTGAAAAGGTAGGGAGGGCCCTTGTATCTGCTCGACCTCTCATCTCGCACATTGATCATGATTTTACGTCCCTCCTTACACTACAACATTATTATGCCTGATGCCCTCACCACACACCCAAACTCGCGACCTTTGCATATCTGCTTTTTTGACTTTTTTTTGACTTTTTTTGCTATTTTGGACTTTGTTCCACTGAGACCTGTTCCTCGCATCTAGACGGTGTCTTGTTCATTCCTTCCTTGGGTTGCATATTTTATATGCCGGGCATTGCGGCTTCCACTCCTTTTTTTTTGCGCACAAAAAACACACATCATGGGCTTTTGTACTACCATTCAGCATAGCGGGCGCTTGCTTGTCATTCCTTTTGCATTTGCGGGTTCTTTTTGGATTGGAAATGGGATAGACTGGGGTTTTTGCTTTTTTTTTTTGGAATCTTGGCGGTTTCGTCTATTTCATCCAATTCCTTTGGTGCATTTTGGATAGGGCTCTTGGGTGAGGATGTTCTGACACTATGGAGTCCTCTTCGTGTGTCTCGGGTCTCCCTCGTCTGGTCCCTGTTTACTTTTCACTTCTCTGTTTGAAAGTTTTGTTCGGAGTTGGTTCGGTACTTACCACTTCTTGTTATTTCAGCTGAGGGTTGTTGTCACTTACTACCTACTGCATTGTTCTGGCGTTTGGGACTCGAACGGTTGGACCGTTTATTATCCTTAGTTTTCTGCCTTAATTTTACCTATTCTGAATCATAGTTGTTGCATTGCAGATCATCAGATTACTTTCACTTCAATCCTTAATCAGCCTTGTTTCTTGTAGAACGTACATGTACCCTCCCGATGTTGTAATGGCAATTCTGTCCCTGTCGATCATGCTAATCATGGTCATTTTAGGTGTAGGTTCTACGTGTATACAGAGCCCAATACAAAAGGATACTTGATTTAAGAGACCTTTCTATGTAATGATAATCTTTGAAATGGCATGTCCCCCTATGATATGGTAGTGATGAACAGCTTGATTAGTGACTGATGTAAACCATATCACGTGAAACAGCCAACCCTATATTTGTCATGTAGAGATGATAAGGTCAGCTGACCTCCTATCTTATCAGGGCACGTGACGCGGGGCCGGCGAAACCGGCCTCGAAAAAAGGGCAAATGCATTTGACTCATACAGATCGTTTGCTTTTTTATACACATCACTTATCCCATTCCTCACCTAACCATTCCCGCGTGTTTACTTCATCTTGCACATATATATAGGGACTGTTTGCCCCCCATTGGCCTCTTCCTCTTCCCTTTCTTCTTATCCCCACACTCTCTTGCCCCGCCACTTCTGCATCGCCTTTCATCATGGAAGCTATCAAGCAGACTTTCGCGAAGTGCAAAGCACAGAAACGTGCGGCCCTTGTGGCCTACATCACTGCAGGATATCCCACCGTCGAGGAGGCCGTTGATATCCTCCTTGGTCTCGAGAATGGCGGCGCTGGTAATTCAACCCCAAGTGAAAGTTGCTCAAAGGGACGATCTTTACTGACATTCGGTCTCACATCTCAGATATTATCGAGCTTGGCATTCCTTTCACAGACCCCATCGCTGATGGCCCAACCATTCAGACTGCTAATACAAAGGCCCTTGAGAATGGTGTCACACTTACTACCGTCCTTGAGCTCGTTCGCACTGCCCGCAGCCGGGGTCTCCAGACCCCTCTGATGCTCATGGGTTACTTCAACCCCGTCCTCAAGTATGGTGAGGAGCGTATGCTCCGTGACTGCAAGGAAGCTGGTGTCAATGGTTTCATCATGGTTGACTTGCCCCCCGAGGAGGCTGTCCGTTTCCGCGACCTTTGCTCAAGCGCTGGGTGAGTTTGTCTCGGTTTTTTTTTTACTTCCTCTTTTGAAATATTTATCACTTGTCTATGATTGTCCAGCATGCTTACCCTGTTTCAGTCTCTCATACGTTCCCCTTATCGCCCCTGCCACCTCCGATGCTCGCATGCGTCTCCTCTGCAAGATCGCAGATAGCTTTATCTACGTTGTTTCCCGCATGGGTGTGACTGGTGCCACTGGCTCATTGAGCGCCAATATTCCCGAGCTTCTCAACCGCGTCCATGAATACTCCGGCAATGTCCCTGCTGCATTGGGATTCGGCGTCAGCACCCGTGAGCACTTCTTGTCTGTCCAGGAGCAGGCCGAGGCTGTCGTCATTGGTAGCCAGATCATCACTTGCGTTGGCAAGGCTCCTGCTGGCCAGGCCGCCAAGGCTGCCGAGGAGTACCTCTCCAGCATTACCGGACGCAAGCGTGAGCGTGATGCCACCGGCGCCTTCACTCGCGAGATCAACGTTCTCGAAGCCATTGAGAAGGCCCAGCCTTCTGGCCAGGTTCAGGCTACCAAAGTTATTACTGATGCTGACACCCCCGCCGGACCTGGTCTCGCTGACCAGATTGAGGCCCTCAACGTGACAAAGGATGCATCCTCCCAGCCCTCGCGCTTCGGCGAGTTCGGTGGACAGTACGTTCCTGAGTCCCTTATGGATTGCTTGGGCGAGCTCGAACGCGGCTTCAATGTTGCCAACAACGACCCAAAGTTCTGGGAGGAATTCCGTTCCTACTACCCGTACATGGGCCGTCCTAGCAGCCTTCACCTGGCCCAGCGGTTGACTGAGGAGGTTGGCGGTGCCAACATCTGGTTGAAGCGTGAGGACCTCAACCACACAGGAAGTCACAAGATCAACAATGCTCTTGGTCAAATTTTGATTGCGCGTCGCTTGGGTAAGACCCGCATCATTGCCGAGACTGGTGCTGGCCAGCACGGTGTTGCTACCGCCACAGTTTGCGCCAAGTTTGGTATGGCCTGTACCGTTTTCATGGGTGCCGAAGATGTACGCCGCCAAGGTCTCAACGTCTTCCGTATGAAGCTCCTTGGTGCCTCCGTCGTCGCTGTTGAGGCTGGAAGCCGCACCCTTCGTGATGCAGTTAACGAAGCTCTCCGCGCCTGGGTCGTTGAACTTGATACCACCCACTACATTATTGGCTCCGCCATTGGACCTCACCCCTTCCCTACCATCGTCCGTACCTTCCAGTCCGTGATCGGAAACGAGACCAAGGAGCAAATGCAGGCCCAGATTGGCAAGCTCCCTGATGCCGTCATCGCCTGTGTTGGCGGTGGTTCCAACGCAGTCGGAATGTTCTACCCCTTCTCCAACGATCCTAGCGTCAAGCTCATCGGTGTCGAGGCTGCCGGAGATGGTGTCGATACCAACCGCCACTCTGCTACCCTTTCTGGCGGTTCCCACGGTGTCCTCCACGGTGTGCGCACCTACGTGCTGCAGAACGAGCACGGTCAGATCTCGGATACTCACTCAATCTCTGCCGGTCTTGATTACCCCGGTGTCGGCCCTGAGCTGAGCAACTGGAAAGATTCCAACCGCGCTACCTTCATCACCGCCGATGATAGCCAGGCCCTTACTGGTTTCCGTGCTCTCGCCCAACACGAGGGTATCATCCCTGCATTGGAGTCTTCGCACGCCGTCTGGGGCGTCATGCAAATCGCCAAGACAATGGAGAAGGGCCAGAACATCGTTCTCAACCTGAGTGGTCGCGGTGACAAGGATGTTCAGCAAGTCGCCGACGAACTTCCCCGCCTGGGTCCTAAGATCGGCTGGGATCTGCGCTTCTAGGCGCTTTCTGATTCTCTAAATGCTTTTTTTGCATCGGGTTGAAATACCCTGACTGTTTCATATCTTTTTTTTTTCAGTCCTCTGTCTTTCTTACCAGAGGTTTTCATGATTCCTTGATGCTTTTATGCTCTACATTGCGGGAGGTCATGGAAAAGCGTTTTTTTATTGCGGACTTCCATTTAATCTTTTTGGTTAAAAGTTACAAAACAAAAAAAAACACACATTGATATCCCCTTTCCGGTCTTTTGTTTTCATTTTTCTGGACCGTCTTCATAACCATAGATAGTTTTAGACTCTAGAACAATATCAGTCTATTATCTACTCTACAACAGACCACCATACACATAAAATCGACGAACAACATCACCCCATGATTTTATAAGAGCAAAAATAGTGGAATAGATTTGATAATGTATCATGCTCGAGCAAGAAAAGACCAAAAAAACAACCAAGAAAGATACGAACAGCCGCACAACAAGAACAACATTGAAAAGATAGGAGTATATGCAATTGACATCGACAAAAACGGGACCTAACAATCCCCTCGCCAGGGCTCTCTAGCTTCCCACTTCCACCTCCTCGGCGATAGTTTACCTCAACATAGCCCAAAACACAGGATCAGCTCAACACACATCTCATGCGTCGATCAGGTTCTCATGCGAGTTATCGTTGGTATCCTTGTTAGGGATCTTGCGAGCGTGGCGGGCGTAGAACTCATCGAGAGTACGCTTGGGGATACGGTTAAGCAATTCCTTGGGGTAGATGCGCAGGAGGTTCCAAGCAAGGTCGAGGGATTCCTCGATGGTGCGCGCCTCGTAGGGAGACTGGCTGATGAAGGTGCGCTCGAACTTCTCGAGGAACTCGAGAGAGAGCTTGTCTTCCGAGGAGAGGGCATCTTCTCCTACGACGGCTTTCATGGAGGCTGGTTGTATTGGTTAGAGATATTACCCTACTAGGAAAGAGCAAAATGAATGCAATTGAGGGGTTCTTTGGGGAAAATTGCTTACCGGCATCACGACCAATGGCGTATTTAGCGTACAGCTGGTTAGAAACGTCTCCGTGATCCTTACGAGTGCGGCCCTCGCCAATTGCGGATTTCATCAGACGGGATAGAGAGGGCAGGACGTTGATCGGTGGGTAGATACCGCGGTTGTCGAGCTGACGATCAATAAAGATCTGCCCCTCCGTAATATAACCGGTCAAATCTGGAATCGGGTGCGTGATGTCTGCATAGATGGGTATAGGTTAGTATGATTTCAGGTTAGGACAAGTAAACATATCAATGTCGCCACCCCGGAAGAGGAGAAGCCATCACGAAAAGGGTATAAGCAACGCACCATCGTTAGGCATAGTCAGAATCGGAATCTGTGTGATAGAGCCATTGCGGCCCTGGACTCGTCCAGCACGCTCGTACAGGGTGGACAAATCTGTGTACATGTAACCGGGATAACCGCGACGACCGGGGACTTCTTCTCTGGCAGCGGAAACTTCACGCAGAGCATCACAGTAGGCCGACATATCGGTCATAATAACCAGAACATGCTTCTCGAGCTGGTAGGCGTAGTATTCGGCAGTGGTCAGGGCAAGACGAGGAGTAATAATACGCTCAATAGTCGGGTCGTTGGCCAAGTTCAGGAACAAAGTAACACGCTCCATACTACCGTTCTCCTCGAAATCGCGCTTAAAGAAGCGGGCAGTCTCCATATTGACACCCATAGCGGCGAAGACAATAGAGAAGTTCTCCTCGTGGCCGTCGTGGACATCCTTGGTGGGCTTAGCCAGACTCGCTTGGCGACATATACTCGCGGCGATTTCGTTATGCGGTAAACCAGCAGCTGAGAAGATAGGGATCTTCTGTCCACGAGCAATGGAGTTCATCGTATCGATAGCGGAGATACCGGTCGAAATCATTTCCTCGGGGTACACCTTGTCCGTTCGTTAGCTTCCCGTAGTCCCAGTTCTTTATCGTATAACGGTGGCAGTGCGCATACTCGTGCGTAGGGGTTGATAGGCTGGCCGTTGATGTCCAAGTAATCCTCCGCCAACACCTTGGGGCCCTTGTCGATAGCTCGTCCCGAACCGTCGAATGTTCGGCCCAACATGTCCTCGGAAACGCCAAGCTTCAAGCTGTGGCCACTAAACTCGACTTTGGTCTGAACGGGATGTTAGCGCAACATTCAAATTATTTCCATAGGTTGGTTGTTGTACCTTCTTCACATCGACACCGGTAGTGCCTTCGAACACCTAGTTCACAAACGAGCTAAGTTAATGTCTTGCATATTAGGGGCGAGCTTTGAGTCCGCACCTGCACAACAGCCCGGTTTCCTAGCTATAATATCAGCTTTCATACTCCTAGACGGAACGGCAGAATGTGGGGACAGACCTCTGGCTTCCAGCACTTGACCACTGCGCTCCGTGCCATCTGGGAGCGTCAACGAGACAATTTCGTTATAACGGGGAAACTTGACCTATTTTGAAATGTCATAATCAGTGTACAATCCCCCTATGTTGTCAGAACATTATAGACTCACATTGTCGAGGATAACCAGCGGTCCGTTGATACCTCCGATGGTATTGTAGCGCATCCGAGGCTTGATGGAGGACATCCGGGGGTCGATAAAGTCAGCCATGGCGAATTTGATCCTCCGCGGGCGAAATTCAGAGTAGAAAAGGCAAGAATGGGGAAGAGAGCAAAGGCGGGACTGGGGGGTTGGTCCAGCTGTCTCGATGGGGAGCTTGGGCGGTGACCTTGCACGTGATGAGGTCCAAGATTGCGTAGACCGGGTCATCATTTCTTGGCGTTCGCTTTTTATATTACACCTTGTACTACTTGACACATCTGGATGTTCGTCTTTTAATCATTCAAATCGTTCTTACTATAACAAAAATAATGCAATGATGATGACCAAACCAAATATTCCAGGAATCTCAGTAGATAGAACAGACGCAGAAGTTGAGCGCTGCTCTTTCATCCGCGGTGTGGTGGTCGCAGTGAATACCCCAATAGCAGGCCATTCACTAGATTTGCTCGCACTGGGAGTCATCTCCATCATCTCCACAGATTCTGTACCCGGAACACCCACATCGCCAAGTAGCACACCATCACCAACCCGGGAACTATCCTTCGCAGACCACTGCCCCTCACTCTCATAATGGACACCATTAATGATAACTCCACTCCCAGATTGAAGCATAATCTGCTGACCCTGACTACACGTGGCAGCCACATTCCGCAAGAAGCAGGTCGGAAAAGCCATGGGCGGGGCATGATTGACTGCCGTTGAGTTGGCATCGCCCTTAGACCTGAACGTAGCCAGACCCGCAGGTTGTCCAGAAGACAGGTCATTCCCACCCTGGATGATACGACTGAATAGCGTGAACATCGTCTCCGGCTGGTAAGCCGGGATCTCGTGGCCTGCGTCATAGATTCGCGAGAACGAGAGGTTCCCAGCCTGTCGGACAACGCCGCCGATGTAACTCTCGTTCGTGATGATGGGGCTGTATCCTGCAGAATTGAAGGAGGATGTGTAATTGGAGGCTTCTGCGGCTACAGCGAAGGAAACTGCTTCGCCGCCCCGCCAGTTGCAGAGGTAGTCGCTGTCGCCGTATATCAGGGCGACTCGCACGCCCTTTGCTAGCAGCGAGGCCAGCTGTGCTATTTGGCCGCCTCTGGCGCGGTCACCTGTCATTGTGAAGGCATAGCTCACGTCTTGATTGGAGGTGCTGAAGTTGACGGGTGTTCCGATAGATGACTGGACTGCTGCAGTATTCAGATATTCTAGGTAGAGATTTGACGGAAAGGGGTCTAGAGATGCCTGGGAGATGTCGTAAGGGCTCCGGCCACTAGCTTCAAACGGGTTTACCACATATTGGTTGCAGTATATCACCGCGGATGAGCACTCGTCGGCTGCTGTATTGTTTCGATCTTTGGATGTCACCGCTTTGCGGCATTTCTCAATCTGTTCCCGGCACCCGCCGCTTTTTGAGAAAGAGTGCTTCATGCTCTTGTAATCTGTGACGCTGACTGCTTTGATGTCGTATGAGTTGCTATATGCAAAATCCGAGTAAGATGGCCCCTGTATCGTATCGTCCACACAGCCCTGGATGATTCCCAAGGAGACGAGATCAATCTTCAAGGTGATATTGGCTGGTAGCTTTCCCTGATCCAGCAAGTCATTCTGCTTTTCAAAGTATGTCGCAAAGGCTGGCCCATAGTGGCCCCCATAGCTTTCAGTAAACAAGTTAATGCCAACGGAGTTATTCCCATTGCCACTAGGGTTGTATTGTGGAAATTCGGCCAGAAATGCCTGTAAAACATGCCAAATTGCTCGGGAGGAGATGGCTGTGGTATTGGTTGTATGGTCATGATCATGCGAAGGGAATGTACCATTCAAAAAGGTGTTATGTGGCTGCTTCGGTGGGGCCGATTTGGCTTGTGAATAGAGCAATCCAGAGAGAAGATTGAGGGATCCATTGGTGAGTGTATCATATGAAAATCCAACCTGATTTGGCTGGTCAATGAATAGCATGTTCGAGCTGCGATCCCATCCCCAGGCCCTAGCTCGGGTCCCCAGCCGAGTCTTGTCAATCTCAACAACCTCGCAGGGTCCAACTTCCTGAAACATGCCAATCATGCTACTCGACCCAGGTCCGCCATTGAGCCAGACTGTAAGTGGAGCTTTCTTAGGGTTCTCCCGGGCTTCCACAAACCAAAAGAACGTGTTGATGGGGTAATCCTGCTGGACTAGAGCTAGAGTAGCAGGCGGGAGATTGACATAGCCCGTATACTGCTTTTGGGAGCTAAAAGCTGTTTTGCAAGTGCCCGGCAGTGGTGATTTGTATTGAATGGTGATATTGGTATTGGCGGGCGATGAGACAGTTTTGACCTCAACATCGTCTAAACTGATGGATGGTGGGAACTGTGCAGTCACTCCAGCTAGCAGAAACGACAAAATTCCCAGTTGAAGTACATGTAGTTTCATACTAGCTCCAAATCCTCTTCGTTGTGGTGACTATATCATTGTTAGAGGCGATTAAACCAGAACCAAAAGAGCATGAGAACAAACCGCATGCATATTTGGCTACTCGAAGAAAGCAAAAAAGAAAGTATTTGCAATTTAGAATATTATGCATCAACTCCACAAAAGCCGAATGTCCCAAAGTGAGACAACCTCTTCACTTAAGACTGTTTGGCGCTTGCTTCCGGTCCTATCGTTTACCTTCAGGTAGATAGTGATGTTTTATGTTGTTGGCCCAATATAGATGGCCTATCGTATCCCAAATCCCAACAGACCTATTGAATTTCTAAAGGAGATCATCTCTATATGCGTGTAAATCAGAGACAATGTCTGACAGTTGGGGCTGTGGCGCCAAGCTCTCATCGGGTAGGCATCTCCGTTCCCCTGGGCGCTTCAGCTAAGCCTAACTTGGACTTGGTCTATAAAATACAAGAATAGTCGGCCGCTTAGGTGGCTTTGCCATGTCTTTTTGAATGTCTTTTTAGTGGTCTGTTTGGATGTTGTTTTTAGATGTCTTTTTTTCGGTGTATACGAAGGCGGTAAAAAGAGCGATTTTTCTACGTACAACCTTTGATAGTAACATTGTGAATGGAGTGATAGCTCAGGAATATATCTATATTTTACATTATACAACCAGTGCAGGGAAACCTCTTTTATTCAAGGTGTTATGCCTCTTAGACACCAATACTAAGCAATTAAGAACACGACCGCGCCACGACAAGCAATAATAACACCGAAGACCCGAATCAAGAATGAGAAGTAAACCAGCAGAGAAGAGAGAGAGAAAGGCATCATAATGTGAAATCTTGGGCCCATGAAAAGTAGGATATCCATACGCGCTAAACAGAGATAGTGAGAATCCAGATATGCACCATTCGCAAGATAGCCGCCTCGCCATGATCCGATCCATGAAAATGCAAGGCAGAGAGTAAAAGAAATAGAGTGCACCGAATCAATCCACTTTGGCTTGAGCAAGACTCTTCGGGGTAATTAGATTATTGGACAGGCGCACATTTGTAGTGCCCTTGAGCTTGTCTTTCCACGTATGCCTCTTCAGCTTCCGGCGTGCAACCATGACCGGAACAGAGGAACTAGAAAGGAGATAGTTTGAGAACGAACCGAGAAGGACACTAAAGGTAAGGTTAGTATTGACTAGTAGCATGATACTGAACTAGAAATTTCAAATCACTCACCCCTTTAGGGCACTCTGACCCCGCGCACCGACAATAACAAGTGTAGGCTCAAGTTCATCAATCTGAGAGTCATTATAAGTATGGATCAGAGATAATAAGGAGGGAGGTTGAGGGTAGAGAAAGTACTTACAGCTTCGGTGATCATAGACTTTGGGTTCTTACAGTGGATCACTTCCACGGCAATACGGACCTGCAAGACTGTTTTCCGCAGCAGCTTCACACAGGTCTGAGACACAGTCTCAACTGCCCTCACCCGTTCAGCCTCAGCGATTGACGAGGCCCGAGAATCAGCGGAATGTGTCCTGCTAGCAGTACCAGGGCCAAGTCGACCCAGGATCGTACGGGATGCATAATTCTGGTTGGCTTCTTTCGTCTGGGTGCCAACGACAGCCGTTGCATCTTTCATCACTTTTGCTCCCTCGCCGACCTGCACCGCTGACGCAGTAGTGGAGTCCTCATGCATAGCGTAGATGGCGAAAATCGTGTCTCCATCTCTCAGAACGGTCCCGATAGTCCACTCAAGGGCATAGACTGACTCTTCACTCAAGTCGGTTGCGATTAAATACTTCCGACGGCGACGACGGCTCTCATCGCCTTGATCCTGCGGACTTGAAAAGTTCCCGCGGACAATTGTTCGGATGGATCGGTTGTGAACACCGTTATCAATAGCTGACATGGAAATGCTGAGCTTCTGGGCACGATGAATGTCACCGATTTCGGCTTCATCCTCTGAGCCGTAAGGTGTGCCAGCCACTGACTGAACACGCGGGGTGGGGATATCGAAACTGGTCTGTGGATGGACCACGGCTTTCAAAGCCGATTTTCGCGGTTTCTTCTCCTGCCGTCCACTTGGGGGCTCATGAACTTTTTCTATACAATTTTAGATTAGTATATTGGATTTCCTATGGAATAGAAGCCCCGAGAAAACAACATACGTTCTTCGGGCTGCTTGGATTTTTCAAAGTCGCTTGGCGTTATAGATGTGATATCAGAGTTCTTTTTCTTGCGGCCTCGTACACCTTCCAGAGTGCTGTCTTCGTCGCTCGAACTATCGTTGGCCTCATCTTCACTGCTTTCAATCATGTTCTTGTCGCGATCGAAAACATCCTTGGCGATTCGCTCCCCTCCCTCCTCCACGGCCGTCGGTTTGACATAATCAGGCAGGCTTCCATGGGGTTTGGCCAATACCTCGTCTGACTTGTTGAATGCATCGTGCATGTTGAGCGATTTCCCCTTCCCTGAACTACTAGGGGCGGGCGTTAAGGTTTCAACGTGAACAGAATGGCTGCCAGAGGAACTAGGACGACCCCGCTCCGGTGAGGAAGTATCATGAGAGTCGAGAGACGATCCACGCTGGGACGATCCCCGTGATGAGTCTCTGTCCCTGCCACGGGAAAAGCTTCTCGGGAAGAGACGGCCAGACATAATGGCGGCTACACCCTTGCGGCTCTGGGACCTATCTCGAGCCTGCAAAAATCGCTTTTTGATGTGTGGCTGCTCTAGAGAAGTCGAAGCGACATCAGATTTCGCATCATCAATACCAAGGCCCGTTGAGCGGACAGTGTCAACAACATGGTCGGATGATCTACGAGGAAGAGCCTCGCGATCGGCGGTGTGCCTCTCCGGCGAACTTGGAGCGGATGCCATATCTGAAGAACTGATGCGCAAAGGTGAAGATACGAGTGGTTCGACCGGACTGCAGGTTCCGCCTCTAGGCGAATAGGTTGCCCCGCCCGCACTCTTAGACTGCGGGGCAATTAGCAGGTTCTGCAAGGTCCGGCTTAGACCTGTTGGTTTCTCGTTTATTTGGGTTGATATTGATCGATCATCCAAGCTTTTTAGTTGTTCAAGAGAAGTTCGACCAGTGTGGTGCGACATGGTGGCACCGCCTCCGGACTGTGGGGAACTCAACTCCGCCAAGTACCGAGGAATGTGGAGCAGATCGCCGTATGACGGTGCTGGCAAGGGGGTTTGGGGTTTAGCTGCGAGGGATTTGGGGAAGAATTCAAGAAAATAGGTCTGGCAGTTCTGGCAGTTCACAAATATCACAAATCAAGCCGACAGATAGTAAGTTATAATTGATATTAATTGGATTCTGCACCATTTGGAGGTTGAAAGAGAAAGACAAAAGGAGAGGACCAAAAGGAACCGCCAAAAAGAAGAATTGGGAGAAGGAGCCCAAGGTGAGGCTTTTTACTGCAGCCACAGTGGCTGCCCAGATTCTTCTTTTAGCACGTATTTTAATGAGGTAGGGATGTACATTTACATTTAATGGGCTCTCTCTATACTATTTGAATTGACTACACTCTTTGCTTAAAGATATAACGGGCGTAGATAGGAATAGGCGTGGGTGTCTCTATTAAATAATCCATAGATTGGGATGGTGGTGAACTAAGACCTGAGAATGACAAAAGGTAAAGATGAGGGTAGTTATTGCAATGGATTGGTGGCAAGAATACAGCTCACAGTCAGAAAAGTCTTAGATCAAGTCGATATTGGATAGGCACAGAAGATAATTGATATTCGGCAATCCGATTCTGCACAATCTGTTGGGGTTGAAAGAAGACCAAAAGGTATCGTGGTATGCAATTAGAAAACTCCTATTAAACCCACATGATAAACGCTTAGACAAGACACATGAATGCTACAGGGAACAAAGACCTTAATTCAATGCCTTAGCCCTCTTCGACTTAGGCTTTGTCCCCTTCCGAGCCCCAACAGCAGCAAATGCTTCCTCGGAAGGCTCATCATCGACACCACGCTTCTTCCCAGGCTGCGCATACTTCTCCTCCAAACGAGCGAGGAAGCCCACGCCACGATCCTGTTGGCGTTTAGTGATAATAGCAAGAAGATCATCCTCATTCGCAGCCTTTGAGCTCTTCGCCGCAGCCCCAGCTTTCTTCTTCTTCTTATCCTCAATCTCCTTCCCCAACTTCTCCGCCTCCCGCGCCTCCTTCTGCGCCTTCTTCACACGCTGCTGTTTCTTCTTCTCGGGCTCTTTGGAATATCGCTCGAAGTCCTCCACTTCCTCGTCCGCAATGGCCTGATCAATGATACCCCGGAACCGTTCATCGTCGTCTAGTACATTAGACAGCATCACGGTATCATAGATAGCATCCATATTGCCCTCGTGCGTCTCATACGCAGCGAGCAGGTCCTTTCTCTCCTCGTCTGAGTTTTGGTATTTCTTCTGGAAGTCTGAGATCGCCCGCGAGTCAAGCATCGCTGACAGCTGTTCGCGGTAGAAGTCCATCCAGTTGAAGTCGACATCTTCGCCGAAGGCTTCGTCTGTGCTGCCGGTCCGGTCGTACACGTTTCGTCGGCGCTCATCGGAAAGTACACCGTATGCCAGTGCGATTTGTTGGAACTTTGCGTTGGCGTCTGCGCGGGCTTCTTCGCTCACCTTGTCTGCTCTGAGGTTAGTATCTTGGATGTTTTTGGGCCTGCGTGTGTTTGCATACCGGGGTGGTTTCTCAGAGCGCTCTTTTTGTATGCAGTTTTGATGGCTTCTGGGGTTGCATCGGATGCAATGCCTAGAATCTTATAGAGGTCTTCCTCGACAGACGGCATTTCTTCGTCGGAGGCATGGTTTTCGGGTTTCGCGTTTTTCGCCATTGTAGGATTTGGGTGACGCGATATGCGGATTTAGGTTGTTGGCGCACCAGGAGGAAGAACTGAGTGCGATTTAGATTTATTACGCCGAATTGGGTATTTAATAGATGAAAGACCAATAGAAGTGGCGAACTACACTAGCGTAGGTCGTAGAAACGGAACGCGATTTAGACGCGACGGGGCCATTTCGTCATTTTGCTGCTGCTCCCCGCCTTGCCTATCAACCCACTTTCAAGCACCCCAAGCTCATCGACAGCGCCACTTCACTCTCCTCAAATTTCAAGAGCTGCAGAGACCATCCAAATCCAATCCAAAATCCACATTCTATATCTAAAACACCAGCCTTACCAAACCCCTTCCTACATCGAACACCCAACCCAAATCGCAATTGACATCACTCACCATGACGACAAAGACCTCCCCTCACATACCCTACCTAAAACAATGCCTCTCCCTAGCGGAACAATCACCCCCAAGACCGACCAATTTCCGAGTCGGCGCAGTTCTACTATCTCGAAAAGACAACGACCCCACCTTCACAGACGACCGGATCCTCTCAACGGGGTACACAATGGAGCTCGCGGGCAACACACACGCAGAACAATGCTGCTTCTCCAACTACGCCGCAGTGCACAAAGTCCCCGATGACCAAGTCGGTGAAGTCCTCCCCGTCGAGCCGGGCCGCAAGCTCATTATGTACGTTACGATGGAGCCGTGCGGGAAGCGGCTTTCTGGGAATGCGCCGTGTGTGCAGCGCATTACGCAAACGACGGAGGGCGGGCGAGAGGGGATCCATAAGGTTTATTTTGGAGTTAAGGAGCCTGGCACGTTTGTTGGAGAGTCGGAGGGGTGTCGGATGTTGACTGAGGCGGGCATTGAGTGGGAGCATGTTGGTGGGTTGGAGAGGGATATTTTGACCGTTGCTTTTGCGGGACATGAGAATGCGGCGGAGGAGGTTAGGACTGCATTGGGGGAGAAGGAGACTAATGTTGATGATATTAGTGCTGAGGAGAGGAAGAGGCAGGAGGCGATGCCGAGGAATCCGTTGAAGAGGATGATGGAGGGAGATAAGCATATCTATCTATAGAGATTTTGGGGTATTAGCTTTAAAAGTGGCGCAGAATTCAGCAATTATGTGCTCCAGTGCCATCATGGGCTGGTTAAGGTTGTCTTGAGACAATAACGTAGAATGTGAAATGGTGGCCATGAATAAATCAATCGGAATATGCCGAGGTCACCGAGATACCCTAGAGCTCACACCATGAAGACACAGAAAAGATTCCCCTTGGGTCATGAGCAAACAGGAAAGAACGCGAGCGACCTTATTTATATACAACCACGTGACACCAACCCAACTTTCAACGGTTCCAGCTTCCAGTCCAGGATGCAGCTCTAATGTCTCTTCCTTGATATCTCCAAAACAAGAACATCCCGAGAAGAAAGATGAACCAATGGCAACAGTCAATAATGAGAACCTCGTATTCTATCCCGCGTTCTGCTTCAAGGCGTCACCAACGCACTTTACCTGGGTGAAAATGGGTGCAGCAGATGTGCATCGTCTCCGAAAGTCGAGTGACTTTGTGGGTATGTTATATCTTTCCCCGAGCTTTCTGTCAATTCTTTGTGTTCCCTGGAGATCAACGCGCCTAGCGCCCCATGTGCATATTTCTGGGCCCTCTAGCATGGAGGCTCGCAAAGAGGCGTTAGCGTGAAGAAGTCCATTGGCCAATGATATGTTCCACCATACTGTCTGTACTTCATTTCCGTTATATCTGGACTTTTTATCCTTGTTCCAATGCCCTGTCATACTTTTCCAACATATCCAAACATATTCTGTCTTATTATCCAATATGTCCCTCCCATCCAACCAAAACACAGCCAAGCCTATCTATACATTAAAAAAACCACATAACTAACAAACCCCCACAGGCCAAAACATCTTCTTCTACAACAACCACCCAATCCAATTTGTCAGCCTAGTAGGCATCATAGTGGCGCGAACTGATATCCCACGACGCACAATCCTAACACTAGACGACAGCAGCGGCGCCACAATCGACATAGCCGTACTAAAGAAGACCTCACCAAAACCCAGCACTACTAGCCAGACTACCTCAAGCACAAGCCAAGAAAAAACACCATGGTCTTCATTCTCCCTCACAGCACCAACAACCACAAACCTCACCCAAGAAACACACGTAACCTCCAAAGACCACGACGAGATAGATATCTCAGCTCTGCAACCAGGAACGGTAGTCCGAGTAAAAGGGACACTGTCAACCTTCCGCTCGCAGATGCAGTTACATCTCGAGCGGTTCTGGCTCGTGCGCGATACGAACGCCGAAATGCAGTTCCTGGATACCCGTCTGCGGTTCCTTATGGAAGTCTTGTCTGTGCCGTGGGTGTTGACTGACGAGGAGATTGAAACGTTGCGTGGTGATGCTGAGAGATGCGATGAACGCGCGTTGGAGGATAAGAGGCGCGCGGAGAGGATTGCCAGGAAGAAGATTGAGCGTGAGGAGAGACATGCTAAGGCTATTGCGCGACGGTATGAGAAGGAGGAGAATGAGAGGGAGAGGGAGCTTAGGAAGGTTAGAGAGGATGGGGAGAGGGTTATGAGGAAGTTTGGGTTTGGGGGCAAGGGTGAGATGGATTCAACTTGAGTATGCGCTACATTTTTTTTTCATTCCCGATGCTATTATTTATGGAATTATTATATCTCACATGTATTTGGAACAGATCAGAACGTTAATCATGAAATAACTATGAGATATCGTCAATCATGCTGAACCCCGGAAAGAAGGGGTATCTTCGTATCCATGCAACGCCGAGCTTGAAAAGAATCAAAATCAAGACAAAGTTGAGATCGAGAGACAGAAAATAGGGGGAAAAAAAGATCCTGACATGCAATAATCACCAAAGAAGAAACCAGCAACACCAAAACATAAAACAAATCCACATCAACGGTAATACTTGTCATACTTATCATACCAAGACCCAGACCCTCCACCCTGCCCACTTCCCCGGTAATAGTCCTCATTACTACCCCGACCATGATGATAGCTGCGCGTATCATCCTCAGGCAGATTCGTAGTAGGCGACTCGCTATACGACAAATCATGTGCCGACAGCCCCGCATATCTAGGGGCATGATCACGACCATGCAAATCACCCTCCGAATGCCTATAGTCACCACCATTACCACCGCGGTGATTCACACTCTGTGATGAGCTGCGGGAGTCATGCGAATTCGAGAACCGCTTATCAGCAGAATGACCAGATCCCGAGTGTGAGTAGTGCGGGTCGCGATCATAGGAGTCAGACATGCGGTGTGCTGGATTCGGTCCCGATGCCGGTGCCTTGTGGGTAGAGTCTGAAGGCCGGGCCGTGGAGAAGGAGCCCGTGTGGCTGCGACTCTGGGCTTGTTCTTCGTAGACTTTGCCAACACCTGGATTGGCGCTGTAGGGTTTGCGTTCGCGCTCGATTGGCACCGAGGGGATGGGTTCATCTTCTTCGTCGTCTGTGACGGCCGAGGCGGGTCTTGGTTGTGGTTGTTGGGCTGGTTTTTGGATCGAGGCTGTGGGGCGGGGCCGGCCGCGCTCGTATGAGTGGGTTCGTTCTGTGGGCGATGCGGTTGTGGTGGATGACCGGGTTGGTCGGGCGGCGGATTGGTTGCGTTCTTCGGGGGTGATGTAGGGTAGATCGACGCCGCAGTGAACCATCATACGGTCCTCGATGTCTTCTCTTATTGCCATATCTCCGATTTCTGGGAAGAGACGGCGCGGGATTTCCTTTGGGAAGCGCTCTTTCTTGTCGTCTGGGTTATTGATGGGCATGTTGAGGACTGCTTTTTGGAGTCGCTCGTATTCGCGACCTGGGTTTGCTAGGATCATCAAGGTTTCCCAGGTCTCGAAGCCTTTGGGGGTTAGGCCTGGGATATCTGGTCGTTTTTCTACATCGTCTTGGATGAGATGATGTTCGACCTTGATTTCGCGGAAGAGTCGGGATATCGAAGATGTACGATCGTCGAAGATGTCTAAATATTTAGTCAGAATATGGTATGTCAATGAACAGATCAAACCACCAACCTTGCCATGGATAAGGGTCATTCGGATCATGGGTATCACGGTAGAACTTTTGCAACTTGTGAGGGGGGATAACAATAGTGTTTCCCGGTGGATAGTCCTCAATCTAGTCAAGTTAGCCATCAAAATCTGTAGTATATCAAAGCAGACAGTAATCCACATACCAGATGAACCGCAATCCCACGTAAGAATTGACCAAGCCTCTTCGTCGCCTTACCGTCCTCAAACAACTTCCCCCAAATCCGCTCCAGGGTAGTCATCTCCATAACGGTAGCGTCTCGATCCGGAGGTTTCGGACGCTCCGCCTTATGGTGGCTATGATGACTCCGATCACTATTCTGACTTGATATAGAGCCCCGTCTATTTGCAAGGGGATCAAGAGTAGGTTTCGGGCTGAGATGACTATCACTAGTGGAACCGGGGGAGGCGTATGGCTGGAAATTCCCAGTATGAATATTGTCGGAGGCCGAACTAGGCGGTGGGATTGAACTGCTTCGCTGCAGGGGTATGGCAGGCGGAGACTCTGCATGCGGCCGCAGGGAGCCATCCGTTTGCCATGGTGGCTGCTGTGATTGCGAGCGGGGCGGGGGCGCACCGGGTCCTTGTAGGTTGTCTAACCCGGTTGTCTTGAGTTGCTGGATCACTGTTGCTGTGATCTGCGATAGAACTTCTGGGGAGAGGTAGCCTGTGGAGCCACTGCTATGAAATGCAGAGCTCACTGCATTGTCTATGTGCCCGGTGTTCATGTTTGGGGAGGAGCGATGGGATTCCAGATAGCTGTAGGGCTCGGGGATTGGGTTTGAGGCTGGCGAACCAGTCCGCGGCACTTGTGGTTGCGGCATGTTCAGGTGGGCTGGTTCGTGGTAGGATGGATATGGGGGTGTAGGCGAGTACCCATATTCGTTTGCATCCGGGTTCATTTTGCCCGTTTGATATGTATCCCTGGCGTAATTTCCATTGTAGGCCATGCGGGGGTTCGGAGGTTCGGATGTGGCTGGGCTGCTCTTTGTCACAAAGATGTGTAATCCTCTGCAAATACGGAGTAGATGGATCGATTTGGGAGAGAAGTTCTAGAAAGAAGAAGTGCAGAGAGGTTACGAATTACCACAAAATTATGGAGGGGCTGGTGGGGGGCGAGTGAAACGTTGTGGCGATCATATCGTCACTAAGAAGGCAGATTTAAGATTCATTCTCTTTGTACTCCCTCGACGTCACATATTATGCCGGTCGCTCTTTAATATATTAGCCCTTTTTTATATATATTAAAGTCCCACAGATGTTCTGTCATATTGCTTGACTGGGTCAGAGCACGATCGGCAGACTAACGGAGCATGCATCTTCCATGCAATGTGTGCAATTATAGTTTCTCTCGCACCTATCAGAGTTGTGAAGGACACTGTTTCGAAGATTGAGCTATGTCATTACCAACTGTCGGCATTCTTGTAGCTCAAGGGTTGTCTATATATTCTGTAGGGCTGCCCTCTTCTCATTCTCATAAAATGTATAACCTGACACTATTATTGGAACGAACTAAAAATTTACCGGAAATCCCAAATGGATTAATCAGTTTGCCACTGCCCTTATAGTCTTTCCAATTACCCGAAATAGCTGGAACGTGTCTGAATACCTGATACCTGAACTATGGAAGTCGAACTACGGGTTTATTTATAGTAGGTGGGGTCGGAACCACCGATGTCATACCCATGGCATTGGAGTTCAAAAAGGGAAAAAGCAAAACATTCAAAGTAATGGATTGATACCTGGGTCTCCATAAAACATAACCCTAGGACTGGAGAAAAGAAAGCGAAAAAAAAATTAGTAGACAGGGCTATATTAGGCATGGACTTACAAGTCCACCCCACCCTGTAAATAAAAGCACTGTCAATCAGAATATGAAAAAGGTTGTCTGTAAGACATGAACCAGGCAGGACTGGAATCACTGGAAACTCGCCTCTCCACGAAGAAAGGCAAAAGAAGTGCGCCCGGATACATAGGAGACATCATGGGTAGACCCAAGAGTCAAACCGTATGTATGAAAAAGCGACTGAGAAACCAAGAGTGCTAGAGATAGAAGAAGAAGAGCAAGCCGCGGACTGCAATACTAGGCACAGATTAGCAGCCGAAGTGCTCATAGATAGAGAAGCATCGTCAATCATAAGCCCGAAGGTTGTTCGTAGAAAAGTCCACTGGCACGGTGTTGGAAACAATTAGAGAAACCTTTCTCCTTTCCAAGGAGTGCCATCGTTGATCTTGCGAGTACCGGGTGCCCAGCCTGGGGCGGGCTCGGGGTCGGGAACCGGCTCCTGACGAGCACGGTGCGCCTATACGATACGAAGTTTTGTTAAAAGTCCAACGATAGAAGCTCCGTTGAAATAAAGTCACCTACCTTGACTCTTGCAAAGCCGCCTCGGTTATCCTTACCCTCACTATCTGTGGAATCATCGCGCAGAACAAGAGCTTGCTCGATGCCCTGTTCCAGGCTCTCCTGCAGTAAAAGTACATGCATGAGTAAAACAAAGACTTGGCCAGAGCTGATGTAGTTCTGGTCACTTACCGACCAACACACAGAGCCAGAGAGCTTGACAGAGTCAGGGTGTCCCACGGAACCAGACAGAGCCACAGATCCAGAACGACCCGCAGACTCAGAGTTGACCTCCTCTTCCTCATCCTCTCCCTCGTTCTCAACCACAACCTTGTCCGTAATCGCAAGAGGTTGATCGGCAGGATCGAGGGACATCTGGTAGTTCATGCAGGGCTGGCAGAGCTATTGAGACCAACCAAATGTTAGAAGCAGTCCAAGCATGTAGCCCAAGAAAGACATACCGGATTTTCGCGATTCCGTTGGTTTCTGGCGAATTGGTCGATGGCACGGTAGTGACCGCAACGATGACACAGCTCCTCACAAACCTGAGCATTCGTGCATGGGCCACACTTAGCCACCTGCTGGTCACGGAGGCTGCTGTAGCCAAGATCGAACATTGCCTGGCGGAGGTAGTTCAGTTGGTTCTTCGAGTACAAGGACTTTGGGCGACGCCGCTTGCAGACGCAGCATTTGATTCTATGACGGTGAGCAGGTGAAGATTAAGAGGGATGAAAACACTGACTCGTGTGGAATAGGCATTTGGTCCACGCTATCGATTTGTTAGCGACCATCGTAGTTTCTAAAAGTGAGATTTGGTTCACTAACGCCTCTCTCATTTGCGGAGTGTATCCCTGCGCAAACGGACTCATGGGAGGCCGTCTCCGTCGCTGGGGCATGGTCAAATGGCGGTATTTTAGAAAGGCAGAAGACCCAAGGAAAAGGTTGGATAGATCGATACTACACAGGGTGAGTGTAGTGAAGGTAAGAGAGGAAGAGAAAACGAGGAGGGCAGTGGTTGGTTTATATTAGCGAAGGCACAATGAGGGAAGCTGCGTGGGTTGCTCTTTCCGAAAGTGAGGGTTTTGGGCTGGTCACTTCAATCACCTCGAATTTGCTTTTCCATCATGAGCATGGTTTGGTTTGTTCTTTTGGCTTCAGGGTTCTGGTCAACAAGGAGTGAAGATATAAAAGTGAAAATGATACTAAGAAAAGAGGGCTAGTTCAAGGTATGGTTGTCAATTTTGAGATAAATATAATAGCTGAGCACACAGCTGAGTATGTAGATATCACAAAGACACTGCAAAAGATTAAAGCCATCAAACAACATATGAAGGGCATTGTGTCGCAGAAAACAAACACACATAATCAAGGCCACTTTGGATATCAAGTGTATTGTTTTGCAGGGCAACAATAGAGACACTGAAAAGACATCTAGCAAAAAGGAGTAACATTGAATCAGCAACATCCTCACCTCACTTCAAGGCACCATGTTTTACACCCTTTCACTATATTCTATATATTTCTGAGGCCAATTGTCCCTAACCATCTAGCTTCAACACTGATAAAGGGGGCGGGGGCGGGAAGGGGGATATCTATAAAAAAAAGCCATCTAAAATGACAATCTAAAAAGAGTACGGAGTACCGAGAAGGGCAACAACAAGGCCGCATAAACGGCTATCCTTATAAGGTATTATATATTGTAAATTAAACATAACATATACGGGTAATCAAGACCAACTGGGATATTATAAGTTTATTCCTTAGTAGGGCAATGACAGAAATAGTACGGAGTAAACACTCTTCCAAACCTTTCTAAAAGGAGCAATATTAATCGAACAGCATTTACAACCTCACTCCAAGGCACCGGCATTCGAAAGCACTTCATTTTATTTCTAGAAAACCATAGAAGAAGCGGAGCAAGATCCCCAAGTAGAAGCATAAAGCATAATTGATTGCCTCTTGCTAACAACATAGGGGCAATCCAATCTCGACAGGGGCTAGTTTCAAACCCAACCGGACCACGGACATTAGTTCCCAGATCAATGGAACAAGCTAGTCAGGTATGACACACATAAGGATCCAGTTTGGGCAGCACAAACAGGGACAGGGGGAGGGGCATCTATCATTTTCACAATGTAGATACATGACCGCGGGTACGCAAAACATATTGTGGCCGCCTTAGCTGGCGATCTAAATATAAAGAAAATTCCATGGTATGCAGTAAGAAGTGTGGCACTGCTACTCCGTATTGTTTGCACCGCCATTGTGTACTCCGTACGCTAGATAGAATTGAGGGCTAGTGCTAGTTGCCTCTGCAGGAAGGCTATCTGTTAGTGTGTTCTAATATTGTGCGGTTGACACCTTCCCGATGCGCGAAAGCTTCATATAAATCTAGGGTTACTAGAGTGACAGTGGGACCGCTTTAATGAAAACAAATTAAAAGGCCAATCCAAGCTAATTTAGTCCCTCGTGCGCAGTGCGCAGTTGGGGACGGATAATCTACTGGGACTCAGATCTGACAGTCCCAGCGATCAAGGGGGTTGACCTTCCCGCGGCTTCCACGGATTCTGGAAATTCACACACAGACATTTCGGCGTTTGAAGTGGGCCGACATGATTTAGTGTCAAAGGTAGTGTGGTATGTTGAAAATCTAAATCTCGTGGTAATTTTGCCAACGGTCGCTAGGGAGTTCCCTAGGAAGTGCGGGATAAACATCCCTGTAATTGTGCCCAGGTGTGTTGGTCGTTGGTCGGCTTGTTTAATCTCTAGAGAAGGGGAGTTGCCTGTTAGTTGCCTGTTAGGGGGGGCAACGAGGTCGATCAAGGTGGATTTGGCCCCCCCCAACAAGCTCTCGGGTTTTTGGGAGTCAAAGGCCGAGGCAATAATCATGCTATCTTAAGGTAAAAGATAACCATTTGGAGACCGTTGACCATAGATTCGGATGTTCGAAGATCACGTTTAGGAACCACCTTCTCGAAGGCTAAAAGAACACGGTGCCTCCCGGCAGTTTGGGAAGCAAATAGTTTCCTTTCCTAAGTGGCGACATTGCGATCCTCCCCCTATAGCGGCCCTCCACGGGTAGTTGGGCCTAGATGAGGCCCACCGTGGAGCATTCCGTAGTCCCCCGAATCGACGGTGCGAGACTAGGCATTTGTGAGGGATAAAGAGAGCGTCGTCATAGGCACAACGACTGGATAAAGTGGACTGCTTTTGATAATGGGGCCAATGGCATTGTTGGCGCATAGACTCCATCGTACTACTGATCTTTGATCGGTGATTATTGGCTTGTGGTTGGTGTGCGTGGAGTAGAATGATCCACTGAGCGAATCAAAGACTCGAAAGTGAGAGAGAAAGTGGAATATGTGCTCAAAAGTAAATGTGGTATTCTGCGTACAAATCCCCGTATATTGTATGCGGTGTGTATGTTGTGTACTCCACGTCTCCTGTTTGAAAATAGTATTGTGCGGTCAAGAGAAAATATATCAAAAAAGAAAAGAAAAGGGAAGTTGACCCACTAAAGTTGAACCTTGGTTTCCTTTCGGTACGGCCCTTGGATTTGCGTACTTTATGTACCTGGAATCCCATGAGATCGGATAAGGGGTGAACGCCGAACATTGAAACAGTGGATGTAGTAAGTTGATGAGTTGAAATAGACTGGTCAATTTCCCCATCAAATTACATGTACCTACGGAGTACAGAGTAGTAGCCTTGCAGAGTCCAAATAAATATGGGATCCTCGGCCACAACGGTTGCCCCAGGGTTCGTCCATCTGACAGGTGCATTTTATCCCGCTTCCTGCAGGTAATTAAATCTCTTTCCTTCGTAATGTGTAAGAGTTGGGATCGTCTGTGTTATCGGGACCGCGTTCATTAGCTTTGAGATTAGTGGAGAAACCGGAATGACGCGGTTAAAGTCTTGTAAAGTGGCTATACCGGGCTTGGTTACTGTCATCACTTTGATTGGAGTCTCTTAGAGACCATATACTGGTAAGATGTTCTGGACTCCATAGTTTTGGTAAACACATCCGGCATCCATGGCAACAGACACACTAAGTCTTTGAGACGGGAATCTCAACAAAGAAACCCGAGTAGACAAGCGAATCCTACAATATACGCTGGTCCCAATGGGAAATTGCTGGGAAGAAACCTGTGATCTCCCAAGCATACGGGGCCCAGACCCGTGTACCTTTGAACAAAGAGAAAAGAGAACCCATCATATGCAACTCCCAGCCCACCGCGGCTTAAGTCTACCTACCTTTCTATCCCGCGAACCTTTCCGTCCGGCTGTGAACCTAGTTTACTAATTCTCTTCCACATGGCCCGGCATCTTACCCCGGTGTATGATTGGCCCCATACAAGTCGGACGATCAGTCAGAAAAGGGACAGCGAGATACCTCTCCTCTCTCCGAGCCCCCGATGCATCAGGAGACCAAGGTGGCGGAAAACAAAATGAGGCACACAGGATATCCGGTCAACCAATGTTAATCCCAGTTAAGAAGCCAACGCGAACTACTCCGTGAACTACTCCGTAAACGAGGCACTGAAACAAGGATGGCCCGTTAGAAGCCGAATAATAAGACCAGTGTTTCTACTATCCGTGCGAGAATGCAACTGGCAGAGAGTAGAAGTCCGAAGGTAGGACATGACATGAGATGTTGAGGGAAAAGGATTCTCCTTGCTGTTCTCGCCCAGTCTGCGAGCTGTATGGAGTATCTGCGTAGTACATCTTACATCTTACATTGTACATCGTACATCTGGTACATCTGGTACATCTGGTACATCTACGGAGAACAGAGTACATCTCCGCCGGGAAGTGACTCGTACAAAGACGGGGTAACCAAGGTGATCAGGATGTACTTTTGTATCGAAGTCCAGATGAGATGTCTTTGTTTGTCACTGGAGATGATTAAAGTATGTGTCCTGAAATGAAAGTTCGAGGCAGCCAATTCTAATGCTCGAGTCGAATAAATTACGGCGGCCCAACCTCTTCTGATACCAAACAACGCAGACTAGGCGTGGGCAACGGTTACAGGCTGCACACAATTGTATGCCCAACCCCCTCAACCTCCTCAATTATTAGGCGCCGTGCATCGGTCAGATGATTAATAAGGAAATATATGTGATAAACATATAGGGTATATTAGAGACGGGAATATGCAAGTATGACTGTTGATAATAGTTAATATGAAATATGAAATATAAATCCTCTGTTCTCCGTATTTAATATAATAATTGAGACTTTGTCTTTTCTTTTTTCAAAGTGTTGTTTTATCTTGAGAGAGACTTTGTATGGTAAAATTGAAAATTAAGGTACCCGTTTCCGCGGTGAGTGTCCCATTGGTTGAGAACGGATCAACCCGTTATTTGGGGTCTTAGCTGGTTTTAGCTGGTTTTGGTTTTGGTTTTTTTATGATTTTGGGGGATTTTTCTGTTTGGTTTATTTTTGTAAATTAGTTTATTTTCTTTTTTTTTTTGGGATTTTCAATACAGTAATTCGGTAATTTCTGTATTTTGAGTAATTCTAGATTCTCCATATCCAGAGATCCCCCCCTCTCTAGTATATGCGCCCATATGTGTGCGATGCGCTCTTTTATTTCTCTTTTCTCTATTATAATTCTTATACTCTGATTCTAAATCTTCTACTCTTTCCTATACATATTCCAACCTCAGATTCAAAAAAAAGTATTTCGCCACGGTGGACTGATCTGCAACGACCTAAAGTCGTTAATTTACCGTCTCCACGCCCCCGTCTAGGAGCTCAAGCTGTCACCGCGTCAGGGGCTTACCCTCGGTCCTCCGATCCCTCCAGTTTCCACCAGAACGGGTCTCCTCCTATTCTGGATTTTCCTTTTTATTGCATCGTGCCCGGTCCTCAATCCTCTCAGATCGCCCACTACATGACCACCGTCACTCCCCCTCCAACTATCTCGTCACTCCTTACTTTTCCGTCAATGGGAACCCAATCGTCTGGCTCGAACTGATACTCGGAACATGATCACCTGCGGCAATTGATACTCCCATATACATACACACTCACTCGGGAATACTGCGAAACCTTCCCCCCTCTACATAATTGTAAGAACGCCTGATCTTCCTGATCTTCCGAGAATGTCGGGAAGCTGACCTTGAACCCTCCTCAGCACCCCTCCTCCACATTCCTCTCCCGATCTGCTGGCAGACCTGAAGAGACATCAAACATGACCGTCACATATGATACACCCACCCGGGGGTCACATACCTCCATGGCAACCCTCGAGGACCGCTTCGAAGTCATCAAGGAAATTGGTGATGGAAGCTTTGGTAGTGTTGCCGTTGCACGCGTACGGACCGCCGGTGCTCATATCGCTCGCAGAGGCACTATGGTATGGAATAGCAAGATTGCGGGTGTATTGTGCTTCCACTGACTCATTGGTTAGGTTGCGATCAAAACGATGAAGAAGACATTTAGTTCCTTGGGTCCATGTCTAGACCTACGAGAAGTCATCTTCCTCCGAACATTACCCATTCACCCCCACCTCGTCCCTGCTCTCGACATCTTTCTCGACCCCCTCTCTCACAAGCTTCACATCTGTATGGAATACATGGATGGAAATTTATATCAGTTGATGAAGGCCCGTGACCACAAATACTTTGAAGGCAAGCACGTCAAGAGTATTCTTTACCAGATCTTGTCCGGTCTGGACCACATCCACGCACACCACTTCTTCCACCGGGATATTAAGCCCGAGAACATTCTCGTCTCAACCTCCGCCCCCAATGATTCCGCTTTCAGTCGCTACTCTAACCTCGTCACCCCTCCCTCTACTCCTCCTGTCTACACCGTGAAGATCGCCGACTTTGGTCTTGCTCGAGAGACCCACTCCAAACAACCATACACCACATATGTCTCCACACGCTGGTACCGGGCACCTGAAGTGCTTCTACGAGCAGGAGAGTATTCGGCCCCAGTCGATATGTGGGCAATGGGCGCTATGGCAGTTGAAATTGCCACGCTGAAGCCCCTATTCCCAGGAGGAAACGAGGTGGACCAAGTTTGGCGTGTGTGTGAGATTATGGGTAGCCCAGGGAACTGGTACAGCAAGTCGGGCGCTAAGATTGGTGGTGGTGAATGGCGCGAAGGATCACGCCTGGCTCATAAGCTCGGTTTCACATTCCCCAAGATGGCACCACATGCGATGGAATCCGTGCTCCAGCCCCCGATGTGGCCCGCGGCATTTAGTGAGTTCGTCACATGGTGTCTCATGTGGGACCCTAAGAACCGCCCAACGTCTACCCAGGCGCTTAACCACGAGTACTTCGCCGATGCGGTTGATCCGGTACGGCCCAAGTCCTCTACCTCGTCGAGACTGCTTGGCCGCAAACAGTCCGAGAAGAGCTTCAGATCACCAAATCTTACTCCTGGTGACTCTCCTACATTGTCTTCCAAGCCTTCCTGGTTCCGGAGATCATTGGTCGTTCGGTCGGACAGCCCTGTACACACAGCAGAAGACAGCCCCGCCCGGCCACCAGTTGTTACTCAAGTCACTGTGCCTGAGATCCAGCCTGTGAAGGCGCGTCCCCTGAACACCAAGCGGGCCACCTGGGCAAACGGTGCGCCGATGCCAATCCTTCCATCTATCCGCCCTGTCTCCCCTCTCTCCAACTCCGTTACAGCCCAGGCGAACGCCACTGTGGCACACAGCGAGGCTTCCAAGTCTTCCGACACCTCAGCTAGCTCAAAAATCGGCCGTCAATTGTCCCTCAACTCGCATGGCAATCACTACTCGGACCAGAATCGTCAAGAGGCTGAAAGGATGCTCAATGGTTCCGGGACCAACACTCCAACCACAAAGGAGAGTTTCTTCTCGCATCTGCGCAAGCGCGCCCGCAGACTGTCTGGTCGTAACCAAGCAGGGCCTGCTGATGACGTCGAGGCTAACGCAGGTTGCATCCCTTGGTCGAACCGTTCATCAGTGGCCCTTGATGGGCCTACTAGTGAACCAAAGCAAGGTTCCGACTTGACCGAGCTGGACAAGGCTCTTCAATGTGTCAAGTACTCATTGGACTCGTCCACACTCAGCAACGTCCCGGTGCACTTGAACAATTCCGCTGACAGCCAGACCAAGCGTCAGTCCATGCCTCAGGCCACCGGCAGCAACGCCGCTCCTATCTCTAGCCGGACTCGCCGTGCCATGCAGATGTCTACCCACCCGGTTCACCGGTACGAGACTCCTGAAGAGGAAGATGAGTTGCTTGATGAGGTATTGCACTCCGCCAGCAAGGCGGCTAGACGCCTGGCTCAGACCCAGTCAATGGCTGCCGAATCGCACAGTGGTGTTCGCCGGTCAGACAACTCGCGTGTACTGCAGAACCCCTATCCTACACCGTCACCCACGGCCAAGGACAGTGCTACGTTTGGTCAGCACTCGACACCTAGCAAGCTGAACATTCACAAGATTGATCCCGCGGCCACCAACCGCCATTGGCCCACTCCTCCTTACGAGGAGGCCGAGCTTCACAACAAGAAATCCGACTACTTCGCCCGTGGGTCCAACTACATCTAAGTGTCCCAACCACCATATTCAACATCATATCCTTTTGAGTTGCGAAAAGCACAAAAATTTGGCAAAATTGCGCAACAGCGGAACAAACACCGAGCAACCTACATAGCTCACGGCGTATGGATTCTGGTTTCTTTTTTTTCATTTCACAAGGTCTGGCCATTTGGAGGGTGTTTTATCTTTTTTTTCTCTTTCACATATGGGCATTGGGCATTCGCCGTTTTTGCAAGTTTCTCATTTCCCCACATTCATACCCCTGCAGCCCTTTTTATAGATGGATCCGGGCCTCGTTTTATTTTCCTTTTGGAGTCCTTTCGTTTCATCATTTACCAGACAGGGGCGTGATTTCTTTCCTTGACATTTGATACCACATGCGCGAGTCGCATCATACACGGCATTTCCCTCTACCTTCTCAGGTATTCCTCACCCTCTCTTCACCCGATATTTCAGATATCGAATCTGCACATTTGAACATCATTCTCGATGAATATTGCGCTCTTTTTCTTTTGTCCATATAATTTCCCCCCTTTCTCCCCCTCCCCCCGCTTGTACATTGTCGGCTACAGCCATTCCTATCTTTATTCTTCTTGTCTATCATTTTCTCACTTATTTATCCCTGCATTTGCATATTACTGTCATAGCCCTTTCTCCTGCTTTGGTTTCTTGTATTATTTCCTCCCCACCTCGGTATTCTGGCTTGGATCCAGTCCGTTTTATACTCTTGTAATATACCTCCGCCTGTGGCCGTTGTGCCATGCTCATACATACATCTTACTACATACGCATTGAATCTACTCAAGACCTCATACTGAGACCTCATACTTCTTGTTCTTCGTAAATTTTACTGCTTTAAGATTTTGATTTAGATTTGTATTGAATTAGTTAGTTAGTATGAAGCTCGTAGTGGAAGGTGATTTGCAGTACGGGAAGGTAGGACTGTTAGACCAAAGTGCTTGTCACTTTAACATTCAGATATTGGATTATACAGTAGTAGACCGGTTACTCCAGGGCTCTATCTCGAGATCATATAATGAATGTAGAAAAATCCATTCCATCTATACTTCTCGTACTCCGTCCATGGATCGATATCAACGGAACAACGATCATCCGTGGCCCATCAAGATTTCCTGATTGAGACTGCTCTGTTCGACTACCAATTTTTTTTTTTCTTCCCCTCAATTGTTCCCCAGCACAACCTCACCAGTCGAAACTAGACTGGCCTTGGCTTGAAATCCGGGCTACCAATACCTTAGCACATCCAGCTCGCGCCCCGGCAAGCACTTTTCACAAATCGCGGGCCGATAACCACGAAATCAAACCGCCAACAGCTACGAGCTTAACCTCGCGCAACCGAAGTCCAGCTCTATCTTCTAAAACAAAGTAATCCATTTCCCCGTCACATACCAACATCAAACCCGCCAAAATGTCAAGTCAAAGACAAGCCTCTTCCGCCTCTCAAGTCCCCCACCTCTCACCCGCCGAACTCTCTTACCTCTACACTTCCCTCAGCCTCCCCAAGAACCCAATCCGACCAGATGGCCGCTCACCCACACAATTCCGCCCTCTATCCGCCGAGACTACCATCCTGCCCGGCACCAACGGCAGCGCGCGCATCGGGTTCGCAGACGGCACGCAAGCGATCGTCGGCGTGAAAGCAGAAGTTGAGAAGACCGTTCTCGCAGCCGACACGCTCGACTCGCGCAGTCTAGCGCAACATGGCGACGCACTGAACCGTGAGGGCGAGCAGGGTTCTGCCGCTGTCTCGGGACAGGGCGAGTGGGTGCAGATGTCGATTGAGATCCCCGGGTTTAGGGACGATGACGCCCTGCCTGTGTTCCTGAGTGAGATGATGCGGGAGAGTCTGGTTGGTTCTGTTGCTGGTGGGAATGGGGATGCGGCGAAGGAGATGGCCGGTGGATTGAAGGGGAGACTTGTTATTAACAAGCGGTGGCATTGGCGCTTGTATATTGATGTAAGTTTTGAAGATCGCTGTTCTGTTTTTGGGTTTATGGGTTCTATTTTTGAGGGGTTCTAAGGGTGTGAAATGATCACTGCTAACATGTTATTCTATAGGTCCTGCTCCTCTCTCAACCTCTCGCATACCCCCTCCCCCTCCTCTCCCTCACAACCCACCTCGCCCTCCTCAGCACCAAGCTACCGAAACTGAAGTCCACGGGTGAAGAAGATCCCTTCTTCGACGACGACTGGGCTGCTGCGGAGTATCTCTACCCCCGCTCCAACACTTCTAAATCTCCCCTCTCTGCCGCTCCATCATACCCCGTCCGCCCACCAGTAACCCTGCTCGTGATCTCCGTCGGTGACAACGTCATCTTCGATCCTAACCGCGAAGAAATCGCCGTCGCAGACGCCGTGCTGGCTATCTCAATTACGCGCAGCAGTGACTCCGAGACTTTGAAATTGCTCTCGATCCGCTCGATCGATCCCCCCTCCCGCCTCACTCAACCTGGTATCCCCAATTCCGAAAATGTGAATATGCTCGGTGCTACTGCGGCGCCCGGCGAGGAGACTGGTGGTCAGGAGGAGGTCGAGGGTGTCTGGCGCCCCCGAAGGGGTGGTGTCAAGCGCAGTGTCATTGCACGCATGGTTAAGACTGTCCTTCGTAAGGGCGGTGTTGGCGAGGAGGTCCTCGAGGGCCTTGAGGGGGTTGAGGTGCAATGATTGTTCTTATTTTGATCCATTTCTCATGGCCATGTATGAGTAATAAAGTACAGCATTACTTTAGGTTGCGACTTTCATATCTGAGTTGATAGGTCGCTACTTCTGGAGTTTGGAGAAAAGCGTTGTCTTTTGATTAAATCGTTTCTGTTCATCGTTGATTCGATTGAAGTTGAGATAAATCCTTCTATTGTAGCTGGACTGGAAGTTCAACTAATGTAACAAAATGGATTGAACTCCATTTACACCAACGTCACTGCTGGATAGGACCCATCGATACCCACAGCCAACCACATAGACAGCATATGTAGCCTAATACCATACCTAGATATGTAGATACGTAGCTATATCACATGTACATATGAATTCACTAGTCCTGGAGCCCGATAAATCACCAAATCCCCAACCACTTCTTGACAGGTCTCTTATTCCCCTCCCAATCAACAAACTCCGTACCCTCCGCCCCCTCAACAGCGGTAGCGGCAACAGGCGACTGCAAATCAACCTCCTTACTGTCTTCGTTCTTCTTCTCCGGCTCCGGCTCCTCAAGCCCATGCGCAACACGATACTGCTTCCGCTTCTCGGCATCCTCAACGCGACGGTGTCGTTGCTCCCGCACGCGCATCGAGTTGTGTTCCACATGCATGCGCCACACAGAGAATACCTGTGAGATCGTGCCGACGGGCGAGGTCAGCAGACTCGACCAGGATGGTAGCAGGTGTGCGAATGGCGAGGTTGCTTTGAAGTTTGTTGTGAAGGTGAATCCCGCGCAGGAGATTAGGACGCTCTGTATAATTGGTTAGTTAATTGACTACTTGACGTTCCAGGGCTTTCTGGAGATAGATCAAGAACTAGGTGTCTGTTCTGTGCTAGTCGGCAAACTCACCATCGCAATCCAAATGTGGATCCACTTGCTCGTCAGGAACTTAAACATCACCGTCCCCTCCGGCGGGAACATTCCCGGGTACTGCGTCTTGCTCTGCTGCACACGCTCTTTCTCCGTCGTGCGCGGGCCATACTCGAATGGTTGGCCTGGGGGTGCGTTCTTCGGAGATGGAGTCGTGAGACGCTGGGGGTGAGAAGGCGGGCGGAATCTGTCGGGCTTTGCGAGGACGCGGGGCTTGGAATTGGCATTGGTGTTGCTCTTGCTGGCTTTCTTCAACACGGCGCTGGTTGAGGTGAAGCTGCGTCGCGCGCTTTGGCGTTGGAGGGCGCGCAGGGTCAATGCTGAGGGTGGGCCTCGTGGGAGGAGGAAACCGGGGATTGGAGTTGGCATTTTTTGGAGGGGATTTCTTTCCTGCCCTTTTGATCGTGTGGAGGGGTTAGATGGTCCCTTGTTGACTTATTTAGATGTGGAACCGTAGATGCAATTTTTGGAGAAGGTTTTATATCACGTGACTTTATCGGGACATCGGATGCCGATTGAGTCGAGATGCTCTCGGTTTAACCGCATATCCCTAACTATTTCGGGGAGGAAAAAAATCATCAGACCACTTGACCTTGGGAAATATTCACGTGTTTTGTCCATTATTTCCCGTGTTTCCCACCAATTGAAATCGTCGGGAATAGCTCTAAGCTGTACAGAGTACTCCGCAGTCACAGCCGTTTCTTAACTACATAAACCAAAATGAAAGGTCATTGTCCCAATCTACTGCAACCTCGGCAACAGGCTAATTGCATTCGCCGAGAATGAATCGAAAATAAACCGTTTCTGCCTCAGGATCCACACATCGGACCACCGGGGGGATCAGCTCGGGCGAATGAGAACCCTGCCATTTCGAAGCCGCGGTGGATCGGGAAGTTGCTCCAGTTCTCCAGGGGGGTAAGGAAGGGGGTAAACGCGCGTGAGATATGAGCCCGGTCGCCATAGGCATCCAGATAGGAATTGAATGTTTCAGTTTGTAAAGCTCCATGAAGCTTGCACACAAACCAAGTGAGTTAGTCAGGAACTATGTTCTGAGCTACCCAGGTGATGATGAGTTATGAGATCATGGGGGCGGAAGATAGAAAGTAGAGGATACACGTTGGTTCTTTGCCACAGGTAAGTGAGTAGTTATCCCCAGCATATCTCAATAAATAAGTCAAGACAAAGCAAAAGTGTAAGTCGTCAGTGTACAACAGCCACACCGAAGTTCCCGGTTGCGCCCGTTCACCTGAATCATCTGACTTCTGATTGGCGGAGCGGCAGATTACGAGAGCGTGTCGGGGCCAAGTACAAATAACCAGATTTTCTTTTCTCCCCTTCTCAGTTTTTTGTCTGTACAGTACAGTGTCATAATAACCTCTTTTTTTTATTATTCTTTCATAATACTTCACAATGCCTCCCAAGAAGCAAGAATCTTTCGCTCCTGGTAAGCTATCTACCTTCCCCCATTGAGCTGAAAGGTTGGGGAGGCGCCATGGAGGTTGAAGGAAGGAAGGGTATCCCAACTCCTAAAATGGCAACACAATGGCAACACTGTTTGTTTGCTTGGGACGACGATTGACAATACTTCCTCGCCTTTACTACCATTGGCGCCTCATCAACCTACCTACCTCTCAATTGCGGATCACCGCAACCTTTCCTAAAATACCACGCATCAATTATTCAACATGACTACTTTCGATGTGTTCTGCACCTTGGCGATCCTCGAAATGCGCGAGGCCGAGCGTGCAGAAGCTTCCCTCATCGAAGAAGCCGAAAAAGAAGCCGACAGGATCGCTAATCTCACCTTCTCTCCAGGTGACGCCGCCAAGGGTGCTAAGCTCTTCCAGGTGAGTTCTTTCTCCCTTCACGCGCATACAAAGGGAACATGAAACTAACAGCTCATTTTTTCAGACCCGTTGCGCCCAGTGCCACACCACCGAGGCCGGCGGTGCCCACAAGGTCGGCCCCAACCTCCACGGTCTCTTCGGCCGTAAGACTGGCTCCTCCGAGGGCTACGCCTACACCGACGCCAACAAGCAGGCCGGTGTTGAGTGGAACGAGGACACTCTGGTAAGTGCCCAACTGCCACTTTCAGCTCAGCTCCGATCGGCTGCTAACGATGTCTCCATAGTTCTCCTACCTCGAGAACCCCAAGAAGTTCATCCCCGGTACCAAGATGGCCTTCGGTGGTCTCAAGAAGACCAAGGAGCGCAACGACCTCATCACGTACGTTACCCGCGAACCCACATCCCCCCTGACCACTCAACTAACAACCACATAGCTTCCTCAAGGATAACACCGCATAAACGACCTGATGTTCTTTTTTATTCCCCGGATTTTTTTCTGTTTCTCCCCATAGAAGTCTGGGATTATGGCGCCATGGGCTGATTACCGGGTCTCCCAAAGGACCGGGCCTGTATTTTTATTACAATTTCCATGACCCAAAATAGATTTGATCTTCTCCTCTTCTTCATTTTGGTTTGATATTTGATATTTGATAGAACAAACGCGACTGCAAACGGAGGGTTATGCACGCTTATTCCAAAGTGTTTGAGATTCTTCGGATGATCAAGGAGGTCTGTCTTATGATTGGTTGATGGTCCTAGCTGTATCGATTGGGCAAACATGGGCGGTCAGGCACGGAGATACTTGACAGATACTTGATGAGGACCTTGGTGGTCACTGCAGGGACTATACAAACCGGAAGTACTCATGCAGTACCATCATTGTACATCTTCCGGTATCTGATGTGTACACGCCGTGTTGGCTTCGAGTCTCAGCACATGACCAGCAGGGGTCAGGCTGATTGGCCCAACCTCCTCGACTTGGATACAAGTGAGGGGACGCATGCCTTCTCGTCTTCTCATTCCTGATTCCTCCATTGCTCAAGGCGATTCGATCCCAGTTCCATATTAATCTCCCAGCGTGTTTCCCTGATCGCAATCTTGTCCAACATCAACTATCGAATGTGCCTATCTCAGACATATCCTGTGTTGCACTTTAGAATCCAATACCTGCCTTGTCGCATCGCATCGCATCATACCTTATCGCATCTTTGGCGTGGGGTTGATTGCTCAGATATCTTCTGTAACGGCTAGCGCAGGGAGACATCGTCCCAGCGCATATACTAACCACCCTAGTTTTACCTAAGGAGTCAAACCGGTTCATCCGCAAGTGATCGCCACTCATAGGCATTGATCTGCGCTTCGTCGCTGAGAACTGCAGTGCCTCTTCTTCCGAGGCGCGACTATCGCGATACGCCGTCCGGGATGCTGGACGAGTTAGACAACGTCTTCGACGACCATCCATCCCTGGACGCGTCGCTCGAAGACTTCGAGAACAATACCAACCCCCACAGGTCCCCAATGTTCGCGCTGCCATCCCAACACTCCGGATTCCGGTCTGAAGACTCAGATGGGGAAGATGGAGAGATCGAGGACCCGGCCCAGGAGCGCTGGTCGCCCCCAGGCTTCCATCCACCCGAATACGTCCAGGGCAGTGGATGGTACCGCCACCAGCCCTATCTGCGCAAGGATAACCCTACGACGGATCGCTTGCAGCTCAAGCCCACAATCGGGCTCAGCGTCTCTCCGTCCCAGTCGCGTGAGCCCAGTCCACAGTATGAGGATGCGCTCGAGGGTCCCACGAAGAGTAGACAGGTCGATCGCGCTACCCCGGGCGACATCTCTGTCGCGGCTAATGTGCCTCTACCGGCGGGTGCAGATACCCCCCTCCACGGACGATCCCCAAGTCCGCCTCCGGCTCCGACTACAGGGCGCACACCACGCCACAGTCCCGAGGACGACGGGGTGGGCTTTGGCGCGGAGAATCTGAGCAACTGTAGGCCCTGTCTGATCTGGTTTCAGTTGCAGGCGCGGGTATACTAACGATTGTTTGTGAATGAATAAAGACATTCGCTTTGCAGTACGTGCAGAAGTCCAGCACCGAGAACCCATTGCCGCGTTGTTTGGCTATCTGCGCTCAAAGTTCGAGCGCATGACCAGCTCCAAGTCTAACACCACCTTGTCTATCATAATCCTCCTCCTTTCAGTCGCGTTCATGCGCGCCCTAGTCCTCCCAGGCCTCCCACAGTCGATCCCCGATCTAGTAAAGCTATCCGGCTTCGCGCGCTCCTTCGAACCACTGATATACTATTCAGAGAATGGTGTTCAGCAAATCGGCACCCTGCAAGAAACCGGCGTCGCAGTCTGGGACTTGAGCGAGTCCGTCCGCGGCACCAACATGACCAGCGCGCCCATAATCGTGCGCCAATTAGACGAGCTCTCCGACTCCCTCAAGTCCCTCTCCCTCGAGCTAACCCGCTTCTTCGCAAACGTCGACTCAGACATCGACTCCATCCTAATAGTAATGGACTGGGCCAAGCGCGAGCTCGAAACTCTCTCCGCCCAGCCCCCAAGCACCCTCCCCACAATAGTCTTCGACAACATGCACAACATGCTCTCGCGGCTCGGCGCGCTCGAACGCTCAGCCCAAGTTTCCGACAACGGCGTCTCCGCAACCTCAACAACCACAACGCCCCTTGGTCACCTCGTAATGGCTGTCTTCGGGCCAACCTCTGCGCAGCGCACACGCACAACCCTAACCCGCACATTCACGGAGTTCCTTTCTGTCCTCGAAGAATCAATAAACAGCGAACTCACCCACTCAACCGCCCTCTTCGCGCTCTTCGAGTCCATCGACCGCCAATTCCTCAATCTCCAGCGCACGGTCGTCCGCGAATCAGACGCCCAGGAACGCGCAGAGGGCGAGATGCTCTCTTCCCTATGGACGCGCGTGCTGGGCCCCGACGCCGTGGCCGTTCGCAAATATGAGAAGAACAAGAAACTCCTCGCGAATGTGCGCAGTCGCACTGTTGCCAACAAACATCTCCTCGTTGACCACCGCGGCCGACTTCTCACGCTGAAGGTTAATCTTGAGACGCTGCGCAGGAAGCTGGTTAGCCCGCTTGTGCGCCGGAATGACTCAGTCAGCTTCGTCGGGTCTGTCGATGGGGGCGGAGGGAGTGGGAATGGGAATTCTGGTTCTCCGGGCCGAATGCTTGGACCCGTTGAAGCTGTTATCGATGGACAGATTCGCGGGTTGGAGGGGACGTATGATTACCTGCGGACTGTTCGGGAGAGACAGAAAGCGAAGCTTATGGAGCTTGTTTATGGGGCAGGGAGGAAGACCAGTCGGGCTATGATTGATGGGCTGGAAGGGAGTGATGATGATGAGTGAAGGCTTGAGAGTCTTGATCTTATTGTCTTGTTTCTTCCTTTTGGCCTCATTTCTTGTCTTGGCATAGCATCCTTTGGTTGGGTTCTTTTGTCTCTCCTCTTTTTGTCTCTCCTTTCTGGCGTTCTAGGGCATATGTGGCAGGGCATCCGCGGCTGCGGGCTTTTTCGTGGGAATTGGTGGCTTACCTGCTGTGCCTCCTTGAATGACTGCTTTTGTTGCGTCTTTTTGCGCTTGGTTTCGTGGCGAATAGGTTTTGCGAGGAAAAGGGATAGAAATATGGGGCGCCAGCTGGTTTGATTTCACTTCATGGCGCCGTGCAGTTATGGGGTTCTTTTGTGGTTGTATGAATGAATCTTTTTGCTGTTCATAGTCATTGTTCTTATGCATCTTTCATATATAAGTCCCTGATTATACATAGACAAGTCCTCTGCATGGTTTATGCTTCATACATTATATTGTCGGGGAGTAAGCTGAGAATACCTGCTTTCTATATATGGCTAATGATCATCCTCCTAGGTATAATACCTAGAAGGAAGATATGTATATTAACAAGTCACGTTAAAAAATATCCAAAAGGCACCCAGAAAGAGCATCCAAAAAGTATCCAACGGATACACCAGATTGTTATCTTACATATAACGTCCCTAATATCATCTTGAGCCGGATAAATTGGATATCAAAATCCTATGTCGATAAAGTACATGGCCGACTACTCTTGTTTCCTACACTTCCAGGCCATTATCTTTGTCTCAGGGTGCCACTGGACCAAAGGCGCTTTGTCGAACAGGCTTTTCAGGTCTTTCCTTTCCTTTCCTCCTCGCCTGTGAGGTCTGGCGTCCAGCTAAGAAGGTGCTTTTTGCAGAATTTGGAGCCCTCCCACACAGTGCTGATATAGTGCTTGTAGGCGTAAAATCTCTGGTTGGCATCTGCTTCCAGAAAATTGCGCCTCAAAAGCTCGTTGAACAGGAAACGCCCATTTCAGGGTGCGCATCGGGTTAATGCGCTATATACACCTGGCTGGCAGTGTTCCTATATATATATATATATATATATGTATGTATGTATTGCAACTGATCATCAGTCATACCGGCTTGGTTGGGCCATCCCACCTGACAAGTCTGACCCGCATGCTTCAAATTGACAACATGCTTCAAGAGTGCATATCCCTCCGGATGCGACTTGCCAGACTTAGGAGATACCGGAGAATCTTTCGGGAGTTGAGTGCCGGAGGCGAATTTCCCTGATATATCGGACTTTGCCTTGGAAGGATGGCGTGCACCAACGTAATATCCTGGATTCTCTGCGTCTGTTCGTCTGTTAAACGATTCGAGAGAAAAACCACAAGCCGCGGGAAATACCGCCTCCTTGACGATCGTAGCTGCTTTTGACAAGCATGGCTGATCCGGATGCCAAAGGAACTCTCTTGGGCCCTCGGGACGGGAATCATGATCGTAATCACCCGGTAAAGGAGTCCCTGTTTTGCAGGTTGTATCAGCACATTTGATTATATAGCCGGGTGTTTTGCCTTCTTGCTATATAAGCACATATATCGCGTAAGCGCATCTGAGTCATGACTGGTGGGACCGGCTGCGATATACCCCAGCCGTGGATAACACCAAATTCGCACTGATCTGACGCCTTTCAGCGGTGGAATGAGATAGACCAGGACTCGCATCTGGTCCCCCCGAGATGTGCATCCCATAGGCGGTACTTTGCCCAGAAACTGATGAGGTCTGTTTTGCCGGTTGTATCGGCACATTCGATTCTATAGCCGGGTATTTTAGTAGATGGATCAAGCTTCTCTCGGATCGAGGTCGGCAAGTTCGATGCACATGTGGTGATGATCACTTCCCACCGCGTTTCAGGCGGATTTGATTGCGTCCTCCGCATATCCCCTCATGGGTGGGCGTACTGGCGTATGAGGAGATTTCAATACATTTTCACAAACGAGGCTGAGGAGAGGACTGCTATGGTGTTCTTGGTGCTCTCATCCATCTTCAGGGTAAGATGTCCCAACTTGGCAGCATGTGCGCGCCCGGTTAGCGGGATTCCTCCGCGAGTAACGAGAACCTCCGACGAGCCGTATGCGTATACTATTGTTGCTGGGTCTTCTGGGGTTCGTGCTGCGCGGATGTGACCATTGCGGTCAAAATCAACAGGCCAGCGGCTGGCTCTTGCGGTGGCTTGGAGGTTGACCAGTCTGGATGTCTTCATCCAGACCTTCTGTGGTGGAGGGCGCTTCTGTTACCTGACCAGCAACAGCCTCCACATCCTCCTCCAAGGATCCTCGTACAAACAGCTGGTTAGAGAGCTCCGTGTTTCGCTGGATCAGCTCATTAATCATGCGCTGCTGCTGTAAGGTCGCCTGCTGGAGGTCTTGGAACGCTCTTGCGGCCGCCGCCTCGCCGCGAAAATTATATTGACAGGCCAGCGGCTGGCTCTTGCGGTGGCTTGGAGGTATTTGGTTGCCATGTAGACTCCTTCGTCGGTCAAGTTTTTCCCGTTGGGATGTGGTATTCAAAGGCCGTTATCGGGTGCTGCCTCTGCGTTGCTCCCATGGGACGAGCCCTATGCTCTGGTCATGATGAAAGATGGATGAGAGCCCATATTGTCATGTATCATGAAGCCTCCGGTTCCTTGTGATTCACAATACCATAGGGGCCCCCAGTCTTTGACGGCGGATCGTAACGGGGGCATTTGCATTTTACCCGCCAGCTGCCGGGCAGCTTCGATCGAGTGTAGCTCAACCATCCACAGTTTCTTGCGGATTTCAACATGCTTAGGCCCCGAAAGGTCCGGTTCGGGGAGTACCTTGAGGGCATTACCCATTCCGGTCACGGCTGCGAGGAAGGAATCTTCAGTTGGGCTGAAACTAGTCGGCTTCAGTACCCACGTGCCACTCGTGAACCGTTGCAGGGCGGCATATTCTAGCAGACCCGTTTTCGTAGCTTGCTTTGGCGGCTTCGTCTGTTGGATCTTTGCACCGGAAGCAGGATGAGCGCCCGGGACCACCGAAACAGAACTAGCCCTGGGTTGATGGTGTTTGGCTGTTTCATCGTCATTCATGGACAACCGGATCATAATGCTAGGATGGCAAGGGCATGGATATTTCCTAGGTTATCCCGGTGGGTGTCCTGTGGAGAGATAGAGCGAAGGGGCCATCGGGATGGCGACCAAATTTTGACATCGGAGTTGGGTTGGATGTCCCCAAAGTAATGTTTCGAATAATCTTCGAGGTCATCCTCGAGCATCAACTGCACAGCCCCAGCAAGCTTGTCTTGGTTAGCTTTATCCAAGTCTGTTAAAAGAACAAGTGGCCATGGATAGGCCTCTTCGATAGGTCATGGTGATGTTTAGATGTTTTTTTTTTTTGGAGTGCGATGAGGAAAGCAAGAAAGCAAGAAAGAAAGGTCTTTTGTACTTACAATGCCCCTCATCCACATGAGATAGAATTCGAGAAACAAACAAAATGAGTACACTGTAGTCGTTAGATTCTCTAGTAGCCACAGCTTAACACGCCATGGATGCATGTGTACTCACATTTATATCTATTTTATATAAGGTGGATTCGAGGCAATGAGCGAAGGGGCGAGAAACGATACTCATGACCATATATATAGTGAGGCATGACAGGCCTTTGTAAGGAACATAGTCTATTCTATCGCTGCTTGGGCTGATTGTTTATATGAAGAAGAGAAGAGCGAACGAGAAAGAGGGGGAGAGGGATGTATATATAGGCTGTATGGCAGCGAGACAGCAAACAAAGACCTGAAGAATACTACGTGATCACAGCACTTCAAAGACTTAGGCGCATATTTCTCACTACTAACACAACATATCAGAAAGGCTTCCGAAAGGACATCTAAAGGAAATCTAAAAAGGCCAACGAAAAGACTGGACAAGGCCCCATAAGGCGCCGACTATTCTTGTCTTCTATACTCCCGGCGAGTGTAAATGCTAGATTTCCTTTTTTCCAAAAATCATTCAGTAGAATATAGTTCAATCTTGACCTATTCTGGAGGGTCGAGCTTCCAACAGTTGCGCCATTATCATCTCGGGGAATTCCACGTCCCGTTCGGGAAATGGATGGGCCCCGATCCCTGCAGGAACGGGCCGAGATGCCCATTCAGAGTTGATAATCGGTGTTCGGAGGTTTGGGACTCCGGTTTGCCGCCTACACAGGATGATATCTATGGATATCTATGGAGAATGTATACGAATAGTGACCAGGATGGCATGGGGCTTGCTGACAACACGATGCCCAGGTAGATATTGTCCCGACTACCTATTTATACTTCACCACATTTCCACCCTCCATACTTCTTGCCTCCAGCTCTGTTTTCACATTTTTACTTACTGGCTTCCATCAAGATCTCAGCCATTCCCATTGACGGGACTAGTTACACGCTGACTCTCACGCACAACACACACTGCAGACCAAGCGACATAGAGACAAACAGAGCCGAACTTTTGAGGCAATGGCACCACCGTCGCCCTCATACACTAAGGTCACCCACTCCGCCACATATGATGGCATCAATCCGACTCAGCCCGGCCTCTCCTCTGCGGGCAAGGTGGTGTTGATCACTGGCGCATCTGGCGGCATCGGCCGGGCCACAGCCTCATCCTTTGCTGCATCAGGCCCCCGAGCCCTCATCCTTCTCGGTCGACGCGCCGACGCCTTGGCGGAAACTGCCAACACTGTACGCGCCAGGCACGCAGAGGTGCTTATCCAAACCCACGAGGCTGAGCTATGTGATGCTGCGAGCGTCCGCAAGGCTATGAACAAGGTGGCTGCCGAGTTTGGCGGCATCGACACTGTCATCCACTGCGCTGGCGTGCTGGCCCCCATTGTTCCGCTTCTGGAAGCCGACCCGGCTACTTTTCTGGACGGTTATAAGACTACCGTCGTCGGTTCGTTGGTGACCGCACAGGCTGTAGTCTTGGCAAACAAGAAAGTAAGCCCCGACGAGGACAAACCAGTCACATTGGTCAATCTCACGACGGCGGGTATCATATTTCCCCCGTTCGCCGGCATGGGCGCCTATGTGAGCAGTAAGATGGCTACTGTCAAGATCCTACAGTCCTTCGCTGTCGAGAACCCGCAAGTGCGGCTTCACAATGTGCATCCCGGATTCCTCCAAACAGCTATGTCTGCTAAGCTGTCAGAGTCAATCAAATTACCGTTTGCCTTTGATGATAGTAAGTATAACTGATATTGTCCTTCATGGCTACTCCCTCTTTATATCCAGGGAACTAACAATTATTCTTTGGCAGTCTCCCTTCCCGCCGACTTCCTTGTTTGGATTGTATCCCTCGATGCAGAATTCCTTAAAAACAAGATAGTCTTCGCTTCCTGGGATATCGATGAGCTCAAGGCTCGCAAGGAGGAGATTGTCGGTGGCCCGCCGGGAGCTGGTGAGCTCTGGCTCGGCTACCAAGGATTTCCGCGATTTGTGGGCGGCCAGCCTTTGCCAGACGCTCAGTAGGCGAGCGTCCCCTTCTATGAGCAGCCGCCATCCCAGGATGAAGGGGCTGCACACCCACCAGTCTATTAAAGAAGTACATATGCCATTCACATAGTCGAGTGCTAGCATAAGGACACCAATGAAAGGAATTCTAGAATTATGTTGTTCAGGGAATGGTAGCTGTGAAGTACTCCTATATAACTCTAAATATATATGCAACATCAAAATATCAATTTTTGTAATATCCCGACTTCCGCCGATTAGATCTCATTTAAAATTGGAATATATACTTATATAGCTACTATAGTTTGATATTCTAAGTTTGAACTTTATACGATTAGTGGGAGGTCGTAATACAGCAGTTATAGAGGCCGATTTGTTAGTACCGATGGGCTTTGCGGAGGTCTAGTCATGGCGTTGCTTTTGTCTGGAGTTACTTAATTGGGCCCTTTGCCGCAATTTTGACCTGAGCCCCTTAGAGATATGCGCTAATGCACAAGACATAATGCGACATGTGACTAGTCAATCCTTAACCGCGTCCTACTTGAGCCTACGGGATCCCAAACTAGCAAGTTCGGACAACACCCTTCTCTCCATAAAGGTCATATGAACTCGTGTCGGTCTTTTTGGCTTGTGCAGATAATGACGCGGAATCTTCCTAATATGCTCATGCATCCCTTCAAGGCGCTTCGCCAGTCGTCCTGGGCATTTTCGTCCGCCCTTCTATCCCGAATCGACCCGTCCTTGCTGGTTGAAGAGGAGAACTGTCCCTACTACGAACCAGCTTATTTTTATCCGGCGCGGATTGGTGAAATACTTAATGACCGGTATCAAATCGCGACCAAGCTTGGCCACGGAAGCAGATCGAGTGTGTGGCTTGCAAGGGACCTTCACCAGTTCGTATTGGCCTAATCATATTTCAAGGTACATATTAACAGTTTAGGTGGCGCTGGTCAAACGAGCGATATATGGCTCTTAAAATTAATTCCAATAATTCCCACACGCGGAAAACTGCTAGTGGCGTTGAGCTGGAGGTTCTGCGATATATAATAAGAGCGAACCGTCAACATAAGGGCTGGCGTTTCGTTCGAAAGTTACTTGACTCGTTTTCTGTCCAGGGAATTTCAGGGAGTCATGTATGTCTCGTCTTCGAACCTTTACGTGAGTCACTGGGAAAATATTGCCAACGATGGGAAGATGGTATGATGCCACCGGAGATTTTCAAAATAATCCTCCAAGAAATACTCCAAGCGCTTGATTATCTCCACACTGAATGTCATATCATTCATACCGGTAACAATTCTTATTTGTGTTCGTTAACAATATAATTCTAATTCAGAAGCAACAGACTTAAAACCGGATAACATCATAGTACGACTGGAAGATCGTGAGCTCTTATCCCAGGATGCTCGAGATGAGTTTGAAAACCCACTGCCTCAGAAGCATTGCAATGATGAACGCATCATCTATCTATCCCGTAAGAACTATGGACCGCTAAAGGACATCATCGGACTGATTGAAGTCGTCGACTTTGACCTAGCAGTCCAAGGTGATATTCTTCAGGATGGCTGTATCCAGGCGGAGGTATACCGTACGCCAGAGGTCATCCTTGACAGAGGGTATACGTATAGTGCTGATTTATGGAGCCTAGGAGTTATAGTACACAGTATCCCCCCAATACTAGCGCAGACAACTAACCGTTAAATAAAGCTATAGGATTTTCTAGAAGGACGAACACTGTTTGAATCAGTTGATCCACGCACCGTTGAAGACTACGACGACGAAACGCATCTTTCGTATATAACGTCGCTTTTGGGTCCTGCCCCTAAAGACTTTGTTCGCCGCGGCAAGAGGACATCGATGTTCTATACAGCTGCTGGTAAGTGAGTCTTTCAATTAAATATCTTATATATTACTAACACTATATCTCAGGAACACTCAAAAAGGAAGACCTTGTCCCTAGTAACTTTAGCTTTGAAAGCACCGTCTCCAAGTTTAATGGGGAAGAAAAGAGGATGTTTATTAGCTTCGTCAACCGGATGATCAAATGGAAACCCGAAGAGCGAAGTACGGCGAAGGAGCTACTGCAGGATCCATGGCTTCACAACGACTATCCGCAAATATAAGGCTGTCTTCCATCTTTGTTCAGCGATTATTCCGTCAACCCCGGCGATGGTAAGCTAATAGCTGGGGGGCGTTGTTAGGGAATTAGTCGGACGATGCATATATCTGATGTATAGTTCCGAGTAATCAATCTACCCTACCATTCCTACACCTTCCAAATAGGGCTGACACTCGTTATTACAGTAAGAGAAATTGCAATAGCGGTGAGATCTGTTCTGCATAGACCTCTGCATAGCCCATAAATGGGCCCAGACCCCCGGCCCAAAGCCCGGCCCAACCCACAGCCCATTAATGGGGGCCCATCAAAGCCCATCAAAAGCCCATTTCTGTGCACAAATACAGTCTTAGCATATATAAAGTAGCCGATTAATGGCTGTATTTTACGCATATACCAACCTATATCTTCAGTAATATTATATTATCATAGTAAGAAGTAGGAATTGAGTAGATATTATACTGATTTTAGCATTATAATGCTAGATTTCATACAAAATTCCATACAAAATCACACCAAAAAGATCCAATTTGACCATAAATTCGTACCTAGGAGGAATTACTAAGTATCAGTATAAAGAGATATATATTATCTATAGAGGATTGATACTACTTTCTCTAGTCAATTGTAATAATACTTACAGTACCTCTACTTACTATATAAATCCCTAACGAAAATAAGTACCTAATAGTAATTTTAATACCTAAAAAAAACTAGGGAAAATGCTTTAATTATACAGCTGCGATAAATTGGCATATTGTATTATTTGGTTAATGATGGGGGCCTATTATAGGCCCAAATGGGCCCCGTGGGCTTGGAGGATAGGCCCATAGCCCACCGATAGGCTCGAAGGATGGGCCCAAAGCCCAACCCATATTCCTTGTCGGTATCCAAGGCTCTGCCATCCGATGTTTCGGTCTTTTATTAATCCGTCACCGAGGCTCTTGACCGCTCAAACTCCAGGGCAAGTCATATAAAGAGGCGCGATAGTCATTCCTCGCCTTGTCATCATCCCTCGCAAATATGGACTCCCATCCTGCCAGAATAATAATTTATGCTTGCGTAACCGACATAGATGGTTGCCCTCAGAGGCGTCATGTCAAAATTGGGGAAGATTTTTGTACAGCTATATTGAATCGTGCATTCAGTCCTACTCTTCACCCAGCGGGCTACGACCACATCCATATTCCCGCAGATTTCGATTCAGAGAAGCCTCTTAAACGATGGTTTATTCTTGATTTGGATGTCATTCAACAACTCGGCAAGGAAGATGTTCTACAACTTCCCCATCAGGTATACCTTGCTAGTCAACAGAACGGCAAATTGTGAGGCGCCTAGTCTAATTCTTTGTTCTTGGTACCGCATTCTGATTAGACAGGACCTTTATTCCTCGCAATCAATGGACCGAAAAAGCAAAGGACAGAGCTATTTCATACGCTTGGGGGGGTAAAGAGGAGCAAAAGATTGTTGAAAGCATGCGGGAGAATATCAACACCGAGAAGGTATAATTGAATGGGCCTAGTACATTGCTTATGATCTTCAGGGTGTCTCCGGTGGTGTTACCCCCTTGCAAGCAGGGCAGTCTTCGTTGTCCTGATCCTCTTGCCAGTCGTGGACGTCTTCACGCTGATGAGGAGGACAGGTCACCTGGCGTTGAATGGCAGGCGGACATCTCGCGATATAAACTGTTGCCTCATGGCCGCACAATCCAAAGATACCTCGCACATTCTCACACATCTAATATGTTTAGCATTGCCCTATATCTTTTGCTGAATTGTTCTTACTGCTGTGTTTTTCGAGATTTGAAGTCGTGATAACTATTCTGCTTTTAGTTAGTAAATTAGGCCGCGGTTGTTTTCATTTATTCAATACGTAAGACGTACTTACGAATAATCGTTGAATTGTAAAGTCTTCTTGTAGTGAACTATGGAGGGGAAAAAGCAGAGGAGGAATCGTTATTCATTAGAAACTAGAAATCCAGGGTTTATATCCCCTGTCAACAAAGGATCATAAACAAAGAAACATCCAAGCAAAGGCTCAGCCTGACAAACAAGCAAACATGAAGTACATACATGTATGGGGGACACTCCAACAAGTCTTGATATTTGTTTTGCTGATGCTTCCATGTATCGCTAGTATTACTTAGGCCTTGGTCGGAGTGGAGAGGAGCTTAATAAATAGGGGGCAGATGGCCGAGCTTACGTTCTAAGTGATCACCTCTCAGTAAAAGTTGGTAGATTTGCGATAGACCAAGTTAAAAACGCTAGTGTACCTCTATCACTTTTCCAAATAGGCGTGGCCTATGAGGCCTTGACGTTACGCGCTTATGCAGCTGTCTCCACTTCGCAATCAAAGGAACCGAACCTTTGGCATGTTACGAGGGGCTGACCTTTGCACGGACTACGTTTCAGATTGGGGCACGGTACAAAGCGGGTGCGACTTTTGGAGCTTATGCTTGCAGATAGACTAGCTTGGTTAGGCATCTGTATTACTATATCTTGGCTTTTTTTCAAGAAGATGATGAAATTGGGAGACCTGTTGGACTTTGCTATGAATCCAAGCACAGCTTGAAACGCTATGGGTGACTATATCTACTTGATATAAGGTGGATCGGTCCGAGAACACCCACACTCGGAGACACCCAGCGTGGGGCGCGAGTTATGCCAATAGATAGCTTTACTCCAACTTTACAACTCTTTCAACTGTCTCGCCATGTTGAAAGCCTCACAGTCCATAGGCAAACAAAGATCGTGGAATACCTCTTCTAGTAGACCTATAGTTGCGGTATTATTCCAAGCAATTGACCCTCCTATAATCAATGGAGTCCGCAAACCCCGCAAACCAGGCGGTAAGATACCCCAAAACAATTCCCTGGACGATAATTGCTAATGTTAACCCATCACAGGATATCAGGATTCAGGCGCAGATATTGTATATACATTACGTTCCAAGGGAATCGAGGTCATCACGCCCCAGCCCTCCCCTTCCACTGCCCAGCATGAGGGTTGGTGTTTCCCGGATTCGGAAGAAGGGATATATTCCGCAGTAACCCAGGGCGCCACACATCTGTGGGCAAATACGATTGTGTTTTCTTCCCATCCTCTCCAAACAGCATCCTGTCTGGATATTTATGCTCCGACTCTACGGGTCGTAGGCCAACCGCCGGGTCTGGTGGAGAGGTTCGATGACAAGATGTACCTGAACGATAAACTGCGTCAGCGAGGGAGGTTTACCTTGCCTCAATCGTGGGTTGTGAATGAGGGGGATGACTTAAATGTCCTACTTCAGTCAATCCCGAACTACCCTGTTGTCGGGAAACCGGTCCGTGGTCGCGGGAGCCATGGAGTGCAAGTCTGCCATACTCCTTCTGAGCTGAAAAGCCATATCGAATCCCTGTTCAGAGAATCACCCGTGGTCCTGCTAGAGGAATTTCTATCTGGTGAGGAAGCCACAATCACCGTGATGCCCCCATCCCTCGACCGAGCGGGGTATTGGAGCATGCCTCCCGTGGCCCGTTTCAACCACGACCAAGGTATCGCGCCGTATAATGGCACCGTAGCTGTTACTGCTAATTCTCGCGTTGTCACCAAGGAAGAGATGTGGGATCGATCTTATGAGGAGGTGATGTGTCAATGCGAAGAGGTGGCAAGTCTCATCAAGGCAACGGCTCCTATCCGCATTGACGTCCGACGATTCCGACACGGGTCGGAGTTTGCTATTTTTGATGTCAATATGAAACCCGTATGTGTCTCTATTTGGATAGTGACTGCGATGCTTATGCTGACCTCGACCGGCAGAACATGACTGGTCCTGGTCGACCTGGTCGCGAGGATCAGGCGAGTCTGACAGCCATGGCAGCGGCTGGGTGTGGGTGGGATTATCCTACACTATTGCAAAATATGTTGCATGGAGCTTCGATGCTGGAGACATTCCGTCAATATCGCGCTCCTTTATAAGTATGCGATGTTGACGGGTTAGAACAGAGGTCCTAGGCCCGAGACTGGCTTTTCGAAGAAACATGTCAAGAAAATGAAGAGACTCATACATTGACCTCGCATAATGTCAATATGAAACAGCTCAAATCACACATAGGCCATAGCTCTTTTTCTGCTTTGCCATCTCAACAAAATTAAACCTATATCCCATCTTCCAAAGTCAGGCCAGTTCATCGCCACAACCTCTATATCAGTATCTTGGTGACACTGCCAGAGCATAAAATCACTCAAACGGTAGACCCCCGACGTACGTATCAGAAGATCCAGCGGCGGAAACCCCATGAACATATTCTCTGTCAAAGACCTGGCTGTTATCTTGCTAGGGAAACCAGAGACAGCAACAGTCTCCCTGATAGCGGAAGCAATCTCATCCCTGCCAGTATAAGCGACACATATATTCACAATCTTGCCGCGGTTATTTTTTGTAGCATTCATAGTCTTGGAAACAGCCCTTAAAACGTGGTCTTCTAGCAATTCCAAGCGACCCAATACCCGGATTCTAAGATTGTGTTTCTTCACCAATGGGTCATTCTCGCCCATTTCTCCAAGTGACCCTTCTAGCAACTTCATAAGCATATCAACCTGCTCTTTAGGTCTGTTGAAGTTTTCAAGGCTGAAGGCGTACAGGGATACAACATTGACTCCGCAATCGAAGCATGTATCCAAGATCTGTTTGCGTTAGCTATTTCAATGGTTGATAGCTTGGAAATCTTAGCATGATTAATTTACCTTCACTAGAGCTTTCGCACCGGCTAGATAGCCAGCTGCGATGGAAATCGATTTATCTTTTGCATATCGTCGGTTTCCATCCATTATGAATGCTACATGTTGTGGGATAGGACCTTGGGCTAAGGTCTCCAATACGAATTGGTTGATATATATGAAGGCATGTTCAAGATATTTATAGAGGACTTGGAAGATGTGCATATTGTGTTAAGTAGGTTACTAAATAAAATTGAGAAATAGATTTCAGAAGAGTTTATACGGAGCTCGAGCTTCTTTCCTCGAAATAACCGTAAATATGTCTCACAAGCTACGTGTATAATTTTAGACGTGTTAATTGGTTGAATACTTGATATAGTCCAATTGTAGAGACTGTTAATACGCGAGCATGTCTACATTACTGTTGTTTATACCTTGTATGCATGTGCCAATGCTATCAAGAGCATGCATTATTATCTTAATTGAACTTCTCGGGTGCTATATATGTTATCCAGAAACAAGCAGTTCATTTTCTAAACTCTGCGAGTCTTTGAAACTGAAATTGCTCTAGAAACTATATCCATGTCAACCTTTGGGATTAACTACCTACATACAGGTGTATCTAAACAACCAATCACTGCGGTGTCACTAGTGCTACCCCATCCTGCCCTCAGGTATGACTTTGCGGTTTAGTTTTATGTATGCGGTGTTGTATTGAGAGATAGTGTACCACTCCATCATGAATTTCAGGATCTGATAGGATTGGTTGCTGCTCATAAGCACCCTTTTGAGTCCTGTTTTAACGGCACCATTCCGGTCTAAATTTCGCTTGCGATACGTTAGATTATGCTGTTGTACTTTGTGCTGTCCCCGGGTTATACGGTGTATTCCTTTTTGGTGCTTGCCGACTATTCCGGCTCATGAGAAGAAATTGCAAATTTGGTATGATTGGTCCAATGGACTGCACACGGGTTACTGTTCGTTAACAGCCTCTTTAATTCGCCCGTTGACCTACGTCTTCTAAAAGAGGATATATGTCTCTGCTGTCAAATAGAGCTAATGCTCTCTCTCGTTGCCTATATTATACAATTACTTAACACAGGCTACCACATGTCTCTGCTAGCTGATGTTCTGCACAGGTCTTTTGGAGAACGGCCCGTCTCAGCGCAGTGACTTCGCGCTCAACCTTAGAATGTGCCTTTTCCAAGGTCTATCCTCTCAGGAAGGGGTTTGATCCCGTTCCGTAGCTCTTGTATGCTTTTATCGACTTGGTTCTTAGTTCGGGAATCTTCCCGCGGCCTTTTCTCTCTTCACATATGGTCAACTTTTCCTTCGTCGCAATCATGTGACAATAGTGCGAGTCTATGGCTTGAACTTCGACATGTTTGAATTCAGCGGCTAGTCAAAGTTCCACAAAAGCATCGCTTGTGTCTGTCTAGGTTTATCTTGTATTTGTCCTGGGGCCAACCAGTAAAACCGCACCGGGAGGGGGATATCCTCATTTCGCTATATGGCAGGGCCAAAGCATTTTTGGTTGGCGTAGATTTGTCCTTGTCGTAGAATGTGAAGAGAGTGATAAATTGGTGCCTGGCAGATTCTATCCTGCCCCGCGGATATTGGAAGCCATCCCAAATGTTGAAAATGATAGTGGTGATCGCACTCTCACACCGACGCGGCAGGAATCCACTTTGAGTGACCCTTCACCTCGAATTCACTTTTATTGGGCTGGTGGCCATTCCCGACCGCCTTCTGGTGACCGGGGTAGGTTGAGCGTCCTCTTCCGACGATTCCCGATTCTCTTCCCCAACTAGCTAATTCGTGTGACGAGTAACAAAACTCTCAATTAGACTCGGATTCAGGGAGTTCAGAACCAGAGCCGCTGGCCTAGTGAATCTTCCGTCCTGAACGTAGTCCAGCATGTGGTGTACAGCTCGTCTCAGACTACCCTCCTTCCCGAAGAAGTAGGGGAATAGCCTTCACATGGTTGACTGCAAGGAGAACGAGGGAGCTGCAGATAGAGCGGAGGCCCGGAGCGACCTGGGTCGAGTTGGCAAACCCAAATTTGTTATCACGATCTCGGTAGAACGCGATGATGATGTCCTGGGTGTCAGCGCACTCGGGACTCATGAGACGGTAGATGTTTTGGGTGTCAGGGTATGTAACCTTCTCACGGTTGGTCCATACTCCATCAGGGCTTGCAGGTCTTTCTGACCATCTTGCCATCGTCTTTCTTGGCTTTGATGGTCTCTGGTAAGAATTCCAAGGTTTGTCTGCTGGGACGAGATTGAATATGTTTCCAAGTTTGCTCGTGTGAAGAGGAGACGAGATGAAGTAAAAAGTGTATGGGATTTGTGTTTGTTCGTGGATAGATTTGACCGAGTTCTAACCATACTGAACGGCGAGTATGAGAAAGAAGAGTAAGAAAGGCGTGTTTTGTTGATGGAATCTTCCGACCACCAAAATCTTCGCAGCGCGTAGAAAGGACTGGACTTGAATCCTGCAATTCTCCGATGAAATCTCGTTTCGACTGGTTTATTGCGACCCCGTTATAAGTAAGGGCCTCCAGTAGCTGTCCAATAGATGGAAATGTCTGCCTAATCCCTTCCCATTGGAATCGGTACTTGTAGAGTTAGCAGAGAGTTGTCAATGTCCAGAAGGTGTCTCTTACTGGGAATTCGGGTCTTTTTCACATGGATTCTGCGCTCCGTGGCATCAAACCTGGCCGAGCACCTCCCGTTTGAGGGCCAGTGTATATGAAGAATGATGGTTAAGGGATTTTCGCTCTTAGGCTGCCAAAGGCCCGGGTGAAAGGGCATGGGTATTAGGTTGGAGAAAAGAGAGAGAAGAGAGAAAAGAGAAGAGAGAAAATGGTTTATTACCGAGAGTTGAGTTAAATACTCAACTAGGGGTTCCTAATTAAGTACGCGGTAGTACACGTGAAGAGGAAGGCGCGATCGGTGACATTGGAGTTTGGGCAAGGACTTTTATAGACCAGGTCAACTGCTAAGGGTTGCATCGTTGCGATCTAAAATTTAAGGAAACCAGAAGAGACTCTCTTGATTTGCGAACTTGACTGAATTGCATGTAAATCAACTATTCTACACAATTAATCTTTTTTCTGTTCCATCTCTGTCTCCTGGTGTTTTAAAAACCCCAGTCTTGGTAGTAAACTTAGGCTCAAAGCTTTGCCCGTGAAAATCGTCTTTGATTAACCCATCAACTCCACGGCGCTGTTTTGGACAATTTTAGGGCCCAGGACTGCAGCCAACTCGGCGACGATTTTCTTGATAGACATTGGATCAGTCATTGACATGGTTTCCCAATCGACCAGATTCTAGTTGAAATTAGTAAAGACGTTCCTCTCGCTCAAGGCGGCTCAGGGAAAAAAAAAGAATGCTTACCTTCATATGAACAAAGCCGTTGTCATAGCACAGCAGCCAATGATCCAGGTCCAGTGCTTCCACTTGGGAGGCAGTAAGAACACCGGGCATGCCGATATCAAAGAGGGAGGCCTCCTCTACATTCCCGTCAATTTCCGGGGCCACAGGCTCAGGGGAGGATCTTCGGTCCCGAGACAAAGAGACATAGGAACGGGAATTAAGCTTCTCCGTCATTTCGCCAGCGAGCGGATCCCAGTCGCCGGATTCAGGGTCTGAGTAACAGAGAAAAGGGTCAGATGTCGTGCACGATTTTCACGTAGTACAAAAAGAAATATGTACTAAGACAAAGACAGTGGAACATACCAAGGATGTACTGGGGGCGGAAATTGGCCTTGTAACGCATCTTCTGGCAGGAATGAATGTAGTACCCTATATTTCGATATTAGAGGTGCATGAACAGGGGGTTAGTTCCACAATTGTGACCTACCCATGTAATAGTACTGATATTGATTCTCGATCGAGAAGGCAATTTCACGCATGGCGGTCAGCTTGCCAATTTCCCATTGTTCGTAGGCGGGATCGTAGCTGCCTAATATTAGCTTATCACATACTTATTTCGGGGTACCGTCAGCCATCAGCTTACAAAACATAGACGGAGCTAACGCCGTTGGGGGTCAGGTCCAATACTGCAACAGCAATGAGCTCGCCATCAAGACGATAGCATTGATGCCATGAGCCGAGTTTCTTCTCCGAGGCATTGGTGGCTGTCAGTGGATTCGGAGTTCGCTTGATACCTGAGCATAAGAAGCGTTGAAAGGCCCTGGGTGTCAACTCAGAGAAATCGTCTTTGTGGATGACGGTTTGGTATTTGCGGAACAGGTCAAACTTTGCCTGAGACACAGAGTCCCCTTCAATGGTGACTTCGAAGCGGTGCGCTGGTTCAATGGGCTGCTTGGTAGCAGGGTCAATGGGCCGTTTGATGTGGCCGTACTCGCTTTGATGGACAGCTGACAGAAGGTCGAAGTTGCACTTGCGATGCTTTTTCTCTCTATGTCATGATTAGCAAATAATCCGATAGTAAATTGACAAATATAAGATTGCATACTCGCGGGTTTGCGGACAAAGCCGGGCTACCTTTCGCATATACTCCGGACCTAGGATGAATTTGTTCCACTTGTTGATGGCCTTACGCTGATCACGGCGGGGCCGATAAGCGGATGCCTCCAGTCTCAGAGTATAGTGAGGACAACAAGACCGAAGTAGGTTTTGTTTGTAGTAAAGATTTCCCGATCTGAAAATGTTAGTATGGTCTGATGGGTTACAGGGAAATTCAAGAGGGATCTTACCGTCGCCAACCGCCATTGATCAGCTCTTCATAATGTCCCGGGAGTACGGAATTGGAGCGGGCGTAGTACGATACACCTTTTACATGTCAGCATCCCTGCCTAAGCATTCTAGCCCTGAAAGAAAAAAAAATGAGAACAGGGGTAGTGGCAACAAACTTCCGTCTGTGGACTTGCAGTAACCACACGAGTTCTTTTGGTAACCTAAGAGAATCACATCACATTAGTCTTTGCATAAGAGGGGGTTGGACGATCAAAGACCTGCAGGTCATTGGCGTTGAGAGGCCCCCGCCAATTTCCCTTCAGTGGTAGCGGCCTGGGCCAGTGGAAGCGCCACGGGGTAACAGAGATCTATCTCAGTGGTTCGCTGCGGGAGAGTGGGACGTACCTAGTGGGCGGAACAGCGACAATTCTCGCGCGCGTTCGGCGTCAACTCGTTGCATCGTGAGATTAAATATGTGATGGCGTGCAGCAGGGAGTGGATGTGAGTTGTAGTTATGGGGAGAGAGTAAAAGAGTAAAAGATGAGGTTGGCGAAGTCGGGGGAATTGTAAATCGCGCGTTCTATACGGCAAGGGGGTATGGCTTGGATTTTATGTGTATATTTGTTTAGTTATTTAGATCTATAACTAGTTTTTTTTTTTTTTTTAACTTGTATATCTCATATCTCTTAAGCCACAGGGCCGATCTCATAGTTTCTGGTCGAATCGGCCGAGTTTCTTCCATCTCGGTACCAGAAAATCCCGTAGGTTTGAGAGCCTTACCCGACGCACATTGAGAGGGTTGTGAGGTTGAATTATGGTAATTCATAAGTGTAGATTATATAGTAAATCATAGCAGGATATAGCTAAATATAGTCGATAGCAAATATAGAACTCATCTCATCTAGTGCTTCGATATGGTGAGTCACATGACCATATATAGAGTCAAAATAGATGTCCAGGTCATTGAACTACGCTCTATAATGACTATATATTGTAGTGACTACATTGACTCTAGTGTATGTATTACAAGGACAATTAATGTAAATATACAAAGAAGAAAAGAAAATAATAAGAGAAAGAAAGAGAGAGAGAGAGAGAAAAAAAAAAAAAAAAAAAAAAAAACCCCCGTACCTTGACTCTCTTCTCCCGGACTGCGCCGCCGTGCCCCTCCATTCCCACTTCTCTTCTTTTCTCCATTCCTCAATAACCTCCCATTTCTTAGATCTTCTTTTGAAAACCATGCCTATTTCCACTTACCATTCCAATCCCCCGTCAGGCATGAACGGGAAGACCTGATATCCATTGTCCACCTCCGCAATATCCAAAAAAAAAATTTCCCCCGACCGCTTTCGTACTGTGCTCCCGCTCTCTACACAAGACACCTGGAGTTTCCTTCTCTCTCACCTCAGAGACCTAACAGGCTCCGAGGGAGCTTGCGAAAGCATCATCTATTGGGTTTTCCTTGACCTTTTTTTGATTTCCTTGGCCTTCCCTCTTTCTCTCTTTCTTCACTTCTCCGGGAACTTTCCAAACCCCAATCCTGGAAGTAATTCCAAAGATATTCGATTGTCTATTACAATGGCTCAAATACGGTCGATGGAAGCCCGCGTTGGGCGGAAAAACCAACGTGAGTTCTCGCTGATGTCGCTTTACGGCTGCGCACGTGGGGGGGAACCCGTCCCCCTTACGTCTACGTCCCTGTGTTCCCTGACTCTAACGGCATGTCATAGGGTACGGCTCAAAAGGCGAGCGACTGGTAGCCGGCGTTGTCCCTATTTCCGCCGACAAGACCAAAGTCCTCATGATTCAGTCCGCAGGACCCGGAGGCTGGGTACTCCCCAAGGGTGGATGGGAGCTGGATGAAAAAACCGCCGAGCAGGCTGCGTGCCGTGAGGCCTGGGAAGAAGCTGGTGTCATCTGCATCGTCATCAGAGATCTGGGACTCATCCCGGACATGAGACCCTCCGCCCTTCTCACCGTGCAAGCGCCCAAAGCGTCATACCAGTTCTTTGAAGTCACCGTCGAGCGAGAGGAAACCGAGTGGCCCGAAATGCACAAGCGGAAACGCCAATGGGTCTCTTATGCACAAGCTGCCACCGCCCTCGCAAATCGACCCGAGCTGCTTGAAGCGTTGAATCGCAGCTCGTTGAAGCGGTAACCCCCACCGCATGCACATCTGGTTCTCTTGCACATCCAACACTCTCCCCTCCTCATTCTTCTACCTCCATGTGCATCGCTATTCCGAGAGAGCTACTCCCTGATAATGACTCGACATGAACTCCAAAAAACGGTGGCTTCGTCGCTTCTACTACTGGCTTTGTCCACCTTTTACCTTTTCACCCTTTTTTTTGCATCTTTGACGGGCTGCCGCTACCCGTCCGTTGTTTCATTTGCGAATGAACACATCTGAGCCTGTGTTTTGCTTTGTCTCCCTCTGATAGACGCCTTTTGCAAACAGGAAGGCTTTGGGACGTTTTTGCATTGATACTGGATACCTACTTTAGCAGCGGTGATATCGGACTATTTTATCTGAATCCATTGCTTGCACTGTTTCAATTGCCAGATTTGACTTGAGCGCCTCCCTTGGTTCTAGATACCAGTCTTTTGGATAGATCCAGTGTCTATACCTAACTGAATCAAATCTAAACCACTTCCTCCACTCTCGAATCCGAGAAAGAGAAGAAGGGAATGAAACAGAAGAGAAACAAAATTATTTTATTATAACTGTAAATGTAAATGTAAATGTAAAAAAAAATACCGACTTGATATTGGCTTTTCACTGAGGGTGTGACCCGATTAGGCAAAGCGCAAAAAGCTGCCTCCGAGCCCTGGAGGGAGCAAATCCGCGTGCCCTCAAGCCAACAACTTCGCGCCCGAATCACCTACCACCACAGTTCTCATTACCCTGTCATTCGCCATTGAACCACGCACTCTTCAATCTACCCTCTTACTTTTATGACCCACGGATAAACACCTCCAGCTCCAGACAAGGGTGGCGGCGAGCAGCGCTGCCGCATACATACCAACATGGATTACGAAATGGATCTCGAGCCCACAGGGCCCCAAGTGACCGTCCGCGAAGTAAGACAAGCCTTCCCAAGAGCAGGAAGATAAAAGACTCACAAATTCCCACAGGCGGAGCCCTACCGCGTCGACTTCAGATTGACCGCAGTCGACCTCGCATTCGCCAACTCCCTCCGACGAACCATCCTCGCCGAAGTGCCCACTCTCGCACTCGACCTGATCGAAATCGAAAGCAACACCTCAGTCCTCCCCGATGAGTTCCTCGCCCACCGTCTCGGCATGATCCCCTTGAACTCATACAACTGCGACCAAGACCTCGACTACACACGAGACTGCGACTGTGAAGACCACTGTGTGCGCTGCAGCGTGACTTTGTCTCTGCACGCGCGCTGCGGTAGTGGCATCATGTCTGTGTACGCTCGGGATTTGATTGTCGTCGGCGAACGGATCAATGACAAGATTGGTGATCCCGTTACCACTGACCCGGAGAACAAGGGTCCCTTGATCTGCAAGCTGCGCAAAGGACAGGAGATTAAGATGACTTGTCTGGCGAAGAAGGGAACTGCTAAGGAGCATGCGAAGTGGGCTCCTACTGCTGCTGTTGGCTTTGAATATGATCCTAACAACAACCTGCGTCATGTGGACTACTGGTATGAGCAGGATGCGGCGAAGGAATGGTACGTATTTTGAGCATTGATCGGATATCCACCAGGTTACTTCGACCTATCTGCTAAACAATGACTTTTTACAGGCCTATTTCTGAAAACGCTGCCTGGGAACCCGCTGCCAACCCCGACCAGCCCTTCGACTACGACGCCGAGCCTAACTGCTTCTACTTCGACGTGGAGAGCATTGGAAACCTTGACCCAGACATGATCATCCAGCAGGGTATTGTGTCTCTCCAGCGCAAGCTCGCCACCACCGTCTCTGTCCTCCTGGGTGAAGGCGAGGATGGACATGGCGGAGGCGCTGAAGATGCCGAGATGATGGGTGCCAATGATCCCGATGCTTACGAGCCTCCCGAGGGCATTGACGGAAACATGACTGCCTACGGAAACGGTGCGGCCAGTGCTTGGGGCGCTAGTGCACAGACACCGTACGGTGCTACGCCTTACGGACAGAGCAGCTACGGGTTCTGAACGTGCATAACCCAAGAAAAATAGAGCTCGAGCATGCGCAATGGAGTTTTGATTTGGTGAATTGGGGCGCACTCTGGAGTTTTCCGTTTCTTTGTATCTTTTGCTCTTGGGGACGGTCTTCTGGTCCTAGAGAATGACTGGTCTCTGTATCTCAAATATCTACTCGTTGGTTCAGTGAACCTGAAAATACTAAATATCATGGAACGTTTTGCTAAAACTACCAACTATCTTCCTAGAAGGGGCACTCATGCGAGTGGAAACAACAATATAAACCTCAGTCAATGCCCTAGGCTACTAACCAAGCATGAAAACCTGCATACTAGCGATGTCCTAAACCCGCATGGAACAACCCCAGAAACCCGCATATATTTATAGGCTCATTGCTCACCGGACATCTGTACCCTCCAAGGTTCCAATGCAATCTCAAGCACAAAAATACCCATCAAAGCAGCCATGAAAGCCAACATTCTAAGGAAGCCCTAAACCCGCACACCCTTCTATATCAACTACACCAACCCCGAAAACCCGCATACTCTTTCTTAGGTCCTAGACTTCATAATCAGCCCCGGACCAGAACAGCCGCAGAACCCTTCAAATCCTCCTTGTCCTAGCTTCTGTAACTACATGCTCAGTCTAGGACTAGGGTGTTAGTATGTATTATCAGATGCAACCCATTTGACTACTACCCGGAGAGATCAGATATGAATATCGTGTTTATTTTCAGATCTTATTAACCATAATCCTGCGAAAAGCAATAAAAAAAACATCAAGCAAATTCGAAAAAAGCTGCTGAAATGCCCATCCTTTCCCAACGCCTGGCATGCCACAGATGCGATGACTATACACAAAACACAACCATGCCTCGCTAAAAATGCAAGAATGTAGAACACAAAAGAGCAACGTCCCCGGAGAACAATCTACTCCATCAACTCAACCGGCGGCCGAGAAGTCTTAGGAGGCATTTGGTTAACCGACATCTCAATCGGGCTCATCGCATCCATATCGACATCCTCATCAACATCCAGCGTCATATCCTCAACCATAACAGCGGGAAGATTGGGACTACCACCATGGTCCTCTGGGTTGTAGATGATGGTACTGCTCCTGCTACGCTGCTGGGAGCCGGCAAGCGGCCAGCTGGACGTGCGCTTGTCGGAGGAGATAGACACGGGAGTTGCGGGGTCGACTGTCGAAGTCTCCTGCTGCGTCTGGTCCGTCTTAAGCATGGACAGTGCATGTGCCAGGTCCGTTGCGTGGACTTCCTTGTTAGGCGGGTCCTCGTTACGCACGACCCATCCGTGTGGGGGGCTGGGCGGCGGCGAGATGAAGAACATCTTGGAGACTTGCGGGGCTTCGAGGAGTTTTGGGCGGCCGCCGTCTAGGAGTGCTGTCGGCTCGCCGAAGTAGATTCGAGGGTGCACGTCTCGGTTTAGGAGACGCTTGCCGTCAAGTAGTTTGCGCACTGCTGTGGCGTCGGACTCGTTGTGGAATGAGCATACGATGCGGCGCATTGAGGGGAGTGGGGAGAAGGAGTTGAGGGGTGCCACGGCGGTGATTTGGTTGCGGATTTCTTCCAGGGCGGGGGGTTGGAAGACGAGTAGATCGTGGAGATCGGTGATTAGGAGGGTGTTGGAGGGTGGTGTTGGTTGGGAGAGTGCGGGCATGTTGGCAATATCAAGAGATAGGGATGGTCGCGATTTGTGGGATGAGCCAGTAAGTGTGTGCGATGAAGCTAGCGAAGTAGCCATTTTGTATATGTGTTGTATGTGTTGGGGTTGAATGGAGGAAGTTGGATAAGAGGAGAAGATAAAGGAGGTTGCCACCGGATAAGAACTGTTTTTAAGAGAAATGTTCTAGAATTTCCAGACTGTTAGATGAGAGTGATTTAGAATGGTTGAACTTGAAAGAACAAAGACTCTGGATTTGCCTCTCTTTAATACAAGCAGATATTTTCCTGAAAATAAAGTCATGAGGCGCAGCTATTGCCATCTGCACTGCCTCTACCTATCCGCGTACATTCCACGCCTCCAAGTTCCTGGCGATCCACCTGTTCCCGGCTTAACCTAACTCTTTCAGATCAAACCTGAAGGGGCTGTGATCTACTCAATTTACTATTATCTTTGTCTTATTTGACAGGAATTTACAGGAATTTACAGGAATAATCTATAACGTTCTCAGTCATAATATTGTGCACGCGCCACATACGCCACACATTGCATTCAGTTGATCCTCCCTTCACTTGCACCAGCCACAACCCCGTGACCTCTCAACAGAAACTCCGCCCCTTTTCTGCCGGAACATCCGAAGACGGAGTGCGATGTACCGCGTTGCACGGAGTACTCCTACAAGCCTTGGAAGGAGGCTTTCCTTAGCTCATCCTTAGTATCCTTAGCCTTGCCTAAGCCCCATTGGCCTGTCCTTTTTATCATTCTGCCTACGCCATTAGGGTCTCCACTATCAAGCAGTGCCACCCGCAATTTTTACCCCAAGCCTTGGATTACGAACCCGGAGCTTTACAATAATAAGCCTAAGCCTAGGGCTATCCATGTTTGCTTTGGCAAGGCTACACAATTGATTATTTATGGAGTGTATACCCTATCACTTCCCGAGACATGAGAAAACAAAGCAAAGCAGGCTATGACACTGGCGCAGATGTTCGTGGCACATCCCGGCCCACAAGCCTCACACGGTCGAAAATTTAGATCACTTGTTCCTATCAGTTGTACAGAACACCAGACCCCAGCCTTGTTTGGGACGAATGTTGCAAAATCCACTCGTATACATGGATTCCTAGAAACAGTTGTCTCGGGATGTCTTGTCAGTTGAAAGTGCCAAGAAAAAAAAGACCACATAGCATAAACACGATCCCTCTATGAGCTTAATCTATATGCTAAATGCTAAATGAACCACGAGGCAACTAATGAATCTAATCTATAACTTGCTACCCTGGAGCTGAATCTCTCCTATCTTTGTTTCCGACTCAGCAAGGCGTCCCTGTCGCTGCGCCCCCTCTCGTTCAACAACAGCGTTGAACGCAGCTTCAACATCATGTTCCGATAGCCACTCCGTATTTGGCCTGCCCGTTAGTCGGGCAACAAGCGCAGCATCCTCTTCTTTGGGTGTCGCAAAAATAGTACCCTTCTTGTCGATCTGACTGTGCACAATACCCAGTAACCGAGCTGTATGCGGTTGCCTGGTTTGACTGTACAGCCGCAATGCCTTGTTGATATTTCTAGCTGAGAACGTGGCATTCTTCGAAGAGAACACTTCTTTGAATGCAAGGCCAAGGGCGAGCGAGTCGTCTAGTGCCAGCGAGCCTCCGGCTGCGAAGGCACCGCCATGAGCGTGGGCTGCGTCGCCGATTAGAGTCACTCGCGACTCAAAGATCCAGCTTGGGAGAGCATCTCCTGCGAAATTGGGATAGAGATTTGTGGATGGTGTGAGCTCTGCCAGAGCTTTGACCGTGGGGTTCCAGTCCTAAGGGCTGTGAGTCAAGTGGGTTCGGACATGTCAATTGGGAACATGAGACCATTCATACCTTGTATCTGTCTCTTAAAAACTCCACATTTCCATCTTGATCCCACAAAATGCTCTTCTCCACCTCCTCTGCCGAGCGTGGGTCATCGTATGCACCAACAGTGGTGTACTGGTTCTTTCCTGGGTTTTGTCAGATCTATGCAGCCATGAAATGCTCATTCTTCTCCACTTACCAAGCCTAGACGCAAAGAAGTTGTCTTTAGGTCCCCACTATCATTATTGTTAGCAATCATTCTGACACCTGAGCACAGTCATCACATACCCAGTGAATCGAATCAGCTGGCAAATCAGGGATCTTGCCCTCTACCAGCGAGGCATCAAACGTCGCTCTCATGAATACCTTCCCACTAAACCGTAGCTTATAATCCGGAATAAACGATTGTCTGACACTCTAAACTCAAGTTAGCAAAAATGCAATGTTAACCATGGTCATATCACCAACCGATCGAATCCCATCTGCCCCAATGAGGATATCTCCGTGAGCACTAGTCCCATCCTCGAAATACAACACAACACCAGCCTCGTCAGCTTCGGCGCGCGCAATCTTCTTGCCCAAGTGAATTGACTCTTTAGGGACATGCTCGAGCAGAGCAGAGTGCACATGGCCGCGGTGGAAGCGGGTAGTATGGTGACGGGGATCAGAGACGTTGCGATGAGTGTCTGTGGACACTACTTGATCCGTCTTCCAGTGGCTGTTTGTCTATCAGTCAGCATGCTGACAGCACAACTGGGGTATATGTGATGGATTCATACCGGAAGATCTGCGGGATTCCACTCGGACCTCTAAACCCGACTTCGTCGCTTAGGGCATTGTGTACGCCAAGTTTCTCCAGCGTGCGCATGCCCTGATATTTCACATTCGAGGTTAGATAGCTAATCATTTCAAAGTAATGCGCGAGATACCTACATTTGGACTGAGCGCAATGCTAGCTCCTATTTCCAGGAGCTCTGGAGCTTGTTCATATAGCTGGATATCCAAGTTTGGAACAGTTGATATGCGTGTTAGCGATATAGCCGTCGCAAGACCTGCGATGCCTGCGCCGGCAATCAATACGCGAATAGGTTGGCTTTTTTCTGTCATGTTGATATAATTGGATCTCCGTCGATTGAGCAAGGACCAGCTGCGACAAAAAGTTACTTCTGGCAAAATCTTTTTTTTTTATATAGTTCGGGTCTATCGCGGCGATGAACTCGGGGTATTTAAGCACGCCAACAAATGCAGCGCTGACGCAACCCCGCAATGGCGATTTTAGGCGTGCTTTGGAGTCAGGCTCACGTTTGTATAAGTCCAGATCGCGTTCTAATAACCAAGCATTCTTCTGCCAAGGAAGATACTAGTGTACGACCTTCCATATTAGGAGAAGACTGTTGTGAACCCCACGTCTAATTCCTCTTATCTGTATGTGAACTGCTCCGTAGTGTGAAGGCGACGGATGTTGGGGACATTGCGCAATTTTATCTGTAGGCCGGTGAGCATCATAAGTACCTGTGTAGGGCTGCGATTATCTGTATTTGATTAAGCCTTGTACGTCCGTTGCTTATATTATTCATTGCTTATGCCTCATACGATGGTGGTAGAAAACCATAAGTCAGGATTCGTGGCGGAAAGACAAGCCAGTGAAGAAAGTGATAATGATTTCAATACTGCGCCAAAGCTCCCTGGTCAATTTGCCGATGAGAGTTTTAAGCTATTCTCAAAAATTCAAGTCACAGACCCAACTCCCGAAGAAGCCAAAGAGATTCGCAAAAAGTGCTTATGGCGGATTTTGCCCTTTCTTTGTATTGGATATCATTTGATGTATGTCGACAAGCAAACGGTATGTTAATCCAATTCCCCAAATACCTACGAGAGTCCAGTAATAACATGCTAGCAGCTTGGAAGTTCTGCGATCCTAGGGATTATGAAAGATGCGCATCTGAACTCGAATCAATATAACTGGCTCTCTTCGATTTTCTATTTCGGGTATCTGTTGGCTGAATGGCCACAGAATTGGGCTTTGCAGCGGTTTCCTGTCGGGAAGTGGCTGGCTGGCAATTTGATAGTATGGTATGTTCTTCACTTGTCCTCGAATAATGGTATATCAGTCACTAACTGGATCTAAAGGGGTGGAATCACTCTCTTGCACATCCCTTGCAGCAGCTTTGCTTCCCTTTTTGTTGTTCGCTTTTTCCTTGGGGTAGCAGAAGCATCCATCGTGCCGGCATTCCTGCTTTCCATGTCCATGTTCTTTACTTACGGCGAACAGGCCGTCATGATGCCGGTTATGTGGTCAATTGGTAATGCGAGTCCTATCACGTCGGGTTTGTTGTCTTATGGTGTTCTCTGGATTGATACCGGCAGCTTTTCTCCATGGAAATGGTTCATGGGTATGTCTGTTCCCCAAGTATATCCTTCAGCTTGCTAACCTGTATTCCAGTTATCACTGGTGTCCTCACGGTCATTTTCGGTGTCTTTGTCTATCTCCTCTTTCCCGATAGCCCTATCCATGCCAAGTTCCTGACACCCGAGGAGCGTGCAAAGGCCATTTTACGGATCAAAGAGAACCATTCCGGGATCGAGCAAAAGGTCTTCAAAAGATATCAGTGAGACTCCTTGCTTAGAGGGAATCCACGATTCAATAACTAACTATAGTTCTTAGGTTCATCGAAGCAATTCAAGACCCCAAAACATGGCTCTTCTTCCTACACGCCTGGTCCCAGGAAATGGCAAACGGAGTAACAAATCAATATTCACTAATCATCAAGTCATTTGGTTTCACCGTGCTTCAAACAACACTATTAGGAACCGTGTCGGGAGCTGTATCATTCGTTTCTCTCATGACAGCTGCAATCACATTGTATAACACCAAGGTAAGCCAGGCCCGGACATTTCATTTAAACATGGACTGAGACTTGCAGAACTGCCGAGCATGGATATCACTCATTGCATACATTCCAGGTGCTCTTTCAAGTATCCTTCTACTAGGTTAGTAATTGTCTTCTTTTCAAAATGCGATCCACTACTAATTGCCCGCAGCCTTGCCCTGGTCCAATCGATGGGGTCTCATCGCCGGAATCTGGATTCGATCTACAACCGGTATCCCATATGCCGTTGTGATGATCTGGGCTGCCAATGCGTCGGCGGGTCATACGAAGAAAACTACTGTCATTGCGCTTTATCATATTGGATACGGACTGGGAAATATTATCTCTCCGCAATTGTTCCGGCCGGAATGGAATGTGGGTGCTTCATTTCAGTTGGCTTGAGTTGTCTGTCGTATTTGTCGTACTAACAGTGATTCAAGCCTCGGTACAGGCCAACTTGGATTATTTTGCTTGTGGTAAGTCTCTGTTTTGGTAAATCTACATGTGGAAGACTTAACTTATAACTCCTAAGGTCGCTGCAATCCTTCCTTCGATCATTATTGTCGTGCTCCGGATCTACCTGAGCCGAGAAAATAAACGTCGCGACAAGCTCGCGGAAGCTAATCAAGTCACTAGCAATGGAGTCGTCGAGACGGTTGATTCAGATGGAGGCAAAGTCGCTCGCGTCGTAGATAATAGTCAACTAGATTTGACTGACAAGGAGAATTTGACTTTGTGAGTTTTCACTGGCTTGGTCTTGGGATCTGATACTAATTTGAGACAGCCGATATGTACTTTGATGAGTTGCATATTTAGGGACTCTCTATATTCAACCTGGGTTTTTAGAAGGTTAGGTGTTTTAGAATTTAAACACCTACGCTTTATATTAGGCGGAATGTTACTGTGCTCCTTTTGGGTTATTTGTTTTGGGTATTTCTTTCCTGTCTAAATAATCATCATGTGCTATATATAGTACTAGATACGGATTATATCTGCCTTGAATGGAGTATTCGGTCATAAGTTCACATTGATTTCAAAGCCAAAGGCATAATAGGCTCTTATTTCGATCTGATGTGAGTTGTGCGATCACATTCCTATGGCGTAAACCACCCAGGTGCAAGGATCCGATACACAACAGTCGGCCTGAATGACGTGCCAGCCAATCTGTTATGATTTCCAAGCACCGTGTAAAAGCACCTTATCTCCTCGATTATCCTCTCTGGATGAGTTCATTTAAATCATAGAATGATTTTCACCGATCTGCTACAAATAAATAGTTGTTCAAACTATTCAACCGTCTACAACAGCTCAATATGGACATCCAGGAGAGACAGCCTCTCCTAGATGCATCAGCTCACCCCAACAATCTATCTCACAGCTCTCGACAAGAACCAATAAGCCTCTCATCCGATGAGTTCCCCGCGCCGTACGTCGACACCCTACCAGGGACGCCCTACCGAAAGAGCATCAACTGGTCAAGCGCATACATATTAGTCGTTTCGCAAGTGATTGGGAGCGGCATCTTCGCGACACCAGGTTCAATCGTCAGATCCGCCGGAAGCATCGGATTAACCCTACTAGTATGGCTGGTGGGAACAATATTATCAGCTTGCGGGCTAGCCGTCTTCATGGAATTCGGATGCATGCTACCTCGTTCAGGGGGACAAAAGGTAAAGCGCATTGCTGCAGGGTTTCAGAAATACCTCGGCTAAATTCATTTACTTTTTGCGCAGGTGTACCTCGAGTATACCTATCCCCGACCGCGGTTTCTCGCATCAAGCCTTATAACTGCCCAGGTAGTGCTTCTGGGGTTCACGGCGAGCAACTGCATTATCTTTTCGAAATACACGTACTTTGCGCTTGGTATTGAGCCCACCGAGATTCAGCATAAGGTGCTCGCTGTTGGCCTCTTGACTGCCATTACTATTGTCCATGGCTGTTTCTTGAAGACCGGCATTTTTGTTCAGAATTTCCTTGGCTGGGTGAAGATCTTCCTCATTGCCGCGATGTCCTTGACGGGAATCTGGGTGGTTTTTCTCGGTTTGTATGGTGATACTGATAATATATCTCCAGTGTCAGGAGGTGTCAGTTCGTTTTCTTGGGATTCGATGTGGGAAGGATCGAACTGGAGCTGGAGTTTGCTCTCCTCGGCTTTGTTCAAAGTCTACTATTCCTACGCTGGGTTAAGCAATGTGAACAATGTCCTCAGTGAAGTTCATGATCCCGTGGGAATAGTGAAGACCGTGTGTCCTACTGCACTTGTCACAGCCGGTGGTCTATACTTCCTTGCGAATCTTTCATACTTCTTGGTCATTCCACTCGAAGAGATCAAAAATAGCGGCGAACTCGTCGGCGCACTGCTATTCGAAAGATTATTTGGAGCTCATGTCGGAAGAATATTCTTTCCACTGGCTATTGCCATTTCAGCCGCTGGGAATGTGATGGTGGTGACCTTTGGCCTGGTACGCTTTTGGATATATGGAATTGAAAGCTAATAAATTACTAACATTTGGTAGGCACGTGTGTGTCAAGAGATAGCCCGACAAGGCTTCCTTCCATGGCCAAAGGTCCTGGGGTCTTCACGGCCATTTGGGACTCCACTGGGTGGACTTATTGTACACTATATCCCTTCCATGTTGGTCCTCGCCCTACCGCCGAAAGGGGACGTCTATAACTTCATCCTGGACTTGGAGGGATACCCTGGACAGATGTTTGCCTTGGCAATCACTGTCGGCCTGCTGGTAGTACGATACCGGGAGCCTCATCTTCCACGGCCCTTCAAAGCGTGGTTGCCGGCTGTCTGGTTACGGGTCGTGGTGTGTTTAGTCCTGCTAGTAGCACCTTTCATCCCGCCGGCGAATTGGCGGGACCTCAATTTATTCTATGCCACCTATCCACTTGTCGGAATTGGAATGTGAGTGACATTTTTTCCATGCAAGAGTTACCTTGCTAACAAATACAGTGTGCTCTCGGGTGTTCTCTACTGGTATGTCTGGACAGTATTACTCCCACGGTGGGGAGGTTATCAACTCGAGGAAGAGAAAGAGATTCTGGCCGATGGGACTAGCATCATCAAGCTCGTTCATTCATTTGATAAATGACAGCGTTGACGCATATGATGATTGCTTCATGGGTTTGGTCGTTTCCATCATGTTCATGTGTGGGAGACAGTGCTGGTTCATATAATACCGAGTCTGCCTATAAGGGAGAAAGCCCTGGTCCCTAAAGACAGTAGGCAGTGGATAATGTCCACGAGTTGTCCGCCCGTAGGGCATGTAGAAAGTGGTTGAGGTTTGAGGCAGTGATTTCCCAGGACAAACAATCCGTTCATGCTGCTTCCTTCCTCTCTTCCATCTCTTCCCTTCCTTCCTCTCCCATTCAACTTCTTCCCCCAGAAAATACAGCATATGGATCTCCCTCTGTATCTGTATTTGCTAGAATCACAACTGAACTTCACAACACGCTTTCCCCAGTTCCTCGGGGTTGGTTTTGAATAAACCATCGCTTTACCATGACATCGATGCCGGAGAAGCCCAGGAGGCCGCCTCCCCCATGTCCCTCCTGGGTCTGGTCCAGCAACTCCGACACCCAGTAAGTATTCCCCCTCCCCCCTCGCAGAGCTGAATGTATCTATCTAACTAAGCCAGTGCTGCCAAGGATCGATGCTGGTTCGGTGACGACTACATCCCCTTCAGGTCGTATGTCACGGATATCGCTGGAGGCTGCGCCGAAGTCATTGGGATGGGAACTATCATTCTCTCCACCAGGGGCTCGCCATTTCAGACCGGTACACGTCCGAACAACTTCCTCCGCTTAAAGAACGTGCTGCATACCCCCGCAATGCTTTGCAACATCATCGGAAAGCCCATTATGGACGACTATACTGTCATACCCACCCCCAGTTCCCCAGATCTCTCCGGTATTATTGTGGCGAACTCTAATGGTTCTTGTCAGGCTTACTTCAAACCCATGGGTCAAGGCCCCAGGTTGTACCAAGTCCAGACTCACCTTCCTCCATTAGGCCATGAGCTCGGGATTTCACCTTTGTGTCCTAACGGGAACTACCTGATTCATGCATTCTGGTCCCAGCGTGAGCGGCGCAGATTTGAAATCTTCAAATCATCCGGTCTGATTCGAGCCTCAGGCGTAGCGGAGCTAACACGGGCCGAAAAACAGTGGTTTGGGAAGAGACACATGTCTGAAGAGGGGATTGCACTTGCCTACGGATTGGACTACAACAGGAGGGAGCATCGAGAGGAAGCCCGCGCCATCATGCGAATTCTCAAGTCCCAAGCTCAAAATGAACCGAATTTTCCCATCCCAGAAGAACACGCGTGATTGTTGAGAGGAAGTAATATCTATTGCATCTAGATGATGATTTTCTAGGTGTGGGTGAGGATGCCGTCCAAATGATGTCTCGCATAGCTTCGGATGTTTTCGAAATACCCCAACTAAGCGACACATTACAATTACCCTGCTTCTTTCGTACATAGTCTAACAATTGTTAGTGTTGAACCAAGCCTCAACCCCGAGAAGCACATACCTTGAATCAACACAGTCTGCCCAATACTCATACCCTTCAAGCCCGACCAAGCAGTAACACCAGCACAAGGAATCATAGCAGCATCAACCCACTACATGTAGGACAAGAACCCCTGCAGGTCATCCACCTAGAGGTCGTAGACTCGCTTAGCAAGATGATATAGATCCGGGCTAGCTTCTATTAGTATGATTTTATAGCAAGAAACTGTTGATCACTAATGAGATACCCTAGACATAAAGAAACCGAAATTCTTCAATTCTTCTTGAAAGAAGAAATGCCTTCTCCGTTAAAATTACATATGGCGCTAACCCGAAAAGAGTAAATAAAGCTGGATATGCTCTCGAGATCACTTGCCTTGTATGGTTCCTCAAAGCAGTAAATCAATATGTCCTGGTGAGGAATAAGTGGTATGGGCAGCTTACATTCTCCTGCTTCAATGTTTTGTGATGCCAGGTGCTTATGCTGAAGCAACTTACGCAAAGCCTTGAGCAATAGACTTCAGCTTGTATACATTGGTGTCAGAATTCCATCCTTTGTACACCGGGGTGGTTGCAAATGGCCAATTGCGTAATAGTTGCAAGTCACAGGCCAATAGATTGCTGTTTCATATGCGACTATTCTTATAATGATTCAAACCATGCATGGATGCATTCATGCCCAGACATAGTACGTAATAGTTGGAGAAGCCAGGAGAAGGTCCCCTCGGCCCAGCGTTTTTCCTTGCCAAGTCGGTCAGGTGATCCCCGATTAAATTTGTCCGAGGACAAGTGAGTCCCCAGTTCACCGAGTCTCCATTCTCAATTCCACATATCACTATTCATAATGTTCCAACGAACCATCCTCAGACAGGCTCAGGCCGCCCGCTCCATCCTCTCCGCCTCCTCCCCTTCCACCGCATCGCTGGCGCTGCGACGGACCACACAACAAGCTCGTCTCCCGGCTATCCGGCCATTCGCTCCCCGGTCTACCCGTTTCTACTCAACAGAGACCAAGGAAGCTACCGAAGCCGAGAACGCAGAGAATGCAGAGGCTGAGGACCCCGTGAAGAAGGAGCTTGAACAGAAGACCAAGGAGTCCATTGAGTTCAAGGTAAGCTATTTCCCCATACTACTACGGATAGCTCCGCAGCTCTTTCGCATACGAATACTAACCCAATTTTCCTATCAGGACAAATGGCTCCGCTCTGTCGCCGAATCCCGCAACCTCGTTGAGCGCAACAAGCGCGACATGGACGCCGCCCGCAAGTTCGCTATCCAGGGTTTCGCCAAGGACCTCCTCGACAGCATCGACAACTTCGACCGCGCGCTGCTGGCCGTGCCCGCGGAGAAGCTCGCCGCTGCTAAGACCGAAGAGAACAAGGACCTCCTCGATCTCGTTGCTGGTCTCAACATGACCCAGCAAATCCTCCTCAACACCCTCCAGAAGCACGGTCTCGAGCGCTTCGATCCCGCCGAGAAGATCGACGGCAAGGCCCAGAAGTTCGACGCTAACTTGCACGAGGCTACCTTCATGGCCCCGGCTGCTGGCCTCGAGGACGGTGATGTTATGCACGTCCAGAGCAAGGGCTTCCGTCTTAACGGCCGCGTTCTGCGGGTGAGTCCTACCTACTAAAGCCACCGATTCTAGAGTATTGTGACTAACTGCTTTCTTCTCTTTTATAGGCTGCTAAGGTCGGTGTCGTCAAGAACGCTTAAATCGTCGACAATAGCTTCGATTCTTAATCCTTCGACCTTCTTGGATCCTTTCCGCATTTTCACACTTTTATTTACTTCTGTACCATATTTCATACATCATGATCACGATAGGGTTTTAGGCTCGGATACGGCTGGCTTTTGGACCCCGGAAAATTACTCTTCCTTGCTATCTTTCTGCTCGTCTCTTGGATTCGGCTGCATGATACACACCCTTGTTGCATGTATCTGGGGGCGTACGGATTGTCTCATGTTGGTGGTGTGTTTTCACTTGTTTTGTGACGTCTGTACCTCTTATGTCCCCCGATAACTCTCTCCTCACTGTATAATACACACTTCTTTGGGGGCACCGCCATAGCCTCTGGTGTCTTCATTCTCCTTCCGCCTTTGCTAACCCTTTGGTAACCCCTAAATTATGACTCTAATCAAAGACAAAGCTGGCTATAGGCTATATATCTATTGGAACTTAACTTAATGAAATCCATATATCGATCTTGGCCTAATGAGAGGAATGCTATATCTTACATATTCTCCATAATAATCACAGTATAGTACAACGTATAACCCAACAAATCTCCAAACTCACCTCAGCTCAACACCAAGCTCTCCAACCAGCTTCTCCCGGACCTTCAGATGCAACTCATTACTCTCCTCATTCGTCAGAGTCCGCTCCAAGCTCCGGTAGTTAATGCGGTAGCACATACTCTTCCGCGAAGTCTTAGGGTGCGTAAACTCATCAATGAGAGTAACATCCTCAACAAGATCCCCACCAATCCCACGAACAATCTCCATAACATCATTCTCATGGAAAGGCTCACTCCCACCAGCCGCACTGTGACCACCCGTCACAGCCGAAGGAGGCAACCAGAAAGCAACATCCTTATAGCAAGCCGGGTGTTTCGAGAAAGGCTCGAAGCGAGCAATATGGCCAGCCCGGAACTGCGACAAGAACCGCTCATCCCGCGACCAGAACAGTCGGATATCGGGGATATTGAAAAGAAGCATAGCAATCCGCTCAAGGCCCAGTCCAAACGCCCAGCCAATCCGGTCCGGCACATCAGAGTTGATCAATAGATCCTGCTTGATGATTCCACATCCCAGGATCTCCAGCCACTCATCTTGCCAGAACACCTCGAGTTCCCAGCCAGGGCTAGTGAACGGGAAGGACCCCTCGATCCAGCGAACCTTGAGAGGTTCCTGCACCGCGCCACCGCTACTCGCCGCAGCGGCCTTGCTCGCTTCCGTGAAGATCTTGATAACCATCCGCTCGAGCGAACGCTTCAGATGCGTAGCCACAGCCTCCACCTCCTCGACACTGTGATGCTTGTCCTGCAGCGGGTTCCGCAGGGCATGGATAGTCGGGTTCTGGTCCTCGACGACGACGTCGTGGCGCGGGATTTTCTCCACATCAGCCATGATCCTCGCTGCTGTCTCGGTCGAGGCGGCGAGCGGGTTCGTCGCGGGTCGCTTCCATAGCATCGCGCCCTCCATCTGGTGGAAGACCGGGTAGTGGCTGCGGTCGATTGCGTCGCGACGGTAGACGTCAGCGATCACGGTGTATCCGACCTCCTCGGGACGGGTTTTTTCATTTCGTGCGATTTGCTGGAAATACGCCTGCTGGTGGGCGCTTGTGTGGGTGCGCAGCACTGTCTCGTCGTTCACGTAGTATGTATCTGTGCGGCTGCGGCCCGGGTGATCCGCGGGGAAGCCGAGGACATCGAAATTGTGTCTTGTTGAGACGACCGGGTTCTTCTCGGAGTAGTTTCCGAAGCTTGGGGATGCGAATTGGCTTTCGATGAGTTTGCGTGTAATGGCGAGAGGGTGGTTGTCGTCGAGGTAGAGTCGGCGTCCGATATGGGATAGGATTGTATCGGGGGTGTTGGTCCATTCGTCGGTTCGGTAGGTCTCTCCTTCGAGTTTGAGGGTCGATTGTTGCTGGGGGTGTTTGGAGGTAGTGGCTCCTTTTTGTTCACTCCGGCGAGCTGGGGTTGAGCTCCATTCGCGGTTGCGGGAGAAGGTGGGAGTCAATTGGAGGGAGCGCGGAATGGCAGTTTGGGGTCGGATTGAGGTAATTGCCCAACGGCCACTGCTTGCACGCAGGGCTCGACCGGTAGCGAATAGCCTCATTGTTGGGTTGGACATTGTGAGAATTCGATGTTGTCTATGCTATCAACACAAGTTCGGGTCGGCGAAATTAGTTCCCGAAGTACATTTGTCGAGTCAATCTGCACAACGAAAAATATAGAAAAAGCTTTAGCATTTACCTCTTTCTAGAGGAGAGAGAGACTTATGATTTAAATATGTTTGATTTTCTCTATAGTTGCTACGGCTAGCAGCTCGAGCCATTTCAAATTTCACATGTATAGATTGAAGGTTCTGTATACTATGCAGTTAGCATGACTCTATAAATTATATATCTCTTTTTATATATACTTCCTTGGGGATAAAAACCAGTAGTTTGGCTGATATTACATCCTTTTTCAGATATTTGCTTTTCAACTGTCATGTGCGGCAACGCCTAGTTAAATACAAATACTATGTATTTTGCGCCGAGAAAGCCCCTGCGAAACAGTATATTGGACCAGAGTAGCCCTAATCCCAGCCATTAAGATATTTTATACATTTTATACGATTACATCACTCCTATAATATGTCCAGGTAGCCTTTATGCATATGATATCTTGCCCCTCCTGCAGAACCCCTCGGTAGTCCGAGGCCAACCGCCCAATATCCGTAAAAACTCCGAAGATCCGCATCGCCGATCTTGTCATATCTCTATTGAAGTGATTATTATAACTGCATGCGCAAAGGTGCCCTCGGCATCCATTTCAACGACCGAAGCAGGTCGATATTCAGGGTTCCTGAGGGGTTTCTGGGCCAGGGCTGTATGTTCCATGCAAGAGATTTATCTCCGCAAAAAGAAAAGACCGCAAAACCGCCAAACCGAAGATCTGATTGGATGAAAGTGGTGACCTCCTATCAAGGTAGTTGACCTGATTGGCTGTTCCTCCCCGTTCGGCGGCTCGAGTGAATTTCGGAGATCTGATTTGTCTCCGTTGGTATTTCAACCCCAAAATTACGTCAAGTCACGTTCGTAAAAGCCGAGAAAAGTCCAGTAAAAAAAAAAAAAAAGAAAAAAAGACATTTTTGTGAATCATTGTCCCCGCCTTTTTTTTTAACTGTGTATATTTCAGGGGGATCTTGTTATCCAGCAAGATGGCAGACAGCGGCAAGATGTTGGAGGTTTCTCCTCACCGGGTCGTGCCCGTTCAGACGCAGTCAAAGCCGAAGCAGGTGCATTACCCGTTTTGGTTTGGAGGTTCAGCCTCATGCTTTGCTGCGTCTGTGACGCACCCGTTAGATTTAGGTATGTTTCTTATATCCCTCAATTATATACTATATGCTGACTTTGCACCCACAGTTAAGGTAATTGCAAGCTAGCCGTCCGAGACTATGGCTCATGGCCACGATACCGAGCCCCCGACGCTGATATCCGTGTTTGTCGCATAATAGGTCCGGTTACAGACTCGTGCGCCCGATGCACCGAAGACTATGGTCGGGACGTTTGTACACATCGTGAAGAATAATGGTGTCACCGGGTTATACAGTGGTGTATGTCTGATCCATGGCTATCAGTAAACGGGCACAGGTTGGCTAACAAAGGACGGATTGGATATGGTATAGTTGTCAGCCGCGATGCTACGTCAAATCACATACTCCACAACGCGCTTCGGTATCTACGAAGAATTGAAGTCGCGCATTGCCTCGCCCACCTCAGACCCCGCCGGCGCACCAAGCATGGTCACTCTCATCGGAATTGCCTCTGCCTCTGGATTCATCGGCGGCATAGCAGGCAACCCAGCCGATGTGATGAACGTCCGCATGCAACACGACGCATCCCTCCCTCCCGCCCAGCGCCGCAATTACCGAAACGCAATCCACGGACTCGTCCAGATGACCCGGACAGAGGGATTCAGTTCTCTCTTCCGCGGAGTGTGGCCTAACTCCACCCGTGCAATCCTCATGACTGCCTCGCAGCTCGCTTCTTACGATACCTTCAAGCGCATGTGTATTGAGAAGGCCGGCATGGCTGATAATCTGGGCACACACTTCACGGCCTCGTTCATGGCGGGTTTCGTTGCTACCACTGTCTGCAGCCCCGTGGACGTGATCAAAACCCGCATTATGACGGCTTCGCATGCCGAGGGCGGTGGTCATACTATCGTTGGTCTTCTGCGTGATATCTGTCGCAAGGAAGGCCTTGGATGGACTTTCCGTGGCTGGGTGCCTAGCTTCATCCGTCTTGGTCCTCATACCATTGCCACTTTCCTCTTTCTCGAGGAGCACAAAAAGCTATACCGCAAGTTGAAGGGCATTTGAAGACACACAAAGAGTGATCATTCCTTTTTGTGGCTCTTCTTTTTTTTTTGCGCCGACTCCCAATCTTACAACAGCATTTACGCCTTCTGTTCGACATATTTTCGATATATACGATCTCTTGTCATTTTCTCTATTTCTTTTTTTTTTACTTGGGTGGTGCACTTCGACACTCACACGCACCATTTTCATTTTGGCTTGTATATAGCTTGCATACTTTCAGATGTTTCTTTCATCAGAGATTTGAAGGATGGCCGGAGACGGCCTTGGCGCATATCTAGAACATGGCCCTGTGGCCTTGTACAGTGCGCTGGATTATGGATTTTTCTTGTCAGAGCTGGGATTACATAGAATTAGATACATACACACTGAATCGCATTCAGAGCATTTCCGCAAGGACGGCATGGTTTCTACGTATGTACTCAAACATTATAAGTTGTCTTTCCAAGACATGGTTCGCAATTATTGCAAGCATCTACTGATGAAAGATGTAGGGACTACCTGGGTACCCATGCTTCAAAAGAGTCAGAACCAGCACCAGCTAACAATACATTTCTCTTTACAATACGACGCGTTTATAAACACCCTTTCTTGCCTTATACGGACGAACGACTTAGGAAATGAAGGGGTTGTGTCCTCGCGTGACCCAGTAGAGTACATTGGAACTTGTCGATACATAAAAATTTGACACGGCTCACTTGACCAACCAAAAAGACGCTGTTGGTTATCTACTTGTCAAGGTGGACAGGGAAGTTGCCAGCCTCTGTGAACACAAGTTAGTATAAGTAAACAAATATGTAGAGACTTGTAGATGCGTACCGCGCTGACCGTCCCAACGATCGGTCCAGGCCTTGGGGCAAAGAGAGCGGAAGGAGTGGTAGAACTGCGAGAGAAGGTGTTAGATGCTGGTGGGATTCCAGAATATTGTCGAGTGTCGCAATTACCTGCTTGCAGGGACGGAAGTCCTCGCCCTTGGCAGTGGTACACTTGTAGTAGTCGACATAGTTCTGCCAGCAGTGCTTGGTCCTGTGGAGCAAATCAACGTTAGGTATATATAAAAAGGACACCAGGATAACAGCTTATCACGTACTGGTTCTGCTGGGGGAAACGGGCATCGTAGCCTGCGATCCAATCGAAAATTGTCAATTACACCATACATCAGCCGATCGGGGGATATCGGTCCACGCGCATGCGACGAGCGAAACAAGCGGGAAAATATCAATGTTCACGTACCAGCTGTAAATAAATTAGCTCAAATTAGCCATTGACTCTCTATAGGGTTCCTAGCCCCGGTTTTCTCGGGAGGGGGTAGTGGACTTACCAGTGACGAACTTGAAGGGCTTTGTCTCGAGGACCTCATCGGGGTCGGCTTCCGGAATGGCACCCATATTTGCGATGTGTAGCTTCAAGGGAAACAACACACGAGAGGAAGAATTGGAGTGGAGTGAAAAGAGAGGAGGGGAGAAAGTGAGCCGGGAAGAGCGACGTTGGGTGATTGAAGCTGTGAAGTGCCGGATATGACCGCGGGCGGTCAAGCGAGAGCCACTGAGCGTCTCGCTTTTACACCCGAGCCAGTCACGTTCTCGGAAAGCTGGTGTTCCAACCTCGTCCTCTATCCCACTCTTCTTCTGCTTCTCCAGGGTTGAACCACAGATCTCAACATGTATCCCACTCGCATGCTGCGGATGCAGCCCACTCGGGCCTTTGCTTTCCCTACTCCTGTATGTTCTTTCCTTCGCCAATGGTCTTGTGATCATACGATCCCTCGGTTACTAACTCATGTCTGTAGAAGGAGCAACAAAGTGGTATGAGTCTCTTAGATCACTAGATCTGGTTGATCAACAGAGTCATGTCGAATTGGCTCTACTTTTATAGGGACTGCCATTGAACTAACCATGCGCCTACAGCTCACACTATCTCCCAGCGTCTGCGCCAGCTCAAGCGTGTGCCCCCCGAGTTGCTCCCTATTGGTATGTGCTATAGTCATGACTTCGCGATCGGAAATTGAGCTAACGGTCTGTTTGATATTTAGGCTTCGTCCTTGCGTACGTTTCTACCCTGTTTGATACTATCTGCCGCTTGATTCCGGGAACACATGCCCGACACATGCCGGAATTTCATTCCCCTATCTCCCTTCACTGGCAATCATGCTCGTATATTTCCCTAATGCTAACTTATACTTTCAGTGTTGCCATTGGCGCCGCTGTCTACTCTTGCAGCAAGAAGCTGATGACCGACAAGACCCTGCGTCTCTACCGCAACAGCCCCGAGAGCCGTGAGCACTAAATGTACCACCATGTTTCTTTGAGCTCTCAGAATGCGATCTGCAGTTTTTGGATTCTTGCCGCTTGTATTGTTGATTAAGAGAATTTGAAGCCGATGGGCATGATTTGAGAAAAACCAGTGGAGCAAAAAAGGAACGGGTTCGAGATTGCGCCCGTGTACATATTCCGGCTTCCCGTGCCTGAATCCTGTGGTGTAATTGGGAAATTGTACTGTCGTGTGAGACTTATGCTTTTGTTTGTCATCTGCGTCGTAGCTATCGTAAAGTGTAGCGTGCTTCACTCGGGCTTTGGCCCAGCAACATCTAATTGCTCCAATCCCTGCATAGGATCTTGGGGACGACTGCTTCCAGCCTGAGCCTCCTCCGCCACTTCCCGATCCTCCTCGCTGACGGCATGCTTGGCCAAATAACCCTCCTATAGAATATAGCGGTTAGTATAGATTGCGATCAGATATAAATTGAATCCCAACGAACCTGTTCCCAGATCGCAATCTTGCTGCCTAGTCCCTCGTTGGCATCCTTCTGTGGCTTTGCAGCGGCAACTTTAATGGTGCGCCCGTAGATCTCGCTACCATCCATATTGTCGATAGCCTCTTTGGCGTCTTGCGGCAGATCAAATTCCACATATCCAAATCCGCGGTGAACTTCAGCCGAGTTGGGTTGGTCCGGTTTGGGCAGCGAGATATCAACGACTTCGCCGAATGGAACGAAAGCCTCCGCAAGTGTGTGCGCGGTCACTCCCTGGTCAAGACCACCCACGTAGATGGTGCTCTTAAGCCGCGTGGTTTCGCTCATGATGTGTAGTTGCGCTTCGGGTCAAATTCGCTAGGCCTTTGAGTAGGGTGGCGATGTGGCGAGATCGCACAGAATAGTAGAATAAGCGAAGATAAAAGTGTGTACAGCAACAAAGAAAGCCTTCGTGTTCGAAACTTTGAATCCAAAGCTGTATCTTGCTATCAGCCCAGAACGGAAGATTGATATCACGTGCAGCTCACCTCGGAGTGTTTTGGCGAGTCTCAAAGCGGTCTAGCGCGCGTTCCCCGGTCCCTCCAAGTCCAGGAGGCCACTTGGTTACTGCTATACTTGGAACATCTAGAGTATCACCCCATTGTCAATTATTCATAGGGGGTGGTTCTTGATTCCTCTCCTTCCCTATTGCTTGAGTTTCATTGTTCGTTGGATGATACCTTTCACACAAATTATTAGTCTCGATCCTCACCAAACCATACCTCCCCTGCCATCATCATGGTGCGTCTGAGGGAAATCCCAAGGACGGCCACGTTCGCCTGGTCGCCTGGCGCTGCGTCGCCATTGATCGCAACTGGAACTCGCGCTGGCGCTGTCGATGCCGACTTCTCTAACAAGACATGTCTCGAGCTGTGGGATCTGGGCCTTGACCGCGAAGATGCGAGCGAGGAGCTGCAGCCACTAGCTAAGGTCGATACCGACTCTGGGTAAGTTGATATTTTGTGGACTTGAGTGAAGATAAGAATGCTGACTGAATAATTCAACTAGCTTCAATGATGTGGCCTGGACAACGTCCGAAGACAACAAACGGGGTGTGATTGCGGGTGGCTTGGAGAATGGCTCGCTGGAGTTGTGGGATGCTGATAAGCTACTTGCTGGATCTAGGTTGGTTGAACTCTACATATGGACTACATCCCCGGAGTATCTTGCTAATCGTTCAATTTCAGTGATGCATTGATTTCAAGAACCACTAAACACAGCGGCGCCATCAAGACCCTTCAGTTCAACCCGAAACACCCGAACCTTCTAGCAACCGGTGGCGCAAAGGGAGAGGTAGGCTGCGATTCGTGGATTACGGATTGAATATGTGGCTAATTACTGGATAGCTGTTCATCTGGGATCTAAACAACATCGAGAACCCATTCCGGTTGGGCAACAATGCGGCCCGTACAGATGATATCGACTGCTTGGATTGGAACAGGAAGGTTCCTCACATTCTGGTCACTGGTAGCAGCTCCGGCTTTGTGACGGTTTGGGATGTCAAGACGAAAAAGGAGAGTCTGACATTGAACAACAAGGCCCGGAAAGCTGTCAGCGCAGTCGCATGGGACCCCGAGAGGGTATGTTGGCATCTCCTACATGGTTATTTCAGGATTGCTGACCATTTTTACGTCTAGCCCACAAAGCTTATTACATCGTCTCCCCTCGACTCAGACCCAGTGCTATATGTCTGGGACCTGCGCAACTCCCACGCCCCAGAGCGGGTATGTTACCATTTCAGAGCCCTGGTGTGATTTTATACTGATATGATTTGTATAGACACTCACCGGCCACGAGTCCGGTGTGCTCTCGCTTTCTTGGTGCGAGCATGATCCAGATCTCCTCCTGTCTTCCGGCAAAGATAACCGTAATATCTGTTGGAACCCGCAAACCGGCCAAGCATACGGAGAGTTCCCCGTTGTCACGAACTGGACCTTCCAGACCCGCTGGAACCCCCATAACCCGAATTTCTTCGCAACCGCATCGTTTGATGGAAAGATCTGTGTTCAGACCCTGCAGAACACGAAGACCGACAACGCCCAGGCCATTGCCGATCACAACCAAGCTCTGGACGGCGAAGACTTCTTCAACAAGGCGCAAACGCAGCCCCAAGTCTCCAAGTTCTCCCTCCCAAAGGCCCCCCGCTGGCTTGAGCGGCCCTGTGGTGCTACTTTTGGTTTCGGAGGTCGGGTCGTTTCCTTCGGTCTGACCGAGAAGGGCTCTCGTACATCCAGTATCAAAATCACACCGTTCGAGGTTGATGAGAGTGTTGGCAATGCTACCGAGAGCTTTGAGACTGCATTGAAAGAGGGTGATATCAGTACTCTCTGTGAGTCACGCGCTTCAAGTGCTTCCAATGAAGCGGAAAAGGCCGACTGGAAGGTAATGCAGGCTTTGATCTCCGAAAACCCACGTAAGGGCTTGGTGGAGTATCTGGGATTCCAGGATCAGGTTGATGAGGCCGCCGATAATCTCGCGCAGCTTGGATTGGACAAGAAGGAAAGCGAGAGCACCAATGGCGCTGCTGCCAAACCCGCCGGGGTTAAGAAGCACAAGCGTTTGCAATCCATGTTCGATGCCAACCCCGAAGGTGACAGCTTCCTTTCCGAACTGGCTGCTTCTAAGGGTGCTCAAACCAACAACCCATTCCAAATTTTCAATGGCTCGGAAAGCCAGGCAGAGCAACAAATTACTCGGGCTTTGCTCCTTGGAGAGTTCGAGAAAGCTCTGGATGTTGCCCTCCGGGAGGATAAGATGTCCGATGCTTTTATGATTGCTATTTGTGGTGGCCCGAAGTGCATCGAAAAGGCGCAGTCGTACTACTTCTCCAAGCAGGCTGGCGGACCGAACTACATGCGCTTGCTCGCATCTATTGTGGGCAAGAACCTGTGGGACGTGGTCCACAATGCCGACTTGTCCAACTGGAAGGAAGTTATGGCTGCCTTGTGCACCTTTGCCGACGAGAAGGAATTCCCTGATCTCTGCGATGCTCTCGGTGACCGCCTAGAGGAGCAGATTCAGAACAGCGACGATAAGAGCGCCCGCAAGGATGCTTCTTTCTGCTTCTTGGCAGGTTCGAAGCTTGAGAAGGTTGTTGCCATCTGGGTTGAGGAGCTCCGTGAGAATGAGCAGAAAGGAATTGAGAGCAACACTGACAACTCTTCCTTCTCTATCCACGTCCGTGCTCTGCAGGGCCTGATCGAGAAGGTTACCATCTTCCGCCAAGTCACCAAGTTCCAGGATACGGAGCGGACCAAGGATTCGGATTGGCGCTTGAGCGTCTTGTACGACAAGTACATTGAATATGCCGATGTTGTCGCTACCCATGGACGCCTGCAAATTGCTCAGAAGTACCTCGACCTTGTCCCCGAGAAGCACCCTGAAGCTGAGGTGGCGCGCAATCGCATCAAGCTTGCTACCAGACAGGTACCTCAGAAGGCCCAGCCCGCTGTCGCAGCCAAATCTGCCTTCAAGCCCCTCCCGCAACAGCCCAATTTGTACCAGCCGACGAACACTTACAACGCTGCTGCTGTTCCAGCACCGGCTGCTACTCCTAACATTTATACGCCTTCTGCGCCTGCTGTTCCCCAGCAGACTAACCCATATGGCCCTCAGACTACCTCCCCGCCAGCTCAGCCTGCCAACCCCTACGCTGCCTACGGACAGGCAGCTGGGTATCAGCCAACCCAGGGAATGAGACCTACCAGTTATACTCCACCGTCTGCATTCGGTGGACAACAGCCCACAGGTGCTGGTGTCCCTCCCCCTCCTCGTGCGTCATCTAACCAGTCGCCGGCCAACACAATCACAACATACACCACGGCCACTGGCCTGCCTGCATGGAATGATTTGCCAGAAGGCTTTGCTAAGGCTCCTACGCCCCGCCGTGGAACTCCTGCCGCAGCCTCTGCACCCATCCCCTCTCCTTTCCCCAACCAGTCACCCAATCTGACTCAGGGGCCTCCCCCTGTTGGTGCTCCGCGCGCACCATCCGTGCCTCCCCCACCAAAGGTGGGCTCGGTGCCTCCGCCGCCGCGCATGATGTCGCCCCTATCTGGTGGCCAGGCTGGAACTAACATCCCTGGGCCTTCCCCGCCACCCCCTGCCAACCCATACGCTTCTCTCCCTCAGTCACCGCCGTTGACTCAGGGGTCAACCATGGCTCCCCCGGCATCGATCCCTCGCGGAGCATCGCCCTACAACGCTCCTCCTAGCATGCCACCCCCAACCAACCGGTATGCGCCAAGCCCGGCTGCCCAGGCTGCAAACCCGCAATTGCAGACTCGTGGCCCTGTGGCTCCGCCTCCCCCGGCTGCCTCGCCATACGCCCCACAGGCAGTATCACAACCTCCCGCGGCAAACCCATATGGGCCCACCACGCCTATTGCTACACAGCCTCCGCCTATGGCCCAGGGCATCCCGCCGCCGCCTCAAGGATCTCGACCTCCCACGGCCCAGTCGCAGAGGCCCACTCCTCCGGCTCCCAAGTATCGTGAGTAATTCCAGTTAGCAATAATTGAATCCAGCCAATTGACCCTTATTACAGCCCCCGGTGACCGTTCACACATTCCTGCGAACGCACGGCCTGTCTTCGAGATTCTATCGGCAGACATGCAGCGCGTCAAGACCCGGGCCCCTGCGGCATTCAAGGCACAGGTTGATGATGCCGAGCGCCGCTTGAACATCCTCTTTGATCACCTCAACAATGAGGACTTGCTCAAGCCCAACACCATCGAGGACATGGCGAACTTGGCCCGCGCTCTCCAGCAACGTGACTACAACGCCGCCCTCGCTATTCATGTTGAGATCATGACCAACCGGACTGACGAATGTGGCAACTGGATGGTGAGTGAAGCTCGGTCGTATACTCTTGAATGATTTACTAACAAGTATAACTACAGGTCGGTGTGAAGCGACTGATTAGCATGAGCCGCGCTACCCCGTAAATGACACCCTTGTACCTTGTCAAGTGGAGGGAATGCTAAAGGCTTGGTATAACTTATGTATTTCTGGCCTTGTTTTCTCTATACTTCAGCGTTGCTCTAAATTTTTCTCATCTTCCTTGTCCATTTTTATAATTAATGTCTTGCGTATTTTCTTCCTTTCCTCTTCTCTCCTGGGGGTATAAGTCTGATCATGAGCAAAGCGAAAATTTTTCAACGTTCTTAAGTGTGGCCGATAGTGTTTACTGTATGATGTCTTCTTATTTAGATTGCTAGATGGACATGAATCAAATGATTTACAGGCTGTCAATATACAAAGGTGTACGCCTATTTTTTGTCTTTTGATATCAAACTCACGGGCATCCCGAATCCGCATTTTCCCAAGGGGGGGCCAGGAGCTTAGCTTGCGAAATGATTGGAGCCCCAGAATATACTTCAACCCACTAAGGCAAAGTCGGTTGCGCCCAGAGAAAAAAAAATGTAATAAGTTGGTAAGGATTCACTACTCCTATACAAAGCGGGACTTTCCTCGTTCAATACCGTACCATTCCACTGAAAGCCAGATCAGAGATGCCGAGCCAAAGCCCCTATTCCTGAACAAGGTGGCTTGATAAATGTATGTCGCTCTCCAGTTCCAGGCTCTTGGTTTTTGATAAAGGTAGTGATTGGGTAGACGATCGGAATGGTGGTGTATTTTCGCGAGATATGCCTCGTCCCCTACTTGGTGTTTGGGGACCTGTACGAACAGAAATAGAATCCCCATCGGAGTCTTAGGAGAGGATAGTTCAGGTGAGGGTGTCAAGGCTCGTTTATGTGTCACAGGTCAAGAGTGTGGGTTCATCATCGCTATCCTCCTCACCACCTCCCTGTATCGCAGCAATACGTGACAGACAGGTTCCACTTCAGCTGTAGCAGTTCCATTGAAGGTAACGGGCCTTTGGGTCATTTGTGGTGATCTTGAAAACATACCCAGACAGGATAGGCTTCAGCGATTGTGTATGGAAAAGGATATTGTTCTTGCCGGGGTCCATGATGGGTCTGTAGTACGGGTGATTGAAGATGTATGCTTCGGTCAGCACATAGGACGGAACGCGAAATTAGCGCTATCCCAATATTCATGGGCTTGGATTTCCAGAGTGATCAAGTTGGACACTTGCCCCCGTTAGGGTCTTCAAACTCAGAAAAGAATGTGTTGATCATCAGAAGGTGATTCCTCGGCCATAATGAATCAAAAGTAAATGGGTTTTCGTCAATCAGTGTGTGTTGTTGATGATCAGTGATAGAGGAAAGAAATGAGAAACGTGGGGAGAAAATTAAAAGGTTATATATAGAAAAGTCTCTGCCTTCGTATATACCTAAGAGCATCCAAAGGTCCATCCAAAGGAGAGCATCCAAAAGAGCATCCAAAGGAGCATCCAAAGGAGCATCCAAAGGAGCATCCAAAAGAGCATCCAAAAGAGCATCCAGAAGAGAGTATCCAAAAGACTATCCAAAAGACTATCCAAAAGACTGTCCAAAAGACCATCCAAAAGACTATCTAATAGACTACCCAAAAGAGCATCCAAAAGACATGACAAGGCCCTATAAGCGGCCGACTATTCTTGTAGGACATAAATATTATGGTATATATTATGGTGTGAAGAGAGCCTATATCTATTTTACCGGTACTATCTAAGGAATCCTTAGATATACAATATATGGTGAAGCATATTATGACTCACTTATATTTGCATATTATGATATAGTGAGATAATAGAATATATATATACGAGGATCTAGGCTATAATTTAGCAGACGCAACCAAGCAAATGAATATATAAGCCCATATAAACCTAGGCAAACCACCTAGAGAATCCGTTGCAATCTATATACATTCATACAATCGCACCCAAACTCCATGATCTAACCTCATCACCGTCCACCGACGGGAAGACCACCAAGCCGTCCACCCCGACTAGCAGGGAAGTTACGCGCACTCAACAGCGCACCCTTCACACCACGAATATCAGCCCTAAATCCAGCAATAGCCTCATCCTCCGCCTTCCGCATACTAGAGCTATCATTCGAGCCCGAGGTAGTCGAATTCCAGACCCCATACGTCGACCCAGTAGAGTACGTAGGACCACTATAGATCAACCCATCACAATAATGATGCAACTCCGTGAGACGCGTCCGCATCGAGTCATCCAGCGTACTCGCATTCTTCTCCGAGTCAACGATCTCTCGCAGCTTCGAGGTAATAGACTCAACACGGCTGATGTGGTTATTAACCGCCGTCGATGGAGAGACAGCCGCCGAGTCTGCCGAGTTGACGGCGCCAGTAGCGCTGATCACAGGGGTGGGCTCTGGACTCGTCTGTGTTGCGACGTCCCGGTGGAACAGCTCGGTTGGGTCCGAGGTGATGGACGAGGCGTCGTCGTCTTCTTCGTCGCTGTAGGGCTTGCTCTTGCGTGCTGTTAACTCAGCCGGGATCACGGATACTGTCTTCTCCAGCTTCTCGTTGAGCTTTTGCAGGTTTGTTTCTGCTGTGCTGGCGAGCTCGTGTCGTGCGCTTGTTAGGTTCGCTAGCATGGGTTTCACGAGGTACTCGCTTGCGCCGTAGAGACTTGCCCCTAGGCCTGCGGCGCCGTATAGTGTATACAGGAGACTGCGCATTGTCACGAGGGGCGGCGGCTTGGATGACTCGAAGAGGAATTCGGGGTAGGTGATTATTGGGGGGACGTCGCGGGGGGCCGCGGTTGGCGCTGGTGCTGGTGCTGGTGCTGGGTGCGGTTGAGGCATGGTATTGGAGGGTGGCGAGGAGGTGGTAGGAGGAGAAGGGGTGACTTCGGATTGAGTGGGTGAGGTAGATGGTGTCTCTTCCTGTGTCTTGTCCTCGGCTGCGGTTGAGCTGCTACTCGGCTCTGCGTTATGAGAGATGCCGAGGACCTGCTCGATATCGTCTGAGCTCAGACCTTTTGACTCAAGGAATGAGACCTTGCGCTCTGTGGGTGCATCGCGGATTGACTCGTCTTCTAGGAATTTGGATGCTTGGTCTAGGAGAGCTTGTCGGGATGTGGAGGCTGTAGTTGCGGGCGCATCGTCGGAGGTCGGCGATGGCGACTCTTCCGTTTTATTGGCCCTCTGCCATGAGGGAATAGATGCTGATTTGGATGTGTCGTCAGGCATAATGAGTCGTTTGGCACATTCGCCAAAGATATGTGAAAGCAAAGGCGTTGGGGGTGTTGTAAAGAGGAGAGGGAACCTTTCCCCGGACTTGGGGCCATGTGAGCCCGACCTCGGCTGTTCCAACGCCGGTGTACACCTGAGGCATCAATATCGCCGTACATTTTATAAGATTCATATGTGTTCACATTGTATTCTGAACTTATAATATGATATTGTTTAAGAATAACCCTAATTGTGTATCTTGCATTTGACTTGTATTTAGGTATCTATATCGAATGTCCCAAGTAGAAAAACAAAAGATACCCTGCATCCTTCACCGGAAATAGCCTGTATGCTGTATGTGAGACGAAGCCATACCACCTGACTCTAGGGTCCCATTGAAGGCTATAGAGTCCTATACACCAATTATTTCTATATTCTATTTGAATAGATCAATTGAATATTGAATCATCACCATATGGTTCAAATGGCATCCGTATATACTCGATACCGCCCGGCAGAATGGACCTCCCAGTACTTCATTCGTTCATCCAGCGTCAGCGACTGGACTCCTGGGAGAATCTGAAACCTTAGAGAAAAGTACTTGTGAGTATGGAGTTTCCCCCGTTGATCTTGTCGTTTTTGTGTTCCTTCCTGTCTGCCCAAGCCCCCGGGGTTGGACCCCGAAGACCCCAAGAGCAAGCCAGGAGAAAACAATCCCCCAAAGCCTGATCCCCTGTAACAGTGCGCTTTGTTCGCATTGGAAAATTCCCCCGTATAGAAAAGCAATCTGTATCTTCCCGGTTTGCAACTCCGCCTCGCACTCCGTGGATGAAGTGATTGGATGTCCTTCCTTTCTTCCCTCTCTTTCTATCTCCCTCCAGCCTGGCCCCCTCCTCAAAAGGCTTAATGACTTAGTTCATACTGCCACACACTTGCCTATCGTCCTTCCCTGTCCCGCTTCTTTTTACTGCCCTGGCTTTTGCATTTTCATTTTCCCCAAGACTTCTGTCACACTCGATAAAGCCGCCACCATGTCTCTCCGTCGATCCCTTCGATCGCGAAAGATGCAAGATGACACCCCAGAACCAGAAGCTAACATGACCACCAGGTCTACGAGACAAACTCGTGCCTCCACTTCTGCATCTGCTTTAGTCTCAGTCTCTCGATCTTCATTGAATTCAGGAGATCGAAAGAGATCTCTCCGTCTCACTGTCAAAATGGCCTCCAGCAAATTGCGGGAAGCTACGGGTGCTGGTCGTTCTGCTGGACGGCGCTCAGTCAATGTGTTCCGGGAAGATCCCATTGTCTCGGGACCCCGCTCCAGTCGGAACCGAAAGAAGATTGTAGAAGTTGCTACAAGCGACGAAGAGGAAATCGACGACCAAGAAGAGGATGAAGTCGACGATGAAGATGCGCCTGGTGATGACGATGATGACGAAGATGCCGATGCTGACGCTGACGCTGATGCTGATGGCGACATCGATATGGACGACATCCAGCCTCAGGCGCCTACCAGGCGCGGTAAGATCACTCCTCCGTCCCGCGCCAAGCCGCCCAAGAGTGTGGAGGCCAAGGAGATGGAAATGGAAGAAGATGAAGAGGAAGAAGAAGATGATGAAGAGCCCATCTCCGATACGGATGAAGATGCCGAAGCCGAGGGTGAAGATCAGGATGAAATTGCAGTTCCAGACGTCAACATTGATGAGCTCGATGAACTTGACGAAGAGGACGAAATAGACGACGACATGGATAGTGATGCCCTCGCTATGCAAAGTGGGAAAACCACCAAGCGCCAGCGAGGAAACCTAGGAAATGATTTCCTGCAACTTCCCATGGGTGAGAAACGACATATTAACCATTTCTCGCAGCCGAAGCTAACTAAGAAATAGAGCCCCAGGTCAAGAAGCACTTGACCGCCGAGGAGCGTCAGATGCGTCGTGCAGAGATGGCGCGGCGAAGGAAGAACCTGAGTGAGAAGCGGAATGAAGAGGAAAAGGTACACGCAAAAAGTCACCTTCAACATCTATTGGAGAACGGCCGCTAATATGAACAACAGATGGACACAATTAATCGACTGCTGAAGAAGCAGGCCCCCAAGCGTCGTGGTCGAGCTGCGGCGGCCGAGGCCGCTGATGGCACCCCCGGCCAAGAAGGCGCGGAGGCTGACAAGGCCGACCCTACTATGGCGCGGTGGATCAGCGGTAAAAATGGCTGTAGAGTCGCTGTGCCAGAAGAATGGCTGGGTACACCTACTGGGCGTGTCTTTGGCGCACCTACCATTCCCACGGGAAAAATGGTTGAAGAAGTTTGATGTTACATGCAGAGACTACAACGGATTGGCGCTTATGGAAGGATTTTCGACTAAGGTAATCGGGAAACGGACTACATCATTTGCAAGGGACTAGGGTTGATTTTCTGCGTGTGCTGCGAACGGCGTTCAATACATGCCTCTTCCAAATGTCAAGGTTTAAATGTCATGCAATACATCGACTGTTTCAAATGTTTTCCAGGTACACATACACATAGATATGCCGATAAAACTGGGTTTTATATTCAATTAGTCGGCAACCCTCACTAGTAGTACGCGGGGCTAGCCTGTTATAGGTCACCATTCAGTACTTCTACCCACAACTACTTGGGAACTGTTTGTCGCCAATTCTATATATACAATGGCCTCCAGGGCCGGTCACAAGACCCGACAAGTGTGGCACAGCGACGCGTATGGTGCCGTGTGCGCTGGGGCTTCGGAGCGCGGGGAAGAGCACAGCTTCCAAGAGCATAGTGCGCAGAGAACAGGCCACTAGCACAATCATGCTTGGTGGTACTCAGGCCGATTCAGTGTTCAGAATGCCACTTCAAGAGGAAGGCTGGTCATCGTCATTGAGTCGTCGACTTGGGATCTTGTTGAAAATCGGCTTTTGTGGGAGAATTGGTTTCCTGCTTCAGACTAACAGGATCAGACGGAGGTGAGGTCTTCTGAGCGTGCTGTCTCTCATATTGGAGTTGCTGGAATGTTGGCTGGAAGGTATAGTAGCCTGCAGATAGGAAAATTCGAGGTTAGGGAGTGACACCAGGCATGAGTTATTACTTGGAGAGTAGATTTACCTGTGAAGATACCCACGCCAATAGCGAAAATGGCAGGGAAGAAATTGCGACTCATTTCGGAGGAATTGGGGGATAGACGGCGAGATTTGCAGTTGGAGGTTGCGGAGATGCGGGAAATCGGTTATCAGTTGGCTGATTAGCAGCCGGCGCGTCTGCTAAATTGCCCCGTTGGCACGCGTCAGAATCAAATTCCCTGCATTCAGACAGTTTGAATAGTTGTTCGACGTTTAATTTCCCTGTGTTTCGCGAATTTTAACCCGAGAATTATTTCGCTCACGTTTTTGTCGCCCTAAAACCACCCAATGACTGTTTAGAGACATGGGGGATCCCCGCCAAGGATGCAAATGGAATCATGGCGACAACGAGGATATGTCCCCGACTCGGACGAGGAAGATGGATTCGATTCTCTAGATGCGAATAATGACAATGTCGAAAATAGCCCTGCTGTCGAAAATCTCGAATATATCGACAACCCTTCATCTTCGCCGAAGGAAGGGACGACGAGTGTAACGAAGGAGCAACAAGAGCACGTTCGGGCTGAGAATGGCTCCATCACGCTCTCAGATACAGAGGAGGTGGCTCGTCGACACACGAATGGAGTAAGTCCTCACTCGACAAATGCCGCGCATGACGAAACGACACCAAAACAAAGAAGAGGACGCAAGACCTACGGACTTCGATCGTCGGCTACGAAATCAACGAATCGCCGCAGTACCGAGCTGCATAATGCCAATGCCTCCGCAAAGAATACAGCCAGCATATACGATTTCCCAAAGTCATTGCAGGAACATGACAGGCCTCAATCGAAGCTTTCGAGCCATGAGTCTACACCGAAACCCTTGAAAACCGCAAGACCCTCGCAATCACAAGTTATAGCAGAGCCGCACAGCTCGAAGGCAAACACACAGGATGAAACTTCAAGCACACGGAGCTCCTCTCCTGACGAGCTGATGTTGATACCTCAGCCAAATCGGAAGAAGAAGCCCGTGGCCCAGCATGTCCAGCCAATAGAGGCGCCACAATTACCACCACCTCCACCATTACAGGAGGTTTCGGATGATGATTCTCCATTATCTTCTGTACCGTCATCCTTAGGTTCTCCACCGGCCAACGATTCTACAGAAACACAGGCAGATGGTGGGATGGAGGCAGAACCAGAAATACCGGCAGATAGGGAGGCAGATCTTCGAGAGACAGTGCTCGTTGAACTAGATGCCAACCCGAACGATGCATTGCCCCATCTTGATATCTCCGAAGAAGTCTTGCGAGAATTACCGCATGCTGCGCAAAGAACATTCCGGAAGCGCAATGCCATCCAACTGCACCCGTATCATCTGGAATATATGAAGTTTCACCAACAACTGCAAGCGCGGGGCGTCAAGCCTTTTGGTCGACCTGCGCAGCAAAGACAGCATATTACTGATGAAAGTCAAGGGCAAGATTCATATGACCCCAATGCACCTCCGTCAAGTCCCCCTCTCGAAGAGTATCTTCCACCGATAAGACATGAACGACATCGTGGCCCACAATCTGCTGCGGAACGCAACGACTCAGAGCATCCTCGGCCATCGCAAGCTCGTCTTGCAAAGCGGCAGAAGACTTCTCATTCTGGAACTCCCAAAGAACGTCGAAATTTACACAAACCGTCCAAACCTCGTGGCATCAGAGACAACAATACAGCCACAGCTACTGGGGATCAAAACAGTATCTCCATATACGATCTATCATCTAGCCCTCCTCACGCAGGCCGTTTATCTTCGACCTCAAGGACCCCTCGTGCCTCAGAAGGAGGGTTCCGGTTTCCTCGTGGGTGGTCACCGCCGGGAGAAGTCGCGAAATCCGGGGCACAGGAAACAGAAGAACCCGGCCAGGTCCAATCACCTGGTGCGGGTACAGATGATGATGAGGAAGTACAGTCCATCTCGTCCAACAGCCAGAGTGACCAAGAAGAGACCAAGTCAGCTGCCGAAGAACGTGAAATTCGACGATTCCAACGCATGATTCGAGGAGCGCTCCCTGCCTCACATGCTCGGCTGAATCAGAAGAAAAATGCAGATAAAGAAAAAGCCCCGCAACTAGATCGCCATGCTTCTTCGCAACGGCCGGATGGAAAGGGTGTTGCACGGAAGCTCATTCGAAAGGGTGATCGATCAAGGCAACCAGCAACGCAACAACCAAGAGGCTTGTTTGATCTCGGAGATTCTGACTCGGACGATGAGGACAACCGCAATGATGCCACAGGGTATGCTCCCATATCCGATGGCTCCAGCCAGCGGTTAACCGGCACCCTTGACCTCGAAGACCCCTTCGTGCTGGAAGGGGGTGATATCTCTGAGGATAATCGCATCGACTACATGTTCGGGCCTGTTCCGCGCAACTCAACAGGTTCTCGGCCCAAAACAAACAGTTTGAAAAGGCCGAAATCGAAACAAAGTTTACTCAATGGGGAGAGACAACCGAAGAGACCTCGACAAACCCGAATGACCGATGCCTCGTATGGAGCACGAAGGACCAAGAAACCCTCAACCGCCCAGCGACCAAGGATAGGAATCTTGGATGCGCCAGATGTTGCCACTAAGCCTCGAACAGAGCAATCGCGACTGCTTAGGGTAGCGACAAGACGACCACGCTTGCGTAAAGATGGAGGCAGGCAGAGCCCTACTCAGAAGTTCGTGAAACTGGCCTCAAGGGAGGACACAGTGGATGCAAATGAGTCCTTGCGAGATTGGAAAAGGGGAGCTATTCGGCAGGCCAAGCTTAGCCCACCTCCTCCTAGAGCTGCCCAGCACCGGCATTGGACAACAAATCTTTCGATTCTCAGTGCTCGAACCAAATCGAATTCTAAAGTCGGCCGGTTACCGAACCAATTCCTTGACGCAGAGGCGGATGCCGACGTTTTAAACACCAACACAGTGGAACCGCAACAGGCACAAGCACCGCCTGAATCTGGTGCAGTATCAGTCCCACCAAACCAAGCCCCAGTGGCCGAGTCCTCGTCCCGTCGAAAACCAGAGCAGCACGGTCACACATGGGTCATTCCTAGGAATGTTGCCATAACATCTTTGAAGAGGAACACCGTTAGGCCTGCAGCAACTAGTTTGGCTGGTCCTGGCCAAAGCCAAAAAGTGCTTCCGGCTATGTTCAACCAGTCATTGTCTATTCTTAACCGTCACTATAAAAACCAGCGCACATCTAAACCTTACAAGCCCAGCTTGACCTTGGATCGATATGTCTCCGACAGTGCATCATTGAGTACTGGAGGCAACTCCTCCCCCATGAATGCTTCTGTTGCTGCCGCTGCTGCTGCCGCCTCAGCTAAAGCACGAACTCAAGCACCAACCCCAAAACCCCCTGTATCTCGACGGCGGTTGAAGAAGCATCCCCCCACCCGAATCAATCTCGATGCCGACGAATTCCGTCAAAATCCAGATCCTGCTACCATAGTCTCCGATGACTCGGAAATTCTGACCATAACGGACGTCGGACATGTACGTCCTTCGACTTTCAGCGTCGGTGGGCTTTTCAACTGGCAACGCTTCTATCCGGTCGACTTCGGAGTACCGTCCCTACGTGTCAATACATTCTTCCATGAGAGTACATTCATAGGAAGCGGGGAATTTTCTCGTTCGTTGCGAATCGCCGAGCGGGACTTCGATGGGGATGCCCCTCCATTCTCCATCGAGCTCAGAAACGAGACATTCAAATGGAGTCGCTGGAACGATACAGTATCATCGGAGATGGGGCAGGTCTTTGATGTCATAATCGATAATGTTGAGCGAAGTGCTGTTACCACCCCAGAGACTGGCATTACAGCTGCTCTAGGGGTGGCATCGAGGTTATACAGGTTGTTGATCAAGTACATCACGGGAAACCTGGTTTTCATCGACCCGGTTGACCGTACGGGGTTTGTCACTAGAGCCATGGGGTTGGTCTCCCAGGTGAGAGATCCGTTGGCTGCCTTTCTGACCAGCGACGAATACAACAAGAGCGGGCTCGTCAAGATTGCTTGTTTCAACATGATTCTCTCGAACCAGATCTATCAAGTTGCTTCTCACCGGCTCGTCAGCCCTGCCCTTGCGACTGAGGCTTTTGATCTTGTCAAAATATCCGCTAAAGACGTTTCAGGGTTGATCACGTCCAAGGTCGGTGCTTCTGAGTTCAAAGTATTGTTCAAGGAAAACAACGAGCCTGAACGCCGTGAGTCGGGGATTCGCGATGAGTATCCATCGGCAGAGGCTTACGTTGTCACCAAACATCTTCTACGCAGCTCAGACAACTACAAGGGCTTCTTTGAAGATCTTCAGCTTGAGACTTTCAACAATGAACTTATTCGCAATGAAAGGGACGTGGGCAGCTTGGAGGATGGCTGGCGTGGCATTTTTACAGTCTTGCCCCTCAACGAAATAGATCTGCTTGGGATTGCGCGCCCTGGTTATCAGTTGACAGCTGCCAATGACAATTGGAAATTAGCCAAACGGCTTCTCGCCCCAGCTCTGGACCATTTCGAGTCCAACTCTAAGGCACAACCTATCTCTTACAACAGCTACTGTCGGACATTGTTCCTCAGATGTCATCGGCTTATCAATTCCTGGGGATGGAGAGAATGCAAACCCATCTTGGACACGCTATTCGACTTCTTCGCTAAGAATACCCTGCACAACCTGAAACTTGAGGAAGCTCGTGGCTCACCTTCATTTCTTGACGAACTTGATAGCAATCCTTCTCTGGATGCCCGAGTGGGGGAACCGTGTTTCCACACATTTCTCAAGATCGTAGCAAGTGGCCTCCGCTTCTTGGCAAAGAGATATGACAAGAAAAAGATTCGAAACTTTGCTTGGCGTCTTCTGCCAAACCATGGCCGTGTATACCCGAAAGAGCAGCCCTTACAGCACGAGGACCTCGATGCACTGAGAAATCACCACGATCTTCTTAGCACATTGTACTGGGCTGTTCCTGATGGGTGTCGCCCTCGACTAGAGACGATACGCAATCTGGTCCATCCTGCCACTTCACATCGCGAAGCGTGCAGTATCAATTTGCGCTCATGGTCAAGGCTTGTTCGATTCAAGCTTTCTACGGATGAAGAGGTTTCGGGCCTCGATCCGTTTGGAGATTGGTATGGCTATTTCGTTACGGAGCTGCAGCAACAGCATTCATATGCTCGCAAAGAGATCGAGGCTCAAAACACAGGCGACAATCGGGTTTCTCAACAGCTTGTTGAACGCACGATCTCCCAGAATCAGCGGCAGATCGAGACCTTGTTGAGCAATGCGCTTGGCGGGCTGCGGATTGCTGTGCAACTGGCTCCGAAACTGGAGCATGCACACAGGCTTGTTCTGAGAACTCCTTTCGAGTCTATCCTTGCACTTTTCAACCCCAAGCTCCCGCGCGTGAACGTCGTTGTATCCGAGGCATTGCAGGTCCTGGTTGCATACACCCAGAAAGACGTTCCAGCTACATGCACACCAGATGCTCCTGCGGTAGTGAATACTGATGAGGACAGTCAGGAGTTCGGTGACTGGGATGCCATTCAGGCTGTTTGGGACCAGCAAACTTCTCCAAGCGAGGGTATTGAACATGTGGAGAAGGCTTTCCATCCGATTGTATCCCGTCTCGTTTCGAACTGCTTTGGCGAGGACCACTGTCCAGAAGATGCGATTCTTCTCAACGTGGTAGAATGCTGGACATCAATCGCGCAGGTTCTCATTCGCCATGGCCTCCGAAATTGGGACAATTATTTGAGCGAGTTCGGCGATGATTCCTGGACACGGCTTCGACAAACAGTTCAGACAAGAAAATTCGGACCGCTGTTCCTTGCGTCATGCATCGAAAAGGACGCGCAGATTGTTTCTGATTGCCGAATCCAAGTCATGAGTATGTGGATGTCATCGCTGGTCGAGCGGTCCTCGATGTTGAAGTTTCAACATCGTCTCACGGAGGCGCTTTTGAACGGAAGTCCCACAGATCCCTTGCTTGGAAATCTTCCGTTCTCCAAGGATAAGGTTGGCCGGTATACAATCACATTGGAGGAAATTGGCTCCCGGCGACTATCTCTACTCTCGAGCCTATCGTCTAATATGCGTGAGCAGCTCCAGGACATGGAACTTTCTGGCAGTCGGAACTTCTCTGTGACAAAACAAGAGTACTCCGAGATGCTTCAGCGGGTGATGACGTCCATGAAAGACAACTACCAAGAGCTAGGTAACGGAACAGCGCAGGCTGCTCAAGGAGAATACGTCGAGTTCGTGCAACGCGTCATCGGTTTCCTTCAGCAACATACTAGCGACATCAAACCCATCGACCCCTTCTTCACGGACCCTGCTTCGTTCCCTTTGCCGTCTACCGACCCACGCTACATTGTTGCGAAGCTCAAACGCTACGAGTCAAAGTTATCGTCCAGCAAAGAGATCCAGACCTTGACTGGGTTCGTCCAGAGCATTTCCGAGCGCGCCGCCATTGACGGACAACAGAGCTACCTGGTTGACCAGTTGCACACATCGATGAAAAATACCTACGAAGCCGGGGACAATGACAAACCCACTCTCCGCGCCGTGCTCTTGCAATGTGTGTTTCCAGCGTATCTCGAAGCGACGCTTCCAAACCGTGCTGCCTGGATTCTCAGCCGTCCCATCATCCAGACCATCACGCTGGAATTCAAGAACCTGATGTGTAACATAGACACTCTGGATGCGGCCTGTGTATCTTCTGTCATTGATATCATCGATGTTGTATGCCGAGCCTCCTGTCAAGCAATGGCTGTGGTTGCCTCCCGCCGCCATCGTCTTCAAAGTCCTCCAACTTTACTTATGCTTGCCGCCTTCCTGGACATGATCTCCTCGGCACTACCAGTGGTAGATTATATCGACCGAACCAGCGGTGCTGGGGAGGGTATCCTCCCGCACATTGAGTGGATCCGCAATTTCGCCAAAGCCGTGAACAAATGCCTACAAAGCATAGATTCAGACGCAGACTTGTCATCTAGCAGTGCCCATATCACATTTCCTGCGGTGCCGCCGCCCTCCGATATCAGGAAAACTGAACTCTTCGGCACGGCTAACAACCTCGCCTCGAATGACCTCCAGATCTATCTCAGAAAATGGTCTTATCATCGGGATAAGTACTACTTTATTCGCCCCGGTCATGAGTCACAGGAGATCACGATCGAGCCTGAGATTGCTGTTCTGATGGCTAGTCACAGTGAAGCGCAAAAGACTTTTGAAGATGCTGTGGTGGGATTCGTTGATCGTGCAAAGGCTCTGGAGTTATTGTCTTGACCGTGTAGTGGTTTTTTTCTTACGGTCTTTATATACACGGCGTTCTTGGAAGAAACTTTAACGTGTCAATTAGTAATGTTATCTTGTGCCATATTGACAATGTTGTTGCTATTGTGGAGGTTATAGTCTTCGGGTCACAATGTACCTGTACGCCTTACTGTATCTCTAATAGATATAATAATAATGACTACATATGTATGTACACTGAGTGACTTGGGTGAGAATGTTGAGCAAGGGCCGAGCCATGAATTATGCAAGGGCTATCTATGACAACGGGTCTAGTGCAAACAGTCCCGAATCAATTAGGGCTGCATACCCAGACAAGCCTGGATATGCAGGTCACCATGGAATGCAATCTCCGTGGAATGCAATCTCCGATGAACATCGAATCTCCGCTGAACGTCATGATCTAGAACCCCCCTTGGATTACCTATGTCTCAGATCCAACTTGTTATATATCATTCTCTCTGCTTCCATGGTTTCAACATCAGGGATCTGGCACTATCCTTTTTGGTTTCTGCCCTTTACCATCCGTCAGAAGTGCAATGTGAACATCCCCATCACACCCTTTTCTCTGTCAGAAGCTATTGGGCATTCATTCTTTTGCAATTGGAGAACCTTCCTGTCTAAGTGGTAACCAACCGGTCGAAAGATAGTGATTGGCCCAGCTTTTCAGCGCCAATGAACCCATATGCTACCCTCTTGAAGCACAATGACGAAGCCCATTTTTCATGTTCTCATAATATAGCGAGTTGAATAACACTCCGCGGAAGACGATTTCCCCCGTGATTGTTTATTTCGTCATTTCGGAATTCAATCATGCGTATAGGCCACGAGCGGAAGGCCTCAGGTAAGGGGGTCCATCCGTCGGAAGTACCTTGAACAGCGATATCGGTGTGAATCCTCGATTCGAGTTGTACCCAACATTTTCATATGCCCAATACATGCATTTTTCCTGATCAGCTGGCGTATGAAGCCTGATTTGAGCATAGTATCTGTGATACTCAGCACTACTGTAGCATTTCAAACCCCCATTGAAGCCCTTTCTCGAACGTGATAGATGGGCACTGGGCAGTCCAGCAATACCATATGCTGCAGAAGCAAAAAGCAAAAAAAACTAAAAGTGGAATCACACGGGAAACCCGCGAATACTACACAATCTCACGTGGATGTGATGGAATGTCGGGTGTTACAATATTCTGCGGGAAAAAGGAAACAAGTTTTATACTCGCCGTTGAAGTTATTATCCAAGGTTTATATTGGTATTTCACTTGTCTCGCTTTATTTGTTTTCGGGTTTATACGTTTTGGGAAGTATAATATTGTATAATATAGTTCACGAAGAACTATATATTCTGTTAGGGGAGCTCGGAAATCCACCTCATTAAGAAAATTAACTTATAAATTTAGCGACTATGATTTGGAAATCTCTCTTTAGTGCTGTTGCCATATTGGCACGTATCCTCCCAGCTTTAGCAGCCCCAACTCCCGATTCAGAGTTGACTCAGGCGTCAGACAAATATGTCTTCGCCCACTTCATGGTTAGCATTCTAGCACCTGACTACTTTCCATCCCCCATCATTGACATAGATCCCATGAACCTAGGTCGGTATAGTAAAAGACTACCAGCTGTCAGACTGGAAAGAAGACATGACGACAGCCCAATCCATCGGCATCGACGCATTCGCCCTGAACTGCGCAAGCATAGACAGCTATACACCAACCCAACTAGCCCTAGCCTATGAAGCAGCGCAACAAGTCAACTTCAAAGTATTTATCTCCTTCGACTTTGCCTATTGGACCAACGGGGATGTCGCAAAGATCACAGAATACATGAAACTATATGCAGGCCACCCAGCGCAGATGCAATACAAGGGAGGCGCGGTAGTAAGTACCTTTGTCGGAGACAGTTTCAATTGGGATGCAGTGAAGCAGGGTACGCCACATCCCATTTACGCATTGCCAAATCTCCAAGATCCGGCCGAGGCTACCACCGGCCCTGCTAAAAGCGCTGATGGTGCGTTCTCCTGGCTGGCTTGGCCTACCGATGGGGGAAAATAGTATCATTCCAGGGCCGATGACTACCGTCTGGGATGATAGATTTATTCAGTTCCTCGCGGGGAAAACTTATATGGCTCGTTAGTAACCCTTAGAATACAGTTCTGATTTCTGAGTTGAATAGTAAACTGACTCGATGATAGCCGTCTCACCCTGGTTCTCAACGCACTTCAACACCAAAAACTGGGTTTTCGTTTGCGAGAATCTGCCAACACTACGTTGGGAGCAAATGCTTTCCCTTCAGCCGGACCTGATTGAGATTATCACATGGAATGGTACGCTAACCTTATGTTCCCGGGAAATCCCTAAGAAAACTCTCTCCTAACCGCAGTCATACAGACTACGGCGAATCTCACTACATCGGCCCGTACTCAGCCCACCACAGCGACGACGGGTCATCCCAGTGGGCAGAAAATATGCCGCACGATGCCTGGCGCAATCTATTCAAGCCCTATATTGCAGCCTACAAATCCGGAGCAAAGGTGCCTACCGTGGAAGCTGACGAAGTCGTGTACTGGTACCGACCTACGCCCAAGGGCGTCGTGTGCACCGGTGATAGCCTCTCAGCACCAATGGGTGCCGACATGCTCAGCGATAGCATCTTTGTCGCGACTATGTTGACGAGCCCGGCTACCTTGACTGTTCAGAGTGGGAATAATGCCCCTGTTAGCATTGATGTTCCGGCTGGGATTGTTACTTCGAATGTGACTATGGGGGTTGGGGCCCAGTCTTTCACGGTGAATCGCGATGGACAGACGATTCTGAGTGGTCAGGGGGGTTTGGCTGTTAAAGATAGCTGTGTTCATTATAACTTCAATGTCTACGTTGGGTCGATCATTGGGGGTGATAGGTAGTAACATCTGATATGATGGAGTATGTCTTGGGCATTGTTTCACAGCACTACGAGTATATAAACTAAACTACATTGGATATGCCCACCTCTGCTTTACTGTGTATTATTATTAGAGAATGTTTTATTCTTAAAATTATTTCATTATTTCAATATGCATGCTTCCTTTTCAAATTCGGATACTACTCGGATACTGTCAGAATCAGAATGGAATATGCCCCCCCCCCCCCCCCCCCCCACTAGGCCCTAAACAGGAACCGAGGTTTTTGTTATGGTCTAGTGGTAAAATGGCTGTATTTTTCCAATACTATCTCAGGTGGAAATTGAGATTGCGTTGTATTAAGTTGGCATCGCACTTTATAGATCTCAACCTGTGTCAAATTAATTGAAGACCGCAGGATACGAGGGCTACCGGACCATCCGATTGGAACATATTGGCACTAAAGGATTAGACTGGACCAGATCAATCTAGTCAGATTGTATGACTTCGCCCAAAGGGAGGATATCCGCAAATGAACGGACTACATCTAGCGCGAGGCGTTTCTTGGCAGTCGTTTCATCTTTCCCAAATCCTCGGGATTGATCCTTCAATTTAATCTCCCGTTTGCTCGAAAATATCACCCCTACTGGCCCGATCTATGAAATAACGGGGTTTCTAGTTTGCTTGGCTTCGGTTAACGTCCCCCCGCTAGCGGTTCGGTCATGTTAGGCGATTCCCAGCCTTATACCTTCGATTTCATATCTGGAAATTTGAAACATCGCGATGCAGGATATACACCGAATCCTTCTTAGCAGCATATCTAGGACTATAAGTACTAGATATCTACTCATGATGTCCCCCGTTCTAACCTCACCATCATTCAGTCTCTCTTTTTCCTGACACTTGCTGGATTCAAGTTGTCTATCCATTCCTTTGTATACACACATTCCTTTCTTACACTCCTTTCAACTTGAATAAACTTTACCAAAATGATGAACTTTCCCCAAACCTCAGGCTGGCAGGTCCTAGCAGCCAAGAGAAAGCTCATGGTCTCCTGCGTTCTGGGCCTCTTCTTCCTTGCCATCGGGATGGACCTTCGAGCTGAGCTCGGAGCTGGAAACAACCAGAAGATGATGTCCAAGCGCGACACCACCAGCACCAGCACCCCCACCATCTGGCAACCAGCAGCCGGAGTCAAATGGCAAATCCAACTCATTGACGCCGTCGAAGACACCACCGGCGACGCCGACATATGGGACATCGACCTCTTCGACAACACCGCCGAAACAATCACCACTCTCCAGAACAAAGGCCACAAAGTCATCTGCTACTTCTCGGCTGGTACATACGAAGACTGGCGCCCGGACATTAGCAAGTTCGACACCGCAGACTTCGGCAGCAACCTCGATGAGTGGCCAGGTGAGCGGTGGCTGAACATCAAATCGAGTAGGGTTCGTGCAATCATGAGCTCGCGGCTGGATATCGCAAAGCAGAAGGGCTGTGATGGTGTTGACCCGGATAATATTGATGCGTATGGGAATGAGAATGGTCTTGGGTTGACGGAGGCTGACTCGGTTGATTTTTTGACTTTCCTGGCGGCTGAGTCTCATTCTCGTGGCATGTCTATCGGCTTGAAGAATGGGGGTGATATTATTGGCTCTGTTATTGATAAGATGCAGTGGTCGGTTAATGAGCAGTGTGCTGAGTATCACGAGTGTGAGACCTATGCTGCATTCACGAAAGTCAATAAGCCGGTTTTCCATATTGAATATTCTGGGGAGACTATTGACGCTGGTGGTTCTGATGATATTTCTGTCTCGGCTGTCGAGACTGCAACCGATAGCAAGGCCACTGCCACTGCCGTCGTTACCCCTGCTTTCAAACCTGCTGCCGCTGCAACTGCAACTTCCATTACCATTGTCACTGCTACCCCTGTTTCTACTTCTGCTGCGGCCGCTGCAACCAGTACAGACGCCGATGCTACCAAGACTGGAAGTACTGACACTGCTACCGATGACGAGGCCGATGAAGATAACGAGGATGATGATGACGATGAAGACGAGAGAGATGATGAGGAGGATGAGGAGGATGAGGAGCACGACGAGGACGACGAGGAAGGGGACACCAGTGCCGATGCCACCAAGGAGCCAAAACATCAATACGGTCACGGTCACCACAAGCTCCGAGCCAGGGCTGTTCTTTCCTCCACGTTGAAGACCTCAGCCTGCAACGCGGCCAACGCCGACAAGTTCTCGACTGTCATCAAGAACATGAACCTCAATGCTTGGGTTGAATATTGCTAGATTTAACCCGTTGTGGCCTTTGTTTGTACGGCAATAAATATATTTGCACGCCTGTTGACTGGAGGGAGAGTTGTGGGGGGATGACTGTCGCTATATACAGTTCGGAGAGAGAGCCTAGAAGATACAGAAGAGATATTGCAGTCTGGGTATAACTCTTGCCTTTGTGCTTTGTCCAGTTCAATTCGTAAAAGGGCTTGGAGCCAAGTATAATTTTGACATTGGTGGGATTGTTCTACACTGTGTACAGCGAGAAGATGTTCATTGAAATACCTCATTTTTCTACTTAAACTCATCATATACAAGGGAGACATATTTTGATTATCATTTTTTTTTTCTTTTTCTCTTTTCTGTTTACTCGAGTACAATTTCACTTTGTTAGCAAACACACCAGTTGGCAGTGGATAAACGGGTCATCATCATCGTCCCCCCTTAAACACACAACTCAGAAACCATAAACTTCTCATCCCTAGCATTCGTCCCCTTCGGAATAACATTAGCATCCTGGACCTCACAGCCCCTCAGCACAGATTCACGACCAATCTGGGCTCGTCGACCAATCACACACCCGGTCAATTCAGCTCTTCTCTCAACAACAACACCCTCCATCAGAACACAACGAATGATACGGGCAGCGCCATCAATCCGGCAGTTTGCACCAATCACACTCTCCTTAATAACAGCACCAGGCGCAACAATCACATTCTCACCGAGCAGACAATCTTTCTTCGTAACATTGCTTGGCGAATCCACACCTTCGGGGTAAGCAACTTTATGGGCGTGGGCAAAAGGCGATGCTGCCTTGCGACCTACTTCATCGATAGAGGGAAGTTTCGCCAGGAGAAGGGAGGTTGAAAGAAGGACGCCTGTGTTATCGACTCGTCGGATGAATGGAGTTGAGCTTCGATGGACGTAAGCTAGCATTTGCGGCAGTTCGATAGATGGATAAAACTGGTCTAGCTGCATGTCAGAGTTTGAACGAGCTCTGGTAGTGCTCATATCCCTGATGTCGATAACTTTATCGACGAATGCACCAGTGTGACTGCTTTCGGGTGTAAAATCCCCCCCCTGGGTGCCGGTGGTGTCTTCGTTGAAGTTCTTTGTCAATCCTAGCTTGTCGCCGAGACCTTTCTGCCATGCTGACTTGGCCCAGGTACCGACCAAATCCTCGCTCACGGATTCCAGTCTTTTCTGATGGCGGACTAGATCTTTGACCCAGTGGGGGAAGACGTAAACATGGGCATCGCGGAAGGTGGTGAGCATTCTGATGCGGGGACAGTTCTTGACGAGGGAATGGCGAACGAGGAGACCTTTGTCTTCTTTCATTTTCTCCTTGATTGTATCCATTGGCATTGACATCAGGAGTTTGGAGAGGCCGAATCGTGGGATTGGTGGTCCCTCGGGGCTGGGGACAACGGGTGCTTCGTGCTGCTGGAGTGGGGCGACAGCTATGAAATCAGTGGCTTCTTTCTGGATACTCTCCTCTCGTTTTTCTGTTTGGTAGTAAACAGCTAGACCCCCGGAGCGAGCTTCTAGCGGACGATCGAAGTACGAAGTAGTTGGATGAACCCCATTAGAATCGTTGTTACCCTCTAGGACCCACTGATTGGCAATCCATGCCTCAATAATTGATTGACCGGGGATATCACAGATGAGGTCACAGGGAAGAAGGAGGAAGTTGGTGGTTATGCATCTCTGGACTTCAGGGAGGCGGAGTAGCTCGGCGGTTCCCATAGTCATCTCGAGGTCTTTCGGTGCGACAACCGAGACCGAGGGCGAGTAGAATCTTGTAAGGTATGGATTTTGGTCCAAGGCGGCCCTAAGGGGAGGGAAGGACAGCGGAGGTGTGATCAACGTAATATCTAGGATGCAATTAGCCAATCTAATTCGATGTAAGGTAGGTCGAGAAGCAGAGAGAGGATTGGGACTTACCAGTGATACCTGATCGTCTGCAAAAGTCAATGGCATAGAATACCATGGGTCTGTTTGCGACTTGAATGAGGCACTTTGGATACTCCTCGGGTCTGGAGGTGAATGTGTTGAGTGAACCTCCAGGGCCACACAGGATGAGGGCCTGGAAGTCCATGGGACCCGTGTGCGGCATGGTTGTCGGAGTGGAGGGCCGAGCAAAGCGAGATTAGCAGGTCTTTAAGGTTCAACTTGCTGTGGGATGAGCGATCAATGTGGTGTCATGTGTGAGATGAAAAGGTTGATGAGGAGGAGTAAGAAGAGAGAGGTGGTAAAAGGAAAAGCTGAATAGGGACAGCTTGTATGCTAGAGAGCACGTCACGTCGTTGAGACTGGTCACGGGTGAGAGGATCTGAAGTTGTTTGCTTTGGCTGTCTGGAGATATGATATTCAGATTTGTGTACTCACAATATTTGCTACGTTCAGTCCTTGCTGGCCTCTAAGGCTTAATTTTAGATTGTTTTTCCAGGGTATCAACATATAAACAGAGATATGAAAAGAACATCTAAAAAGAACTGAAACGAATATCATGAGGCCTTATCCGACTATTCTAAAAAAGAAAGAAGAGATGATTCCCAGCAATACATCGCATCTAGGCCATCTGACTGCGAACTCTGGTTCCAAGGGGAATCGAACCCAGGCCTGTGGCTCGTTAAGAGGGCAACCTTGCAAGTTTGACATTGCTCTTAACTACTGCACTACCCCAGGTTATTGCTGGGAATAACCTTGACTTTATATAAATCCCCCACTATACTAGGTGACTTGCATAAATGGCCTAAATCCTAGCTAGGTATCTTCTTTCCAATATTATATTTTAATGTAGAATAAAAAATGAAAATGTCCATATATCACCACTTTTAGGGAGTTTTAGTAGCTTCATACTCTTAAGCATAAAGATAGCGATAATACTCTACTTATAAGCTATAAAACACCCTAGAAGGTGGTGATATCCAAGCTTGTATAATGTAAATAGCAGTATATTTTGCCTACTAGATATGAAGTGCTTCGAGAGCATACATCCTTAGGCGTTTCCCTCTTCAATGTATATATCTCTCAGGCCACACAATCTCGAATAAATACTGAGTGGTTATGCATCTTCTTCAAGCCCAGTCTCTAATTCATTCTTCTTATCCTTCCGCCAGACAAGCCACCACGAAGCCAGAATACCCGAGATAGCCGCACACAGGAAGCAAAGACAGATAACGTATGACACTCGATACGTCGGTCCAAACACCGCACTGTATACATGAGGCCCAGCAATACCACTAAACTGAGCCATGGCATTCGTCAGTCCAATACCCATTCCCACGGCCACTGTGCCCTCGAGAGCTCGAATGCGTTCTGGCCAGATGACAGGGTATGCAGATCCGGCACAAGCAGTGGCTACTACCAAGGCGAGGTATTTGACGACTGAGTTTGAAACCGTAATCAGGATGATGTAGCAGATGATTATCGTGCTCTCGACTATTTTTGTTGTTAGTAGGGAACTCGTGCGAAATTCGGAGGACTGATGCTTACTCGCGACAGCTGTGGTCCAGGGTCTAATCCATCCTTTGTGTAGTAGATACCCGAGAATATTCAAGAAGAAAAAGCATGCGACATAGGGAGGCTGTTGGTTGAGAGCTAAGTTAGCGTGGTGCGTTTGCCTAGATTGATCCAAACTCACAATATTCATCAGCTGTGATAAAGCGGTCGTAGTAAAACCAAGCTCGTAGATAACAGTAGGTAAAGCGTAATTCACTCCAAACCCTCCAATACCATGTCCAATCCAGTAGACCGTGAATGTGTAGAACGTTGGACTTGAGAGGAGAGCTTTTACATCCCCCCAGCTCCAGCTTCTATCTTTGCCAGAGGGTGCTGAAGAGGATAAACGCCCCTTGAGAAAAGCTTTCTCCTCTTCTGTCAACATGCGGGCTGTCTCTGGGTAATCTGGAAGACCGAATAAGGCAATCACAGACAACACGATTGCCGGAAGACCTTCGATAATAAACAGCCATCGCCAGCCTGATAGCCCGCCGGCTCCATCCATAAAGCTGATGGCATAAGCCAACAGGCCACTTAATGCGCCAGATACCTGACCAAGAGAGTAGAAAAGAGCAATTCTCCAGCGCAGCTCAGATGGCTTATACCAGAATGCCATGTGGTAGAGAACAGAAGGGTAAAACCCAGCTTCAGCCAGTCCAATTGCAAACCGTACACACATCATCCCCGGAAAGTCCTGTGCGGCACCAGCAGCGCAGGCGCAAATACCCCAGGACAATATCAGGACGAACATCCATCTCGAAGGCGTGACTCTTTTGAGAAGGATTGTGTTGGTGGGTTCGAAAAAGAGGTAGCTGTAGGAGAAGATAGACTGTGTCCAAGCCCATTGCGAGGAGCTAAAACCTAGCTCTTTCTTAATTCCAGTGCCGGCTTCTAGATTGATGATGGCGGCGTTGGAGTAGTTGCTGGAATCAATGACGCGGAAGATGTATACAATCGAGTAAAATCCAACGAGCCAGAAATCTATCTTTCGCATCACCCGTTTCTCGAGTTTGCCGTTATATTCATTTTCGGAGTGATTGCGGTTGATCTCGTTGGGCGGAGTTGAAGGTATACTAGAAGTAATTACTTCCAGCTCGTCGCGCTTCTCCAATACCATATTGTCGATTCCTGAGGATGAATTGCTTCGGACAATTTCACCTCATCCTAAAGCAAAATTTAACTTATTTTCCTTGAAACACCTTTATACTCGAGTGTTACTTGGACCCCTCCGTTCTCGGCGACATGGGTTGGTAGGGCAAGGTGCCATGATAGTTTGGATCACGACATATCCCCCCCAAATGTGCCTATCCTGGAAAGATTTACAACCTTGTTTGATTGAACCTTCATTACTCATTTTCCCTTTATATTGCGGCATGCATAGTCTAAAAGGCTAAAATCATGGGGCATCAATGAGTGGCATGGCCAGGAATAATTCCCCTATGCACAAACTTGGTTTCATCATGTAAAGATGAACCTTGAAATGGGAGAATGCCTCAAGATATTCTACCATATTGCTTTAGTGACTTGCTTTCTATTTGATTTATGTCGAAGCAGTTTGAACTTTGAAGGTTCAAGGTTCTTCAAAAACATAGTATATAGGTCAACCGGGCTAACTCGGGGGACAATGCTCGGAACTTGAAACCCTACTCAGCTATTGATCCATGGCCAAGAAGCCGGGCTAGGATATGGGATCTAATAAAGACGTTACCCCCGGTGAGAAGAGCACGACGGATCATTTTTAGTGTTGAGACTCGGACTTGTGGGATCTATCTGTAACTGGACGGCGGAGAGCTGGCGGTGGGTGAGTGAACAAAATGGCTTGTCTAGAGAGACAAAACAAGAGGACCCCAAATTCCCTCGCACACCATATGAGCCCACTATGCGAGAGGAGGGGGGTATCATAGATGGTGAGCGAGAGGCTGGATAAGGGTGGATAATACTATACTCAGGTCCCGGAGTTAAGCCCATCTCCTTGTTTGAGAATAGACCTGACAATTGCCAAGGGCGGGTTTAGGCCGGAAATTAGAACCTCTGGACTGGGTATTGGCAGGTCCGTACATTATAGCCTATATGCTTTGCTATATGCACTCTTTCGCGTCTCGTTATTCTTCTCCTTCTACTTACAGGACCAATAACGAGGGAAATATCTAGAGAGACTACTAAAAAAGACCACAAAGAAGACTAGTAAAAACTACTTAAAAGCTGTATAGGCGGCCAACCTGTTCTTGTGTGTTACTCAGATATAATTAGAGTGTAAACTTAGACCGGTTGTCGTGATGGTCACGAAAACCTCCGTGATGGGCGTTTACACTTGGTTGTATACATAATCGCCGCTCTGGTCTCTCCGGCATATTTACCCACGTTGAACCTAGATATGCAATTCACATCTTAAATTTCTACATATTCTATTGGCTCGGAGTATTATTGACTATGATTTAGCCCCATTTCACGGTATAACGCCATCCCAAGCGGCCATGGTACCATAGACCCCGCATCTTCCCAATAGCAAGTGTATGGAGCGGAGAGTTTACAGCAAGAATAGATTGTAGATCCCAATCGGAGTTTTATTTTGAATCCAGTATATAAGTCTAGTCTTCTCGCGTAGAATATCTGGCTAGTATTCATCACCGTCGCTGCCGATTCCAAAACAAATATGGCACCCTCCGCTATAGAAGAACAAATCCCAATTGAAAAGACCATCGTCAAACCATGGAGCCGACCTGCACCTACTAATGAGAAACTGGATTGGGCGCCCCTAGTTGAGATCGATCTTTCTCGTTTCGACGAACCAGGCGGAAAGGAAGAGCTCGCAAAGCAATTATACGATGCCGTAACACGAGTCGGGTTTTGGGTAGTTGTCGGACATGGACTCGATGACGAGCGTATCCTCCGCCAATTCAGTATCGGCAATGCGTTTTTCAAAGAAAACCTCGAGGAAAAGCGAAGCTTCGAATGCAATTTTGCTGAAGGCGAGTATTTCGGATACCGTGAGAACTCAAGGTGGATTGGAGAAACGGGTGTGAAAGATAATATAGAAATGGTAACGTACTCATCTACCTTTATCACGAATTAATATAGCTAATCTGTGCAGCTCAATATCCCCAAAGCCATCCCTGCATGGGACGACGTTCCTAAACACAGGATCGTCCGTCAGAACTACGACGAGATAGCCAGCTTCCATCGAGATCTCTTCGACAAAGTCATCCGCAAGCTATTTGTCTTGATGTCGATTATCTTGGAATTACCAGAAGACCACCTAGTCCAAGCCCACGCTTATGACAAACGTTCCGATGACCACTTGCGATACATGATCTACAACACGCGTACCCAAGAGGAATGGGACAAGGCACAGGGATACACCAAGGGCGGTCACACGGACTTTGGTAGCTTGACTCTGCTTTTCTCACAGCATGTTGCTGGCTTGCAGATCCGGACATCGGATGGGGAATGGAAATATGTCAAGCCTGTTGAGGGTGGGATTACGTGCAATGTTGCCGATACGTTATCGTTTCTTACCAATGGTGAGTGATCATATTAGTTGTCATGAAAGTATTTCGCTAACAGGAACGACAGGCTTCCTCAAATCAACGATCCATCGTGTTGTCACACCCCCCAGAGATCAGATCGATATCCCCCGTCTTGGGTTGCTCTATTTCTGTAGACCGGGTGATGATACCGTGATGAGAACTGTGCCGTCACCTTTGCTTGATCGTCTTGGTCTTCTAACTGAAGAAGATAAAAATCAGAGCAAGCCTGCGCCTACGGGGACTGAGTATGTTCGGGCTCGGGTGAGGGATGTTCATCATAAGACTGTGATTGATCGTCGGGAAAACACTTCGTTTGAGTTTAAGGGACTGAAGGTGCCAAATTATTATAAGTGATAGATTGGTGCTAGCTTGGGAGGACTTAGGGTTAGCAAATTGTATATCTGTGCCTGTTTTCTGATAATGATGAGGTGGTGATCGTATCAGGGGTCGAGAAGGAATCAAAAGGTGTAGCTGGTGACTCTGGTTTCCGTTCTTCCCCTAGGCATCCCATTTTTGATATCATTTGCGACGTCATTTACGAAGAAACTCACGTGGGATCGATGATTTTGGGCAGGTGATATAAGCATAGGATAAACCTTGGAAACCTTAGTTCCTTCCTTCTCGCCTAAGGCAGATCATTCGAATTCCTCAGCCACAACTCTCCTGTGAGTCATGTATAGAACTGTAAGAACTGTACGAACATCAGGAGTAAAGTACAGATGTATGCAAATGGTGGGGAACACAAGGTGTGGGTGGGTATCATGATCGTCGCTTGGCCAACGTGGGGCAGCCTCATGACTGGACTGTCTGGCGACGATGCTAACTGGGATACCACGGTGTCTTAGTGTATAGCACTTATCTATTCTATAATTATTTTCTTGAAAGATGATTGGTTTTTCAGTAAGACATTCAATATTTCATCAACTGATTCCCAGAGTGGGAGCTGTCTAAAGAGTGTGAGGCTGACAGCCTAGTCCCCAAAAGGGCACATAAACATCATATCAAAGACAAAGGAAAAAATTCGCGGAAAAAAAAGCAAAAGCATCACGATAAACTTCTCCACATAAAAAAAATGAGTCACAGTAACAGCCAATAAAGTCGTGCAGTAAAATCGACCAAAAACACACATGCATAGAACATCGTCGACTTTCCGCATCTGTCATTGGCCAATGTCCCCCGCACCCGCATGCTCCTTCGGGGAGCACACCAGTAATGGGGCTTGGCCAAGCCTGCAGATTATTGCGTACAATCAAAAAACAATTTGATCGAGTCACAATCAAGTCGGGGTCCGAGACTGGGAAATCCCGCAGATCTCGAACACCCGACGTGCACTCGAGTCAAAGATCAAAGCTGGAAAACAGAAAAGTGAATTTCCGAGGGCGCATCCAGGCAGGCCCTATCAATCCAGATCATCAAAGACTGGGGTATGGGGGGTAATGCCTATAATGTGCTAATTCCACATTACGGGCAGGGACCGTCTCGCGGTCAAAATGGGTGGGCAATCAATGCCCATCGCGAGTGAATTGAAGCTTCTTCAAAGCGATTGATGGTGGGTGGGTGTGTATGATCGTAATCAGATGAACCAGAGTCGAAATACGTTGCCGGGTACGTTGTCAAGTACGTTTCCAGGTATACGCTGCTCAACGGTGCTTGGGGGAGCCCTCGACGTACCGGCGAGGAGTCTCGTAGTGGCGCTCCACACGCTCCTGTCGGTCGACACTGTATAGTGACCCCCGGCTGGAGGATGGGCGGCTGGGAGAGCCACCGGGGGAGCAGTACACGATCGAAGTAGGGGAGCGAGAAAGGCGTGGGGCCCTCTCGACCAGCTGGTAAGCCTCGGGGGACATGGAGCGAGGACGAGTCTGCTTGCCGCTGACCTTGCGAGCTGGGACGGGGTAAGTCCGGTCGTAGCTAGAGGACTGGGCAGGCTGGACTGGTTGGACGGGCTTCTGGATGACGACGGCCTTCTCGCGGATGCGCATGCCTTGTTCGAGGGCTGTGAGAAGCTCACGGGCAGCGAAGGCATCACGGGGCAGCTTCACGCGTGTAGACTTGCCGCTCTCAAAGTCCACAGTAGAGAAGTGCTTGCCATTTTGGCTGTAGAGGTAGTTGCGCAGAGTGCGGGCGCGGGTGTTGCCCGACTCGCAGAGTGTAAGACCATCCTTGTATGTCTGGACAGCGTGGGAGCAGTTGCGGCAGTGGCTGGCGTGACGCTCGAAATCGTCAACTACCAACTTCTCGTCGTCGTAGAGGTCACGCACGACGGCGAGAGGATCCGTTATCTCAATGGGGGCAGGCATTGTGTTGGTACGGCGTAGTCCAAGGAGGCGTCGGGACAGACTAGAACGGGGAGGAGATCTCTCCGATGTTAAGAGAGTCGAGCGATCAACGATGTACGAGGTCGAGCGGTAGGGCGACACCGTGACTGATTTCTGGGGGGTCACGCGAAGATAGTAGATGATCACCGTATGTAGATGATGTGAAACCCAAGTGTGACAATAGATATGGAATGTGAAAGGTCCAATGTATGTCAAAGTGTGTAGATTGAGGAAGATGTTCTAGTGGAAAAGGGAGGGGGGGTCGAGGGTTATATAGACTATGCAAGTGTTATGCGGGTTCTATAGATGGCGCCCTGGAGCCTGGAGGGTCTGGTGTCCACTTGGATTGGTGGGGCCTTAGGGATCTGCAATACCTCCCCAGTACTTAGCGGCTCACGCTAAACACACGGGGAATAGCATGTACTATTCTTGTAACTCTTCTTGTTCTCTTCTGGTATCGCTCGACTCTGGATTGTCTGTGGCTAGTGAGGCTGTGTTATGGCTTCAAACACCGCCGTATTCACGCTGCTCGTTCCTCTGATTGGTCCAAGCCCCCTAATTCACGGTCAAGTTCCCGACTTCTTCAACTCCCACTATGTCCCTTTTGGTCCCCGCCTCTATTTCCAAGGAATTATTACAATTATGATTTTTGTGGCCTTATTCCCATGACATCAACCGTCTTACTCGGTAATTTTACGCATGTCATTCATTTGTCCAAAGACGTGTGGCTTGTGTTTCTCGTGTTCCTGCGCCATGACTAGGGTCCCGTGTTCCCTATTCCCCTCCCCCCCCCTGAGAACAGGCCTCAGGTTCGCGTCATTTGCAACCCTTTTGACTTGACATTTGGAAATAGAACCTCAAGATTCAACCAGAGCCAGTACATTCAGAAGGAGGTGTTTGATCGCAGAATTCCCACCCACCCGTTCCTCACGCTCATAGGCTCCTGCAACCGCCGCATTGCAATGAGCGTCTACCGAGACAACTCTGGAACTCCCTAAACCACGTCGCTGGGACTTCGAGCACTGTTCTCTTGTTCCATATTTGGAGATACTCGAGCGTTTCAAACTATCTAAGAATAGTGCGCTAACGGGGATTGTTTATTTTGGACCCCAACATTTAGCGATTCTCACCAGCCTCAACTACCCCTCTCAGCCGCAAGCCACAAGGTCTACACGAGCTCTCCTCCAGTGCTTTTTTCACTCTATTCCTAATGTAGGATGACTCCTCGGCCTCAGCCACCAATGTCACTATCTCTGGTTCATGATTCGATACACGAGCCACTGACGGCTTTCTCGGAAGCTGATTGCTTGCAATTTCTCCCTTCTCGCTGCGCACCGGCGCTCAAGCCAAGAATCCCTATTCGATTATGACCTTGTTTTCGATCTCTTTCGATCTCTTTCAATTAACCTCGCTTGGCGCGCATGCCAGGCTACCATTTCTTCAATACATTCTCTCCTCACCTTCCTAGGCACCAAGAAGCCACATTGTTTATACCGAGGGGCTCGAGCCTCCGATTGCGCGCGACAACCTCAGGAAGACAGATTGTTATATTCTTATCATACTCTGTTTCATCACACGCCGCCGGACTGTTTATTCATGGATCATTATGATATTTCCCTCTTGTCACACATACCCCTCGAGACATTCATGTCTCCATACTAACCGCCGACCAAATCATGGCCGGAGCTAAGCCTAACGCAGTGCCGATATCAGTTGTATTATTGCAACCTCTTTCAACAGCCCAGCCGGGCTAGCTCAATCGGTAGAGCGTAAGACTCTTAATCTTAAGGCTGCGGGTTCGACCCCCGCGTTCGGCTATTCCTACAAACCAAACCTGAGATTTCTTTTTTTTGGCTGATGAAAATTCTGCTTGAGCCTCCTCGGCTCATACTCAAAGCTGAGTGGCTGATGTAGGCTCTGGGGATCCACAGTGGGTCGGGCCGATGCTTGAGAAATGCCTGACACAAATCAGCGGAAGATGATGTTTTGCATGCATCCACGGATAGATACCTATCTTACGCATGAACAACCACTTGTACTTCGTAAATTACATGCATCCGTGCAATATGAATAAAATTCCTCAATTATGACTATAGCAAACTAAAATCCAGACATTTGTGGCTTGACTAGGTCCGAGCGCAAGGCAGAGAACGCCTTGTGCAGATAAGGGCGTAACAAGGTTTATCCTTCAGCTGGACATGGATCATTGGAGACTATATAGTATATGTAGGCATGGAATTAACCTTTCTAGTTAGTTAACATGCCATATTTTATTTAATTCGTCATTAGAGGGTTTTATGTTGCCCGGGTGAAAACCTACAAAACCGTTGCGAATATATATTGCTCAGCTGAATGTTACATGTAGTGGCTGCACCATCGAACCGGTTTTATATCGTGATCCTAGACCTACTTACATACACATGATTCCTAACTCTAATTATTTCAGACGAAATATGTCTACTGTCTACTTGACTTCGGAAGATCTAGGGGCGAAATTCTAGACTACTCCAAGTATGCCATTCCAGCCAGCATGGCAGCCTACCACAGATTGCAATTCCGGCTTGAGAGTGAAACATACCGACGATATTTGCCACCTAGGCTAATCGTAATAGTGGGATGCCTTGTTTGAAAGTTTACTACCCCTCAATCTGGTCATCTGCCTTGAGTATTGCTTTGTAGTGATAACCTGCATTCGAAGCCATTGACATGTTGAATCTTCCAGGGCTTTCTTGACCCTCGCTACCCCTCTTTCATCCATCGTGGTAGCCTTAGCCAAAAGAAATTAGTTGGTTTGTTGCCGATCATATAGCTATTAGGAAAGTGCACACTGCAGCCTTGACAAGGTGGTGAAACTGAAGACAACTCCAAGGGAGGAAAGTTTGGGACATCCCAGATCGTCTCGGCAAGCTTCATTAGATCAGTCTTTAAAGAAACTTACTTGGAATAAACTAAGGCCTTTTTTAGGTCGGCAGATCTTCAATCATCTACGTTAGTATCACCTAACACGAGTGAACCTCATCTGATTTAACAACCTGCCAACCTCACATAATTGACCTGCGCCTTCCTCTCTCTCATCATCTTCTTCTTCTCCTTCTTACATCCAAAATCTTCCATCTTCCATCTTCCACTCCACGTCGTTATCTTCGTGAGTACACATTGAGATACCCATACCTTCTTCTTTTTTCCTCTAACATCTTACAGTCCCATATCCTTGCAGTGACGTCTTTTACGAGGCTCGAAGCATCCTTCCGCAGCATTCCTTCACTCCCTACTCGCCTCTTTCTAGGCGCTCTATAACCATGGCGCTAGAAGAAAATGTTCACTCTCTCAACATCAAAACGGCCCACCTTAGCGAGAACGGGGAAATGGTCGATGAGACAAGAGCAATCACAGCTCTCATCCGAGACCAACGTCTGAATTTGAAAAAAAGACGCGGCTAAATTGCCGACCAAGGCAGTCACTGATCTGGAGCCGTTAGAAATACCACGACTGGTTTTCTCACAAAAAATGAGCCCATCGATCAGGAACTTTACCTCACAAACGACAAACTAGTGTCGTTACCCACTCATCTTGGTATGCTCGATTCATCCATACCATTTTGTACTTGTATATGCTAACCCAAATAGAAACCACCATGAGGGATTATACACTTGCAACAGGCGGATCACTCGCCAATGAAGCCATGTTGAGATCCCGAATTGACGCCATCATGTTAGGCACACTTGCTATGATGGAACGCGAATGTGTGTACAGATCTTGCAGTCTCACATCCATTTACTGTGACTGTTTACAAAGCACGAAGCATACCTCAGGAACTTTACTCGAAGTGAACCTTTTCAATCTTCACCACCTCTTGCGATCTTACACGTTACCATGGCCGAATTCATCGATATTTTACAGCAAAGGGTCAACAAACTAGCCGAAAAGGTGGCCCAGTACACCAAGAACAAGCAGATCATGGAGGAGACTGAGCAATCGCAAACCTCATCCAAACTAAGAGCAAGGAAAAGAAAAGAACTTCCAAGCAAGGGAGTGACCGAATTGGAAGCGGCAGAAATACCCCAGTTGTTTTTCCTAAAGGAGGATTTCCCTACTGATGATGAACTTCGACCGAGAGATCCCTTTTTTACCGCCTTAGTGTATCTAAAAAGAGCATCCAAAACAGCATCTAAAAGATATAACAAGGCCGTATAAGCGGCCGGCTATTCTTGTTAATAATGACCTCGGGAATTAATAATCTATACCTAAGCTGAGGAATCATATGGGTCCCTAGGGTTGAGTATATAGGTGAGAGCAAGGCGGTAAAATACGTAGGTAAACAAATTATATGGGTTTTCGCGATGGTGTCTAAAACCTGCCGCAGATGTAGTTGTGTTTGGCGCTTGGCACGCACGATTACCAAGGCAGGTAGCTTGGAGTCATGTGAGTGATGACTCATACTGATATGCCACCTGGGCACCTGCAGGAACCTCGGGCGGGAGCCAATCAAAGTTGGAGGTCTAGCCGCTGTGCAACCAAGTTGGAATTGTCCACGGGTGCCCGTTTACCAACCTTTAATCTTTGGAAGTTTACCCTCTCTCCACTTGTTGACGTGACCAGGTTTCTGGAATTTAATTTCCTTCTACTTCTCCTTCTACATTTTACCGCCCGCACAAAGCAGCTGTCTATGCAGCATTCTTGATACGCAATAGAAGACGCAAGAACATGCCCTCCAACATAACCGCAACGAAAGATCAAGAAGCAAAGAATGACCAAGAAGCCACGGAGTACCAAGAAGTGATAGAGGACCAAGAACGAACAAATGGCCAAGACGGAACAAATGGCGAAGAAGCTACGAACGACCAAGAAGGGATGAAGAACCAGGAAGCAATGAATGACCAAGAAGCTACGGAGGACCGAGAAGGAACGGAGGACCAAGAACAAACAAATGGGCAAGACGCAACAAAGGACCAAGAAGCTACGAAGGATCAAGGAGGAACGGTACTTCATTCGATGTACGGGCGCACCATTATCCGACTCGGCGAAAACCTCGTCATAAAGTCTGGCGATATCCGCCCCCAGGAAGGGGAAGCGCTGCGTTTCATTGCAGCAAACACAACGATCCCTGTACCTAAAGTCCATGACATTCGCTGGGAAGACGGCAAAGTCGTTGCTCTCGTCATGGACTATATGCCTGGCAAGCGACTTGATGAAGCATGGAAGACTTTGGACTCCAGTCAGAAGCTCTCTATTGCCGATGAGCTACACTCCTACATGAACCAACTTCGCGAACTGAAAGGTGACTATATTGGTGCGGTTGGTCGCGGCAAAGCTATCATGAGAAATATCTCGTCAATCGAAGGAGGACCATTTGATACCGAACAAGAATTCAACGAATTTATCCTAGGCGATATGGTCGATATAGCACCAGATGTGCTACGGCATTATGCCAAATTTGCGCTTATGGATAATCATGACATTGTCTTCACGCATTCTGATTTCGCGCCGCGGAATATTCTTGTGGAAGACGGGCGGGTGACGGCTATTATTGACTGGGAATATGCTGGCTGGTATCCGGCATACTGGGAATATTGTCAGGCGCTTCGGCACCTGAGACCGATGTATGACTGGCCAGAATATCTGCCCCGTATTCTTCCACCCAAATTCGAGAGAGAATACATAGGCATGACTTTCTTAGCTCGTGTCTTAAGTCACTAGGTATCCTAGTAGTTTTGAAACGGTTGGTAATTAGACGCCGGTCCCAAATCACAAGCCATAGGATGCGTTGTAGATGTTAGTTAGTATACCGCCGAGCAGGCGCCTGCCGTTTCACATGGCGGGAGAACCACTAAATAGAGGTCTGACCGTGTGTAGCATATGTACTAATAGGTGCATACGTTGATTCAGGTTCAGGACCCCTTCCAGGGGTTGAGGCTCGCGCGGAGATGAAGCAGCCCCACGGGTCTCCAGAACATGGGAGACGGGGACAACTATACCGTTTTGGGATTAGCCTTCCGGCAGATTATGGGTCACATGACCTTCCTGCGGCGGTAAGGCACGTGGACCCACTTATGCAGAGAAGGGTAGCCAATCTTGGGAGGGAGACTAGTCCAAAAAGGGAATAGCGGTTTTCCTGTCCGTAATAAGTATGTTCTTGGAACGTTGGTCTAGAACCGTCTAGAGTATGGAAGTTGACCAAAAGCAGAAGAGAGGTTTTTGTTTCAAAAATATCGACCAACATCTCACGACACGCGGCCCACAGCCTTCGCCATTCCTCTTTTGTTCATATCATGTATCAAGAAAGGAAACATCTGCGAACTATTATGGGAGGCTGTTCACTCAGCTGACTGTACACGTAGATACTATAACAAAACTGATTGATGTTACATACACACCCGATTATAGGAAAGCCGTCTCTACCTCGTATTTTGACTAGTGACTGTGGATAGTTACTTTGATAACTCCGCTATCGCCATTGATAAGATAAATTGCATACGATGCAGCGTTACTGGCTTCCGACGCTGTTCTCTGCAACACAGCAACGGACTATCTACGCCCAGTTCGATGGTGACGATAAGACCGACTACAAAGTTACTCCTGGCTGCAAGGTGGAAGCTTCCTGGCCCCGCGCGTATGGCGACGTCTACTTTGGAGCCAATAACTGCCTGTATGATACCACTGGCACGAACATCAACGGCTAGTGTGGCACCGAGACAACGGCGGACTCGGTTCTCAACCCGTACTACGGATATTAGGTGAGTGTGTTGATTGGACAGTAGATGACACTGAAGATGGCATGTACTATAGGAGGTGTATGTATGAGTGTGTTCAAGTTGTGGATGGGAGAAGTTGGCGTATTCTCATTACGAGGATATCAGAGAAAGCCCCCACACTCGGCTGCTTAGATCAGGCGGATCATGGCCGGTTTGTTCTTTGTTATTTAGAGGAATGAATTGATTGTCCTTGTTCCAAGGGAAATAGGAGATACCGTAGATGTAGCAGGGGAAATTATTTGATGGACGTCACTCAAGATATGACTTGTCACTGTATTAGCAAGTATTTAATACCAAATTCTTTTTTTGAAACTAGCCTTTTCGTTGCATTGGTTAGGGTGTACGGAGGTATTGGATGATGTACGTGATTGCAGTCGTGTAGCTAACGTCCTTCCTACGTAGCTCCTACAATAAACACTTTGTCTCCTACTGCCCTACTGGGATTTTGCGGCTTTTGCGGCTTATAATAGGCTCCGTTCTGCCTGCTATATTTAGTCTTTGTAATAAAGTAGATATTGTAACAATCTCTATAACTATGTTCGGGTTCTCCCCTCTATTATTAGCTTAGAGCTTAGCTTCTCCCCTAACTGTATAAGATCTTAAATATATCTTCCCTAGCTAAGGCTTAAAATAAATAGAAGGATAATTGGTCCTCCTACAATATAAAAAGTACGGGGATTCATCAATGGCCAAGGTAATATATGCAGATTGCCATCCTCGCATCCTATTGTGACTCGTGTTCGTGTCTGGTTGGCTGATGGGTTCCCCAAAACGGCACTACCTAGGTAGGCTGGCGCTTAGGTGGTTTCTTCGGGACCCTCTTGCCTATTTCCATTGGCCCTTTCAGCCTCAGGCGCCAACTGAAACCCCGGTGTAGCACGTCGTGGCCGAGAGGCTGCAACATACTCTGAGATCCTTTGTGTCAACTCCTAGAACCCCCGCACCCAAGCGCTTAGGAGGTCGTTATTCGTCTATATTTTTGAAAATCACAAGAAATAACGGTAGGTGCTTGATAGTAGTGGGAGAATATAAATACCAGTGCCTGCGCTGTCCACGTATGTCTTCCTCGTTACAATTATCATATTCATCCTTTTCTCCTTGACAATTTGACAATTATCTACCTTCCTTGCTTCCAAGCCTTATCACTATCCACCAGTGAGAGAGATGTCTCGCGCGTTTTCCACCGTATCCCGGAAGTTGAAGTCCCTCTCCTGGAGTAATAGAGGGACAACGCAGGATGTCGCGTGGGTCAAGGACTATGCCGAAAACGCCGTGGACCTTGTTCCCCAGTTAGTTGACAAAGTTGACACAGGCTCTGTGCAGTATGCCTTACCCCAGATCTCTTCAATTGACCAGGATTAACAACGGACTAGGGGTGACCCTCATGCAACCCCGAAGAATGGCGATCCTTACCACGGTTCTATAACATTGGGGAAGGGAGAATCCCGTACTACATCTGCGCATATATACCCCGATGGGACGGTGATCTTTTCGAAGAAAATATATGGCCGAGTGAAGCTTCCGCGCATTCCTGGGGCCCCCGAAGGCTCCGGCCCTGCTCAATGATTTCGACAAAGTGTCCTTGACGCACAGCAGCTGGCTGTCGCGATTTAGGGAGACGCGGTTGGTGGGGGGACTTGTGAATCATGCGTTGTATATGGAATAGCAATGGGTTGGTTTTAAAGACGAAATGTTGTGCAGAGGTAGACCATTACTCTTCACTATTGGATTGCTGTAACCTCAATGCTATCCTCGCAAACTGATAAAATTCAACTTGGTAAAGAAGGGCTCATTGAACACTGTAGTAAACCCTCGTCGTATACAAATACACGCTAGCGCGTCTTGGTTGAAACGTAGACCCCGTAGGCTAGTCTGAGACCCGGTCGTCTGTGGGGTTTGCTTCACTTCCCAAACTGGGCTGTTGATCAACCCCCAAGTTTGAGAAACGGATGATCCATCAGTTCGCGAGCTGTCTTCCTCTCCTCCGGGAGCCAGGTAAGCATTTGTCGAACAAAAGATAAAAACGCTTCTCGATCCTTCTCTTCGAGGAACGGGGATGTGTCCTCTAAGCTTCTGGACGGAATCAATTCACTATATCGGAATTCATCTTGAACAGAGTTAGTATGTCAGGTATTGACGTACGAGATAGTTGTCAACCCACCTTCTGCGTTAAAGAAAGGACCATCGAAGAATTCTTGAGCATTATTGCAGAGTTCGCCAGCGTCGTTCGTGACAGGCTGCGGCCAGTTGCGCTCTGACATGACCTTTGATTTCGCGAGCAATACCTTTGGGGGGGAGCCGATTAGGGCAATCATTTCCGCGAGGTGTGACTTCGCGTCGTATTGGCCGTTTGTATCATGTACCTGCTGGAACAACTCCTTGCTCCCGAGGATATTCCACAACTGGCCGAACAGGATTATTAGCATGAAGCCTGAGACAGCGACTGTAGCCAAAAGAAATAGAAACCAAAAGCCGCGTTATGGATGTACATTCACCCCAGAAAACAGTTACAGGGGTCTTACCAGCACACCGAAGTTCCAAATATCTGCCTTAGAATCCCAACCGCAGCCAAGGATTACCTCTGGAGCACGGTAATGGTCTGGTTGGATAGGATAAATGCCCAGTTGCTCTCCTACCATTCCGTTTCGAGTAGATGGCTTGTCCAGTCTTGCTGCAAGCCCGAAATCGGCTATTTTGGGAACCATATTCTTGATTTCTCTCCCGTTAAGAGCACCGAAGTCATTATGGCAGCGGTAGATAGTCCGACCACTATCGCCATCAACCTTGCATTGCATCGGTTGTTGTTGTTTAATGAAGTTGGGAAGAACGTTTTCGTTTTCAAAACTCATGAGGATATTCCCTAGCTTTAGATCTGGTAGGTAGATTAGGCCTTCATATTCCAGAATAGGCACAGGAGAATGGTGCCAAACACTTACCCGTATGAACGACTTTGCACTCTGAGTGAAGATAATCAAGGCCCACAAGGAGAAAGTAGATATAGGCCTTCGCAATGGGCAAAGGAAGCTTGCGATCAACGAAGCGCCTCTGTAAAATCCAGAGAGGCTCTCTCATCGGTTCGTACACAAGGCACATGTGCTTTGCTTCCCGACCATCTACTTCGAAGTCATCCAGGCATGTCCGTAGAATCGCGCAGCCACGATGCTCTGGATTTTGCTGCATGATATGGCTTTCAATCTCATGCTCATGCCGAGCATCGTCGGTATCATTACTGTTGATTATTTTCAGGGTCACTGTTTTTTCGGATTGCCATTTAAGTCTTAATTGTGAGGGTCAATGTCAGTTTTTCGGTAGTCAACACAAAGCAGGCCCTCGTGGTTACAGATATGCGTAGGTACCTTGAAATGTCTCGGGCGAGCCATACAGTTGATTGGGATCCCCAGCCGATTTTGACAAGTAGTTGGAACTTCTTGGCCAGTACTTCCCCGGGCTTTGCTGGGTAGAAATTCGTCGAATTGTAGTCAGGACAGACCTCCTCATCAACAAGTTCCTGCTGAGGAATTGGAGGGCCTGAGTTTGGCGGTAACTGCCAGAGCGACTTTTTGGCGAAGGAAAACATAGAACGCCTCGATGTCAAGGTCAGCCGCCGAAGAGATGACATTAGGCCATCCAAGCGTTATTGGAATGTTCTGGAGATGATCACGTACCAGGGGAAAGTACAGGAAGCTGAGCTGGGCGTTCCCTAAATAGCCTGGAGGCTGGTGAATTATGACTAAGCAGGACCGCCTGCCCAGGTGACTTCCAATATACATGCACTATAAACAATTAGTTCCCCGCCATCAACTCGGTCACAGATGGGAGATCTGCATGATATTAATAGAAAGAAGGGTACGGAGTAGAAGAATCAAAGTAGATTTTTATAGAGCTTTACTTTTTTATAAGAGGTACTTATTTTTGTTAGGGGTATACATAGTAAGTAGAGGTACCATAAGTATTACTTCGATTAACCTCTCAAAAGATAATATATATATCTCTTTATACTAACTAATACTCAGTAATCCTCCCAAGTACAAATTCATAGTCAAACTGGATCTTTCTAGGATGATTTTGTGTGAAATTTTACATAAAATTTGGCATCAGTATAATATCTACTTAATTCCTACTTCTTACTATAATAATATAATAATACTGAATATACAGGTTGGTCCATGCGTAAAATACAGCCATTAATCAGCTACTTTATGTATGCTAAGACTGTATTTGTGTATAGAAATGCCCATTAATGGGCTATGGGTTGGGCTTTGGGCCGGGGGTTTGGGCCCACTTGTGGGTTATGCAGTTGAGTTCACGCAGGAATTCTTTCCGGTGCGGCATCCTGGTCACCAGCCTCACCACCACACACAACGCTTAGGAAGACTCATCTAAACACATGGAGCAAAACTAAAAGAATCAAAAAAAGAAATCTCAGGTTTGGTTTTTAGGAATAGCCGAACGCGGGGGTCGAACCCGCAGCCTTAAGATTAAGAGTCTTACGCTCTACCGATTGAGCTAGCCCGGCCGGGCTGTTGAAGACGGTTAGGGGATATGACTATTTATGGGGGTGATAATAATATTGAAAGTAATAGTCTTCTAAGATATGACCATTAAAGGCACTTTCTGGTTGAGATATATGCTGTTTTCTGGTTGTATATGGAGACAGAAATTTTCTGCCAGCTTACTACTTTATAGTTAAGGCTAATTATTTGATAGAGCGGTAGGGAGTCCTCAATAGACGATAATAATGAAGACTATCTGCCCAAGATAGAGCAGAAACCGGAATGATCGGCAATTGGCGAGCAAAGACATGCAAGATCCAATTGCGGGGAAATGATTCGAGGGGTTTGCCGATGAGGTGGGTTGGTCGCCTACTGGAAAATAATGACGGGGGCTATACGGGGCTTATGGTCCGGTTTGCTCGGATATATAAACCCCAGATGAATACAGAGCTTGACAATTTACTTCTCTGAACATAGTTGGTATTACTTATTACTTCCAACATGCAAATAAAAGGTACAACTTCCTAAACTAGATCAATTGAAGAGCATAAATACTCACACCTACACAGAAGACAAAAGCAATGACCTGGCCGACGTCATCAATTGCTACAGGCCAGATCTAAAGCCCTTCGAAGACGTCTATCGCCACCTCCACACCAACCCCGAACTATCAGGCCAAGAAGAACAAACAGCAAAAATAGCATCCGACCACCTCAAAACCATTGGCTTCGAAGTCCACACAAAAATCGGCGGCCATGGCGTGGCGGGCGTCCTGCGCAATGGAGCGGGCCCAACAATCCTCCTACGGGCAGATATGGACGCATTACCCGTAGAAGAACAAACCGGTCTACCATACGCAAGCACCCGACACGTCAAAGATGAAACCGGCGCCGATAAGCCCGTAATGCACGCCTGCGGACACGACTCGCACGTCGCAACGCTAATGGCCGCCGCGACGCTCCTGCAATGCGCGCGCGACCACTGGTCCGGAACCCTGATCTGTATCTTCCAGCCCGCCGAAGAAAACCTCGATGGCGCACAGGCAATGCTGGATGACGGGCTATACGACAAGATCCCCAAGCCGGAGCTTGTGCTCGCGCAACATGTAATGCGCATGCGCGCCGGGACGGTTAATCTCCGCGCCGGCCCGTTGCTGACTGCCGCTGATGCGTTCAACGTCCGGATCTTTGGGCGTGGAGGTCACGGGTCCGCACCTCATACGACTATCGATCCAATTGTCATTGGTGCGGCGATCGTTATGCGCCTTCAGACTATCGTTTCGCGAGAGGTGGCCCCTGGAAAGTTGGCTGTTGTTACCTGTGGTAGTATTCATGCTGGACAATCGCCGAATATCATCCCGGCGTATTTGGACTTACAATTGAATGTGCGGACTTATGATGCGGAAGTGCGGAAGCGCGTGTGCGCTTCTATTCATCGCATTATCGAGGGTGAATGTCTGGCTGCTGGGGTTGAGCAGAAACCTGAGATTAAGCTTACTTCTTCCACGCCGTCGACTATTAATGATGGGAAGACTATTGATGCTCTTCGTGAGACTTTCAGTCCATACTTTGGTGATCGGCTGGTTGATATGGAGCCCCCGACTGCTAGTGAGGACTTTTCTTTGCTGGCGACTGCTGTGGGCGCGCCTTATGTTATGTGGATGTTTGGTGGAACTGATCCTGAGACTTGGGATGATGCTGTTGCTAAGGGGACTGTTGATGAACTGCCTAGTAACCACTCGCCGTTCTATGCGCCGGTTATCCAGCCAACATTGTGTACGGGTGTGGATGCTATGGCACTTGGGGCATTGACTTTCTTGAACAAAAAATGAGTATAGACATTATTATCTTTGCATAAAACCATTCAATTATTCAAGACATAAGTTTCATCCCCTGACGCTAAGTAAAAAGTGAGACAAGGCGAAGTGCGGGTGAGGTCATCAACTTCCCTTCAAAAAGTGGCAACATCACAATCTCTCCGCATATCACAAAGAAAACAACACATCAAACCCAAAATGGCATCTGCCCAACCCACAGAAATGAAAGCCTGGCTCTACTCCAGCACAACCAACGGCCTGGAAAAGAACCTCCATTTCGACGCGTCGGCACGCGCACCACCAGCCGTCCACGGCAACAATGTCCTAGTCCAAGTCCTCTCCGCCTCGCTGAATCCCGCCGACTACAAAGTTCCTGAAATGGGCCTAGTAGGCCTAGTAGCACAAAAACTTGTCATTGGCACACCCGCCTCACCGGGAATGGACTTCTGCGGACGCGTGGTCGTCTCCGGCGCCGACGCGACCCAGTTTTTACCCGGCCAGCTCGTGTACGGCTGTCTCAGCCAGCCCGGCCAATTCGGTTCTTTGGGCGAGTATCTAGTGACATCTGCTAGTCTGCTTGCGCCCGTGCCGGAGGGCGTGGAGGTTGACCATGCGGCGTGCATCGGTATTGCCGGACAGACGGCGTACCAGTCGTTGGCTGGGTACGTCAGTGCCGGCGATAAGGTGTTTATTAACGGCGGTTCTGGGGGATGTGGTATTTTCGCGATTCAAATTGCTAAGGAGATGGGATGTCATGTTACTACTACTTGCTCGACGAAGAATGTGGAGTTTGTTCGTGGGCTGGGCGCTGATGAGGTTATTGATTACTCGGTTGAGGAGGATTTAGTTGCTACGCTCCGTGATCGTGGGGTTGTCTTTGATCATATTGTTGATCATATTGGATACCCTGCGCCGATGTATCGTGAGTCGCATCACTTCTTGGCGGCTGGGAAGACGTTTGTGCAGGTTGGTGCGTCGGGTGTGGGGACTTTTGTTGATCGGTTGATTTGGCCGAGTTTCTTGGGTGGTGGAAAGAGGAAGTATCTTGTCTTTTTCTTCAAGAATACTCGTGAGGATCTTGTGAAGATGGGGGAATGGGTACAGAAGGGGGCTGTCAAGATTCAGCTGGATACTGCCTACGAGTTTGAGGATACTGTGAAGGCATTTGAGAAGCTTCGCTCTGGCCGTGCTAGAGGAAAGATTGTTGTGCATGTGGCTAAGCCGTGAGTTGAGATCAAATCCAAATATCTCCGGTTCTCAAAGTGGTCGTTTTAGGGTTTGACGAGATCACCTCTCCGCACCGAATTGGGAAATCATCTGAGAAAGGCATAGTAGCAAGCTTCGACGTAAACTTGACGATGTATCTGACTATGTAAATGGAATGGAATGGTACTGTTCTCCTTTTCTTCTTTCTCTTCATCGCCTAACACTTTGCAATCATCGCCGACACTTTACAATCATCAACAAGTTGAACATATTTGCTTGTCCAATATGCAATTTCCATTATTCCCTTGTCTGGGTACATTTGCTAGGCTTCCCATAGAAATCCGCCTGATAATATGGGAGGACCTCTTCTCGACCCTTCGCATACAACCACTCAAGGACATCCTACCCAAGCACAACCCCCTAACCATTCTTTGCACCAATCGATACCTCTACAATGAGGTTTCGTCCCATTTATTCCACGACTCCGTTCAACACATTTCACTGAACCCTGAGTATAACGAGGAAGAGTGGATGGTTATACAATTGAAATCCAAAACCGTGGACATCAAGTGGACTCTCAGGAACAGAGCAGATGCCGAAAGACATTTCCACAACTTCCCGCATTCGAAAACGACGATAAACATACATATCAATTCTCCAGATCCAACAGATCCCGGTCAAATGGTGTTGATATGGCAGAAAGCCAACTCGCTAGTCGATTTTCTAATTAAAACCACTCGGTCAGATATAGTGGTAGCCACAGATGGTCCATGGCATTCAGACCCACCAGCTCACTGGCGACGAGACAAAGACACATTTTACGAGATGGGTGGTCTACGTGAAACAATCAAGTCTAGCAAATACCGTCCCGACTCCGACATTGCCATATTACCCTTCCTTCGTCTGGAACTATGGGTCAAAGATCCTGCAACAAATGTGCCCGCCATGTCAGACGATCTATACGTACCCCTACACCGACGTCTCCTGTCTTTATTCGATCAAAGCGGCATCGAGTTCAGATTAAAGAAGCTTCTCTATATGAACCAAGACATAGCCGTCCAGCAAATTGAAAGCGCAATCATCGACACCAACATGTTCTTGGAAACAAGCCTGGATGAACTACCAGGTGAAACAGCAAGTTTCCTTCGTCTTGAGAGATTCAAAAACTGGTTCGAAGACGGGAAACGCTGGGAATCGTTATACGAAACACAACTCTACAACCAATTGTGTACGTGTCCCTGGGTTATCATGAACACGGATCCGTGGCTCCATCGATCGAATCAGAGATATATCGTGCTCATTCTACTACACCATGCTATGTATGCGTTCAAATCGAATTACCATGACGGACTTGGGATCTATGAAAATTCAAGAATATATACAAGATGGAACCAGGCATTGTGGTCGGAGATATTTCCAGATGGTCTTCCGCCGCTCAGTGATGTTCAAATTTGGCTTTCGAGGTTCTGGCCCGATGACTTCCAGTTTCGAAAAGTTCATGCCTATACGGATTGGTTATATCGACAACGGGCGAAGGAAACTGGAGTCGAGGAATGCAGATGCCCACTTGTACACAGTTTGATGTTGTGGGGCCATTGAAGGCTTTCGAGGTTGGATTTATTGGTGAATACGCGTGTGATCTTTTGGCTCACGTCGGATTGGGTAGTCATTATTGGTGCAGCAATATCATATATACCAGGCTGATGGAATGATTTGTGTTATGGGTTGGTTGGAATATTGGAAGATTGGAATCTGCTTCATGTCTATTGGGAAGGGAACTAGCTAAGGATACCAACAGGTCATGTTTTCACTACGAATTGTTTATGCTTATAGTTGAGACAGAATATCAACCATTCCCACTCCAATAGTTGAGTAACAACAATTTGTGCATCCCTAGAAACGTCGATTTGCATATTTTTAAGTCGTTTTCACTACAAGGGGAGTAAATCTGGGCAGGGTAATTTTCACTCTAGCGTAACCAATCAGCCGGAAGCAGAGGAGGACTGCTGATATATCCTAATTTCACAAAAGCGTGTGTTGGAACAGTGATTGCTTCTTGCCCATCAGGGAAACGTAGTTTGAGGGAGGCATTCTGCTCCCATGTCGGGTTTGGAAGCTACCGCCGCTTATACTCTAGCTACACCAATAAGGGGAGGTATATCTAGCAAAAAGACATCAAAAAGGACATCTACAAAGACCACCAAAAAAAAAACGTCTCAAGGCTGCGTAAGCGGCCGACTATTCTTGTTGTATTAAACGAGGTATATTTGAGAGATATCTCCGAATGCCTATATGATAAATCTAAATCCTCAATTAGAGGGCAGAATGCTTCGAAGGATCATCCCTCAAAGGCGCCGAATAATCATCGTCGTCCATATCAAGCATTTCAATCCGATGCGTCGTCATGTTCTCCTGAGTCTGCGCCTCGACCTTCTTCTGCAACCGTGCATCTTCCCCAAAGCCATCCTCGCTGTTCAGGGTCTCACGAGCATCAGATGATTCCCGGTCTTTAACACCAGCCTCACGCTCATTCTCCAACCGCTCCTTCTCCTGTCTCTTGTCCTCATCGGCGAGAGCAGCTTCTTCGCGCGCAATCTCACTGGGATCAAGGTCCTGAAGCCCGATAAGAGTCAGAATTCTGCCAAGCAGAAACTGGTACCGCAGGTGGCCGCTGATCATTTCGCTAACGTTGAGGTTCTCAACGCCTGGAACACCTTCAACTGGCTGCAATCCGGCGACACCGAGTTGAAGGCTGCTTGTTCGGTAGAGGAAAGCGAGGACGGAGTCATTCTCAGAGAACACGTTCACAACACGTCCGCTTACGACACTGCGGATCTTTTGCCAGTCCTCTGTGTCTGAAGGGGTGGGTGACCCCATCAAAATGACAGACTCGACCAGGCCGTAGGCCTTTCTCCTTTCCAGACTTTGGAGACAGGAGAAAATCAGTCGAGATCCCAGAGAATACCCCATCAGGGTCACGGGTCGTTCTCCCTGGGCTTTGTTGATCAGGGCATCGGCGAGAACCTCACCCGCTTTGTCGGCGCGGGCTTTGGCTACGCTGAACGGGTTGTCAACGACGCCAGCGACTTTCATAAGACCTAATGGAAGCATCACCGCGCTCATGATCGTGGAGAAGACAGTACGAGCCAAGACTTCACGTCCGGCAACTGACCATGCTGCGCTAGTCACAAGAGCTGAGATCGCGTTACCCAAGTTCATCAAAGGCTCCATCTCCCAGCGGAGACCGAACACCTCAGAGTCGGCACCAATCACCCGCCATGGGACAACGAAGTTCGACTCCTCCTTGACCCAACCGGTGACACCGATGGTAACTCGTAAACGATGATCTTGCTCAGCAGACTTCTTAGCAGACTCTTTCTCTGCAGACTCCTTATCTTTCCCGTTCCGGCGGCGTTCTCCTCGGATCGGTATGAATGCAAAGTCATCCACTTCACGTGCGTACTTCTCCATCATGCGACCAGTCATACGCCCACCATAAGCGCCAAACAAGCCGCCGACAACAACGCTACTTCCGGCCAAAGTACCCAGAAGCCCAGCAGCAGCGGTGGCGCCAAGTCCCAACCCGCCCATGACAGTTCCCAGGCCCGCCGCTACCAATGGGGCTGCGAGTCCGCCAGTGAGGCCAATCAAAGCTGCTCCAGCCACAGATGCAATGCCAACTTTCCATTTCCTCATGTCATCTTTTTTCTTTGGTTGCTCTTTGGTATCTTGGTCTGCTGAGAGCGCCAAGGCTGTCTGCAGCAATCCACGAGCGACACTGACTTCGTCTTGATTGAGTATGTTGATATCTATGTTCAGACTGGACGTGACATTCAACATCAAGACTCTTGAATAAGCACTGTAGTGCTCTAGACTGAGCATTAAAAGGAGAAGGGAGTGAAGAATAAGCAGTCTTGTTGCTTTAGGAAGTTCAGCCAAGGGTGTTCCCACGGGGTGGTATATTTCTTGTAATTTGGCCATTCTATCTTTATCCTCATCCAATGGAAGATCATCGGATTTGGCAGCGCCCTGCAGCTCTCCTTGGCCTTCCTTTTTCCCCTGACCATCATCATCTTTATTAACGACCGCGCCAACCCGCAAAAGGACAGAATCCCTCCAATCCTCGAAAGCAGAGAGAGCAGTGACTTTTGCTTGGGGGCTCAGCGGCTTGCCATTAGAGCCCTGCCGCGGACTTCCGCTGTTGTTTGAAGTCTCCTTGCCTCGTGGTCTTGGGGGCAAGGGTGGCGTCTCTTCATCGCGTTCCGCCTCCGGAGATGGACGCGGACTGGAGCGATTGGGAGATTTATCCTTTGGGTTTGTATGCTCATAAAGCTCCAAAATGCGAACGCGCATTGACTCAGCTACCTCAGCGACGAGGACAGTTAAGTCAGCACGCTGCGACCGGTCCAAGATCGATGATAGATCTTGACCGCGATCGCTTTCTGAAGCATTGGATTGCTTGGATTCGAACAATCCACCATGTTTTTCTTTGAAATTTTTGAACATTGGCGTCGGCAAAAAAAAAAGTTGACAACTTTTGGAGGAGCAAGCAAGCAGAAGCTGATGTTCCAAGGTTGGAGAGGGGCGATGCTGTCATGGCCCCCGATAGTCACGGGTATCGGGGCCGCTTACTCCGCCAATAGCCTGAGGCAGAAACATCTGAGCATGTTGATGATCACTCTGCTTTGCTTCGTGTGGAATGTTTCTGCTTCCTGCTTATTCCAATGCCGTAGAAAGTTTAGGGATCAACTCAATTGTCGATTTCAACAACAAAATATTTCCCCTTTATCTTAGTCGCGGACCCGAGCGCATTCCCATCCCAAGCTGTTCCATCCGGACGATCGTTTTTCTCGCCTGGGATACGCTGGATTTTCCCCCTTCGTCCGGACACTTTTTCCTTAGCCAGAGCCTCCTTGAGTTTTTCGATTCCAATGGTTTCCTCTTCTATAGCAGCAGGACTTTCGTCGCGAATTCTAGCCAGCGGCGCGACACCGGTAGTATCAACAAGTTGGATCTCCTTCACAAAATGGATTTGAGACTCGAGTGTATCAAGCATGGATTGCTCTTCTTCTTGGTTGATAGGCTGGGGAAGAGCCGAGATGCGGAGTAGATGATGGAGTTGTTTCGGCGTGATTGATGGCGGCGGCTTTGAAGCTGGGTTCGGGAGCAGGGACCGGACAGACCAGTTTGGCGCTCCAAGTATGAGCTCAATATCTGCACTGTCGGATTTCCCGGAAGCATAGAAGCGAGAGAAGGTCGTGTTGAGTCGGGAAGGACGTGGTCGCAGCGACTTGGATAGCCGAGCAGCAGTGCGAAGAGGAGTCATTCTAGATTTTCTGGGGATGAGAACCTTTCCGTGGAAAGATATAGGAAGGAACGTAGTCGAGTGAGTTAGGAGACACAGTCTAATATGAACAGTGCAGAGTGTAAAAGTAGCCAAAATCACAAGTTACCAAAGTCGTTGGTCAACGGGGAGCTTAGGCGGATACCGAAAAATAAGTGACACCGCCTCCACGGGCCCGCCGATCGATGCTCTCATCGATAACAACCCCGTTTGGCCACAACACTCCAACTTTACATCGAATATCTGCGGACTACTGCCCATCGCAGGAAAACCAGACACATACACTCAAGATGACTCAAGATCCCCGTGTCCTCCTCCAAAAGGTACATGCTTCCCCGCCTTGATTGCATAGGCAATGACGATAGTCCGCATAGCTGACCAGATCTCGCTTGTTGCGGTGAAATAGGCCGACAAAGCACTGTCCGGTGCCTCTGGCGGCTTTAGCTGGTTTGGAGGAAGAGTAGAGAAGTATGAGAGTGCCGCAGATCTGTATACTCAGGCTGCAAATGCGTTCCGAGTACAGAAAATGAGTAGGATACCTACCCCGCGACCTAGCTGGTTAAGCCAGATGACTGATGTGCGTTCCCAACAGACAAGGAGGCAGGCCAGGCTTTTGAGAAAGCTGCCTCCATCCAAACCCAGAGCCTCAACGAACCCGACGACGCTGCCAATAACCTCCAGGAAGCGTTCAAGGTCTACCGCAAGACAGACCCCGAGGATGCTGCTCGCGTCCTTTCCAGTGCCATCCAGCACTACGTACTACGAGGAAACTTGCGCCGCGCGGCGACGCAGCAGCAATACCTGGCTGAACTCTATGAGGTGGAGCTTGGAGATATGAAGAAGGCGCTGGAGGCGTATGAGAAGGCTGCCGACTGGTTCGAAGGTGATAACGCTGAAGCGTATGTATCCCATGATTTGATTGATATCTGTCAATTCGAAGAAACAACTTGGCTAACGTATACTTCAAATATAGCCTTGCAAACAAGCACTACCTCAAGGTGGCGGACCTGGCCGCCCTGGAAAGTGATTACTACAAGGCCATCACCAACTACGAACGCATCGGCCGCAGCTCTATTAACAACCACCTGATGAAGTGGTCTGTGAAGGATTATCTCCTGAAGGCAGGCATCTGTCACCTTGCCACAAAAGTATGTTGTTCCCACGTCAATTGTTTTTATAAGAAACAGAGTACTAATTGCATATTTAGGATCTTGTCGAGACTAACCGTGCTTTGGAATCATACCGTGAACTTGATCCTTCCTTTGGTTCGACAAGGGAGCACCAGCTGCTCGTGGACCTGACCCAGGCTGTTGAAGGTGGTGATCAGGAGGGCTTCGCTGACAAGCTCTTCCAGTTTGACCAGCTCAGCAAGCTGGACAAGTGGAAGACAACCCTCCTTCTGCGGATCAAGAATAACATTGAGGAAGCCGAGGAGGACTTCTCGTAAATGGTGATTGATTTCTTCAATGATTCCCCGCGCGTGATGTCTAGAGAATATTAAATTCTCGAGTTTTTGGCTTCTTTGTTCGTTTGTTTATCTGGAGAATTTTTTGGTCTGGAAATGAAAACAGATCAATGCTACCTACCATCCATTACTTCTAGTGGTTTATTTTGTCTGACATTTCCTGGTGATATTTATCACAATTCGCCTGGGAATATTAAATCCTCATATGCTCAATTCTGGTCATTTAGATACTACTGTTAAATACGGAATGCAAGTGCAAAAGATTCGTAATTCATCATTTTAAGATGCCTCAGGTCTATATGTACTTTTTGGGTGTATCAAGCTCTCTGCAATAGCAGAGCTGCCCCCATCATGTAATCAGTTCAGTCAAATGGTATCATATCATCCACCTCGCCCGCGCTATTGACATCAATAGCTTACGCAGCAATCGCATCCAAAGCCCTGGCCTTGCGAGGGAAGACGCGCTTGTACAAACTGACACCCACAGAGTCTTGCGGGTTGATCTTGGCATCGAAGGTAGCCTTGAAGTATCCATGTGTACCCAGGCTCTCCTTGAAGTATCCACTGCGGCCACGGCGGGTCCACAGTTGAAGTGCCTTGAACCACTGGATATCCTCGGCGTTGAAGAACATGTACCGGATGGTAACGACCTTCTTGTGGATCTTGTAGGGGTGACCAGTGAGAATGGCACGCTTAGCAACCACGCGCTTCTGATCGGGTGCGACAACGGTACCGGTACCGATCAACTCGAGTTGGTCTAGGGCAATCGGCTCCTCCTTGGAATCGGCGGTCTCCATCTCGTCGTCACCGTCCTCCTGCTCGGCTTGCTTCTGCTTGAAGACAAGGATAGGAACTGAGCCCCAGGTCATGGGTCCAATCCAGGATGCGATGGCACTACGACCAGGGTGCAAGTATCGGTCATATTTGTGAACGTTGTTCGGCGTGTTATCAGCCGAGGAGAAGATGGGGTTGACGACCATGCGGCGGGCACCGCACTGGACGACGAGCTGCTCCTTGGCCTTGAGGGGCTTCTCTACGCTGGAGCTCAGGGTCATGCTGACGTTGACCACAGTCTGCTTGTGCTCGTGGCGGAGCAGAGAGAAGAGCGAAATAGGCTTGGGGCTGTTGCGCAGAATGGAAGGAACTGCGCGAAGGTGGATATCCACGCGGATACCAGGGTTAACGCCGCCGGCCAAAGCCTCTCGAATGACGCGGGCCTTGGAACCCCTGACATCAGCAAACTGCAGCAGTCGGCGCCAATCCTCAGGCTCGTAGGGACGATCCTCGGATGTTTCCCAGTGGCTGAGCTTGAGGTTCTTCAATCCACGGAATCGGGCCAGACGTTCTCTGGCAAGCGCGTTGGGGTGCAATTCAATTTCATCAGGGAACTCCAAGTCCTCTTCGGCCTCGGTCTTGCGGCTGGCGCGGTAGTCGGCCAGTTCCTGGGCCTCGTCCTCTGGGGAGGGGTCGAGGAACATCTCGGATTGTGGGTATTCAGTACCACCGCCCTCGGTCATGGCATCCTGGTGGTCTGGGAACACGCCATCCTCGGGTGCTCCAGCAGTATCCATCTCCATAGGCTCATCCTCATCCTCCATGTCAGATCCAGAGTCTGAGACGTCTTCGAGATACCAGGCAGACTGGTAATTTGAGGTACCCTTGGGCAACTTCTTAGGTACCGGGGGAATGTGCGAGTCGTCATCCGAGAAGTAATGATAGTCATCCAGCAGAACACCCTTCTTCTCTGTCTCAGCCATGGATAGCATGTCGTCATCCGCCATTTCAATTTCTTCGGGAGCAATAGCAGCCATCTCATCCTGGTCCTCAGAAGGAGTATCCAAGATTTCCTTTTCATTGGCGTCAACAGCCATTGCATCATCCCGCTTAGGCTTTGTGGTTGCTAGCGGCGCAGCTGTGATCGAATCAATCTGGAAATCGCCCCATCCAGGGAGATGAACAATGCGGTCTGCCTTCAGGCCCCGTCCACGAACAACTCCGGTGATGACAACATCGTCAACCACTTCCAGGTTGGACTCTGGCCACTGAACATTCTCGACAAACATCCAGCTGCGATCGTCACGCCAGCGGATGCCCTTGGGAGTAGCAGTGCAGATAGATCGAATGGCGTTTGAAGATTCCTGTCTCGAGTCGAGAGACATAACTTTCTCAATAGAGGGGAAGAAGTGGTTAATGAAAGACTTCAATGAAGAAGCCACCTGGGGGCGCTTCTTAGGGGGTCAATCTTGTCGAGACCTTGCACCACAGTCAACACATTTGAGATACCCTGGCCTTGGATCGAGCGCAACAGCATCTCGCCCTCCTCATCAACCTCAACTTCAGACGACATGACCAAGATGACAAAGTCGGCCATACGGCACACATCCAGAGCGCTCATCAAGTCATACTTGGCGGGAACGTACTGCACGCTCTGGCGGAATCGATCAATGCGCACACGGGTAGGTCCATCGGGCGAGACATCAGTCAACACATCGACACTTTCGTTGATAGAAGCAATAGCGGCGGCGGCGTCAACATCGGCGGACAAGGGCACAATTGCGACATGACGGGGAGCACCATTCTGGCCGGTGAAGATGCTGGTGGCTTGAGATCTTTCCTGGTGCTTCAACGCCTGTCTTTGGCGGGCGGTGTTGCGGCGATCGAGTTTCGTCTTGAGCTGTTGGTGGGGTGTTTTACGACCGCCCCGCTCATCACCTTCGATTTTACCTAGATTGATATAAAATATTAAAAGTATATTCTTCATCGTGCTTGGGCAGTTCAAAAGTCATACCTTTGGCCTGATCCTTCAAGGCGCTCTTGGAGGCATGTTTGCTCTTGTAGGGCTTGTGGGAAACCTTGGTGGTGGAGCGGTGGTGGTGCACGGCAGGCGCCATATTGGCGTTGGAGCCTTTGAATCGAAAAGGGAGGGAGTCCAGATTGAAGCGAGTCAGAGGTAACTCGACAAATATTCAATCAGAGCAATTTATAACTGGCAAATACACAGAAACAAAAATGAAAGTGCCTCTGTAGAAAAAAAAAGAGGTAACGATAAGAAATCAAAATTCGCCAGTGGAGGATAAGCGAGCGGTGAGCGCAAATCTTGGCGAAATTTTGGGCAAAACACTTTTTTTCTTTGAAGCTACGATTCTCGCCCTTCTTATCTTCCAGAGTTCTTTCGCAAACGAACTCGAGAAATTGCCAGAAAATGGCCGACTCAGCCTCCAACATGGCTGTCGCCAAGGGCGACCACGAAGCCAAGACGAGACTCGCAGCAGCCGAGCAAACCTACGGACGAGGCAAAGGTGCCAATGCGAAGAGTGCGCGGGACAAGAAGTTGCGCGCAAACCTCAAGAGACAGGAATTCAAGCACAAGGAGGCTATTCTTCAAGCCAAGGATGCAGAGATTTTGCTCGAGCACACGGAAGGATTCCTCGAACCCGAAGGTGAACTCGAGCGGACATACAAAGTTCGCCAAGATGAGATTCGGGACAGCGTCGGAATCGAGACAGCAAAGAAGGGTTTCGAACTGAAGCTTCCTGATATGGGCCCCTACCGCATGGACTACTCTCGGAACGGACGTGACCTGCTGCTGGCGGGACGGAAGGGACATGTTGCGACGATGGATTGGCGCGAGGGCAAGTTGGGCTGCGAGTTACAGTTGAACGAGACTGTGCGGGATGCCCGCTGGCTGCATAACAACCAGTTCTTCGCTGTGGCACAGAAGAAGCACACTTATATCTACGACCACCAGGGAACTGAGATTCATTGTCTGAGCAAGCACCTGGAGCCGCTGTTCCTGGAATTCCTGCCATATCATTTCCTCCTCGCAAGCGCTGTGAGTATCTCCGATTATTCGACTACTGAGATCCCCTGCTAATCAGCCCTTCATATAGCAAATGAGCGGTCACCTCAAATACACAGATACCTCAACCGGCCAGACCGTCGCTGAGCTACCTACACGGTTGGGTAAACCCACCGCTCTCGCACAGAACCCATGGAATGCCATCCTCCATGTCGGACACCAAAATGGAGCCGTGACCCTTTGGTCTCCCAACTCTCAAACCCCTCTCGTAAAGGCACTCGTGCACCAGGGACCTGTCCGGTCACTGGCAATGGACCGCACAGGCCATTACATGGTCTCCACAGGCCAAGACCAAAAAATGAATGTGTGGGATATCCGCATGTACCGTGAGGTGCATTCATACTCATGCTACCAGCCCGGTGCATCTGTATCGATCAGTGACCGCGGCCTGACCGCAGTCGGCTGGGGCACTCAAATGAGCGTATGGCGTGGTCTTTTCGACGCCGCGCAAGCCGACCAAGGCAAAGTGCAGAGCCCATACATGGCATGGGGCGGAGACGGCAAGCGCATCGAGAATGTACGCTGGTGCCCATACGAAGATATTCTCGGCGTAGGCCACGACCAAGGATTCGCCAGTGTCATCGTTCCCGGCGCCGGTGAACCCAACTTCGACTCGCTCGAAGCCAACCCTTACGAGAACGTACGACAGCGCCAGGAGCACGAGGTTCACTCGCTGCTTACCAAGTTGCAGCCGGATATGATCTCGCTCGACCCCAACATCATTGGAAAGCTCGATACCATCAGCGACAAGAAGTATCAGGAGCAGCGCAACCCGGACCAGAAGCCCGAGGATCACATGGAGAAGATCAAGAACCGCGGTCGTGGTCGCAACAGTGCTCTGCGCAAGTACCTCCGCAAGAAGGGTGGAAAGAATGTCATCGACGAGAAGCGTGTCAAGGCCGAGACGTTGCGCAAGGAGTATGCTGCTCGCACGAAGGACAAGCTCAAGCAGGAACGTCTGGATCTGGGACCGGCTTTGTCCCGATTCGCCAAATGAGATCACTAAGTTTGTTTCTTGCTTGTGTGATATCTACATCTTGTGGAGGAGTGGAGGAACCAACCAACAAAACCTCCTCAACCCAAAACCACCCAGATACCCAGCCCACACGCGGCTTCTGTGACATATTGGAGATTTGGCGACAGCTGCATTCCAGGCGTTCTCGGGGAATATGTTTTGTATTCGGAGGGAAAAAGCAGTTAAACGTGTGTACTATCTACTTTCAACACATTGAATATATTGAACTTTATAAACATCACCTTTCAATTGCACTTTGTATTCCCTTGCAAGGTTTCGAAGATCATTCAAAAGGCCTCGAGTTATCCAGTCCAACGCTATCAGTCTAACTAAAACATCTACTCATCAACACTCCCAGATCCCCTAACAGCCCCATCCTTCCACCTCTGCAAACTAACATCATAAGCCCCACTGCCCTTCCAAGCACTAATAATCAAATTAACAATATGATCCATCCCCTTCCCATGCTTAACAACCGCAAAAACAGTCGGACCCCCCTCTCTCATCTTCGCCGCATCCCTCTCCATAACAGCAAGATCCGCCCCAACAGCCTCAGCAAGATCAATCTTGTTCACAACAAGCAGATCAGACCCGGTAATTCCCGGTCCACCCTTACGAGGCACCTTATCACCACCCGCAACGTCAATCACGTAGATGATGAAATCCGCCAGCTCGCGCGAGTAGTTCGCGGCCAGGTTATCGCCCCCGGACTCAATTAGCAGCAGGTCGGTCGAGAACTGCTTTTGCAGCTTTTGCAGGGCGAGGAGGTTTGCGCTGATGTCTTCGCGCACGGCGGCGTGGGGACAGCCGCCTGTTTCGATGGCGCGGATGCGGGATGGGGCGAGGGCTTTGTGGCGGGTTAGGAATTCGGCGTCTTCTCTGTTTTTGGGAGGTTGGTTAATGGTGAGATTGGAGATATGCATGAGGTGTAAAACATGTAGGTACTGTGGGGTGCATAGGTGGGGTTGGGTTGGGGCTTACCTTGTGAAGATATCGTTCGTCACAGCGGCGATGTTATACTCGTCTCGAAGGGCGCGAGATAGCGCTAGCATCAGGGCTGTCTTGCCGGATCCTACGGGTCTATTCGGATCCAGATTCACGTTAGTCACCGGCTATGCATCTATAGGTGGTGATTTGAGGGGATATCATATGCATTGGCACGAGGGGGGTGAAATAGAGGTGGATTGAGATGGAGTAGGAAGTTCTATACATACCCACCAATACCAATAGTGAAGGCACGGTCCTTCCAGTCTCGGCCCTCGATCAGAGGCATCTCGCGGTTGACGTAGGAGCCTGGACCATCGAGGATATCGTGTGCATGGCCGTGGCCGTTGAAGGGGTCATCATGGGAGTGGTCAATGCCAGCATCGTGGGAGTGAGAGTGTGCCATTGTTAATCTTCCAATGTAGATGTGTCAAATTAGAGGAATGTTTGGGGAAAATAGTCTAGATGAGGGGCAGTTCTATCCCTTGGGAGGCCGGTGTGGGGAACTGATATGATAACAAATGCCGAGCATTGATATTATCAATTCGCCGATGGAGTTCGCCGAGTTCGCCGCTCAGTTTGGATTTCAGAGGGATATTTTTGTATAAATTGTGAGTTGGGAATTCATGGTTGTTGGAATACCGAGAAATATGCAACGAAAGATGTCTGAAATGAGCAATGTCATAGTAATACCAACCACGCTGCATATGTAGCTCTGAAAGCCCATACTTCCACATACCTGAATATACAACTACGATGCATCCTGATGATTGGAAAGCAGGTATTTATGAATTCGTCAAGTAGCGGCAGAAAGAGGATAAGCCCCGAATGGGGAGAGATGTCAAGCCAAATGGAACATAGAACACCCCTATGCACGCAGACGTAGTTCCCAAAGAAACATAAGAGCCGGACGCCATATCATTCGCCAAACACGGATATCAATAGTTATGTCTGTCCACAGAAGGGAAAAAAATGAACAGATTGCCAAGGAAAAAGCGAGCACTGGGCAAAAGCCTAAAACAAAGACCAATCCAAAATTCGTCAAATCCCAGACATGGATGGCAAAAAAGATCAAAATGAAAACCGAACGGGAAAGAAATAGAAAACATGCAAGGTCAGGCGATGATCCCGAGCCAACCAAAGAAACGCTGAAAGGAAGATAGAGTACATTAGGTCGGAGTTGAGCAGGATCGATGAGGCCTGACGCCACTTCCAAGTCAAGGAAAATGGGAGGGGGCCTCAAACACTGATTAAATCCCGTCAATTGTGAATTGAGTCGTCATGTGCCAAAAAGCAAGATAGATCTTTCAACGGGACGAAAGAACTAGATGAGGAGTAAACAAACAAGAGTGGGCGCGACATGCCTCGCCCAGGTATCCAGTCGTACGCCGATTCCATACCGCTTGAGACGGCGGGGGAAAATGAAAGCAAGGGAAAGCAAACTAAACTCCCAACATGGTCAGGCGGCGGCGCCCTTTTGTCGCTTCGGCACCCGAGGGCTAGCCTTTACTTTCGCTGAGCCCTGTTGCGGAGCGCCGTTAGCTTCGACTCCACCACCGTCCTCGGATTCCATTTTGACGGTGCTTGCTCGGCGACGTTTGTTGCCACCTACATTTGGACTGTTGTTCACGCCAGCTGGGGACGGCTGCATTGGTGGTTGCATTCCGGGGGGACCGGCAAGGTTACTTTGGGCGGGGCTCGCGTGTGCTGAACCAGTCAGATGAGGCGAGCCTTGCTGCCCGGGGAGACCAAGATGGGCCATGGCCGGCGAGGCAAACTGCGACGGAGCGCCCATGCTATGTCCCCGAACGTTTTGCATCGGTTGCATGCCAGGATTCATGCCTGGGTTCATACCAGGATTCATACCGGGGTTCATGCCTGGGTGCATGGCTGGATTCATGCCCGGACTCATGCCTGGGTGCATCGCCGGATTCATGCCCGGATTCATGCCCGGATTCATGGCGGGGTTCATAGCGGGGTTCATGCTCGGACTCATGCCCGGACTCATCCCCGGGTTCATACCCTGATGCATACCCTGGTTCATGGCTGGATTCATGCCCGGATTCATAACCTGATTCATGGCTGGATTCATGCCTGGATTCATGCCTTGGTTCATGGGCATGGGAGTTGATACAAAGCCTGGATTGGGATTGTGCGACTGGAGAGTGTTGACGAGATTCCGCAACGCATCAGGAGGTGATAGCTGCGGATTTGCCTGCGAAAATTGGAACAACATTTGCATCGCAGAAATGGTTTCAGCCACTTCCATGAACCCCATGACTGGAGTAGGCACGCCATTCGCAGTCACCATGGAATCTGGCACTAATGATGGTGCTTGCTTAGGCTGAGCACGTTTTGAGTTCTTCGAGACCTTCGGACTTTGCTTTTGGGAATCCGCCTCCATGGCCAACAACAAAGACCGCGGAATGAACTCGTTGTGGCTGACGACATTAATATCGAGCATCTCAAGCTTGTTGTGCATATCGAAATGCGCGCGCAGAGTGCCGTTAGTGAAAAGCTGAAGAGATAGGAATTAGCAAGCTGAAAAGAAGAGGATCATATGATAAGGGATGTACCTGGCACTCATTCTTGAACCAATAAATGAATGAACATTTCGGGGCTTCCACGTAATGCCCTCCATTGTGAGATTCCCGCTCGCGTGCACCTTCCACCACCATCTGAATCTGACTAATCCCGCTAGTGAACTGAGTCAAATAATAACGTGCCAGTGCGGGAGTCCCGATTTCGAATTGTTTAGATCCAATCGTGCTGTTCCAAACACCCTGCCGCAACACACCTGCAGGGGAGTAGAAACGATCGACGAACGATTGCCAATACAGAAGATCCTGGGTTTCATTGCGGGGTTGAAAGTTTCCCAGATGCTCAGCGTAGGCATGAATGGTCAAAATCGCGTTATTCTTCCTTTGCTGCTGCTGCTGTTGCTGCATCATAAGAGCATTCTGATGCTGTTGTGCTTTCAACTGAACCTCCTGGGGCGTCATCTGCTGATTCTGAGGACCCGGCTGCGGGCCCTGGGCACCCTGAGGAGGTTGAGGCTGCGGACCAGGCTGTCCCTGTTGACCGGGCTGTTGCGACTGCGGCAATTGCTGCGATGGGGGATTAGGAGTTGCCTGGCCTTGAGGCGGGCCCTGCGGTTGCGGAGGTTGGGTGGATGGCGGCTGAGAGGTCTGAGAGGGTTGTGGTGTGCCGCCTCCTGGTCCGCCATGCTGCGACTGCGGAGTGGCACTCTGTTCGTGCATATTCGGGGGCTGTGCTGATGCACGCTGTGGGGTATGCTGGCCTGATTGTCCATTATTTGCCTGTTGTTGAGCATGTTGAGCCTGCTGGGCCTGTTGGGCCTGCTGAGCCTGCTGAGCCTGCTGTTGAGCCTGCTGGATAGCAAAAAACTGCTGCTGCTGTTGAAGACTTGGCGGCTGGCCATGTGGCATTTGCTGCTGAAGGTGCATCATATTGACGGGTCGCATTCCAGGGTTCGCTTGCATTGCAGCCATTTGAGCAGCATTAAGACCTTGGGTACCATTAGGCATTGATACGGGGAGACCCTGTTGTTGTTGCTGTTGCTGTTGTTGTTGCTGCTGCTGCTGTTGTTGTTGCTGCTGTTGCTGTTGATGTTGCTGCTGTTGTTGTTGCTGCTGGTGCTGCTGCTGGTGCTGCTGTTGGAGCATCATTCGTTGCCGCATTAATTGTTGTTGTTGGTGTTGATGTAATAGATGGGGATTGTTCGCGACTATAGATTGATCAGGACGTAAGTATGTGATTGAGAGAGACGGCTGGAAGAGATGCAGGTATAGCGGGGGAAAGAAGTCCCGCAGAGGGCGCGCGCCGATCGCGTGTTCCGTAACCTCAAATCTCGCACACCATCGCGTTAAGCAATTAGGAGGTTGAATACTAACAATTTTGTTGGAATTGGTTGTTCTGAAGCATATGCGCCTGCGCGGGATTCAGGTGGGAGAGGGCATGAGCATTTGGGCCTGGGCCACCAGGACCACCAGGACCACCAGGACCAACTGTCCCAGCGCCCGGGGGCATGCCGCCCATCATCGGGCCCGGTTGGCTGACTTGGGGTCCTCCCGGCGCAGACACACCAGGATGCATTTGCTGTACCATTCCAGCGCCGGGGTGTCCATTTGGATGTTGCGCGGCCATTGGGTGATTGGGGGGAAACCCATGTTGCGGCATGCCTTGGTGGGCAGGAAATGGCTGCGTCATCATCATTGCTGAGCGACGAAGTCACCACAAATGGGGGACTTCAAAACGATCGCTCGCGATGGCGAAAAAATGGGGGCGAAACGTGGCGTGGAGCGCGACTGGAGTGGGAAGACAACAGGCCGCTTTTAGCGTTCGGGGATGGGCCAAGACGTAGCGAGCGACTGAACCGGTATTCAGCAGACGCGAGGTGCTGAAGTATCGATCGGGGGGCCTCTTGGCCAAGTCACTCACCCGCGCAATGAATGTTCTTTTTCCTTCTGAGAGAAATGGGTGGTCAGTGGGGAGTGATAAGAGGTGAAGATGTTGGGGATGAAGGTTAAAAGTAACGGGGCTAGGGAGAGAGTGGAGGGGCTGGGCTTTCTCTCTCTCTCTCCAAACAGCCATATCTTAAAGAAACACAACTCACAAGTAGTTTTAAACCCCTAAGGAATCTGAATATTAGGGGGCTAAAGGTATAACGCCCAAGTCAGGAATTAAGGATGATCGCCCGGTGGGAGAGAGAGAACTGGGGACGGAGGATCCGGGTCCGTAGGGTGGAGGATCTAACCGAGACGACAACGCGATTAATCCCAAGAGAAACAGGGATAGGGAGGGAGAACAGGACTATAATGAAATGGGGAAATTGTATAGATCTTAAAGTATAAGCTCCATCTTTGATTCCGATTTTTTGCCCTTTTGGAAGCCTTTTTTTCCCTTCTCTCTCCTCTCTCCTGCGCAGAGCCACGCTATTCCCAATCGGTAAATCACGTGTGCCTTTCGCGGCTTTTTCTTCACAACTTTTTTTTTTCTTTTCTTCTTCTTCATCTTCCTCTTTGTCTTTCATTCTTCTTTCTAATGGTACATGACTGTGTTAATGGCTCTTAGGGAGTCATTAACACTCTTCCTATCTACTGCACATTGCCATCTTTGAGGCCTACAATCACTGTGAATTACCTTTTGGTTTTGTGGTTTCATGTTCCTCAGGTTTCCGGAGCTGTCTTGATGTTGATTGCACCTGACTCCTGAGGATAGCATGACCCAATGCCAATAGTACATGCATCTTACGATGCTTCAATCTCGCCACTAACCTGATAGAGATCAGGTGATGGCACCTTGTGCTTAACGTGAGTTTACTTCCCTTCTGATTCCTGCATATGCAATATCTGTTCAAGGATGAAAAAACACTTTACTTCTTTACCCTCCAAATCGACAATGCGGAGACAATACGGACCTTCCTTCCCGGTCGGTCTGCTACTTGCCAGTATATCTTGCTGAGAACTCATATATTGCAATGCATTTTCACCATGTTTTTGTTTTGAACAATTCACTAATATTGTTCTCAGTCTAGTTCCAATCACAAACCACGATGCATAAAAGGATATCGCTCGTTGTAATGGCGAATTGATCAAGTGACGAAAAATTTCTCGGATGTAAACTCACAGACCTGTTCTGAATGCGCAAAACCGTGTAGAGATTTCCGTTGCCTTCCTTCTGATGATCAATTCGCTATTACACCTGTGTGTTGTCTGGATATATAGTTGTGGAATACTGGAATGAATTTTTTTTTTTTTTAATACATGTCTTTTGTACTTATAACCAATTCGTACCTGAACTATGTTTCGTAAAACTAAACTAAGCCACAACAATTTGGTGAAGTCTCGCCAAGTGTATAATGGCTGCCAACCTCATGGGTGAACATATTTGCACTCATCAGTGCATCCATCCATCATAGGTGTGTCTTTCACCCAGCCCTAGGAAGCCCAGTCAATAGGTGGGCCCATCTGTTAAAACTAATTCATTATGCAGAGCACAGATTGAGCGCAGACGACATGTAAAGGCAGGTGAGGTTTTAGCCTCAGCAGTTGCCATTTGCCAAACTCTAGCATGGTCTTGGTCTGCGAACCTTTTCCTAGGCTCCTCCTCTTTCTCCTGGAGCATTAGAACGTAAGATTGTCTCATCATGGAGTCTGGTGCAGTACACCAACCCTATGCGGTTGTGGTCCCATTCATCCTGCGAGGGTGTTACGACTCGGTGCACGGTATATTTGAAGTGCTCCCCCGTTAGGAGCGTGGATGAGCGCCCTGCAGGGACTGTGATTGCGTTAGGGAGAGTACATCGAACATACCGCCGCCAACTGTCATTTGACTCGTAGGTTTCCTAGGCTGTCATATTTTAGCCGCGCAGTTTTGATTCAAAGGTTACATAGAAAAGCCCTTTGCACAGTTATGCTTTTTATCGCCTTTGCACACAGGAGGACATTGAAAAAGATATCAGAAAGACATCAGGAAATATCTTTAAGCACAGAGAACCTTCAGTGCACATCATTTCTTCCCTACATACTTAGGTCACGCTCCTTTGCATCATTCATGATGCCTTCCAGAGCCATCTTTACCTGGGACTTGAGGGTAACCATCGGCCCATTTCCCCTTGTCCACCCACAGAATTGCCTTGCAGCAGACGGTCACTAGAGCTAGAACAAAGTCTTCCGACCTCTCAATCTAGCGACAGCGCTCAAACTGAGCATCCCACACTATGTGTGCAATGGATTCCATCTCCTCAGGGCCCAGCACAAAATCCGATCCGTTATTTGGCCTTTTCCGGGTGTGTATCTTCTCGTATGGTACTCGGAAGCTCCCCGAAACTCTCGAACAATTTGGTGCCGGATGACGTACAATTTCAATTTTCTGACGAGGGACAGGAGCTCGATTTGGTCCCCTTGACCTCCATTCCTCAATGGGGATTCTGTCCCGGCTGTGAACGGTTACTGTAACCGCAATGTTCACCTTACCACGGGATTCAGTCAACTAGAACTTCACATCCTCTTCCACCTGCACTCGTCTCTCACTCTAGACAACTTCGACGGCTATAGTCGTCCAGTCCGTTGCTCTGCCACCTGCAGAATATGCAGCGCGCCACGCTGAATCCGGGGATTTGGTTGTCTTCGAGGTACCTCGGAAAAGTGCACCATCCTAAGGTCAGAGTATCTGAGGATCTCACAGATGAGGAAGCATTTCTCGAGTTCCTAACGACTTTCGATATCCCGCTATCCACACTATCACATACGACCAACAAATTGGACATATCCTTTTCAAACGCTAGCTACAAACAGATCGCACCATACGTATGGCTAGACCCCGATCGTGTAGGTCGAGATATGCTGCCCCTAGACGTCTGCCGATCTAGGATCCCTACCGACTTGTTTCGTGACATCGTACCTTTTGTATGGGCTTCCCATACAAAATATACCTTTTCCCGTTGGTCGCGGTGGAGACGAAGCGGGTACTAGGATTGTCGACTGAAGAATGGATAGAGAGTGAACTGTACGCATAAGCCCGAGAGGTTTGAGATTAATGCACTTTTTTTAATATAACACGTAGAAAAGGTACTTAATAAATACTAGGAACTTCAGGTTGCGGCGGCGAATGTTATGTAGAAAATATAGCGTCACGTGACATAACATTTCTCCTTCGTAGGGCCCGATAGGGACCCTGCGCCACTCGCGACTTGGTGCACATATCGACTAATCTCGGTGATATCACATAAAGCTCCGGTGACAGTGTCCCGGATGTATTCGTCAATTCAAAAAGTCCGGCTGTCGGTTGCACGCCCTTGTCGATTTGTTGCTCGCCGCCGCTATTCCGCACCACTGTCCGCGCGACGATTCCATCTGTCACGAACATGGCTCGCATCACCGTCCCAAGACCCTCAGGATGCCGAGTCTACTGCACCAGGAAATATTGTGGAAGACCCTTCCCTCAAAACTGAGAATATCTCCGACAATGGCACGCCGGCGACATCTCCCTCCCCCGAGTCGGCCAAGTCGATCACCAAAACCTACGGATCTGCCGTACGCAGAGCGATGCGAAACCGAAAGTCCTCGCAGCAGACTTCCCCATCAACGGCGACCGTCCCCGCGTGGTTCTACGAGCACAATAAGGTGTCTCACAGCAGCGAAGACCGCCCTACACAATCACTACAACAGGTTCAGGTAACCAAGTCACGATCACAAAAGGAGCCGGAGGAGGTGCAAACTGAGAGTCAGGCTTCCGGGGGAGATTCCGACCCATCTGCGTCTAGTGAACCACCCACAGCACCGAAGAATCGGTATGCGGTGGCCGAGGAATCATGGGAAGAGCTGCGGGCCTCTGCCAAAGCAGGGTTGCGGTTACCAGCAGCGAAATATGCCAAAGAGCCTTCGGTGAAGAAATCGCATCTGGCGCTGCATTATCCGGGTAGTGATGGAATACCATTCCTAGACGCGGTGGTGAAGAAGCTTGCCCATGAGTTGGGCACTGACCTGGTAACTCTGAATGCCCAGGACATTGCACAATTGTTCAGCGAGCAAGATCTCGCGGATGTCGGGGTAACTTCGCCCATTCGATCACTCGGCTATGATGTATATCGGCAATCCGTCCCAAGTTCATGGTCGGAACTCGAAGACCCCGAAGGTGACGGCGAGGATGATGTGACTGAAATTGCAGGTGGTCCCCGTGGCATGCGCGGCGATATTGGAACACCTAGGTTCATCACGATCGAGAGCAGCAAAGAGGCGGGTGATATCCCGCTTCCCAACTGGCTTGGGCTGAAAACCCTCCTGGGGGGATCGATCAGTGGCCAAACGGATCCGGATCCCGGGGTCGGGGCCTCACGGAGTGGCCAGCGCGCTGAAACTCGATGGATTCAACTTGTCAACGAGCTCCTCGGTTCATCAGGTCAACCAGCACTGCCAGTCCCCATTGAAACAACGGAAATGACCGAAACGAAAGCCAGCAAGGCTTTGCCAACTCGGGACATCATTATGCATATCCAGGACTACCGTGACATTCAAAATACCCGAGAGGGTTCCAAATTCATTACACTCCTGCACAAAGTCATCCAAGATCGGAGAGCGGCAGGGTCCAAGATTCTGTTGATTGGAACTACCTCGCAGGAGATCCACCACTCGCCCTCACAAGATGGTGCTGGTCTGCTACAAAATGTTCTCGATGATCAGTTCTCGAAGACCATGTTCATCACCCCTGCCATGAGCTCGAAAGACGCTGAAAAGGTCTTCGCAGAAGACCGAAAGAAGCGCACCATGGATATCAATATTCGCCACCTGCAGAGCATGCTTCGCTTCCGATTACATGAACAGGCTCTCCCTGTAAAAGATAACATCTTGAGCGACCGCGCTTGGCCGCTGGAACCTTCAACTATCAAAGAATCAGGAATCGAGGATCGGTACTGGTCGTACAATCAAGTGCATTGGATTTCTACCCTTGCACTTGGCTGCGCTGAAGCCAACGAGTCCCTCGGCTTTGAGCACATCCGACGTGGACTCGAGCTCATGGATAAAAGCGACCGAGTCACCAATGAATGGCTGAAAGAGAAGTCACCTAAGGAGAAAGATTCGGAAGCAGGGCAGACCAGAGAGCAGCTGATCAGCTCTTTGCGCAAAACGTGCAACACGCATGAGAAAAAGCTGCTTAACGGTGTCGTTGACGCAAAAAGCATCCGAACCACATTCAACGACGTGCATGTGCCTCCCGAGACCATCGACGCTTTGAAGACCCTGACTTCCCTCTCGCTCATCCGCCCCGAGGCATTCACATATGGTGTCCTCGCCACCGATAAGATCCCCGGCCTTCTCTTATACGGACCTCCAGGCACCGGTAAGACGCTCCTCGCCAAGGCCGTAGCCCGCGAGAGCGGAGCAACAGTCCTCGAAGTCAGCGGATCTGAAGTGTACGACATGTACGTGGGCGAAGGCGAGAAGAACGTGAAAGCGATCTTTACGCTCGCCAAGAAGCTCAGCCCCTGCGTCGTCTTCATCGACGAAGCAGATGCCATCTTCTGCTCACGCACCGGAGCCAGCAGCCGCACCTCCCACCGCGAACTGATTAACCAGTTCCTGCGCGAGTGGGACGGCATGAACGACCTCTCGGCATTCATCATGGTCGCCACAAACCGACCCTTCGATCTGGATGACGCTGTCCTCCGCCGTCTTCCCCGTCGCTTACTAGTCGATCTACCAACCGAGCAAGACCGCGAAGCAGTTTTGAAAATCCACCTGAAAGAGGAACAGCTCGAGCCCTCCGTCGACCTTGCTGAACTCGCCCGACGCACCCCGCTGTATTCTGGTTCCGATTTGAAGAATCTGTCGGTGGCGGCTGCACTGGCTTGTGTTCGCGAGGAGAACGATGCAGCGGCCAAGCACACCGGTGACGAGCCGTATACCTATCCGGAGCGCCGCATTCTGACTCGTACGCACTTCGAGCGCGGAATGGAAGAAATCAGCGCTTCGATCAGTGAGGATATGTCTTCGCTGTCGGCGATTCGGAAGTTCGACGAGCAGTATGGTGATCGGAAGGGTCGTCGCCAGAAGAGTCCTGGATGGGGATTCATTCCTGGTGCTAGCGGTGATGCTTCAGCTGATTCGGCGCGTGTTCGGACGTGATTTCTGTTTGTTTCATGCGAGGTTTCTTGCCGGCTTGTATACTGGGTTATTTTACGTGGATTGGGGGAAATTGGGAGTTTCCCACTGTAATTTTAGCGATATGATAGACCTGTACCATTACTCAATTGTATATACTGCCACCTGATTTTTGGGCAATAAAATTTGCATTATTTCTTTTCTAGCTGGAAATGCAATATATTTGAGTGCTTATTGTATAAGGTCAGTTGGAGTTAATCACTTGAAATATCCCATAGCCTTTCGGTTGGAGTTTGCCCAGTGAAGCAATGCTGATAGAGCTGCAGACAGAGACATTTTGTGTTGCACATTCACCCGATTGTACATGATAAAGGGATCTTTCTTTCTTTGTTCCTTTAAGATAGAGAATGTCAGAGGCAGCATATAAAGAAACACATGGAATTCTTGTAGGATAGTGATATAAGGCGAGAAAAGTAGCTAATTGCTCCTTCTTCCCCCCTCACTTTCCACCCACCACAATAGAGGATTCACTCCGCTCGCTCTATCTATTAGAACTGCATACATCCTTCTGTTACAGGGTACTAGTTACCAGACTCCAATATGTCGGCAAGTAGATCCGCTACAAGCAGTGGATATAATTACTAATGCCTTGCTTTCTGTAGAACCGATCGGGGTATTTCTACATTCTCAACAAAAGTATTCTTGAAGAGCATATCAACTAACCGATATATATCAGTATACCCATCACAGAGGAATGCATATCTGCATTCAACGAGCTCCGATCAGGGCCAGAAGCTACCAGACCGAAGTTCATCATCTACAAGATCTCCGACGACAAGAAGAGCATTGTACTCGAGGAAACATCCACAGAGAAGGATTGGGACTTCTTCCGCATGAAGCTATATGAAGCAGCCGACAAAAATGGGGACCCGGCTCCTCGGTATGCCGTCTACGACATGGAGTATGATGTTGGGAGCGAAGGGAAGCAGTAAGACACCAGTCTCGTGCTTGATGGGTGCAGTGGGATGTTTTTCGCTAATTCTCGTCCCTGGCTGTGTAGGAAGACGACCGTTCTCATCGAATGGGGTCCTGCCCGCGCGCCTCTCAAGGTGATTTTGTCTTTCAAACCCGTGTGCCCATTGGTGTGGCTGTAAAGTGCTGACTGCATTGCAGATGGTCTTTCTCTATCATAAAAATAGGCAGCAATTGACTATACCTTTGGATCTCAAAATATCAATTGATGCAGACAACGTGATAGACCTCGAATGGGCGGTTGTCGTGGAGCAGGTCCGTGAGATTGTCAGTGAGCTGGGTATGGGGAAATGATCGGCGTTGCTCAAGTACCGTTGCTCAAGTACCGTGCATGAAGAAGGATTGTTCTTTACAACAAAGTAATAAAGTAGGAACAGCAGGCGAGGAGATTGATATCAGATGTTGATTTTGAACTGGTGTTTGAATCGTGTTTAATTGAATTTCTTGACATGCTTCGAGGGCAAATGTGAGATTGCATGATGCCACATCTCGACCTTGATCTTAACGAGCTTCCAAGGTTGGTATAGCGCGAGTCATTGGATGAATAGCACTACTAGATTGATAGCACCACTTGGCGTTGCGCCACTCCATGTGTTGGGCTGAAAAGGTGAGGTTTCTTTTTTTTTTCTTTTCAGTTGTCTTGAATCACTTTGTATTCCCGATTTTAAGATTATATAAGATCGGAGTTTTTAGAGCAAGCAACAAGTAATCTGGAAATGTCAAAAACCAAACTGGATAGATGAATGATGAAAGATATATATGGCAAAATGAAAAATGGAAAGCTATCTCCGCATCCGGGCACGTGCCATATGACATGAGTCTGATCATCCCGCCACATGACTTTAACAAAAAGACGGTTGATTCTTTCCAAGGTTGCTTTTGAATTTCCCAATTTTGTATCTTTTAATTAGTGAAGAGTGCACGGGAAACCCTGCGGGCAAGAAAATCTTGCTTCAAAGCTCCCCACTTTCTCACCCGAGCAACCCCCCCACATCCAGGGATCGCGAAAATGATGGCCACAGGCTCTAGGGATACCTCAGTTCGTGAGGCCAAAGTCTTCGTCAAGGAAGTCGTACGCAATGACTGGGATTTCGACGCCGGAGTTCCCTCCCCGTGTTCCGCCGACGGCACCCTTTGCCACAACCGCGAAGTGCGTGAATGGCGAGTCCGAGAATTCGACACCCCAACCTCGGAACTCGAACCCCAGAGCTCAGATAGCGAGCAAGAATATGATCCATCAGCCGTGCTGAAGCTCGCTCCCGGAGACGCGGGCATCGAGCGCCGCCGCAAACGTCGTCGACAAATGGATGACGAAATGGCATGGAACGAAGGGCTACGCTTATGGATGGCCAGACGCGATGCGTGGTGTGGCGCGAAGACTCGGCGGCAGATTCGGGCGCAGGAGGAAAAGCGCAAGGTGACCGGTGCACAGACGGACGCAACGGATCAGTCCGATGGCGTGGAGCTGGGAGAAAATGACGCGACTTCGTCTGGGTCATCCCAATCTGCGATGCCGGGTGCTCGGGGCAGTGAGGGTATTGGCGCTTCTGATCTGGCGGTCCGTACCGAGACTTCACTGTCCATCGCGGATCGAGAGAGGAGCGAGGAGCTCCAGCAGCGAGTGGATATGACTTCGGGACAACAAGAGGATCAGGAGGAAGGATTGTCTACCGCGCCAGACGAGGGAGCTAAACGGAAGGCTTCGTCAGAGACCAACATCACAGAGCCGGATCAGAAAGTTGCTGCAAACGTGCCTACTCAACTCACATCCTTCCCGGCTGTCGAAGACCAGACAGAAGAGGACAAGGTGGAAGAAGAGCTTGATGAACCACTTTGTCCCGTTGCCCCGCCTTTTATTTCAGACGAGAACCCAGTTCGCGCAACCATCAATCCTGCAATTTACCCTTCAATCTATACCAAGGTTGTCGTGCAAGGCATGACCCCCACCGTGCCCGTCAACCTCGCCCATTTGACCAAAGCCATGGTTCAAGGGTGGAAAGCAGATGGGCAGTGGCCGCCAAAGCCAGCCGTGACATCGATTGTCCTTGCTGATGATGCCTCTGTGCCCAAGAAAAATACAGATCGCTCTGCCGAGGAGGCGCCGCAGGGCAGGAGGAAGAACAGCATTACCAATGCTGTGAAGAAAGTGTTCCATTTTGGATCGCACCCCTTCCATCGCCGCGGCAGCCAGGATACCGGGAATGGAGCCGGGGGCCCGACGGCTTAAGTGGATCCTACTATCTATCTTGTCGATCATAAGTAATTGCATGGCCATCAACCCTAGTGCGGGTCGAGGGAATGACTTCAACTAGGTTGCTCTGGCTTCATCGGGCGTCTACTCTGGGGGTTTCTATTTATGTTTTCTTGCATGTTCAAAATCTGAACATGCTGGTGTTTGATTTACTTTCTAGCTCTGCACAATGAAGAAATGACATCTGATGTGTAAATGGCGGACCTATAGTTTTGCCTTTTTAGGCTTAGCGCCCCAACTGTCACGTAACCTCCCCTCCGATATAAAAGACCCGTCTTCGCTACTCTTCCTCCCCCTCTCTCAGTTTTTTATTCTTCCTACCCCTCTATCTTATACATATCGCCGCCCATATTACTGGAGAGTCAGAGAGCGCGTTAGAGCAAGAACTCAGTGGTTAAATAACGCCTTGCTAATCTCGAACAACCTGGGCAGAGCGGCTTATTTGACCGCAACAGGGTGATATACCGCACCATAGTGGCCCATAGAGAGTGCGAGAGAAAACCGCGTTCGACAATGGACCTCCCTCTTACCTATCAGGCAAAATGGCTACACCATGTCGAGAAGAGACCATTACCCATGCAGCAGGATTGATTCTCATTTCATTGTCACAAAAGGCGTTACTATTGCTGATTCGAAATCCGGGGATACAGCCCGGAAGATACTGAATATGTCGAAACGCCCAAGTCGCCCCTGCAAAAGATTCATCAACCGCCGGTTCTCGCTCATCTCCTAGTTAAGTTGACAGTATACATATCAAGACATAAGACTATCAGTTGCAACACGCCTTCACCATAGCTCCAGGACATGTGCCGAATTCGATATCCATTCGTGTTCCAGAGTGTCATTCAGCCTGTGGCGGAAGACCTCCTCTGAACCTGCAGATTCCCAGCCCGCTCTGTCTACGGCATTCCACAATGGAGTGTTCCTCGGTAACGGGAATTGTAAATCCTGTGCTTGAAGCCCCCTCCTCGATCCCCTTATTATATTACAGTCGGTGGTCCCACTCCCCTGCTCGCTGCACACCCTGCAAACTTTGTACAAAGCTATGTTAAATCGTTTTATTTCCTCAATACTTACCCAAACATAGACCAGTTGATCCGGCTCGCAATATCGTGCTAGCATGTTCGGATAGTATAGCATGCCCAGCCTTTTGCAGCTCTCGACAAGCCTATCAAGGAGATCGGAATCAACCGGGGACAGACAGGGTTTTAGGTCTAGACCTAGCGCTCCGCCGCCATTGGATAGCATAGCGAATATTATATGGAGTAAAATAGCCTGGTATGTTGGGATAGGCCAGAAACGGGGACTGCAGGCCTCTTCTGAGTCGGAAGCGTCCCATTGCTCCTGTATTCGTTGTTAGTGAGAAAGACTGCTCTAAGCGGATCGGTCACATACAGTTTGATCGTATATAGCCGAGCCGAGGACGTCGTGAAGGGCAATCGCTCTTGACTGTGCATTGTCTTCGTTGCTAAGCCATAAACCGATAACGTTGATCGACTGGATCAGTAAGGGCGCATTGTCATATTCGCAAAACGAGTGTTGGTGAATGAATGGCCAGTATGGATGGAAAATCTTGAAGTACAGATCAACGTAGCGCCTTTCCTTTTCCGGGCGGCTTCTGTTTGATTCCGTGGGAGGACCATGAGACATTGCTGGTGCCGAGGCTGTCGGGCTGCTAACGTGGGAAATTCGCTGCTGTACTTCAGCACCGTGGGCCGAAGAACATTGTGTTCCCCGGCGGAGACATTCGCTACACGGTGGCCCTCCTTCGCATCGAGACTTCTGGATTCGACAGACCGTACAGGCGTGTTTTCTGCGAAGAGGCTCCGTCGCTCCATGCACCTTCTGCATATGCCGGCGCAGTGTGTCACTGAAACACCACTATTAGGATTTACTGCCTTTCGCTAGCTGCAGGGAACGGTCCGGCGTACCGTCGGCTAACCTCCTTGCCACAAGTTGTACACTTGAACACTTGGTTCTGGTAATGCTGAGACTCGTGGCGACGACGATGCTCCTTCCGCTGATAGCTCGCCTTGCAGTGTGTAAACCGGCATATGAATGGTTCTGAATTCATCTTTCTAGGTATTGAGACTATCGAGAGGAATCACATGCAGGGGAGAAGCTCGCCTGTCAGTTCTAGGAAAGTAGGATGGTCCGTCGAGTGGTGGGTTTCCCGCTCTGAGTTGAGGAAGAGCTTAGAAAAATGGATGGATGCTGCTGCCAATTATGTAATGCGCAAGGTGGATGTCTGGTTCGGGGGGCTCACTCTAGTTGAGGCCGGACAGCCCACCCTCTCGGAGAGCCCACCCGGAGCGCCCACCCGGAGTGCCCACTCACTGCAGAAGCTCGCGAGGTCGATATATTTCATGACTAACCTTTACTAATAAGTTATACTACTGCGATCCACATTTACAGACAAGATATGGAACTGGTGTGAATGGGACACACTATTGGGTCATGTCGTGACGTGAAAGTTATGCCGGCGGAGCAATGATATCAGCACTTAATCCAGATCCTCGCAGTATAAATACCAGAGGATTTATGGGTTGATTTGCACCTTATAACATCCTGCTCAGCATAGTGCACTTCTCGACATTCGAATAATCATTTCGATCCAGCCAACCCCTACAGAATCTTCCTATTCATCTAAATCCTTTCTTTATCACCCAACCACCACGAAAATGAAAGCAGTACGCCTTGTCAAGGCCGGAACTAAGGCCACCCCCGAGCTCCGCGAAGAACCGCTACCAACCCCAGGCAAACATGAAGTCCTGATTCGGGTACACGCCGTTTCCCTAAACTACCGCGACACAGCGGTATTGAGAGGCGAGTACCCCGCGAAAATCAAAGAGGACGGCATCCCGATCTCCGACGGCGCCGGAGAGGTCATGGCCATCGGAGAAGGCGTCTCGCGAGTGAAGCTCGGCGATCGAATCGCAGTTAGCTGCTCCACAACCTGGATCGGTGGCCCATTTGTCCCGGAGTACTATACTGGAAGCGTCGGCTTCGCTATAGACGGGTTGCTGGCTGAGAGCGTGGTGATGAACGAACAGGCGCTTGTTCGTATCCCCGACTACATGTCCTACGCCGAGGCTGCCTCCCTCCCCTGTGCGGCAGTTACGGCGTGGACGGCGCTGAACAAGATCGCGCCGCTGCAGCCGGGTCAGACCGTGCTGGTCCAGGGTACGGGGGGTGTCTCGCTCTTTGCTGTGCAGTTTGCGAAGGTGTTTGGGGCGCGCGTGCTCGCCATTACCTCGTCTGATGAGAAAGCTGCGCAGCTGAAGGAGTTGGGCGTTGATGCAGTTGTGAACTACAGGACCTGTCTGGACTGGGACCGCGAGATACTTGCCCTGACTGACGGAAAGGGGGTTGATCAAGTGATAGAAATCGCTGGCGAGAAGACTATTGTCAAGTCCGCGGCGTCAATTAGGATTGGGGGTGTGATCTCGGTCATTGGGTTTGCGAGTGGTTTGGGTGGCGGGCTACCGCCCATCGACATCCTCACCCGGGGCCTGACGGTGACTGGATCAGCGATTGGGCCCCGGCTGGATTTCGAGGCAATGCTTGCGGCGATGGCGAGGCACGAGGTTCACCCTATCATTGATCGGGTGTATCCTTTCTCAGAATACCGTGAGGCTTATCGGAGGTTGGAATCTGGACAACAGGTCGGCAAGGTTGTCATCCAAGTCACGGACTAAGCGGCCCATTCTCCTCGCGTCTATAATTGCAAATTCGCTATCCATTTTGAGGTCGATGGGCTCGTATGATACACCCCAGTAGCTGAAACGCACGGTTGGACGCGGGAATTGAAACTATGTATAGCGCTCTCTTAAAATATGTGCCTTTATACCTATCCATTGTAGTATGATCAGACTGTTCTTAAACGCCTACGCATCTTAACGACGACCGCAACGTATTTCTCACCGGGTTTCTATTTCTACAACCATCTTTGTAACCGAAACCTATTGAAGGCTTTGGACTCTCCTGAGATACTGTTAGGGTGGAAATAAATTAGGTATAGTGCCGAGGCGAACCCGGTAGATTCAGAAAGCAATGGTGGATTGATAATCTACCGGCCAGCCGTTAAGGCAGAAACAGCGTATCCATGGGGGTTGGGGAAGCTATTCGTACCAATACTTTTATAGAGATTCCAAAGGTCCACAATAACATTGATATATTGGGTGATAGGATTGCTTCCCAGGGTTTACTCTACCGTTGATCCATCTGGCCGTGTACGATCTTCCTTGTCTTAAGAGGAACAAAGGGGTCGATTAAGGACCTCAGTATCCAGGAAGTCGACAAGCTTCTTCTCTGTAACTAGTTCGTCTGGGAAGCCGTGTTACCTACAAGCGAGTAAGAGACGAAGGCATTCCCGTTACCTGCCATCCATTATGCTTGCTAGTATACGCCTTTGAGGTATTCTTAGGCCGCTGGCTCCGCATATAGTGTAGGGCCTTGATGCTGTGGAGGTTCAACCGATCCTGGAGCTAGATGGCGGGTGAGTTCCGGAGATACGGTATATTTTGGGGGGTACGTGGGATTTCGCAGATTTCGTGGGCCTCGATACATATGGTTATACAGCTCCCAAACTGTGGGCTCTCGCATTTCATAGCAATTAATAATGATTTATAATGCTCGGGACTTGGGAGCACATATCCTCATTTATAGATGTCATAGTTGGGTCCAGTGGGATGCCGGTGGGTGGCCCGGTAGACAGATTCTCTGAATCATGATTGGGAGGTGACTTGTGGGTGTTGTTGTATATATCTGCATAGAATGTATTATAAGTAGAGGGATAAATATATGTGGACAAGCTGGCCAGTATAACAGAAATTAAAGAAAGAATGGTTTCACTAGTTCAAGATAGTCTAAGACAGTCTCTCTAAGGTTTCTTGACCTTTCTCATCCAGATTCGGGTACTGTCTTAGATTACACATATCCGTCCAAAATGCCTTAGCATTTTCGTGCGCCTCGCCATGTACGCTTAAGCGCTCCCGGAGCAACTTTTTCCATTCGACATCCAAGTCTGTAAATCCAAAAGAGGCCGAAACATACTCATACCAAATAGGAAGAAAGGCAGCGTATTCCCAGTCGAGTATACTGACAACCTTTCCATCTTGGACCATGATATTTCCCAAATTGAGATCACAATGAGTGAGCACATAGGGCCCGCACTCTGGTAGGCGCTTCTTCATGTTCTCCAAAACTTGTTGAGGGAGATGGCGAAGGTTAAGGGCCAGGGCATCCCAGAGCTCTTGGTCGGAGTGAAACGGTCCGTGGGGCTCAAGATCGAAAAACAGTAAGCCCGGATAGCATGGACTTTGATCGACACACTGAATAGAGGTTGACGTGATGGATCGAAGCTGCTTTCGCACTTTGACGACTTGATCCGCGATATCTATTTTTTGGGGTTCTGACAGAGAGGGCCATGCCTCCTCGAGCGTTTGGCCACTAATACGTTCGTTCAAAATAAAGTATCGCCCGTCGCGATCGACCCAGTCACGTAAAACCTTTGGGACGGGGACGTCGGTATAAGTCGCCAGATAGTTCAATGTTTTGACTTCAACTTTTGCTTTTGGACCCTCGTCGGGCCGATCTTTCAAAATCACATCTGAACCGATGGACCAGACGCCCCGTGTAGATGCGCCGTAGAAGAGTTTGAGGTGGCTAGTATAATGGCACCGTTTTGCTTTGTCAAGTGTCCACCCGCATGCGATACAACCCTTGTCGAGTTGTTCACCCATTGCGGATAGGGTCGATTTGTTGCAAAAGATGGATTTTAACTGAGGATTGAAAGGAGAAGGAAGGGAAATTTTCGAAAGGGGGGAGAGCCTGAGAGGCTGGGCACAGCTAGAATGCGTGGGTGCCTGGTGGTGAGCTCGAAACTAACCACATTTAATAAACACAGTCCCTTCCCTCTTTTACCGGAGTGGGTGTTCAACTGGTAAAATGTAATATTTTTATTAGTTGGTTTAATTTAATCTTCACTATCAGTATCTTTACTAAACACCTCAGGTCAGTATGTAGAGACTACTATTTCTCGCTGTTCTTGATAGTCACTCTGGGTGGGGCCTGGGTGTAGACCCAGACTGGTTCTGCGATGGACTATATCTGCTACTTATAACCTCATAATCCCAATTCTTATATAATAACTCAAACTAAAGGAAAAGAAGGCCAGGGTAATATGTACTGTAGTGGAGAGTGCCTGTCTCCCCACTCCAATATCTAGTATCCCTATCTACAACCCGGCCTCGGAAGTATGAACCGATTAAATAACCATCCTCACTTTCAATTTATCACCCTGTACAATCTCCTCCTCCCTCGAAAGAAACTCCTCCATATCCCAAGTAACAGAAATATACCGCGCAGCCAACCACTCCCGCCTCGATTCCGTCAAAAACACAAGTGTATCCGCACAAAGTCTCGGCGTCTCTGTCAACCCAACATGCCTCTCGACAGGCAAACGTTTTCCCATATCAGTCAGCACCCCACCAGGGTGCACACCGAAGGTCAAAATACCATCGGGTCCATGATCGGCATCCAGAAACTCAGTCCATCGCTGGAGCGCAAGCTTGCTAGTCTGATACGCCGAACCGCCGAGAGAAAGAAGATGCGCCGCAATGCTACTAAGATTGACAATAATCTTCTCCCCTCCCTTCAATATCTGCGGTAGAAACGCCCGTGTCACGAGGTACGGTCCCCGGACATTCACATCCCAGGTCCGCCACCACTCTTCCGGATCGCTTTCGGCGATCTTAGCTCGTTTCTCTAGATACCCCGCATTATTGATCAGGATATCAAGACGTGGGAATGCTTCGTTGACTGTTGCAGCGGCGGCTGCGACGGATCTCTCTTCTGTCACGTCTAAGGACACGACTACTATTTGGGGAACTGGTTTCCCTGCTTCGGATGCTGCCTTGCTGAGGGATGCTACGAGCTCGCTCAGATTAGATCTTGCTCCGACGGCGATGCCGGCACACCCAGCGCGACTGTAAGATAGCGCTGTTTCTTGGCCGATGCCTTTGGATGCTCCCGTGATGAAGATATATTTGGACGAGAGGTCTCGCTTGGTTGGGTCGATCGCGGGGTAAGTGTCATGATGAACACGGGATGTGAAGTTGATACCTATAGTATAGCGGGGCGTAGGTCAGTCTTGAGTCTGTTGATAGGTGAGGGGTTGGGAGAAAGTGCTGGTTGATATATACCTGTATGGTCTGCGTGCGCCATGATTGCTAGTATATACCGAGGAAATAATGGACAGGAAGGTGATAGCTCTTCTCGACATATAAGGTGCCGAAGATGTATATCTGGATTTCATCATTCTGCAAATTATCACGATGTTTCAGTTTTATCTCAATGGTTTCGGCGTCTTAGTGGGGCTCGTTTCGGGGTCATCGCGCTTCTTCGGACATAGGACGGAGTCCGAACAGCCTCACTTATTATAAGATAAAATCCGTATATAATTAAGGATACAAAATATTGTATTAATCCTTAAAAGAGATTCAACAGGATAAGGAAGAAGAGCGAGTAGAAGACAGTGACTCGAGGCCTTATATACGCATATACAACCTTGCCGATTATTCTAGCTTTCGCGACCTACGTTCTAGTTACAACGCCAATAAGAAGAAAGAAAATCATCAAGACAGAAAAAGAACATCTGAGCAGTCGCCGAACAAAAACCGCCGAAAAAAGACCACCGAAAAGGACGCCATAAAGCCGCATAAGTGGCCGAACATTTCTTGTGTATGTAAAACGAACGGAAGATCATCGGTAGGCAGGTCATACATATGCGTGACAAAATCTATCCTGCGTAATCCGTTTGTACATATTTATTTCAAGTCAGACCAATCTAACATGCATCCCTGTAACAAGCCTATTGGCCATCATACACCTCATATCCATACTTCCTCCCAACATGATCCTCCCGCAAACGCCTCTGCCCAGGCCCATACACCCTCTCCCGCATTGTACCACTCTCACCCTGGGGCGCGTACACCCCTCTCCTCCTCAGTTCCGGCACCAACAGCTCAACAACATCCTCAAATGTGCCAGGTGTCTGCACATACCCAATATTAAACCCATCCAAGTCTGCCACCCGGACCCATTCTTCCAAAAAGTCCGCAACAGTACTCGCAGAACCAACAGGAACAGGCCCCGCCCCACCAATCGAGATATGCTTCCCGATGTTCCTTGGTGTCCATTCAGGTACATCGGGACTCTGGTAGGAGAGTGTATCAATGGTGGAATGAACACGGGCGTCAACATGTACATCTGACGCCGTAATAGGCATATCTAGATCAACCCGGCTAAGGTCGATACCAGTTCCACCAGAGAAGAACGCAAGTCCCGCTTCTTCGCTCGCGTATTTTAGCGCTTCGCGGTACTTTTCCTGGGCCTCTTCGTCGGTTCGGCCTACGATCGGTGTGAGGATCGCGAATACTTTCACTGATTTGGGGTCTCGCCCGATCTTGGCGGCTTCCTCGCGGATGGCCTTGATGCGTGGTGCGAGGATGTGCGGCGAAGGGGCTGAGACGAAGATTCCCTCTGCATGTTTTGCGCCGAAGGCCACGCCTGCTGGAGATGTGCCTGCCTGGAAGAGGAAGGGGGTGCGCTGTGGAGATGGATCTAGGATGTGGGGACCATCGAACTTGAAATGTTCGCCGTGGTGGTGGATGTAGTTGATGCGACTTGGATCGGCATACACGCCTGTTTCAGCATTCTCTTGGAGAGCGTCGTCGGCCCAACTCCCCTCCCACAGTCTATTGCAGGTAAGTACTTTGTATACCTGTCGATGGTTCGCTTTTGCTTACTTATATAATGAGGTCAGGTACTCGTCGGCAATCTCATACCGCTTGTCATGGTCCACCAGAGGCAATCCCACCTATGGATGTCAATTTTGGTAATAAATCTGTCAATGGACATACTCACGGCCTTTGCAGCAGACTCTTTCCACGAGGTCACAATATTCCACCCGAACCGGCCACCAGTTAAATGGTCCAAAGTTGAAAACCTCTTCGCCACAACGTACGGAGCTTCATATGAAGTAGAGGTGGTGATCGCAAACCCTAAATTTTTGGTGACCGAGGCCATTGCCGAGATTGGCTGATACATATCATCAGCAACCAAATCCGATCAATGAAACAGAGAGCTAACTTACTATCGAAGGGTCTCCCATGGGATACTGAGCTCCATTCCGAATAGCAGGTTCTGCCGTCCCCTTGTATGTGTCATATAGACCATATGTGTCGGCAAGGAACAACGCATTGAAATCGCCTTTCTCGAGTAATTGGGCCAGATTCGTCCAATATGACAGGTCTCGTCGCTTGGTTGCTGATCGATCGGAAGGGTTCTTCCACTGGCCGAAGGAAAGATGGCCTACCGTGAACATGTCGAAGCCATTGAGGTATATCCGCCGCTTGGGTGGTGAGCTTTCAGCTGACATTGTGCAGGGTTATCTTTCAAGCTGAACTTGATTTTATTTTAAATATGTGTGATCAGATCAGATATGCTTGACAGCTTTCCAAGTCCAGATGTTGCTACATGTTGATATTATTTATCTGCCCTATTCAGAACAACCCCGCTCGACACTAAGCTGCTGTCATCCCTCCAACAAAGCACGAATACTCAACCCCATCGTATCAGGTATCCCAAAGTTCTTACCAAGTGAGATAAGCATTGCTCTTGGACCCCTCTAGTACGGAAGAAGTCCGAATAGCGTTGTCTACAGCGAGATCGCGTCATTTCCTCTTGCAAAATCATCCGACAGGTTGAATCTATTCCAACAGATATCGGGATATGAATACTTTATGTCTGCTTTGAAATACTTCTTGTGGCGTTGATTCAGTTATATATGGCGCAATCTGGTACTTTCAATTTGGAACATCCCCGATGGTCTCAAATTCCTCGCTTATATATCAGTGGGATGGCCTTACGGGACAATTCCAGTACTGATTGCATGGACTGCGGAGGGACTTGCTGGAGATTCAGAGGTTAGGGCTCTTACTCTTGCTTCCTATAATTTCCTTGGGGAAATTACTAGTCTGGTTGTGCCGTTGGTTGCTTGGCCTGTGTCGAAAGCACCTAGTTTCCGTGGCGGGTTTATTTGGGTAACTATGACCTTTCCTAAACATTGTTATATGCTACGAACTAACCAGTAATCTTCTCTACAGGCTACGGTACTTAGTGTTTTCTGTTTGTTCAATTTTGCTTGGATTATAACCAAGCAGAAAAGGACCAATAGAAAGATAACAATGGCAGAAGAGCAAGGAAGCGAAAAGCAAGACGCTGTGGTTACAGATCAACTGGCTACGCATGGAGAGATTACCGAGTTTTGAATAATCTTATGCGATAGGGTAATTGCAAAGTCGTGTCCTAGTTCTCTTCGATGTCCTCTTCAGTGTCATCATCGTCTTCGATGTATTCTTCCTCCTCTGACATCATAGCAAACCATTTGTCTGCTAGCTGCATGAATAGGCTTTTCTCCACGCCATCCTGTAGCTCTTGGACTGCCTCGTTGAAGGCGTGTAGGCCGGCGACAAATCGAAGTGCGTCCCGCAACGCCCTACGATCCTCTTCCGACATGAGGACCGATACCACCACACTCCAGTATTGCGATGGCTGTGGCATATCGGGCATGGTCTGTGCCCAGAGGGATGTGGCAACTTGGTCTGAAATCGGTCCATCGGTAGATTGCAGTAGCATTCGAGCTGCCCAGTTTGACTTGCACACTGCGGCTAAAGCCTCCAGTCGACTGGCTGCCCGGTGAAGGACTGGTAGGTTTCTTGCAACGCCCAGCCCCCACAGATTCCCCATGATTTGTAAGGTGCTGTTGTCTTGCTTCAGGTAGATGATGATTGACTCTGGCAAGGCTATATCACGTAGTAAAATTTGTCCTATGCTGCGGGGTGTGGAGGTGGTGGATGCGCGCGAAGTTAGAGTACTGTCAGGGTGTGCCATTTTGCCTTGTCTGCTGTTTTGGCGATATGAAAAGAATCACAGTAAAAAAACGGCTGAGGATACCGTCTATGCAGAGTTGGTGTGTGTTATGAGACAAGAAGGACGTGAGAAAAGTGTGAGATGTGAGAAAAGTGTGAGATGTGAGAAAAGTGTGAGATGTGAGAAAAGTGTGAGAAAGGTGAGAGGAAAGAGAGATAGAAGTGAGAGGGAGGCTACTAGGTGAGCATATGAAAGGTAAAAATAGGTGTGCTCTCTAGCTAGAAGAGAGGAAGAGCTCGTGATTGCAGATCAACTGAGAATAATTTCGTGGAAGGATCAAACTGTGTGAATACTATAACTGTTGGGTATAAAATTGGCTGGTAACAATAGCCCATCCAATATATATTTACTTAGATAAACAAGGAGAGAGTCACCAAATCAAGAGGTGTGAAGATAGAATTTATTTCCTTTCAGGACGCCTAGGTTATTATTAGAGGACTGCTGCTACCACTATGGAGGGGAGAAAGCAAAGGAAGAATCGTGATCTATTAGAAACTAATAATCCAGGGTTTATATGTTCTATCAAGCAAAGGATTATCCATACAAAGAGACAGTAAGAAAGGATCAGTTTGTTAAGCATAAACAAAGGCTCAATCTGACAAATATGCAGTGCATGTATGGGATGCACTCAAACAATTTTCTTTATAAGCAACTTGTAAATTCAGTTAGTTACTATGCGAGTATGGCAATGGTTAGGGCAGAAATGTTTCCTTGTTGCAAAACCATTTGTTTTTTCTCGTCTAGCTGGTCAAAGGCAGCTTGCCATAGGTCTTCTAGCAATAAAGGGTTCTCAGCCTGAGATTTAGCTGTGCTAGGACTGGCTAGCGTGGGCTGGTGTTCGAACAACAGGCGTATGGCTACCATGGACATCAGGTTGACTGAATTGAAATTTTGCATTCTTGGGCTTCCTAGGTCTGTGAAGAACCCTATTCTTGAAGCCTCGGAAGGAAGGCATCTTGAGAGTATTTCACCATCACTTGTTATTGGAAATGTGTTTGAGGAATGAAGTTTTTGTGAAAACCGGGGAGGGTTTCATTTACGCTGACAAGAGGAGACCTGAGGTCCTTCTCCCCTATAAAATGCCGCGGGGGTGGATATAGCATTCTCGACCAATTACAGATCAGCGAACACGTTATACGTATTAGCTCTCTAGAAATTACGCCGCCGTTCAGGGCTAGAAAGGGTCATTTAACTTAATATTTAATATGATATTATCCCCAAATCTATAAATGCCAGCTTTGTTTCACAACTTAGAAGCTAATAAGTATATGTGTGGCCAGTACTGCAGAGTCCACACGTCCATGGATGCACGAGACGGCCCGTACCCAAAACCACGCTAGTCTTCATCAGGTTACTGTATCGAGCCTTTTTACACGGTCCTAATCTTATTGTCTTTATCTCCCTTTCATTCCGGATAAAGATATGCTTCAAGTCTAAAAAAAAGATGTCCCCTACGAAATCTTCCGACAAGATATTTCCAATCACAACCTTCATCTCAGACCTGCCGGCCGACCTTATTCCGCCGCCCCTCTCATCATTTTCCAAAAATGGCCCTGTCAGTGGACGCTTAGTCATTGTAGGCGATGTACACGGGATGAGAAAGTCCCTCGAGGCACTCCTTGACAAAGTCGGATTTGACAAAAGCAAAGGAGATCATCTCATACTAGTCGGCGACCTAGTCAATAAAGGACCCGACAGTTCTGGTGTCGTTGATCTAGCTATTAAGCTAGGCGCTAGCGCTGTGAGAGGCAACCACGAAAATGCAGTTCTTAATGCAGCCGCGGAGATCAACGCCACAAGGGATAATCTGCTACATTCTGGAGACTTGACTAGCAGTTCGGCTGTACCTGAGAACCCCGCAGCCGACCTACCCGGGGATAATGTCCGAGATTTCGAGACTCCCGACAAATCAACATCTACAATTACCGGCGCTACGACATCGCATAGTACGGCATCGGTACTTTCGACGCGCCAACTCGACTGGCTTGCCGCTTTACCTTTGATCTTGCGCGTCAAGCTACCTCATGTCCCAACATCCTCCTTGGGCGACACTCTACTTGTCGTACATGCGGGCCTTGTTCCGGGTATCTCACCTGAAGACCAGGATCCCCATGCCGTAATGCACATACGGAGCGTCGTCCCTGTATCAGGCGATGAGGCTGGATTCATGCCGGCTGAGATTTCCGGAGAAGAAAGCTGGGTTATGGAATGGGACCGATGGCAAGATAGCCTAGCATCCAAGACTACGGTGATATTCGGACATGATGCAAGGCGTCGCTTGCAGCTAGGTAGATATGCGATTGGGCTAGATTCAGCTTGTTTATACGGCCATCAATTAAGTGCGGTTGTGATCTCAGCTTCCGACACGGCGATTGAGCATCAGGTTATTCAAGTCGAATGTGTTGATGCGTCTATAGTCCCAACGGTATCTGTAAATCAAGGGGACAAGGAAATAGCTATATAATCAATAGAATATATGATTTCATTTACCCCGACTCCTCGCTGAAGCAAGATGCAGGGTACAACAACCACATGTCTCTATAGGTACTCGTTGGCTTGGCGTCTGCACAACCACCGAACTTATGCTCTATAGGAAGGTAGATCAGCTACTCCGTTTGGAATGTTATAAACAAGTCTCATACGGAGAACCAACTATAGTAAATCTCCGTTATAACGAACCAATTGATACATGGTGAAGAATTCGTTAAATCCAGGTACTCCTAAAAGCCAGGTCTGATATGAATATATATAATCTGTAATTTTTCTTGTTTAAATAAAAACTTACAGTTACCCTAAAAAGGTCCCTAATAGTATTCTGCTTCTATACCCTTGATTCCCTCAATTCTACTAACCTTTCATGTCTATTAAGCACACTAATTAACTACTATCGTAGAGCCACTTCCTGGGAGATTAGGATCGATCCCATTTTGATTGGCTGAAATTGGTTCATATTGAGATACAAAGTGACGTAACAAAAACTCAATAACTATAGTTAAATATGTAACGAATTTTGTATGGGATGAATAATGAAGTAACGAGAAAAAATTCGTTATTCCTATGGTGGATTAGTTCGTTAAACCCAGGTACTTGTTATATCCACGTTTGTTATAACGGGGTTTACTATACAACATGTACATAAGTTCAAACCTGAAAAACAACCAGCATCAAAGATAAATGCACCAACTTCTACTAGTCTGTGTCTACGCATATTCGTGGATCTCTGCTGATAGGTAGGTACCCAAAGGTTCTTTATTCTGGGCTCAAAGCCAACGACTCGTATTAGTGATATATATAAACTTTTTACTCGAGGATCTTAGCGTCACCTTGACAGGCAACGATCGAGTATAAACACTTGATGGATTAAACAATGCTCGCTATTCCCAAAACAAAACCCAAAATGCATAATTCTCAAGGCCAGAGAAGCAATTCCTTGCCTTGAGCCTTGAATCTTGAGACCATGAAGCCGGGACTGCAATTTGCCTCCCAATCCTCCTCGGATACGAAATCCGCGTTGGAGAGACGGCGAGGCACCTGCTCTTCGCCTGATTCGCCCTCGATGTCACTGCAAGGACACGTTGAGGTTGTTCTGGCTCCTGGTGTTGTGCAAGGGCAAGGGCCCAAGGAGCGATTGCATGGGACGCATTTGTAGTATGCCCGACTGCCGGCATCATTGGAGCCTGAGCTTGTGGATAGACGCACTCCGGGGAGTCCGCATTGTTCACATTTCCAGCCGTGTGACGAGCGCTCGAGTTGGATAGTCATGGTGAAAGAGGATTGACCCTGGGTCATTGACTAGAGGGTTTGTATCAGTAACTGTCCGGATATAGGGAGACACCTATGTTACTCACATGAAATTGTATTGTAGTGAAGGCGGGAGTTGAGCGGAATAAGGTACCCGTAGGCAATGACGTAGAAAGAGATGTCTTGGAATTGAATTGTAGTGGCAGTTCCAAAGTCCGGGGAAATATCCTCTCCTTATAAAGAATTTGCGGGGGATGACCACGGGTAGATCGTTATAACGCCATTTGGAACAACTCCAACTCTGCTGCCGGTATGATGTCGAATTTCTCAGAAATTACTTGGCGATCCTTGTGAAATCACGTAAAATCATGTAAGATCGTGGCATTCTAGACTCATATTCGATCATAAAACGTAAGGAATGGCCGAATCGAGTTAGCATATCCCCGACGCAAACCGAATTTTTATGTAATATCACGCAAATGGATCAACTGACCCCTGGAAACATTTACGTTTCCATTCCTTTCATAGGTCGATCTATTTTAGAGAATTTGCAGAATTTGCAAATGAAGTCATTGCCACATCCCGGCGTGAGGTATTTATTATCCAATTGGCTACCCGGGCCGGGTCTTCCCCGCATTTTTGCCATTTTGAAATCGCAGGTGATCTCTCAGGTGACCCGCAGGTGACCGGGAACAAACCCAACAAACAGCCACGCCTTCTCCAACCGTCACATGATTGGATGGCAACTGTATCCTCAACATTTTCCCCTTTCACCGTACTCCGTACCTCGTCTATACATAGAACGGTCAAAGCACCATGGGCGAACTTGGCCATCTCATTGGGCTTCGTGGTGTACCCAATCCATTGTTGCCACTTGACTCATATTCAGCAATTGATGCCGAAGATTGCGATTGACTTGAGACTCTATGCCTATGTACCTCAACTTCACCTTCGCAACCCCTGATCAAAGGCATCACCAACCCCAAATCACTAACCCTTACGTTGAACCATGCGATCTCATTCTTGCCGTATTAACAAACATTCTCTCGCTTTTATACCAGGCCCTTGATGCATCCCCCTACGATCGAGATACTCAGTTCAAGGCACTTTACGTCGCATCATGTTGAGACCATCATTCCATCGTATCATTTCTGAACAACATGATCCGGGATTCCGTGGATGAGGACATAAGGAGATACTGGTTCTCTTCATTCCGCCGTCCGGCGGCAGAAACCTAGGGAGATTTTAAAGTACTCGTGAACTCGGCCTGAGGAAAATAGCGGAAATCGCTATTGCAAAGGGGCCACGATAGGACGGCTCTCATGCTAGCAATATCCCAGTATTGGACAATTACAAGGGTCTTTGTTGGGGAAAACGCTGGCATTCAGGAAGCGACAAGCTTCATGAGTTGTTTTAGAGTTAGGCTAATAAAGCGTGCCTGTATATCACACCTACGCCTTCCAAGGTTCTTTCTTCAGCACATGCAAACTAACCAAACAGATCACAGGCCATGCCCGCTTAATCTGATAAGCCAAGGACCTGGCCAGTCGCTATCATTACTATCTTAGTTCATAACTAGCTGTCCACGGGTGTGCATATACCGGATGACTAAGTAGTTCGAGTAACCTTGGAAGATGAATGGATTATGACACCTATTGGCGATCGCGTTCAGAATAGTACATACGACCTCTCTTCGCCGCTAAATCCATAGGCATGCAATAGCTAGCGTGAAGCATTCTTGCATTGATTACCATCCTCGCGTTTCATATTCTCCAAGCACTAGGTCCTAATGTTCTTTGTCGGCGATCTGATTTCAAGACCTCTCACTCTAGTTGTAACCGTCACCTCGCTGCTCCCATTCGGCATCATACTCAGCAGGTTTGCTTTTGGTCTCCCAGCACAGTGGGTTTCTATACTTGTATATCTGCCTTATATAGCTGGTGAAGCTTCTTCCGTCGAGGGCCAATTGAAAACTCCAGTGCAGATTTGTACGAAATGTCCTGGCTAGGCTATAATATATATAAAACACAGATATACCTCCATTCACAGGGATAAAATAACCAGTAGGCCACAATCTTCATAGTATCCCTACCCAATTACATACACATTAAGTTTGTTTATCAAACAATATTATCCATATAACCTCAACAGCTAGACTTTACAAATTATCGAATACCATGGTTAAATACATGGTAGAAATACAGGGCATTGAAACCCGGAAAACCAACGGACCGCCATGATGGCGTGCTATACAAAAGTGCATATTGTCAGTAAGCTATGTCCATATAGATTAGAAAACAGCGGATTTTGTTATTTTAGTTAGAGAAATGAGTTATCTATACCATATAATGCTATATAATTTAATTTTTGTTAGTTATAAGCCCAGATTTATTCTATTGAAGATCCATGTTGTATCTTACTATCGCCGATCTATAGAGTTAACCCCTAAATCGTCGAAGTGACCCTATAAACTAAAGATCCGATTTTATCAAATATAGTTAGAGAATTACATATATATCATCCATACCATAAATTGCTATGCGCGTTGACTTCTGTCAACAGACAAAACCCGCCCAAGAGCTTCTTGCCAATCGCCCGAAGAGCTCATATCTCCGCGAAGACAAGTTATGTTTTTCGAGGAGTCACCTCGGGCCTCTTCTGGGCTCGGCTCCATAATATCCAGGATTAGAACCCGACAACCTTCGGCAACGAACTTGGTTACAATTGCTTTGCCGAATCCCATCGCGCCGTCTGACCCCGAAGCCCCAGAGCGGTAACATGTGTGCGCACGGGGCCTGCCATTGTCAATGGATGTCGGGCGCTTTTGTTGCTGGTAAAGCTGGTTAAATCGAAATGCCTGGGAAGCTGGTATTTAATATGTAAAATAATATACTTTTTTATTGCACGTTTGGGTGGTCGCCATTCGTCCGAGTCCCGCATTCCGGAGGTCAGGATTTCCGGATACGCTCCGGTGGACATCCAGCGGAGCATATCCACCGGATATACGTATCCTTGGGGAACCCTAGAATCCTGAACCTCGGGGTATGCTGGCATATGCCATTAGCGACAGGGCGTATAGCAAAGACTGGTGACCTTTTGTAGTCAAACTCAACCGGCACATTCAGCACATAAAAGAAATGCTGTCTACCTTGATATCTTGACTTCCATTTCCTCCGTCATCCCCTCCCCAAAATAAAACCAACCATCCGTTTTTTGTTCTCTGAGCAGCTCCTAGAGCACGACAACAATGACCAAACCTTTGCCTACCAATCAACTTTTCTCTTTGCAGGACAAAACTGTAATCTGCACAGGTGCCACGGGCGGGATTGGTCTAGAGATGTGTAAATCTCTCGGAGAGGCCGGTGCCGATATTGTTTCGATTCAACTGCCGAATGATCCAAATGCAGCATCCCTCTCAAGACATTTGGCAGAAATTGGACGGAATTTCTGGGCATTTGAGTGCGACCTTGCAGATACCTCTGCCATTCGTGCTACATTTCAAGCTATCTGGAACGCGGGTATCAAACCGGTTGTTCTCCTCAATTGCGCCGGTGTTAACCGAAGACGTCCAGTAATAGAAACGACCGACGAGGATCTTGATCTGGTATGGACGGGAGAGTTTCTTTACTTCAGTCGAATTCAAGGCTGACATAAGGTTAGATCCTGTCTATCAACCTCAAGGCTACTTATGTAGTAGCCCAGGAGTTTGGCAAAAGATTGATTGATTTGGGCATCCCCGGAAAAATAATCAACATCGGATCAGTCACTTCATTCCGTGGAATGTACAATGTTTCTGCTTATGCAAGCTCTAAAGGAGGAGTGATACAGATGACTAAAGCGTTTAGCAATGAGTTTGCTCCTCACGATATTCAAGTGAACTGCATTTGTCCAGGGAAAGTATCTCCGACATCTCCTCTCTTTCGTGGTCATCAGATGCAGTTTCTAATTGAAGCAGATACATTAGTACCCCCCTGACGAAGCAGCTACAGAATGATACGGCCTACAACGATTATATCCTAAAAGGGACACCCGCAGGTCGCTGGGGAACCCCTGAAGATTTGAGGGGAGCCGCTATTTTTCTGGCTAGTAGAGCAAGCAATTTTGTTACAGGCTCGAGTTTGATCGTAGATGGTGGTATGCTAGCTACCTGATCTTTGTTTCACTATGGTCAACCAGGGAACCTTTTTTTTTTTTGGAACCCCCATTTAGCAGCTCAGCCTTATATCTCTAAGCCTGTTTTGAAATTTCTTTGAATTAGTTGCCTCACTCGGACTCGGCATCGCCTAGATATCCGGTCCGTTAGTCATCCTGTAGAGATGGATGGATCAGCCTCTTCCAAGGTTCCTAAAACGGACATGTTACTAATACAGACGCCACCCGTGGACTCGGACATGCTCCGGTGGACCCAAGGGCGCTCCCTTCAGCAAACAATTCCCTAGAGCCACTAGTGAGCATTGTGATACGCATTCAATCCAGAATTGGGGAGATTTCTGCAAGATGCAGGAATCAGCGTCCCCAGGTGCCACGCAGGCGCATCCCAAGCAACTGGGGACCCGCCGTCATGCGTGCGATCGATGCCGTAGACAGAAGTTGAAAGTAACAGTTAACAGAATTCTCAAACGCCGCAGGCATTCCCCTTCTAACAAGTTCATATCCAGTGTGATATTACTAAGCCATGCTCCCCGTGTGTGCGCTCTGGCTTTAATTGCTTGACAACACCAACACCATTACGGTAGGGGTTCTCCGGTTGTGAGACGTTGTAGGGGCTGAGATTCTAATTTGCCTATCTGCCTTAGGAAGTCAAAACAAACACAGAAAATGAGAGCCGATAGGCGCCGCAGTGCCAACCAACCGCGCTCTCATCTACCTGCCCCATCAACAAGTCCTCCGCTTTCTGGGAGACCTGAGCGACCCGTCAATAGGCCCCAGACTTCTCACAGCCCGAGCAGTTACCGAGATGGCGACCCTGAATCTCTTCCCTGGCCGCATAGATATGCGCAAGTATCAGCAGTCGAGCTGACAGATGAGGTAATCTACAACATCCCACGAGAGGCTTATTACGAACGTGAAGTTGAGCCGATGAACAGCTTTTTCGAATGCATAACACATCATCTATGGTATCACCGACAGAAACCAACAATACCTCCGCTCTCCCTGGGGGTGGATCTCGCCCAACTCGAGGTCCTGATGATCGAGTCAATGAGAGAGGCGCTCCTCTTATTTCCCACTTCAACGGATTGGTTCTTCCTTCCCGACAAATATGTGACTTCCTGCTGCAATCATATTGGAAATCAGTGCACTGGTTTATGATGATTTTTGATCAATCGTCTTTGGAAAAGCAGTATGAGGATATCATAGGTAAACAAATAGTCACATCTCGACAAAATGGTGTGGCAGTACTACTTTTGATGGTACTTGCCCTAGGTGCGAGGTATACTTCGGAGGAACAGGGATCACAGATTGGCCTCACTGAGCAAGAGAGATCCATATTGCAAGATAACATGTTGACCCAGGTTCGAGCGCACTTTTTTGAGATTCTGGACGCAGGAGGGTTAGAGTGTGTTCAATGTTGCATCTTGTTGAGTACATTTGACCTTTATAATGGCAAACCCAATCTGGCGTTGCCCGTTATTGGCGCAGGAATTGGCAGCGCGCAGGCGCAAGGCTTACACAAAGAGTCCCTCTGGGGCCCTGCACCGGAGGTTGTTCTTGAAGTCCGCAAGCGAACTTGGTGGGCGTTATATGTGCTGGACAGGTCTCTATTTCCTTGGCCCGGTGACAGGGTATTCTCCAACTGAAAACAATGCTTACGATCTAACAGATACGCATCAATAACTTATGGACGACCGTCATCTATAGCTGACGCTCATTGCTCAGTTAGCATGCCACGAGATATGGAGGATACACAGGCCGTTCATCCATTATTGAGCTCATTGGAGTACTCGGCAACAACTCACCCAGCACGCGTGACATTGGGAACATATCAGCGCTGCAAATTTGAGCTGTACACCATTGCCTCTTCGATAATTGGCAGCATATATAACCTTGACTCCCCAAAATCAGGAGATGTGAGACACCAAGCTGCAGTTATCAACACCAAGCTGGTAGATTGGTTTGAAAGGCTCCCAGCGGAGCTAAGGCTGAAGAACAATTCTGAAGTGCACACGAACAACCTGTCGAGTACCGAGCTTGACGTGTACCGACTTTTCGAGTTACAGGCTTTAGTACTCCAATTGGCGTATGATAATGTTCAAATCATCCTGCATCGTCCTTTCCTGCGATACACTGGTCGGTTAATCATGGGCCCCAACCCTCGCAGCCCAGAAAATCGACCGACTAGTTTTGATCAATGCAAACATTGTGCTCGCCGCACATGCGGCATCTTGCCACGATATGCACCGGTCCTCCTTGCTGCCAAAAATACTCACGCAGTAGCATACATTGCAATGCAAAATTTCACTGCTGGGGTGACTCTTGGTATGGTAGCATTGTCAGATCCAGGTTCTGCACAATCGCAAGATGCAAAGAAAGGGGTTGCAAATTCTATCTTGCTACAGAAAAACCTCGCTGAGTCATCTATCGTTCCATCACAGACAGTAAAAGTTCTCGAAGGACTTTTCCATCTTATCTTTCAGCGAGAAATGCGAGCATTTCTAGACGGCCCACCGTTTGATATGACCCCTGTGTCCAGCCTTAACCCTGAAAGGGACTTGGCAGCCAGCATCGCACAAGAGGGTCACATCTCTGATGGAGTGGACCGCCTGGAGAATGAGAGATTTGACTCGGCGCAGTTGTCTCAAGGTCAGGATAATTCAGGTTATCCTCCGCAACATCCGGACGCTGGAGGTATACTCCAAGCTGCCTCTGAAATTGAGACAACAACAGATCCGGACTTTGGTGCCTACCCGGCTTCTCTGTTGCCTCTCCATGCTGGTGTCGATCAAGCGCTTGACTCGGTACAACAGGGTATGTTAGACATTCCATTTACCGATTTAGCTGAACAAACTTGAGGAATTGCAAATACCAGAAGTTGACTTAACTAACTGTTTATGATCTCAGTTCTTTGGGAGTGTTCGGATCCTATGACACATGTAGGCAACTATAGGCCGACGGATGATGAAATCTGGGGAGGCCGAAGACCCTCAGCTGAAAATTTGCAGCGTTCCAATGATGAGGCGCCTTTCAACTCGCAGATCCCGTCACCGGACCCTTTTCCCGAGAGGTTAAACGATCTGAACTTATCACTTCCCGGTCAGAGCTGGGTGTGGAATTGGACCAATACGCCCTGACACGACTCCCTGCACTCATGCCCGGTGCTCACCTTTTCCTAATAAGAATTGCACTACGACAAGGACCGGATTCGCAAGACGGTTCGACAAACTCCATAATACCTTCATTTGTGATAATGTGACACGAGATCAAATAACGAGAATCATTCAACGAATAAACTGATCGGCGTAATTTGAACCAAGTCCAACCTTTTCATAATGTGCCTTTGCGCTAGCCAATTTGGAGAAAACATCTTCCACGCCAACAGGGCTGCCCTGGGGATCGACATATATATACGCGCCCGTCACGTGGAATAGTGTAACCATCTCCTCGACACCGTCTGGCACCTCGAGGGTGTGAATGTCACCGGGGGGCTCAAAAGCGTGGCTTCCCTCCGTGGCCCACCAATCGTGTTCGAGGTAATGCCATTTACCCTTCAAAACTGTGGCGTGGACTGGACCAGAATGACGGTGGCGCGACAGAATGCCCGAGCGACGCACACGGAGCAGGTTCACAAAGTAACCTTGCGAGACATTGAAAAGAATAGGTCGGAACCAGACGTCTGGGGCCTGGGGCACCCAAAGCTTTTCCTCAAAGTCCAGATTTAGGATTCCAGGTACTACCAAGTCGTCTGGCACGTTGGGCAGAGGTTCGCCTTGGTAAGCAACGGCTTCGGCGGTAGGTCGTTGGTTGGCAGTAGCCTCGTTCTCAGTTGAGCCGTTGGTAGCTGATCCCATATTGTAGAGTTGATTTTCTTCGCCAAGAGGAGGTTGAATTGTAACCGGATATTCTTCTGTAACTTGAATTTGACTGCGTAGAATTTTGCTGTCCATTGGGCTATTTAATGCTGTGCTATATGGTCATACCGGGGCACGAATGTGACCGGAGGTGTGGGAACTAACTGGTCCGGTGGAATATCAGACACATCCTCGGAGGTGATTGAAGTCCGGTGGAGCTGGAGTTTAACATTTGGTATCACCGTCTGCTTTGTAATGACTGTGGAGAAGGGGAACTGAAATTCGCAACGAAACTGCACGACGGAAAGACTTGGACTCTAGGAGAAGCGCAAACTGAAATATTTCGAGTCACAGATACCCAAGACTAAACGCCGGATCCATGGGCCCTGCTCCAATGATTCCTCACTGGTCATCGCCAAAACACAAGCTAGGCCCAGGGTCCCGGAAGAAAGTGTCAATCTCCTTGAGAGAGAGAGCTTTTTGTTTCCGGGAAGAGAAGTGCTAATAAACTAAATATTATCTCATATATCACCCTCTGGAGGAGAGTCCTGAATGATTATCATCTATAACTATGACGTATTGCCTAATCAGCTGTTGAGTTCCACCGGACGTGGATGACATTCAAGTAACTCACCGAGAAGTCAACTTTTAATTCGCCCGAGCCGGAGACTTTTAAAGCCTTATTATAAATCCGCTGGCTATAAATACGGTACAATAAGCTCCATTCGGCTTCTCATTCACCAACAGGTTTTCAACTATGGCAAACAAGCTCGGCATATTCCCAGCCTCTGGAGGCCTTGGAGGCAGTACCCTTAAACACCTTCTTGACCAAGTCCCATCCAATGAAGTGGTGCTCATCGCTCGCAGCCCAGAGAGACTCAACAAAGAGAAAGCCTCTGGAGCTATTATTCGCAAGGCCGACTACGACAATACCCAGACACTAGACCAAGCGTTTGATGGAATCTCGTCTCTGAACTTGATTTCCTATGCTAGTATTCAAAATGAGTATCGATTCAAGGTTGGCTTTATCACCCCCTGTTACTACCTTGTACCACCTAGGAGCTAACCTGGTTCTATAGGTGCACAAAGCCGCGATTGATGCGGCTCGAAAGAGTGGCGTGAAGCATATATTCTACTCGTCTCTTGCATTTGCTGGTGATGGAGATCTCGATACCAAGGCCCAAGTTATGCTTGGCCACCTTGCGACGGAGAAGTATTTGGCCCAGCTACACGACCAGAACCCCCAGTTCACGTACACTGTCATTCGCCAAGGGTTGTATTCTGAGTCCTTCCCACTCTATACCGCCTTCTTTGATCTCAAGGCTCCTTCAGACGAAATATTTATCCCCCACGATGGCTCGGGTCCTGGCCTTGCTTGGGCTAAGCAAGACGAGTTGGGGGAAGCAACCGCAAAACTTATTGCACAACACGCCCAAGATCCTGCTGCTTTTCCCTATCTAAACAAAACCATCCTTCTCTCGGGCCCTCGTGCTTTGTCTCTCAATGAAACAGCGGATGTATTCAGCCGCGTGCTCAACAAGCCAATCAAGGTCCGCCAGGTACCTGTGGACGAGTATGCCAAACAGCCACAGGTCCAAACTGGTCTCACATATGGTGGTGGCGACTGGGCACCTCTCTGGGCGACTGCTTTTGATGGGATCCGTGATGGCGAATGTGCAGCAGTTACCCCAAATCTGGCTCAGATACTTGGCCGCGAACCTGAGCAGTTTGAAACAACTATCAGGAACATGCTTTCGACTTAAGCGCGCGAGGAACGGTTACCTAAAATTGAAGCCTATGTGTATCTTAGAATGGAGAGAACTTTGTTGGAATTGATATTTGTTGGAGTGGAGACCAGGGACTACAATATAGAAATACCTAGTAATCGTGCCAATCACCCAACTGCCCATACTGGCTATAATAGGTAGCATACTCTATTTGTGAGTAAGCTATATCCGTATAGATTGGAAAACAGCGGATTTTGTCTAGAGAAATAAACATCTATCATCTATGCCATATAGTGCTATACACCTTGATTTCTGTCACAAGTCCTTACCGTTTGTAAACTAAGATTGCAGGCCTGTAGCAACCAAGACGGATTCTTATTGAAGTATGATAAGATGATCGCATTATTGCTCGTTCTCTCTCATTCCTAACCAGATCTATCTCCAGCCGTGGTTTTGTGCTGGATCTACCCTGCCCAGGTGCTAGCATCGGCTTAGTCAGTACAAGGGGGTCGGTTATCAGCTATGTCTACATATTAGGGTGCGTCTCGCGCTTACCCGTTGCCATAATATTTATTGTCCTACACTTCACTGTACATTGCTAATAGAGGACTTATTCTTCGTTTCAATATTATCCAGAGAGAGGTTGAGTGAATCTAGCTAAATAGATTCCTAATCGAAATGGCACCCCGATAGAGAAAATGTCGGTTGCGTCCTGAAATTCGGTACCTATGGCTACATATATCTGCCATTTATACTATCGCTCCCTTGAATCCAATTTCAAATACCTATCGGCATTCAATCACTCAGACAGGGGCACACTTTCCACTCTTACAGACCAGCTGACCAGAGCACTGATCGCCGTTCTTGCAAGAAGCACCTAGAAAATTACTTAGTGACCACGAATAAGGATATGAGTAGAAGGATTCTTACCTTCACAGTGTCCCTCCCACTCGCAAGACTCAGTAGAGCCGGAACCACTGGCAGTTGTGGTGGTTGAAGGAGAAGAACCGCCGTCACTTCCACCAGACAGCTTGAGGTTCTTTGCAAGAGCAGTCACGAGCTTGTCACCCATAGAGCGCAGGGTGGTGAAGTTGGTGATATAGTTCTTGTTGAGAGCACTCTTGGGGAGCACGGCGTCGTTGCCAGTGAAAAGGATGTCTTGTTGGATTAGTAGCTGTCAAAATCAAGACATGGATCCTCTAGACTTACAGGTCACATCGGGATTACCGTGGCCGCTGTTTCCGTTCAAGTTATCGTTGGGGAAGCAGGTACGGGCCATCAACCACGAGGCCTCGCCGATAACCTGGGGGGTATCGCCGTCGGAGTCTCCGTAGATGCCGTAGAACATCTTGCCATCACTGGTTTCTAGGTTAGAACAGGAGGCTAGCTGGAATACCAACCAAAGGGGGCAAAACATACCAGATGACAGCACCGACATTGTTGCCAGGAAGCTCTTTGGCGTACTTGGTTCCGAATCTGTCGGGAATCACAAAGAATGGTACTTCATACGCAGCCAGAGCGCCGAAGTTGGTCTGGGGCTGGCCATCGGGGTTTCCCTGTACCATTGTGTCAGCAATAACTTCTCAGACAAACAATAATAGCCACCATACCTTGCAATTGGAGTCGAGACCGTCGCAGTCGACATCCATGTCGGCGACCCAAACATAAGCCGCACCCTATCATCGATCGAATCAGCATGCGAACCTTCCAATAAAACGGCTGGTAAGAGTATCTACCTCGCTGAACTTGGTCCAGTCGCTGTGGATGGTAACCTTCTTGGCTCCCTTATCGCCATTGATGGGGTAGGTTGCATCCGGAACAGCAGTGCTAGCCTTTGCAGCAGCACTCTGCAGAGCAGCAACGGGGATGGAGGAGCCAGCAGCGAAGTAGCTTGCTGGGGGGCCACCGTCTGGCTTGTTAAACTCGGGTCCTTTCACAGTCTGGGCGAGGCCGGAGCTTCCAAACAAGGCAAGGAGCGCAAAGGGAATTGAGCGGCTGTAGGTCATCATGATTGCTGATAGAAGCTTTGAGGGTTGTGAAAAAGATGATTCTTGCTTTTCGAGGCCGGGCAAGTGGTCCTTTATCAACTCTTCTGGTCCCTGAAGGATCAAACAATTAGTGAACTAGTAAATACTACCTCCGGAAACACCGGCGCTAGTTTCCACCAAATGCTTTTTTCCACATCCTTGTTGATATTACCTTGTCAGCATCGGGTATACAGTGGATCCTTCAGGCGATCCTTCATTTCTCCAAGAGGTGAGACATACTAACCCAGAAGATCCAAGATGGTACGTTATTCAGCCGCAATACCTATACTATCAGGCCACCAGCACGACCGAGTTGGTATGCCAGGAAGGAAATTGTCCCTGAATGACCAGGGTGACTGCGGGGGGAAGAATTTCAGCCCTGGAGGTCCTTGCATAGCGTCACATCGGCGATGCTCTGATGTAAACGATAATCATGCAAAGCTAACCAAAACTTTCTTAGTTGCAGATACCCTAGGTACTAGCTCCAGGATTACCGACATTAGTTACCAAGGTACTACTCCGAATCTAGAAAATGGTTAGACGAACTACCTAATTAGTAAATGCTTAGAATGGGAAAATGCTTGGGCGTAAAATAGATCGCCACTTTCCGTTTTAGCCATTTGATCACTGAGTAAAACTGAGCACGTCCCTGAGTAGGAAAAAAATAGTTATTGACAGAAATCTGTGGTACGAACAATGTATGGTATGGATGACCGATGTTGAGAACTAAAATGACAAAAACCCGCTATTTCAACAATCTGCCTACCTGGGCAGGTGAGCGGTAATGATGACTAAACGCAATATATGCAACCTAGGTATGCCTGGTACTCGAAGTCACATAACGTTCGTGGTATAATGCCTGGTTTCTACTATATATTCGGACTTGGTAATTGACAGTCGCTGCTAACCCATCCTCTTCACGGACTAAAAGTGGAGACAAAGAACGTCTTTATTAACTAGGTGGGGCTTCAAGTTCACCGTTTAGGAAGCTTAGAACATAAAGCTGGGTAAACCAAGGGAATCTACAGGTAAATTGCCACTATTGGAATTCGTCATAGCCGTCCGTTCGTTGCTTTTGCATCTCCCTCGTCTCCAGAGCCTTGCAAGGTAATAGGCTTGTAAACTCAATTCAATATCTAGCCTAGTTGACCTCCAAAATCCGACCCCTAGTGAAGAAACATTTAAAGCTTTTCGTGATGATTAGCAGTAGATTTGGTGTGGCGTTTGACTTCTTCCGATAGCATGCAGTTCACATATGCTTTCTCGCAAGGTAGGGTTGAGATCTGTTGGCCTTGCCCTATCAAAAAAGAACTAGCGATAGAATTAGTAGCAGTAGCAGAAGCAATAAAAATAGAGAAAAAAACTGGTAGAAAAGTGGTAGATTGTTAAACATAAAGACGCGTATAGAATATAACTATTCCAGCCTATTTAACAGCTCGCGTTTAGGTAGGCGGTACGGGCAGTGAGAAAGTGAGCCATTTAGGCTCGTTAAGAATCAAATGTTAGTCACTGTAACTTGGGTAGAAGATTGATACAAAAGTGCAAAGTTGCTATGCAGTGAGAATTTGACTATCCAGTGGATTATTAGAAGAACGTTTGTTAATATCCCTTCATTATTTGTTCAGTTCCATGAAATTTAGTTTTCAAATTTGTGTTTATTTGACTTATCCGGGTATATATTTATCAGAACGGGGACTAGTAGTCTAGTACCATCATAGCTACTTTGGTCGGGTAAAGATAAAGCAGAATGGCCTAATAGAGCCATACTCGGAATATCACATCCTATTTTTAGCAAGCCTGAGCACTCACTGACTGAACTTAAAACCCAATGCCTTGGAAACGAGTGGCTCTGTCTGTTATTCAGACCTACCACGGCGATACAGTCAAGTGATGCTACAAAGATTTCAGTTTAACCTTGCATTTCATCCTCATAAGAGGATCTAGATTGAGAGAGACAAACGAAAGAAAGGATAAGGCCTCGAAGAATTGGGTGGGTACATGTGAACGGCAATCAGATAGAGGAAAGGTTTTGATCCTTGATTTGCTCGAGAAAACCCGAGTAATTATAGCACTGGTATGGTCGTCTAATTATAGCACTATGTAGTATGGTATCTCAAAGTGGGAACCCGGAATCAAGGGTATATAAGCTGATAATAACCTGTCCGTCGGTCAAGCATAGCAAGCCACCTCATTCAGCTTATCCCAAGAAGTGTATAATATTTCGTTCCGCTCGTTCAAATCATCACCATGTCGGTGACCACCACCTCCACCACATCCTCCGCGTCAGCTACTTCTAGCTGCCATGCCAAGCTGTACGATATCCCGACCCACGATGCCGCGTGCGCGATGCCCATGCAGAACAACAACTCCGCTATAATGAGCAGCTGCTGCTCCGAGGCATCTGTCGTTGAGTATGATGGCTGTGACTACTACTGCCTTGCTCAGGGACAGAACATTGGCACTCTTGCCGAGTGCCTGATCAAAGCCTCTGAGTCCGGTGAGGTTTGGTGCAACACCAATGCCAATGCCACGGCTACAGCGACAGCCACGGCTACTGGTACTGGCGTCGTGACCCTGAGTGCCACAAACACTGGTGCGGATAGTACCGGTTCAAGTACTTCGAGTGGCTCTACCGCAACTTCGACTGCTAATGCGGCTGCTGGTATTGTTGCGCCTCGCTCATTGTCCAAGTCTGCTATTGGCATAGTTGGTATGCTGTTGGCTGGATCTGCAGCAGGCCTTTTCCTTTAAGACTTATTATGGGTTGATATTCATACCGGAGTCGTCAGAACCAAGGACTATATCAGTTGAAGGTGATTGGGTGGAGTAATGGAATAAATCGGCTGCGTGGTTTGGAGCGTCTGTATATTAGTCCGAGGGCCCTTTTGTCTGGTTTATTTTCTTGAGTGTTGCATTGTGGCATTGGATCAAACCTGTAAGCCGAGCAAATATATTTCATGTGGCGAACGGCATGAGAGGCCTCTATCCCCAGCAAAAATCTGATTCTAAATGAATAGAAAAATCGTCTATCGGAGGCCACTAGCAAGTCACTCACTGATTAACTAGAAACTGAGCACCACCCAGTAATCAGAGCGCATCTGTCGAATACATGGTAGAGACAGGGTATTATACTCAGAAAATCATGTGAAAACTGGTACCATACCATACAAAAGTGCATAATACAGTTAGTCATTGATGTCCGCACAGATTGTTGAGATACATATCTGCCATTCATACCATACACGGTCGTGACCATAGATTTCTGTCAGCACTTGATCTGAGCCCGTGCTGACATCTACCCAGTGAGCCTGAATCGATAGACAGAGTACTCCGTATCCATACAGATTATATACTGAGACCAATTGACTATCTAGGACGAACTGGCAGGGCGTGGTAAGGCCTGGCCCATCCATAGGTCCACGATGAGATATCTGGACGGTAACGGCAGAAGATGGGAGGCTTTATTGAGCGTTATTAAAACTCGAATCATATGATAGTTGATATACCCATTTATGCCTAGCAACTTGAAACTAATTACCAAACTCTAAAACTTTGAAAGCACCTAAATCAGCTCATGAAATGTCTATTGTATGGATCTGGTCAATCTGGTAAATTGATTGGGGAGAATCCTCCCCGTGGCCCAAAAAAAAGCAATGACTAAGCACACCCTTCCACGTGACCCCCGGGAAACAATCAACTCCGACCTCGAAATTGTTTTGGAGCGACAACTCGACCAAGCAACCCCGAGACGCCGCCCAAGATGGCCAAGAAAGGTACGTGGAACGAGAAACCCGAGAATTGATTTGCATGACATCCCCGCCCTTTTATGCCGCAATTGGGGTTGTGAAACGAGCGATGACAGCGAGAACCGAGAACCCCCGGATTCTTCTGCGGCCGATGGCTAACATCGTCTTTTCCCCGACACAGCGAAGTCCCGTACCATTGCCGTTCGGCTGATCTCCATGGCCATGACGGGTTACTACCGCACGATGATCCGGCCCCGTGTGCACCGTCCTCTCAGCATGATGAAGTACGACCCTGTCGTCAAGAAGCAGGTGCTTTTCCTTGAGGCGACCAAGGGTGGAAAGAACAAATAAGCTATTCGATTTTGGATCTGAGTTCTTCTCGGTTTTTGCAATTCGAGATATCCGCCTTTCAACCGCGATGACGACTTTGATTTCGATCTCTTTTCTTCCTCCAATCGAACTCCGCGTTTCTTTGCAATCGATATCCCAATATGCCAAACGATACCTCGGAATTTGTGCGGATCTAGGGGAATACGATAGGGATGTCAGGGAACGACCCCTGTGTGTACATTATTTTACTGGAGCCAGTCGGGAAATTGTGATTTCCCCGGTTTCCCGGATCTTCTACGGTGAACCTCCTTTTGTTGGAGCATTGTGTTTGGCGTTAAAAGCAATACAGCTTTGGGTACCTCAATAAAACTAAAATAAACTTCCTTCCCCAACATTCCGCTTCATCGCCTTCGCATGAAGCCCATCTGTCCATGACAACAACAGGTTTTTCGAAAATATTTGAATATTCATGGACTTGTCGCACACACCTTGCTATTCATAAAGTGAATATGGAGAATTTGCTCAACATCGTCAGAGTATAATAATAATAATAATGGAGAAATGACATTTCTCTCGGGGTCGCCTCTCGTTGAACTGCTCAGCCGGCGTCTTGGCTGAAGCGCTGATTGTAGCGGTCTCCTGCTAACCATTAGCTAGGCATCAGCTACCTTGGAAAAGCATCAGGTATCTTACCTCGAGTACGGCGCTTACTCCGGCCTCGGATAGTGCTAGCTTGGCCGGCTGCGTTTCCCCTACTGCTGCCTGAAGCCAAACCCTTCGGACTCAGTCGTCGCTCCGGGCCATCGGCTGCGTTTCGTGGTCTCTTCGGTGGCCTTGGGTTCGCGTTTGAAGGGTGGTCAGTCTTGTCCATTGAGCCCTGTTCAGACTTTCCCGCCAAAGCTTTGTTGGCAGGCTGCATCTCTGTAGTCGTTTCAATGGAGGTTTCTGAATGTGCCACAGACTGGCGAAGACGGCTGTAAGTCCGTTGCTGCGTCCTCTTTACTTCCTTACTTTCCGACTCTCTTCCAGAACTGTTGTCCGTTGCGTCTGACAGTCGTCTAGCTTTGCCAACCTCTGTCTGGGTGATAACACGCGTCCCCTCGAAGCTGACTACTTTACGCTTGGTGTTGGATTGTTCCTGCTTGGCAGATTTATCAACAAGCGAACTGTCAATCTTTTCAAGAGCCGACTGGGGTCTTCCAGCTTTGCTGTCATCGGCGCTGAGAGGTTGTATCCCGATAGAAGGGTTAGGTTCATTGAGATCTCGATCCATTTTTAAAGGCTCAGCGGGAACACTTTGGTGTTCTTGTGCTTTCTTGGGGGCATCATCTGGCGCCAGCGCCCCCGGGAGATCTGGAGTTGACATAAAGAGCATTTCGAGCTCAGCTGGATCATTGAAAAGTGACAGACTATTTTCCCGGGAGAGTCTATCATGCAGACTTGAGAACGGAACAATATGACCGGGACCAGCAGGGAATTTGGGCAAAGAGTCGACACGATCACCATATTTCAAAGCCTTCGGGGGGCTACAAATATTTGGTGCTAGCGGACCATCTGTTTTCTGCATGTTGCCAGCAGTCTTGAGAACGCCCTGGGTTGATTCATTTGCCTCTAATGGATTGCGACGTTCCCCCTCTCTTGCCTCTCGTGCAAGATTGCTGCCTTCAATTACCTCCATATTCTCCGTGTCTTGAAGCTTAGTGCAAGATGTATCGCCGGTAATGGATGGCTTGGAAAGCGAGGCCTGAATGATGTCTTCCAGTTTCTGGCATATTTGCTCGCAAGGGTCGTCAGGATGCACCTCGACCACCTTCGCAATCCCTTCTCTCATGGTCGCTTGCCAACTTTCAGCCTCCTGGGCCCGACGGAGGAGTGAAATTATTTCAGCGTCAGCTTCCTCCCCGACCTTCTCCAAAGCGGACGACCATGATTTGAGTACGGCGAGGTTTTCTTTGATCGCTGCAAGCTCTTCATTCTTCTGAGCCGTCTCCACCTCAAGCATCTCGACCCTATTTTCTGCTTGCTGTATTGCTTTCTCTTTCAGCGCCACAGACTCGGTCTTCAGCTCCAGGCTCGTTTCAAGCTCGATTGTCTTTCCTTTCGCTTGTTCAAGCTGTTCAAGCAGCCTCTCCTTTTCCGCCAAGAGACCCGATTCGGAGCCCTTCAATAAGTTTGTTTCGACCTCATTGGCTCTGGCCTCTGTGATATATTTCGAGCAAGAAACATTCAGTTCCGTGATCCGTTTCTGTGATTCCTGGAGCTGCGCTTATGAGTAGAGCACACCAAGAAGACCACGCTTCGCGTCACTTACCATAGAGGCCTTTGCTAGTCGCTCATTCTCGGCAGCATTTTCGGCTTCGGTCTCCATGCTGTTAGTGAGCCACTGTCTCATCAGGCACAATGGGACTTACCAAAGAGCTTTGAGTAGTTGCAAGCTCCGTCTGGAGGTTCTTGAAGTCTCTTTCTAGTTTCGCCTTTTCTGTCTCAAGGTTTTGGACTTCTTGTTCGAATTTCGCTCTCATCTCACCCTGCAATTTGATGGCTGCGGCGCCCAACTCTTCTCGAATTCTTTGTTCGAGCAATTGAAGCTCACCCTGCAAGGCCGTCTTCTCAATTTCCAGCCGGGAATTTTGACTCTTGGACGCTTGTTCATTAGTAACACTCTCGGTCAACGCATGCTGAAGATGTTGATTCTCGGATGATTTTTTGGCAAGCTGCTTTCGAAGAGACTCAACCTCAATCGAGATTTCTTGCAGCTGAAGTTGCAGTTGCGTATTTTCAGCAAACTTCTTGGAAACCTCCATTTCCAAAACAGGATTTCCTGCTGGAATTTGAGCATCAGAAAGCTTCTGACCGAACGTTTCCAACCCGCGCACAAGGTCTGTTTCCGTTATTCCCACGGCCTTGATAGAAGCGTCGAGACTGCCGAGCATTGGCTCAACATTCTGAAGCCGTTGTTGCAAATTTCCGTAGCAACTCTCACTGTTAGCAAGCTGTTTGAAAATTGACGAACACGGACCAAAGTTGCCTTCAATCGCTTGAAGAGCTTCTTGGAGGACTTGGAACATATTTTTGCTCATTTCCGTGCTTCGGTCGACGTCGCTTGCGACCTGTCCAGCCAAGGAATTGAAACTAGAGTCATAGTGAGCCTGCAATCTGTGGTGTTCTTTGTTACATTTCCACAGAACTTACCGAGATGTGGCCTCATGAACGCTGTTGGTGAAGTCTTGGACATTCATAGTCTCGGAAGTGCACTGTTCTTTCAACCCCTGAACGGAAGCGAGACAATGTTCAAGCGCCGGACTCAGTTTTGACAAGATATTATCCTGGGATTTGAAACAAGATGTGGTGAACAGCTCACATGCAGAGTCAAGTTTCTCGGTCATCTTGCGCTGGTCGTTTCTGACAAGAGCCAAGTATCGTGACTGGCTCTGAGACTCATTTTGGATGTAGGCTTCTAGCGTCGCGATTCTCTTCTTCTCGTTGGATAGCTGAGTCTTTATCAAATCGCCTCTTTTCTCTGAATGGACCAAGGCCTCCCTCAAGCTGGCAACCGTTGCCTCAGAAATCGAAAGTCTCTCGTGTTGATCTTGAATGGTTTCTGCACTATTTGAAACTTCCAACCGAATCTCCTCCAAACTGTGTTGGATCTCGATTTTCTCTCTCTCAAGAGACATGGTGGCTTCTTTCAATTCTTTGGCTTGCCCCTTAACAACGCCATATTCACGGCCGAGTTCGTTGAGGATACCTTTGAATGTGCCAAGTTTCGCCTTCCATTTGTCTATTTGGGCGCGCTGAGATCTTGACTCGGATGATGTTTTGGAGAGCTGTCCTTGGCATTTCTTGAGCCGGTCCTGCAGATTAAGATTCTCTTCCTTCAAGCCCATGTTCTCATTCGTGACTTGCCGTTGGATAACTGCAGCCGCTTGCTCGCTTTCCTCTCGCTGTCTCATTCTCGCGATGAGAAGCTCGAATAGATCATCCTCACTGAGCTGAACGCCATTCTTGCCACCGACAAGTGGTGCCTGTTGCTTGGAAGGTGCTTCCTTCTCAGGGGGATGGCGTCGCTTTGAGGCCTGAAGCTGATTGTTTATAGGCTTGAGAGGTACACGGGAGCATAGGTACTCTGGAATCTCATGCCTCTCTCTGCGAGGCTGTTGTACCTGGGGTGGGTCGGGTAAAACAGAATCAGCTTCACCTGTCTTCTCAATATCAGAAACACGCTCTTGACTCGTGTCAACAGCCCTTCCTGCAGGGCCAATAGTCTCTCTGGGGGTATCAGTCCCGGTGGGCTCGTTCGGCTGAGGAACAATCACCGCCTTTTCTTGTGCGAAACTTTGTTTCCCTAAATCTCCAGGTGTCGACCGACTACCGCTGTCTTTGTTAGGTTCAGCTGCTGTCGATAGCCGGCTTGGAGGCTGAGAAAACACAGATTGTCTCGCGGGGATTGATGGCTTGGGGATTCCTTCCTTCCCAACGTTGCGAGGATTGAGTGGGCTGGACTCAAAAGAACATGTTAGTCCGTTATGAATGGCGGTGTTCATCTGCAAGGTCAGCCTGGGTCATCTACATACGTGTCTGGCCTGTTCAGTTGATAATTGCGACCTGCCTCCTCTCCCATTGGTTCTCTTGGAGACTGGGCATTCTCAATTGCAGGATGGGGGATGGTGGGTTGCTTGGTCAGGTTTCGCGAGTACGAGGGCTTGTGTGAGGCGGGCTTGCTGAAGGAGAAGTCTATAACATCAATCCCAGAACTCTCTGGGCGCTGCAGCAGCGGGGGGTTTTCAGAGCTCTCCATGGTGAATGACTGGGAGTGATAAAGGGGGTGAAAAGGATGAAGAAATGCCCAGGTCTAACGAGAAATGGCATCGACATTGGGGAAGCCAGAGGGAAGGAGCTACCCGTGACCGAGCCACTATCTTTACAACCTACATCCTCTGAGGTCTTAATATTCTATGACTTTACCTAGGTACATTGAAAAGACATAGTTATAGTTAGTTAGCTTAAATTATTATAAGTAACAAGAAAGCGCGAAAATTTCAAGCGCCGTTTTTCCAGGCATAAAATGGCAAAGACCGCCATTTTAGTCAGTTGCTTGGTATAGTAGAAGGCTGAAGAGAAAGCTCAACTTGGTTTTAACAAATAGGAGTGAATTTTCAAGTGAAATATTTCTCAGTCAAGCTATTCTTGTTCATACTGGAAATGCATGGAGACATATTTGGGTACATTTGTACTTCTATAGGGCTCAATGCTGCATGGGTAAGGCATTAATCCAGGAGTGTCCAAGTGAACTTTCCGGAGGCTATAGCAATTATGACTTATGACTAGAAGGAATATATTATTCTAAGTCTCTCTTGTTTTGTGTCTGTCTCATGGAGAGCTGCAAAACAGACTTGAAAATGAGATGAGTCAATTGTAATTGTCATGGCCTGATTCGATACATAATGTCTATTAATCACAAATCCGTGCATATAAAAATCCAAATAGTATAAACAGCCTCAACCTAGGTCCAAATGTTTCGTGAAAGTCCAAATAGCAGGCCGAAACTGCATCTTGATCCCTTATGTTTTACCCAACGCCTAGTTGACAAGGATCCACCATTCTATTTTATAAGCTTACCGTGGGCGCCCTCTAGGGGGTCTAGTTCCTGGGCTCCTTTTTTTTTTTTTTTTTACAGGGGGGTCTAGAACCTTGCACCAGCTGACTGCGCCCACATATCAAGTTTGGACCAATAACGCCCAAAATAGTAGAGTCAAGGTGTTTGACAAACATACCCGTACTGCGTACTCCGTACGTGTTCAGCATCTGCGCCATAGTGGAGTGAATGCGAAACAGAGACCCGCCTAGAATGCAACTGCAGGCGACAAAAAGTCCTTGCATGTGAGGGATCCAAATGGAATATCGAATATTCTTTAGGCATTCCAGGAGCCTTCTATACAGTTCCCGAGACAACTTATGCATTGCGGCCCAGGGCGGTCTGCAACGTGGCGGCCACGAGAATTCGGGAGAAATAGGGCAGCACACGTGTGGCAAACTATGACCAGTCAATTGGTTCTATCAAAACTATATGTGATTTAATCACTTGGCATATTCCAAATTGTAACTTCTAGGAGAGAACCTGGGAAGTGAGATCAGATTTCAAGTGACACAGAGTCTCACAAAGAGAGGGTAGGGCGTAGGGCACAACTAAATGCCTGGATAGTGATATAACACTCAATCGCATAGAAATTACCAATTCTCCCGATAATCACCTAACGAACCCTGTTTCAAATTGAATTCTGATCGTCGGGATGTTCGTCTAGGATTATATTAATGGACAAGTCACTGAATTGAAAAAAGTCTGTGCATTCTGTTAGCGGATATAATAGCCTCCGCTCAATCTAAGCGGGTCGAACTGGGCCAGCGCTATACGGTCTCTCTCTCCACCTAAACTTATTTTTTAGAGCCCGATGTTCGGAGTGCGTGGGGGGTATAATATGGATGCCGTTATTGCCCAGCATTAGACATTTCTATAGTTATCGATGTAAGAGATATAGATAACCGGGGAATATCAATATCTTTCACAAAACAACTAGTCTTGAAGAGTAGTAACACAGTGTAGATCACACGGCATCCAAGACCAGAATAAGCATAGGAAGCGGACCTAAAGAGCCCATTCCTTTCACTTCTCCCCCCTTTGCCCCCATTTTCATGCGCGTCCCGCGTGATTGGCCCAACTTTTACTGCCACTTCTTCCAGACCGCTCACCCGCTTCATCCCCTTTCTTTCATCTTTGCTTCAACTTGGAAGTGGACAGGAATATCTTGGTATTGCCGTGTCATTTGACATATTTATTTCAACTATTTTCTACCCGTCTCCCACTTTTTTTTTTGGCGGTGGTTCTTTATTCTGTGTTTCGCGACTCAGCTCCCGGGCCCTCACGTTTTCCTTGATATACATATCCTGCAGGCTTGGAACCCTAGGATCTTCTTTATTTTCGGTGGAAGAATTCTGGTGGCCTTCTTATTTCATCTATTCTCGTTTGTTTTCTCAAAAAATTTACATCTAGACCTGCATTCGATCATCGTCGACTCTGAAATATTTGACCCCCCTCCCCGCTCGGCCATTCTACCTTCGGAATTCAGTCACCTCATGCAAATTGCGATCTAAGCTCGATATTCACCGAAAATCTGTCTCTATCCACTCGTGGTTTGCCCGACTACTGTTGCCGTGATCACCATTCAATCGGAGGACTTTGGGGACAAGTGTGATGTTGCTAGGAAGATACTAGTCAACCTTTAATTACGTCGACCATCGGTCTATTCTCACAACATGGGAAACACTCAAGGGAAACCGGTGTCGTGCAACGATGCAGGTAGGTTTACTGGACTCCAATCGGGGACGTCTGTGGGACTACCTGAGTTACCGATTCTTTGGAATAATCTGCTGATCGCTTTTTATTCTACTAGTCAATCTCAATCATTTCCGGCTCCTGCGTGTCGTTGGAAAGGGCGCATTTGGAAAAGTACGAATCGTCGAAAGAAAGGACACAGGTCTTACATTCGCCCTAAAATATATCCGCAAAGAGGAAGGTTCGTTGGAAGCTCCAAAGCCGTCAAGCTGAGAGCGCTATAGCTGACACTTGTTTCAGTGGTCCGTTCGGAAAGCGTACGGAATATAATTCGTGAACGGAGAATGCTCGAGCACTTGAACCATCCATTCCTATGCAATTTGCGATACAGTTTCCAGGATATGGAGTACATGTGAGTATTCCAGAATCGACTATCGTCACCCTTCACTGACCCAATTGAAGCTATATTGTGGTTGATTTAATGAACGGCGGCGATCTTCGATTCCATATCTCTCGAAAATGCTTCACAGAGGATGCAGTGCGGTTTTGGATGGCGGAATTGGGCTGTGCTCTGAGGTACATCCATTCGCAGGGTATCATTCATCGAGACTTAAAACCAGACAATGTCCTGTTGGATTCCGATGGACATGTTCACTTGGCTGATTTTGCAAGTTATATTGACATGGATCACATCTGCGGGAGCTTCAGCTAACTTGGATTTCCAGAACGTGGCATCCGATTACCGACCGGGGAAGCCTCTTACAAGCAAGTCAGGAACACTAGCCTATCTTGCCCCGGAGGTCTACGAAGGCACTGGTTATACCTTTGAAGTCGATTGGTGGTCATTAGGTGTCACCTTTTACGAGTGCATCTACAATAAGGTATGGGATATTTGTTTCCCGTCTCCTTTCCTATCTAACTTTGAGTGCAGCGACCATTTGAAGGGCGAAGCCAAGAAACCTTGAGTGAAAACATCAAAAAGGCGCAGCCGAAATACTACGTCACCAATCCCGCCGTATCAGTAGCTTGCTTGCGGGCATTGGGATCATTGATACAAAAGGATCGGAGTCAACGAATTGGCGCCATCGGATTTGAGACCTACACCTCACACATGTTCTTCGCCGAGATTGACTTTGATGCCCTGGAGCGCAAACAGATCCCGCCAGTATTCCGCCCATCAAGCGACAAAACTAACTTCGATGCGACTTATGATCTAGAGGAGCTGCTTCTTGAAGAAGCGCCATTAGAGGCCAGAGCGCGCAGGCAAAAACCGCGCGCTGAACTAAGGGACGATGCCACCGCGAAAGAGATTCGGGATGATGAGCTTCACCGTCTCATTGAAACAATGTTCGAACCGTTTGACTACACCCTGACTAGCTACCAAGGCAATGCCGCGGAAGCTATTGCTGCCGTAACGTGGGTTTTCTTCCCCGTATCAAGATCATTGCCCTTTTGTGCTAACATTGTCTTCCAGAAACCCCGAGGAGTGCCTTCCATTGGCGACAACAACCCAAGGGAACACCACAACCCCCGCAAACCCAACTGTACATGCCCGTCAATTCTCACACCCCGACCAGTCCAAAAATCCATCTCCCATCCAAGCCGACGGCTCTCACTATCGTGCTCCACCAAATGACAACATGACCACAGTCAGCGAGACACTTGACCCCAATGACCCCGCGGCTGGTCAGCCCCCTCCTTCCCCCTCAAGCCGCGTGTCGCCTTCACCGCCGCCTGCTCCGTCCTTCCACCGACCCTTACCCCCCAACAATCGACACCGCGGTGCCACTCGGCAAATGAGTAAAAGCGGAGGCGTGCAAATGGTCCTAAACGAAGCTGGCAGCTGGAGTGAGCTGGCCCATAACTCCACCCCCGCCGATGGAATGGATGGCGATGACAAGGGCAAACAAGCCAATGGCATGCTATCATTCTTCAGTCGGAAGAAGGGCCGCGACCGCAGCCCCAAGCCGACCGAGCCAGGCGTTTTGGGCAAAGAGGGAGCCAGACAGATTATTAGTTGATAACTAATGATAGGCTCACCTCTGGTGAAAACCAATTGGCGCTCATGCAGGTGGCGCTGCCGCTGCTGTCAATATACCCGCACAATATGGACTATCGTGCCAAGCTACGTGGTTTCTACTCGCACTAGAGTTTGAAGTCTCGACCGGGACACCAATGCGACCCAATACGAAGCCCTGGAGGAGGTCCACGATTAGCTGTCAGCTTTACCTCCTTGGTCGGATTGCCACTACTTCGACACGCTCTGGCTCCGGCTCCGTTGGGAGCAGCCGGAGGGAGACAGCCTTGCTGACTCTGTCTGATTGCATTTTGCATATGGACTATGCATTTCTCTGCGTTGATCTCTGCAGCAAGAGATGCAGTGCTCGAGGCACCATCTCCCTTTCATTCTATTAGATTCCCCGGACAAAGCGAGAATTTATTTATTTCATCTTTATCATCTCTATATATCACCCTCTCTCCCCCCCTCTCCATCCTCCCCTCACAGCTGTACATATATTCATGACAGACACAAACACCCAGACTGGCGCTTTGATTTTTTTTTTCTTTCTTTTTTTCATATTACTTTTTCGGTTGGCTTTCATTTCTGTCTCTTTCTTTTCGCAATGTATTGTGTTTTGGAGTTTCCATACCCTGACTTGTTGATATGAGCATATTTGTATTTTGGTTAGAATGGACCGGAGCTTGCATGTCTATTCGGACTGGGATAGGTGTATTTAATGTTATTGCATCTCAATATATGAAATTACTTCATCTTTCATCTTAGAATCTAAATAGTCCTACTCTTTACCTTAAATATCAGCCCGTTGCTCCGCAACCATTCACATCTATACTATACAGAGGACGTATGCCTCATGAACGCATGGACTTGATAGAATATAGTATATATAAGACTTAAATCAAGGGTATTATAGAGAATAAACCCTATCAACACAAAGGCATTCGACTTATATACAATCTCTTGGCAGGATCCAAGTGGGGAAAAAGCAAAACAAAGTCCAAAAATACTTATGCCGAACCCATATAGATGGGAGATACCAAGAATTCCAAGAATTCCAAGACAGACTGAACTTTTTCAATTCCAACTTGGCACATCCCACGTGTCCAAAACCTCGACTCACTTTCCATTCTTCCCCCTTCTTCCTCTTCCCCATCACCACCCAATCAAACAACCATCACAAATCAATTCCCACATTCCCATTCCGATCAGCGCATACCACACCAACCACCCCCACCCATCTGGCATGCCCAGCCAATCCCAAACCCGAGACCGACCCCCCAGACGCGATCGGGATCGGGATCGGGATCGCGACCGCGCACGCGAGCAAGAGCGCTCCCGCCGAGACCGAGACCGAGACCGTGAATACATCCGCGGCCGCTACGAAGACGTCGACGAAGGCGCAACATCCAGTCCTGGACACGCGCGCACGGCGAAATACCGGTTCCGCGGGGAATCCGGGTACGAGTCGAACTCGCATAATGAGCGCGATGATTATGATGAGGAGCGGGAGCGGCGTAGGGAACGGAGGCGCAGACGGAGGGAGGAGGGTGAGGAGGCGGGGCTTGTTTATGGGGAGGAGAGGAGACGGGATAGGGAGAGGGGGAGTTCGAGGGTGAAGGACTCGCCTGCTGCGTCGCCTACTAAACGGCGGGAGCGTGAGAGACGGTATCGAAGAGATGAGAGTGTTAGTGCGAGTCCGGCGAGAGAAAGACGGATGAGGGATGTTGATGTTGATCTTGAGGCTGAGGCACGTCGGCGGAGACGACGTGAGCGCGAACGCGAAAGAGAAAGGGAGCGTGAGCGTGAGCGTGAGTGGGAAATCGATGCTGCTGCTGCTGCGTCGCCGGCGAGGAAACATCGCAGCACCGAGTCTTCGAGTAGTGCTTCGCACCTCCTGAGTGTGGATGCCATGGCGCGCCTTGCTGCTCAGCACGAAGATGCGGATCGCATGGAACAGTCTCGCGAGGAAGATGATTCGCGTCGGGAACGTCGACGACAGCGGAAGCGAGCTGCTTTGGACGGTGCTGCTGGTGCGGCGCTTGGTGCTGAAGTTGCAGAGGGTCGTTCACGCCATAAGGCCGGTGCGCGTGTCGTGTCTGGTGCTTATTTGGAAGAGGGACATAGCTCTGATGCTCGGGTTCGTCGTCGTGGAGGTGGTGGTCCTGCTGTGGAAGATCATTGGAAAGATGAAGATAGCTGGGAAGGCAGCTTGGAAAGCCGTGGAGGGCCACCGGCTTGGAAGTTTTGGTCTAATTGGTCGAGGAAGAAGCGTATCTTGGTCGGATGTCTACTTGCGGTCCTCCTCTTGCTTGCCATCATCATTCCGGTTGCAATTGTTGTATCAAAAAAGAAAGGCTCAGATCCAAAGTCGAGTTCCTCGAGTTCTTCGGACTCTGGCGACGGCTCTACTACCTCTAATCTGGGCAGTATCAGCCGCGACAGCATACCGGTAAGTTTTGAGCGTGCTACCTTGATGGAACTTTCTGACAACAGTACTTCAGAGTTACGCCAAAGGTACCGTCCTAGATCCATTTACGTGGTACGAAACCGTAGGGTTCAACCTTACATTCACAAATGAGACTGTGGGAGGTCTTTCCGTCATGGGAATCAACTCAGCCTGGGATGACTCTACCCAGGCGAACGACCATGTGCCTGCTCTGAACAAGGCGTTCCCTTACGGCACACAGCCGATCCGCGGAGTGAATATAGGGGGATGGCTGGCCATCGAACCCTTCATTGTCCCATCCCTGTTCAGCAAGTGGCCGTCCAGCGCTAGTATCATCGACGAGTACACCTTGACCAAAAAGCTCGGAAATTCTGCAGCGTCCACGATTGAGAAACATTATGCGGAATTTATCACAGAGTCAGACATAAAAGAGATCAAGGAAGCCGGTTTGGATCATGTCCGCATCCCATACTCCTACTGGGCCGTGACCACCTACGACGACGATCCCTACGTCCCTAAGATTGCGTGGCGATATCTCCTGCGTGCAATCGAGTGGTGTCGAAAGTATGGACTGCGGATCAAGCTCGACCTCCACGGACTCCCCGGCAGTCAAAACGGCTGGAACCACAGCGGCCGACAGGGCAGCATCGACTGGTTGACTGGCACAGACGGTGCCCTCAACCGGAAGCGATCACTTGAGATTCACAACCAACTCTCACAGTTCTTTGCCCAAGATCGGTATAAGAATGTGGTGACCATTTACGGTCTGGTGAACGAGCCATTGATGCTGACCCTGCCCGTCGAGCAGGTCCTAAATTGGACCCAGGAGGCCGCAGAACTCGTCCGCAAGAATGGTGTCACCGCCACTCTTGTCCTTCATGACGGATTCCTGAATCTCGACAAATGGGACAACATGTTCAAAACTCACCCGGACAACATGTACCTCGACACCCACCAATACACCACCTTCAATACGGGTGAAATCGTCTTGAACCACACCGCTAAGGTCAACATTATCTGCAATAATTGGTACCCCATGCTCAAGCAGATCAACACAACAAGTTCTGGGTAAATAACCCTCCGTTTTCTTTTTCATTTCATACGCTAACACACAAACTAGATGGGGTCCAACCATTTGCGGTGAATGGTCACAGGCTGACACCGACTGCGCACAATATGTGAACAACGTCGGTCGAGGCACCCGATGGGAAGGAACCTACGATACCAGTTCCACGACAGCATATTGTCCAACAGCGGCCGAAGGAACGTGCAGCTGCGCGGATGCGAACCAGGACCCATCCGAATACTCGACTACATACAAGAAGTTCCTGCAGACATATGCCGAGGCGCAGATGTCTGCCTTCGAAACGGCGATGGGATGGTTCTACTGGACCTGGAGGACGGAGTCCGCCGCACAGTGGAGTTACCGTACTGCATGGAAAAATGGATATATGCCAAGCAAGGCATATAGTCCTTCATTTAAGTGCGGCGACACAGTGCCGGACTTTGCCGCTGCAGCGGAAAGTTTCTGAGATCATTTCTCTACATTTATTTGCATTTTGCATTTTGCGTTTCTTTTGTTTGCATAGATACCATGGATAAAGAGTAGATTTATGCATAATGATTTCAATGCCGTCTGGATATTGGATATCTTCCCCCTGTTTCATTTGTTTCATCGAGTCAAACTAACTTCCATCTAACCTCCGATGCCCTGCCATCCTGGATATCTATTCAAGCCTCAAACCAACCCCCAGCCTCCCACACACCAGGCCGATAGACAACCTCCTCCCGCACCCACTGAAGCCTAACACCCCCAAGCAACCGATCAACCCTGTGGAAATCAATCGGCTTCATAACCCACCCGTCAAAGCCCGAGTCCATATACATCTTCCGATTCTCCTCGAGCAGGGAAGCCGAGACAGCGAAAATGGGAATTCGAGGCGCAGGTGTGGTCTCATTGGCTAGCTCTTGCTGCTCGTATTCGCGTATCATCTGTGTTGCACCGAGACCATCAACGATAGGCATCTGCAAGCGAAAATTTGAGCATTAGTATAGTTATTAATTGACTTTGGAATTGTGTAATTGTTTGGTATTGTAGACATACTTGTAGATCCATAAGTACTGCGTCGAAGCCAGTGGGATTCGCTTTGTACGCGTATGCGCATTCTTTTCCGTTGCTTGTCATGTGTACCGTGTGCCCGCATTTCTCGAGACGCTTTTGGACGATCGTGCTGTTGGTTGGGTCGTCTTCTGCGACGAGGACGTGGAGGTTCCAGTCCATGGTGGGAGAGGCGCTTGGTTGGACGGTTGGAGATTTTGTCATTGGTGAGATGGACAAGGTTTCTCTGAAAGGAGATCTGGATGTGTCTGATGATTGACTGGGGTCTTTCTTTGGAAGGGAAGTGGTTGGTTTATCTGGCGGGTTGCTCTGTTCGAGCTGTTGGCCTGAAACAGAGATGGCTTTTGATTCGCCGGTTTTCAGGCTTACATCGACGACGATGGTTTCAGCTGATTCAAATTCAGGAATTTGACCACATTCACATGGAATACCGTCTTCTTTCTGGTTAGTTATGCAACTTGAGGATGTGGTGTCTTGCTTTGATTCTTGCTTTCTTTCATCTTCCTGCAGAGGTTCGTTTGACGTAGCACACATGTTCTGCTTTTGACCACTATTTTCATCTGGAAGAGGAAACGCAAGCCTGATCTTGAAGCAGCTTCCTTTGGATTCTTCAGACTTCAGGCTTAGCTGCCCGTTCATATTGCGCACGATTCGGGCTACTAGAGCAAGGCCCAGACCAAGCACACTTTCAGTCTCAAACACTTGGCCACTTGAAGTACGTTCGTATGACTTAGGATTCTGCATATAACCCTTGTTGGAAACTTGTTCCAGCTCGCAGAACAATGTTTCGACGGTCTCTTGCGACATGCCAGACCCGGTATCGTGAATTGCCACTTCAACACAAATATGATCTGGCTCCAGCGGCTCGGGTACGACACAAGACTCGATTGTTACTGCTCCGGTGGATGTGTGCTGGATAGCATTGCTAATCAAGTTTGTGATCACCTGGCGTACTCGTCGTTGATCTCCGAGGACGGGAGGTAGGGCTGCATGTTGGACTACTTGCAGATCGACATGCTTCTGTCTTGCTTCTTCCCAGAATATGTCTGTTGCTTCCGTGAGGGTCTCTGATAGATCAAATGTCTCATCCTTTATCAACCGTTGTCCGTTTTCGGCATTTGTCAGGTCTAGGAGGTCATTGATGATGTAAACCAACGACTTGGAAGCCGAGTGAGATCTGGAAATGTGATCTCGTGTCTCTTGATCTAGAGATCCGTCAAGAACAATTTCTAGGTAGTTGATGATGGCATTGAGAGGTGTTCTGAACTCGTGCGCGGAATTAGCCAGTAAAAGCCTCATCAGCTGGTTGTTCTGCAGTGTAGCTTCCTTCTCTTGCCATATATCGGTGAAAGTGCGATACAGCAAAGACAGAACAGATGCCTTTCCAAACTCTGCTGATGACCACTCACGTTGTCGACTCGACCGCTCTGAATCAGACGCGAGGTTACCGCTTTCTAGATCAGCCCGAAAGAAGATAATAAAATCACGACCGTCCGCCGAAAGAGGAACGTAAAGCAAACCGGAAAGGTGATGAAAGCCGGGCGAGTAGTTGAGATCCTGAAAATCGGTAGCGATATCTCCAGACCAAAAGACAGTCTCGTTATCTTTAACTTTCATGTATTCAAACAATGCCAGAACTTCCTGTGAGTCGATCGGTTTCCCCAATATCTTGGAGTCGCCCATAATCGACGCTGCGGCGTAATCTGCCCCGAACAGACTGAGAAGATCACCGGGTGGAGTCTTGATAGCCTGAAGTGTGTTGGCTTTATTCAGGGAGATGTGCGGCCCTCGAAATTGGAAGGGCAAGGTGTAGGACAGACGCTCAATGTTACTTGAAACTGCCTCTGCTACAAACCAACACACTTTCTGGATGAGCGGATGGAGCCTTTGGCTACTGTCGTAGGACTGACAGGATATGAGGCCCCAAAGCTTACCAAAAACATTGATTTGAATTGACAGACAAGCCTTGACGTGATTGTCGATGTGCGGCGTTGAGGGCGCCGGTGCTGTAGAGAGATAGGTGTTTGACATGTCGAGGGGTCTTTTGTTGGTGGAAGCCCGATACACAAGCTTCGAAGTGCCCTGACTTCCAGAATAAGAGAAGCATACAGTATTTCGTGTATATAGTTTCTTCAGTCCGTCGGGGAAGGTTGATTCCGGAAAATGCATACCTTCGTACGAAGTCAACCCCGACGAAGTATCAACCCTATCGGCGACCACGATTCCATTGCGATCACTATCGAAGTGATACATGGTCGTCCTGTCAAATTCAATAAGACCTTGCAAAGTGGTGATGGTATGTTGAACAAGTGCTTCCAATGTTTGAGAATTTGCTAGTCGCTGGAGAATTCGAGGGACGGTATTGAGAAGCTCCGATGAGTCCGGGACTTTGCTGTTTCTAGCATCACGACCTTTCCCCGGAGGACGGACACCCTCGATAAACGCCCCAGTAGTCATATCCAAGTTCCGGGTATCAGATGTTGTCGTTTGACTGTCGGGATTCTCCAAATAGGGGTGATAATTTGTTTCCTGAGCCTCGGGCTGGAGCTCGCAGATCACATAGTTCTTATATACTGTGCTCGTATGCATGGTACACCAAGTACACTGGATATATCCGTCAGATGATAAGACAGAAAGAGAGAAAACCTCCGGTCCAGAGTCCTCGACCGAGTAGTCATCGCTCAAAACAAATTGAGCATGAGCAAAAAAGTTGCTCTGTTGTGAGGACGGCAATATACCACAAAACGTTCGAAGCTCGAAGAGGTTATCAGGAGAATGCCCAATGATTTCCTTGGTGTTGTCACTCGCTATCTGCACTTCGAAGTTACCGTCGGACTCTGTCATCACAACGAGCGCACCGAATGACTGAATAAAAATTTCCTCTTCATCTTCATGCGAGTAGTATATCCCCTTTGTTGTTTTGTGGAAGTCAAGGATCTCGCCACCGTTTTGCACTGTGTTTTTCAATTGTTCCAAATGGTTGAGATTATGGCTGGCGTAAGATTGTCCTTTGAGCACTGGTGAAATGTCGCTCCCGCCACCACTCCTTTGATGCAGTCGAACCAGAGAGTCGGGTCTCTTCGGGGCGCCATCATCAGCATTCATGCTCTTCCCGGGTGAATTCTGCTGTTGAGATGCGACTTGTTCATTGGTGAAGCCTGCGCTCCATGTGTCCGAAAAAGGGGATATCGGTGTTTCGAGCTTATCCAGGGAAGGTGTCTGCAGGGCAGATGAAGGCGTGGAATCAAACGAGACGACCGAGCGAACAGGAAAGACTCTTTCTGCCGAGTCAATCCCCAGCTGAGGCAGTTTTAACTTGGGGGATAGTAGCTCGGCTACTGTTGATATCTCAGTCTTGTTGTCAGACATGATACACATGGTCTTTGGTATCGATAACGTTCGCGCGAGGGACTGCCTCCTTTTGGAAGGCTTCTCATCTTTCTTGCCATTTCGGTCATCCTCGTTACGGTCATCGTAAATGACCATCCAGTCGCCGTTGTCTTTGATGTCAGATGGTGAAGACATATCTCAATATTTGATCCTCGGCGGAGAGAACAGTTCGGAACTATGGTTCGAACTAAGACCACCAGTGTTAGCTCTAACCCAGGCAGAGAGTTTAACAGGAAGCAGCTCACGGTAAGGTGGTGATAGATTCACACAGTTAAGCAAAGACTAGCAACGTCCGCGACATCGTGTATCAAGGGCAATTTGGGCAGTACACGAAGTGTATGAAGAAAGCCAAATGAAGTTGAAGGGCATATGCGACATTGAAAGATCCCCACGAATTCCATGCTTCAACCGGGGTTAGCGAGGGGTTTATTCCCCAGCTCATGCTTTCTCCTGTAAGCTTTCAACCTATCAAAGCATGAGCCACCAGAAACAAGCTTCCTCCCTGGGAGCATGTCCTCGGTTCCCTAGTCCGGTTCGCCGGAAACTACCATCAGGAAGTCGCTTGTAATCCTATGGGCCGGGATCTTAGATCCATGGTATGAGCTTCGGCGAATGGTCTGGTCGGCCCTGGCTAGAACGCATCCCAAATCATCCAAGCAGTGCGAACTGTTGCGCTTAAGCTCGTCCACTCTTGGACTTTGAGAAACTTGGCGTGCTGACCAACCGCGTGCTACCAGTGTAATCCAATCAAGGATATCCAGGGCATTACCGGCAATCGAGTTAGAGCACACGAAGGCGAGACTCGGCGATTCCGGACCAGAACCATAGAACATGACATGGAGGTACCTGTTCCGGCCCATCGAGAATCAGCTCAGCTCGAATGGGGATACCCCACACATTCCACAAAGGAAAAGTGATCTTCTCAGTTGGGTCTGTGACAGACGGGTTGGATGGCGACATGAAAAACGGCTTGGATTTGACAACTAGGTTCTCAATTATCTTCTGTCTTGCCGTATCAGGCATCGAGATGAAGTCAGAATAGATCGTAGAAGTTAGTTCACTCACGAGTATCAAATAGAGGGCGATATATCGCACCCTTGCAGTAGAGCTTGACACGCCCCTATCCATAGTGACGGTAATTATTATCCAGGATCGCAGGTATCCCAATCGGACCACAATGCCGAGCCCCATTGTGAAATCGGTAAATCTAAATTGGTCCGCAATCTGACTCGTGGGCATTGGTTCCGGATACATGGGGGGCGCGAGGCCCAGTCATGAAACGATCAAGGTTCCACCATTCCTTGGTCTGTAGCAGCCCCAGGCCGACAATGGGGACCTAGGGATGAATGTTTCGACATAGTAGCAAGAAGTTCAGGAGATGTACGAGTCGAACCAATAAATTATAACGTCAAACAAGAAATGAGATAAATCTAGCAGAAAGACTTTAAACACGTTCCTCACGCCAACCGGGACCCCCCAAAGTTCTGTCCAAATATCATTTCATAATTTCGTACCATGCTGATAAACTACCAGCGTCGACCGTAAACCGAATCTTCATGTCGTGGCCGGTTAGCCTGGGCCTCATTTCCCCGGCTGCGCGGGGCAGACTGTGTTGATTCCTGAGAGGAGGAATGGACAGGCTCAGTCTCATCCCCGGTATTCAGCAGTCGAGTAGGCTGGTTGAAGTCCAGGGTGCTCTGGTTATCCGTGAATCGGGATTCTGCATCACGACCAAATAGCGCCATCATGTCGCGCATGGTGAGCTTGCCAGCACCTGTCTTGCCCTCGATAGTGGCATTGGCCAGTTCGCGCTTGCGGTCCTGCAGGGCAACAATGCGTTCTTCCACGGTACCCTTGATGACCATCTTGTAGATTTTGACGTCAATGGTTTGATTCAGGCGATGCACACGATCAATGGCTTGTTCCTCCACAAACTAAGTCTCGGGTTAGTACAATACGTAATAGATTATTGAGAATTGCAACTTACGGGATTCCAGAAGGGCTCCAAGATGACGACGCGGCTAGCGGCTGTCAGATTGAGACCCAATGCACCGGCACGCAGACTGCAGAGCAATACACGAGTGCCACTGTGGTTTCGGAGCTTTTCGAGGCTGGCCTCGCGGTGGGTATTTGTCATTCCACCATCGTAGCGGGCGAAGCCAATATTGGAACTCTTCAAGAAGGGCTCGATCTTGTCGAGCATAGATGTAAAGACGGAGAAAACAATGAACTTGAAGTCCGGTGCCTCGCGATTGAGGATCCGCATAAGATGGCGAATCTTAGTGGATGGAAGCTCTCCATTTTCTCCTTCGTCGTTGTAGATGTCGTCCGCTTCAGAATCGGTTTCATCCTCGGAATCGCTCAGAACGATCGGTTTGCTCTTCCTTCTGGAGGGCGATTCGATCTCATCATCGGTTTCATCATCCGAAACGAGCCATTCACCACCGCCTTCAGCGTCTTCATCGTCTGAACCACCTGCTTTACCGAGATTGGGCATCTTGCGCTGGTCGTCAGGTACGACCCAATCGCCTTCTTCTTCATCTTCGTCGTCACTGTCAATAATGACTCGTCGATTTTTGCGAGAACGAGCAATTTGCGCTTTGGATTTGCGGGCTGATGGGGAGTCTGGAACATCAAGCTCCTTGGGGCTCTTCTTCGACTTCTTTTTCTTCTTTTTATCTGTGCCCATAACATTGGTATTTAGGTCGGCTTCACATTCGCCGCATCGACTGCCACCGTCCTTGATTTCGCTTGGACTGAGGTCCGTTTGGCAAACATCGCATTTCTTTGCGACAACGCTCATGGCCCCGAAAAGATCGGCAATGCTGTCAAGATCATCCGGCTTTGACTGTGTTGACTGGCTGTTCGCACTGCCATTCTGCAATAGAATGTCCTTGTCCTTGGCCAAATCACCCTTGACCAAGTCGGGGTGGTTACAAGACTGGCGAAGACGCAACAGCAAAACCAAAGCTCCAGCATAATCGACCTTAGCACCGCCCATCATTTTCTCGAGACTGTTGTCCGTCCGCTGTTCGAGACGTTTGTAGAAGTTTAACTCTCCAGGCATGAATTCGGGAGACACCTTAATGACCTCACGCTTGGTGATGTGGAATCCATTAGAAGACTTCTTTGGCTTGCCATCTTCTCCTTCTTCACCAGGTTTCACATTGTCGTTCAGTCTGAGGACATCCTTCGTGCGCCGTTTCATGAAGGCCTTCAGATAGACCTGTAGTCGCTGAATGGCGAGACCTCCACGGCCATTGTTCAAAGGCCGACTGATTTGATCTCTCCATGCAGCCAAATCGTCATAGGGCTTCACCCGAAGGAATTTGATCAGACTCTGCAACTCATCCAGGTTGTTTTGCAATGGTGTTCCTGTCAAACACCAGCGGTATTGAGCATCCAATGCATATGCTGACTGTGTGGCTTTGGCGTTACGATTCTTGATAGTGTGCGCCTCGTCAAGAATGATACGGTACCAATGAACAGCGAAAATGCCCGCCTTTTTGGCCTTGTCTGATGCTGATGAGTTGAATTCGGAGGTAAGGGTTCCATACGTTGTGATCACAACATCGTATTTGTCCAACGTCGTCGAAGTCTTTGCGCGTGTTGTACCGTGATAAATGCAAACACGCAGCTTGTGGGATGGCTCAACCTTGTCCTTGATTTCCGCCTCCCATTGCTTGATGAGTGCAAGGGGCGCAATCACCAAAGTGGAGGCAATGCAGTTCGGGGGTAGTTTAGTCGTCTTGCCCTCGGATTCGGTGTTATCGCTGTCTTCGTGGTCAGATTTGCGGTTTTTGAGCAGCAAAGCAATCGTTTGCACTGTTTTGCCCAACCCCATATCATCTGCAAGGATTCCGCCTTTGGGGAAAATTCCTTTCGACGTCTTTCGGCCAGTCTCTTTATCACTCATCCATCTGACACCTTCAACTTGATGGGGAAGAAGGGTAACTTTTAAGCCTTCGATGACCCCATTATCTTCATCGTCCTCCTCCTCTTCCTCCTCCTCCTCTTCTTCCTCTTCCTCCTCTGCCTCGTCTTCTTCATCTAGCTTGGCAACTTTATCGTCTTGCTCAATCTTGGCGGATGAATCGTCTTCAGACTTGGCATCGTTATCCTTCTGGTCGTTGACCGTGACCCCTTGAAGTTGAGCAGCAAGATCGTCAAGGTCATCAATCGCTTGTTCCTTCTTCTTGTCCACGACGACTTCATCTTTCTGCTTCTTCTGTGACGTCTTCTTGGACTTCTTTCCGCCCTTCTTCTTCTTGCCCTTAGGTTTCGGCTCAGCCTTGTCCTCCTCATCCTCGAATGCACCTTCAAGCAAAGCCTTGATGTTCTCATTTGCCATAGCAGTGTCCACGTAGCCATTCATATCCATGGCCCCAAAGCTCGGCGTCGCATAGGCTGAAGCTCTTGGAACGGGGTCAGTGTCGTCGCGTGTGAGATCAATGAACTTCTGTATGTTCTTCGACGCGCCTCCGACCTTCGGCGGAACAGGCTTGGATTGATAGATAGGCCTAGGGGCCCGAGGAGTTGTCCAGGTGACATTCTCAGGTCGCTTGATACTCACTGCACCGTGTTGAAATCCTCCGCGGGGGTTGTTGTAGGCTGATGGTGCCACCGGCTTGAATGGATCCCATGGCTCGCTTCGCTTCACCGACGGCGTAGCGAATGGGGCACCCGACGTGCCCGGTTGGCGGTAAGCGTGAGGCGTAGCACTTGATTGCCCTTGGTGGCGCGATTGTGGCTGCTGTTGCGGCTGGGGTCGAGGGGCGGGTCGATGATGTTCGGCACGAGATTGATTTGGCTTTGGAATGTTGAAAAGGTGGTTGGATCTGTGTTGTGGGGGGCCGATCGGCGAGGGTTTTCCGAATTCAGGTTCCTGAACATGTGCGGGGTGAGGCTGAGTGTTCGGCTTTCCTCCTGGAGTGAGGGGCTCCATTGGCGCGGTGCTTTCTCTAGCCATCGTGTTTTAACGAGCGGTGTGGGTTGGATAGTATCTTGTCAGATGGGTAATAAGTTGATTTGTTGAATTCACTGGATGACCAGGGCTGGAATAATCCGATCCTTGGGCATCAAGATGCGAAGAGGAATCTCAGAGCACTGGAATTTGGCGTTAGTCTTTTGTGTTCTTTGTGTGCGAGCTCGACCAGTTCGTGGAGGTTGGGGTCTTTTGGGAATTGGAATTTCAAGTCTAAAAAGAAACGACACGAATATAGCAGTATAGGAGGAACTGACCCTTGGATGATGCCTTGAATCCGACGTGTTTTGTCGATGGTGGGGGTTTGCAAACATCAAAGGGAAAAGGGCCGTTATCGATTCCCAAAAGGTTATCGTTTTATTTGCGGTCGGCCTAGCAACGGATCATGCCTCAGGCATCCAGGCACATCTGACTATAAAATGTCACGATCTACTTACTCTCTGCAACCGATACCTCTCGCCCATGAAGATAAAGTCGCTTACACACTCCCCAAATACCTGATGCAGACAATTTTGAACTAATAGTGACCCTTTTCTGGGGATTTAACCCCGGCTTCGAAAGCTCGTTTGGCATTGAGGCTATCCCCAGCAGTATCCTAGGGCAGCTCGCTTCTTATATCAACCGCTTGTGCCGCTCTTTCGTCCATCTTATCCGCCACCATATTAATGTCCACGGTCTCCAGCCTAACTGCTCTGTGAGTCTAGAAGTCCCTAATACCCTTTCTCCGCTGACTTTGATACTACCTATATAGCTTGCCAATGGTACAACAGTGTTACAAGGAAAGGCATAGTAGAGTTCACCATTCAACTGCTCATTTGCTACTATGCAGATTCAAACAAAAGAAATTTCCCTATCGATGAACACGGCCAGCTCTGGGTTGTCAACTTTGAGAAAACGGGTATTCCACCGGTGTCCTTTCTTCGTTTTGAGGAATTCATCCATTTTTGCCCTCTAAAAGCACCAAAAGGAAACCAAACCTCTTCCAAGACTCCTTGAAGCTGGGGCTCCTCGTCCGTCCCCACTATGTGATCAAATCCGTTTACTGGCTTTGGTATGCCTGGGTTGACTTTTTATTTGTTTATTATATCACGCATGGGTGACACCGCTGCTTCAGCATAAAACACCCACAAAAAAATGAAAGTCCTCGTGGAGCCAGAAAATGAGAACTGCTTTCGCCATCTGACCCTTTCTTCTAGTTCTCCTTCCACATAGACGGAACACTGTAAATAAAAGTCAGCCGTAGTCAGTTAAAGAGCTCCTATCCCTATGATCCCTATGTACTCACGAAACTTCAATAACAGCACATTTCCCACCCTGAACAACATCCGTCGCCTCCTTGATAGCAGGATCAAGCTCGCTTTGCGTGGTAACTGTTTTACCCCACGCCTTGCCGGCCGCAGCGGCGATTCCTGGGTAATCGGGAGAGGGGTCGAACGAGATATTGAGATCTGCGGTAAATCAGCTCACTGCAAAATATATTTAGTTGAGACCTGACTTACCTCGTCTATTCGACTTCGACGATAACCCGTCCTTGTGGACCAGAAGTGCGGATACCTTTGGTGCATTCCATCCGCCGTTGTTGAGCACAATGAGGAGGAAGGGGATATCGTAGCGTCTGGCGATCCAATAGACACTTTCCATCTGTGAGAATAGATAGACGCCGTCGCCGACGCTGGGTGGTTATTAGATACTTGATATGTGCCCTGACAGTTGTAATACTTACATTGCACATATGAATGAGCCGGGCTTGCCTAGCTTGACACCCAGTGCTGCACCACCTCCCCATCCCAGACCACCGGCGCCGCTGGCAACCAGACTTCCTGGCTGGAATTTTATTAGCATTGAGTCGGCTGTTTAGAATGAATACATCCATACCTTGGTCAAGTTCAAATGGTGGATGAGATGCCCGGCATTAGTTACAGCCTCCAAAACATAAACAGTGTCTTTGGGGAGAGAATCTCGCAGCCTTGATGCCAGGTATGGCACACTGACTACACCGTCGGAAGGTGGCGATTCAAGTGTTTGTAGGGTTTCCCTCCAGGTTTTGTAGTTCTTTGACCGCTCCTCAAACTCCAGGGTATACTTAGCCCGACTGATGTTCTGTTTATCTAGGAAAGCATTGATTTGCTCAAGCGCAATTCCACAGCCAACCTTGAGCTTGCGAGTGGCATTGATTGAAAATACTGATATATAACTATTAGCAGGAAAGTAGAAAGGGGTCAGCCCTGCGATCGATATGGGAACTTACATGGCATCTGTTGCTTCAACGGATCGACATCTAGATGGAATACCTTGGTCCCTGCAGCACCTGTCAGAACATCGTAGAATCATTGTTTTCTGGGTATTATTACCGGCCAGAGGCTTTCCAGCGGTAGGAATCCAAGGCACATCGCAATCAAGAATAAGAATAACATCAGCTTCAAGAACCTCCGGATGAGTAGTGACGGTAACGCCGCGGTACGCTTCGTGATCACTTCGCAGAGAAACGTCCGAGCCCACCATCTCCACGACGGTTATTGGAAGTTTATCACAAATCTCAGCCAAGAGGGCCGGTGCTTTGTGATCCCGACCAAGATAACTTGTGATGACAACCGGTCGTTTTGCGCCCATGAGCGACTTGGCAATTAATTCCACCTCTATTGCTGTCAGCGATATGAAGTTATAGCTTGGATAAGCACAACCATACCTTGCTCTGGTAGTGCACTTGGAGTGATGGAACTGAGAATTTCTCCGTCCAGGCGTTCTTTTCCCACACGCTGCATAGTAGATTTAGTTAGTAGTCATTTTAATTCACGTGGGGACTGTGAATACTTACTTCCTCGAGTACCTCTCTGGCAGCCATTAGATACGCTGGGCCTTTGGGATCAGATGTAGCAAACTGCAAAGCTCGCGAGACCATCTGCTTGATATTGCGTCCTGTCTTTATTTCACCTGTGTATCTGCAGTATTGTCGGACAATCGCTGCTTGATCGGGTACGTCTTGCAGCCAATGGATGAACCTGTAGTAGTGTTAGTAGTCGCAATGTAAATATTCGTCTTGGGCTAGCTAACTCTGTTCTGGAACCCAGCATTTCGCCATTCTGGGTAAAAGGACTTAAGCCAGCAAAGCACAGGACAGGGACTCTGCTAACGGAGGCGTTATGTATGGATTGTCCCATAGCAAGAGTGCCGCAGTCAACGTGGACAATTACGCATTGCTTGCGAGAAGTTAGTAAATATCAATTGATATGATGGACACACCTACCGGAACTCCTGTAGCTTGAGCATATCCCAGTGCAGCTGATAACGCAACTAGCTCAGAAGGACAGGTAATGATGTTTGGGAAATTCGTTTTGTTTTCTAACCACAATTTAGCCTTGGTTGTTTGAATAGTATCTCCGGTACTCACCTTGCTTAGCCTTGATCATCGCTTCCAACATCGCGGGATGGTCGCTCCCCCTATCGGACCGGTCAAGAGACATCAAATTAGTTGGTTGATACAGGGACTCACAGGTTGACAAAGCAGTGGGTGATGCCGGCCTCAGCTGCGAGAAAAGGTTAGCCTTTCTAACCTGTCGAATGGACTACGTGGAGCCTTCATCACATACATAGCGCCTCGAAGAAACTCTCAGCCGCCGATGTGAGGCTGCCATCTTTGACAATCTCGTCCTCATCATCGCTCTCTGCCTTCTTTCGTTTCTGGGGTACTGTATTTGTCGACTTCATTGTGGATGTCCAAATGTCTTGCAATTGAGTTGCAATTGGGAGAGGGGACGTCCGAGTTTAAATGTTTAAATATCAACCCCTTGAATATCTTGTCTCTATGCAAGCTCTATATATACCCCGCATGGTAGTACAGTTAGATTCTCGAGGTCAGGCCAATCATCTGCAAGCGTAGATCTTATAATTCCGCTATTTTATGGGGTTATTAAATTGGAGTACCCGAGGCATGATCGGCATTTGTAGCGGCATTGGTATGCCGCATTGGTATCTCGGAGTCTCTGCGATTGGCCTCGTCGATCCACCTCCAAATAGCAAAAATAGCAAAAATAGCAAATTCTATGAAACCCGGGGCTCCTTATCATCCATCATGTGTCCCATCATCGCTAGTTTATGCAAAATCCCAATATAAAAATTCGCCGTTCTCATATCAATCATCAATCCCCCCATATAAGTTCAGATCTCGCCAATAACGCTCTTGAGTATCTCAGGCACAATAACACCCGCATCTCCCTGGAAGAACCAGTCACCGTAATGCAGCTCACCCGGTGTATCATTGGGGTCCATATTACACACAGCAACTCGGGCCCCCTGCGAACGAGCCTCATGGACATACCCCGCAGCTGGCCAGATCCTCGCGCTGGTGCCAATGACCAAACATAGGTCAATCGGACCCGCCGCGATCCACTTATCGACAGCCTTGAGCGTCTTCTCCGGTAGGGGTTCTCCAAACCACACCACCCCCGGTCGCAGCAAGCCATCCTTGCATTCCGGGCATTGAGGTAGGTCCTTTGTGTTCACTGTGGCGATAGGATTGCTGGCATCGGAGATGTCGACCTCGTTGCTTGTCTCGTCCAGCGCTTCTACGATCGCTTTCGATGCTTCCTCGCCAGTCTTGTCGGTCGCAGAGGGGTTGAGGCCTGAACTCTTTTTGGGGATTTCGAGGGCGGGAACTATAGGGTCTGTGAAGTTGTCTTCACTGTAGTTACAATAGAAATTGGTGCATTTCACGGTGAACAGAGTGCCGTGAAGGAGGTGCAGTTGCTTTGAGGGATGGTTCGCTCGCTGGGAGAGACCTAGAAGAAACGTGAAGGACTTATTAGTCAAGAAAACAAAATGTCTTGTCGTACATTCATACCGTCAACATTTTGGCTCAAAGTGATGAAGTCTTCATTCCTTCGCGATAGCTCTGCTAACGCGTAGTGTGCTTTGTTGGGGTCGGCCTGCAAGGCCATGTGTCGCCGATAGCTATAAAACTGCCATACCAGACCAGGGGTCTCATCGAAGGCTTCTGGGGTCGCAAGGGAGGTTGCATCGTGGGAACGCCAGAGTCCGCCTGCGCCACGGAAGGTGGGCAAGCCTGATGATGCCGAGATTCCAGCTCCAAGAAGGGCAACGATACGTTTGCAGCCTGCTAAATATTCAGTAAATGACTGGAGGTCAGCAGCTGGCACAACGCTTTTTACGGACGAAGCCATGGCCTTTGTGTGACAGGGGTGAAGTTGGAAGAGCTGGGCTTATCAAAGAGAGCTGAAGTGGAGACGCGGGGAATTTATACCCAATCAACGCCTGATCTATAAGGCGTCGCAATAAACAATCATCAAATATCTTCGTTTCTTTTTGCTTCTAGAGAGCAGAAATATTATATTTTGGCTGGGGTTCTCTTCTTGATTTTTGGTATATTATTATGTAGTTCAGATCTCTGCAAAGTCTTAACTTAAAATAACTAGACTAGGGTTGAACGTGCCGATCCCGCGAAGGTCAAAGGATTAGTCGGCGACGATAGCACCTTTTATCTTCATAGTTATTATCATTAAGGGGAGTTATGGTGTCTCTGCCATGTCACAAGAAACGTTAAAGGATGATCCAGAGCGATCTAAAAGAATGAGCTGTCTTTGCTCAGTGGGGGAATGAATATTAGTTTCAAACCCATTTTTCCTAATAAAAAGAGTATGGTATATGTTTTCAGAATGAGGTCAAGGTAGAACACTTTAAGATGCTATCCTTGATGAAAATGAGGAAATCCTCATATATATAGGGTGTTTTTGATGATTCAGGGTAGAAAGAGGGCGTCATAACCTATTGGGGGCTACTGTTCCCAAGGGGAGAGAGAGGAAGAAGATTCATGATTGCTTCAAACTAGCAAAAGCAGGAAATTTATACCTCAGTAAATCATCCGAAGCACCCTCAGTCTGTAAGGCCTGTAAGCGAACTAGCGACAAAGGCATCTATAGGATAGTTCAACAATTTGTATACTTAATATCTGATATTTTCTATGCCTTAAAGCGACATGAAAATTATATTGTGTTTCTCAAATATCATACAAGTTGTGTCTGCGTGCTATCGCTCTTCGTGCTTTCTACCGCCTCTTCAATCCGCACAAATGGTTCGAGCTTCACTGATTGAAACTTTCGAGCAGGGACATTAGTCTCGAATAGTCGGTTAATATCTTCCAAGGAGCGGCCCCGACTGTCAGGGACACAGAAGTATGCAAATAGGATTGAGAAGAACGCAATACTGCCATATATGAAACCAACTTTGGACTGCAGATTCGCGTATCCTGTCAAAAGATACGGCAGTGTGAATGAAATGACGAATCTAAAGCAAGTCAGTGATTTGAAGCCGAATTTACTTCGTGGCAACATTGACGAGAGAGCCACATCTATATGTAGTGTCACGTAGACGTGCACTAGGCAGCTCGGTAGACAATGTGTGGACAATTGGCGCCCATCGGATGGCAAAACCTGCTCCGAATAAAACCATCATTGCTACAATAGCCAATCTAGCCTCGTATGACGGGCTGGGTACGGTTCCAAGACCGCCCATTGTCATTAGTGCTGAAACTTGAATTATGCCGCCCATTATAAGCATGCACCGACGACCCACCGTATCAACAGAGCACATGGAGCCGAGGGAAACGAAAAGGTTGATGGCGGAGCTGATAATGGACATCTTGAATTGGTTGATAGTCCCCAGTCCCTTGATAAACAAAGCACCATATTTCGAGGTAAATGATTGACCCATGGCTTGCAGGAAGAAATTGGCGACAAAGACAATGAGGGTCAGTCGGCCGTTGTTCCAGGGCGAGATCCACGATCCCAACACGACTTTTACTGGCTGGGAGCTTTTTGGTTCTTGCGCCATCCGACGTGGGAATTGGAAGGCTGTGTACCATCCGCCGCCAAGCGGCAAAGATGGATGGGAGCTATGTAACTTGGAGCAAGATCCTGGGGAGCTGAACGATCTAGCCGATACTAGGCAAAATATCCTACAGAGCTTGATTACAGACTGGGAACAGTACTATGCAAAAACAGGCATGTTTGATACTAAGACAGAGTTCAACGTCCTTAAAGGATGATTTTCTACATTCACGTTCAACTTATCAATAATTCACCATGCTACAAGGCATGTTTCCTCTCACAATGATATGCTCAAAGATGATTGATAGTTAGGGAAGTAAATAGCATATATTATCCCGCAATATAAGTATAGCGACATCGGAAGTGCATCTTAGACAGTTCATATCGACTTTTCAGAGCTTTAGTATGATAGGAATAGCACGGTGGAAATTATGGATGTGGTTGTAGTTGATATTTACCAGCGTTGTCTTTGCATTGGTTGAAGTGTCCAACTGTTGCCGTCTCTTCTGGGCCCTCAAGCAGAGACCTAATGGACCATGTGATTGAGCTGTGCGCGTTAATTGTCTTCAAACCTTGTTGCACCGTAGGCTTATAGACCTGTTAAGAACAACATACGGGATTCCCAGACTAATCCGCTCACCAGCACGTAGACCTCTCAATAGCCCGCAAAGCCCATAGCCCAACCCAACCCAACCCACTAAATGGGCTGGGTTTTGGGCCCTCTCTTCAGGCCCATTCGTAGGCTGTGGGCCTGGAATGAAAGCCCACGGGGCCCATTCGGGCCGATAATGGGCCCCAAACAATACAAACATGCTAATGTATCGTAGCTACATAATTAATACATTTTTCTCTGGTTTTCTTGGGTATTCAAATTACCCTCTGAGCGATATATGAAGAAGCTATACATTTTACCAGGGTACTTGTTTTTGTTAGGGAATTACATAGTAAGTAGAGGTACTATTAACTAGTGTTATTACAATTGACACCTAGGCATAGACCCAATATATATATCTCTTTGTACTGATACCCAGTAATCCCCCCAGGTATTATATAGCTTCATGGGGACAAACGAATTAAATCAATACCTCAATACAGCCAAATATAGATGTCAAAGCATATATCGTTATCCAGATACAAACTTCTACAGGCTCCGTACTATAAGTTTTACCTTTGGGCGACAAAGACTCATTTGTTATATTTTATGATCGTTATTCCAGCTTCTGTCTGCTTTGTTCAAATTGTTTGGTCTTGGCCTCCAAGCTAAAAGCTGTTTGGTGGTACAGGCCCTTACCAAACGCCCCCTTTGTAACATTGGCGTGTTTAGCCAATATATCATTGAACACAACGTCCTACCGACCTACAGCTTTATTTCTATCAGTTTCAAAAATGGTACCTCCAACCCTAGGCGATGAGTCAGTTGGAAAAAAACTCGCATTGGCAAAGGGACCCCAAATTCCAAATGACGACCTGAAAACCCTCACTCCAAACCCCCGCCCTAGGCCACTCACTCCGCCACTTCCGGACAATAAACATCTCAAACCTCATGGATGGCGATTATCACTTTCAAAACTTTCAAACCGACGTGGGCAACAATCTACCTTCCAACAAACCCAGTCTCCTCTATTCAAATGTCTACCTACCGAAGTCCGACTTCTTATCTGGGAACATTATCTCTGTAGCCGTATGCTGCATATTGTTCGACCAAACCAACACAAATGGAAACGACTCCAGAAGCAAATTGTCGGGATTTTATGCAGCGAACCTCGCAATTTCTGTCCCTGTAGTCATCACTGTTGGGGACCGCTTGCTCGTCGGCCTGTGGGAAACTGCAACTATGGGTCATATTACCACGAGAACTCCGAGTGGAGATTTGATACGAGAAGAGTCAATTTTGTACCGCTTTTACAAACGTGTCGAAGAGTGTGAGTACATATACTTCCATCCCTATGTTCAAATATAACCAACTAATAGTGTGCCAGATACTCCGAGGCCATTGATACCATCTTTCAGAAGAACACTTTCCTCTTTAATCACACAGATACAATCGTTGATTTTTCGCATACACTTCTACCACATCGCATGAGCCTGATACGCACTTTGCAGCTCGGTTTTCCGGATCCTGGTGGTCCAAGTTGGAATAGATGTTGCCAGGTTCTCGCGACGAAGCTGCCTGGTCTGAAGACGTTGACCATCCATTTGTATCCTCACGTCACAAATCGTCTGGATGATTGGCTTATACAGCTGCATCAGATTCATCAGCCCACAGTCTTCGAGGTCTTGCTGATCAAGCCATGGTATCTGGATCCGCAGTGGGAAAAGTCAATTGGGCTTACTGATGCGCCTTTTCGATTTTCCATTGTTGATGTGCAGAGACGCGGCTTCTTGAGAACTAAGGAGAAATAGTCTGACTTGGAATTGAGAATTCATAGTGATAGACTGATTGATGCATAGAGCATAAACTGACAAGCCATCAAATTCCTTTGCCTCAATTACTCCAAACACTTCACGAATCCTCACCCACCCCACAATAGCACTCCCATGCGTACATCCCATGTTCTCGGCTTATCTCACTTCTGTCTCAGCTCATTCAAGGTCTGAAGTCCATTCATGCCTTGGCCACTGAACCTATGTCATTGAAAATCCATGCAGATTTGAGAGAATGTTGACTCGAGTTCATCGCTGGTTTGTAGCCGTAGTCACTGTCAGGCTGAAACCTGGCCACGCCTCCCTGCGCGTCCAGTTCCCCTGCAGATTACTCTGAGTCTCAGAGAAAAGGCCTACTCCTTGAGACTATAGAGAACGTAGAAATCCTTCAGAACTTGAATGAAAATCAATGAAAGCTGAGATTTGAAGTCAGGGGGGGGGGTGGCTAAAACTACAACAACACAGGACGCAATTTTCTGCGTCCGGCAATATCTTCCCACCATGATCCCCAATCCGTAACACCTGCCAGCCACACTAATCGCTGGCACCGTCGGCACCCATCGGCCCGGGGGGAGGAAGTTGGGTTCCCTTTGTATTTTGGTTAGAGATGCTCGTACTGCGATTCTTGTGTAGGAAACGACATGCTTACCATTCCGTAGGTAGTCTGGTGCGCCACAGGCACAGTTTGGTACTCAATTTCCTGCAAACCTCTGTCCAGAGCCGGGCGTCCGCAACTGTTTCCCACTGACACTGGAGTAACAGTAGATCCCTGGTGAACGGTCTCACTGTCTTTGTTGACCTGGACCTGGACCTGCAAGTCGGATCCATCAGTCTCACGACCATATCTGGCGGTCTTCATAGGGCGGATTGGCAACTCTGTAGTGTTGCAGTTCTTTCTCTTCGGATGAGCATGGGGTAGTTGCATATCGTTTCGTTGGGGTCGCATATTGTCTTGCATGCCAGCGCCGCCAGCAAAGCTAGCACCGGGAAGACTTCCCTCCTCACGCTCCGGGTTCTGAGTGGCGTCAATGGTAGGCGTGTCAATTTCCATAGCGTCCGGGATGGGAGTAGCGGGTGAAGGTCGAATTGCAGGGCCTCGGAGATGGGACTCCAAGTCTTGTTTGAGCCAGTTCCTGCGTAGTGTTGATTCGATCCGGAGTATTTCCACTGGAACTTCTAGGGTACCATCTTGAAAGGCATCCATCAATCTCATCTTGGCGGCCGCTTTGTTTCTTGTCGGCGCGAGTCCGTAATGGAGAAGTTGTGCTTCGTACCAGTGGCCCTGGTAGTCGGGTACGTTTGTTTTGTGGCCTATTGGTGCCGTGAAGATCTCATCCAGCTCGTCCCACGTTGCGCGCGGGTGGACCTCGCCGGCGGTGGTAGTGACATAGAGTTTGTAGCCATTGAAGAACCACTGGCCGTGAAAAACAGACACCATGGTGGGTTGTGAGATAAAGGAGTAGAAGAGAGTAGATGGGTCGAGGGAGAAATTAGGATGGAGTCCTTGATCGCTTGAATACTCCTTGTAACAATTGGACTAGATAATTACACGCGCGTCCGAGAATATCAGATTGTTGACGCCGTACACGTTGACCCCATACACGTTGACCCCATACATGTTGACCCCATACACGTTGACCCCGTGCAGACTTTCGTTTATGCAAAATTACGCCGCGCAGTACGCACTACATATGAACGCATAACTAGACCCTTTAGTTGCACTACATTTCTTTCCCATTGAAATTCTCATTATGATGTCGCCTCTCATTATCTAGCTTCGAGCATTTCAATTTCATCCAACCGCTTCGGCTTCAAGCTGGTGTCTATCACAACCACCATCAGATCGAGGTTCACAGGGCTCGAGGAGTAATTTTCCATTCTGACTCATGCCACTCCACTCAATCTGTGTCGTAGACTCCCTCGCCTTCTATGATACGCAAACTAGATTGTCCGCCGCTGTGGGTGCGAGACCGTCCTCATCTTCGCCCTATGCATGTCACCCACAGGGCTATATCAATCATTCAGTAGCTTCTAGAGAGTAAGATTAGGCGGCTGAACAAGTGCGCGCCAACAGGACAACACCAGATGGATTACCTATCACGGAAACATTCTGCATCCATTTCACAGGTCGGAGAAGGACGGATAGCCAATTGGGAATTACACCACCAGATCAGTTAGAAAGATTTGCTTTCTATGGGCGGACAGCATGTACATAATTCCATAGCTTAGCATGCCCCTATACCCCATGAGAGGTCATTGGGGCAGGGTCTCCGCCTCTGCTCCTACTGGACCCTAAACAATACAACAACAACAATAGAGAGTAACATGTATCGTTGGATCGGGGATCCTGGAATTAGGATCCCACCACTGCCTTCAAGTGTCTCCTGCTCAAAGGATACTTTTTAGCTGCTCCCTTCAACGGACACACACCCAACAGTAGCTCCCACTTCCCATCTCGACGACTGACTATCCTACAACTAGGGGCTACCTTTCCTCGTTGGTGATACCGGCGCTTCTGCAACTCACGCGTCATGAGCGAGCTTTTAGGCCGCTTACATAGGCTTTGGCACTCGCAACGACTTTGGTGTGGTCCCTAGCTGCCCCGTCATTAGAACAACTATATTTTCATGTCATGGGCCGAGAAGAGAGACAGTGGTGGGAGGGGGCCGCGTCTCATCCTCGGGGTTCGCTTTCATGAATGTCGGACTCCCCATCATCCCAAAGCTTCTACATTATACAACCTATAACTCTTGGAGGATGGGCTACTACTATGTGGGGGAGAAAGCAGAAGGAGAATTGTTGTCCATTAGAAACTAGAAATCCAGGGTTAATATCCCCTGTCAAACAAAGAAACATCCAAGCAAAGGCTCAGTCTCGCAAACAAGCTAATATGCAGTACATGTATGTATGGGAGGTATTCCAACAATAACTCTCTCCTCTAAAATCGCAGTTTCAATTTTTCTGTTTCGAATGACGTTTTCTGTAGGTCTTTATTAATAGTCTTACTTTATCTAAAGACTCTTACTATATAGCTAGTACAATAGATGGTTTATGTCTAGTTCGATCTATCTTAGGGATACACCCCCATGTGTAATTCATGAAGAAGTATGGTTTAGCAAAGACTTTTGATCATAGCTAATTAACATCTCTGGCCAGGGCAAGAATTTGCTGAAACACTTTGAGGGGGGTTGCAAAGAGGTCAATAAGAGATATATCCCCAGTGTAATCTAGGATGAAGTATGATTTAGCGAAGGCTTTTGATCGTAACTAATAAACGTCTCTGTCTAGGGCAAGAATTTGCTCAAAATCTTCGGGGGTGATTTTGATGGTATGAACTGACTTCCACTTGGCGATCCATTTCTTGCAAAGGCGTATGATTTGGTCCTTCCGCTGTGTTTTATGTCCCTTTTGATAACGGTGAAGGCATTTCAAGTCTGCGTGAATATCGAAGATTTTCGCCATACGTGACCCTGCCTTAAGATCATTTTTTGAGGACGCAACTTTCTGCCAGGAAAATTCATAGTAGGTTGAAAATGCTTCCTCTTATCGTGTAGCTCGTTCCGGTTCGTCTTGGAATATTGAGAGAATCACTTCAATATCTATGATAATATATCCTCCGTGCGCCACTCCATTTCTTTCCTGGACCTCGTCTGGAACGCGAGGCTGCCCCGCCCATTCATCAAGTACACCGTGTCGCACGACCAAGAGAGAGTCAAGGAGACGGTCGGATCTTGTCACTCTTTCCTGGAGGTCTTCATCTCTTGCCTTTCTCTCCTGGAAGTTTTTATCGGATCTTGCCACGATTTACTTTATATTCATTTCAGATTTATTTCAGACTCATTTCGGATTCATGTCGTATTCGTCTCATGTTCATCTCAGAATCATCTCAGATTCATCAAGATAAGTGAGCCCGTCTATAAGGGGGTATCTATATTTCCTCTTTCTTCTAACTTATCTAAGAAAACTGACAAGTGCTCATATGAGGCCAATCATACATAAGTTACTGCGAAGTCATCTTAGTGTTAGGCTTACATGACTGCATCGTTGATCTGTTGAGATCTACAAGGTATATAAGATCATGAAGGGACACGATATGTATTGTATTGTGGGTTGTATGTTGTACAGATAGATGTAGGAGGAAAGAGAGAACTAGTCCACTACTATGGAGCATGTGACACCTGAGAGTTCAAACATGATCAATGCAGGTCCTCCAAACAACGGTATGTTGATGATAGTCCGGCGGCTACTATACACATGCCGGCATTGCCAATTGATTATAATCCCAGAACAATTTCCTTCCGTCAGCACTGCGACAAGGGGTTCAACAAGGTGTCGATTCCTGATCTCTGCCACATCATTCAGCTTCTTGGTGTAGGGAGGGGTTGGGTCCCAAATTGCACCTTTCGAAGATAGGTAGGTAGACAATGGTTTATGCTCTGTAGCGTCATCACCATATACTCTCTTGATCGTGTACCCAAACTGCATCTTCGGGTGGTTTTCCAACTGAATATAGACCTCAGTGACTTTAGATCTTGACTTGAGAAGGAATAACCATGTGAAGCGAGTGGCATCATCGGTGAAAGTGATGAAGTATTTGTCTCCACCATGTGAGGCAATTGAGATCGCGCCCCAGACGTCAAGATGAAGAAATTCACCGGGTTTAGATCTAATAGATCTCTCTTTGTCAAAGGGTAGTGCATGACCCTTGCCCTTAATGCAAGGTGCACAAAGGAAAGTGACACCAGCACCCTTCTTTAGCTCGATGCTATCGGAACAGATCTCCATCTTCCGCACAACTCCCTCCCCCTCAGTATTGATAATATTATGACACGCAATTCAATCTATAGTTATTCTCCCGGTTAGTATATGAACGTGGATTCCTGCACAGGGTACGGCAATCGAGGGACATACCGGTTGCAGAGCCGCTGGAGGAACCAGTAGAAAAATAAAATGCCCTTCAGGGCAAAAACGCAAACCACCACCATCCAGATGAGGTTTGTGGCGACGCTGTTCATGACAGCGCGGCCTTTCTCTTCCGCCAGGCGGACGAGCTCCGACATGACGGACTCGCCCTTCTCCTCGCGGGGGCGGACGGGCAAGGATGCTAAAAAAGACGTGTTAAAAAGACCCCCAAAAAGACCCCCAAAAAGACCCCCAAAAAGACCCCCAAAAAGAGCTCCAAAAAGAGCTCCAAAAAGACATCAACAAAGAACAAAGGCTGCAAAAGGCTCCAAAAAAGAGACCAGACTTACCGCTCAGCGCCAAAAAGTAAGAAAAAAAAGAAAAAAATGAGTTTGTAAGACATTTTGCTAATAGACGAATTGATAGAAAAATGTTGGTTAAGGTGATGTTCTTGCGTGTACGAAATTGCTTTGTAGACAATGTACATGGGGAGTGATGGCATATACGGAAGGCACGACCCTGTGCACATATCATGCCGAAATAACATAACAAAATGTATATCGAAGCTAATCAGCTAGACGTATTCCGTTTTATTGCCGAAGCCCTAATGGCTTGGTGCATCTATGATTCTATCATATCAAACGGGCTGTCAAAACTCTCCCCAACAAGCCCCCATACTGCAACTCGCGTGATCCGATGCCGAGCAAGATCGCCCACTTCTTTACGAAATTCCTCTTTCAGTGATTTCCTATCTCCTTCAGAGATATCAAAACCTCGAAATGTCCGATCCACAACCAAAAGTACAATGTCCAACTCCAAGCTTACGCGTAGAATCAATCTTGCGCTTATAACAACAGCCACATCCACGAGCACAGCATCCTTGTCGGCCAGCACAGTCTTCGACAAGCACACGGTGCATATACCACCTAGGATGGGACCGCCAGAGCTCGAACGCTCGTAGTTGATACCCATCCCGTAGTAAGGACCGACAATGCCACCATTTTTGCGCTATAATCCAGTATTGAGTATTCAAAGCATCAAGTCTCTTTTGAGAATCTTCTAGGCTGTCGGGTCCCTCTTTGATATATATTTCCTCTTGAACAACTTCTCGGAGGTCTTCCTCTACAAACAGAAGCTTGTGCAAGATATTCGGAGGCCTCCCCTCGTGTTGATCCCAGTGTGCCAACAAGCGATATCTTTGGAGAATATTGATTTCCCCGGATTCTTCGAGACGGATTTCCCCAGAGCACTTGTCACCCTTTAAGGCCACGCGCGCTCTTATTATTGCTCTCAGAATCCGCATTTCCGTTTTTCTTTTGTGACCTGAGTCACCTGATGTTATATGGTGGAAAGAGGAAGGCATCTCTGGCGTTTTCAATGTCTGTAGTTGAATGAACTTGATGAAAAGGGTTTTCCCGATAAAATTCATGTGTGAGTTTATATGTCGTCAGTTTATACCTCCGACACCCAAAAGGTCGAATAGCCCTTGACAAGCGTAGACCGGGCCAGACTCTAAGCGCGTTAAAGATCCCCCCACTCCCAACTTCAACTCCCAACTTCCACTTCATCCCATCTACTCCCTTCTCTTTCCTCTCTTCATACCTAATACAATGAATCCAACTTCTCCAACACGCTCTCCACAGAGCTCCCCAACTCCAAATCCCCAAAGCACACTCAGCCATCGTCCAAGCCCGCGCCAACAGAGCTCAGGCACACCACCAAACAGCTCCGCCCCGATTCCAGATGACGACCATGGCGCCGATCTACCGATGAACATGTCGGCATCGGTCATGCTGACCAATTTACCCCGTGATGCGCATCAGGCACTCGCCGACGTGGAGAGTATTGATTCGGGAAAAGGTAGGACTCCGCCTTTTCCAACGAGCTTTGGGTTGACTGCACGACCGCGATGTCAACAAATAGTAGAATTCAACTAACGATGATTTCAGTTACTGTTCGCTTCCAGCCTCTGCCGTCAGCGCCGATTCTGAAAAACCGCGTGTTCAAGGTTAGCGCGTCGCAAAAATTCGAAACGGTGGTCAAGTTTCTGCGAAAGAAGCTCGACTGCAAAGAGACAGATTCGGTCTTTTGTTATGTTAATAGTGTGTTTGCGCCAGGGCTGGATGAAGGAATGGGTGGACTATGGAGGGTAAAGTGTCAACTCGACTGTTCTACCATATCTGCATATTCGACAATTTGAATGCTAACTTCATAATAGTGTTTTAAGACGGACGATCAATTAATCGTCGCTTATTCAATGACGCCAGCATTCGGCTGAGCAAGCTATAAACAACCAGCGCAAATGCTGAATGATGCTATGTACAAATGATGATAATGCTTAATACAGAACATGCAAGAAATGGCCATAAAAGAAAAAGATGGCAACCAGACACATCATGCTTCCCGGAAGACCTCATCCACCGTTTTCTGGAACCCAGCGAGCTCATCCTTCGCAATCGGATACGTGTATTCCTCCGAAGGAAACGCCCGACTCTTAACCTCATCGCGATACAGCGAAATACCACGCGCAGCCTCATCCCAAACATCCGCATACTGCTTAACAAACTTCGGCACGAACCGACCAGGCTGGAAATTCCCAGTCATGTCAACCTGCACCAAAACCTGCCCGGAGCAGCCATTCCCGGCGCCGATGCCGATTGTCGGGATCCGTAGCTTCTGCGTGATGATCGATGCTACCTCCGACGGCATCGCCTCAAGCACAAGCATGAATGCGCCAGCCTCTTGCATCGCGAGTGCATCGCGTAGTAGCTTCGTCGCGCTGAGAGCTGTCTTGCCCTGCACGCGGAAGCCGCCGAGGGCATTTTGACGCTGCGGCGTGAGACCGACATGGCCCACTACCGGAACACCGGCTTGTGTGATGCGCTTGATTGTGGGCGCGAGTTCCTGACCACCTTCGAGCTTGACGCCGTGTACGCGGCCTTCCTTGATCAGACGCAGAGATGACTCAATGGCTTGTTCCGCACATACTTCATATGACCCCATCGGTAGATCTCCAATCTGAAATTGGAACATAGCTGTTAGTCGGTAGCACCATGGCGCTTGCCAGTCAAGGAATCCCGACAACTCACAATAAAAGCAGCTTTCGTTGCCCGCGCTACACTTCGACAATGCAGAATCATCTCTTCCATAATGACCTCCGTCGTATTTTCCATTCCAAGCGCAACCATCCCTAAACTATCCCCTACTAAGACCATATCCATCCCCGATGCATCGGCCACATGAGCACTGGGGAAATCATGCGCCGTGAGCATCGTGATTGGCTCCCCCTTCTTATGCATGTTCTGGAGTGTCTGGATAGTAACCTTCTTCCGCGCCTTTCCATTCTCACTGGGTGTTGGCGCGGAGTAGGAACTATGTCGGGTTTGGGAGAGGGAGTGTGGGGTCGGTACGTGGGAGGACAGGACAGGACAACGGGAACCGAGAAGGGGGTGTGTAGTTTTCGTTCGGATAGCGGTAGTGGGGATGACTCCCGTTCTCAGCAGCGACGAAGAAGCGATTGCTGTGCGCCGCAACGCAGAGCCTGGCGCGGCCATTGTGTGGGTGTGATTATGAAAGAAAAACGGAGTGGCGCAATGCACCTGACGACGCACGATATCAAAATACCGAGACTGTGTATGTCCAGTAAGTATATATCTCAATAGTCCTCAGTATCCAATGTTGCATGCACAAGTTATGCCGTCCGAGCTGTAGTGGCGATAACAACGGAATGGCGATGACCTCAGCGGCGAACTGAGCTTTCCAATTCAGGTCGCGCGAGAAGAAAAAGCGAAGAGATTGCGGGTTCGTATATGAGGAATATTTCCGGAGATGCCGGCTTTGTATGTTCAGATATCCTTCTGTCCGGACTAACGTGCTGGGTTATGCGGCGTAGATGGGAGCATCAAAAATTCTTTGAAGGTGAAGATCTTATTTACTGCCGCTGATTACGGGGCCGAGTACCGAGATTTGCGGGGCTGTTAGGTCGGCAATTGGACTCAGGAACGGTGCGTTCACTCGCATTTGGTGCTAGTCGGTATATTTGACTATGATACTTGTCCGTTGATCAAAGGAACACTCAATATAAAGATTCTATTATGTTGACACCAGCTTTGGAAGCTTGAGGATGCATTTTCCTTTGCGCTCACCGCCTGGCACTAATGTCACCGCCTGCAGTTGACGTCTCGCCGAGGTGATTACCGCATTGGGCTAAGTGAGGGGCCTAAACGGAATACATTCTACTTCAATGGGCTGATGTCTGTTTACATGTAGTCGAGAATTTAATTGATAGCAGACAATTCAATTAGCACGATACAAACTGCATACAGATCATCGAGTCGAATAAATGCTTATTCAGGTAAGTAATGTCACGAGAAAGGAAAAGTCTTTGTTGAGACTCGGCCGCCTGCGCTGGGTAACAAGCCCCAGCCATCGGGAAACAAGACACCGCCGGTGAAAAGACACAAGGAAAAGCTGTTGATGGAAAATATGGCCCCGTAGGACCAAAAGGGGGATAATGATGTGTTAGAACGGAGTGCAATGCAAGGTTAGGAATCCTTGAGTCCATGCTAAATCGTTCATTATACCTTCGGTATATCGCAACCGGCCACAATTAAAGACCGTAAAGCACAAGCTGATTGCACGTGTGACAAGCAGCGTCGACGATGAGTTGTTCTTGGTACAACACGAGGAATGCAAGTATCCAAAATTGCCGTCGGCGGTTGATGGAGGTCGGCTCACGATTTCGAAGGTGATGCGATGCTGGTTTAAAATCGGATATTCAATACATTCGAAGAAAGTGAGAAAAAAAAATGCTGCAAAGGAGTGGACGACCTCCATCGAGGTCAAGGCAAGCAGATCAGACCGTCGGCCAGGGACTGGGTACTGGTACTGCTGATGCATGGTAAATCAAAAAGAAGAGAGTTAAAAAAAAAACGCCACCATGCATATGTGTCGATGCCGAGGGTATGGTTATGCGAGGTTTTGAAGTCCGAATCAGGTGGGATTCGAATCAGGCATGACGGATGTAAAAATCGCAACGTGCAGAAGAAAGATAACTGGAAAATAAAATCTCGGCCTGCACCTGGATGCGAAATTGTATTGGATAGAGGCCGAGGTCCAAAGAAATCATGGAATGCTGTGACAAACAGCAGATCTATTCATCATATTCATATTCGCCCTTGAGGGGACGCTGAATTTCGGAGAGCAATGCATCAAGTTCAGCCCAGTTTGTCGAGTTCGCGGCAAACCGGCGATGTTTCCGAGTCAGGGTGTGCTAAAAGATTGGTCAGTATCTATAATGAGCTAAGGAACAGAGCAACATAGATCATACCTCTTCAAAATCGTCAAACTTGTCCCTGCAGTTTTCGCAATAGCCAGGCTTGGGATCTCTGCGGCGTTCAGGTTTCTTTTGCTCATCTTTATCATCCCTGTGTCGCTTTGTGCCAGCCGTCTCGGATTGCTTTGCTTCATTCTCATTGACAAGGTTGGGCTTTCCAGGGGGGTTGATGTTGGTCTTCATTGGAACCGTGGTAAACCCATCACCACGACGCTGAGGAGCAGCCATCGATCCCGCTGCAAACCCGCCGGTGCCCTTCTCGAGAACCTTGCGCTTGAGTCCATGAACCTCCTTGCTGAGCCCGGCTTTCGCGCCAGGTGCTGCGGCAGTAGATGAGATCATTTGTGAGCGAATTGCGGATGTCATATTCGACGGCTGAACACCTGAGGCAGCTGGCTCACGTCCAGTATAGAAGGGCCCGGTGCGAGGGAAATGGGGAGGAATGAAGCTTTCAGAACTCTTTCGCTCGTGAGTTTCATCAAATGTTGGCTTTTGGATTTCATTTTGAATTGGAGGCGAAACACGATCATCTTGTTTCACCAATGGCTGGGAATGTGCGATCTCTGTTGTGGTCACGGACTCGGGGGCTTGAACTGGCACAGCTGCTTTTGGCTTAGCATCACGAGTTCCATCAGCCCTGTGAGAGGCAGCTTTCTTCTCTTTGTGGAGTTGGCGCAAGCGGTGTCGGTCATATTCCTTCCTACTTGGGGGCTCATCTATGAATGGACACTTTCCGAGGGGAGCGCTTCGGAACTGTGGCCAAGATCCATCCTGGCGTCGAGCGACTCGGGAGTATTCTCGAACCATGACTGGTTTTGTCTTCTCGTTCATGTCATGGATGTAGACAAATGGCCCTTTGAACATTATCATTTCCATTGATGCCAATGGATCACGATCGGAAGGTCCATTAAGAAGTTCCTGGCGAAGAACACGAGAAAGGTCATTTTCGCCCCTGCCGTTCACAGCGTTACCTCCAGCGGCCTTGTTCCGAGCGGCTTGTTCATATTGTGCACCAATGTCACTGTCATTGATGGTAGTGATCATACGCTGGAGCTTTTCCAACGCCCAGATTTTCATGCCCATCTGTCGAGCCCTTTGCAGAATGTCCATGGTGCCTTGATCACGACGTGTCTCTGTTTTCAAAGAAGCATGCAAGTGAGTCTCGCCGTTTCTCTCGAGGAGAGAAGGGTTGACTGTTTGGATGTTGCTATCGCCATTGCTAGCGTCGGCAGTCGACTCCGGTTCTGCTGGAATGGCTGATTCTGGAGGGATAGCACGCGAAGTGACAACATGAGTCACTAGACGCGAGAAAAACTTCTCCTCACGCTGCATTGAAATATGTTAGAGAAGATGCCAATGGAACGTGTTCAATCAATGCAGACAGGTGACATGAAGTGCAAACCAAAACCAGCTGGGAGTTCTGTGGGACAATGTAACTTACAGCTCCAAGAGCAGTGACCTGACGAGAGAATCGCCGTCTGACATCTTCGGGGATGCTATCGAAATAAAACACAAACTGAGGGAACGCCTTCCTGTAGTGCCGCTGCCATTGTCGGATGGAGTCCATGGTATCTGCCGGGGCCTTCTCTGCTTTGACATGCTTCACCAGCGGTTGACGCTCCTTCTCCCTGGCTGCGACGAGCTTCTTCTCAAATGCGCTAGGGTTTCCATTATTCGATCGCCGCGCGAAGAGTTTCGACTCCGTGTTCGTGTTCTGGCAAGTTGTGGTGCGAGTCTCATATTCGATGTTCTCCATCACTTGTTTCTTCGGCGGTGGTTGTCCGTAGGGGATCTCCATTTGATTAGAGCGAGCTCGTTTAACTGGCAAGAGCCCTGCCCTGTGTGGAGAATTTGTTGCATTCGGCACGTTTGCGAGTGGACGACGAGTCGCCATGGCCATGGAGTTTCGTGGCGAAGGAGGCACAAAGACAGTTGCCATTGGGAAACAAGTTCCCAGGGCCGAGAACGCGTGTAGATGCTGTAGAGTTACAGTACTCAAATATCAAAGAGGGGTACTCGGTGAAAAGTACGCGTGCTACACGTCCTTCGAGGGTTAGAGGAGATCAGAGAATGGACATTGTATCCCAAGAGACAATAGTAAGTAGCCAAAGGAGAGAGGAATATATCGAGGTACTCAAGAGTCGGGAAGAGAAAGATGAGGTGGAAGACCTGGAGGAGGAAAGAAAGAAGAAGCAAGTCGTGTGGTGTGGAGCTCAGTTTGTTTTGGGCGGAGGCCCGACAACCAACGGCAGCGCGCGAAGCATGAACATCAACATTGCATTCTTTGAACCCGCGACCAGGATTCTTTTCGACCTTCTTTCCTTCTCTACTTCATTCTCAATATCATTCCCTGGGGATATTTGATCCAATCTTTCTCTTCTTAATATGTAACTGCTAAAAAATGTATTACCTCCAACCACCCCGGACCAGCCTTCTGATCAGCCCCCAAATGGGTTGAGACCAGCCACCACAAAGGAATCTATAGGCAAGGATAAGTCCAGACATGGAGATTATAGTTTGGACGAAACAAAATAAAACAAAATAAAGAGGCCCAAATATGATATTTTGAAGGCTTATGCTATTGTACATGGGAATTTGAGATATCTGACGGCTACCGTATACACCACATCTAATTAGTTACGCAGTGCCTCAATGTCCTCAACCTAGTACAAGTTAGTAGCCGACTTCAAGTTAGGCCATATTAAAGTTTGAAACATACCTCCTTGACAGCCTCAGGGGTTAAAACAATCGGGTGTTCATCTCCGACACAAACACTATCTTCAATACGAATTCCGATCCCACGGAAGTGCTCGGGCCATCGTTCATCGTTGGGAACATAGATACCCCTAACATAGTTAGCTTGTTTCAGGTCTGGAGTAAAAGAGGCTAGGGACGAACGGTTCAATTGTTATACATTGACCTGCCTTCAGGTCATAGCCTCGGGAATACCCAGGACAGTCATGGACGTCCAGGCCAATATAGTGGCCTAAATGGTGCGGGAAGAGGGTGTTCATTGCCTAGTTAGAGTCAGCAGCGTACTCCACGTGGAGGGAGTTTGGATGCATACATTGCCGGAAAGATCAAAGCCAAGTGACTTGAGCTCGTCTTTCAATCCATTCTCGGCGATGCCATGGAGTTTGTCTAGAGAAAGATTGGAGGTCTCACGGCACAGAGCAAGACAGCTCCGGTGCACCTTGAGCACAGCATTGTACAGATCCCGCTGGGGATCAGAGAACTTGCCATTGACAGGCCATGTTCTAGTAATGTCGGAAATGTAGCTTCCCCATTCCTGTAGTTTGGTCAGTCCCATAGCTTAGGACTATCAAGATTAGGTTCAGATAAACTTACACCACCGCCATCAACGAGAACCAAATCACCATCCCTAAAATGAAGTGTAAGTACAGTCTCACAGTAGTTCATCAAAGATATACAAACTTCAATACATCGTCGTTTCGAGTATAATGAATAGCCAACGCGTTCTACGTTCGTCAGTATCGAGTTCAGCTTGAAAAAGTCGGGAAATTTACCTGACCACCCGCGACAACCGGAACAAAAGCGTTGGTATCACAACCTTTCACCTTAAACTGGTACTCCAGGAAAGAATAAAGATCCTTCTCTCGAGTAAAATCCTGTCGCATAGCCTCGGTGAAAGCTCTCCCTGACGCTTGTCCCAGTCGGCGCATCTGTACAACCTCATTCTCACTCTTGAACACCCTCATTTCATTGAGCAAATGCTTCAAAGGCTTAACCCTGCGGTGATCGACAACTTTCTTCAGCTTTTCCGACGCGACTGTTGGTCCATACAGATAACGATTCAAGGATGATCTTGAGCCATCAAATGTGGGGATGTCCGAGTAAACCTCTGTCGCTCCCTGCACAATACTCGGCAAAATATCCCCAATACGTTCGATGTTTCCTGTCTGTTCTCGGTGTCAGCGCGATCATTCTCTGATCCTTAATCCAATATCCCGCACCTCATCCGCATTGAAGACGTCCACAGCAGCCTGGGTGCCGGAGCGCGCCCCGTCCCAGAGTTCTGCCTTGGGGTCCTTTTCCCGCACATATAAATGGAAGATATGGTTGTCGCCAGAGCCGTCGTTCCCGATGATCGCGAGTGCATTTGGTTCGTTGAATCCTATCCGGCGCGCAAACATTTAGCGCGTGTCCTCCGCAGCATCACTAGTCTGCCAACCAAACTTACCCGTCAGGTAAAAGAAATTAGAATCCTGGCGGTACTCGTTGAAGATGCCCTGCGCACGGTACTTGACCTCCGAGGCAGCCAGCACCGCAATCGCGCCTTTGGGTAGCTTGTTGGCGAGTTTCGATCGACGTTGTGCATATTCCAGGGCGGTGATTCCGGGCGTAACTAGACAAAAGACCATCAGCTAAATAAATGACAGTATAGAAACAGATAGTAACGTACGTTCGCCTGGGCTGAGGATGTGGGGATGCGTCTCATGCAGCGGCTGGCCGAATTTGAGTTCCGCGGCGGCCACCGAGGTAGCATAACTGCGAGGTAGAGGGTTGCATCTAGGCAATTGGCGCAATGAATGACTCAAAGGCCTAGATGAGCGCATAAGGACCGCGCATTGGCGAACAAGGAACCTGCATGCCGCCATGCTTCAAGGTCCCAAAAAAATATGTTGATAAGAGTAAATGGTTGGAGGTGTTGTTATCGCCAGGTTTACGGTCCAGTCGGCGGTGTGGGCCAATCACCTTGGGTGCGTTTGGCATCGGAGACCCCTTCTCTTGTCCACTCCTATACCCTGTTGTATACATAGTTCTTGATTTGATGGACCTTACACACCCTGTCAATATGCTCCAGTCTAGCCTGTGTGGGGAAATGTTGCGCGGATGGACCTGCTAAAATGGGTGTTTGCAGGCGTGCTGCCCTAACTCATCTGATCACTCTTGACTCATCTCTCTATGGATTTACTTAAATGCTTACTTCGTCGTCACTTACTTCTTGCTTCACTCAACTTCGAGACATATTCTACAGATTACGATATCCACCATGGGACGAACCTTGACCTACCCTAAGAAGGTTTCCAACACTGCCAACCGGTACAAGCATCGAGGTACGAGATAACTATAGAAATACACCGAAGTCAACTACTAACACTATATTCCAGCCACATATGACCTGGGTCCAATCCATTCAATCATCAATGACTCCCAAGTCCTCCATGTATCCTTCAACCCAGGACCTGATGACCCATTCCCCGCAATCCTCCCAATGATAGGACAAATGGGATCATTCGAGTTTCCCTCCGCGAGCATCGACGAGCCTCTGGAGTGCTACCTCCACGGCTACGTCAGCTCGCGGATTATGAACCTAGCCCGCAACTGCAGTGATGGCGAGGGACTCCCCATCTGCGTGGCAACAAGCAAAATAGACGGGCTGATCTTGTCACTCACGCCCAACTCGCACAGCTACAACTACCGCTCTGCCATCCTACACGGCTACGCGACCCTTGTCACAGACGAGGAAGAAAAACTCTGGGCCATGAAATTGATCACGAACTCTGTTCTCGCGGACCGGTGGGATCACTCGCGTGTGCCACCAGACCGTGCTGAGATGCAGTCGACTGTCATCCTGAAGGTAAAGATTGTGGATGGTAGTGGCAAGATTCGTGATGGTGGTGTTTCGGATGAGCGTAAGGACTCGGGCAACGAGCAGGTCACTTCCAGTGTCTGGACTGGTGTTGTGCCGGTCTGGGAAACGTTTGGAACCCCGATTCCAAGCGGTGATAGTAAGGTTGCTGAAGTGCCTGAGTACATTAATTCGTACATCGCTAGCAAGAACAGCCAGAATAGAGCTCTGGCGGAGGGTGCAGTGAAGGTGAAGCTGCCGGTTGAGGAGCAGCACTGAGGACTAGGCAAAGGCTGGATTGGACGAATTCATGGTACAAATTTATGTTTCAACGCCTCTTATTTAATTTGAATTACTTAACTTAAATGACGGGATGAGATCATTGCTTTTTGAGATGATCATGGTCATCTACAGTAATCTCTCGATGTCTTCATAGGTCTGCCTCCAATGTATACATTGGAAAGGAGGCCCTAGGAACACATACTCAATAGCGAGCAAACGACATTTCAGGGAACGGGAATGAAGCAAGTAGGACACATTCAAATAAGACAGTTGAGTATAGACAAACGTGCTAGAAAATATATCCCTAATACAAGGAAACTACCAATGAGAATTCATTCTTCCCCACCCTTCAGGATCATCATTAGAACCCACAGACTCATTGTCATTCCCCGAGCCACGATTCCGACCACGACCAGTACTCCGTCCCGCCGCCGCCAATCTCTTAGCGACCTCATTCGCCTCGAACAGACTAACAAGTCTTCTCTTTGCAGGCCGCTGCTGAGCCCGTTCCTGACAAACCCGAAGCATAGTCTTCTCCCCATCGAATTTGACCCTGCAACCGGGGACGAAGAATCGGGGAGAGCGCTCAACGGCATTTTGCCACTCAGGGTGGTCATGCCACGATCCCGGGGGACTGCCAGGCGGCGCAGAGGTGCTCTTGTTGACCCAAGCGTCAACTGCCATTTCAAGAGGAGTCGTTCCAGTGGCATTCTCGCGGTTGAGCAGGTCGGGCCGACGATCGAGGAGTTGTCCAAGGACTTGGGGGAACCCATTCTTGACAGCATCATGCACCGGTGTGTTTCCAGCTTCGTCAAAGACCTCGAGATGCTTTTGATCCGTAGAGTTGGCTAGATCCAGAATGAGATTCGCCATGGAGATTATGATTTCATCTTCGGTCTGGGGGCTGTTAGGAGGGCGAGGGATGGCGAGGTCCCCAGGCGTGAAGTGAGGTTGCGCGTGAAGCCAGCGTGCAAAGGGCGTTCTTGAGCCATCACCGGCGCGCTCCATGAGCATTGTTGGGAGGAGTTGCTTATCCAACAGGGCTAGAAGTTTGCTGAATCGGTTGGAGTTCTTGCAGAGTCGACCACCGTCTGATACGAGGATCAGGTGGAGGAGATTGCGCGCTTCTTTGTCGCGGACGGCCTGGTTGGCTCCGGCTTCGACCAAGATGCGGGCGAAGCGGACCTTGTGGAGGGACATGGCCCAGGCGAGAGGTGTCAGTCCTTCTGTTGATCGGACCTCCATGCATTCAGGGTGATGGTCCACAAGATACTGGACCAGACGAACGGATTCGTCACTTGGTTCGGACATAATTGCACAGTGCAGAACGAGGTTGTCTTTTATATGGTTAGTTATGTTTTCTAAAATTCCTGGATAGATGGAGCATACTTCTCGCTTGTAACCAGGTCAAGAGTGTTCCCTCAAGTCCCAGCTTGGACTTAGTCAATCGCTTGACTCTCTCATCATTCTTGTTCGCATTGAGATACTCCATGTAATAGCGCGCAGGCGCGGTACCAAGGAAGAACTCTGTGCTGGCCAGATTACCCCGACGAGCCGCAATAAGAAGGGGAGGACGCTGTGTTCGGGCTCTCGTCGGTTGCTCTCGACCAGCATTAGCCCAATCGGCACGCTTGCTGCCGCGAATCGACAACCCAGGGTAGTACTGAGGTTCTCTCTTCTCCTCAACGCCACAATCATCACTCAATTTAGTAAGAGGAAGGCCAGCTCCGGTACTTTGAATCATTTTCGCAAGACAATCGGTACGGCCAAGCGAAATTGCAAGCTGGAACTCATCGAACTTTACCAGGAACTCACTCTTTCCAGATGGGTTGGTGGAAGCAAGGTCCAGTCCAGTCTTCAGAAGGAACTCCAGAAGAGGAATGTTGTTTGTGTAAACTGCGTATTTCACCAGACCATTAACGTTGACAGGGTTGTCTCTCTTGTCCCAATCCTGCTGGTGATATTCGTCCAAAAACACGAAGGCATTGAACCGTGCATCGAAAGCAGCAAGAGGGGAAGTGTTGCTCTCGACCTGACTGGTAATTTCACCGATGTTTTCGTGAGTGAAGGTATCATCAACAATATCACTGACGATGTTCAGATCGTCGTTCTCTTCATCGGAGTCATCACAGTCATCAGAGCATTCATCCATGTCGATCTCAAAGCGCTTCCGACCGCGAGGCTCCTTCACCTTGTACTGCACGTGGAGAATTTGAAGAATGACCTTCGCAACGGCGAAATGGCCGCGCATGATGGAAATCGTAAGGGCGGACAGGCCTTGCTTGTCGGTTACGGCGATCTCAAGTGGTGCTTGCTCATTGAGGGATCCCCACATGCCCAATGTCAGGGTTTTGATGGTATTAATATCGCCACTCCATGCTGCTTCGAAACTGTTATATTAATGTCAGCAGGATATTCTTGGGTTGGGGGGGGGGGGGGGGGGGGGGTGAGGAGGGGATACGTACAGCTTTAGGTATCCGTCGCGAGCATTCTCAGTAATGGCTGGTACATTGAATCTGAAGCGGACTTCCCAAGGCTTAGGGATGGCGGGCTCTATCTTCGCGGTCGAAACGTAGTGTGGGAATGTCACAGGAGCGACCAGCGGAGGATAAAGCTCGTCCCAGGTCTTCGCATCTTTCTGCAGCAGAATGAACTCCAGCTTCTCGTAGTCGCGAATCAACTCCGCAATGAACGCCTTCTTCTCGACCAGGCCAGGAGGATCCTCCGGTTGGGATTTATCCTTCTTGGCTTGTTCTTCGGCCTTTCGGTTTGTCTCGCGCACATTGCGGAGCAAATCCTTTGCAGTGAACATTTTGTAACTACCAGATTGGAATTCCGACAGATATGTCTGGTCATTTGGATCGAGAGGTGTTGCAATGGAGCCATCATAGCATTCGTACTTGCGCTCGACCATAAATTCGCGGAGCGTTTTCAAAGTTTGGCGCAAGACGTCCAATACAGTTTGACCCTTGTTTTGATATCTCTCCTTGATTTCGGCGTTAGGGTTCACCCCGCAATTAAGCAAATCAATAGCGACCAAAGGAAGGTCATTCTCAACAGCCAGCAAAATTGGCTGCTTTACACTGGCCTTTGCGTCTTCTTCAATGTTGCCGTAGTAAGTCTTGCCGTCTCTGGATGCCATGATGGCCTTCACAAGCTCACCGAGGTCAATTTCCGGGTGGGCACCTGTCTCCAACAGCTTGGCCGCCGCGGGTGCGCTCTTCGCAGTGAGCGCGGCCATCAATGCGGAGGATAATTCTGGTGTCCAAGACGAGCCCTGAACTGCCAAGTGATTGATTGCCCGCTTTACTGCCGGCTCATCATGCTGCATGTAGATATCAAGAATGTCAAACTTGTTGGAATGAGCAAGGTAGTATAGCGGTGTCTTCTGCTTGAGGTCTGCTTGGGCTGGTGAAGCGCCGAGATCGAGAAGGGTCTGCGACATCTCCTTTGCTTTCTCGAATGGGAGAGCATGGACGAGAACCAGGTTGAGAATTGCAGCCTCTGGTGTTCTGTAGTGCTCGTTCATGATTTTGATCGGCATCAACACATCGGCCCCAAAGGACGTGACAAGCTCTTTCACGGCCTCAGTGTGACCATGGAGAATGGCGAGATGCAAAGGAGCAGCCCGGCTATCCCATGCAACGATATTGATGTCGTAGACATCCGGCTCGAGTTCGTTTTCCTCAAGCGTGTCGTATGTGGTCAAATTCTCCTGCTCCTCGCTTTCGACCTTCACGTAAGAGGCAGAGGTGTGAGAAATGGCATCATCTTGGTCAACCATATCGATATCTCCGTCTTCCGCGCTCGGCTTGGTCTCTGGCTTGTCTTTGTTTTTCAAAGCGTCCTGCTTCTTGGCTTCTTCTTCCTCATTCTCATTGCTTTTTGTGAGTAGAATTCGAATGATGTCGACGTGTCCCCGGGCGGCGGCAAGATGGAGCGCGGTCTTTCCATCAGCCATACGGGGAATCATGCGAGCACCACCTTCAATAAGGCATTGGACGACTTCAGGGGTGGAGCACATGCACGCAAGTTGAAGTGGTGTCCGTCCAGTGTAGTCACGACGGTCTGGGTTGGTACCATCATCTGCAAGGAAAGCTTTAACAGAGTCCACATCGTTTGCCACAATTGCCTGGCAAAGTCTCTCGGTGCGGCCAACATAAGCCATTTCTATTATGTTCATATTAGTGTATGTTTCAAAACAAAGAAACCTGTCAGAAAATTCGCTCACCGGTCCAATCAGTCTCAGTGATGGGGTTGAAACTTCCGATTTCCTGGCGACCAGGATCATCTTTGATGAAACTGATTTGACCAGAGATATAAATCTTGGCCTCCTCGTCGGCGACCTTAGTTTCCTCCTCGGTAACAGGTTTGGGGCAGAAGCCACAGCAGTCGCCGATGACATGTTCTGCTTCGCCAAAGAATGCTGGATGACGATGAAGATAAACTGCACGGTCTTTGGGTTGATTCCATTGGGCGTTCAGCAACAGGTCCTTGGTGTAAAGAAGCTTCTCAATATTCCTGGCGTTGAACCTCCGACCGTAAGGAATTGTCTATTGTAGGGTCAGTAAGAGTCAAGGGGCAGCGAGTCAGTTGCAGTGAAGGTACGAACAAAAGTATGGTAATCAGACACTTGGTCTTGCTCTTGCCATTCCGGTACCTCGTCTTCCCAGTCATCCTTGAGATTACCATGCAGCATCTTACCATGGCGACGTTGTAGGTACACATTCAGAGGAGGACGACCTCGTTCTTCGCGCCTCTTTTGGAGATAGCTGTCCCGGTCTTGAGACCGAGGAAGCTTTTCCAATACCAGAAGTCGTGCAAGTCCTTCAGTTCTGGTGAAGCTTCTCTCGAAGATAGTCTACCCCAAAAATTAGTACTGATGAAATTCCACTCATCTGGTCAAAGGATTCAATTCTCACCGGGTCAATCTTCGATCTGTCAAGAGCAGGCCAGAAGACCTCGAATCCTCTGTGCGAATATTTAGAGAGACGATTTTCATATGATGGTGATCGTCTAGTCAGATCAACCTGGTTCGTCTGCGTGATGTATGCGGCGATTGCACGTGGAGAGGTATAGATTTGGCGACCATCATAAGCCGCGCACGAAACATCCACGTCAAAGCCGGTGAGAATCTCGGCAACTGAGCGGTAGATGCGAAGCACGATTTGCACATGACGGTTCGGATACTGCGAAACAATGGTAATCGTATTCTTGGTCCGGATGGTCGTGGTCTCATAGAGGATAGTGTTCTTGATCTTATCCTCGATATGCTTGATCTTCTCAACGGCTTGCTCCTCATTCAGGCCATACAAGAAGAGGTCCACATCTGATGCCGGAGCAAACTCCTCATGGTAGTACTTGCGAAGGCCACGCTTTGAGTTGCGATATTTTTCTGGGACAGGCAAAAGTGAGGTCACAACAGCGCTACCAGCAGCGACCACGTTGGACCAATCAATTTCACTCAACGAGCCCTCTGTGAAGAGGGCAAAGTTGTTCTGGAACTCATTTAAAGAGGGTACAACTGCCGCGGACCCATGTGGTCTCCGGTCTTTTGCACTTAGGGGCAAAAGATACTTCTCTGTTTGCTCTCGCGTTTCCGAGACAAGGTCTCTAGCTCGAATGGAAAGATCTGTGGAACCAGTGTGGTCGTACAGCGGCACAATGTTGACGTAGTTATCTTGGATTGATGGATGAGATGGCTCTTGGGCGAATTTCTTGCGCAAAACAGCATCATACTCGTTATATGGCCGAACCAAGTCGGCCATGAGCTTCTCGGAGTTGGAGTTGACATACTTCACGAAGTCATTGTGCTTCACTGGAAGGGAGGGTAGAGAAGTCATGTTGTCAATGTTGTCAATTGTGCAAATGTAATAAGAATGTTGAGTATGTTAATTGAATGGTAAAATCAGGAGAATCCCAGGTTTAAATAGTTCGACTGATCTGTAGGGGTTATCTCGATTGACTTTCCACTTGGCGTTAGGGTCCAGGCATCCTTAGGCAACCTTAGGCAACAGACCCACCATCGCCACTTTTTCGATTCCTCGTATAACCAAAGAGCAACAACATCCTACTTCGTTTGCTATGAGTAATGAGATGCCAATTGACTTGTGGATTCATATGTCTCAATTGTACGCCTAACTACAGGTTATGTACAAACAACAGGCACCCGTAGCGGAGGTTGAAGTGGGTTGGATTGGACCTAACATGATGGTACGGACAATGCACCAATTATTCCCATTTTTTCGCAGAGACTTGCAAGGACGAGGAGACTTGTTGCGATGTTGGCTGCTACGGGGATTGGAATTAGTATTTTGGTGTATTCACTCGGGTTGGATGCTATGCCTGAGCGATTTAGATACGGGCGGACGTAGCGTACTTAGCGCATTCTTGCTATTATATACAGTGTAGCGACCTAGGCCAACAACACATACATATTCCACCGCCGGGAGCCTGCGTTAGCATTAGCCATATAGATAGTACATATCAGTAAGTCTATTTGTAGTAATTGTAGTAATTGTGCTTTTCGCCGTATTATACAGTTTGGGAGTAGTTATCCGAAAAGACATCTAAGAATGGTCGTATTGAAATCTTATTGAAACATATCATCTTGAACCAACGGCATATCCAGATTATTGAAGTCCTATATCGCCAAGTATAGAGGCGATATAGATTGCCGACGGTTCTATTCTACATAAACACCTAACTCATCATGAATATATATATTTCTCATCAGGGGGTTGATATAACTATTGAAGTATGCATTATCCCATATTATTAGAAATCACATTGAAGAGGGCAGAGCCATGAGTAATAAATATTAAAGGCGAATAGGATAAAAGTCCCCAGTAGTCGGTCGGTATGCACTACGATATATAAGTGTTGGAAGTCCTAGCCTGGGAGTTTGTCTCTCAATAACGTATATATCTATAAATGTGACACCGAATAAAAACAATGGGACTAGAAAGGATTGAGGGCTGTTTCACAATCCGCTCTCGGCAGTGTTGATGAACCTGACCATCGCGGCGAGAGTTCCTACAAAGCACAACGCAATCCCTATGTTGCAAAGACAATCTTGACTTAATTTTGAGCGATGTGCGGCCTCTTGGGCGTTGCAAATGAGTAAAATCGGCCCAGACACCCACAAAAGGCGCTCAAAAGGTAGGCTGCCGCTGAAAAAGCTGGCCGTTTGGGTATGCCGATATAGGCGAAAGAGGAGGATGATAGCAAGGATGGGCATGCCATATATCAAGAGAAGGTTGAGAGCGCCTGCTGGTGTTGAATGCCATGCATAGGCCATATCCTCGCTGACGCTGTCGTAAAGATAAAAACCGATATCCCCAAAGAAACGTTGGTAATCATGTCGAGATATCTCACGGAGGTGCTGCTCACGGCCGTAACTCCATCTGCTTGCGACTGACTTGGCCTCTGTAGGTGATACATCATGTTTCGTCATCAATACATTCACCAGATAGGTTCGGATTTGACTTGGTCCATCATGTTTCGAAGGATAGGTGGCCATGGTGAAAAGTAGACGAGTGGTGTCAATTGACGAAGAGTCACTGTGGTAAAAAAAGATAGAAAAGGGGGAATAACTTCGAAGAATGAAAGTTGACCTTGGGAAAGGTCAAGTGTACTATGTAATGGGACGGAAGGACGGAACCGTATCCTTGGCCGCTTCCTATTTTGGAGAGAGACCTATTATCAGATTATATGACCAGATTAGACCTCTCAATAGCCCGCATAGCCCATAGCCCAACCCAACCAAATCCACCAAATGGGCTGGGTTTTGGGCCCTATCTTCGGGCCCATTCGGCCCATAATAGGCCCCAAACAATACAAACATACCAATTTATCGTAGCTGTATAATTAATACATTTTTCTATGGTTTTGGGGATTCAAATTACCCTCTGAGCGATACATAAAGCTATACCTACAGAGGATTGATACCACTATCTCTGGTCAATTGTAGTAACACTTATGGTACCTCTACTTACTATGTAAACTCCTAACAAAAATAAGTACCTTTTGTTAAAAACTAAAGCTTTATAAAAAACAATTTTGATTCTTGTTTTTATCTTCCAACCTACCTTTCTCTCTATTGTGGTCCCTAGCAGAGACTACAGTCTAATGTATACCTAGATATACCCCTACAGCAAAATCAGATATATATGATCTTTTGACCTCTCCAGCAGCCAGAGACTGGTCACGTGACTCCATCTAACCTAACTGGATGATCACAGAGCATGCCACTGGCTGGCACGGTCATCCGTTTTGATCTCATGCGAACTTTCCAAGATATTAAATTCGGGTCAGATGATAAAAGAAAAAGCCATTAATTGCCTAGATAGACCCGGCCTTCCTAATGGTAGCTGTGGTGCCTCTGTCATTGCGTTTATCCTATTATTGCATGGCTGGTTATAGATCATATCTGACGCACGCTGTCTAAAACTACAGGACATACGCAGATTTCTTTTTTGGGCACTATAAGTCGGAAATGCCATCAAACGTATAAAATGTAGACTGGTCGCGAGAATTAGCAACTCACAGATGCATAAGTAAAGGCCAATGATGTTTGTAGTTAGCTGATGCGCATCCTATAGAGGTCCATCCTTAGCAACAACATCATGGTAAGATAGATGCATGAATCTTCTCAAGTTGTACAACATACGATGTACAGAGTAGCAAGTGGATCAGACCAAGATGGATCCACCTATCCTAGTCATCGTCATGGCGGCTTGGCGCGCGCTGACTCATCGACTCATCATGCCCGATCTAATCATTGATCCAAACCTTGGAAGACCTCATTCTCCTCTCTTCCTTTCTGTATCAGACCTGAGCAGTGAAGCCTTCTCTTCTACTTGTTATTCTCGTCACTTCGCTACCCCTTAAACACTGACCCTTTCATCACTCAACATCTATTTCAAAGTCCATCGTCTGCCCCGCTCATTACTTCCCCGCTCCGACTACGGGAATATCTGCTTGTGAATCACGACATTTGATATTGCTGGGTCTGCTTTCCCCGTGAGAGCCCGCCGTCGATAATACCCCTGAGATCCAAAACCCTTCCACTTTATTCAAATCGCCAACATGAGTAGCCCAAAGCGCAGAATCGAGACAGATGTGAGTAATGTTGCGGAGAGTCCGATAAGGCCCCAGAGTCGCCGGAGATGCTAATGAGAGTTCTTTTTCACTATGCAGGTCATGAAGTATGCTCCGCAGGTCCGAATGCATCTAAAATACACGGCACTAACTTTTGGCTAGGATGTACGACGGAAAATCCCCTCATCCTTTCAATTTGGCCGCCGCTTTTCCCAACCTTTTTTTTGGCCCGCCGGCCTCGGCGAGCATACTTGGTTTCCGGGAAATATACTGACAGTTTATCTAGGCTTATGAGCGACTACGAGGTGACTCTGGTCAATGACAACAGTAAGTTGTGGTCGTCTACCGGTTATGGATTTATATACTAACTGCGGAAATCTAGTGTATGTACTCCGTGTCCCTACAATCAGCCATTTGAAGATCTCCGATACCAATTACTACCAACAGGCAAGAATTCTACGTTCGTTTCAAGGGCCCGGAAGAGAGTAAGTCATGTTCATTATCTACTGGTATTACACCATACTAACCTTTCTAGCACCATTTACCGGAGGCCTCTGGAAAATCCACGTCGAATTGCCTGACCAGTACCCGTACAAAAGCCCTAGCATCGGATTCGTCAACAGAATCTTCCACCCAAACATCGACGAGCTGTGAGTTAAGGGTGGTCCGACATGTGTGGAAATAAAACTCGGAGGTTAATGCGATTTTCCGCCCTAGGTCCGGCTCGGTCTGCCTTGATGTGATCAACCAAACGTGGTCTCCGATGTACGACATGCTCAACATTTTCGAGGTCTTCCTTCCCCAGCTCCTCCGTTACCCCAACCCTTCAGATCCTCTCAACGGAGAGGCAGCAGCGCTCATGATGAGGGAACCCAAGGCATATGAGGCAAAGGTGAAAGGTGTGTTAAAGATATATATTTGCCAATATGCGATATACGCGAGACTAACGACTCCGTACTAGAATATGTTGCCAAATACGCTAGCAAAGAGGCTGTGGATGAAGCAGGCGAGGACACCGAGTCTGAAGATGAGCTGAGCTCGGCGGGGAGCTACGAGTCTGATGGCGAACAGCCTGCGGGTACAATGGACGATGTCTGATGGTCTGCAGCGCGAGCCCTTCCGTCAGGTCTAGGATCGACCCGGCACGAACATATTGCATCACCCTTCTCTCTTCTATGTCCATCCCGGAACTGGATATCAGCGGGCGTTTTCTTTTATCATAGGGGAGTTGTCATGTATCCATTTCTTTTTCCTGGTTAATCTCCATCTTCGTTTTTGTTTTTTTCCTACTTCTTATTATGAATTTCGGTCCACCCAAGTCCACCCAAGAGGCATTTGCGATAATTATCGGCGGAGTCACAGGTTTAACAATTGATGCCGAATCTCTCATAGGTATGGGGAGTCATATTCTTTTTTATGATTCTTCCCATGATATCTTAACTGTATAGTAAGCTCGAAATAATTTTTATATAAAAACTATCCATCCAAAGCCAGACTTCTATGTGTTGACCTACCTGCGATATATACCTCCCCTAGAAGGATTAGCACTTTCGGAATCTACATGTAGTATCCTGATTTACAACAACTCAATTGATAATGAAACTCGAATTTTGTGTCTATACGAAAAGGAAGGATGGAGTCCACTCGAAACAAGGACTGCATATACAAGCAGTGCGCGACTGACAAGATGATATGAAGACAAAGAAACAAACTCGGAATAGCAAAGCACGCCAGCAGAAAAGAAAGCAACATTTCACGAAGAAAAAAGAATCTAACAACAAAAGAAAAAGTCTGCGCCATTGGGTATTATCAGACCATACCAGGGAGAGGAAAGAAGGAATGGCTTCGTATGTGCGAAAAAAAGAGTCGACCTGCGATCAATGCAAGAAACAAAAATACCTCAAATAACAGCGCAGCGCAAGAAAACAATGAAACGGGTCTTCCAGTACCCTTATCTGCACCCCTCAATTTTATCCTCACAACCCGCACCCTCATTTGTCGTGTACATTTCATCATCAATGTGCAGCGTCAATGTGTAGTGATGCATGCCCCAAAACGTCTTATTTTAGGTGACGTTGAGAACCCCAAAGACATCATGGCTTGCCTTAGCATCAGTTTTGATATCGGTACGAGACCGTTTCTTGTTTGGGTTCACCACGACTTCACCCCAGTGTTTCGGGACAGTGCCTGATGCGCCGGAGGTGGGACGGCTGGGTGGTGATGTGCGATGGTTAGATGTAACAAGTGTTGTTGTGGAAGTTGTTTGTGACGGAACAGGAGATGCAGAGATAGGGGTGTGGAGAGTTGCTTGGGGTCGAAGGTGTGGTTGTGGTTGGATGGACCAGATATCGATGACGGAGCTGAGAGCATATGATTAGCATGGATTCAGTTCCCACCCAAAGCTAATTTGCCGTAGAATAGAACAAAAGGAAACTAGCACAGTATAGTACTCACTCAGATGTCCGCTGGCAAATTGATTCCAGCGCCTCCCTCTCACGTCTCACATATTCCGAATCCGGCTGGCTTGCCTGATGAGCATGGTTGAGTGCTCCGTAGCCATACCCGGCTTGATAAGGGTCCTCATCGAGCAGACGTGTAGACTCAGGCTTGAAGAAAGAAGTGTTAGACAAATGTGCTCTGCGATAAGCATCCCACCCATCGCGCATCAGACCGAGGTAATGCGCGCTGAACATGGTGACCGGGAAACTAGTCCCAGACTCGGGACTCACCTCAGGAGACTCGTGGCGATTCCCGCCGAGGCAGGAGGCACAGATACCCATTTATAGGGATCGGGATCGGGAATTCAGAACCGGGGATGTTCTTTGCACGTTTGTGCTATGCGATGGGCACGAGGCATTAATCACCCCAATAGCGGAGGTGCGGGTACCCTTTGTTGGAGCAGGTGAGGGAATTATCAGAAGGTAAGGAGTGTGGAATATGCAGGAAACAGAGAATATGAAATGAAACAAATGGCGCAGTAGAGAGTCACAATGTTGACAAAAAGGACTTTCTTTGAAGTCGGAGGTTGAGGCTGGGCGGTCCGTGCCATGTCATCAGGCCGTGGCCGCAGAGCGGCGTGGAAACACCGTTTTTCTTGATTTGGCATTTTTTGGTCTTATTCCTCTCCCCACATATCACACCATGTTCGATCTACCAAATGCCAAGCGGTATGTGAGCATGCAATTCATTTACGCTTTTCTCAATGTACCCACCAACTAATCTGGCTTGTACAGCGTCCGCCGCGATGAGATGCGCTCACCGGCATCATCTCGCTCACCATCACCAGCCCCAGATGATGCCGCCGCCCAGGATGCATACGCCCGCCTAGGAAAACTACTCAATCTTGATCAATTGGATACTGCACAGGATACAACCAGCCAAGACAATGGTCCCTCACAGCCTGCAGAGGATGAGGATGAAGAACAAGAATTTGAGTTCCGGCTATTCAGCGCCCCCGCTAAATCAACGGAAGATACCACCAAGCCGTCAGGACAGGATACAGACGGGAAAAGCACAGAAGCTGCCACTACTCAAAAATTGAGAATCCGACTGCATTCACCTACACCGGGATCCGGCGCTGGCGGCGAGGGACGATTTGTGAAAGCCTCCCGGGGATGGGATTATTACTTCTCTACACCTTCTCTCCAGGGCACAAGGAGCGGAGAACCTACTGCCGAAGACGAGAGCCGGATAGCGGAAAAGAAGAAACAATTTGAGGATATGGCCGTTAGCGGGCAGCACATGCTGACATGGGCCAAGTCGTTAGTCTGGGTAAGTGGAATACCCCATCCATTTTGGCTAGTTCTATATGCTAACATAATTCATAGCCCGGCTGCCATCTCCCCTGGCGAGTTATCCATCTCAAGCGGCATCAGACTAAAATGCCACGGCCAGCCAACAGTCTTCCGGTCTACGTGGTAGAGGGCGTACCTCTCTCGAAGAGTCCACTTACACGCAAGAAGCCAGGCAAGAAGCGACGAGTGCAGTTGCGCAAGCGGGTTGCGGCCGCACAGGCTGCCAAGGAAAATGAAGCCGAGAAGCGGACTCGGAAGAACCGCGATAGGAAACTCAAGCGCAGACAAAAAGCGAGAGAGCAGAAGGCTGCGGCGGCGGGTGTTAGCGTTGAAGATATCGCTATGGCTGATGGCGATGATCATTCCTCGGGCGGGGAGGAATGAAACTATCTAGCTTCAGGATAGATTCTTAATGTGATACCCGTGGGAGTGTTCGTTTTCCCCTTTGTCGTCAGCAGCAATAGCATAAAGCATAATATATCCGGCGTTTTACTGCCGCGCAAGGATTCTGGAATAGATAAGTAGAGCTTTGCATGGTATTGAGTGGTCTGATCAAGGCCGATATGGAAGAAAGAAAAAAGCATGCAATGCATCGCTTCGTGAAACTGATTAATATACAACGCTGAGGGTATGAAACAAAATAGGGAGCGGGAAAAAAGCACTCGCAAGTTAGATCAGACTCGCAAAGAAAGAACCAATTCTCGCCAATTAAGTGGATATTCACACTTCTACTTAGCGGGTGCATCTAGCTTCACTGTTAGCATTGTCCTCATGCCTCGTTCAGACAATTAGCCTACCAGTCTTAGCAGCAGCTTCCGCAGGCGCAGCAGCAGTGGCCTCGGGCTGAGCAGCCGACTCTTCGACTTTAGCAGCGGGTTCCTCGGCAGCAGGGGCCTCGGCCTTAGTGACAGGCTCCTCGGGCTTGACAGCGGATTCCTCAGGTTTAGCAGCAGGGGCCTCAGTCTTAGTAGCAGGCTCCTCGGGCTGAGCAACAGGGGCACCAGCCTGTATAGCCGGTTCAGGTGCTGATGCAGCAGCGGCAGCCTCAGGCTCGTAATGAGTCTCAACGGGGCCGGCGGTAGCCGTCATCTCAGAGGCGGCAGGTTGCGCTGTGCTCGCGTCCTTTGCCTCAGGCACCTTAGCAGCATCTAGAGTAGATCAATAAGTCAGTTCGGGTGTCGAACGCGCGACGGGAGTTGATATCAAATTGTTAAGAGAGTGTCATACCTGGGGCAGAGTCTAAGGTTGCGGCGGGGGCGGTGGGTTTCGCGGCAGGCGTCTCACTGGCCGCAGCGGCAGCGACAGGGGCAGCAGTCGCAGCAGGGGCCGGTTCGGTCTTCTGTTCGGTTGTCTTCTTAGCAGCCTTCTTGCGAAGGCTGAAGAACCGCTTGAAGCCCTTCTTGACCTGGTCAAGAGCGTCGGGTGCTGGGGAATGTTAGCGCTGCGGTTCCGGTTCCGAGGAGCGCCAAATGTTGGGTCGGGAGTATAGGGGATAAGGGATGGGTTATGGTCACTTACGAACACCAGGCATTTTGATCGAGTTTGAGATCGGAGTAAAGGGAGGTTTGATAAATGTGAATCAAGATCCGATGAGGAACGCGTTGCGAATCGAAAAGGAGGAGAAGCGCGCAGTCGATCTATTCACTCCCCACGTGACTGCCCCCATCTATGCCTTTCCTTTTTTTGTTTTTTTTTTTTTTGGAGGGGAATTAGCTTCTCGTATGTCATTTCCAATGCGTAGAGGAGGTGCTTTAATTGGCTCATCGCAATATAAATGGGTCCTATCCCGCAGCTTATCTTGGCTCTGGCAGTTATTGTGGCTGTGCTGGCGCTAATTTGCTTCCAATTTCATTTTATTTTTCTGAAACAATCTATTGATTTAGTTTATTTAGTTTCATATCATTTAGCAGAAGGGGCAGATACGTAGCTCCTCCAAATGATTGAATTGTGAAAGGCTGGGTTGTTCCATTGCTATAGATCTAGATGTAATGAATGAGTATCAAGCATAAGTGATGCAAGCATAAATGGTAGAGATAGCAGGGGAAAAAATAGAAAACCAATAAGAAAATAAGAAAAATAACGCCGGGGTATCAATGGGATCTGGTCCGCAGATCACTGCGCAGGGTGTTTATAACTAGAGAAATTTGAAGATGGTCAGAGCAACAGAATGCCCTAAGACATTGTACAATGTTAGCACCAATCAGTCTCGATCATGAAGAACACACGTACCCAAAATGAGAAATAATAAAGAAATTGCAATCTTAATGTTCTGGGTGGCGATGACGATGAGTAGCACGGCACAGAGAGACCATGCGGAGGATCCCCCAATACCGAACCCCGAGACATGCTTGAACTTGAAAGCTGCATCGTCGATAACGGATTGCAAATTCGCAGCGGCAACGCTTGTTTTGGCCAGCAAAGCTTGCGATACTTGCGCGTCAAATTGAATGGCCTCCTGGGCCCGCGATTGTGCAGATAGGGTTTCTGATTGTTGGTCTTGGGCCTTTTGTAACTGGCTTGCTTTCGACTCGGATTGTTGGATGAAGGCTTCCATGTTTTGAAGTCGCTTTGAAAGTCAGTGAGGGAGTCAATCGATATGTGGGGATGTACTCGTACCTCTGTCATCCTGGTTTCTTGCTCAAGGATCAGGTTCATTCGGCTGGTCAACCATTCCTATGAAAAGGGGCAGAATGTTAGTCTCACAGTGCACACAAAAGGTAAATCCACATTTGACACACCATAGCAGCGTCGAACTTCTGCATGCCCTGGTATACTCTTTCCATATCTGAGTCAAGAAGCGACTCGAGTGACAGGTGCAAAGAAGATGTAAGATCCCTCTGAGCGACCGCATTGGTTTCTTGGACTAGCAACGTCTCTTGGCTTCTAGCCATTGCATCTTGATGTGCACTCCGTAGCGCCTGTTGAAGGGCTCCCACTTGGGTCGATACGTTCCGGATGTCCTAGTTGAAATTTAGTATAGGTTTCACCGCCACCTGGCTTGCTCGAATTTTACCTTTTCGAGGACCCCTGTTCCAGTCCGCACCTTCGACAAAGCCACAGACATAGAATCTTGAAGAGACCATATTCCGGCTTCGATTTCTCGGAGAAAATTGCCAAATATTCGTTTAAACACAGAGTCTGTCGCCTCCATATCGGTGACGATCTTCTCTTGCAGAGACTGAACAGCTTGGATGAATGAGTACTGCTGCGCAGACTGAGCAGTTGCGTTTTGCAAAGCCTCTTGAAGCCCGGTATTGAGCTTCAGACTGCTCTTGACAATGGATCGATGCAGGGCGATAAGCTCCTCCTTTTCCGTCTCCATTCGCGAGGCATGGCAGATCACAAGTGCATTCTGTCGGCTGTTGCTGTAGGAAGTCCACCACTGTGGTCGCGACTCAAGTGTCCGGAGGCATTGCTCCAATAATTCTTTCGGGACTTCATCAGAGACAGGGTCAGAGCCTCTGTGCCGACTCGCAAAGCCGAATCGGTTCTTCTGTGGAGGAGGCGAGACAGTGACAGGAAGGCATGAGGGAGGCATTGGGGTGCCAGCACCGTCGATCTCACATAATGCCAGGCGTGCTGCATAGACGGATCGAAGAAGGTCGACCGTTTCTGGACTATCAGTTTGCACGCCGTCTCTGCCATTACTGAATGTTTGACACGAGTTCACTAGTTTTGTTGCTGCAAGTCGGTTGCATGAGGGTGAAGATTTCATCGAATCTAGAATTTTGACGGCTTCGTTGAAGATGCTGTCTTGGTCTTGAGATCGGGAACTGAGAAAAGAGATCGCGTCGATGTTTGGCGGTTTGGGCGCAATAATTGGGACGTCTGTTTATGTTAGCAGGCATACCTGAGCGATATCTGAATGCCTTACTTTGTTGGGAGGTACTCGCTTGACTGAGCTGTGCAAGTGCGAGAAAGATATATGAAAACGCTTGAAAGCCACCGATTGCCCTCATAGTGAATGGTCTGGCTGGTTTAGTGTACGAGCTTGGCTTTAGAGGGGACCGGGTTCTTGATCACTCGTGCATGGGATGAATGGGTATAAGAAGGTATGTGAGAAGAATGGTATAAGATGGGAAGAAAGAAACTGAGACTTGACATCCAAATTGTTTGGGTCACGCCCAGCTCCGGCTTTACTTTTTCCTGGAGAATTTTCCCTCAGGACTTGGTCTGTTATTTGCCTCATGGGTTGTTTTTCTTTTATCCAAGTACTCATGCAGGTTGTTAGTATAGGGTTAGGATAAGATTGCGAGGTAGCGAGCTGAGGATTGCCGTATGGGATCTACTCGCCTTGAACCTTCCAAGGATAGGGTAATTTTGGCAGAGTATGAAGGGCCGTGCAGTTTCTTAAGATTCTGATAATTGTCCGGACAATTATGTATAGCCATGAAATTTGTCATATGAATTCCAGTGAGATTATACTGAAATTATATATGTGTGTAATTATCGCTGGATTTAGATCGCCTCGACGCTTCCTTCAGTGTGACTCCCACATAGGCAGGGCCTACACATCACATGTTTGTTAATGGAAAACAAGCGTCTTGATAGAAAAAGCTACTTTGTGATGATGCTCATGCCAATGACATAACTGTTGGACTCGGGCCTAGAACTAGAACGCAAAAACGGCATAATTCTGCCCAGTGGCCTAGGTAAAGGTAACAATACTGGGTTCAGATGGGCTCAAATGGGTTCAGGACACGTGATCCACGATATGTGACACGTGATGTGTGAGTCTAAGCCTAGAGTGAATAGGTGCATTTGCAAACTCCGCTGGCTCCACCTGGGCAGCGCTCGGGAGGAAAGAGCTAATAGGATCCCTCCTCGTGCCCTTCTAATCTTAGCAGCGCACAGTGCATAGGTCTAGCGCAGCCCGCAGGACAGGACAGGACAGCACAGGACAGGACAGGACAGAACAGAACAGAACAGAACGGTGAGCCTTTGATCCAAAGTCGGTATATACTGATACGAGTCTAGTTCTAATTTGCATTAGTCTTAGAATCTAGTACATACATTATGTATAAAACAAAAGGAAAATTACACCAAATTGCTCAATACGGTAAGCTGAATTCCTTTCTGTGAGGTCATTTTCCCCTACTCTCACTATATGGATTCAGAAACTAGCAGTAAATCTCCCTACACATAACCTTCGAATTCTTATTTAAACAATTGCCCTCTACCCCAAAGCTTCACAGTTCAGTTCACTCAACACATTGCTCAGTTAGTCTATTATTTTTTCTTTCTTTTTTTCCCTGCTTGTTCTACCATCCTAGTCTTCTAGTATGGCATCGCCTTCTTGCAACACCCATGATCCTTTACACGTACCAGATAGTTATGACTGGACTTTGACAGACTTCAACTATTCCCAATTCACCCCTCCCACCTATCAATCCTCTGCCTCTACACTGGCGCCATCTAGAGTACCTGCGGATCCTCTTCAATATACCTATCCCGTACAGTATCCTGTTGCATCTCTGGCGCCTAGCTTCGCTATGTCTTCTGACTCACCCTCGACTTGTTCCGGCATGTGTCGCTTCAATCAAAATGTCATACACCAACCTCCAGTCGAGAATGACTGTGCAGCTACGGCCCCCGGGGACCAGGCGACAGGCTATCTCGGCCCCAGGCACGACATCGCTTGTACCGATATTCCAGCATCTGCTTCATCTACCCCAAGTGCAGCTCAGGTCAAAGCTACCAGCAATAGCTATACCAAGGCAAAGAGACATTCTGGTCGTACCCAAGGACGCCGGCGGAAACAGGAGTGAGCATCTTTAGAATTCAACATCATGTTTCAACACACACTGATACCATTCGTGCATTTTAGGAATCCCCAACGATCTTTCCAATGCCATTGGAAGGACTGCACGTACCTCAATCCCTTCTCCGGAAAACCAGCGTTGCTGCGTCATATCGACACGCAGCATATAGCTCCGCGCTCATTCGATTGTCCTTCATGTGACATGTCCTTCAATCGAAAGGACAACATGACTGAACACCGAGGAAGAGTTCACTGGGAACGAGTTCGAGGTTGATGCGTTGGTGATGACGTTCGGGTTACGGAGCCTCATCTGTGTTAGACCTGGGCAGAGATTCTATCTCACGAAGAATGTTCATGTTTGAAGGGATATATGTGCCTTGACTCGGATAAACTGGCATAAATTGGGATAAATCGTGTTACTTCGTCGGTTTTCTTTTTTCGCTTGGGCGTGTGGGAGGGAGAACCCGAACGGCTTTCGAGAGTTTGGATTTCTAGGCACCAGGTTTCAACAACCTCTGAGAATAGACGCATGCAATAAAAAAAGATCCAACATCAAATTTTCTTGACATAATGCACTCGAACATTATAGCACTGCAGTCGAGAGCATAATTGATTATGCCGAGATCATGATATGATATTCCAAACAAACATTCGGATGAAACCTTGGCAAGAACCTCGGAAACAAATAATATATAGATAATCACGTGCACGCTAAACCCCATTGAGGCAGTCTATCTGCGAACAAAATCCAAAGTCCGCAATCACAGCATCCGACCCAACACGCGCAAATCACCATGTCGTGCTCCATACCCCAACGCTGTGCCCGCCAGCTTCTCCGAGAGCCCTTCCAGCGTGGCTCCCTACCCATCTTCCTCGCACCCGCCTTCTCCCCCCGCACACAATGCTTCTCGACCACATCCCCGGCGCAGTCCCGAGTCGGAGGTGCCGCGCTCTCCATCCCCCCGGAGGTGTCATTTAAGCTCATCGATATCCCCGCGACTCTCTCCCGCACACGGGGAAAGGATATCCCCAAGTTCATGGCTGAGATTAAGGGGCCCAAGGGTAATGTGTTGTTGTTGAAATGTGGTCCGGCGGATGGATGCTAACTTGCCCCGATTCACAGGCGAGATGAGCCTGAACATTCCCTCGTTCCTCACTATCACCCCCGATGAGACAGGCCAGAAGGCCAGTTTGTCAGTCTTGGATCAGACGGTTCCTCACCAGCGTGCTATGTGGGGTATGTTCTCCTGTCTTTTTCTCCGCGGTCCAGTCCGCACGGCAAGCCATTGGTGTCTAACATTTTATTTTTCTTATCTAGGAACCATTCGCGCACTCCTCCAGAATCACATCCTCGGTGTCTCCGAAGGCCACGTCTGTGTTTTGAGTATGGTTGGTGTCGGTTACAGGGCTACCATCGAGGAGAAGGCGTCCACCGTCCAACCCGACTACCCCGGCCAAAAGTTCGTTTCCCTCAAGGTCGGCTTTTCCCACCCAATTGAACTGGGTATCCCCCAGGGTGTTGTTGCGAGCACACCGCAACCTACTAGAATCCTGTTGGAGGGTGTCGACAAGCGGATTGTGACCCAATTCGCGGCCGAGATCAGAGAATGGAGACGCCCCGAGCCGTACAAGGGCAAGGGTATCTTCGTCAACGGGGAGACTATCAAGCTCAAGGCGAAGAAGATCAAATAGACTGGAGGCGCATTTCTTTTTCAGCTACGCGGGACATTTTGTGTTTGGTTCCGTGTTTTGTACTCTTATCGTCATATATGTATTTTTTTATTCCTCACAAGCGATGGTATCACAAATCTACTTCAGGCTGATTCTGCTCCCCGGGAGCTCAAGTGCAGTGGACAAGACGACGAAATTAAAAATCTTAAATCAATTACAGCTTCAGAACGGTCTTGACGGCATCAATGACCTGGTCCTGGTGGGCCTTGGGGGCAGCAACGACACCCTTGTTGACAGCCAAGGTCCGGCCCTTGCTGAAATCCAAGCGGTTGCCGTAGATGTCAGTCACCTGGCCACCAGCCTCGCGAACAATCAAATCACCAGCAGCGTGATCCCAGATCTTCTCCTGGTAGTCCTTCTTGACGGGGAGACGCAGGTAGACGTCACCGGCACCACGGGCAATGGAGCAGTACTTGGCCTGCGAGTCCAGTCGCACGCTGGGGGCGGTGATGCCAAGAAGCTGAGCAACGGCGGCGTTATCGCCCTGAGCGGAGTGAGCAGCCTCAACACCTTCACAGAAGACGGCGTCGGAGATCTTGGCAACGGGACGCATGGAGATGGGCTTGCTGGCAGCAAGAGTACCACTGGCCAGAGGACGGCTGGTGGCACCCTCACCGAGGATAGCGGAGAACAGGACACCGTTTCCAGCAGTCGCGGACTGCTGGGCACCGGTGCTGGCATCAATGGGGGCGGCATCATCGACGGGGAGGTTAGGAGTACCAATAGCACCGACCTTGACGTCACCGTCAACCATCAGACCGAGACACACGGCGTACTGGCCGCCACGGAGGAAGCCCTTGGTGCCGTCGATAGGATCGAGGGCCCAGATACGGCCCTTGGGACCACCGGCGCTGTTGCCGTTGTCAATGATGTCCAGCATGCTCTGCTCACTGGTGAGAGGGCCACCCAGAATATTATCGCTCTCCGCATCATCCAGCTTGATGTCCTTGACCAAGCGCCAGATCTCAGCGCTAAGGTCCTTGTCCTCACGCAGGGAGCTGGCCTCCTCCTCGGCGACGATCTCGTCATTGGGGAAGTTCTTGCGGATGGCGGAGATGATCAGGGCCTGAGCGCCGAAGTCGCCAATGGTGACGGGGGACTTGTCATCCTTGGAGACTGTGCCCTTGGCCTTCTCGAAGAAGACCTTCTGTGTGAGGAGACACGCCCGCTGGACGGCCAATTCGGCGATATAACGTTCCTGTTGGTAAGACATGATTGTAGGTTGGTTGGAGGAGAGGTGGGGGAGGAGGAGGGAAAGACGAGAGCGGGATTTCAGAGCCACGCTGACGATTAGAATAAGGGTGGAGCAGACCACGAAGCGGGACAGTACGCGTAACAAATAGGAGCGTGGGGATGGATCTGGCCGGTGAGTAGACGAAAGCTTCATCCGAGATCAATTGGCAAGAAATGTAGCCAGGATTGACTACTCTTGCTTTCTCGAGGTCTTATTGGTTACTTCTGGATTGCGAAAGTCGATTAATGACCTCTTTCTCATGTAAATTGGCCTCAGGCATTTAGACCCCGCCCTAATCCCCTTTGGGCCGGAATAGTCACGAGGGGCCGACAAGGTTAAACTGGCTCAACATTGTTTGGACTCTCTCTTCCCCTGTAGCAAGGCCATTCTGCAATTTGGGTGCTTTCTTGAACAAACTGGGAACTGCCTACATATCCTCTCTGCATTCGCGCCATTTTTCATAGCGCTTATCAGATTAACGCGCGCCAAGACCCCCTGGGGCCTCCGACGTCACCGACACCACGTGAAGGTATCGCGAAAGCTCCCTAAGCGCTATGTTGTCTTTCACACTGTTAATCCCTTTCCGTCATTTTTCTAGCGAATCAACCTATATCCTATCGCCGCGGATACTCCATACATACATACCCAATTCCTGCGAACCGTTTGTGTAAACAGCGCCGTGCGGGGTCATTTCTATACCGACGCAACGTGGGGTGATAGTGGGCTGTTTGGTACTAGGGACAATTTTCGATTCCCCAAAGCTGTTCCTTCTCAAACCAAGTATACACTGTTCTAGAGGCTATCCCTTTTCTAGGCCAATATGTTCCAATCATCCGTGAGTCACCGGGTGAAGATCGTACACCCTTCCAGCACCGACTGATATAGGTTTCAATAGAAACCGTACTCGGCAGTGACCGTACAAATTGAGGTCCTCACGAGCGAACAATATGAGGTCGAAGATTCGAGTGGTATTGTCGATCTAGTGGAAGTAGTTCGCATCCAGGCCAGCGGCCCAACGGAAGCAAGTCGGGCTCTTCGCAAGAAGCTGTGAGTCTAGGACCTATTGAAAGTACTCAAAATCAGTCTGACCAATCCAGAAAATATGGCAATATCCATCGACAACTGCGCGCACTTACTATTCTCGACTTCCTTGTTCAAAATGCTGGAGAACGTTTCTTGCGCGATTTCGCTGATGAGGCATTGCTTGAACGTCTGCGCATTGCGGCTACTGATTCCGTTTCCGATCCACTCGTGAAACAGAAATGCAAACAGATTTTCGGACAATGGGCGACAACTTATAAGGACACCCCTGGTATGGCGAAGGTCACGGCGCTATACAAGCAAGTTCCCAAGCGAAAGCAGCCTGCGACGCAAGCAAAAGCCAAGGTTCTCCGCGAGGGCTCGGCTTCGAATTCAAACGAGCCCCCGATGGGCCATGTTGTATCTGTGTCAGGGGGCAGTGGACCCTCCACTTTGCTGACCAGCCCCAAAGAAAAGTCCAAGCCCAGGAAAGTCAAGAAAGATAAGAAATTCCCAATTAGCAACAAGAGGTTCGATCTGGAAAAGGAACGTCCGGAGATCCTGCAAGCGCTGGCTGCCTCTTCCGTTGCTAGCACCAATTTGTTGAATGCTCTGAAACTCGTCAATCGCGAGACGCACCGAGTGAGCGAGGATGCGGAATGCAGTCACCGATTCGATACATGCAAGGATCTTCGTCACACGGTCCTTCGATACATCCAGTATATAGAAACCGAAGAGTTCCTGGGCGGCCTGATCCATGCAAATGAGGAGCTGGTGGATGCATTGATGGCATTCGAGGTGCTAGACAAGAGCGTGGATTATGACAGTGATAGTGAGGACGACATTTTGGAGGGCAATTGGAAGCAAAGACATGGACTTGGACTGCAAGGCTCGGACGTGAATGACGGCCTTGCTGGGCTAAATATCAACCCCCCAAAGCCGCCACGGCCGAATCGTCCTGATAGCTTGCCTCTTGCATCTTCGTCGCAACACTCACGCCAAATCTTTGACAGTGAGAGTGAGTCGGAAGAAGAGGATGACGAAGACAACCCCTTTGGGGACAGAAATGCTATTAAGACCCCGGCTGTTGAGAAACCTGGACTTACTTGGTACGTCATTCTTGCTCTCTCTATTACACCTCATGTTATTAATATTCCTACAGGAAAGAGATCTGATTCATGTGGTTACAATGCTGAAGTTCGCGGTCTTTATTTTGCGTTTTGCGGTTTTGGTTTCTTTCATACATTGTCTGGTCTAGTGCTTGATCGGTATACCCAAAGCTATTGGCTATCGTATTGCTGAAAGGTGAACATCCATTTTGATCGCTGGCGTCTCGGGTGTGTATACTCTTAAATGGATTGGACATTGGTTGCATTGCAATTTCTGTGAACCCTGTTTGAAGTTCAGGGTTGAAGATATATACTAGCTTGTTTTGACTTAGCTTGTAGCCCTAAAGCCGAACATTTGTAAACATCCACCGATGATAAATCAACAGTCTTTGCATGAACTTGGAAACATATCGAATGACCGATTAGTCAATTAGCGCCGAGAATTAGTTAGATGACGCCTCCCAACAGCTGCCTACGAACCGCCCCCACCCTGGCTCGGCTTACTTGATAGACCTATAAAACAACGTGCAACCCCCAATAATCGAGGAAACCACAAAGATTCCTTCTCAAAACACCAACAGCAGTCTATCTACTCAAAGAGAAGCTCAAAATGCCAGTAACCGAACTCGCCCTCCTCCGCCTGAAAGCACAAGACGCCCACTCGTCTACCAAAAGCGGCCTCTTAGAAGCCCAAAAGAAACAAACAGGATACTCAGACTATCCTGTCACATACCTCCGCCAGATAGAAGACCCATCATTCTTTTATCTGCTTGGCGGGTGGGAATCCGTCGAGAAACACACAGGCGAAGGCCAATGGCTTTCATCCGAAGTCAACCAGAACCTGCTTGCGCGGTTGCAGAGCGATCTTGACGTTAGCTGGATGTTCCACTTGGATGCTGATGTGAGATTTCCACCAATATTAACGTTGAAATAGCTTTCTAGTTCAATGGTGTTATTGAGAGATATAAGCTAACGGATCCCAGCCATCTACATCCAAAATCCCACTAGATGCACCTGTTCTCGCTGTAACTCGATGCTTTGTCGAGGCGAGCAAGAAAGATGAATTTGACGCTGTGTTTAAGGCTGTTGTGTCTCATTTGAATGCATACACGGCTCCGTTCTCTGTCTGCGGTGCGTGGCGTATCGATAAAGAGGGTGAGGATGAGGAGTTTGTTCTTTTCAGTGGTTGGAACAAGGTTCAGGATCATATTGCTTTCGCGGAGTCCGAGGCTTCTAGGGAGTTTGGAAAGCTTAAGCCGTTGATGAAGGACGCGGATGTTAAGCATGTGCGTGTTGAGAAGTGGGAGTAATTGACTATGTATGTACTTTCATTTATCTATGTGGTATCTCTCGTGAGGTTATTATGTTATGTCTTGAGCGCCGATGTACCGTTGAGAATAAATTGCACCAATGCTCTCCTACCATCCAGTTTGAGTGGTGCCTCCATATGCATGGCGCCGAGGACACCTTTCCTCTCGATTTCCAAACCGAGAGATTTGGCATGTTGTTCTAGCTGGTCTGGTACGTATGACGGAATGACTTCATCTTTCTCGGCAGATAGAAGAAATATCGGCGGAAGCGAGCGAGGTATTGAAGCTGTAGCTCCAGGGTTGGGGATTTGAGACAGAGGTTGGTCTCTCCATGTAGCCATTTGTTTCATCTTCGCCTTGATATCCCAAGTATTCCAAGAGAACGGCCACAGATACCTGTACGGAAGCCATTTTTGAGGATAGAGGCTGATGAGCATATCTTTGATGCTGGATGTTGGCGCCTCCAAAATGACACCGGAAATGGGCGCCAGGGGCTTGTTACTGCATGTATCCGAGGAGGTTCGCCCTTCATGTTGGCGGGTAATATAGGTAGATACTGCTGAGCTTGCAACAGCAGCACCAAGACTGTGTCCCCAAATCACAATCTCAAGGTCGGTTTCCGGGGACGCATATGTTTCGGAAATCCATTTCAAGAATGCCTGGGCATCCATCTCAATTCCGGATTGTGTGGCGCGACCAGATGATGTCCAGTAGCCGCGGTATGATAGAGCAGCGATAGTATATTGAGAGACTTCGGCGCCAGACATAGGTGACGAAGTTGATCTTGACATTTCTGCAATTGTGCGCAAGACCTGAGAGAATGGGCAATCGCATAAGGGTTGATCCGCCATTGCCTTGGAAGTAACATATCACAACAGATCTTTTTCGTTTTGGGATCGGTTTCCCATGGTCTTTATTTTGTAAATCATCGGGGTTTGAAACAGACTTGTGGTCTTTGTGAGGAACCGGAATATGACCTTCACAAACAGCCAATTTAGTTCCATCCAAACTGCGAATCTGCTTCTCCTCCCACCGCACAGGTCTGCACTCAGCCTCATAGTCTGAAATAACCTCAGATCTTGTGAATGGAGGCAACCAGGAGAGGTAAAGGAGCTTGTTTTGCATGACGATGATCCAGAAGCATTTCCAAGTCCATAGACCGAGGAGAAGCCCGATGAACATGAGAGGTGGTACAGCAAAGCTTGGAATAGCGCTTGTGATTAGACTTCGTGATTGAACATTTGATCGTACATTCCGAGCGACGCTCGGTCTCTTTCTTGTGATGCTGTGGATGCCATTGATGCCATTTGACGGCATGTTATTATAAGGACTTGGCGATGGCTGTCGCGTGCGGTTTGATATTACTCTTGCGTTCGAACCGCGCAGCGCGCGTCGCAGGACACAGCGTGCCAGCATCAGCAGAATTAGCTGCCAAGTTATAAGTTGGGTTGGACGTTGTTGGACGTTGTTACTGGGTGGAGTCTTGTAGCCACAGCGGCGGGTTAGGCGTTGACTCAGCAATTCCATCACCCATGGACCTAGGGGGCGGCCGCCCAGGATCAGGTCTAAAGTGAACTTGTAAAGCAATCTTTGGCGCTCGATTGATATACATTTTCCTCAACAATATATAGTATGGTTGAGATGGGATAATAGTTTTATTTGATCATTCTAACCTAAAGATATGTAAAAAAAATAGATTCAATTTGAATCACGCAGACAAGATATATTCCATGAGAGCCTCTGAACAAAATCGAAGCCCCCAACACGCGATGAAAATGATAGCAATGTGAATATTCAAATGGGTATTGTGAGTCGTCATCTGGAATCATGATATGAAAAAAGAACAAAACGCAACCGCATGAACAGAAAGGAGAAAGACGAATCCCTTCCCAAGACGCCAAAGACGAAAATCGCAAACCAGCCATGCAGTGATGCAAAATGAATTCTCACAGCACCTTCGATCTCATCCACTCACTCGTGCCAACTCCAAGGTTCAGCCCGTTCCGCTCCCACCAACGCCGAACACGACCCTCAGCGCCAGAGCTCGGATCAGCATCCTCAAGCGCTTCCTCAATATCACAAGTCTTGAATTCAACCCGCATACCGCAGGATTTCCACCACTGCAGAACGTGGTCGTGGCCGTTCTTCGTCGGGCCAACCAGCACTTGGTTATCGAAGATCATCTTAGGGCCCTTGAGTTTATACCAGAATTCAAGGACATGGACATGGCCATGCGTGCTCGCGATACGGGCAACGTTCTCGGCGTGGCTATACGGGATTCCTGATGCATCCCACCAAGCAAGAGATGCAGTGCGACCTGATTGCGCTGCGAGTAGGACGGATTTGCCGACTTTGAGAGGTAAGGGGTGGGACAGTGGGGCGTTCGCGGACGCGGCTCTCCACCATTCGAGTACGGGAACTCGACCTTCGGCGCTGGCGGCTTCGAGGGCACGCTCGCTATATCGCAGGGGGAGCCCTGAGTGGAGCCACCAATCTAGTACGTCGATGAACCCGGCTCGGGAGGCGCCGTCCATGGCATCAGCCATGTACTCTTTGTTTGGGAGAGCGGGCGCATCGCGCCACCATGTCAGTACGTTCGGGTTGCCGTAGATTGCGGATGCTCGGTATGGGATATTTGTGAGTCGAGAGGTTGTCCAGAGAAGATCCAGGTGGTTCTCGGTGAGATAGGAAAGGATGTCGGCGCGGGAGAATTTGACAATGAGGTGGCAAGCGAGGTCGGAGAGCGGTTTCCAGCGAGGCAACGCATCGATGCGCTTTTTGATCGCAGCGAAGGATCCTCGTAAGATGGTATATTCGAGTGTGGCCGTAGTGGACATTTTGGGTAGATGGCTCTGCCATTCTTGAGGGACAGGGAGATGGGTCGGAATGCCCACTGCTTTCGCTGTTTCCCAGTCTCCCAGTTGATCCTCAAAGACATTCAGCCAGATTTCCAGCGGTAAAAAATCGGCATTACCTGTATGTTTCGTTTGTGATGTGGAGCCGGCGGCACTGCCAGATGTAGATTTCGATGCAGTCTTAGCCGGGACCGTGGCGCCATGGGCGATTGTTCTGGTCGACAGTGTAGCTTCCCACGGCGGTAATTTTAATGTTGTCTCCAGTGTCTGGTGTAACTCGTTCAGCCCGTCCCATGGTAGTATTGTCAGGTCTTCGGGCCCGTTCGACTTCCAGAGCACAGGCTTAACAGTGCGAATCCAAGGCCAAAAACGACTTATTTCATCGAGCTGCCGAGTGCTGAGCGGGTGGTCCCATTCCGACACCGTCATTCCGGGAATGAGGATCACAGGTTTCTTCGAGACCCAGCCGCGAAGAAGCGCTAACGTCAGGGTATTCGTCAAGCCGGCCAACATCGCCCCCAGAGCTCCGGCATCGATAGGTGCAACTAACAGCATATCCGCCCATTCGCATAGCTCGGCCGTCTTCGCCTTGAGCCATTTCCGCGCGCCGGTTTTCTTATCAAATGTTTGACTGTCGACCGTATCCATATAGTGCGGGATTTTGTTGGTGCCCGTGAGCAAAGCTGAGGGTTCGTCGGTGATCAGTCGCAGCTCGATGTATGGGTTCTGAACGAGGGACGGGAGAACGATGTCGGCGAAAGCACTATCCGTCGACAACAGCAATCGGCGGCGCCGAGGTTGGGATGATGTCGCATTTTGCACCGCTTTGTTTCCAATCACGGTTTCCTTACAGCCTCCATCCACCTCCATATCACTTGACCACGACCCCTTTGTAGTGCTATTCCCTTTTGTAGTCGGTGAGGTGTTATATCGAAATCCCACTGCCATGCCAATGTGATCGATAATGCGAGCTGAACTGTATGAGGATAAGGGCGGTCCGATCGAAGAAATCTCGAGGGAAGGGTATAGGTAGGCGCAAATAGTAGAGAATCGAAGTCGAGAGGCGATGAAACAAGATCAATTGGGGACTTCCGTACTATACGTAGAGATAAGTTATCGGACTGGTGGTCTGATCAGAGCCCAATCATGCAACCCAGGAATTGAAATCGAGTCTGTCGCTTTATTCTGTGCAACGGCGATCAACTGGTTTCCTCGAGCGGTGAGGTCGTTGAGTTGTCTGGATGCGTCGCCACGTCTTTGCCACATCGGATGTGATTAGCTGCCGAATGAACAGTGTCGTTTCACAGCGAAAAAAAAGGCCGAGATCCGTTTGAAGGGGAGATCAACCAATGACAAAGAGCCAAAATGCTAGTTTTGAAGGTCTCCAGCGGTTAAAGACGGGGCCGTATAGCAGGAGCTCAGATTGATTGGTCAGTTTGTTGGGCAGAAGCGGTCAATGCCTAAAGATCAACATGCTCTTAGTACAATTGAGCTCCGGACAACTTCCACAAACACTTGTTTCATGCTTTTCTATTGGTCTGTTCCTGTATATTACTGCTGCTGGCATGTTTAGCTCATGCTAGTTCAGTATTTAAATGCGAACGTCGACACCACGGTGCAAAAGGGAGTCGAACTAGATCAATCCCGAGGTGCTTTATATATACTAATCTATATAACGAATACTCAAGCATTCTTCTATGTCCAAATGAATGCTCACTCTATCGTCGGGCCAGATTGTTATGCAGCTTGTGCTGTCTCATAGCGAGACTCGTCAATGCTCCCAGGACGGCCAGACCCAACAATGTCACGAATACCGCCCGCAAGGAGCCCATGTATGCGTCAAGCACTCCGGGTGTAAGATCTGCGGGCATCTTCCAAATCTCGTCTAGGCTATCTCGAAGCCGGCCAATTAGCTCCTTGGCATCCTCGCGATCACCGAGTCGAGACCAAAGCCCAAGCTGTAGGGTGTTCTGGAAGACAGCCGAAGCGACCGTGATACCAATCGTACTTCCAGTGCTGCGGAAGGCATACGAAGCAGATGTCACAACCGCATGGTGCTGGTGGTCTACAGAAGAGATGAGCGCCACCAGTGTGATGGTTAGCATGCTACCGTAGGATGCACCACCCAGGAAGAAATAGAGGAACGGTAGTCCCACGGGCGTGGAGAGATTCAAAGTGCAGATGAGGCCAGCGGAGAGCACCTGAATAGCCATGGCAACGTAATTGAGGAATGCATACCGACCGCTGGCACGCATGATGAGACCAGAGCCCAAAGAGCCAATCGAGGTGCCGATCGCCTGCGGGATTAATCGGGCACCGGCAGCAGTCGCAGAAAGTCCCTGAACCTGGAAGTACACCGGTAGGTAAAAGAGGAGACCGAAGACGGCCATGGTACTGAACCAATTGGTCAGACAAGCAGCTGCCACGGTGCGGTCTAGTAGAAGGCGCACGGGAATGACAGGCTCTGAAGCAACCATGGCTTCCACGTAGATGAACAGACCCAGGAAGACTGCAGAGGAGACCAGCGATGTCAGCACCAGAGGGTGGGTCCAGGGCACCTGGTTTCCGCCGGTGTTGAGGCCAAGCAATAATGTGACTAGTGTCAGAACCAGAGTGATAGCGCCGAGGAAGTCAACGCGTTTGATGCGTGCGGTATCAGACTCTTTCACAGGAATGTCAACCTTAATTGCGACTAGAATGCATGAGATGATCAGGAAGGGAACCTGGAGCAAAAACGCCCATCTCCATCCCAAAGTGTCGTTGATCCACCCGCCAAACACACCTCCAAGTCCCATGCCCGCACCGTAGCAGATGTTTCCGATGCCCTGCCAGATGCCTCGCTTTCGGAGAGGGATCAGGTCAGAAGTGACGAAGGTCGAGATCGCAGTAAGACCGCCTCCTCCGACACCTGCCACGACGCGACCAAGGATGATAACCCATTGCGCTCTTGCCAGGCCGCAGATCAAGTTGCCAAGGGCGAAGAAAACATTGGAGAACACAAGCCCCCAGCGACGAGAGTAAATATCAGTCAATCGGCCACTGAGAGGCTGGCAGGCGGCATTGGAGATCAGATAAGAAGTGGCTAGCCACGAGAGCAGTGAGAATGAGTGGAAGGACGAAGAGATGGGTGCGGAGAGCGTTGCGACGATCGTTGTATCTATGATGAAATTTAAAGTTAGTATACTGTCTTTGATCTTTGTTTCTTGCGAAAGAGTCCGAGTCCATACCGAGAGCAGCCAGGAAGACACCCAGCCAGATGCTTCCGAGGATCCAAATCAGCTCCTTGGTACTGGGTTCCTGGGGTAGTGGGGTATTCTCATTGGCATCGGGCGCATCCCGAAGGAGGGGCGTCTGCTCAGATGCAGGCTCTCGGCCAGTGTTATCTGCAGACATATTGTAATGTCGAAGAGTGAACTGATGTTGTTCAGGGAGATTGCCAATGGTGTTCTCGGGGCCTCGGCGGAATCTCCGACGGGATGTGGGGCCCTCGTATAGCGGTTGGAGCGGAAACTGAAGGTTGTCAATCGAGTCAAGGAGAACTACAATATAGGTAAATATTATACAGATACTTCACATCATGCCGGTGTGAGATCGGGATCTACAATGTACGATAGAGCGCAGATCAGAAGTAGTAACCTCTACGTGGACTTCTAAAATGTATATTTACGATCCAAATCAGAGGAGCACGGCAAGATGGGAACACCTTCAAGATTAGTCTCCAGTACATTACTTTGAATTAATATCTACATGTATGTAGGTACACCACGAGATACAACTTAAGAAGTGCCGATTTCAACAGCCTTGAACCGAAATAGGAGTCTTCTCTTCTCCGCATTTGTGGAGATCCCCGGATTTTCCGACTGGAGGAAATACTTCAAGTTGCCATTGTTGGCTTCTCCTTATAATCACCCCGCTTACTACGCCTTTTCGGTGCTCGGTCACCGATGTTCTTTGCTATTCTCTCCGCATCATGGCACTTGCTCATTCGCTCTTGTCTCTAATCCCCACTCACTACGTACTCGGCCAAACTTCGGAGTCCGGACATTTGAGCTTTTTCGTCATGGATCTGCAAGATCGGCCCTTCGGGAATTTCTAGTCTTAGCATCTGCCGTCTCAACGTCTGTATATGATACGCGATTACCGCCGCCATGAGAGTAGGAAACATACCTCGGAACAAATAGCCAGCTATTAAAGCCCGCTGTTCTGTAGGTATCACAGCCTGACCATTTTCCACGGTCTCTCTCCAATATGACTCGTCTTCATGCATGGCCTTTGTTGGCGGTCATGGGCTCGCTTGCCCTGGCTAGCCAAGATGCCTTTCAATCGAAATGTACCAATTTTGGCAATCAAATCGACATTCCCAATGTCAAAGTCAACTTTGCCGAGTTTGTCCAGGGAGGCACAAACCTATCCTTGGCAGACAATCCACCTAGCTGTGGTAGATCGAACCAGGCCGTCTCGGTAGATCTGTGCCGAGTTGCCATGGCCGTGTCAACCTCGAACAGCAGCGAGATCACGCTAGAGGCTTGGTTCCCTCGTGAATATAAGGGTCGCTTTTTGAGCACCGGAAATGGTGGTATCTCTGGGTGTAAGCATTGGTTCAAAACCTAGCATCTTAAGACAAGCTAATCTCAACGCAGGCATCCAATACTATGATCTCGCATACACCGCACAACTAGGGTTTGCCACCGTCGGAGCCAACAACGGACACAATGGTACCTCAGGAAAGCCTTTCTACCGCAAACCTGAGGTAATCAAAGATTATGCATACCGTTCCGTTCACACTGGAGTTGTAATCGGCAAGGAGCTCACCAAGCAATTTTACGATGAGGGCTTCAAGAAGAGCTACTACCTCGGATGCTCGACTGGTGGCCGCCAAGGTTGGAAGTCTGTTCAAAAATATCCTAACGACTTTGACGGGGTGGTTGCTGGTGCCCCCGCCATAAACCTAATCAACCTGTTTTCATGGAGCGCACGTTTCTATACTATCACTGGCTCGCCGACTTCCGACACATTTTTGTCTGCAGATGAATGGGAGATTGTCCACGAAGAGATCATCCGCCAATGTGATACTATTGATGGTGCCGAAGATGGAATCATCGAAGATCCCGATCTCTGCCACCCTGTCCTGGAAACATTGACTTGTGCCCCCAGTGCCTCAAACAAAACAAGCTGTCTTACAAGCGCCCAAGTGAACACCGCCCAGCAAGTGCTATCGCCATTGTATGGAATCAATGGCACCCTGCTATACCCCCGCATGCAGCCTGGTTCCGAGGTCCTCGCCGCGCCTATAATGTACAGTGGCAGACCGTTCTCATACAGCGAAGACTGGTACCGTTACGTCGTCTACAACAACCCGTCCTGGAGCGGGGCCAACTTCACATTGAAAGATGCTGCTGTAGCTCTCGCTCAAAACCCGTACAACCTACAAACGTGGGAAGGCGATATTTCTCCATTCAAAAAGACCGGCGGAAAAATCCTGCACTACCATGGCCTCCAAGACCAGCTGATTAGCTCCGAAGACTCCAAGATGTACTACTCTCACGTGTCAAACACCATGAAATTACCGCCCAATAAGTTGGATGAGTTCTACCGCTTCTTCCAGATTAGCGGTATGGGCCATTGCGGTGGAGGCGATGGTGCCTATGGTATCGGCCAGGGAATCGAAACTTACGATGGGACCAATCCCGAGGACAATGTTCTTATGGCAATGGTGCGGTGGGTCGAGGAAGGCAAGGCACCAGAGACTGTTCGTGGTGCGAAGTTCTCCAACGGACCTGGCTCTAAGGTCGAGTACAGGCGCAAGCACTGCCGCTGGCCTCGGCGCAATGTGTTCAAGGGCCCTGGAAAGTACACCGATGAGAACGCTTGGCAGTGTGTTTAGGCTTGCTTGCCACTTTTTGTGTATAGGACTCATTCCGTCTACCTATAAATTCCATCAAACCATTGTTAGATTTGATCAATCCCAATCCGCTCGTGTACAAAGAGGAACTAAACAACCTTGGAAGCCCTGGAACGTCATATCGGCAGAAACTAGACGGAATTCATCGGCAAAATAATGCGCTCCGGAGCAAGTGTAGACCGCCTAGCAGCCTGCCCCGGCTGGATTGCAGATCAGTTGAGCTGTGTGACCTCTATATTTCCGCTAATCATTTCATCCTTATACATTACTTTTATATGAATCATTGCAAATTTTGAAAACCGACAATATATTCCTACCCCCACTATCCTGCGCACGGATCACCATTTGAGGCACCCCGTCGAAGCTACCCCTCGGATCGCGTATATAGCAGCGAGAATCCCGCGAACTCTCGAGTTGGAGTTCACAGCCTACCCGTGACCCATCCGACCTACCAGTGCACTTCTCCGGTCCCAATCGCAATGGCAGACCCAGAGATGGACCAGTTCGCACAAACTCGCGGCGCCGACGACCTATTCGACGACGAGATTATCCCGATCTCCACGGAAGAACAGCAGGCGCAGGCAGAGGTCATTAACCCCGAGCCAGAGCCAGAGCCAGAGTCACAGGAAGTACAGGTATCTGAGCAGCCACCTCCCGAGCAGCCAATTCCACGTGGGGAGACTCCGCAGCGGGGCCGTGGCGGTGAACGAGCCCGGGGACGACGGGGTCGGGGTAAAGGAGGGCGCGGTGGACGGGAGTCAGAGCAAAAACGGTCAGAAAGCTCTCCGCGCAAAAAGACTCCTGTTAATGCGCCTGCTACGGATGCGCGCGAGGCTGGTGGTTCGAAGTCGAAGCCTGAGAAGCCCGAGAAACCCGTTGAGACTAAAGAGCCCAAAGAGCAAACGGAGCCGGCTGAAGAGGGTAATGGTGAAGATCTGGCTGCGAATGGCGCCGAGGCCCAGCGTGTGCCGGCTGTTCGTGGTGATCGGAGTGCCACTGGTGGCCTGAGAAAGGTGTGTACCCCTTCTCTTACCAAGATAACCAAATTAGCAAGCTGACTGTTTTCTTCCAGCCTAAACTCACGGAAGAAGAACTATCCAAACGCATTGCTGCAGCCAAGGAGAACGCCGTAAAGAAGGCTGCTGCTCACGCTCGCGCCGAAGCTGACCAGGCGTCGTTCATGGAGCGCGAGCAAGAAGCGGCGAAGAAACGTCGCGAGGAACTTGCGCACCGCCGCGTGATGGATAGTGAACGTGAGAAAAACAGACAGCGGAAACTCAAGGCTCAGACGGGCCGTGAGTGGGACTCGCAGAAACGCGAGGAAGATTATGATCCCCGCGGTGGAAGCAGCCAATTCCGACGCGGTATGCATGGTGGCGTGTCTGGTGCCGTGCGACGAGACTTTGAAGAGGCCCGCCCAGAAGAGTCTGCGGATCACTCTGCTAGTAACCGCGGTCGTGGACGCGGTGGTCGAGGTGGCCGTGGCCGTGGATCTCCGCGTACCCCACAGGGGGATCGGCCACGCAAGGGCTTAGCTGACAGTATATTTGCAACAGAGAGCCCTGCTACGCCGGGGCTGGATGATAAGAGTGCATTCCCGGCTTTGCCTGAGGCACCCAAGAATACTGAGACGAAGAAGACTGAGACTAAACCTGCTCCCACGCCGGAGACTAAGGTTAAGACTGAGACTAAAGTCGAGCCCAAAACTGAGACCGAAAGTGCTCCTGCGGCTTCCAAGCCACAATCAGCAATGGACAAATTGGACTCTACATTTTCGCCCATTACTGGAACCTGGGCAGACCAGTTTGAGGATGAGTGATGAAATGTCTCATTGGAAAATGACTTTTTGGGGGTTTTGTTATCATTGGTTTTTTACGAGTTTCTTTCTGCATTCATGACATGAACAGACTCCTGTTTCCCTCACTTGCAATTTGATATCCCGCCTGTTTTGAAGCCTTGATTGGTGGCTCAGATGCAAAGTCCGCCAGCATTACATATAGTATATTGCCGGTCATAGCGACCGATGCTTTCTGGAATTAAGACATTGGTTATATTTTTGCTTCTTACGGTTTTTAGAACAAGCATAGTCGGCCGCTTATGGCTTCTGTGACGATGCATACCGGTCAGCTTGTGTAGAGGTTGGTAGCTGCACACCTTGTCTTTATCGAACACGAGATTGTTGTCTGCGAAGTCCCCTGATTCTCCCAGTCTGATATGATGCGTGACTTGCTACTTCCCATACATCGATAATGTCTGTTAGAGATGAGAGCCAGGGGCTACTATGAATATTGGGGTACATTGGAAAATCTCTGTATTGCGCAAGGAAAGGAAGAAACTATCTAGTATGCTGGGACTAAAGTACTGGGAGCACACAAGGGAAGTCACAAGACACCTCCAACACCCCTACAACTAGTGCTGTAGTCACCAGCATAGCTTTCACTAACCATTCCTCCATATAAAAGCCAGTTTGTACGCCGTCAAATACCCCCAACCTTTGTATGTAAACCGAAATTCAGTGTGGCAATGCATTTTTATAGACCACCAGGCCCATCTGTGCCACACACCCATCTCGTGAGCATGATCTTGCCAAGGGGGGTTTCGTCAATCCATCTGCAGCCATCTGCGTAGTGGGGATCTTAACGAATTTGACTGTACAAGCGGCTACTTCTTCACGAAGCTGGTGACACCGTATGGCGATATGCTTTGTATTCGCATGGAACTCGGGGTTCGATGCCAATGCAATTGCACCATTGTTATCCGCATACATACAAATAGGCTTCTATAGAAACCCAGGAACATATATTCATATCTAGTCCATTTGTCATGATACTAATGGCGTCTTCTTTATTAGGTAGCGGTATCGATTTCGAATACTGTCTCGTCTCGTCGAATACAGCATCTCTGACGACGTCTACCCTTCCTATACCAGCACGTCCTTTGTGGGGGCTTTGTATAGGTACTTTGAGACGAACCCAACGAGATATCCTATCTCTACGCTGAGAGTTATCATTATTACAAAACATTATTCGTACCACAGATTTCTGTCACTATCAGCAACAGAAATTCTAAGGAAATCAGCACCTAGTCATATAATGTATTGGGCGACAACATTGTTGTGTGAAATCATTGCGAAAATGCCACGATGTAAACCGGTGATGGAATTCGTAAGGTCGAAGGCGACAAAAACCTGTCAATTGCTCATATAGATTTGATTGGTCCAGTCTCGCGTCAACTGACACTAAATCCGAGCATGCAGCCAAGAAATTCTCCGAGAACAAAACGGTTATACTGAAGAAATATTTACAGTATGATTGAAATATGAAAGCGAGCATCTTATACTACAATATATAGATGCACGAAGTTAAATCTCCAAGTGAGCCCCAGAGAGAAACGAGAGGATATATATTCCAGAAGCGGAAGGATTTGATATGCAATGCTCCCAAGTATATATAGTTCAGACTATTGAGGCTCGCCATTCGGACTATCGGAGTTCCCCGTCCGATCTGGAGTAGCTGCACATAAATCATCCATCCCTGACAGCCAACCAAATCGGTAGAGCTCGGCTACTCAGTGCCGGTCAAACCGAAGTGACTAATAGGAACCCCAGTTTTCCCCACAGTGGAGTGTTGCGGGTGAAAAGGGTTCTTCTTTATAACTGTTATAACTCGTAACGGTTCTTCTTTGATACATCATGGCAAATATATATCAAAATGCGTTCAACGGAGAAGATACATGGCGCCCAACCACCTTTACCACCCGCATCGGGAAACTTGGCGCCCGAAAATGATCATGAACACGAACAACCCCAAAAAAGAGTCAACGGGGGCCTTGATGCATGGTTAAATGTCCTTGCGGGTTTCTGTGTTTTTGTAAACTCTTGGTTGGTTTGCATTAATGTTATATTATGCATATATCAAGCTAATCTTTGTTGTAGGGGCCTACTAACGACTTACGGCGCTTTTCAAGAGTATTACCAGACAGACCTTCTACCAAATGAGACACCATCCACAATCTCATGGGTAGGCAGCATTCAGGCCACTCTAATCCCAATGGTTGGTCTTGCTACGGGGCCGCTAGTTGATATTGGATACTTGCGCCCTCTAATTATATCCGGAAGTTTCTTGACTGTATTCGGAATGATGATGACAAGTCTCGCCACTTCGTACTATCAGGTAAATCTAGAAAGTACAACACTAGAGGAACGCATTTTCTGACAAGAACAGGTCTTACTCGCGCAAGGATTTTGCGTCGGAATGGGAGGCGGCATTTCCTACATCCCAGCGCTCGTTGTCATCTCCACGAGTTTCACCACCAAACGCCCAATCGCCATCGGCTGCGCATCAATTGGGTCTAGCGTGGGGGCCGTCATTTTCCCAGTCATGTTCCGCCAACTGCAGCCCAGGATCGGGTTCCCATGGGCAGTGCGCTGCATCGGCTTCATCAGCCTATTTCTTGCTATTGTAGCATGTCTAATCTTGTGTCGACAACCAGGCCAAAGGACCCATGCAAGAAGTCTTATCGACTGGAGAGCCTTCCGCGAGCCGTCGTTTATGATGTTCTCACTCTCGCTCACGTGTGTCATGCTCGCATACTACGTGCCGATTTTCTATATCGCCTCTTATGCCCGCACGGTGGTGCATACCACTACCGATTTTAGCTTTTATATGGTTGCTATTGTCAACGGCACATCGGTCATTGGTCGTGTCGTTCCATATCTACTTGTCGCATATATCAAGCCCATTGGGATCCTGATATTTTCGGTGACTGCGTCGGCGATTGCGATGTTCACTTGGATTGCGGCTACCGGTATGGCTGGGTTTATTGTCTGGGCATGCTACTGGGGAGCCCTCAGTGGTGTTTTGGTTACGGCGCCAACTTCAATTGTGGCACATCCGACTTTTTGTCAAGATTCGAGCTTTTTGGGGACTCGTTTGGGCATGATGTGGGGGATATCGTCTTTTGGCGCGCTTGCTGGAACTCCCATTGCAGGTGCTTTGGTAAATCTTGATACCGCAGAGTTTTTGCCTGCTCAGGTCTTTGCGGGGTGCATGATGGTTGGCGCTGGCTTGTTGCAGATTTGGCCTACGTTTAGGGTGGTTCGGTATGATCTAGAGCATCCTCGCAAAAAGTGAGTAGTTCACTTGAAACTGGAGGGCAGTGTTGACTTTTTGAATCAACACAAGTGGATATGCATCAAATTCCAAAGTAATAGATACCCTAGTCGCATGTTATGATAGTAGAAAACTCGGCTTGTTATATTCCAACACCAATAACTAGGGAAATATGTAAAGAAGGGATATCTGAAAAAGAAAAAAATACGTAAGAAGACTCTCAAAAAGAATACTTATAAAAAATGTATTCATTATATAGTCAGGGAAGTAGGCCTAGTTGCACTATTATAGGAACACACTATAAGCCGTGGTTCTAGGCCTAAACCCCAACTAATTCGTGGGCTTTATAGGCTCTAGGTAAGGAATTCTATTAGCAACGTTCAACGATGATGCTGGTTCTAGAGGCTTTATTCATTCTGGTTACTTCCAACATGCCCTGCCATGCCAGCTCGGGCGAGAAGGGCCGCTAATGCAAACGCCTTTACTTGCTTTTTTTGCCAGTAATATTAATATCGATAATTAATATTACCCAGCTACTAGTAAGCAGCTCATACCGCTTTCCGTATTTAATTTATTGTATGCTTTTGAAATAATATCATGTTTATTACTGGTGGCGTGTATGCTAAATTAGTGTCCCTTCTCGCCCGAGCTGGCATGGCTGAGCATGAAAGTGGTAGAGATCCGAGCTGCCTTTTGTTGAGAATCTCCGTTGATTCTCATAAATTCTCATGGAATTTGGATTTCAAAGCTAACCCCAACTTGGCATCGTGACTCGCCATGTATTTCCTGCGTGAAAGGAACCTTGATCTCCAACGGAATTGGTATTAGAACTTTAATGCAGATTGTCAGCTGCATCACTAATTTTCGCATACAAACTTCATAATATTGCATCGCCGGACAGTATGTCAATCCAGGCTGCGTTCAGTCAATGTAATCTGGGAGAATGTACTCCGTAGTGTTATCAGACCTTTTTTTCCCTGGTTTCATTACAAGTGTGAGTTCATCATGAGGGGAAGTACATAATTCGTGTGGAGTTATATGGCTGGAGACTGAATTGTTCCATTGTTCCACTAGGTCTACTAGAAATGAAATACATTTCCTACTAAAAGGTGAAGCATAACGGAATGTAGGATAGAAGCAAGCAGTGGTCAAGGGTCTGGTATAATATGGATGGGTCTGGTGACAGGCTCTCCTCCCCGGTGATTTCACGGAATACAATCAGGGCAAATTTACTTTCCTTTATGCGTCACGCATTAATAGATCCTTGAATAGCTTCAGCCACTTTGCGGTGACCAATACTCTATTATATTGCTTCTTTCACTTGCTGATCCTTTCCTAAAGCTGTGCAAGATGCATTATCTTTGCTGCATGATTATTAACATAGCTTGTGAACAGCACATTCCGAGTTATGCAAGCCCTAGGTATATCAGATGCTTCCGTTGGTTGCGCAAGCCACTTCGCCATCAGTGATACCCACCTGTTATGACCAGTCATCCTAACTGAGGAAACATTTGCTTTTCCCATAAGGATGACTGCCCTCCGTCGACCTTCGCTTTCCGACCATTCCTGATATTGATCCCCAACCTTTCCACTTGATTGAGAGTCACTATTAAAGACTAGGTGCTGCGAAACGCATCAAAGACCTCAAAAGAAACCCCAAGAATGTCTCCATCCAAGGATAGTAACATATATCTGCAGCCTCTCCCCCTGACACCACTCGATCAGACTTCTACGAGAGTTTATATCACAAACCATCTTTCTTTTCGTCTGGCAGATCCAGCAAGAGCCCTAGCACCTCTTGAGGATGGCGTCAATCGGTTGTTATCTGCCCTCCCTATGCTGGCTGGAATGTTGTGCCGCATGTCGACGACGAGAGCAAGTATCAGGTGTTGCCATTCGCGAGAGAATCAGAGGAAGACTCTCTCCTTCGTGTGGCACACCACGGTCATTCTATGTCGACAGCCCAAACCCCTCCGTGGAACCCAATTCCAGCTGAAGATCTGGTAAATAAGCCTCTGATTTCTTGGGCTGAGTCCTGTGTATCCTTGCGGCCGATCGGAGATGACGAGCAAAAGCAGCCTGTGCTACGATTTCAAGCCAATATTATGAGTGATGGGCTCGTGTTGACTATGACCTACCACCACTCTATATTTGATGGAACCGGAGCGGGGATTGTATTGGAAGCACTCGGTGACTGCTGTCGAGGGCCCAAACCCGACGAACCCCTTTCATTGCTTTCACAGTTGGCCCGCGATGAGGTGAAACTACGTCAAGTGCTGCTGGATACCCGGCCAGTTGGTCATTTGGACATGCCCAATCCGATGTCGATGATGGCCAAGACGGCGAGCGAGAATGAGTCAGATAAGGTGTCTGAAAGTCCAGATAATGCGTGCCCGCCGACACCCATCACCCACAAGTTCTCATTCTGTCCGGTTCGGCTCGGCCGCCTAAAAGCCCACTGTGACAGCCTTTTGCCCAGTCCGGTCCTGTCAAGTAATGATGTCTTGACTGCATTGTTAGCGATTGGTATGCACGAAGCCAGAGGTATTCCGGCTCCCTCTGGGGAGTTAGTGATGGCGGTCAATCTGCGAGGACGGGTTCACTCGCTACAGTTAGCTTCATATCTGGGAAGCCTTGTCACCGCCCTGAAAGTACCGCTGCCACCGAACCGCCCACCCTGTGAATGCGAAATAAAGCATGATGATCTGCAGAAATTGGCACAGGTTGCTTCACTTATCCGCCAGCAACTGACGTCCATCGATGAACAGGCCGTTTGGCAGCTAATCGAATCAAAGCGAGTTCCTAATGCATCCGCGTTCGCGCCTTCCCCTTTCATCGTCAGTGTCAGCAGCTGGCGGCATATGAAGACGCACAGTGTGGACTTTGGGCCGATTTTAGGTCACATTGATACGTTTGAGATGGACATGCCGCCATTCATCAATAGCTGTGTCATCATGCCTCGACATATGACCAAGGATCCAGTATGGGAGGTAAATATCACACTGGCAAACAACAGAAGTTTTGACGCAATAGTCAAAAGTTCGCTGTTCCACCTTGAAGTAGAGACCTCAGTTCATACGGCTTCAGGGTGCTCAATCTTGTAAGATAGACATAACACCTATCTACGGAGGTTTTCTCAAGTCTACCATTCTATTCAATAAGTTTGCTTCTATTCTATTGTCATCAACCCGCAGGGGCTTTATGGGGTATCTAATAGTGATTATCAGATAACAACTGATAGGCAGCATTAGGGTCTCATCGGTGGTTTTAGACTTGACCGAACCAGATCTAGCAGTTGAGACTAAATATATGTTAGATGAAACGACTGAAAAGCAATGGGTGCTTCATACTTCACAAAAATTGTCTTGCGCTCGGTGTGTGACCTCAATCTATAACTTCCCAACTCACGGCCAATACCTGATTCCTTTGATCCACCAAAAGGCCCCGCTTGGTCTAACAGAGAGACACAATCAATCCCCACAGTGCCACTCTCCAGCCGGGCACTGAGTCTCATCGCACGGGAGATATCTTTGGTAAAAGTAGCCACAATCAGGCCACATTCGGCATCATTTGCTATCTCCACGAACTCTTCTTCGGTTTTAAAGGTGCGCACATATGCCACTGGAGCAAGATCTCGTCCTTATACATCTTGGCCTGGGGGTCTGGGTTACACAACACCGTCGGCTCGAAGAAGCATCCCTTGTCAGCGAGTCGCTTAGCACCTGTCAGGATCTGTGTTTCACCATCTGTGAAAAACGACTCGACGCGGGCTAGCTGTGGCTTATCAGCCAATGGAGCAAGCTTGGTTTCCACATTGTCTGGACCACCAATACGGTCTGCAATAACCTTCATCAATTCCATAGCGTTTATTAGATACCTGAGCACAATGACGATGGAGCGATCTGGTGCCTGCGAGCAGATAAAACAATTGCTATTGTAGGTGGCAAGAGACCTACGCAAACCAATATTGGATAAATAAACACCACTACACATGAGTCTACCAAGGCCCGCTGTACTTGCTATTGTTGCACGTTCGTACATCTGATGGTGAGCCAATCACAGGGAGCAATACATACTCATCATGACTTCATCCGGGGTCGTGGCAAGGATTAGGTTAAGACCATATATAAATCCAAGTAAACGAATTCGACTTCAGCTGAAATACTCACTATTTGTATAAATTCAATCAGAAGAGCTGCAACCACCGAACATAATTTCCCCAATAAATAAATCGTGAGTATACAAAGTTCTTATTACAATGCCGACTTATACCATCCATCCACTTCTTTCGTGAATTTATGACTTGGGGCGTCTTCTAGCTCCCAATATCGAGTATTTCGCTAATAATTTATTATACAAGTTAAACTAACCACAGCATCAAAATGGGTGTCGATCCTAGCTTCAACCGCCAACCGAGTGCAGTCAGCGGAGGCGCCAGTGCCCAACCCACCCCCGCCAACAATGTGGGCGGGGGAGAAGGATGGGGCGATAGACTCTGGTTAGGTGGCAAAGAAGAAGGACTGGGTCACAAAGTGGTATGTGGTTCATTATTGGCAGGACAGCTTCATACCATACGTTAACTAGTCATAATTCTCATATCGCAGGTTACCAATCCCAGACAAACAATGGGCGACTTCCTTGCGTTGCAAGATCAGAAGATGCGTGGGCAAAATAAGTTCATCCAGCGTGAGAACTTGGTTGATACCAATGTTAAACCCATGAACGCCCAAGGAGAGCCAACTTGTGCCACTGAAGATCATAGTTTTATGACCCGTAAGGCTGGTGATCCGGATACTTATCCTGGATGGCGTACATTCAAGAACTTTTTCGGCATGTGAGTTCCCTCTTCGGCTCTTGGACGATGTATGACTTGATATGTTCTGACCAAATCCAATCTGCCATAGAGGATGAGATGGTCTATCCCTCCAGGTGAAATGAGGCGATGGATCAATCACAAAATCAACCTGCCGAACTAGCCTCCAATACAGAATGATGTTTCCCAATTACTATAGTGTACTAAATTTAACAAATTGATTCTACTTCATTTTATTTTCCAGTTATTAAATCTCTCCCACACATAACCTAATACATACGACCATAGGGTGTGGAAGCTCTTCTCTTGCTACCCTTTTCGGCAGGTTATAGTCTTGTAATGTATACTACGGAGGGGGAAAAGCAGATGAGGAATCGTTATTCATTAGAAACTAGAAATCCAGGGTTTATATCCCCTGTCAAACAAAGGATCCATAAACAAAGAAACATCCAAGCAAAGGCTCAGTCTGTCAAACAACAAACATGCAGTGTATGCATGCATGGGAGGCACTCCAACATGTAGACTATCAACCAACATATTGAAGAGGGGAACGCTCAAGGCTGTATGCTATGCGGCATACGGGTCGATTCAGCACTCGTAATTCAGCTTCATGCTCAATCTTGCATACAAAAGGACCCAGGAACACTGTCCAAGAAGTGGATTCAGAGAGGTGTAGGAGTGTGTATTATCAATCTGTATCTATCTGCTACTTGTAACCTCAAAATCACAATGCTTACTTATATAACGCATGAACAACATAAAGCAAAAAGGCAAGGCTGATGCGCACTGATCGTAGTGGGGAGCCTGTCTCCCCACTACAACATGTAGCTAATATAACTAGCTGGGAAATTGAAGCCTGACAACCCAGACATCAGCCTGTCTCAGGAAAAGTACCGATGGGCAACATTATGCCAGGACCACAAACGGAAAAGCCTCGACTGGCTCACTGATTTGCCTCTGCCTCAGTCTCAGTCGACATCAGCTCTTTACGACTCAAACGCACAGTAAAATGTCTCAGGATTGGCTTTTCTTCCACAATGGACAGTCCCTGGATAATTGAAAAGCGTCGACGGTAAAGATTTATCAGTGCCTGGGCCACATAATCCATATGCTCATTGCTGTACACTCGTCGAGGAATGGCGAGCCGCAGAAACTCCACTTCGGCAAATCTTTCACGTCCAGTTGATGGATCGCGTCCATGTAACAAAGTTCCAATTTCCACACCACGCACACCCGCCTCAACATAAAGCTCCACAGCCAGAGTCTGAGCGACATATTCCTCCTGCCGTACCAAGGGAAGAAACGAACTGGCATTGACCAGGACTGCATGCCCACCCATCGGTCGTTGAATAGGAATACCGGCGTCGATCAAGATTTGCCCGAAACGCTGAGTTTGACCAATGCGGCTTGCGAGATATTCGGCACACACTACCTCAGTAAGGCCCTCCGCGAGCGCATTAAGGTCCCGACCGGCAAGGCCGCCATATGTTCTGAAGCCTTCGAACAGGATGACATACTCTGTAGCGGCATCAAACCAATTCTGATGACGTGTGGCCATGAATCCTCCAATATTGACGAGGCCGTCCTTCTTTGCGCTCATCAGCATCGCATCAGCCATCTGAAAGATTTGACGGGTGATATCGCGTATGCTGCTCTGGTGATAACTGTGTTCCCGTTGCTGAATGAACCACGCATTCTCAGCAAAACGTGCAGAGTCAATTACCAAAGGCTTTTGATACTCGGTTGCAATTTGTTTCGCTGCCATGATATTCTCCATACTAATTGGCTGACCTCCAGTAACGTTGCAAGTCAAAGTGAGAAGGATAAAAGGTACTTTCTCGTGGTTTTCCTCGAGGATCTTGCGCAGAGCCGACAAGTTGATGTTGCCTTTGAAGGGGTCCTCAATTGAGGTGTTCAAAGCCCCATCCGCAGGACAGTCGATCGCAGCAGCTTTGCGATATTCGATGTGAGCACGAGTAGTGTCGAAATGCGAGTTGGCTGGGATTATGTGACCTGGCTTCACAAGAACAGAGAACAGGGCATTCTCAGCAGCACGACCTTGATGAACCGGTAGTAGAAATTGCAGTCCGAAGAGATCAGCAACAGTGCGCTGCAACTTGTGGAAAGAAGAAGAACCGGCATATGACTCGTCGCCAGCCATTAATGCCGCCCACTGCTGGTCGCTCATTGCGCCAGTGCCGCTATCAGTAAGAAGGTCGATAAACACTTCGTCGCTGCGTAGGTTGAAGAGGTTGTAGTCCGCGGCTTGGATCCATTGTGCACGTTGTTCCTTCGTACTATAGCGGATATGTTCAACCATTTTCGTGCGCCATACTTGTGGGGTGGGGAGGTCAGACATTTTGTGGGCAAATTGACTTGACTTGAGTTTGAGAATCAACAACGAAGGCATGGACCAATTTAAGTCAATTTTGGTCTTCCTATTGAGCTTGCCAATGCAGTCACCCATCCTGGCTCGCTCTTGGAAGATCCAGACACCATGTGATATCATCTCATTAGCGAACCAATTGTTCAAGTGCCACATATGATAGGCATGCATCGCCAAAAGTGGTCAATATACCGATTTGAAATTGCTATACTGATCTGCACGGTGGCCAATCCAAATCGACCCAAGGACGACAAGATTCACAGAATACAGTGAGGAGCAGTAAGCTGCGAATAACGATTTCCTGTTTCGGGTGCGTACTCAGTCGGGTATCCAACGCATGAATGGATCCTCTTTGTTCAGAGTCATCATACATGATACCTAGTATAGCGCCCTGTGTTCAAAACTCCCTTTAGGAAGGTTTTTTGATGTGTGAATGCCTGCATTAGCACCGCTCTCTACACCGCTCTATATAGTGTATTGTAAATCATTCATCAATATGAAGTTCTTGATCCCATACAAATGTACGCATCTGCAATATCTGGGGTAGTTTACTAGCTCTCATATATGAAAAATGATGCATGTATTTGTATGGGATCAAAAGCTTCATATGGCTGGAACCCTACAACGCCAGCAGAACCGCCTGGGGCAGGCAACTTTAAAGTTGATTATAAGGCATGTACAATAGTAATTCAGGTAGATATCTTAATTTCCTGCCGTTCTCAAGTAAGGCACTGAGGCATAAACCCCCTGAGTTTGGGGTTTGAACCCTGGGTGCTATAAGACTGGGTATCCTGCATGATGCAGTCAATTATATCGGAGATTATTTCCAAGCCAAGGAGATCATGCAATAAAAGCGCCGATTGAAGCCTACCTAAGGCGGTAACACCAACTTTAAGTAACACTGTGTTACACTGCACCCCCTAGCTTGCTGTAATGAATCGACTACCCATTATTATTCGTGATCTGCTAGATCCCATTTCGCATAATCGATCCATTAGCCCCACTCAAACGTCAAGTTTTGGAGAATCTGTATAGTCCTGCAGCTCATCGATCTGTTTGACCGTATCTCCGACGCAAGGCCCCCACCGCTCCTCCCTCTCATTCAAAACTAGGTCACCTTACGAGCACATCTGCACGCTGATCTTGGCAGTGGAAAACTTTAATGCGACTGCGATGATCGTGAGTCAATGGCTGACCATTACCTCAGTTGTGATGGTTGTGGAAACATCAACCATGTCACAGTGCTGTTTTAATTTCTAAAATACAATCTAACCCAAGAGTGAAAGTTCATCCAGCTTTGTCCTCATCAAGTAAAGCTAAAGTGATTAGGGCGTGCGCCGGTAGCCACCTCGACTCGTTGGTCGGGCTCCGTTTGGCTGCTGGCGATGATCCCGATATCTGCCATCCAGCGCATGCTTTGTGGGGTCACATAACCCCGTCGTGTAACATTATGAGACGCTCGGGCTCTCAAGCACTACACAGGTGAATGAAAACTCTCGAGATCTATATCGATCATGCCCACGTGGCTTTTGACCCTAACTTTGTTCAAGAGTCCCGTGATGCGTGGGGGTACCCATCCTCAAGACTTATTGAGTTAGTTCAGTGGACAGCAATCATCCCACAGCTGTGATCTTCCATTCTCCCTGGCTCAAACCTATTCACCAGCATCATTGGGTATGACACTAACAATACGGTGTAGAGCCAAATTGCTTAATGTACTCTTATGGGAGAGTTAAACGCAACGATGAAGCAATTCCATGGCGAGAGCTTATATAGAGTCAAGCGGTCCACAGATCGTCAAACGAATAAAAGAGCATTGAAATTCGCCTTATTACCTTGGCCCCGCTCTAACATGATTTCGAGTAAGGAGTATCAACGAAGTACAGCTTGTTTCACCAACTTTCTGTATGCTCATCTATATTTGGAAATATCCATGACATGGGACATGTTCTACCACTTTCCTTTTGCGTTTTGTCCACTGGAAATCATCATTCAATCACGCTAGAATCTGTGCAAGGCCTAAAGAAGCCAGTCTACGACAGCGCCCGGTCACTTGCTTAAACTTCAGGTAGCAAAGAGGAGGTCATGGTGAAGAATATAAGTACGTCGGATTCAAGAATTTCTCTCATCTTTGACAGTAGTCTGTGTCAAGCATCATGACTATCATCGAACCTTACTGTATGGCGAATAACGAACGTTCTTCTGATATATCGGTGTGCCGTTCTGTGCAGCTTTACAGACACGCTTCTGGCCTGAATGACCAACTGGAAACCATTATTGCCGCCTGGAATATTGTGCTGCACACCTTGGATACATCAGACCCTCTGCCATTTTCCAGTATCCGCCTCAGAAAACAAAGAACGTCATTCTGCTAGTGACTGGACATGATAATGTCGGCGCATAGTGTGATACATTCATGCAGTTTATGGCAGATCTTCCTTTGCTCATTGGTATCTATATCTAGTTGCTCAACTGGTGAGCCGTAGGAAGCGCGGCTCCAATAGTCTAGTAGTATGTACCTCACTATTAACGAAGCACATTGGAGAGAGAAACGAGCTAGACCTGACTATATAGAAGAAAGAGATTATCTGTAGTAAGGAGGTAGGTGCAAATAGGGAGTTGTAGGCCTTAGGCAGCGACACTGTTAGCAATGTCTAGTGGGAGCCACATGGAGATGGCGTACATTACACTTCACCTGGTCATTGTTGACCCCAAAGATTCTCGAACACCATATCATCTCTTGATTCTTCAACCAACTCTCGTTCTGCTTTTGCCAGCTCCCATTTAATTCATTATGCCTCCCAGATTCCCTACGTTGGGTTTTAATGCGGGGAAACGGGCTGCAGCCAACCTCCAAGCCCCAGCCAGCATCCACGCCCCAGCCAGTCTCCACGCTCCCACCAGCCTCCAAGCCCGAGCCAACCTCCAAGAAGCCCGTAGCCAAGTCATCGCCAATGTCGAAAAGATTTACAGGGACGTCGAACTTTACCCTTCCGCGAATATACCCCATACCTCCTACGAAGTTCTTGCCATCGATTGTCGACATCTTAAGCTAGATGAGGATGGGAAACACCTTGAGATCCCAGCTTCTAATTCCTCGGCTTCCGATCCCTCTAGTCCGATTTTCTTTAAACCACAGGGTGCTGCATGGGTTCCCGATGTTTGTGAAACCAACCCTGAAGTCACGGCAGACCTAAGGGAAATCACTGATGAATGGGAGAATGCCAAAAATGATCCCGTGCTTCGAGGCCTTCATTCCCAGGTCTGGTATGTCTTTTTGGGCCTAGAGCGGATGTTCTTCCAGTTCCGCCGACAGTTCGACCTCCAGGGAGATCGTGAATCCCTGCTTAACCTTAGGGAAGTGTCAAAATGGGTAAAGAGGTAAGATATTGAGCTATATTACAATACGAGATAAGATCAGCATATTAATATACATTACGCAGTGGCAGTATTGTGCCATCGGTTATCGCCGAGAGATTCTACCCAGCTATTTGGGGATCGATACGATGCTCGCCGGCCGCTACCTTTGTACCGAAGAAATTGCTATATCCTACAGGAACACCCCCACATACTATGATCCACATCTTGATTGAACAAGAGCCCAGCGAAACGCTGACCCGGGCAGAGGTAATGATCCTTACCGCAAGTATGATTACACGACTAGAAGGCGAGGATTGCTTGGAGTACGACACTATTCCAGTAAGTATAGATCTAGGATATCCGTATATAAAGGCTAATATTTATTAATTATAATATAACTAGGTTATGGCTATTACGATCTTCGGGCAAATGAAGGCCCGAGTAATCGAAGCCCATTGCACCCCGCAAGTTCTAGTCATTAAGAAGACCGACCTTCTTGATTTCTCGACTAACAAAGTCGCAAACAAGAATATGGACATTCTGCTTGGATTTATGTGTGCCGACCTCGTCGAAGATGCTAGAGAGCCTACAGTTCCTACGAAGACCCCAAAGGTTTGTAATATCGATACAGTTGACATAGGAAAAGTACTGGACGGTAGCCGGTAAAGCGCCGGCTCGCCCTCCAAAGTTACTGGCAGAAAGACGGCCATTTCCGGCGCCGGTCATTTTAGGCGTCATTTTAGGCGTCATTTTAGGCGTCATTTTAGGCGTCATTTTAGGCGTCATTTTAGGCGTCATTTTCACAGGTCCTTATATTCTACTTGCAATATAGTACATAAATAAGTACTCCTGATATTATACCACCCGCCTTTATCAACCCCAGGAGATTACTCCTAGAGAGATGATTTGATGACCTGAAGTTTCTCGAGTTCACCCAATGCGCATCCAACTGCGTCGACTGCCATTCCATATCCAGCCTGGAATCCCGTTCCTCCAGCACCGTAATTATGAACAACGAGGCCCTTTCGGTCCGAATCATCAACCTGCACGACTTCACTGTCAACTCGGGCACCTCCCTCTCGTGATGGACGCAAGCCTGCAAATGCTGCGAGGATCTCTGTGTCGGGCGACTCGAGCTCAGGTAGGATTGCCTTAGTCCGAGACAATATAGACTCAGTTTCATCCCCAAGTGTATCAGGCAGGCTATAACAATTAGTCCTCGAAGCACATTGCTAAAATAACAGGAAGCTTTTGGATCCATTTGACTCACCCGACTCCCTTCTGCATGTATCCACCGAGAATAACATTACCCTTCGAGTGTGGTCGTGGGATAATGTATGTCTCGTAGTCCTTGCCGTGTCTCATCACATTTTGGTTGATGTGTGTTGCCTTGGCAAGCAGAATTTGACCTCTGGTGGGGTAGCACTTTGGATCCTCGACTCCCTGCAGGGTACGAGCAGCATTACCGGTGCAGTTAAATACCACTTTCGTGTCCTTACTGAGGAAGCCCGAGGTGACACCTGAGACCCTTTTGCGGATGACCCGCACTCCATACTGCTGTCTTAGTCTTTGAAGAAGATAGCGAATATGCATCGGGGCATTGAGGGTCACTGTGGTGAATTTGACACCACATGCAACACCTTCTGGGAGGTCTTGTGGGGGAATCTCTTTGTACTGTTGTTTTTCCATATCAGCAATCTAAATCGGAGCAGGCGAACGACTTGTTGGTAATCGACTCACATCCTTCAGATAGCTAGCCATGGAATCGAGCTTCGTGCGCGACGGCATTTCATCCCAGTACTCGGTAGAAGGGGTTTCCCGAACAAATGCCTTTATCCCGTCCTGCGCGGCAAGTTTGAGGAGGTGCTTGTACCCGAGTTGATCCCATCGTAAGGCATTCTTATCGCTTGCAGAAAGAGCAGAGAAGTTCGCACCAGCCCTAGATCGCGTTAGGAACACCAAAAAGGATATTTAGAGGGACCATCAAGGGTGAGTAGGCTTACCAAGGTGAAGTATAGTTTATGGATGTATCACCAGGGAGGTGCTCGGCTATGATGGTTGTTTGACTGGCATAGCCTTGCTCAGCAAGGACCAGGGCAACATTCAATCCAATGATGCCAGCACTTCAAAAAAGAAATGTTAGTTCATATTTATAAACTGCGGGTTTTTTTTTCGATCTCGCACCCAATAATTACCACAGATTCACTCTTCATTGTGACTAGATCAGGGTTGCGAAACTCAATTAAACGACTAGGATTCAATCCGTCTAGGTCTGGGGCGCCTTCAATTTAAACGAAAAGCAAGAAAAAAATTTAAAATTTCCAGGAAGAATTCCGCATTGACTCATTTAATTTGATATTGCTTATCTCGTGTCTAGCGTTCAATTTATATCGCTTGAGATGGGATTAATTAACGAGGAAACAAACGCCTATCTCGGAGGCGATAGACCTGTGGATACTCCGATTGGCGGCATTCAGATATGGATCCAAGCGGCATAGATTGTGATTGGTGCCCATGATTCCAGCTCCGGTAAGGTTGTATATCTGAGGTCGGTTGATAAAAGCACATGGCAGTGGGGGAAAATGGATACCAAGAGGACATATCTCGCAGATTTCGGCTTTGAAATATTTGCCACACTTGCGGTGTCCTAGTTCAGGCAATCTTTCGAGATATGGTAATCATTTGAAATTGAAATTAAAAAGGGAAAACATGTTGGTCTTATTGAAATTACCAAGTTCCTGCACGGATGATGTATAGGCATTCCACTTCTAGCATCTTGCCCAGAGACAAAACATGTTAAAAAATATCTGCAAAAGGGGAGACGTCAAATTACATAGTGGACCCGCCAATGAATGGAGAGTTGTACAGGCTGAGACTTAGAGGAGCTATCTCTTCGGATAAACATCTACTTGGACATGTGAAAGCAGATTGATTATATAGGCTATTTGATTGGAAGGACGACTTCTATACTTCGCTGTGTTTGCCATGATCAGCAACGTGCGTAACATGTTGCCCATTTGCTTCAACTGGAACCCCTTCAACGAATCCAGTATCAACAAGATCAAGTGAGTCACTGTTTCTGAAGCAAAGATAAAACAGACATCCCGCCACAAAGCCCACAATTGCGAGAGATGCATACATCCAAAGAATATATGGATCTTGCGACACTGGGCTTAGACCAATGCAGATCGCTGCTGCAATGCCAATCATGAGCCAGAATAGTGCAGAGATAAAGGATCGCAGGCTGAAGTAAGTTGTGGTTAGTTTCAGTTCAAACGGTATCATGGGCAAATTTGACTCACTTTTTCGGGGCATGTGTGAAGGCAAGTTCCAAGCCAGTAACAATAACAAAGGCTTCGGAGAATGCGACAAAGATATACGCAGGGGCTTGAATCCACACGTGTATACTTTTTGGCGGGGAGATATAAATATAATGCTGTAGCACGCTAGAGTAGACCATGGAGATTGAGACAAGGAGGAAACCGGCGAAGATTCGAAGCACTGGGCTGAAGTTGATCTTGAACTTGCGAAGGACTGGATAAACTCCCACTAAAGATATATTAATTAGCAGATGTTCTTTTCTCTCTGGTTTCATCATGTCAATACTCACAGTCAAGAAGTGGGATAAAGATACACAAAGCGATGGGGTCAAGGTTTTGTAGCAGATCGTTCGGCGTTCCATGCAACGCCATTTGTCCAGCTTGTGAGATAAGATTGTTCCAAATCTGAACCCAGCAGACAAAATAGAATGGGAAGAATATAAACATCTATCATATGTGTAAGTATAACTCACTATGGGACTACGGGAGTATTGGATTTCAACTTACTCTGCAGCTTCTGAAGCCTCGACGGACGTCTGTGACGTATTCATCCGTGTAACGCGGTGAAGACGCAAATGGATACCTGCTCAATCGGCCTGAAGCCTCCAGAGCCGATGGCCTTGCGTCTTCAAAATGCTTTTCCTTTCGTACAATGTTCAAGACCTTGCATGCATCTATAATAGCAGACCCCTGTGGAGGAGTCTTAACATATCGCTTTTGGCCGGACAAGAAGACGGTAGCAGAGAGAACGATTGCGCTAGATAATATTAGCGGATGTAAAATACATGTCTCGTATCCCACCTTACATCAATGGGATCAAGTAGGCAAGCCAGAAAGAGTGCTTTGCCTCAACATTGACCGTAATCAAGGGAGAGAGGGCGCCAACGTTGACGACCCAGTAAAACCACATGAAAAGTCGCTGCACGGTCAATTCAGGATCAACAACCACACGCTCTCCCGATTTAAGGGTCTTCAAAACTGGCTCTGCATTTTGATATTGCTCGGCGCACATAGGAGTCACGTTAGCCTTGATTCCACCGGTTCCCAGGCCAATGATGACCATTGCAGCGACAAGCCCTCCAAATCCAGCATCACTCTTAAGACCAGTTGGTGTCGCGGTGGCAACCAGGACAGTCAACCCGACCATGTAAATTCCAAGAGAGATAGTGATGGCTTTAAATTTGCCGACATATTGATCTGGTGGACTATTAGCAACAAATACTGCAAATTTCCACTGGAAGATGTATTACCTGCAACAATTGCACCGATAATGGTAGAGGCATAAGCCCAAAATTTAAAGAAGTTTCCAAGAGCCGACGCGGTTGCTTGTCCTCTGCCTAGCGCGCCAGGGAGACCGGAACCAGGATCATAAGGGTTACTAGAGGGGGAAAAAAAACAAGTTAGCCATCGGATCCAAAATATCCACTTAATTCTCAACGTACTTGATATAATTTTGCATAGGACCGCTGAGGCCAAAATAAGTGAACCGCTCGCCAAGCTAGAATGTAGATGTTAGTGGACAAGTGGACATAAACACGTGGTGGGTGGGGTAACATACCTCGACGACCAGGATTAGTAGTGCGACACGTGGGAATTTGTCAGGAATACGGCGGAGCCCAGCATGGAGACCGGTAGGAGACTGGTCGACTTTGTCCAGGTCCTCTTCCGAATAGTCTCTCCGGTTGTCGACTGAGACAGAATCCATCTCGGCGAAACAGGATGTAAATATATGCAATGGTGTGTCAACCGATGTGCGAGAAAAAAAAAAATTAACTTCTCTATGCTATGTCAAATCAGAGGAACGGCGTTTTAATTTAATCAACTCGGTCAATGGAAGGTTCGACATCGGGAACTAATCCGGGGTGCATGGCCCACATGGGACCCGCAGATAGGAAGACCCCCGCCCCGATGCCTATCGCTTAGATCGGAGCCGATAATGTGGCCGATGCCGCCAACCAGAGCGCTGAAGTATATCCACGGCGTATCAAAGGGTAGGTGACTAAATTTATCAACACTGCCACATTTTTATTTGATTAATTTTAATCTTTCGCTTAAGATTGACCATTGAACATCTTTACCTTCTCAATCTCTCTTTATCGCTAACCTAATCGTTGCTTTGACCACAGAACAATGGCCTGTACACAAACAACAGTCGTGGTTGAAGAAAAGAAGGGGCGCTTGTCTATACCAGACAAGCTCTTGAATGGATTGGATCCTGAATGGGTAGAACTATGGGAGAAGCACGGCAGCTCCATGGTGAGAGCTGACGAGCTATCTCTTGAAGAATATCGCAAGAATCCCGCCAAATACAGCTTCACCTACCCAACATGCCCTGGTATGTGAGATTCATGAGTTTAAGTCCTTGAATTAGGATATTGAACAAATATTGACTACCACCAAGGTCCATCCGTTTTCCATGTTGAAGACATAGAGATCCCAGTCTCTCAACCAGCTGGAAAGATCATGATCAGGGTCTATACACCGGAAGGCCCAGGTCCATTCCCTGTTCATCTGAACTTCCATGGAGGTACGCAACTGATGACGCTGTATCTCGGCTCTCCTGCATGGACTTTCTAATCCTTGTTCATCGACCCTAGGTGGTTGGGTCCTTGGAAATCTCAACTCTGAAGCTGCTTGGTGCCGGCACATGTGCAACAAAGTCCAAATTAAAGTGATTGATGTCGACTATCGACTGGCTCCGGAGTTTCCCTATCCTACCAGCATCTACGATTCATGGGATGCTGTGAAATGGGTAAGTACAAAACCCAATGCAATTTAATGCTTACTTTATTAACGCAAGACATTTTGATAGACAATCGCCAATGCTTCTAGTATCAATGTTGATCCATCGAGTGTTTCTATTGGGGGTCTCTCAGCTGGAGGTCAAATGACAGCAGTAATGGCGCATTTCGCCCGCGATGAGGGCATTGATCTGAAACTTCAATTGATCATAGTCCCAGCAACAGACATGCGCTACTGTCTAAAAACCCAGGAGCTTAACGAGACCACTTGTCCCTACGAAAGTGTCCTGCTATACCATGATGCCCCTTGGGGACCACTCGGTAGAGAGCAATGGTTCCTGAAGTATTGGCTCGGCGATGATGACGGTAAGTCTTTCCTTTCCCTATTGCCTTCTTACAATGTCCCTCGCGCATATACTAAGCTTTTTCTAGCTACCCAAGAAAGAATCTTGACAAAAGAATGGATCTGCACACCTGTACTTGCTCCTTCATTCCAAAATCTTGCGAAGGCGCACATCATCACAGCGGAGTTTGATCTTGAGAGAGATGAAGGAGAGTATTATGGTCAACTCATGCAAAGGGCTGGGAACGAGGTCACAATGAAGAGATACCCCGGCGTACCACATGCATTCGGGCACTTCAATCACCCTGATAGGGGGCTCTCGCAGAGCTTTATATATATCGAAGATACCAGTCGAATCCTTCGGCAGGTGCACTTTGGCAAGAGTGAAGAGTAATGAGGAGTATGTACAAAAAATAGAAGAAGCGAAATTTTTATTTTGCTCAAGGTTGGAATTTCCCTTGATGTCAGGATATATTGTTTCGCAGTAGATCTAACTTTGCTTTTTTTTTTCGCGCTAACTTTTTCCAATATCCTACGTATACGTTCACTAGAAAGTCTTAATTTCGTCCGTCTCTACTTTCTCATCCACGCACTGCTATTTGTCTTGAATTCAAGAAAAGGATGCACAAGGAATTTTACGACGAACCTTTGTTCGGCCAGGGAGATGCGGGGACAAGGTTATCGGCACGATAACCCTAAATTTTTAATTTATATTAGTCACAGCCGCGGCCTGCCCAGGTGGACATGAGCTGGGAACTGATTTGTTTATTATAGGGGTGATTTTATGTGTAATTCTGTGTCTCAAATGAAGGGTACAATTTGGTTATATCAGGTAGTTGTTTGGCTCCCAAGTCAAGGATAGGACGCCGCATTATGTCCATCGACTGGCCAGTTTGGTCATAGCGCCCACCAAAGTACAGAAGATTCAAAGGTCCCTCAACCCCTAAGCGTGGAGCCAATAGACTCTCCATTATCAACATGGTCGTTCCAAGAGTAAACATCAAATTAAGAGGAAATCTCCGCTTCCGAATGCCAATGTCGCACTAAACTGCTATTGGGGTTATTGAAGAATCAAGAGTACTTCCTTCTCTTTCGCCCCGAGCCCCAGCTGAATTAATCCTACTTATACAAAGACTTTGTATGACCTTTAATTATAAGAAATTACACTAATATAGGACTACCTTAATAGACAATACACAGTAGTGCTCAAGCCAGTGTCAGAGAACCTTGAAGAGATATGCATGATCACGTGGCATGTGGGGCCATTGCTTGTCCTCCATCCTTGTGCACATCTACCTCTTGAACCCCGAGGTTAAGCGACTAACACATGAACTCATGAAAATTTTCTCCATGCAACGATGTCAGGCAGAGCTCGTAGGTACATGAGTAAACGAAACCGCGCGTGTGATTCCTGCCGGGCTAGGAAGGCAGCCTGTCGCATTGATCGAGCACCTCCCTGTTATCTTTGCACGCTTTATGGGAAAGAATGCACATTCCTACAGCCAACATCAAGGCCACGACAGTCTTTCCCTCAGGTGGTTAGCCCACAGCTTCCCCAACAAGCTGGTATAAGCACACGCTCAGAGCAGCCTGAAGTTTCACCAGTTGGTGACTCAGTCCACTACGATATCTTGATGTCGATTGATAATGATAGGGTAAATCATTCAACTGCCACTGCACCAGAGGGGTTTCACGATTTCTTCCCAGAAACCGGAGTATCATTATCGGGTGACTTTGGAGATGGCACATGGCCAACTGGATTTACTCCAGGGAGCTTTATCTATCCATCTCCTGGGCTACCAGAGACTGGTCGTTCGGGGGATGGACCGTCATCACAGGCTACCTCTTTGCCATTCCTTGTGCAGGAGAATGGCTCATCGATTTGCCTTGACACTCAAGGTGTAATGACACCACAATTGCTCGGCAGTAGTGGCGATATGGACCCTTTGCTGATTAGTCGTTATCAATACGACACATCTGGGGCTTTTCATTTCAAAAATCTCAATATACAATCCGTATCCTCGGGGCCCGACCCAACGCAGTTTCTACTGTCAAAGCCCTCAATATTTGCTGCCAGCAGGGAGGAAAACGGATGCGAGAACGTTTCAGTCGTTGAATTGAGGCAGGAACTCGAATCTTTGGTCCCGGGAGATATCGGTTTCAGACTAATTAACCTATTTGAGAGGATCGTCGCACCGGATTACCCAATACTTGGTCCCCCAGGCCAACTAAACCCCAGCACCAGCCCGCCATACCTCCTTGCGAGCGTATACCTAATAGTGGAGCCTTTCACAAAATTTGACGAAAGATTATGCATTGATCTCGCATATGATAAGCCATCAGCTGTGGCACTATACGATATTATCAACAAAGCGCTTCCACATGAGATACATGGGCCGAAGCTTTGTATTGTACAGACAATGCTTCTTTTGGCCATTCGACCTTATCCAAACCCAATTGTATTGGATAGTGGCTTCAAATGGTCCCAACTCGCCACTCTTATTGCCTGCGCTCATACCCTTGGACTACATTTGGATCCAAAGTCGTGGCGAATACCTCCATGGCAAATTGCCCAGCGACGTTGTCTGTCTTATTTCATTTATTCAACAGACAAGTGGCTTGCATTGAGCCTTGGTCGGCCACCTTTACTGCACTACGATAATTGGCTAGTGACAAGTCTAAGCCAAGAGGATCGTACTGTCAGTGGACTTGACCCTTCAGCCTGGACGAACATCATGAAGCGAGCGGAACTGGACGCTCTGCTTGACCGTGTTCTAACCCAATTATAGTAAGTCAATCCGCGTGTCATTATCTCGTCGTTGTCCGTATCTCACCAATCTTAGTTCTCCTCGTGCCATTAATACCATATCTACTGATTATGAGAAGACTATCGCATTAACTGGTCCACTGCTTGAAGATCTCTTCTCATGGCACAGACCGGTATCTGCACCATTGGCCGATTTCAGATCGCCAAATCAAGGCAGACCAATCGGACTAGAAAGAGCACTTGAGATGAATTACCATTATATTCATCTGAGTATTTGCAGGGCAATTTTGAGACCATTTCTGCAGCCAACTGTCGAAAACTTGGATGAGACCGAGTATATAATGGCGCGTGAGCAGGCCCGGATCCAAGCAGAAACTTGCATTTCAGCAGCAGCGGAGTTTATTCACGGGCTGCGCCCAGAGGACCTTGAGGCTCTATGGCCGGCCTGGAGTGCCACTGCATTCTCGTCCATCTGTTTCCAAATCCTGCATATGGCTGCCAGCTCCATTGACAGGAGTGAGGCGGATAAATGGGTCAGTTGTCTACACAAAGTGCGCCGGGACATGCGCCTGAAGGCTGATGTTCTGCCTTGCCTACACCTTGGCCTTTTGCGGATTGACTCTATATTTTGGAAGGGAATTGATAATGTGTTGCATTTGGAAGAGCATGTCCGACAAGCGTTCGCGTCGGGTTCAAGCGTTGGTCGGCCTCTTGGGATAGCTGGTCCAGCCAAGTAAAACAGTTCGTGGTAGCGGTCATTTTTGGCCTCAATGTCACACAGGTCCTCATGTTGTATGTGGAAATGCGCAACAGAGAACTGAAGCTGGGCTTATTACAAGTCTCTTACGAGGCCTGGAAGATTATAAACATTGCAATTGTAATTTTTATATTCAGTGTAAACTACTCGACTTTGGTACCCTTACCACGGAGTCGATCACGAATAGCGACCAGTTTCCCCAGTATCCGGCCTTTCAAAGTCTGCGTTCCAAGAGCGGCAGCCTCATCTAGGGAGACAACTCGTCGAACCAGGATGTTGAAGACAGTTCCGAATGCAAGGGCAATCACGGTACTAGTGAGAATGATCACATTGTATGGCATGCTGAAATCCGGGGTGGGGAGTTGAAGCAGTAGACTTGTGGAACGGATGTAGATTGGCGCATTGTGGGCCTTATCCAAGACCCGAATTACCGCAGGTGCAACGTTGAACCCTCGATTAGCATCTGGTGGGTACTCGGTGTACCGAAGAATGGCTTTCTCGAAATCATAAGTCAACGTGACAGTTGATGCAGCGGGGACAGACAACGCCAATTCTAATTGTGTTCCACGCTCGCGATCAATGGCGGGCCGATAGTACGTCTCTTTGACGATTTCAGAGGCTGGGACCTCGCGCAGGACTCCGTCGTGTCCTGTGATTGTTGCGTGCAAAGTATGTATATATGGTCGCAAGAACCACGGAAGAGACTCGAAGTAGATGAAATCGACTGCGCTGGTATTGGATGGATTGCCAAAGATAATGCGCATTCCACCGCGCTCCTGGCCGTGCCCAACGATAGTTCGCTCTGCGTGCAAAACAGGCTCTTCTAACGGGACTTCAGTAGTCACTGGCTGTTGCGGAATCGAAAGATCAAAGGGAACCGATGGCGCCAATTTGAAACAGCGCGTAAATCCATCATCTTTCTTGATTTCATCGGCCTCCTCGGATATGAAGACACTCCGTTCGTGGGGCACCCGAAGGCAGACACTCTGGTCGCTAGACCCATCGGAATCTGTAAGAGGACAAAGACCATTTACGGTTCGCCCAAAAACTTCTGTGAGACTCCACGCCTTGTCGCTTGTCTTCTCCAGCGGGTAACAGGTATCACCTGAATTATAAGGCTTGGATGTGTCACAAACCAGCTGCTCATTAGGCACAGGCCGGGGAATTGGGTTCGCTATATCTATGTTAGCAATTTTGTTAAGACAGAATATACTGGCAAAGAATACGCACAACGAGAGCGCTTAGACCGGTCAATATCCAAGACCATGTCCACTGTTTGCTCGATCTGAACCACACATTCTCCGTCTGCAGAACAAACCGGCTGGATATCCACTGACATACTCTGCCATGCAGCATCGAACAATTTGTGCCCGTCAAATAGTGAGGAGATTCCAGCCTTGCCTTTGCAAGGAAGCAGCTTCAAGAAAGGGGTCAAATTCTCTGTGCAAACTACCTCTCCGGGAAGGGTTCCATGCAAAAGGTGCAGTTGATCGGCAGCTAAGTGATCCCCAGCTGGTTCAAAAGAAACCACAGGTCGAGTGGTCCGGGTGGAGTCCACGAAGTTCAGCGAGGCGCAGAACAAACCAGAGAGGGACTGCGTCAAAGTGATCCATTTGGCAAAAGCCCTGGGTAAGTCAGCATTGTGTACCTCTCATGACATATTCCGAGTGAGGAACATACTCTTCATCACCTGGCGCATCAATCCACGCCCAAAGCTCGACACCAGTGCCTCCTTCTTTACTGCCGTTCCATGGCCGCGGGCCCCAGCTTTCAGCGTCCCATCTTCCCGTGGTGAATCGGAGGTGTAATTCTTTTGTATGAGCGTGTTGAAGGATTTGACCAAGGGCCCGAGGCAAATATCTAAAATGTTGTTGTTCGAATGATTGTTGTGATGTATTGCTTCGGAAGTTAAAAGAAGCTAATAAGGAGGACTGCGGGAGAGGTTGTAGCAGGAGGTGCTCGTGATAGTTGGATGATGCGAAGGCAGAGGAGCTCCATAATGAGAGAATAAGTGCGACAAAAGGAAATGAGAATAGTGAAAGGACCGTCATGACTTCATGCTTGCCGGAGCTCGGTCTTCGTCCATGCGATTGTCACCGGTCAATTGGTAGGGGGTGCCGGCGAAGCGATGGGCCTATGTTGGCTGTTGGCGCAGAAATTCCGACCCTAGTAATCACCAAATCAATAAAAAAGCTCTGCATCAAAAGAAAGATCAATGCCAAACTCCAAAATCCGTGAGATGTGCATCTGGTCTCTTGACCGCGAAGCCTCACCGCCTTCCTTGGCGCCAAAGGCATCAAAAGCGAAAGACTTCGTCGTTTGCCGCCAATCAGCCCGTTGACACAATTTCGTCTTTCCTTTACTTTCCAGCTTATTGGACACACCACCAGCATGGCAGCAGAACAGAGAAAGCTGCTTGAGCAGCTCATGGGAGGTATGTTGCTCATTTTGTAACTCTCAAAATCTCCAAGCTCTAGCCCACCCCGACAAGTCGCTAAATTAAGCTAACATTGCTTCTGTCTATAGCTAATCAGCTCAGTGGAACTGGCGCACAGGGTCGCAATTCCCAGCTCTCAATCACAGACCCCAAAGTTTGCCGTTCCTACATTGTTGGCACTTGCCCGCACGACCTGTTCACCAACACCAAGCAAGACCTCGGACCTTGCCCCAAGGTTCACAGCGAAGGCCTGAAGACCGAATATGACGACGCACCTTCCTCAGAGAAGGCGAAATGGGGGTTTGAGTTCGATTACTTGCGCGACATGCAGAAGTACATTGACGACTGTGACCGCCGAATCGACACTGCGCAGCGCCGATTGGAAAAGACGCCGGATGAGATTCGGCAGACAAATGACTTGGTATGTGTAGCTTAACTTCTATCTCACATCCCGAATGAGAGGGACTCCATTGGGCTTCACTAACTTCTTATATAGCTCAAACAAATTGCCGATCTTTCCAACACAATCAACTCCGGTCTCCAAGAAGTCTCGATTCTCGGCGAGACAGGCTCCGTCGCACTAGCACTCAGTGAAATGCACAAAGTCCGCACCTCCAAACACCAGAAGGAAACTCTGGAGCGCGATCTCAAGAACCTTCAAGATACCTCTGGTCCATCCGGCCACCAGAAGCTGCAGGTCTGCGACGTTTGTGGTGCTTACTTGTCTCGTCTTGACAACGACCGCCGTTTGGCCGATCACTTCTTCGGAAAGATGCACATGGGATACTCAGACATGCGCAAGAACTGCAAGAAGCTGAGCATCGAGCTAAAGGGCCGGGCTCCGCCAGTTCGTCACCACGAAGAAGATGATAACCCTTACACCTCTGGTGGTCGCCCCGGTGCTGGTCGTGGTCCTCGGTATGGCGGCGGTGGTGGTGGTGGCGGCGGTGGATATCGACGCCGCGGAGGTGGAAGATGGTGATTTTCGTTAACTTCTCTTCGCTCTTGAAGACTTGGGCTCTGGGCCCGTTGCATAGCGCAGGCGTTTTTACTTATTATCTCGTGTATGATGCTCAGACGACGGTTAGGGAGGTCATAGGATAAGTGCTCAATATCCATTTCATTTTTCATGCTTCTCCTTGGCGATATCTCACAGCCCCTTAAGATATGTACAAGGATCGTGTATAGTATACATTGCCTTTTCCCCCTGATATGATGGAATATCTGGATTGTTTCTGCGCATGTCATAATAGAAAACGACTACATAGAACGAGTCATCAAATGGAATTCAGTGACTACAAACGCAAGACTTTTGTAGATCATGGTTGCAATCTGGCTACGACAAACTCATACACATGCGAGACACGGCCAAACCAGCCCGACGAAACACTAATACAGTAAACCCACTAATACAGTAAACCCCCGTTAAATCTAGGTATTCGAAAAATCTAGTTGCCATATATAATATATACAAGAATAGTCGGCCGCTTATGCGGCTTTGTTATGTCTTCCGGATGGTCTTTTGGATACTCTTTTGGATGGTCTTTTGGATGGTCTTCCGGATGGTCTTTTGGGTACTCTTTTGGATACCCCTTTGGATGATCCTTTGGATGCTCTTTTTAGATACTGCTGGGTATATACGAAGGCGGTAAAAAAGGCGTCTTGCCTTGTCATGTCTTTTAGATGCTCTTAGGTATATACGAAGGCAGAGACTTTTCAATATATAACCTTGTAATTTTCTGCCTAGCAAAAGCCCGGTTGACATCTAAAACCTGCCCTACTAGCCCCGTCTCAGCCTCTATGCTTTGGCAAGAAGAAGAACCATGGACATGTGTTTTTCTCTACTGAAGTTGGTTGTCCCATGGCTCCGCTCCGAATTTGGAAGGTGCTAACCTTAGTCACTTCCTTCTCTAAGCACCGGTTTATTTCGTTAAAGGTATTCGTTATATCCACGTTCGTTATAACAGGGGTTTACTATATATCACTCAGTTGCGGATGTCATCGTTGAGATTTCACTGTTTACCAAGCATCTTTTCGAAGCCGAGCATGCAGTCATCAACATCAGGCAATCCCCCAAGCCACGCTCCTCGGCCAACAAAGCGTCGAAAAATAGTTCCTACGGTTGGTCCTGAAATGTTCGAAACGCTCGTCAGTTTTCCGGATACGCTGGCAGATATAAACAGCGATGATCCTATCGTTCGGTCTAGTGCTGTTCAAAAGTTAACAGTGTTGTCACCCTTAATGCAACAACTCGCACAATCAAAGAAACCTGCCACCATCCATTATGCTGCTGGGAGATGGAAGTCCCTTCAAGAGGCATGCACTGTTCTGCAGGCGACACACAATCCACATGAAGACCTTTGGGACCGGCCGGACATCGACAATGTTCCCCCGGCCACCCTCTCGCCTGATGTCGACAGCGTAATTCGACGCCTTCAAAGATCCAACTACCATAAAATGAACAACTCGGAATCCTCCATACGCGTCATTGTCGAGCTACTTATTCTTGACCGGCTTCACAACCTTTGTAACAACGGGACACTAGAACGCCCACAGCTCTATCCAGAGGCAGACGTTAATCTTGTGCTCGGTGATACATATATTACTGGCCGTGCTAACCTGTTACTCTGCCACGATGATCCCCAATTTGGCATTCATTCATTCAACATTACTTGCTATAGAGATAAAGCGGAGTCACGAATTTTCCTCTGCCGACTCTCAGATAGCAATGTACCTCGCAGCTGTCCAGGCAAGCCGGACCAAAGTCGCAAAAATCTGTGCGATTGCTTTCGGGATAACAACTGATAGCAACAAATATCAGTTCTGGTTTCTAGATTCTGAACGGCGGCTTTTCTCGTCTGTGGTTTTTGAATGGCGTCTCCATAAGGCGAGAATCATCACATGGATCGACAAGATGTTAGCCGATGCGATTGAGGCCTCGCCCATAACGACCCCAATTCTACAACGGAATGCTTCTCTCCGCAGCTGGGAGAAGAACCTTCGATGGCGTCAGCTCTTGGGTTCGGAATCAGACGATTCCCCTTTGACTGAGGGGCTCCCATTCGATATCATAGCTCCAGACTCGGCCCGCCTTGTCGGCCCTGCATGGTACCAAGGACATAAGGTTATGGTTGTCGAGTACGACGAGGAGGAAAGTGGAGATGACGTCGATGATGACAACGGAGGCAATTGTGTTGTTGCTAATTGATTTCACTTGTGCAACGTTGCTGCTGCGGAATTTATGTATAAACCGAATGAATATTTGACTATTATATATATGATATCTGTGAGCACTAAAAGCATAGGGGAAGATAAAGATGATATATTCTGCTAACTACGACTATCCACTAAAAGCCTGGAGGGCGACTGTAGTTAGGTGATGTTACCTAACTATTACTGATATCTTCCGCTAGTAGAAGCGTTTCAGTTTTACGAGTAGAGAACCAGGAGGCAGAAAATTGAAAACATTTGATGGTGGGTATTCCACTTTCCTAAAACAAAACCTTTTCCCAGCCCTGGGGACTTCAGTCCCGAACACCAGACTAGCATTGCGCAGTCTTGTAAAAGGAAATACAAAATAGGATAATCTGTACACGAAAAAAGAATGGCTATCATGGGCATAGCTCTATTACACACCCTACTGGGGCACATGGCCGTTTGCTTGGGTCTCGAATAGAGCTTGCATCAAAGTATCGTAATTGGCAGCGGCAGCAGGTTGGCGGGCTAGGATGTCGCGAACGACACTCAGCTGCGCCATGTCCACATTAGGTGCAGTCTTCAGAAGTTGTTGAATGGCAGGAGCATCAACTTGCGGGCCAAGGACTTGCACCGCGGCGGGGAGGCCGGTCAGAGCAGGCTGGTGTTGAGCGGTGGCCTGGGCTTGCTGTACAGGGGCTTGCTGACCGTACGTGGCGGGGTTCGGGTTGAACCCACCAAAGTGAGAGGGGGGAGTTGGCGCAATCCCAGCGCTGAACTGAGGCTGCTGGGGAGTCGCTGCTGCAACAGAGGGGCTGGCAGAGATGGGCGGCTCCTGACTAGCCTGGTGCGAAGACGGCTGCACAGATGAGGGGTTGGACTCGCCGGTCTTGACGACAAAAATAGTAAGAAGCATGCGTTGAGTAATGGGTGCCTCCAATGAGATATTTTCCAGTAGCTCAATGAACTCAGGCATTACGGTGGTGCCAATCTCCATTGGGACAATGTAGGTGTCTTTGACGGCGGACAGCGGGTGTTTCCCAATCACGCCATAGCGCCCACGACTATGGAAGTAGTCAAACATCTTGTCGAAGCCCGCTCGTTCCACGGGCTGATCAGGACTGCTGATTGCTATCACAGACACATCGGTAGATTTGCTGAACTGAAGGCCGCATAGGTAATCAGTTGCCCGTCTGATATCGATACGGCCATCAACAAACAACGTGGAGGGGGCCAGTTGGCTCCATGGGATTCGGCCACTCAAGTCCGCGCCTCCCACATGCTTCGCGGACGAGGAGAATTCGCCAATTGGAGGCATCGTTACCTTGCCGCGCCAGATGGTACCGTCGTCGTCAAAGTCCTTGGGTGAATAAGGAGGTGAATAAGGTTCATCGTCGCGCAAGAGCTGATCGATCTCAGCATCCGCTTGGACCCCGCCACTAGGCAGTGGCTCGTAGATGGTGGGAGCCACTTCGGGGAAGACATGGTCATGGTGAGCACCCTCAGGTGATAGACCCCGGACATATCCATCTGTCTCTGTCTTTGGTTGATGTGGTCCCACCGGGCTGGTCGGGCTTTTGTTGGCTGGGCTGCCGTCATCTCCCGCAATGCGACGGGGTCCACGGGAGAAAACAGACTCGTTCGCGCCATGGTGTTCATCCTCGATCAACTCTTCTCCTTTATGGGTGCGTCGAATCCGAGGACCTTGTTCCTGGACAATGGTGTGGTGTCTGTCTGCTTCGCGCTTGATCTCGGCGTCTTTCTGCTGTAGTTCTTTGCTGGCCATCTCCCCAGTTGTCATCTGAGACAACAACTTAGGGGAGAGACTACCTATGAGCAGACGATCTCGCAGAGAAGCATTCTTCTTTACATTGAACATGATCGACCGTAATTGCGCCTTATAAGATTCATTCGGCTCGCCTGACCGTCCGCAGATACTCTCATACATGGCATCCTCAATAGATAGAGCGAGTTGTTGTGCCATGTCCTCCACTGACTGATTTGCACGCAAGGTAAAGGAGCCTGCTTTCAGGGCTGCAGTAATCTGGTCTACAAACAACTTGATTAGGTGTGTGGCCACACTCTTGCGAGCAGGCATCAGCCCCTCCAAAGCTCCGATAGCAGGTGCCTCGGGAATAGTAGTGTCTGTTTTGATTTGGGGTGCAGTTGCTGCTGGGATAGCTGCTGGGGTAGCCTGCGGGGATACCCGTTGCTGTTTGACTTGCGGTCCCTGATAGATGAACGAGTTAGCATTTTGGATGTTATGGTTGAGTAAGATGGAAGTATTTACATTTTCTCCCTCAACTGTCTCTTCAAGTTTGCGTTTGTTGGTGCTGGATCGCCGAGAATCAACAGCATGGCCATTCTTCTCGGGTTCGACAGAGACAGACACAGCAGACACAGCGGGTGCAGGAGAACCGCCGGGACCTGGTGTAGTGGATGGCGCTGTGCGGGCTGGTGTGCTAGCATCTGTCCGGCTCTCACTAGGTCTTCCTTTGCGGCCTCCCTTCTTGCCCTTTTTCCGCTTGGACTTCTTCTCCTCCGCCTCTCGGCGACGTTTCTCAGCAACTTCCTCCCAGGGCTTCTCGCCAGCATTGATCTTTGCCAAGAGGTTTGTGTGATTCTCCGGTCGACACTGTTCGCAATAGTATTGATCTGGTTCTTGGCCTTTCATGAATGTGAGGCCCATGCAGTCATTGTGTTGCCATGCTGAACATTGATCACAGCAGATCATATCGCGCTCCACATCCTCTTCCTCTTCGTATTCGCCGCAGATACATCGGATGATCTCTTCTTCGTCTCCCTCGGGTTCACTGGGACCGGGTGTGGGCTCGGCGGACAACTTCGCGCTCTTTTCCTTCGGGCTTTTGCTTTTGCCTTTTTTCGTGGGGTCATCTGGCAGTTCGAGGTTCTTGTGTTGACCTTTGGTGGCTCGGCCTGAGCGTCGGGGTTCGTCTGATTTCACTGTTAGCTGTGTTCTGGTAGGTGGTCCACACCCCAGACTTGGGGTTGCCCTGCCACTTTCAGGTGATCGGATAGCAATGTGTAGTGATGGTGTACGAAAGCTTACCGGCCATGATAATGGTGATTCGGCGCGTACTACAGCGCGTGGAAGGATAATAGGTATCTTCACTTGCTCGAAATTCGGGTGTTACCCCAGGCTGACAAAAGTCTCTACGGGCTCAAGGCGCTAATGTAATACACAAGGAGACGGCACAACAGTGTCACTGTCTAGCCCACAGTTTTGCTCGATCGAATAAAAGAAACGACCTAGTCTCTGCGCAATATTTCTTGCGCTGGCACGCGGTGGCGAGGAACGCGCTCAAGCGGGTGTTATGGTGGACTGTGCAATCCCTTGCTGCGCGTCAAATCGACACTTGGCGCTAAGCGGGGTCGCGTGAAGTGAGTTGAGCCCAAATCACGCACTTTGCAGTGAAAAAAAACAGCGCTAGACGTTTTCAGTTGAGATTGAAGCAGTATTTTCTCGAAGATCAAGTGGCGAAAGCAATAACGCCAAAAGAAGGATGGTAAAAGATAGAAAAGAGATGCGATGCGATGTGAGGAGAAGAGAGATGAGTAATTGGCTTGGCTCCCGTCTTTGTCATTCCACCTGGGCTTATCACGTGCTATTTGTCACCAGCCACAGGTTCGCGGCGAAATGCCCTTCGGTGAATCTTAAGATTGAGCTTCTCCAGGTTCCCCACTCTTCATCACAGGCTCTTTTATCCCGCCAGTTTGATTCTCAACTTATTTCACCCACCATATCTCTCATCATACGGACCCCTTACAACCTAACAACAACCTAAGAGACCATGGCCGACGTCCGATCGCTACTCCGCAGTGAATTAGCTTCCCGCAAGGGCACATCTCAACCAAATACGACAGGAAACCGGGTCACCAAAAAGCGCAAGGTTGACAGTGGAGATGGAGTAATGCGAAAGAAGATCCGCGCTGCAGAACTAGACACATTTCAGTCTACCTCTGGCGTAACAAGCACCGAGCAAACCACAGAGGATGAAGGTTCGGAGCAAGTTGAGGATGATGTCGCCGGCCCAGATCTTCCACTCGACAACGAGCAAGAGATTGTTGAGCCAACCGCACACCTCGCAGAAGAACCAACTACGCAGCCGCCCCAAGAGCCGTCCACGCCTATTGACGAGGAAGTATGGGCAGCATTTGAACGCGAGGTCGCCGAACAGTCTGATGAGCCACATGTCCCGGCCGCTGTTACAGCCGAGGCTACGATATCTGCAGCACCAATGACAGCTGCAGAAATTGCTGCGCAGGAAGAGAGAGCGAAGGCATCGACTATCCGCACTCGTGAGGCAGAGCTGGAAGGGGAGCGAGAGGATGCCGCACGCCTTTTGGAGGAAGAGTTCGACGAGATGGATCAGTTGGAGGAGCGGGTGCGAAGGCTCAAACAAAAACGCGAGGAGCTGCGCAAAGCCCGCGCCGAAGATCAAACACAGGACGAGTCGATGGGATCTGCCGCAGCGGATCAGGTTGAGAGCGAGAGTGAAGACGATGACGATGAGGATTGGGATGATTGGAGATTTAAATGATTGGATCAATGGTGAAATGACGAATCGTCTACGTGCAGGGAAAGATTTCCCTCATCTACAGTGATACCCTCAGGAACCGAATGGCATTGGTATAAGCAAATTGCCTCTTGATGTACAATATGAGCTCGGCTGTCCTTATTTCGACAAAAGTGATATGTAATATTCAGTGACCAACTATTATTGACTCGGCTTCTATTCCTCATCTGCCCCCTGATCAACATCCATGTAGCTCATTAGTCCATCCTTGTTGACGCGCATTGCTTGTTCAATCTCGGCCTCGCCTTCTCGGAGGAGATGCTTGCCACGTAGAAGATCGCCTCGCTGCCTCCGCTTCTCGTCTTCCACCCGCTTCTCCCGATCTGCAAGGGCCCTCTCGCGTTTCTCCCGTTCGACACGTTTTCGGTCGACTTCTTCTAGCTCCTCTGCCGTCATCTGTACCTCCGGCGCCGGAGGAAGAGTAGATATATATGCCTCAATCAACGGGTCTCGAACCTCGGGCGTGAGTCCGATGTAACGGATATCGGTGATTATCATGGCAGGCAGAGCTTCCAAGTTCGATGACCGATGCAACAAGTCCAAAGGAACAGATTTGAGCAGCGCCGACAGATCTGACTTGCGAGTGCTTTCGGGTTGCTTGAGACGCGAGATGTGGTCCCGGTAGAACTTCTCACGGTCTTTGTCTCCAAGCTGAGAGTCCTTCATTTCAGGTTCTTTCCTGTACTTGCGCTTGAACTCCGGCCAGTAAAGCTTCGGGGTGGCATGCTCTTGCAAAAATGCCAGATATCTAATACGTGGATCGGTCTTCTCCTGCTGCGCTTTCTGCTCTTTCACATATTGGATTCGGTCCCGGCTCCAATTGGAAAAGATTTCTCGTCGTGTCTTCATGTTCGAGGGTGCGGTATACCGGGTATCTTCAATGATGCGGCCTTCTTCGATGACGTTTTCCCATGTCGTGAATGGGTTGATTCGGAAGTCATCCAGCAAGTCGCGGAAGAGGGCCTCAGCATCGGCCTCTGTCAGCGGCAGGCCCTCTGCACCCTCTTCCCAATCTTCTTCCCCGACCTCACCATATTCCCCAGGGTCCAGTCCGTAGTCTTCACCCATGGCTGCTAGTTGGTATGCCATGTCTTCTTCGTTGAACTCTAGGGGCTGATCCTTGGCGCCCTCACTTTCAGCTCGTGCACGCTTTGATGGTTGGCCCTCTTCTCCCTCGCTGTCAGTAACCTCGACCTCTTCATATTCGGAGTCATAGTCTGCGTGTTCCGCTTCTTGCGGTGTCGGCTGTGGCTCTATGCCACCATCCTGTGGTGTGGGCGATTCCTTTTTGGCTGGCACCTCGGGCTCTCCCCGTTCTTTTCTTTCCTTCTTCTCACGCTCGAGGCGATCAAATTCGACCACGCCCTTCAAAACTTGCTCTGGAAATTTCCAAAAACTTTCGTTTGTTTCTGGATTGTGCACGAATCTCCTCCCGAGCTTGGTCTTTACCAGTAGCCACGGGGCGCAGTCAGGAATAGGATGCTTTGCTTTTGGTCGATCTTCGGGTTCTCTCCGTCCACGATCATGATAACCTCTCCCACCGCGGAATCCTCCGCGGCCGCGAAAGTTTTGCGGTGGGCCAAACTGCCCTGGCCCAGTGCCAAATCCTGTCGGCCCATAGGGAGTTGAAGAAAATGGAGGTAGCGTCTCCGGATTGTATGTTGCTTCTGGGGTGTCGGGGACGGCCTGGATGGGCTGAGGGGCTGTTTCTTGAGGGCGGGTATATGTCGATTGTTTTGTTGACGAATTATAATAGTACAAATGACCTGGGATAAGAGTTAGAATGGCCAAACCTTTTTACTCGGAGCCAGCGCAAGACTAACCTGTGGGGGCTCGATGTTGTGTCCACCCCGAAGGCAAAGGGGGAGGAGCGGTGTATGTTGATCTGAGCATTACAATCAAGATGAATCAATTGAATTGCAAATAAATGGGGAAGTCGGCCTCGTAGTCCGTCCTTTGCGGGTCAAAGTGGTGAAATCGTCGCAAGGAAGCTTTGGTGTGGTGAAGTGGTCCGAGCTTGGCGGATGACAGAGGACGCGCCAGGGCGAGTTGCCTGGAGCTTCTACGTCTTCACCACCGACCTTCACCATCCCGAACCACCTCTCTCGCACAATCAACCCTTACTTTTAGCCCATTTCTGAGTTTTTGTTGCTTTATTTTATTCATACACGATGTCTCGGAGATACGATTCGAGGGTTTGTTCACACCGTCATTCCTTTTGTGCAGCTCCAGCTAACCTATGACGCTGTTGGAAAGACCACCATCTTCTCCCCAGAGGGTCGGCTCTACCAGGTTGAATATGCGCTTGAGGCTATTTCTCACGCCGGCACAGCCCTTGGTATCTTAGCCAAGGATGGAATTGTCCTCGCTGCTGAGAGGAAGGTGACCAGTAAGCTGCTGGAGCAGGATACCTCCGCTGAGAAGCTCTACACAATCAACGAGTACGCTCATCCCCCTCCCGTCTCGAATAAAATAATCATATTTCCTGTGCTTGGTATTTGGATAAGTAGCTAATATTTTCCAGTAACATGATCTGCGCCGTTGCGGGTATGAACGCCGATGCCAACATTCTGATCAACTATGCTCGCCAGAACGCTCAACGCTACCTCCTCACGTACAACGAAGACATTCCATGCGAACAGCTTGTCCGCCGGCTGTGTGATCTGAAGCAAGGATATACCCAACACGGAGGTCTCCGTCCGTTCGGTGTCTCCTTCATCTACGCCGGATACGACCACCTCCGTCAATTCCAGTTGTACCAGAGCAACCCCAGTGGAAATTACGGAGGCTGGAAGGCGACGAGCGTTGGCGCAAACAACGCAAGTGCGCAGAGTCTCCTCAAGCAAGATTACAAGGAGGACTGCGATCTGAAGGAGGCTTGTGCTATGGCTGTCAAAGTGCTGAGCAAGACTATGGACTCCACAAAGCTGAGCAGTGAGAAGAGTGAGTTTTTTCTTCGGGTGTCGCTTTTGCATTGTGTTTCATCTAACTAACCTTTCTACCTCACGCAGTCGAGTTCGCAACAGTGGGCAAGACCAAGGATGGCAAGATCTACCACCACCTATGGACTGCAGATGAGATTGATTCCCTTCTCCGGGAACAAGGGCTGGCCAAGGTCGATGATGAGCCCGAGGCTGGTGACATAAAATAGATTTAAATCCTCTCTTGTTCTTTTTCCGTTTCAGATACTCGAATCCAATACTTTGACCATAATCATCCGGTTGCAATATTCTAGCATCGCCTCATATCCAAACAAACATTGGTCTTTTACCTGTTGCGCGTGCTTTTGTTTATGGCTGCATCTGGTGTTGTTCTTCTTGTGACGTGGCATGCACATCGGCCCAGTCTCAGTGCTCTCCTTCAGTTCTGCATCCCAATTTGACGCTGTTTGTCTTGAAGATGTTGGAGCAGATAGGTACACGTAGGCTGAAGAGACATGGATGTTGCTTAGGGGCATGCAGGTTCTGGCCAGCGCAAGTAAATTCTCCGATTGTAGTGTGATGATATATAGTTCCCAGCCTCGCCGTTCTGTGGCCTTCGGTCGAATCTGTCTTCCTTTTTCTCTTTCTCTCTTTCTTTCACGTCGGTAACACCTATCGAGTCTGTCACTATTTTACTTAGGTTTCTCACACTCATCGTTTTAGAGCTGGGTTGAGGATTTGCAATGTTGGAGCTGCCCATGGCTCCGGGGGGTATAGAGGAAGGGAAGTGGAACCCACCTTAACCCACCTTAGCCCTGAGTGCTCTCACAACACTAATGCGCCAGCAGAATAGCTTCGACTTTCCTTTCCCTCTACCCCAGGACCCTACTTAAGATCCATCTCCTTTGTCAGGTTCATCTTATTAGGTTATCTAAGCAGGGGGATCATCACGTGCGGGGGTGTGATGAGGGGCATTTTGTTCCACACTATGGGCCCTCGCTCTGACACCAGACACCACTTGCTCTCATTTCAAGGATTATCTCGATTCTGAATGGCCATTTAATATTCGTCAGGCCTCAATGGCCTTTTTGTCTGGTTGCAGCAGGTGCCACTCCTTGTCCTGTGAGACTCAATATGTCTCAGCGAACCGCTCACCCAGGAAATCAGGGCGCTTATGACATGGCTAGTCCCTATTAACATTTTTTTGGGAGCTTAACAGCCTATGGACAGAAATCAATATGGAGTCTGAACCAATCAAATTTCTCGTCAATCTATTCAAAGGCGATATTGTTCTCCCATCACCTTGCAGAAACTCGGTTCGGACTTAATGTCACGGACAAATGGTGAAACATGAAACTCGCTGCAAATCCCCCTAACAAAACAGTGACAGGTAACGAAAAAACGACAGGACAATTGGCCACCAATGACCTGAAACAAATCAACACAATTGCAGTTCACCTGTTCAACAAAAAAGAAAGAAAGAAAGAAAAATACCCCAAAAAACCCAAAGTAACACCGGTTTTACAAATCCAAGCCAATCCTATCTTAGGAGTGTGCTCCTTCGGTCGTCCCGCTCCCGCTGCAGGGAGCGGATCTCCTTGTCCAAGTCCATAATGAGTTTGTGAGACCGATCCATTGAGGCCACAAGTGTGGCACCCTCTCGCTTCCACCGGTCCAAACGGTCGACTTCGGCACTACGCCTGCGATATTTGGTTTCGATCTTTTCACAGAGACGACAGTTGGTCTTCTCATTCTCGGTCATATTGACGAGTCTCATACCGCATGTCTCGCCGGTGCGGTATTCATAGTTGCATCGGTGAGCAAAGCTGGTCCAGCTCCAGTCTCCACACGCATATCTCTTTTGGTTGTAGAAGCACATGCCTATCAGATCTGTCAGTTCTGCTAAATCTGCAAGTACGACATAACCCACTTGCTCACAGCTCTCCGTCTGTGTTTCAGCTTGAATTCCGGATTTCTATTGGTTGCACCTGACAGTACACCCGCGCTTGTCGGATTTGATAGGCCGGCCTTTGTCTGAGTTTTTAAACGATCCGGAAAGCTCAACAAAGTTGAAACAAATTTCGAATGAATCCTTTTTATGAAGAAGATCTATTGGCCTTGCTTGAAGATTTTAGAATCGAATTATGAAACTGGAGCGATGATTGAGAACTTCACGACATCATGGGGGCATTGACGGGCTTATTTATGTTTCGGATGAAGTTTCTATGCCATGGCATTATTCTCCCATATTGCCTCGTCCCACTGTTGATCGACGTTTGTCAGTGCCCGATGGCTTATCATCCGTGGTTCCAGTCTGTGGATTTCACATTGCACCTGCCTGACGGTTGATCCGGTTGGTTGTGAGCAGTTCTCCAAGCAGTGGAGACGGTATGATGGCCATGGTATCTCGAATGGAGCCACTATGAGCAACCGGTTGCTTCATGGATGCATGCAACCCTCAGCCGTGGCGATTCACTCCTCATGGTGATGATGTACGATGGGTCGAAAATCCCTCAATTCATGGCTGCAAATCCTCTGGTTTCCAGATTCGACTACTGCAATTATGCCGTCGCCATCTGCCTCTCCCCGCTTTCATGTGGATGCTGTTCGCATGGACTCGTACTCCTGTGATTCTCTTGCGTTTTGCATGCCTGATCCTGCATGACCGAGTCGGTCCTGGTACTTGCCAGCTGTCGTATTGATGCAATAATCAGGCTTTCATGCCCAGGGATAACCCTGTCTCTATGCAAGAGAAAAGCTACTGCCTTCGCGAATGTGATGGGACTCTGCACGCCACTTGTGACTCCACCACAATCGGTTGTTCTATCTTGATGTGATTTTTCGACAGCTGCAATTATTGATTGGCCCAGTGCCTCATCTATCATGAGCACTGACACTGAACTCTGGCCGAACGCCATGTTTTATCCGCAGAAGTATCTATCCGATATTGTTGTCTGTGTGATTGCATACGCATGCACATCCCGAGTTATTGCCTTCACTCGTCTTCATGGCTCTTGCGCCTCCTGCATTTGGGCAATAATGGATATTCATATTGGGTCTCAGCATGTGGTTGCAACCATTAGCCCCTGTCGTCTTGTGTTATTCCTGCCGAGCCTTACTCGCCAGTCTATCAAAGTTTAGGCTCGGCCGCTTTTCCACCCCTGCCGCACCTTTCCGGTCAGTGACTTTCAGCCAATCGCCCTCACTTAAGTGGCAATGCTAGAGACTCTGAGGCTCTATCATTGGCACTCGGGCTCAGGGACACGGACCACGCAATTCAAATTCCTTGTACCACACCCCAAAAATTAGGGATGCAGGCCAGATAGATCCATTTTCGTTCAGCTGATCTCTCACTCCTGCAAAGAGGGATGCTGCATTTGCCCCCGCTCATGTGTGTGTTCATCATCGTCTACTTGCTTCTTTTGGCGGAAATGATAGGATCGGATTGATGTACGGCGCTCGCCGCAGACACGAACCGTGACACATTCCACATATTGGTGAACCACATGCAGCTGCACCAAAGCTCAGAGACTCTGACGTGGCACGTTTTTTCTGGCTTTCTGCATCAATTCTTGGTAGCAAGGGCCGGGTCGAAGGCCGTGGATCGCCGTTTAGGGATTATATGCAAGCTCCACCGAGGACCCATACGCCATTCACGTTATTGACAATGACGAAATATGACTGATTGCCAATATAGAATGCTGCACAATTCTGTGCTTGCCGTTTTGGCCGATTGTTCTGGGCAATGCACCAATACGACAAGCGATCGTCGGGGAATGCCGCTCAATCACGCCCAGCATTGGACCCAGAAAGATGATCCATGGGAAGATGTTGAGTTGGCAACTGGCATCCCTGATGACGGCTCACAGCCGCAAAATGACCGTCACACCTAGTGGATCTATTCTTTGCTGCGGCGAGCTGGTTGCATCCAGGCCCAAAAAACTCTCGAATCAACTTCTGAAGCCCCCCTGCTCTTTTGCCTCTCGCTCCGTCTTACCACCGAAATCCCCTCGCCCATCCTTAGTGTACCAATCTTTATCCTCGCAAGGATCAGGCCGTGTTCGTGTGGGAAAAGCATGGTTGTCGTTTCTGCCCAACAAGCGAAGTTGCCGGGTGAAATACTAGAGCATTTTTTATCTGGTTAGAGCTACTACAGGCCTATTTTGAGTGCTATCAACCTGGGAAGCCCGTGCCTCAACGTTAGAATTGAATTTTAGGACCCGCATACAGGCTTCCACAGCGCCGGGCTCTTCTGATCCCGTGATTTGAAAGTGAACGGAGGTTCCCGCACCTTACACACGCCTGCCTTTGACCGGCGACAAATCGTTAAGGGTAACGCTACCTTCGGCGCTGGGCAGCGAAAAGCCCACTGCCTACATTGTCTTAATCGTACGAGGATTGGCCGGCTGATTGACTTACCCTCACGTGCAGCCGGCCCAATCGTCCAATGGCAACCGTTAGCTGGGATGTCAGTTGTATGCAACTAACGAGACCTTTCCCCACCTATCCTGCACCAAAGAGGCATGTGCATTTCATCAGCACTTGCGTAGGGTACGGTCTACACCTACCTCTCATTGGTGTATCGTACGCTCTCTCTCTCTGAGTGGGCCCTCGGATTCGCGTGTTCCCAGTTGCCATGGACATTCCTCCCCGGGCCCATGTCCAGATGCTCCACCTGTGGCACACATCACGAACAGACTACTAAATCACGTTCTAGGTGGTCTATTTCCTTTCTTCTTCTTCTGGCATCATTTAGAACAACCTATGTTGGATGTAATGCCCAAGAAGCCCCTCTACCTTGTACTTCTGCTAATTGGCCAAGGGCAACTTCGGGTTGTCCATTCGGATTTGTACGTGGGTTACCTTGAGATATTACATTTCAGCTAGGCCGCCCTGACACCTGTTGGCGCGATATTAATATAGGGAAATTTGAAACCACTTCATATATCAATATCATATATTTAAAGTTCGGGCCCGCAGTTTGCTTTTGCTTTCATCTGCTCGGAGTCCGTTCACTGACCAACCAACATTCACTAAATGAACAAGTCAATCATCCTCTAAATCCAACAAGGCCCAACATCCGGCTCCCCCTCATTCTCATCACTTTTCTACCCTATCTCCAAGGGGCAGATTCACAGGTGGGTGATCACCCTCGCTCTCGCCACCTCATCTTTGCAACCAACGAAAGACTATATTGTATGATCCTACGATGCCACGATTGAGAAAATGCCAAAGAACTTCACAATGAAGTGGGTGTATGCGTACAAGACTACGAGACTGACGAATCAGCAATGGATTTTGTTCGAATATCCTGGCTTGGGCACGTTTCTCTCGAGCCAGTTCGCCCGCCGCCCACGCTCGAACCCCCTCTACGGCAGCGCCTCTGCATATTACCGGGGGGTCGGAAATGAGGCATATCACCTTCCCATGCATCATTTGGCGGCATCTTCCGATGGGCTGGTGGCCCGCCATCCGTCAGAATATGACCTGGATCTGCATAGTGTGACGATTGACCAGAAGTACGCTTGTAGCGAACAGCAGAGCCCCCATGGCCGGCTCAATATTGCATGCAGTCTTGGTCACCACCCCTCGAATGCAACTCGCATGTTAGCTCTCATCGCTGAGTAATTGGCCCCTCCTTCCAAGGTTGTTCACGGGTACTAGAAGCCGTGACAACAGAACACCAAGAAGTTTCCACATCAGACAGAAGCAGCAGCACTATGGAATATTTTGATGAGAACCGTTTCGTTTCTTTTCCCAATTTCATTTAGTTTGTTCACAACCCGCTGACACCTTGCTTCCACATCGAGCCCTTGTCTTTAGGTACATATTATCCCTATAATACGGACGTGGCAGATATTCTACAAATGCCAGTGTATATTTGATTAAAATAATATATCAAAGCAACGCAAATTAGTAGCTAAAACTCCCAAGTGCCCCTTGGTTCTATTTGTATGAAGCCGGCCTCCTAGGGCAAGCTCATTACCAAATTAGGTTAGCCTTACTGTTTTTGACCAAGTGACGTCAATATGATACTAAGGTCTAAAGAACTTGGAACACAGAAGAATGACAGACTTCTTGTAATGGATTCTCTCCAATATTAACCTTGAAACGAGCAATTCTTCTCTGTAATTGCCTTTTTTTCTCCCCAATTCATTGCATCCTACAATCTCAATACTCAAGTCCAACCTCAACGAGATATCCATACGAACCACTTCAATCCGCACCTGAAACCATCACATTCACACATTCCCAGAATGTGGAAAACCATCATCTCGGCAGGCCAGCAAGCCACCCGAGCCAACCTGAGTCAGCTCTCAAAAACCACCACCCAATCCCTCGCCACCCCAACAGCGACAAGAACGCCCTTCAGCACAACCCCACTCCGCCAGATCGAAGATGGCCAGGGTTCGCTCGACCGTGAGACCTTAAACCCGGAGCGCTCAGAGACTGCCAAATCTGGTACGGACGGCGAAGTTGCCAAGCACCCCTCTGCATTCGACCCAAAGAATACAGCACCCGAGAGCGAGCTCGCGGCTACTGAAGAGGAAAGCCGGCAAGAAGGCAAGAAGGAAAGCCCTCTAAATATGAGCCCGGCCAATAGGGACGCTAGCGCTTGGAGGCGCCAGGATGAGGACGGGCCTGATCGGAATCGGGATCGCGGGGCTTCTAGCTCTCGTGGGACGCCGAAGAAGGGTCGTGGTATTCATGTGAAGGAGGATGGGACTCATGTTTCGTATCGGGATTGAATGCGTTCTTTTGTTTACAGTAGCACGGACGATAAATGATGATGTTGTTAGGGAGTTCAGCATTTCCAAATACATGTCATATTGAGTTTCAATCAATGCTATCAAGTAGTATGTCCATAGCTGCGTAACGTCATAAATTCCGAAACATAAGAAATTCGAAGTGTCTGTATTTGCATACAGACATAGCTCATCTTGACGCACCAAGGCGCTCAAGACGAGGCTTCCTTGCCGTATTTGATAATATCACCGCCAAACAAGGTCCAAACTTTCTCACTGCCTTCAGGAACATCACCTTCTAGAGCCTTGAGACCAGCATTGACAGCAGCTTTGCCAATAACATCCGCCTCCTGAGCCCACCCGTCTTTCAGACTGGAGTGCAGCTTGCCAGTCCAATTCGCAATGAACCGAATCCCAGCCTCGAGTGGCCGGCTTTCCTCACGAGTACCAGCAATCAGCCCAGGACGTAGAATAACCATGCGCTCAAAGCCAAGCTTCTTGATATCCTCCTCGATTTCACCCTTCATGCGGGAGTAGGCAATGTTGGAATCCTTGTTGGCACCGGAAGAGGAGATCAGCACGTAGACCTTGGTGCCAGCTTCGTGCGCAGCCTTTGCCAACTCGACGTTTAGCCCATGCTCGATTTTGTATTGATTGTCAAACCCGCCTGCCGCTGCCTTTGTGGTTCCAAAGGCGGAAAAGAAGATGTTGGGGGTCGGGGATAGGGATGAGAGCTGGCTTGCCCAGGTGGCGGTATCGCCGGAGACGAAGTTAGTGAGTTTGGCTGGGGGCGTGTCGCTAGTGGCTGGCGGGGTGCGGCGGGAGATGGTGTCCACGCGGGTTACGGCGGGGTTGGAAATAAGGCTGGTGAGGATATGGGAGCCCTGTTGGTTATGCGACTTAGCTCAAGTTCTTCGGGATGCTTCCAGACGAGTATATTGAGGAGCTTTGTTTGCGGGATGTGCACTTACCACCATACCCGTACCACCGATTAATGCGACATTCGCCATGTCTGTGTATACGGAGTTGTAATTATAGTAGATGTCCGTTGTGTTTGCACAGCATAAGATATCAGGAGGGGAGCGCAGGAGGAACCTTGGAGAAATCCATATCGGCGCCGATGTCTTTCGTCATCCCGAGGTTGAGCTAAACTACATTGGGTAAGCTCGACTTATGAACACAACACTTGCATAATAATTTTGTGCATGGCCAGTCTGTGAAGAAACATGATAATGTGGCAATAAGGTTCCTCAATATATAATATCAAAAGCCATCATGAGAAGATTCCAAGGTTATATAGACAAGAATTTCTGGCCGTCACTGCTATCAATAGTAAGCTTAGCTAAGGCGGGCGCGACTATCCTCCGCACGCTGCTTTCGCAATCGCGAAGCATACCTGACGCCAAAGCCGTGCTTGAAAACCTCGCGAATCTCTTCAAGCTGTAGTCCCGACATTTCAGGGTAAAAGAATATGATCATCACCCAGCCAATAAAGGTTAGACATGCATAAAAGCCAAAGGCGCCAGATGGTGTGATGCCCTTCATCATGGACAGGAATGTCGAGGAGACAATGAGATTTGAGCCCCAGCAGCAGCAAGTCATATACATTGTGCCGACAGCGCGAACTTCCATAGGGAAGAAATCTGCACTCATCCAGGCCGTGTTGCCAATAGACACGCCGTAGAAGAGCACAAACAAAATGATAAATACTAGAACGATGATGGCGGGTGTTGTGATGGTTTTTGTTGTCACGGCTAACGTCTCTAGGTCTACCGGGATGTATGCAAAGGAGACTGCGACTGCAACTAGGCTAGCTGACATGCCCCAAGATGTTGTTACTAGGAGTCGTCGACGGCCGAAGGAGTCCACGACTAGCATGTTGACTAAGGTCATTGCTAGATTGGTTCCTGAGACAACGAGACCCACTGCGACTGGGTTGGCGAAGCCAACGAGTGCGAAGAGTGTCCCGGAGTAATACATCAGGACATTGAAACCTGACATTTGACTGATGGTCACTGCATAATATTAGTTTCAGAGTACGCCAGAGGAAGAGAGGGCAACTTACTCAGACCACAAGCACACACCAAGGCACGGAAATAAGCAGGGTTCGTGTGGAGCTGTTTCACGATGGAGAATCGAGTCTGGTTACCAGTAGAAGCCCGAGATTCTCGAACACCGGCTTCAATAAGATTGATCTTGTCCTGCACTTGCTCAGGGGTAGTGGCTTTGAAGATGCGGTGCAGGACTGTCCGAGCTTCCTCATGTTTGTCGTGGTAAATCAACTGACGGGGCGACTCTGGGCACAGCGGGAGCAAGATAGCCAGCAGTATACTAGGAATACCACCCAGGCCAACCATATACCACCATCCATTAGGGACGCTGGCAAAAGCAGCACCAAGGGCGTAACTTATGACCTGGCCTCCGGTGATGCTAACATTGTTCAAGCCGATCATTCGACCTCGGTGCTTGGTCGGTGCAATTTCAGCAATGTAGGCTGGCACAATCATTGCTGCAGACCCAACTCCAAAACCAACAATCAACCTGCCAACTGCCATCTGCGGTACAGAGTATGCGGACGCTTGTAAGACGGCTCCCACCGTGAAGAGAGCGCACCCAAGGTACATTGGCCCTTTGCGTCCATATCGATCGGCTGTCAAACCCGCAATGATGGAGCCAACAAATGCTCCGGCAGAGCAGAGCGATGTAATCATCTCCTTCTCACTTGCTGACAATAGATGACCCAGACTATCTTCGAGGTAGACTAGGACGGCTGAGATGATTCCGGTGTCGTATCCGAATAGCATGCCACCGATGGAGGCGGTTAATGCGATGAGCCAGATGTACCACCCCGTGTCGGTATGCTCGATCTCATCAAACTCGATAGAATCATGGAATGAAGCTTTTCCTACTTCGATCTGGGAGCTGTTGGGCACCAAGTCTTTGTCCCTTTCGAGCGACTTTTGCCCATCTTTGAGCGATGAAGAGGACATAATATGGGTATGATAGGTAGGTATTTAGCGATGTAAACTGATGCCAGCATAGTATTGGCCATGGCCGGCTGTCTCTTTTTATATCTCAGAAATAAAGCCAAGACATACCTCTGTAGTAGTCCAAAATCGGCAAGTCTGCCCTGTGGAGACTTGGAAACCTGTAATGCGGGGGATGAACTGGGGTAGAACCCACCTAGCGATCACCGCCGGGGTGACCTGCATACACTTCCAGGGGCCAGGTCTCGTATATTGTCAGCCTTGGCAGTAGATATCTCCTTTTTGGGTAACTCACCCCCCAAATCGGTAGATAGGAAAGTGCGCGCGCTCGTACTATGGATAAGTGGTATTGCCTTGTCCAACCAGCATAGTCCTCCGGGATTGGTAATAGCCTCTATCGCAATTGGAATGTGCGGTGACCGGCTCACAGATCGTCTGGAGCAGGAGGCTTTACTTGGGGTGCTGTCGAAGGTGGAGGATGAACATGCGTATGCCACGTTAAGTACGCGAGAGCAATTGAAGGAAGCGTGGGGGTGGCATGGGTATGAGGGATCTGAATAAGGAATGACAAATTATCATAGAGCGCATATCACATTCTGTATTTAATGATATGAATCAATTTCTTAAGTGCGGTTCTAACTAACTAGTATTAATCCATTGAGAGACTTCAAGGTGGATTCTAGTGCAGGGAAAAAGGTCTCCAGGACTGTCAACGCAGCAAATTCCATCTCATCTCCAGGCGTATGAATTTAAAATTAAGTTTTTTATTATATCTCAAGCAATTTCGAGGCCACTATGCTGGTTCAGCCGAAAAGTATACAGGAAGTATTGGGGAGAAGTGGAGATATATCGACCCGCTGACCCTATCAGGCAATTCTCGCCGGCAACTTACTATTTTAGTAATTCTAGTAATTCTGCACGGATGTCGCCGCTGGATGGAATTCGAACTCGATACGCAACGTGTTGTGCATTGTACCGAGAAACCCCTTGGTCAATTATCGGCGATGATCTCTATAGGCGGCGATTCTTGGTTTCACCATCGCTTCTTGTACGATACACGAATTTGGGCATGCGGGGAAGACTGTGGTTACGCCCACGGATAGTATAGATCTGCTCTAGAGCAGAGAGCATATGTTAATAAATAACCCTGATCTCAGACTTTGCAAAGTCGCAATCTACCGCTTTACTATCTCTATTCATTACATTTCCTACACCGCAACGACCACCACCGCGTCGAAACTCTTCACCTCACCAGACCTCGAGCCATGTCGGACCTCCGTGTCAAGATTGCGCTCTTCGGCCTCGGTCGCCTGGGAGTCCTTCGAGCCCGCATCCTCGCCTTCCAGCAGCCTCGGATCGAACTTGTCGCCGTCTGCGATACGAAGCCAGGCACTGACAAATGGGCCGCAGAGAATCTGCCCCCGTCTGTCAAGTATTTTTCCGATCCTCAAGATTGCTTGAAGAACAGCGAAGCTGAGGCCGTCCTCATCTGCACCGCGACGGCTACTCATGCGCCCTTGATCCTGCAGGCCCTTGATCTAGGCTTGCACGTCATGTGCGAGAAGCCTGTCTCTGTGGATATCGCTACTACCAAAGCAGTGGTCGAGAAGTCTGCTTCTAGGCCTGACCTCAAGTTCCTCGTTCCCTTCACTCGCCGATGTAAGTAACACTACGCGCGCTTTACAGAGTTTAGGGGCTGACTCGCACCAGATGACAAGTCCTACCGCCAGGCTAAGGCCCTGATCGACAATGGAACCCTGGGTGAGATCCATGCAGTTGAGACGACTGGTATCGATCAAGCAGACCCCAATGGTACGGTCTTAATTTCCCCTAATCGCTGTCTTTCGGATAGGCTGATGGACTGACCATTCTGATCAGCCTTTTTTGTGTCATTTTCTGAGCAGTCCGGCGGCATCTTCCTTGATTTTGGCATCCACACCGTGAGTCCCAGTATTGTTCCACACTCACTGTCCTATCCACTAACACGGCACTAGGTCGACGCCGGACGATACCTGTTGGATGTCAAGTCAGGCCTCTCCAACCCTAACAAGCAAGTCAATAGAGTCATCGCCTTCGGCCAGGTGGCTGTCTACAATGACTTAGCTAAGTATGGCGACGCCGACAACGCATGGGGCCTGGTGGAATTTGCCAATGGCAAGATTCTTAAGACTTACCTTGGTCGCACCCTCACCAGCGGCTTCGAGGACACAACTCGATTGTGTGGCACCAAAGGTCATTCGATCATCAGCGCTAACTCGAATGTTGAGATTCGCGACAATCTCGGTATTCGCACACAATCGGTGCCTGATGCGTTTACACTCTTCGATACGACATTCCTGACTGACCTTGCTGAGTTCGCCGACGCAGTGCTTGATAACAAGCCCTTGACTTGTCAACCAGAGGATGCCTTCGAGGCGGGCAAGATCTGCGCTGCTCTGCAGTACTCATTCCGCAAGGGTGTTCCCGTATATTTCGACGACAATGGTCTACCCATCATGGAATAATGTATGTAGTGATTGCATATGGTACGGGATATAAAGAAAATAGACATAAGCTCAGAAGACTTCATCTCCAATCTCATGGCCTATGGTTCAAGTTTATAGTATTACAATTTACGAAATCGGCCTTGTAGCCGCTACGAGTATTCTATGACTGCTGACCAAAAGTCTGCGATAAACAAGTTTTAACGTAAATGTCGACAATCAGCGTGTTGTGTCATAGGCGGTAATTTAACAAGTCATGTCATTTAGAGGAATGGAGGCCAACCGTTGTATAACTTTAGGACCATGTCAGTCTGTTCGCTCCTAAAACTAGGAGCGCGGAGTTAGCACATTATCTGTGAAGTTGAAGTAGACTTCCAAATAATCTATCGCGTTTTACCGTTTACACCATATCTTAACCCATGCAAACTATCTACTCTCCCCAGACCACTTGGTCTTCCTAGATTGTTGTCTTCTCACTTGGAGAGATAATATAGCTACGGCAAACCAGTGGGTTAGCTCTGTGCCGGTGTATTAGTGGGGTTGATAATAGTTCAAACGATAGCATGACCACATGTTTTATCTGTCCTTGCCCCTAAACACGAACTTGGGAGCACGAGGGCTTCCCAGAATTAACAAATGATGTCCAGGGGGCACAAGGGATTTAGAATACCAATAGTGTTGGACTAGTGGCCAGTAATCTACTGTAGGAATACAGTGTACTGGAAAATAGTCGTATTGCGCTAAGGAGAGAAGAAAGGAACTATCTACTGACCTGGTATTGGTATATACTCCACCTAGGGTATGCTGGCCTGGTCTGAAGCGACGGGACCAGGAATGATGTGTAGCCCATGGCTTATACAGAGCACTAACGGGAGTGCTGTAACCTCGGGGGCACTCTAATGCGATGTCATTGGTCCACTGCCATTCATTAGCTTGTAGATCAGCGAAGTAATCCATGACTCACATGTTCTGGTGGCCAAAATTAGGGACGAAGAGACGGCAACGAGCGGTGGCTCTTGCGCTCGTGCACTGTGGTCGAATGTTCTCGGTTCTATCAAATCGCATCGTCTTCAGGATCAGTGAGACAGGTCAGGCTACGATTCACATACCGCGACGTGGATATCCGCGCTTTCTCTTGGATTATAAATAGGGGCTGTACAGTAGATCAGCTCAGTCGGCTGCTGTGGCGGAAACCTCGTCGCACAGACACTTGGACCAGCCAGCCTAAGTCTTGTCTCTTTGGTCGGCTGGCTGGTTGGCACAGTGGACGGAGAACAATATCTTTCACAGGCACTGTCTGACTTGTTGGTCCACCATGTATCCTACAAATGTCAGTACAGTGGAAATTCGGTTCTGGGTCAAAGTGGGAAAACTTATCAGGTCACTCAGACACAAGCCTGCTCGACTTTGCAGAGTCAGGTGAATAAATCGTAAAGCGAATTGCCGGGGCAGACGACGTATTTATAGACTTCTCGGCTCGACCTTTCGCGTAAGAGTGCTGCTTGGTAGAAGGGTTGGGGGACACCTCTCGTAATTGAGGCCTGTTGAAACACATTTCTTCTTTTTACCGCAACTATTTGCAGCGACATCTTTTGGCTTTGGATGCTCAGCGAGAGAGACGAGCAAGAGTCGTGTTGAAGAACAGGATGCTGAGTTGGTCAAGAAACGTTGGCTGACTGTTGAATCCTTCACAGCTCTCTAAAATTGAGGCACCTGGTGCTATTCAATCCGCAATGACAGGCTCATGTTTCGTGTTGTGATCATCTCATTTGTGAGCGACTCAACGTTCATTCACCGAAAAGCGCCTTAAATCTTATCCCTAGAAATCGTGGAATCTTTTTCCTGGCCTCGCTTTAGTGTTGTTTGTCTGAGATGTGAGTCTGTCGTCTGTCCGTCTAGATTGCAGAAAGCGACCCGTTGAAGCTTGGCCACACGTTGACTCAATTTTTGAACTTGTGACCATCAATATACATTCGGTTTCTGTTTTGTTGAGCTTTTTTTTTGGTTTTCTTTTTGATGGCTGTAAAATCTAAAATGACCTGTGGTAAAGGTGGTCCAGGATGGAGTTTTGTTCTCTTTGCAACCCTCGCTCTTCTTACCATCCCGCCGCTCTATCTTCTAGAAAGGAGAGGTATGCTCTGGCGACACAAAATCTCCAGGTCAGCAACGAATGATCTAGTGCAGGAATTGGGAGAAGAGAAAACAGAGAACAGCCAATTAGAAACGATAGACTATTCTCCCAAACAACCATAGACTTGGCCATAAAAAGCGACCTTCAGCTACGACAGCCTATTACCGCGAGTGCGTCAGTTCAGGTTTTGCCTATATTATAGTTTATAATAGCATTTTATACATTTGAATGCATCCTCTATGGATATCTAAGAGGAATTAGATCCAAAAATACCCATATCTTGAACCTAGAAAGACTCTAAAAAAAGAACATTTGAAACCAGCTCAGCGCTTATAGACCTCGATTAGTACGGGCGACTAAGTGTGCTACCCTGGACATCACTCTCTCATTGGATATTACCTGACCGCATAATGAGAGAATTATATCTAGGGTGGCATACTTAGTCGCCTGTAGAGTACATCGGCCTAAAACGGCCAACCCCGCACCGAAGTGTCATATCGCAAATCAAAAAGGCCTGAGTTCCGTTCACACTACTTCGGTGCCTTGAGACCGTCAAGATGGTCAAGATGAAAATATCTACGTGTCTTGTGCTGTTGATGGGGGTTTACGGGGTAGATGCGAAAGGTAGCTTCCTCCAGTCTCCATCTATCGTTGGCACCAACATCAATACCGCAGAAGCGATCCATACCACCACCGTTGTGTATGATGGAGAGGACGGTATCTTGTTGCCCCAAAACAACCGCAATGGATGAGTTAACCCTGAAGATTTGGCTCCTATGCCACAGTGCATCGCCCAGCAAGATCAGTCCACCTGGCTGCGTGCCATGACGAAATGCACCAGCAAACGATGCACCTCCCACTTTGGATTTATCTGCACCCACCACCAATGGCTGACTGAACTCAGCTGCCTCAGCATTGCATTCTCCCCCGACGTTATCGAAGGTTATCTCCCATACTGTGGTCGATCGGTTCTCGCCAAAGCGCAGTTGTATCAATGGATTCATACTATCACAGGTCGAACATGGCTTGTCGATGTCGGTGACGGGAGCGGTCTGCAAAGTCTCTCCCCAGACTCCCTAGCTGAAGGGTATGCAGACGTTGGCGTGATTCACAATGCACCGACATGTCTGAGCGACTCGGTTTCTGCTTCATTGATGGAACCGTTTCAACATGTAATGGCCTCCTGTGGTTTCACAAGCACTATACAACACACCGGAAACGCTGCTCGTCCCTGGGAATATAGTGAAAGGCTACGGTCTATGATCGCTCTGGATTTTCAAACTGTTGGTTACGATCTCGTCCAGCGTCGCATCAGTGATGGCGACTATTTTGACAAAGATTGCTTCTGCAACACCTTCAATATAGATCCCAACAAGGAACCTTGTTCAGGGTCAGGACAATTGGACTTCACGAAGGAGCGTCTCTGGATTAATGCCACCTGTGGGCCGACATTCTTACCCGAGAACTGGGCGGACACACTTAAAACCACCCAATTCGCGTACATTCCCATCGAAGATTGGCACTGGCCCAAATGCGTCGCGGATATGCCGGAGCAGGTGATCGAGCTTACTGATCAGTGTGCAACCGATGCTTGTGAGGTCGGCGGCTACTGCAAAATCAAGCGCGCAGTTGACAGGGCTTGCTTTTGTCGCAACATCAACTACGATTCCTGCGGAGGGTCGTGCCAGATATTTGAGACACGGATTGACTATATCAAGTGGCTCCATGATATTTGTGGCAATGCGCAGGACTGGCACGGTCTGCCAGATAATTGGCGTCAATTAGCCGTCCCTACCACTCTTGACATAATTCCATGGCATTGGAAGTTGAAGCCATTCAACGATTCAGATATTACCAATAACCCCTGTTTGGGAGAGGCCAGGGCAACAGAAAAATGTGCCTCGGATGAGTCTAGACTCACAAGCTTTGCTCTAGTCAACCTAGCTACTTTCCTTGTAGTAGCTCTCAGCCAGAGAACAGGGATAGTACGTCGAATCGCACGCCGCTTTCCATGGAATTCACAGCCCTGGCCATGGATTGTCAAGGGAATATTGATCGCCGCTCTGCAACTCTTTGCAAACCTGTTCAATATTCTTATTATTCAACAAACCCCTGGCTATGAGAAAGTTCCCGTTATTCAAATATTGCTCCTCTGGATCTCAATGCCTCGGCCTACTTGGCTGACGATTTTGTTGATTGGTGTACCAACCTTTGGAGATTTGAAGTTCTTCGCGGCCGGATCTTCGATATTTGCTGAAGTGATTCTCCAGTTTCTATCAGCATATTACCTGCTTATGACCGTTCATTATGGTCGAAAACACCATTTCTACTTCGGAGGCATGGATGGAGCGGAGAGACGGGGACCTGCAAAAGCGATGTATGCTGGAGCACTCATGTGGCTTATCATAGTTAGCGTGGTGATTGCTCAGTTAATACGGGCTATTAGGATGAACAGGTTGCCTAGACCTGTTTTCGACACACCAGACTGCCAGGGAGGCAAGCAGACAACATCGAAGAATGAGGAACTGATGGACTACTTGGATGAAAGTTGCATAAGGTTAATGGGGAGTAGGGGCTCAGAGGAAACACCGTTATTAAGGAGCGAGGGTAGGGACCCAGAAGAAACCCCGTTGATAAAGAGCAAAGGAGGAGATCACACAGACTATGGCACTTGCTCTGTTGAAGGCCACGATGACCGGGTATCCCAGAAATCATTTGTGGGATTGTATGCGGCTACGGTAATCAGCATGCTCCTTCTCTGGATTGCGCAGTGGCTCTTTTGGGGTGGATTTATTGGTCTTAGTGCGGAAGAGTACGTATTGCACAGTCATTACTTAGTCCATATCAACTAACCGAATATAGGTTCTGTCCCCCTCAACTTGGGGTCCTCACGGCTATCTGGACTGTGTTCTCATTAGTAGGCGCTATCATTATTATTTAGTCAAGTTTATTGTCCATTTCGAGCCCTAGATCTATGACCGTGTTTCATGAACTATTCAAAAACCGGCTCTCATAACAACATTAATCTAAAAGTGTCCATTCAAGAGAGTAGGGGAAGACCTTGATTCGGCTGATGTTATAACTTGGCTTCTTGATCAGACTTGTGTCAGCAACAGACAGTTACATTCTCTGTACTTTTGGCAGGGTACTGACTTTTGTTACCGAATGCAGGCCGCTGTGACCTTCAACGACTTCCTCTCGAATGTCGATCACCGGAAAGCATATTCGAAGTACTTGCAGCAGCTAGGGCAGCGAATCTTGGAACAGCTGTATGGACCCCGTATATTGAGAGGTGACGAGATCGCATCTCAATCGGAGAAGCAATCTTCAACTTTTTGGTAGGTTCAGAAGGTTTGTGGATATCCTTGGGGAAAGTACCATCTACGAACCTCAGACAGGGAGTCTGTGGTACCTTCTGCGTTGGAAGAAGTAGAGCAACAACGCGAGATTGCCAATGAGGCCGAGCAGGAACGAGAGCTCCAGCGACCATGTTTTATTCATGCTCTAGAGTTTCTAGGATTGCATCAGGTGATCCAAGATTTCGTTGAAACCGGCTTCCTTAGTGGCGACGACGTCTGTCCGCAAGCTTGCATTGTCATAACATCAACTCGGCTCTAGAAGAAACAAATAATGCAATCCTTTTCATTGATATCCTACGTGTTCTTGTCGCCCGAATTTGCTAGGACTGTCCGACTGGGTACTGAACACGAGTCTGATAGTTTTATTGTAAGCTCTGGGCCCACTTCAAGCATCCGATTAGCGGCAGAGGCTTCGTCCTTTTTTACTAACCTTGCCCTCTTTAGCGTCCTGTGAACTATGTTCTTTTGAGTATGCGTGCGGATGTCGCCCGGGACATCATACCGGAAGAAGCAGAGTTGGTCATTCCTATATTACGCGAACATGCAGACCCGCCTACGCACCTGCTCCTATATGCGGCGCTCTTTACGAAACGGATGCTCTACTTCAACCGCCTAGACTACTATTCACTTCCTCGTCTACCTACATAAATAGAATCCACCGTCCTGGCTCTCAATCGAACTTGGAATTTTAGCCGGGAGGTTGTATTTGGCATTTGCGGAATGCCAAGATTTTCAGCGTCGAATTCATGCTAGCCCTGGCCGCCCAAGTGAAGGCGACTAACTCGCGACAAGTAATTCAATCGAGGTGGAAACTACTTTATCCTTCTTGCAGGAGTGGCTGAACCTACGTCGCCCGGGGCAAGATATTTCCTATAGGCCAATGGGATACATCTGCCAGGGTCTCGCACTCCGTAGTGACCATCCATTCTTCTCAAGTCCTGCGGGAGCCGAAATATGTGCTAATGTGAATGGCGATGTGTTTTATGCGTCTTGTCCCACGTACGACGATGAATAATCAGACAGTGCAAGCGATGGGGAAGTCATAATTATGGACCAAATAGTGGAGGAAGAGAATGAATCGGGCGATGAGGGCGATGAGTAGTCATTCTCTCTAAGCTATGGGGGAAATTAAATTGAACACCAATTCTTTTAGGCTTTGTTACAAAATCAACTTAGGGCGGGCTGTAGACCAAAAGTCTTGATCAGTCCTCAACACCATGTCTATAAATACTAGGTGAACTGCAGAGTATAGATAAATAGATTTAAATAATCTATTTCTCGGGGTGTATGCTTCAAATAGATATATATCATATTTTCGTAACACCCAACACATCTTCCATTTCGAAGAAGGCCTCTGAAAGCTTACAGGAAAATGTTGTAGAAGTTACAGTAACCAAAAATAGAAAGACAAACAATGAGAAAAAGTTGATTAAGCGTTTTGAATGCTCATTATGAGTTCAAAATATTTAGTTGGTGTAGAGTATAGACCTCGCCAAAACCCGTCCATGGACACCCCTACGGACTTGGATTGGACCCATGGACGGGAGGCTAGGTGTCCGTCCGTGGACTACCCAAAGTGTCTGCATAACAGTAAAAAACGGTCATTTGCACTAGTTACATTCATTACAATTCCTTTTCGTGGCAGCGTTCTGGGATTATTTAATAATATAAAAATTTTCATGTATTCTTATTCATCCTACATGAATACCTTCTTTGTGCCCATTTAATATGTGCTTGTTGTGCTGTAGGGTTTCTTATCAATTGACACTGCTCTGGTGAGACAAATATATATCTCTTCATTGCACCCCCAACACAAAATATTAGCAGCCTCTGATTTTACTCTAATACAATGAAAATCAGTAGCACCTCTTTTTCGATACTCTATACCTAATAACAATTTCAACTCTGCTACGATAATTCCTCTATAGGCGTGACCTACATACGATTAAATACAGCAAAATTCTACATAACTCTATGCATGTTACAGTGTCCCCACTTTTGACCCATTGGACTATCCAGGAAGTCCAGGTGGACGGACGGGGGTTGCCACTGCTTTTTCGCCGGTCTTAGACAAGGATCGGCTTCGTCCGAGTTCCGGTGTTCAATGCGAATAAGTGGCTTTCATTCGGAACCCGCGAGGCAATATCGGGCTAGCCTCCCCCCTCGCCCCGAGAGTATATCGTCGCCGGGCATATCCAGAAACAGCAAGTCAAGGATTACCGTAAGGAGTGTCAATCGTGTGGGGTGCGGGGGTTGTTTAGTCATGTGATATGACTAAATACGTTTGAAATGCGGCGGCACTTTCCCGATTTGGAGATTTGGGTTGACGAACTTCTCATTTTGTGGACGTATAGTAGATATGTAGTAGATATATAGATCATTCAATGGCTCGTTGAACAGTGTATATCAGCAGCTCTGAATCATTCGAATCTTTGCGAGATCAGACTGTGAACATTTGTACCTTTTTCAGCATCTCTTCTGCCATAATAAGAGAAAATGGCACCTTTCATTCAAGAGTCCGCTGGCGCCAAACCCGTCTCTAAGTCTAGCATCCAGACTGAGAGCGTGGGGATCAACCACGACCAGGTCCCAAAGCCTGTTGCGGACGACTTTATGTACGACTTCAAGTACAACCACGATCTCCCCACTACCGACATTTTAGGCGTCAAGATCCCCACCGATTGTGATGCTCAAAAGGAGGCCGAAGACATCGTATCTCGTCTCTCTACAGTCACATCGGAGGGAGATGCGCAAGGTTTCGCAGGGCTGTTCCTCGATTATGGTGAGATCGTTCGTAAACAAGACCCGCAATCTCAATTTTAGCTGACCTCGGGTGTACAGGCGTGTGGCGTGACAAGCTCTCATTCACCTGGGACTTCCGCACATTTAACTTCAGAGAGGCCATCTTAAAAGCCGCTACCGACCTTTTGCCTCAAACCAACGCTAGAAATTTCAACCTTATCGAGCCTGCACCTACGGTGTCTCGCCCTTACCCCGACTTCTCTCAGCTGCAATTTGTTGTATCATTCGAGACTGAAGTTGTTCATGCTTCGGCCGTTATCAATGCAGTACTCACTCAAGATGGCTGGAGGATTTACACCATGCATACCGTTGCCGAGAGCCTCAAGAAGTTCCCTGAGCAGGCCGCACCAGATGGACATATGACCGGTATCACTAGCTGGGAGAGTCAGAGATCCGAGGCCATCAACACTGTTGACCCCGAGGTGCTGATCATCGGTGGTGGTCAAAAGTAAGAATCCATGCAAGTGAGGCTCCAGGATACAGTGCTAAATTATTTCCACTAGTGGTCTCGCTATGGCAGCGCGCCTGAAGGTCCTTGGTATGGAACACCTGATCATCGAACGCAGCGAGGAAATCGGAGATATCTGGAAGAAACGTTACGAATATCTTTCACTGCACTTCCCACACTGGCCCGATGCCTTGCCATACTTCAAATATCCTCAGCATTGGCCCACATATACCCCGGCTCAGAAGCAGGGTCTATACATGAAGTGGTATGCCTCCGCTCTGGAGCTCAATGTCTGGAACAAATCGGAGGTTGTGAAGGCCGAGCAGGACGCCAAGGGTCAGTGGACCGTTGTAATCAACAAGGAGGGCAGGGAGACTCGCACGCTACACCCTAAGCAACTCATCATAGCCACGTCGCTATGTGGCGTCCCTTCTACCCCGGCCGTGCCTGGCATGGCTGACTTCCAGGGCGTGATTCGTCACTCCAGCGCCCACAAGAGCGCTCGTGACTTTGTCGGAAAGAAGGTCTGCGTCGTGGGTACCTCGTCCTCGGGCTTTGACACAGCTTACGAGTGCGCCCGACTTGGAATTGATGTGACCCTCCTCCAACGGTCACCGACTTATATCATGTCTTTGACCCACTCTGTTCCACGCATGCTTGGAGGTTACGCGCCCGACGAGAATGGCAACCTCCCCGATATCGAAGCGCAGGATCGTCTCATGTTCTCTACGCCCGTTGGACCTGGCGAGGAACTCGCCAAGCGCACCGCTAAGGTCCTTGAGGATCTCGATAGGCCCCTGCTCGAAGCTCTTAACGCTCGAGGCCTGCGAACATGGCGCGGCCAGCGCGATACTGGCAACTCCACACTAGGTCAGACCCGGAACGGTGGATTCTACTTCGATGCCGGTGCTTGCGAGGAAATTGTCAACGGCAACATTAAGGTAGAGCCTGGCTTCATTGAGAAGTTCACCGAAGATAAGGTAATCTTGAACGGCGGCCGTGAGAAGGAGTTTGACCTAGTCGTCTTTGCCACTGGATTTTCGAACACCATCGACTCCATTCGAGCCACTTTGGGTGAGAAGATTGCCAGCCAATGCGGACCTATTTGGGGTATTGATGAGGAAGGCGAGTACAAGACGGCATACCGGGAGACGGGAGTGCCTAACATGTGGATCATGGTTGGTTTCCTTCCAATGACCCGGTATGCCTCCAAATTATTGGCTTTGCGACTGAAAGCGCTGAAGGAGGGCATTTCCCCATCTCCTTACAAAGTCTAGCTTCTAGAGAAGAAATATATATTCCCTTACAAAGACCGAGTTGTGTTCATCAACTTGCTGGATTTCCTATATAAGAAATATGAAAGTGCAGGTGACACACGCTGAGATGTTTCTGGGGGAATCGAAGGATCGCAAACCGCAGTTTCATCGTTTCAAATGGTGTCAAAAAAGCTTATCGACTTGAGTCTCTTTCCCAGGGAAATTGTAAAGGAGAGAGGGAAGCTAGGCAAAGGTTTCCTGTCATTTTCAGCACGAGTAATTCTTGTAGTGGATACTAGATGAGGAATCGTTATTCATTAGAAACTAGAAATCCAGGGTTTATATCCCCTGTCAAACAAAGCATCCATAAACAAAGAAACATCTAAGCAAAGGCTCAGTCTGTCAAACAACAAACATGCAGTGTATGCATAAGAGGCACTCCAACAGTAATGTGTTTCACACTTTAGTTTCACTTCGATCGCTGCATGTACTCTGCAATCACTCACTGTGGGAGATAATTATCCGATCGGATTAAATTGTATTTCAAGCAGGACAGGGTTTAGGTATCAGCAAATTTCATTTATAAATATCTAAATCTTCTTTTCAGTCTTTTAGACGGGCATTCCCCATAGAGGATTGTACGACTCAAATCTGGGGACTTCACTGAATGTACCAGTCATCAAAACCGAGATCCCATCCAAACAGAGGCGTATTGATACGCTTCGCCTTTCCTTCTGCAGCCAGGTCATTCAGCACATCCATATCCTCGCGCGAGAGAGAGACGACTTGTCTGTTTCCCACGATTCGATTTTCGTTAATAGACTTGGGCAGTACAACAACGCCTCTGTTGACGTGGTAGCTGATGAGTACAGTGGCCGGTGAAATACCATTCTTCTTAGCGATCTCCTGAATTGCGGGATCAGCCATGAGCGGAGCACCTGAAAACAACCAAGTTAGCTAGCGATACCTCAAGGAAATTCCACATAGCGTGTGAAAGGAGCACTTACCTTCGGAGCCAAGTGGTGAATACGCCTCGAGGAGGATTCCATGCTTGTCGCACCAATCCTTTAGTGCGTGCTGAGGAAGGAAAGGGTGTAATTCGACTTGGTTGACAGCAGGGACCACGGTCCACTTCTTTTTGAGCTCCTCTAGGTAGGGAATCGACCAGTTGGCCACGCCGATCGCCTTGACTTTGCCGGCCTTGTATACCTCCTCCATTTGGCGCCAGGTCTCACCCTGGTCCCAGGATCGGTCGACGGATCGCGTGCCATCGGGATTAACTGGGAGAAGCGCGCTCGACTCGTTCTGTGCGTACAGGTTAGCTATGCATATGTCGTCTTGAAGGGAAATAGTGGTGACTTACAGGAACAAGTCGGACTGGCCAGTGGATGAGCTGATGATTGTGTTAGCCGAGCTGTCGACAGGCGTGCCGCGTTTGCCCAAAACAGGAAAGTGTTAATTTACGTAGAGATCGAGGTAGTCTGTGCCTAGAGCGTCAAGTGTCTTTTGGAGACCTTCCGCGACATTGGACTGGTGGGTGTTCCACAACTTGCTGGTGATAAAAATGTTTTCACGAGGAACATTACTATCCTTGATACCCTGGCCGACTTCGTGCTCGTTTCCTAGTTATCCCATTAGACCCCCTAAAAAGGAACTCGCTTGATTTTCTTTGTTCCAACTCACCGTATATCCTATCATTTATTAGCCAAGAGTATGCGCCACAGGGGACACATGGAAATCTTACAATGCTGCATCAATGTGACTATATCCGTTCTTGAGGGCGAACGAAACTGCTTTGCGTACCTGACCAGGTTCAGATCTCCAGGTGCCTGTATTTCTTGTCAGAAAAAATCGCCACGGCCCGCAGAAACGAGAACTTGTATCGTACCAAGTCCTATGGAGGGGATCTGGGCGCCGGTATTAAGCTTGAAATGAGTCGAGGGTGCCATGTTGGTTGTCATGGAAGCTGATGGTGGCGGGAGACCGAAGTGTAGGGACCTGTGGATTTATGCTACACTTTCGGGAATCACGTAGGACTCGAGGAGTTTATAAATGGAACCTTTTCTATAGCTGGGAGGGTCTTCACCTGGACTGATGTCAACAGAAACATCTCGCATAGCCTAGAGCAAGTGCCCCCGCGCGAGATCAGGAGTTCGGGTCCGTCCTTCGAGGAAATTTTGCCCGGTTGCGACCCGAGACATGTCGGCAGACTTGTTCTGAACATCCACCTGATAGCTTTTTTTACCTGAATGAGTAACAAGTAGGCGATTTACTTGCAGATCCAATGATCAGTCCCCACACGTTCAGCACATTACGCCGCAACTTTCCGAATACGGTAATATCTCCCCCGCAAGGGGTGGAACGTCGAAATATGGAGAACACCCACAATGCGCCGGAACCTTCCGAATTCGGTAATATATGCCAAGCCCCAGCCCCACGACCTTAAGGCAAAAAGTATAGACCTTTCTGGCTGGAATAGTGGATTCTCCCTTTCAGATTTGCTGCCAGATCAAGGATCCGGGGTATCTCATTGCGGAGCAGAAGGCTCGAGGAAGTCGTAAAATTACTCTTAGTTTAGTACTACAGAAAGATTACGGGAAGTTAGAAGTACCTACGAGGGCTCCTCGCTTAGACCTCTATCTTAATCGTGAATTCAGGGTAATTGTTCTTTTGATCTATAAACGTGGTTTTACTAAGTATCCCTAATGTTAGTGCTCATTTACACCTATAAACCTAGTACGCCATGGTATAGTTATATTCCTATATGTTCCTCCCCAAAAGGTGCCCATGCAAGCGGAGGAGACCAAGTAGCTCATGTACTTCAAGTGATCACTCCGGATTGCTCCTTCAAATTTTGAACATATCTCCTAAATGATATTGAGCCTTTATTATCAAAAGTTGCTGTGCGAGGGTCTGCTACTTATCTAAACCCGTCTTCGAGATGTCAATCTAAAAGTAGTAGCAATATATTCAAGATGTGATATGCTAAAGAGCGAAAAGGGGCTGCTCTCAAAGGAAATATTCCGCCTCCCTAATCTAGCTATAGGGGTTGCATCTTGTTAATTCAACAAAGATTATTCACTTATGATAAAAGCAAGGCTGCTTGGTGTAAAATGTTCTTGTCGATTCATTGTCGAGATGCATCTCTGGTGCATAAATTGATATGGCGATAATCATAGCAAGAGTGCTTGAAGTACAATGTACTGGGCTTGAAACATTGAAATATTTTCCTTTACACTTAAACATACACGAATGAGTGTAATTCCAGGGAAAACAATGAAATTGTAGTATCACGTTTATTAGAGGAAACGGGAGACTGGCATATAATTTCTAATGAGGTTTAATACACGTAGCTCTTCGGTTTCCTAATCCACAGCTCAGGCTTATTCGGATATAAACGGAAATACGGGAAAACATGCTGCAGCAAGTTTCCGAGGTTTATCCTATCAATCGGTCATGAAATTGTCCGGAATGCACTATATCCATGGATCCTCCCTAGAAAGGAATAATTGCTATTTTGAATTGGGATGTTCCTTGGATAAACAAGGTCTCTCTACATATGTAGTTGTCTATCCCAAGGTTGAGTGTGAAGGCTAGACTTGTATGATTGATGGTCACGTCAATACCTGAGGCAGGTGATCAAACATTGGACATCACCATGTCATGCTCCAATACGCCCACTGAACCAGTAGAAATTACGAGTCAAACATCACAGGGCGTTGCGCAGATAGCAACTAACTGTTAATAAACGGTAAGGTGTATACGATTAAGTCATACACAGTAGGTTCCGGAAACTTTAGGGCTAAACATGGGTTAACTGAATTGATGATCATTACATCTTCCTCCTCAACTTACTTATCTACTGAGATTATTTCTCTTGTTGCGTGTGGACAGAGCTCCAACTTCATTTCAAGATGACTCTTGACTCCTTGCCCTTCGAGGTAATCTGTCTTGTTGCATCATACCTGCCATGGAACCGAGATACATCCTCACTTCTGCGATGCAATCGTGTGCTTTATGATACTGTGGTTAATGTCCTTTACAAACAAGACATATATACTACACGTTATGCGCTGCCATGGCTGTTACAGAGAGGATTTGAACGGGGGACCCAGCACCTAATATCGCGCAACAACCTAGATGTGAACATTCCAGTGGCCTCACGGGACAGCGCGATCAACACACCTTTGCTCATTGCCATCGGGTCTGGTCGTGCGAATATGGTGGAGCTCCTTATGCGCAATGGAGCTCAAGTCAATCTCGGAACAGATATTTCCGCCTTGGAATATGCTGCAACTCTGGGATACTACGACATGACGAGTTTACTCCTCCAGCATGGCGCCCATGTAGACCTCGTGGGCGTAACATGCGGGCTTACTCCTCTTGGATGTGCTCTTGAATTTGGCACACTATCTCGAGAAGGCACCCCATCCGTGTGGGGCAGGAAGACACTATATAATGATTCGTCAAAATTCAAAGGAGAGAATGAGTTTGTGGCTGTGATCCAGTTGCTGCTGGCTCACGGGGCAGATCCTCATTTCCAGTCTGATGACACCTTGTCTACTGCCCTGCACAGGATTCCCAAGAGCCCATGGAAATCGCCGGAGAAATTGTTCAGTCTGTTTCTCGATTATGGTGCTGATTTAAACGCACAAGATTCGAAAGGAAACACTCCCCTTCATGTTGCCTTCTCCCATGGCGCATTCTTGGGAGATACGAAAGTCCAAAAGGAGTTTGTAGCATTGCTCTTGCGGTCTGGTGCCGAGGTTAACCTAAAGAACCGACGTGGAGAGACACCACTAGGTATCAGATTTGACAATCCAGGCATCTTGGAACATCTCTTGAAACCAGGGGCGAGCACTCGTTGTCGTGGGAAAAGCGGAGGCAAAATTATGCGGAGGCTTTTGACAATACCGTGGAATAAGCAAAAGAAAGGCACAAGGCAACATGTGATCAATACTATCATGATAGAGCTACTCTTGGAGCACGGGGCATGTGCAGATCAAAGCACACACTTACTCCAGGCACATGTATACCCCGTACTGAAAGATTTGATCAACAAGAGGAAAATGGTTCCAAGGAAAGCCCCCCAAAAGAACTCATACTGGACCCTGGAAGATATCGGGCCTACAACAAGATCGCGTCAGAGAAAAGCTACAGAAGAGGCATGAGAAGATCATGAAACCCACGAAGTTGACGAGAAAATTGCGCCCATTCCTGGCAAGGCTCTAACAGAAGCCGGCCCACGTGGGTATTATCCCCGAGGGACTTTGCGCGGGTATGGGAGTCTTGCACGGCGTCCTTGGAGATCAATTCCCATCTTGTCGGGAAAGAAAGGGTTAATTGCTGGTTACTATTAGATTATGGCAGAATTGCTCCAAATATCAGTAAAGAAGACAATCTAGCTTTCAAATGCAAGGGCCATGATGCCGTACAACCTTTCATAACTATAGTTGATCCCAGACTCAAGGGAGTACCATATGATGCCTCTTGGCTTCACATACTTCTACGGACCAAGACGATTGCCAATTTCGACTCTGCTTCAGACGCGCTACTAGATGTGGTAATCCACTAGCGGAGAGTCCAAGCCCTAACACTACTTAACCTTTTAAGTTTGGTATGATTATGTTCAGTTGCATTAACAAAAACCCTGATAGAAGGCAATATTATACTGTGTATTGACATGAATAGAAGTTCGAGTATATTGACCGAAATGCCGGATAAGTGATACGCAAAGATCCAAACTTTTGATTATAACCAAATCAGATCTTGGCATTCTGTGAGAGCTTCTTCTCTTCGGCCTGATAGAGCTTGACCAATTGACGCACAGACAGATCGAGGAGCACGTCTTCCGAGCCACCCGGAATACGGGCACCAGGAACATCGCGAAGAATAGCTAGAGGCGTTGTTAGCTTGTTGCAACCACAGACTGAGAATCCAGCAAACATACCTTCGACCAATTCACCCTGACCAGTTTTGGTAAATCCACTTCCTCCGAACAACAACACCGCTGTTTGGGCACACTCGTTTAGAACCATAGCGGACTTCGCTTTAGCCAATGCCGTTAGGCCGCCAAGTTGACGATCGCCTTCCTCTTTGCTGAGATGAACCAGTTGGTACAAGATTTGCTCAACCCAAGCCCACATAGATTCAAGCTCAGCGCCTGCCTTAGCTAACCGATGGCGGACCACGGGTTGGTCCATGAGCGTCTTTCCGAAAGCCTCGCGCTTGAGACAGTACGAGAAAGCGGCAGAAAGGGCCACACGAGCCTGGCGAGTGACTCCAACGGCAATAACAAGTCGCTCGTGGTTGAAGTTAGTCATGATAATCCGCATGCCGTCGCCTTCTTTGCCAATGATGTTCGACACGGGAACCTTGACGTCGTCAAGCTCAATGTACGTGGTCCCGCCTGTGATCTGTCCCGAGACTTTGAGTCGGCGCATTGTAACACCGGGGTGGCCCTTCAATGGCACAACGAAAACGGAAAGACCCGCGGCTCCTGGTCCACCTGTTCGCACGGCCATGGTGGTATAGTCCGACCAGATACCATTCGTGATCCTGGCTATTGGTATCAGCTCATAACTTTATCATTTCTACAGAGTTGCCTCTTACCATTTCTTGGATCCGTTTAGAATGTAGTGCTGGCCATCAGCGCTCTTGACGGCAGTTGTGGTGATATTCGCGACATCACTACCGGCCTCAGGCTCCGTGATGGCAATACAGCCTCGCTTCTTACCTGTAAGCAGGTCGGGTAAGAACCGCTCTTGTAACTCAGCACTACCAAATTTGTAGATTGGCGCAATTCCAAAAGCGAATCCGGCGGTCAGAGATGCGCCGGGGCCACTAAGACCAGAACGGGCAATCTATTTGCAAGTCATCGATCAATTATCCTGCAATTGAGAGGCACAGTCAGATACTTTTCTTAGCATACCTCATCGCAGTAAATTCCAGTGTAGATGTAGTCCCAGTCTTCAACCTTGACCCCCAGAATATCGTTGATTCCCAGGCGCTTCAGCCAATCCACAGGTAATGGGGCCGGCATGTTGGGCAACAGCATATTATGCTTGCAGAATGTGTGGAATACATGCTCGGGGACTGTTCCTTCACGCTCCCACTCCAATGCATGTTGAATCAAGTTCTCCGTTGCAAATTTACGACATGCTTGTTGGAAGCGGCGGTGGGCAGGTGTGATGTAGGGAGAAGGGAGGCCACGAAGGTAAGGTGGCTCTGAGAATGGGATGGGATTTGGTGAGTTGTACGCCATGATGGAAGAGCTGATAAAGATATATATTATCAAGAGACTTGTTTGCCACTATGCATTGGACACCCTAAGGGTGTTTATGTATCAAGATGATTATAGTCTATGAGGGGATGGAATGGGTTCTCCGCATTCTGGGGTAAAGTGGGCGACCGAGGCTCGGGTGATTTGTGCACAAGCGTGCACAAGCGTGAAAATCACGTGCGCTTTTCGTTATAGTTCGTCGCTACGAATGCAGATTCTAACTTTCAGCTTTATAAGAAGGTCATTACTATCAAATTTGTAGGTAAATATGTGAGACCTTGTGGTGGGACAGGCATCGTCCGAGGCCAAATACCCAGGTAGATCGGATTATTAAAGTCTTACAGAGGACGTATAAGCAGCCGAGCAATTGAAACTATGGCAGTACACGAAAATATGAAAATCACGGGGAAAGGTGAGCTCTAAGCACTGAGTTACGAAGCTAAGCAACTCGTTTGATTTCACCTGAGCGTTCTGGATGCGCTATATCAATTAGAGGATCATCTATTAGACCAGAAGTACCTATATACATACATAAGTAGGCAGTCTGTCTATCCTCAGCAAGCAAAATCACGTCAAAAAAAACCTCCACAGTGCGCCAACAATTGTTTGTAGCGCAAAGTAGATTGCTGATCAATCTTGACAAGCCGTAAAGGCGGTAAAAAGCATAAACTGCCAGGACACCAGGGACGACCGAGAGGTCACGTGTACGGCACGGCTGAGTAATGCTCCGAGAGCGGACGGATCCGCCACTTTTTGAAAAATCTTATCGCCCGATAAGCAAGCACGCAATTGCCACTAACCGCTTTGGGAAAGTTGCCTGGGGTTTTTCTCTATAACCAAGCTATGGAGAGGGGAGATTCTCTTTCCCCCCACCTTCTTCTTTGTTTTTGATCTTTAACAGATATCGGTTTCATATCCGGTATCAAGAAGAAGTCATGGGTTCATCAGTTCCAACCCTGGAGGCCTTGAATGGCCCGACCTATGTTACAGCCCAGACGCTCATCCAGCAAGTTGCATACTTGCTGAGTGATAAGATCTTCTCCTACTCGCCGGAGACTTTCGATCTTGATGCTGCTCTCAAGGAATGGACCTCCAAGGGTGAGACTAATGCCAATGGCGAGTCTCCCTCTGTCAAGGCTCTGGAAACCCGCCAGGGTGCCGGCAACATGGCCCTTGGCTACCTCTTCTCTCAGGACTTTGATCTGAAGAAGCGCCACATCCCCCAGGGTATCGTTGCTTCTTCAGCAACCCTCCCTTATATGCGCGCCGCATTGGAGCAACTCTCTCTGCTCTACTCCGTCGCTAGCCCCGTGGCTGCACACGTCGCCGCCGTAGACTACGCCGGTGAGGATGGCCTTGTCTCCGACTATGCCTCCGCCCTCTCTCTGGCTGAGGACCTCGGTCTTGGTCTAGTTTCCAGTGGTTCCGCCCACGAGTCTCAGCACATGGCTCTCTTCACCACGTTGCTCTCCTCTGTCCTCCCCTCGATCCACATCTATGATGGCGTTCGTGTTGGTCGTGATACCACCCGTGTCATTGATGTTCTCGACAAGGATGGTCTGACTCGCACGTATGAGACCGTCCGCAAGTCTCTCGATGAGTCCCGCAACCGTCACCTGGATGCCCAAGGCAAGGTTCTGGATCTGCTGAAGACCCTGAATGGCGAGCTCGGAACCGACTACGGTGCTTTCGAGTACCACGGTCACTCTGAGCCCACCTCTGTCCTGATTGCCTTCGGCACTGTTGAGGCCACTCTTACTGCGCAGATCGCACGCTCTCTCGCCAAGGATGGTGTCCGTGTCGGTGTTGTGAATGTCCGCGTCTACCGTCCCTTCATTGAGGAGGAATTCCTGCGCGTTCTTCCCCAATCCACCAAGACTGTCGCCGTTCTTGGACAGGTCGCCTCTGAGCAGGCTGTCCAGGAAGAGGGTGTCCACTCTGCTCTCTATGAGGATGTTCTTGCTTCTTTGACTTTCGCCACTGGCCGTGAACACAACCCGGCTTGTGTTGAGATCAAGTACCCCCGCTCCCAGCGTTGGGATCTCATCTCCACCGCTGCTGCTTTCCAGCGCGTGTACGACCAGCCTATTCTCACCGTCGACGGTGAAACTAACGCTTCCCTGCAATTGCTGGACCCTGCTTCCGTGCAGGAGTACACTTTCTGGGATGTTGACACCTCCGTTACCGAGGCTGCCGCTCAAACTTTGAGCCAGGCTCTTGGTGCCGACTCGGCCAGCAACGTCACCCTCAGCCAGACTTACGACAACCTCGTCCAGGGTGGTGCCATCCGTGTTGACATCCGCAAGAGCGCTAAGATTGTTGACGCACCTTACGCGGTCGCTGCTGCTGAGGTCTCTTACATTGGCAACATCTCGCTGCTGAACGATGTTGATGTTCTGGCCTCTGTCAAGGACAATGCCAAGGTCATTGTGAATGCCCCTGGTATCAAGGATGAGGATTTGGAGAAGAAGCTTCCTGCTGCCTTCAAGCAGGCTGTCGCCCAGCGTGGCATCTCCGTCTTCGTCGTGGACTCATCTGCTATTGGGGACTCGTCTCTGGACGCTCTTGTCCTCCAGGCTTCGTTCGTGCGTGTCGCTCTGCCTGCCCAGGAGGCTCTGGCAACCAAGAAGCTGTCCGCGATCACCGGCAACGCCGAGGCACTGGACAATGTTACCAAGGATCTCGAGAAGCTGCTCCGCCAGATCGAGGTTCCCGAGTCCTGGAAGGAGCCCGAGGGCGTCAGCGAGGCCGTTGAGCTCCCCAAGGACATCATCGCCAACAGCTTTGTTTCATTCGACAAGGACGAGTCCGAGCCCCCCACTCTTCTCAAGGGCTGGGAGACTGCCGCTCGTGGCCTTGCGTTCAAGGAGGCTTATGGCACCAGAGATGCCCTTCGCCCTGACCTTGCTCACAAGACTTTCACTGTCCACGTCAAGGAGAACCGACGTCTCACCCCTACCACCTATGATCGTAACATTTTCCACATCGAGTTCGACCTTGGTGAGACTGGCCTGAAGTACGACATTGGCGAGGCCCTCGGTATCCACGCCGAAAACGACCCTGAGGACATCAAGAAGTTCATCGAGTTCTACGGCTTGGACGCCGACGCCATTGTCGAGGTTCCCAGCCGCGAGGACCCTGCCGTTTTGGAGAACCGCACTGTCTACCAGGCTCTGGTCCAGAACGTCGACATCTTCGGTCGCCCTCCCAAGCGCTTCTACGAGGCCCTTGCCGAGTTTGCCACCGACGAGAAGGAGAAGGCCAACTTGCTCATCCTGGGTGGTCCCGACGGTGCCACCGAGTTCAAGCGTCGCGCCGAGGTTGACACCGTCACCTTCGCCGACATCCTGCTCGAGTACCCCTCCGCTCACCCCGACTTCCACGAGATCGTCCGCATCATCGGTCCCCTCAAGCGCCGTGAGTACTCGATCGCCTCGTGCCAGAAGGTGACCCCCACGACGGTCGCTCTGATGATTGTCGCCGTGAACTGGGTCGACCCCAATGGCCGCGACCGTTTCGGTCTGGCCACCCGCTACCTGAGCCGCCTGGAAGCCGGTTCCCCCATCACCGTCAGCGTCAAGTCCAGTGTCATGAAGCTGCCCCCCAAGTCCACCCAGCCTCTTATCATGGCCGGTCTTGGTACTGGTCTCGCACCCTTCCGTGCCTTCGTACAGCACCGCGCCCTCGAGAAGGCTCAGGGCAAGGAGATCGGCGCTGTCTTGCTGTACATGGGTTCCCGTCACCAGCGCGAGGAGTACTGCTACGGCGAGGAATGGGAGGCTTACCAGGAGGCTGGTGTTATCACCCTCCTTGGCGCTGCTTTCTCTCGTGATCAGCCTGAGAAGATTTACATCCAGGACCGTATGCGCCAGACCCTGCCCGAGATCATCCAGGCCTATATTCGTGAGGAGGGTGCTTTCTACCTGTGCGGTCCCACTTGGCCCGTGCCCGATGTCACCGCTGTTCTGGAGGAGGCTATTGCCACCGAAGCCAAGAACAACGGCAAGAAGGTTGACACTCGCAAGGAGATTGAGAAGCTGAAGGATGAGGAGCGCTACGTTTTGGAGGTCTACTAGATCTAGACTTTTTTCGCTTCGTTTTCGCATGGCATGATTGTACGATTGGCATGTTTTTGCTTTTTATTCCCCCTTGTATTTAGATCCTGATTTGGGCTAGCGCACTAGCCCTGAAAGACTTCAAAAATGCATTTAGAATTTCACGATCCTCACTCAAATCTCTCCTAAGTTTAGATCCCTTAGTAGTAAATATATATATAATTCAATGGAATGTATTTGGGTATCTGCTTCGAAGACAATGCCTTCCTAGCATGACCCTCAAAAATGCTATGTCGTGTCTAGGTCGTCTATACATACAACTTTTTCTTGAAACTCATGCAACGTAACAATCAAATGTGACCCATCTATTTGTGCCCATACTTTGTCTTTCCATATGCACCACCCTTTTCCTTCCTCAACTCCAATGCCCGACGATACGGCGGTGCAGTGGGTGGCTGAATAGGATCCAGATTAACATAATCCGGAGGTAGGGTGTATGTCGCATCGGAATCCCAAGCAGAAAGATCACCGCAAGCAATAAACGCGGGAATCCACCGGTTCTCAACAGCGAATTTGTTGGACAGTTTCTGGGGTTGGGGTTGGGGTTGGTCTTGTGATGTTGTGGTTTGAAGATGGCGGACTTCAATGGAGTGATTAGGCGCTGGGCTGCTAATTGCGGCGGGTTGCGCCACGGTATCTCGGGCCTGTGTGTCCTGGTCGATTTCCTCGCGGACTTCCATGCCCACATTGCCATCTTCTGACACGGTCACTGGAGCTGCGGCACCGCCGAAGAGTGGATTTTTCAATGCGGCCATACCGACCACCCCGCTGTCACTAACGGGTGGAATAAAGCCTTCGCAGACCACGAATGCCTCCAAGGAACTAGCGCGACTACTGCGCGGCTTCGCGACGCTGACGCGCTCAAAGACAGTCCGCAGTTGCGCGTAGAGAATGTCGACATCGCGGCCGCGGAAGATCTTGGCGACGAACTTGCCGCCAGGTCTGAGGACTCCCATAGCAAGGTTTAGGGCTGCGTAGAGGAGTTGTGATTGAATATAAATGTCTAGGTCATGCAGACCTGTTACATCTGGGGCACCGTCGGAGATAACAAGATCGACGGGGTGAGGCTGCCTGATAGCCGCTGTGACTGATGATGGAGCGTCGGAGGGAGTGGAGGGTTGTTCGTATGCTTCTGGGTCCAGGGCACGCAAGAGGAGAGGAATCGTAGAGGGGTGTGTGATATCAGCTTTAAGGGTGGTGATACCTTCGAGCGGTGCCATGGGTTGCAGATCGATGGATACGATCTTGACATTCTTCCGGGGCTTTAATTCGGAGCTTGGAGAAGGCTCATCGCAGTCCATTTTATCATCATCGGTCGTCGTTGTCTCTGCGGCCTCCAATCCCTGTTGTTCTTTCCGCTTTTTCTCGAGCCATGCCCGCCGCCCGAAGCTTTCACCCTTGATCAAGACACGGCTGAGTACTTGACTCCAACTTCCAGGTGCAGCGCACAAATCCACGACTCTCGTCACATTGTCCGGGTTCTCGTGCTCGAATAGGTCGAATCGCTCGTCGATCTGGATAAGTTTGAAGGCGGAACGGGCGCGCCAATTTTGCTCCTTGGCAAGACGGTAATAAGCATCGCGCTTGTCCTTGGATGATTTGCCCATCTTGAAAACAGGCTGCTCGGGCGCAATTGGCAGTCCTAGTTTGTCAAAGTGGGTTAATTTTGCGGCGAACGTGGGGAACGAAAAGATAAGATTCCAAAGGCGGACTAAAATTTCTGCCGCTTTTTTTCTTTGCGAATCTTCCCCGACGGCGTACTTGGATCACTTGCCTGCCGGAACACACTGTAATACTCAAGAATTACTCAGTTCATAATGGGTCAAAAGCGAGCACGCGACCCCAAAGCCCAGGTGGCTGAGGCAAACAAACGCAAGAAGGCCGTCAAGTCTGACGCAGCTTCAAGCGATAATCATGTCTCTGTCGGAGTTGAGGATCTCAACTGGAAGGAAGTTGCTATGCCAGATCGAATGGAGGATGCGGAAGGTTTCTTCGGACTGGAAGAGATTGAGGGTGTTGATATCATAAAACAGAGCGACGGAGGAGTTCATTTCAAGGTATGACATGCTTTGATCAATCATGTTGACTAAATGCTAATACATATGGTTGGATGGATAGGCCAAGTCTGGCAAGCCAACGCAATCGATTATCAAACCCCCGTCTGAAGATGATGGAGAGGAATGGGGTGGTTTTAGCGACGAAGACTCGTCCAAGAAGTCTCCTGCCACCGAGAAGACTCCCGCTGCAACCGAAGTGAAGGAAGATAAGAAGTCGAAGAAGGACAAGAAGAAGGAGCAAAATAAAGCCAAGAAAGAAGAGCAAAAGTCCAAGGAGCAAAAACCCAAGGAACAAAAGCCCAAGGAATCCAAACCTGCTCAGAACCAGAACATCAAGGCCGGGCTCTCTTTCGCGGCTCTCGATGATGTCGAAGAGGACGACGGTGTGGACGTGTCGGCTTGGGATGGGCTTAATCTTTCTCCAGAGACCTTTACGGCTCTTTCCAAAATGAAGTTCAGCTCCCCATCGGCCATTCAGAAAGCCAGTATTCCTGCCATTCTCGATGGGCACGATGTTGTTGGAAAGGCCTCAACAGGTTCCGGTAAAACATTGGCATTCGGTATTCCCATTATCGAACATTACTTGGACAAGAGAGGGAAACAGGGGGAACAGTCCGACGAGTCTGAAAAGAACAAAACCCCGATTGCATTGATCCTATCTCCCACTCGAGAGCTGGCACATCAGCTTGGAAAGCATATCGGAGAGCTTATTGCCAATTCCCCGGATACAAACGCTCGCATCGCCCTTATTACCGGTGGTATGTCTATTCAGAAGCAGCAGAGACAACTTGCCACGGCGGATATTGTCGTTGGAACTCCCGGCCGAGTGTGGGAGATTCTAAGCACAGGAACGGGTTTGATCCGCAAAATGCAGAAAATCCAGTTCCTGGTCGTCGACGAAGCAGACAGACTGCTAAGTGAAGGTCATTTCAAGGAGGTGGAAGATATCCTTAATGCCCTGGACAAACACCAAGCCGGAGATATTGCAGACGCGGATCAGGAAGAAGAAGAGGAGGCGCCATCCCACAGGCAGACTCTTGTCTTCTCGGCCACATTCCACAAGGATCTCCAACAAAAGCTAGCAGGCAAAAGCCGCTGGTCGGGTGATGATATGTTGGACAACAAAGCGTCTATGGAGTACCTTCTCAAGAAATTGAATTTCCGTGAGGAGAAGCCCAAGTTCATCGATGTGAACCCAGAGTCACAGATGGCCATCGGACTCAAGGAAGGAATCGTCGAATGCCCTGCTATGGAGAAGGTAAGACACTTTCTTTTTGAACCACTCGAATACCAATGCTAATTCAAATGATCAGGACCTCTACCTCTACTCAGTTCTTCTCTACTATCCCAAGAACCGCACACTTGTATTCACAAACTCCATCTCCGCCGTCCGCCGCATCACTCAGCTTTTGCAAGCTCTTCAACTTCCTGTGTTCGCACTCCACTCAAACATGGCTCAGAAAGCCCGACTCCGTTCCATCGAACGTTTCTCATCTCCTACTGCCAACCCAAGCTCAATCCTTGTCGCCACTGACGTCGCCGCTCGTGGTTTGGATATCAAGGGCATTAACTGCGTCATCCACTACCACGTTCCCCGCACAGCAGACGCCTACGTTCACCGATCCGGTCGTACTGCTCGTGCCGGTGAGTCCGGAAAGAGTATCCTCATCTGTGCTCCTGACGAGGTTGTCGGTGTTGCCCGTCTCGCTGGCAAGATCCATGCCAAGAAGGCGAAGAAGGCCGATGGCGCTGACGGACCTAGCAAGAAGGTTCCTCTCGAGTCTCTCGACATTGATCGCCGAGTGGTTTCTCGCCTCCGCCCCCGCATGGCTCTCGCCAAGCGAATTACCGACTCCACTATCGCCAAGGAGAAGGTCAACACCGAGGACAACTGGCTCCGCGCTGCGGCCGATGATCTCGGTGTTGAGTATGACAGTGACGAGTTCGATCAGTCTAAGGGTAGAGGCCGTGGTCGTGGTGGTGGCCGCGAAAGACGTGACAAGGAGGCCAGCGAAACGAGCAAGAGCGAAATGGCCGGGCTTCGTGCGGAGCTCAAGCAACACCTTGCCCAGCGAGTGAACATCGGTGTCAGTGAGAAGTATCTTACGGCCGGTCGCATTGACATTGATGCTCTTCTTCGTGGTGAAGGCAATGATGCCTTCCTGGGCCACCTTGACCCTCTGACTTTCTAATTTTGAATTTACTGAAGCATTGGTTCTGTAAAAAAATCTTAGTGTCGCTATTAGTCTATACCAAAACTACTTTGCATATGTTCATGACTCCTAAATCCTTCTAAAGTGCACAGCCCAACGTTATCGGACTTCTCCGATATCAGACAGATAACATATCAGTGACAAAGAATACCCCAACACCTGAGCAGGATAGTCGCCATTCAAGACACTTTGCCTAATGGTAACTAGTTTACTCGGCATATATGCAGCTATTTACATAAGTGCATATCTTCCCCCGCCTTCCTAGTTCCGAGCAATAAAACGCCCTTTTCTTGACCCCCCGAGGCCGTCCAGACTCACCTCACTCATCCTCTCAATCAACATGGATCCCCAAATTGAAGAACTATTAGGCCTAGAAGCCGTCCGTACAAGAGCCCATGCAGTCCTCAAATTAGCCGAACAGGGTCGTCTGAATCATTTCAACTACCACCCTGAACGCATGGAAGATGCCACCGACTACGTACTTAAACTGATCCAGGTAGGGCTAGCACATTCCCAGAGTGAACACTTGCAGTTCGAAGCATAAAAAAGCTCACTATCTATAATAGCGCGACTTCGGCCCTGACAAATACCACCTAATTCCGCCCCATGGACGCTGGCAGCATTTCGAAGTCGGCGGGGTTCCCCGCATAGCCACTCTCCTAGCTCAATGGGATGAGGAGAAATGTGACACCACCGAAAAGACTCGCAGATTGATAGATCTTTTCTTCGTGTCTGTCCTCTTGGATGCTGGCGCCGGAGACTTTTGGAAATTCCATGAATCACAAAGCGGTCTGACGCTCAATCGAAGCGAAGGTATTGCGGTGGCGGCCCTGCATATGTTCCTAAACGGCGACTTTGCTGGCAAGGATTCGTCGGTGAAACACACCGCCAATGGTGAGCTTTTGCACTTACATTCGTTGTAATATTGGCTAACTCGGGCTAGGCGATGCATTGCGGAATATCAATGTAGACATCCTATCACGTGGACTCCAGGTCGATGATGCCAACCCCATGATCGGAGTAGCTGCACGTACAGATATCCTCCGTAAACTCGGCGAGTCTTTGGTGAACTTGAAAGATATCTTTGGTCCTACTGGCCGTCCTGGTAATCTTGTTGGTGAGTTCATACCGCCCATGAAGTCCAGTTAGTCCTGGACCTTTGATCAAAATAACTAAACAGATCTCAAAACATCCAGACTACCTCATTGCCAAGTCAAATGATAGCGGAAAGCTCGATTACAAGGATCTTTGGAACGTGCTACAGCGCCTCCTGATCCCCATCTGGCCATCTGATCGTACTCACATTAATGGACAGCCCATCGGCGATGCATGGCCCTTGCGGGCACTTTCCCAGCAACCTGGATCGGAGTCGAAGCCATACTCCAACATCCAACCGTTCCATAAGCTGACACAATGGCTAGCGTACTCATTGATGGTGCCGTTCTCTCGTCTGCTGTCGGTCTCATGGTCCAATACCGAGCTGGGGACTGGTTTACCGGAGTACCGCAACGGAGGAATGCTTGTCGACATGGGAGTTCTAGAATTGAAGCCCGAGTCACTGCAGCGAGGGTTGAGTCTTTCCGGTGGTAGTCTACCTTCCTTTGGTGCGGGCGATGACGAGATTGTGGAATGGCGAGCGATGACTGTTGCTCTCCTCGATGTGCTGCATACGAAGATCCTCGCGCGCTTGGATGGGGTCCAATTGTCTCTACCTCAGGTGTTGGAGGCTGGCTCTTGGAAAGCGGGTCGGGAGCTTGCAGCCGCGAAACGTCCGGAGACGAAGTGTAGTCCTATCTTGAACTCTGGTGATGGAACCCTGTTCTAGAAGCCGTGTCAGTATCAAATGCATCGGTAGCCTTTTCCAATAGATCCAATGTATTTGGATTCTTCACAGCCCGCCATATAGTCGATAAAATATGGCTCGGTCGTCGTCGGGTTTACTTCTCGGTTTATATAAATTAATGTACTCCGTAGGGCATGGGCATTTCCAAAAGTTTCGACTCGGAGCCCGCGCGTCGGACCGTATTTTGTCGTATTGGCGTATTGTCGTATTGCGACTTGCAAACGTCCGACGATCTTCCAACTCTGCTTTGGTCTTCATGCTTTACAGCACCAAGGTTTCTGTCAGCCACTTCCACTCTTGAGATACGTCTCCGGTGTAAAGGATGTGAACTGGGGGAGTTGAAACGAAAATGACATTCATCACGGATCATCTCAACTCAAAAACAAAAACACTCAACACAAAAAGAAAAGATACTCAACACAACGGGACCCATGAGCGGCTGCTCCTGGCCTGGGTGACAACTACACTGGGCGAACCCAGTGCATTGCCATCCTCCACGCCGGAATCAAACAGCAAACGGCCCATGCGGGTCCAAATCATACATCGTCGGCCGCCCGCGGCCGACTCAAAGAAGCATCCCCCCACTTCCCTCCCCTCCACCCCCTTCTCCCCCATCATCATAGTATTGGTGCCCCACCACGCTTAAGGTCAGCCGTGGTGGGGCCGCAAGGCTGAGGAAGCCGATGAGGAAGCAGCTTCGCTCTCCTCACCGGCACCTAATGACAAGCAAATGAGTTAGCAATGAAGCCGATGTGAGTCCGAAGCGAGAATAGAATGAAGTGAAGCTGACTGAAGCCCAGGAGAAAAGAGAATGTAATACATACCTTGCATTCAAGTAAGCATTTACTTGCTTACGCCTCGTCCAGGTAGGCGTCCTCATCGCCGTCGCTGGAGTCGTCAGCGTCATCGTCCTCCTCTTCCTCGTTGCCCTCCGCCAAGATGGCGTCCAAGGCGGCCTCCAGGGCTGAGATGATGCCCCCCTCTTCCTCCCCTTCCTCCTCTTCCTCCTCATCGGAGAGGTCGGAGAGGTCGGAGAGGTCTTCATCTTCGTCGTCCTCCTCCTCATCCTCTTCATCTTCCTCCCCGTCCTCCCCGTCGGTGTCGTCAGAGGGGGGGCGGTAGAGGGGGTTGAAGTCGGTTGGGTGGGGAGCCCGCCATTCGTGGCCGTGGCCGTGGCCATTGGTCAATCCCCCATTGGGGGTCAGCGGGGCGTCGACGTTGGCGGCGGCACGGAAAGGGTTGTAGGTGCTCTGGGCTGCATTGCCCACTCCAGCACCGAAAGGATTGCTGGTCTGGGACGGCATGCCCCAGCCAGAGACGAAAGGGTTGTTGCCCTGGGTGGCATTGGTCCGGGCAGAAGCAAAAGGATTGGTGGGCTGGGGGGGATTGGCCCAGCCAGGACGGAAAGGGTTGGCGGCGGTCTGGGTGGTGTTGTTCACTCCAGAACCGAAAGGGTTGTTGTTGGCCTGGGGGATGGTACCCGCGCCAGGACCGAAAGGGTTGGCAACGGTCTGGGTAGTATTGGCCAAGCCAGACCGGAATGGGTTGGTGACGGTCTGGGGGGTGTTACCCGCGCCACGACCGAAAGGGTTGACAGTCTGGTTGGCATTGACCAAACCAGAACGGAACGGGTTGGTGATGGCCCGGGGGATGATGGTGTCCGCGCCACGGCCGAAAGGGTTCACAGCGGTCTGGCTGGTATTGGCCAAGCCAGAGCGGAACGGGTTGGTCACGGTCTGGCGGGTGTTACCCGAGCCAGGGCCGAAAGGGTTGTTCAGGCCATAACCCAATGGGTTGATGGCAGTCTGGGAGGCATTGGGTGCGCCAGGGCCAGGGACAGGGCCAGGGCTGGTGGCAGTCTCAGGGGCAGAGTACCACTCAGTGTCAGACCCAGAGTCCTCGCCAGAAGAAGAAGAGAGGTTGTTTTCATCCGCCATCTTGAAAGATACGATGAGAAATGACTTTGAAGCTAATAAGAGATAACAGATGATGTTCAAGCTGGATGGCAAAGATATTATGACAGAGAACGAGAAGGGGAGAAGACGAGACTGAGTCCTGTTCCCATGAGAACACAACAGTGAACGCGCGCTGCATGGTCACTCCCAACGAGGAAGGACCCCCGTTCAGGACCACTCTTACTATACTAATGCGCTATACTACGACAGTTGATCTTTAGATCTTCAGCTCTTCAGTTCTCCGTTGAAGAATGTTGACATATGAAGTTATATTGATATAGATCTACGGCATCTTATAGTTCTCGGCATCCCGAACTATATGTCTTGGCATCCCGGTCCGATCATCGGCTGTTCCAAGGTCATGAGCCCCACTGTTGAGTCCAACAGGAGAAAAATCGGATTTTAGAAAAAAGCAGAAACAAGACTAATCCGGATAGTGGCGGGTCTCTTATTCAAATTCACATTCATCGTCATCGCAAAAGTCGAAGTGTGGTATACTTCCTATACCAAGTCCAAACTATCAACAGTACGAACGCGATCGACAAAGTCAACAAGATCCGAGTAATCTGAGCTTGTTCTGCAGTATGTATGGAGTACCCGGTCGGCGATCAAGCAAGCCCCTCTAACGTGCATGAACTAGAATCAATAGCGGCTTCATACATACTTCCAGAATGTCAACCATCTCACAAACAGCGCGTCGGCTTTTCCGATTGCAAAACTGTTCAGCATTCAAAATATACTCGCCCGCAGCACCTATCGCGCGCCTTCACCAACAAGGTCCAACACGGTCGGCAGTGGTTCACAACCAAGCCCTCCCTAGCCAAACAGAAGCACCTCAATTCCTTTCTCGGACCCAGTCACAATCAACACCCGTACACCATGGATCTACAACCCTCGACACCCTTGTTTCCCAAATCCCTCTCGTCCAAACCCTCCGCGAAACACACAGCACCTACAAGGAAACCCGTCCCCATCTCGCAATCCCACCACCCATCAGACAGCACCACTTCGTGGGTGGCAGCTTAGCTGGTCCAGGCAAGCTTGCCTTCGCACCATACATGTGGCTATCGACCGACAAAACCGAAGGCCAAACCGAGAATGCAGCCCGAGCCAGCAGTGTTGTATCGATATTCCACATCGGTCAGGATCTCTGCGGTCACCCGGGCTTTGTCCACGGTGGTCTGCTTACTGTTCTCTTTGACGAGGTGTTTGCGCGCTGTGCCTCTGCAGTTCTTCCCAGCGGGCTGGGTATGACGGCTAATCTTAATGTGGATTTCCGAAAACCCGCTCTTCCCGACCGGATGTATGTGCTGCGCACGAAGACGGTTAAGGTTGAGGGTAGGAAGGCTTGGGTTGAGGGTCGGATGACTTATCTTCCTTTGACTTTGCCACTTTCGGTGGACGCTAATGGTGTCGTTTCTGATGTTAATCTGTTACAAGAGGACAGTGAAGGTGCGGTAATGGTTGCTGAGGCCAAGGCTTTGTTCATTGAGCCTAAATTTGCGGATGTGAGTTATCCCTTTGTTCTATCTGCTTGATGTGCGTTTTGCTAACGGTTCTTACAGTCTATGGTGAAGATTTATGCGAACTAGAGTGTCTGTGTGTGAAAAGTTGGTTATCCCCTTGCGTTATATAGATTTATAGAGTTATAGAGTATAGATTCATAGAGTTTACGATTGATAGATAGTTAGAATGATAGATTTACTAATGTTCTCATACTTCTCGAAGACTATTATTCACTATCTATAAAATCAAACACAATCCTCCCACATATATATTGTCCCTTAGTCGTCATGACCACCCCTCGACGAGAGAAGTATCGTGAGTCTCCGTACATCTCAAACCCCCAAATCTACCAAGTAATCAGTTTCCGATACAGCCCAGCAAATGAATAATAAACCACAAATCGAAATACTCACCTGCTCAGCCGTCCATCCAGACTGAACATTCCTCTCAAAAGTATGTACCCAAAGCCCAGGACCCTGTTCTGACATCCCACTCCAATCCTCGACTATAAAACCCTCCGATTTCCTCCCATCCACCTCAATCTCCCCTCGCAAGTATTTCTTTATCTCGGCATTGGCATTCTCCGTCTGAAGTTCAAATCCAGGCCTTATAATTCCATCCGCATCAATAACACCGTGCACGAATTCACTCTGTGCTTGCACCTTGCCGAAGAAGTAGTCTTCGTGGCCTGATATTTTCCAATCCAAGACGCGCTCTTCTTTAGTTGCGGCCAGGCCTGCGGTGGCTGTTTGGTTGAAATCGATGTTTGTTGATGGTTGGCTTGTTTCCGAGGTTTGTGTTTGGTATTGGGTGATTTGGATGTATATTGTTGCCAATCCGAATGCTTTGCGGATTAACCAGGGTACTTTTTGCTGTGGAAGGTATATGATGATTAGCTTGGTATTTGTAGAGGGGGAGATCTTTCGAACCAGTTTTAGGATAGGGTCTGCCTCGCTGGTTAGGTCTTTGTTCTGTTGACAGTGATATGATTAGAATCTAGTATTTTCAAAGGGGAGATAGTATATAAATTACCAGGACCCAATGGCCGTTGAGGGATTCGATGGTAATCTCCCGAGGAGCAGCCATAGTATAGGGATGGTTTGATTCTATTGAATGAAATGGAATCTGGATGAATATGTATGTTGCAGTCCACGAGTAGTTCCTTGGTGATCTCGGAGGGATGGGAGCAAGTCACTCTATTTAATGGGGCAATTGTCATGTTGCATTAGAATAAACTCTGTGCTACAATACTTTTGTACAAAATGATACCCCAGTATGAGAAAACCTACACGAGAAAACCCAGATTCCAGTAGAAAGTGATCATTGCTATCTAATACCACTATCATAAGGAACCCCCGCCATGACGCCTTTCGACCCTGATGGCATATGAAGAAGGAAAAGACAAGAACAGCGAAACAGCCCGTCCGAAAACTTGGGAATTGGGGAGGAACAAAGCAGAAACAGGTCGCACGTCGTCGCATCGTGAATGATTTCTCGTCCTGGTTGAGAAAGACGGAAGCCGGCAAAAGAGAAGAGATGGCAGAGGTAGCGGAAGTTTTCAGTGTGAACACCAGTCCACGTGTTTAGGACAGATGGAAAGCTCCTTGGCCTTCCTTGATGGCGACTGAGAGGCGCTTCTTCAGAACGTCCAGGTCACTATAGTCCGGCAACTTCAGGTAGTTGACGCAGGTCATCACACTGGGGAGATAGTCGTCTGGCGTATATGGATGTTCGCTTGGGCGACACACGACAGTGAAGATCGGCGTGAGACTCTTGAAACCTAGAATTGATTATGTTAGTGGGGTTTTATGCGGTGAAAAATGGGATTAACATACCTCCAATGGGGAGCTTGGGGCTACCAGTGACAAACTGAAGGAAATCTCGGCGTTGCTGGTTGTCCAGCTCGCTCATGGTCTGCAATAGGTTGCGCACACTCCGACTGTCCATGTTGAACCCGTGATCGGCCTTGATGGAGTCCATTAAGGTCTCGATAGACCAATCCTCCTCCGCTTGTCCGAAAAGCATGACAAGCTCACTTGGAGTGAAAGCACGAAGGGAGGAGAAGGGGAAGACCTGTGAGAACCCAGCCCGGAAGGCATCCACCTGACGCCGGACACCGCTGCCCAAGGTCATGTCGATCACCCGTTCGATGTAAGTGTCAACATTTTCGATGGTCAACGGCACGTCGGCGCCGCCAGGAATCAACTCAATAGCAGGATATCCAGGTAGGGTGAAGTCCAACCCGAGGTCATCCACGCTGGCGCCGTGGACCGTGATATTTTGCACAGCCTCGGATTGGCTAGCTGGCGAAAGTGACTTGTTTGCCTCAATGGCGTTTTTGGCATTGACAAATTCCTTGAGCATGATCAGGGACTTCGCCAGGTCATGATCCACCAGCTTGACGGTGCCCAGAGATGGTGCCACCGAAGATAGAGTATCCGCGATACGGAAGAACGCTGGGTTGAACGAAATGTCGATAATCCGGGAGTCAAGCATCGAGCGGGCCACAAACTTTCCGAGCACCTTGAAGATGTTCAATTGCTTTTTGCCCATATCCTGGGCTGCTTGCTCATCACTCATCGGCGCTGGGAACAGGCCGCGCTTGCCAAATGCGTATTCCGCAGTAGAGCTCCCGTCTGTGTCTCTCCAGATCTTAAGCTTCTTCTTCGAGAACTCCCTGGAAACAGTAGAGTAGAATTCAAGAGTCGGCCCTAATCCAGTACCAACTTCTTCAAAGTATTCAACCTCGAGAATGCTGGGTGAAGACCCATAGAGTTCCATGACCTTCAATGCCGAATCAAGTATGCGAGAACGAGAGATGCGCACTTTTTGCCGTTGCAACCGCCCAAGGAATGGGCGATCATCGCGGCGCAGGTCCCGTCGGCTGTCCTCGCCACTTTGAGAATTTTGCCATCTCATCATCGCGCGTGAGTAGCCAAATGCAGTAGACTGCAGGAATAGATGCCTTGTCTCGAATGGGAACAAGAAGGAGAAAAGCCTGGCTAGGTCTTCGCTCCAACTTGGAAGGCAATCGCTTGCCACAATCAATGGCTCCTCGAGTTGGCGGTTGATCTTGGCGGTGAGCTTCGTGTTTATGAATTGGGCCAAGGGCTCTGATGTGATGGCGGCAGAGTCTTTGCTATCGGTCAAGATATCATCAATCGTTGCGTTCATTTCGTGCAGAACACGAAGCAGGCGAATGATGGATGAAGTTGTCGGGTCTTTGTCGAGAGAGGCTGGAATTTCAAAGGCATCACCCTCAGAAGAAGCCTGGGTAGTAGATGTGAGGGTCGAGGGCTCTGGCGGCGGAGGACCAGGAACGCGCTTAAACGTGATGGTGTGGACTGCCGACCAGACGTTCTTGGCACTAGTCTCATCCAAGTCCTCACGGTCGTGATGGACACCACGGTAGATAGTTGTTTCATTGGTAACGGGCTTGCCATCTACGAAGAACTCAAGGTGCCAGTCCTGGGGCACCGAGGCCATCGCAGCGGCATAAGATGAGAACGGGCGCCCGGCAGAGGCGAGAGAGCTATTGCGCATGCGGTTGGGGAGAGAAGCAGCAGGTGTTGATGATGAAGGCTTTGATGCAGCTGTCTGGGAGGGAGTGCCAACCCGGGTACCATCCTCTTTGCGAGCTGTGACCTTACCTGATGATGCCACCTCCATGTTGACTGCGGAGGGGTCAGAGATATTGTCATTTTCCATATCCTCATCGAGATCATCAACAATGGCGTTGAGTTCTTCTTCGTCGTCATCTTCCTCGCCGCCGTCTTCTTCGTCGGTCAATTGCCTTTCATCTGCGCATTCAAGGGGCTCGTCGTCTTGCTCTTCGTCTTCATCCTCTTGGACCCGATTTGACTGATGATGCGGGTGACCAGTTGGGGGATCATTGACGCCATCCGTAGGATCGGTAACAGTGCCATGCGGGCCCCCTGCATGACTTGGGAGGTTCATGCCAGACCCGGAAGCCAGCTGTTCACGGAGTCGGGATGCATTGGCGATTTGGGAGAGAATCGAGTCCCTGGTCCGCGAGGAGCGAGGCTTTTCCGCCACGGCGATTCGGGGATGGAGGAAGTCATCCAAGGCCTTGAAGGTAGCAATAGCATGGATTGACACCATGATGTTGCGATAAGGACGAGGAACTTCAGACCCTTCATCGGCAACAAGCTTGAGTCGGAGCTGTTTGCTCAGCATGTAGGCGGCATTGCTGCGGGTATTCTCCAGCGAATTGTGGCTGACAGTGAGGACCTCGAAATGTTCCGTCCTGCTGAGCAAGTCTTGCAACTTGCGGATAAGTACGCTGAAAGGTGTTGTGGCGGTGCTCTGGCTCTGAGCCTTGTCTGAGATTGAAACACCCATAAACGCGCGCAGGAAGTCGGCTCTAGCATCGCGAATAGAAGGTGCTTGAAAATTGCCAAGAACACTCAGAAGAACGTCTATAATGCCGGAGTTGAGCAATTCAGAGCTAGTAATGCTCTCCAGGGCGTCTCCATCAAAGTATGACGCGAGCTGTTTAAATAAGACAAGACCACCCTCACCACCACGGGAATAGCGTGACTTAGTTTCGAAGGCGAGAGATTTCAGTGCTGTCAAGATCCTCAGAGCCTCTGCTCGAACGGTTTCGCCGTGGCTTGCTTCATATACCTCGAGGAAAGCTTGAGCATCTCGGATAACTACGTCGTTGAGGGCATTGTCCATCTTTTGTAGACTGCGTGGGCCCGCCATGAAGTCATCCTCGGAATCAGACATGTCATCATGGTCATCATCCTCGCCATCCTCGTCGTCGTAGTCATCAGCTTCATCGTCTTCATCCTCATCATCTCCCCCAGTCTCCCCGGCGATTTGGTTGGGGCCGCGTGATGGATCTGTGGCCGTGTTTATGTTTGTGGGATCGGATGAATCGATGTTCTCCTGGTCTCCTGACAGAGAGCCTTCGGAGAGTTTGATAATTGCGGAGATAACTCCTTCGCGGTGGAATTGATGCTGATAGACATGCTCGAGCCGCTGGAACAGTAATTCGGCGCAGCGTAGAGCCAAAGATACGAGAGAAGGGTGGTCTTTCTGCGACAGAATAGCAGCCAGGAATGAAGCATAAGGAACTGTGCGCAGGGCGTCCTCAATCAAAGAAGGCTCGAGAATGTGCAGCATTTTCAGCTGTGCAATCAGGACCTTCTGGCGGACATGCAGATTGACTGTGCTCGAGTAGGCATCTGTCAAAGTTGGGAACAGAATCATTGCAAAACGCTTAAGCTCGGTCTTGCAGTTTTCGAGCAAGGACCGCCTCTCCTCCACGGTCTCTTTAGTTTTGGGGGATCTCAGTCCGATGGACATGTGGCTATCAAAGTATGAGCTTAGCAGATTGTCTGTCTTTGAGGCATCGCGGCTTGGAACACCCGGTAGTAGCTCGCAGATAACATTGAGAGTTTCAAATACTTGTTCACGGGGCCGATGAATCAATGCTTGCATAACTAGCACGCTATCCATCTTGACAGCTGTGTTATCCACATCCTGTGGTGGCGACACGCCGGTCAAAATTTGGTAAAGCGTATCCACTACATCCATCTTGAAAAGCTCGTTTGACAATCGTGGGCTTGTTTTCGATACAATTGCCAATACCCTGAGGAATTGCGTGTGGATATGAGGCCCGATCAGGTTGGTCGTTCCCGGCAGTAGGAGACGAAGAATAGCTTTGAGCATTGCAGGCTCGATGAGCTCCTCCAAGTTCTCAGGTCGGTGCTTGAAGCTCTCGACAATCCGTGATACGCATAAGCACCCTTGCTCCACGACCTTGGGATCATTGCTAGCCAAGACGTTGAGTAGGGTGGGCATTACATCCCGCACCACAGGGAAGGAGTCATGAGGAAGGTTGCGACAGCAGTTGGCGGCCGTACTGACTGCTGTGCGTTGAGTGCTTGTTGGGAAGAAATCCAGATATGTGAGGCAAGCGGTCAATCCACCTTCCCGCACAATTGAGGCTGGGAAGTCGACTGAAATCTTGGCCAAGGTACTCAAAGCCTGCTCAGCCAGATCGATGAACTGAATATCAAGCAGCTTTTGACAAAGGATGGGTACAGCACCGCCATATACAACATTCGCCACGGAGCCCCGCAGAGCTTCCATTAGGTTTGCGAGAGAGCGACATGCAAGAAGCATAATCTCGGGATTCTCTTCGCCGAACTGATTTGGTTGCATCAGAGCCACCAACTCCTTCACGTAGGGATCAGGTGAAAATTGACCAGAGAGGTTATCCTCGTTTGAAACAAGCAGGAGATCCGAAAGCTCTTGCAGGGCAATCAGTTGGAGAGACGGATCATCCTTTGCTCTCAAGTTGGAGAGGATATCTCGAAGACGTGAGGACATGCCACTCATCATGCCAGTCAGCGCGCGTAGAGTGCTCTGGAGTCCCATGGGGCCTCGGCCGCCGAACAGGCTGCTGTGGAACGGATCCATATCATCATCGCCAAACGCCGAGGGGTTGGTGCCATCGTTGCTCTCGCCCGTTTGGGATCCTTGGTGTTCTTCCTGGTGTTCCTCCTGCTCGAATTCCTCCTCTGCATCTCGCATCACAACATCGGGATTTGGCTTGGCGGAGCGCTTCTTTGAGCGTCGGGGTGGTGGAGACTGTGTTGTGGCGGGTCGATCTATAGAGAAACAGAAGGAATCAGCAACTATCGCATTTAGACACCGATTTTCTATCACACGGCCGATTCCCATCCATGAAGCTCACCGTTCCGACTGGACTTTCGCCTCGATGGTTGTGGGGACGTCGTCGATTTGGATGATTCCTCCGACGGTCGAGATGACGGTCTAGATAAGAACATCGAGTTAACCCCTATTCCCATTCATGATTGTACACCAGCACCTACCCCGGTTGTGACATGGTTGGCCGGCTGCGGGCGCCTCGACGGGGTGCAGCAGGAACAGGACCAGTGGATGGAGCTGTTTGGGATGCTGCAGTCCGCGGTCGCTTGGTTATCCTTTGGGGCGACGGCGGTGTTGGCTGTATCGGTGCGTCTGCTTGTCGGTCGTGGCGGGACGATGCCTTGCGTTTCCGGGATGAGGTTGAGCCGGCTGTTGGTAGCGGTGTACCGGACTCAGCAGGTGGAGGGTCTGTGGCGAGTCTCGCGGAGGAGCGAGTTATTCTGGATGACATGAGAAAGTGGTCTTTTTGTTTAATTATGTGTGACGAGAGTTGGGCCTGAAGAAAGAGAAAGACAGAAAAAGAAGACCAGGATGGTCAAAGTGATAGGCAGATAGTTGGGTACAGATGACGAATCTAGAAGTGTAGAAGCGATGATGGCGATGGATTGCGAGCCATCCACTTAATAGCCCAAGGGGGGTGGGTTTTGAATAGGGAGTACGAGGGCTCAGGGATCAGATTCTCGCCAGTGGGCGTCCACAGAAGATGAGTCTGAACGTCCAAGCGGCCAGTGTGTACTTGAAAGCGGAGAGAACGGGTGGGAAACTACCTCAGGGAAGAAGAGGCCGTGGAAGTGCCTGCGGGGGAGACGGGATAATCCTCGAGAGGGTCCTGGCGGTTGGCGGAAGGCCTTTGCCTGGCCATAAGTTATCGGATATAGGAAGCTCGATTGAGTAGTCGTCACCGTTTTCAACCCGCCATCCGCACACCTATCGAAGGCTAGCCGAATGGGCTGGCGAGAACGATGTTTCGGGTAGCTGTAATTGTTGCCGGTGGGGCTATGATATTTCAAAGAAAAAGAATGAGTACCAATTCCAGTCACACACAGATGAATTTTTTTAGATAGGGGGGTGGTTAAGAAGATGGAAAAGAGGAAGGGAAATTGAAAAGGAGGATGGTGATGGGATTCGGGGAGCGTCAGGCGGCGGAAGTGCAACATTCGATGATCTAACCAGGTACTTATATACCCTAAAGCAGTAACTGGTATACTTACATGGTATGATTATTAGATGGTTTTTTTTTAAAAAAAAACTAATATACTGACTAGTATCCTTCCTATGATTTATTGCACATATTTTATTTCGTTAACTTCATTCCCTTCATTCCCTTCATGGTTTTATCTCTCACACACATTTACATCTTGCCTGGATATTGGGCAGGGAAGGCCCGAGACCTGTCTGACAGGTGGCAAGAAATCTCTCAAGGGATCCCTTTGTATATCTTTATACAAATATGTTATCTGATACATATTGTACATATTTGTATTTGATATATGTGGTCCAATTAATTGGTTGACAAAAGTGTTCATACATGTACTCCGTAACTAGAGAGCACATTGGTGTATATTAGAACTCAATGAAAATGCCGCGAACTACATAGTTACATAGAATAGGGATATATGTAAAGGACCTTGAGAGCTAAGTGAACTTTATTAAGCTGCTAACCCCTTAAGTTATATTCCTTGACTACTCAGAAATGTAATCTTAACGGTGTTCGATCCGGATCACGGAGACACGCCGAATAGCACTCGATTGACTCACCGAGGTTGCGATCTTATTAATCACCGAACTCCAGGGCTGGAACCTGATATTCAGAGAGAGAAAAAAAAGAAAGGAAAAAGGGAAACATCACATCTTTTCATCTTTCACCTTTCACCTTCAACCCTTCATTCGCCTTCTCCGGCGCATTCTCGTTGCCCGCCTTCGGTTCGCCCCCCGCCATTCGCAATTCACAGGAAATTCACCTCTTCACTTTTCCCCTCCCCCGCCTTTTCCCGATCCCCATACCCTTTTTGCCTTCCCCGGAATTTAAGATCGCCTAGGGGTGTATTCTTCTCTTTACTATCTCTCCACCATGGCAATCGAAATGGTCGGCGGGCAGAGTGATGATGTCCACCAGTCACCTGTCAATATCACCCCCGCTCCGATGGAGGACTACACCTTCCCGGAGTATCGCCTCAAGCGCACGATGAACGACCCCGAAAAGACCCCTCTCTTGCTGGTCGCTTGTGGTTCCTTCTCACCAATTACCTATTTACACCTGCGAATGTTCGAAATGGCCAACGATCACGTCAGATTCGGCACCGACTTCGAACTCATTGGAGGATATCTGTCGCCGGTGTCGGACGCCTATCGCAAGGCTGGTCTCGCCAGTGCGGAGCATCGGTAAGCGATTCTACATCCATTATATTCGGTCTAGCTATGTCCGAAGGCTAACGGGACTGATCTATAGGGTTGCGATGTGCCAACTTGCAGTCGATCAAACCTCCGACTGGTTGATGGTGGATACGTGGGAGCCGATTCAGAAAGCCTATCAGCCCACTGCTGTGGTGCTGGATCACTTCGATCATGAAATCAATGTGGTCCGTGGCGGGGTGGACACCGGAAACGGAACCCGGAAGCCAGTTCGCATTGCTCTGCTAGCCGGCGCGGATCTGATCCATACTATGTCCACTCCAGGTGTATGGAGTGAGAAGGATCTGGACCATATTCTGGGCAAATACGGCGTAAGTTTCTTCTGACATCGAATACCGTTCACCCCGCGCTCGAGAAATAAATCGCTAACAGACCTCTTAGTCTTTCATTGTGGAGCGCAGTGGCACCGATATTGATGAAGCCCTAGCCAGCTTGCAACCCTGGAAGGACAATATCCATGTCATCCAACAGCTCATTCAGAATGACGTTAGCAGCACCAAGATTCGACTCTTCTTGCGACGTGAGATGAGTGTGCGCTACCTCATCCCAGTTCCCGTCATTCATTATATTGAGCAGCATCATCTATATGAGGATGATGGCACAGCAGAGAAGGGTAAAGAGAAACAGGAGGGTCGTTAAGGATGATCCGACCCTCTATTACTTGCCTGTTGAGGCATACTCTTAATGACCCCTAGCGACGCCCACATCCTGATGCGATACCCCTTTCTTCTGTCCTTTCCTGTGCGACAGATGATGTTTTTTTTTATGCTGGAGTCTGTGGAGTACTTTTAAATTCTAAACTTGTTGGCCTTTGCCCTGGCTCAAAGCCATTACCAGCGGGAGAATCTTGCAATTATCCCCAGTTGGATGTACATATCACTATTTTCGGGCCTACTTTCTTTCCTGTTATGCCCTCTGTATATATGAGGACTCAATAGACCTCTTGGGTTAGACGCCAATTGCTCAAAATCTGTTCAAATCAAATGTTATACATAGAAAAGTCTCTTGCACAAAGTAAGCTTTTTTACCTTCTTATACACATCCAAAAAGCAAAAGAACATCGAAAAAGGCATCACAAGGCCACATAAGCGGTGGGCTATTCTTGTTGATATTCAATAGAAATGTTCTCTTATATTGCATCGGCCTCGGATATACTCGAATAGGTAGATCGCCTCCACATTCACCATTATAGCATAGGATGACACCATATTAGACGGGGTTAGACGAATGAATTTATAAATCGGCAGAAACAATTGTCAGAAAGGGGTACAGTTGTAAATCAAGCCCCCCAAATAGACCTAATTAGGGCACCTACATATGTATGTAAGAAATAATTCTCCGGTCTCACATCAAACACCGATGATCCACCCACTTATCTTCCGTTATCGACTGATCTCCCAAGGTTGGATCTTCGGCCTCCGCGAATTAACCGGAGTGTGCAGAGACCACTTCACTCATAAAATCAATCTTACATCCAGTCACTATGCTTTGAAACATTGAGGACTCGCCATGTTAATGTTCGAAGAAACCACCCCAGACGCCCAATGGCCTCTCACCCCTCCTAATTCATCCGATCCCCAAGCAAAAGATGTCTCATCAGTGGTGACAGCAATCCATGTAATCTCAACCGAGCGAGCAGCCCTTGCTCACCTCGAGCACATCTACCAGACCGACGCGCGGGCGCAACACGATCTCGCTCGGGCCGTGGATCAGATTGCGCGGAGCGTGCGCGAGGGAGGGAAACTGGTCGTTTGCGGGGTCGGGAAAAGCGGGAAGGTCGGACGCAAAATCGAGGCTACGATGAATAGTCTCGGTGTATATAGCGCGTTCCTGCATCCGACTGAAGCCTTGCATGGCGATCTGGGATTGGTTCGGCCGGTAAGCCCACCTGCGCCTGCATCTGTCGAGGCGTGCTTTTGAAAACTTTGGACCGATCACCCGTCGGGTCTTGTTGATAAGATTATTGGAACACGAAGATACTAACTTGGTCTATCCCAGAATGATACCGTTCTTCTCATATCCTTCTCTGGTCGCTCGCCGGAACTCTTATCTCTGCTCCCGCATCTCCCCGCTACTGTCCCGGTGATCGCTCTTACATCGCATACACATCCTGCTTCATGTCCGCTTCTCTCGTTGCATGGCCCTTCGGGGATGGGTATTCTTTTACCGGCTCCGATTCATGAGGATGAAGAGTCTTCTTTCGGTGTGAGCGCGCCCACGTCGTCCACGACGGTGGCTTTGTCGCTGGGTGATGCGCTGGCTATTGCTACGGCCCGGAAGTTGCACACTGCGACAGGGAAGAGCCCTGCAGAGGTCTTTCGAGGGTTCCATCCTGGCGGTGCTATTGGAGCGGCGGCGGCAGCGGCAGAGACGCCGCTGACCACGCCGTCGAGCGGCATGTCAACGACGGCATTTGACTCTCCAGCGTCGTCTGTGTCTCTTCCATGGGAGGAAATCACGAATACTCAGTTGATTCCTCCTTTCAATTTACAGTCGCCACCGGAACAGCGCGTCATTTCTCGAGATATGCTGGTCGCGCTGGATCAAATCCCCACTGTCTCTGCGTCTTCGTCCCAGTCACCCGGCGATGTGCGACTTCTTGATATCCTCCTCACAGCCATCCAGAATCCTAATTCCAAGTCATGGGTGCTGTTGTCTCCGTCTGAGATAATCCCTCCACGGCACATTCGTGCGCTCCTTTCTCCTGGTGGAGATATGGACATGCGTGTGTCCGAGGTTATAGCCAAGAACCCTGGTACTCCATTCGTTGTACCTCAAAGTAAATGGCTCTTGGTAGCAGACTCAACACCCTTGGCTGAAATTCGGCGTACTGTTTCTGAATCTCGAAATAGATCAGAACCAGTCTCTGTCGTTGCTGTCGTGAAGGATAAGGTCTCCCCCGACAGTTTCTTAGGGGTGATGGAGGTAGAGGATCTATTGGATGGATGACATGGCTGAAAAGCGACCCTGTTTTCTTCTTCTTTCTTGGATATACTCACTTCGATTTTACATATCGTTCGCATTATCATGCATTCGGTTGACGATGTTACGCCCACACAGCTTTGTTTCTTCTTTGCATACATACTTTTTCTAGATGCACACTTACAATTGAAGCTCAAGCCTCACAGCCAAGGCTGTTCACATACGATGCAAATTAACGCCAATGATATTTCTCATGGTAATACAATGTAATACAATCAGTATGCAAAGTCCCAGGTCTATATAGTACAAAACAGCCTCTCCCCCACACACAACTCTCACAATCAAGCCTTAACAATCGGCTTAATACCCTTATGGATAGCAGCAATACCACCGGTAAGGTTCTCAAAACCTTGACCAGGAATCATGAACCCAGCCTTCTGAATCATCCCCCTAAACTCCTCCTGACTGGGGAACCGCTCAATACTCTCAACAAGATACTGATAACTATCCCGGTCCCCAGCAACAACCTGCCCAATAAGCGGAATAGCACTAAAGTTCCAGCGCTTATAAATCCCATCCAGAACGGGGTTATCAACCTTACTGAACTCCATACAAGCAAAGACACCACCGGGCTTGAGCACCCGATACGCCTCATTCAGCGCAGCCTGCTTATCCGTGAAGTTCCGGATTCCAAAAACAACAGTGTAAAGGTCCACCGAGGCATCGGGGATATGCGGCATGTGCTCAGCGTTCGCCTCGACAAAGTCCAGTCGCGACGTGTTGTAGTAGGGGGTATCAAGCGAGCGCTTGCGACCCTCGGCCAACATGTCGGCGTTGATATCACTGATCGTCACGCGGGTCTCCATGTCGTGGTTGACGTTCGTCGCGTGGTCCAGCATCCGGAAGGCGATGTCGCCGGTCCCGCCGGCGATGTCCAGGATGTTCCAGCCGCGTTGGTCGGCGGTCATGGCGGGGAGACAGGAGCCTGGGTTTAGGGATCGCACGAAGTGGTCTTTCCAGAGGCGGTGGATGCCCAGGGACATTAGGTCGTTCATGCGGTCGTAGGAGGCTGCTACGGAGCTGAAGACGGCGCCGACTGTAGGGGGTTTTGGTGGTTAGTTATGAGGTTTGCGGTTTGGTTCAATTGGGATGCGTGGTCAATTGGATAGGGTGAGGGAGATCCCGGTCCTTACCTCGCGTCTCTTTCTCTGACTCGGGCACATTGGTGAAGCCGAAGTGTGTCATGCGGTCATTGTCTGGCTTCTGCTCTTGGGTGCGGTTGGCACAGGAGAAACAACGGTAGGGACTGGTGGGTTGGAAAGCGCGACGCTTGGCGCTGTAGTGCAAAGCCCGCCAGGCGGAGCGGGTTGACATGCTGGACATGGTGGGATTGATGTTGTTTGTAAGTCTGGAGAAGCTCAGGTGAATCGGGCAACTTTTCTTTTCCAGTCCCGGTCCCCACCGGTGCGTGCCCCTAAGCATCACCCGCACAGACCAATCAGCGCTGAGAGGTACAGCTATAACACAAATATATAGAAAAGACATCAGGATTTTATAATTATGCTCAAGCTAGGGTTTCCTCTAGCGTCAAGTATGCTGGCCGACTACTATAGTTACTATATTTAGTATTGCAGGTTTTGGAAATAGCAAATATCAAGTGGAGTATAATCCAATGAAGAAAAAGATGGAAGTATATATATACAAATACAGCATCAAGCATAGAAACAATCACCACATTTTCTCCCATACTCGCCGGACCCAATGCATCTTAGCCAGCTCCTCCTTCCGGCGTTCCGCCCAGCCACCTTCTTCCCAGATCTTGCACTCTTCATCGATCTCCGCCTTCCCAGAGTGCAAATCCGCCTCTGCAACTTTCACAAAGGAACTCCGATGATACACCTTCCAGAAGACAAACATAACAATCCAGAACGCAAGACCGAAATACGAGGTGATAAAGCCTTGCACACTGAACGGCTTGAAGACAGAGAAGCCATTGAAGATAGCGGTCAAGCAGCCAATAACGATAGCAAGAATAGCCCCGTATGGCTGGAACGGCGCAGCCCAAGGGACGAAGGATTTGCGGTCGATTCCTTGTGCTTTCATAGCGCGGTACCAGGCGATGAAGACACAGACCATGCCCGTGTAGGTGAGTACGAAGGCGATGGTAGTCAAATCAACGAACCAGAAGAAGACCTCGACGGAAGAGGTACTAGCCACGAGGAAGGTAATGCAAGACAAAACAGATACTGTGATGACACAGTAGATGGGGATACCAGATGCAGTACATTTCAAAAGGAACTTCGGCGCTTGGCCATCACGGGCGAGAGAGTAGAGTGTGCGGCTGGAGCTGTAAAGGTAGGCATTACCACAAGACCATCCCGAGAGCAAGATCAGGAAGTTGATTAGATCCGGCAGGCCTCTGATACCGAGGTTTTCGATTCCGATAACCCAGGGTGAAGCAGCGGAGCCAGCAGCACCGTCAGTAATCGCGGACATGAGGCGTGGGTCGCGAGGACTGCAGATGATGCCTACGGCCAGGACTCCGACAACGTAGAAACCAACAATACGCCAGAAAGTCATCTTCGCAACTCGGGGGATGGTCACTCGTGGGTTTTGGATTTCTCCTGCGGCTAAGGCTGGTAGATCGGGTCCAGCTACGGAGAAGGCTGCGTAGACCATGACGGAGAAGAAACCTAAGAATCGGCCCGTGGTTCCCTCGGTATAATACTCGAACATAACGCCCTCGGTCCAATTCCGGAAACCATAGACATCGTGCTTGGGGTTTCCTCCGACCATTGTGATGAAAGTGAGGAGAACGAGTCCGATGAGGAGAAGAATTTTGGTTGACGCTAGGACGAACTCGCTCTCGCCGTACCATCTCACAGAGACAAGGTTGAGCATTGTGCAAACAACCAGTGCCATGGCTACCCAAACGGCGGGATTGACGCTTGTGTTCCAGTATTGCATGATTGTTGAGACTGCAGAGTACTCTGTACAGACTAGCATAACACCGCCGTAGAAATATACCCAGCCCCTAGAAGGGTTAGTATCTCGAGCGTAAAGCAAAGCGAGATAGGGCATGGAGGTACTTACATAGCAAACCCAAATGCCGGGTCAATAAACCGGGCAGCGAGCTCAAAGATCGACCCACGAATAGGAAGGTATGCAGCCATTTCTCCAACACATAGATTGACAGGTAGGATGAAGAGACATCCCCAAATAAGATATCCGAGGAACAGTGACAGCGGACCGGCATCCCGCAGGTAGGATCCAATACCGACGAAAAGCCCCGTACCAATTGAGCCTCCGATGGCCATTAATTGCACATGTCTGGATGACAGACCGCGCTGTGTTTGTCGGTAGGGCGAAACATCGCCTGCGCTAGTATCCTCGGGGATGGAAATGTCTGTCGAATCTTTCTTCTCCATAGTGAAATACTACTCAAGCCTATATTGACTCCTAGCCAAGAGACGGGGAACATGACTCTTTATATGCGCACTGACATTGGGGTCAAGAGTGCACGGAGCCAAGAACGATGCTGATAGACAGCATACATGTTGATCATGCAAGCTCTAAACAAAACCGCCAAGAACATTAGCGTACGAGACACGAGACCTTAAACGCTACTGATAAGAGAGATATCGAGCAAGATCATCTCAGTCTTCGGGGTCATCCCAAAAGGGGGAGGAGAAGGCGATGCCAAACCTTGAAGATCTGCCAAGTGATAAGCTTATCAGGGATTAACTGGCTGTCCACTGGTTGAGTCCAATTAGATGGACCACTTGGGCAGGGGTCCCTGCTCAAACCCGAGTTACCTGACAAAGACTTTTGATAAGACATGTTAATGCCTCAAGGACTCTTCGATTTGTGGGGTAAACTCTTAGACAAATCAAAACTTTGATACCGGAAGTTGCCGGGGGGAATATCATACAAAACCTTCAGACCAGTAGCCTTAAAAGCAATTCAAAATGTCCTGCCAGCTTCCATTGATGAAAATTCTCCGACGCCCTGGGATTCATTCCCTGGACTGCGGTGCACAGTGTACATATCGTGACGTTCTCACTTAACTTCAAGACGGCCGAAATACAGCTGAAGCCAAAAGGTAAACCCCGCATTTTGAGCAAGCCAGCGGGGCTTGAGCACTACCTAGGTAGTCACCGGCCCGGTGTGTATATTTCCCACAAGGTTAAGGTTAAGGTCCATGGCGGGCAGGACTTTCCTTGTTCTTTACAATGAAATGAAAGTGAGGCCCCGTTAGGGTTGGTAGCTAGAAAGGGCATAGAAGAATTCAAGGGTCCCAATCTAAGATTGATAATTGAACCTTGAAAATGAATATGTGAAAGAGATGAAATGCACAAACACAGCACGTATAGATAGGACAGACAAAGGGCGGTAAGAAACACAATCACAAGTTCAGCTCAATTACCGCCAGAGATATAAAATATAAACAGATAACTAGATACAATCCTTTCGATCTACATCTATGAAATAATTAAACACACACCCTCTAACTCCCCCGGATCCACATCCGAACCAGTGAATCATTCAAACGCCAACGGAAGAAAACCCTCAGTATGAGCCCCATCCAACGGCCACGGCCAATCCGACAACAACTCCGGCGGTAACTGGAACTGCATAATCTGCTCACCCATTGGCGGCGGCGGACCGACTGTCGGGACTGGGCCACTGGGAGGAATGTATGTTGTGGGTGGGATAGGGATTTCGCGTTTAGTGTCCATGGGGATTGTGTTATGTTGAGGGCGCGGGTTTTGCGCCGCGAGATTGAGTAGCCGGGAGGTACGCATGTAGCCGTCGATTCTGTCTACCTGCGACCGGAGTCGTTGGCTGGCGCCGGCGGCGCGCTGGAGACCTGTCTCGAGGCGGCCAAGGAGGTCGGCCATTTCGAGTCTGTAGGAGGTTAGTGGTTGAGATGGTTGGTTGGGGATATGTTAAAAAGAAAAAGGACTTACAGTAACGTGCGAACGCGTTGGTAGGATGCTTCTGATAAACTTCCTTCCATTACAGAGCCGAGGATGTAGCCGATTCCGCCGAGATGATGGAGCTGCGAGAGGTTAGGAAATGAGGACTAGGGAAATAAGAATGATTGGCTTACCAAAGGAGAGCTGATGGCATTCAAATACTCCACGGGAACTTTGCTGAAGACACTGAGGAGTTCTCCAGCCACATCACATTTGCGGTCTACGCCGAGCTCTTCCGCTGACAAGAGCACCATCCGGAGGAGCTGCAGTGTTGCCTGGATGTTGGCAGACTGAAACCCGAACAGATCCTTGGCCATATCGCCTGTAGTTGGTGGGGTTTCTTTGAATTGAGAAGGCAGCGCGGCGTACATGGATAGTACCCTCTCCATGACTGCTGGTTCTGACATGGATGCCGGGGTGAACAGCGACCATACCTGTGAGGTCCCGTTGGCGGACGAGAAACGACGTCGATTGCCATCGACGACGTATTCTAAAATTCGATACAGATCTGTCGTAAAGTTCCAGCCCCGAAGCCATGCTACGGGTTGCCGTGATACGACGGCGACATCGTCCGGGCTGACGCCTGACTCTGGAGACACGGGCGGCAGCCCGTAGCCGTGTGGTGTGATGAACTCATCGTCAACTTCGCTCGGATATCGTACTAGAGAATGCGCTTCGCGGTATCGAATCACGCCTCCCCATACAATGGTGGAATAAATATCCAGCGTATAGATAGACCAGAACTTCAGACCTAGAGTTAGTGGAAAGAGTAACCATAAGATGAAGGAATACATACTAGTCTCCGTCGCTCCTCAGTTTCGATAGCACTCAGGTTCTTTGGCCAAAGTTTTTCATCATGGAGGCCCTCCATGCTGGTGAGAGTGTGGTACATGCCGGAGTACTTCTGCATATTCTTGATCTGGCCGTTTTGGATGCTGGCAATTGCGAGAATAGCGCAAGCACGCATATAGTTAATGCCTCTTGCCGCTGCAAGGTCTCGGGGAATAGAGTCCTTGGCGGCGGCATAAAATGCCTCGGATGGAGGCTCGGCAAGTTCATCGCGATGCCATCTATTAGTGAACAGCGCACCATCTCGCGCGCGTCCAGAAACCAATGCGCAAACTGCCATTGTTGAGGCGAACAACCCCGGATTTCGGAGGTGCTCTTGGTTATTAACTCTCTCAATGAAAGATTGTTTGTGGAAAAGCGGGAAGCTGGAAATTTATCAGCGATAGAAAAGGAGAAGGAGCAAAGATCAGGTGAATTCGTACATTGGATAGACAATCTCGAAGTATACTTGCACAAGATTTCGGATTTGACGATCACTGGCGATGGCGAACGCGTTCCATGAGTTTCGCAACGCGCCGTCATCATCATACCCCTCCGTTGCCACCCCACCAGCATTAAAGGTAGACCATGGATCCCCCGTGAATGACGGGCGGTGGGCGGACTCGGTGTAATACGAGCTCCTTGACGCAGAGGAATTTGACATCCTTCCTGTCGCCTGCGGGGCAGGCGGGACAGGGAGGACATTCTCAGGGGCAGGAGTTCCCACCAACGGAGTGTCGCGCATCGAAGCCCTCGTGCCAGCCTTGACGCCCCGGCGTTTTGCGGGGCGATCAAAGGTGCACGGGACGTCAAAATCCGCACAATTCTGACATCTGCCTAGCGGGTCTTCACTTCTGCCGCACTTGATGCTGCGTCTGTTGCAGAAGTCGCCTGTGAATGCAATATGAGTGTTGAGCTCCGTACAATCCGGGGGAATAATTGCCGCCAAGCGCAAGTGGAGTATACAATTGAACGTGGGGATCTTACAGGCTTTGGAGACGCGTTGGAGTTTTCGGGGTTTTTGCGACATTCAATTCATTAGTTCATTCCAATCTTAGAAGGTGGTCTCAGCAAGGACGCGGGAGAACAATTGGGCCCCGAACGGCCAAAAAACGGGGTTCCGTGAGAGACACGGGTCGCTTGTGGAAAATCGTGGGGTAAGGCTGTGCAAAATTGGGGAAAAACGCAAATGAAAATTGACCAAACTCAAGCAAATCTCTCCGACATCGATGCGCAATTGAATTTGCTAGAAAATGAGTGAGGATAAAAGTCGGCATTAGAGTTACAAGCCACCCAAGATGACTCAGCAGCGTATCATTCCAAAATTTGACATCGGCCCCGGGGATCGAAAGCAGTGGAGATTTGGACGATCATTGGGTCTGGAAGATAGACCATATATTATGTACAACGTTGCAGGTCAATATTTGCATGTAGAAGAGAAGATTCATTATTCCTATAATCTTGGCCAAGGTGGTATGTATATATCCTTGATAGTTTTATATTAAAGGGTTGCATACTACATAACCCATAAGGCCCACTACTAGTAACAAGTGAGAAAGAAGTGAGAAAGAAGTGAAAAAATGGTAAGAATGGTGTGAGTACAATCTTTATAATACATTAAGTGCGGGTAACAACTTTCGGTACATGATCCTATACATGTGTTGCTGGGGTGTAACACGATCAAAGCGCTCTATACAGTATGACGTAAATGGCCAGTGAAGCTTTAGACAGTTCCAAGTTTAGATGGGGAGGGTGTGAGCTCGGTCTTGCCGTCACCGAGAGCCTCCCGACTGTTGACTCCGTGTTCGGCGAGGACATCGCCGTGGAGCTTATAGGCCTGTTCCATCTTCCAGTAGAATGGACTGGGGGTTGAGAAAAGAGCATCAATCGACTCAAGAGAGCGGTTGCGGGTTTCGGGATAAACTGTGGAGAAGAACATGTTAGATCCTAGAACTGGACGGGGATCAATAAGACAGCAATCACATACATAGGTAGACGATCGGGATCCAGATGAGGTTAAGGCCAGCAAACAAAAAGTATGTACGGCTCTAAAAGGTTATTAGTATCTCCATTGAAGTAAGAAAGTCGAGGCCACTTACAGTCATAACATCAAACATGATAGGGTTGACTAAAGTGGTCATACCCACTCCAATAGCCCACCCTGTGATTCCGAATCCATTTCCTTGAGCTCTTAGATCACTGGGGAAGATCTCAGTAGGGATCAAGAAAGCGACCGTACCCCAAGTGGCAGCATAACTAGACATCACTTTAGTATGTAAAAATAATCGCCATTCCATGTGGACTTACCCCAGGTTGAATAAAAAGAGCATAGTCACAGCACCGGGCGCATATTGAGATGCGTTTTCAGGGTTATGCAGCGAGCCTTCATACACAGCTCCAGCCTATAAAATTGTTAGGAGAAAGCGCCTCGACAAAAGCACTTCTGTAGAAGAAAAACTCACAATAAGGTTGACTGCAAACAAAACAGCCGCTCCGCCCATCAAACACACCCGTCGGCCCAATCGGTCAATGATTTGAGCACTGATAATGGTACCGATAATTCCAATTGTGTTGATTCCTCCAGCCAGACCGTTTTGCTTTATATCACTATAACCTGCCTGGGCAAGCAATGTCGGAGAATAGGCAGTGACAGCCTATTATAATCAACATTAGCACCACGATGGCTGTTCATGGGACTAGTTGCGTAACTCACCGTAATACCTGTCCAGGATGCCATAATTTGAAGCCAAACACACAACCAAGCTCGTCGGCCCAGATTCAGCCCCGGCTTTCCACCCTTTCCAAATAATATCTTCACAAACTCAATCGGGGAGCTGCGCTTGCTTCCCTCCGCCGTGACTATAATCTCAAGGTATTCTCGGTCGATATCTTCCTGGGAGGCTCGGTCTTTGCGAATACGATTCAAAAGGTCTCGCGCTTCCTCATTCCGACCCACCGAGGCCAGATAGCGGGGGCTATCCGGCAACATTTTGATAAAGGCAACTAGGAGGAGTGCCGGGAAACACTGGAAGGCGAGTAGGAAGCGCCATCGTACGTCCGAGTAACCGTTATCGACGAAAGCGAGGCCGAAGGAGATCCAATATGCGACGGAGATTCCTAGATCTTGAAAGTAATCCCTGTCAGAAAGGGCCCCCACAGTGGATATCGTGAATTGACGACTCACAATTGGCAATGAAGACATAACCCAAAAAGCCACCCCGATGATTTGCGGAAGAGGTCTCGGACACCAATACCGGGGTGATGCCAGTCAAAGCTGCGAGAAGAAAAAATAAAATTAGAATCGTAGCTCCTTGTAAGCGTCAAGCTGAGGCACGACTAAAAAGGACTCTTATCTTACCCCCGGTCCCGATCCCTGTAATCACTCTAGCACACAACATGAAATTGGAATTCTGGGCGCCCGCCTGCAGGGCGCCACCTATTAGCGCAAATAATGATCCAGCGAGTAGGCCGTTGATCCGACCAACTCGATCTGCGAGCCACCCGCCAGCGAAGCAACCAAAGATCGCACCCAGGTAATAGATGCTGACAATGCCACCCTGGTGAGTGGTATCGGTCACTGTCCCATCTGGTTTCCCGATGCCAACCTCTGTCACATATCTCGGTGCGCTGTTGACGCCACCCATCACACCCTGATCATATCCCTCAAAGAAGATGGAGATCAGGGAGAAGATTTGAATGGCGACATTCAGTTGACGCGGCGAAAGTCGCTTCCATAGTGTCGTATAGCCCATGATAGATGAGCAAAATGATTGGCCACTTCCCCGGATCGCGATAAAGCGAAAAAGAAGCTATTTCGAGTAATTGTTGTCCTTGGACCCGCCCCCGGCATTCGTTGAAGACTCTGAAGACCAAGATTGGTAATGCTGGGGGAGCTGTTCATGCGGGGGGTCCAAGCTAACGATATTTTCAAGCGCGTAGCCATTTATCATTTGTAATTCCCTAATAGGCGTTTTGCCGATCATCCCTTCTGCCTTTCCAGGGTCGTCAACTAATATTAGATCTATCAGAATGGAGAATGCTGGAGCGGATTTTTCGGTCTCCACCATCGGTTGGTTCATTATGGGTAACCGGCTGAGAGGGACCCGGCTGAGAGGACCGGGTCTGGTTAAATAGGGGACTTGATCCTCAAGATGTTTCGTTTTTTTTCCCGAGTTGTTTCTGATATTTCTGCGTCTTATTTTGCAATTTGGAATCAAACATGGCATCCAACTCCATTAATGGCCATGGTCATGGTTTAGACATCACCGTTTTGGGGTTGAATAGCGGAACGTCCATGGTGGGTGGCCGTCCGTTCACTTGAGAAACACCCAACTCATCAGTTATACAATATAGGATGGCATCGACTGTGCTCTTTGTCGATTTCGCCAGGAGACCCCCGAATCGCCCATGCACTTCGAACTACTGAAGGCAAGTCCCTACGGGAAATGGGTGCTCCACATGGTACAACATACTGACCAATGACCGCAGTATGGAGAGATTCCACTTGAGCCGGTCATCAAAAAGAGGGTGATGAACATGATTCTCCATAATAAGACCTCCCCTTCAGAGTTGTCTGAAGTGAATGTGATCCTGGGCGAGACCTTCGCCTCAGCCGTGCACCAGTTCTGTAAGGATTACGATGTGGACATCAAATCGATCGATGTCCTCGGATCCCACGGCCAAACCATCTGGCTACTTTCCATGCCAGAGGCCGGCGAGACCCGCAGCGCTTTGACTATGGCCGAGGGCACATTCCTAGCCTCGCGCACGGGCATTACATCGGTCACCGACTTCCGGGTAAGTGATCAGGCAGCTGGACGGCAGGGAGCACCCCTCATTGCCTTTTTCGACGCGCTAGTGCTGCACCACCCAACAAAGCTGCGTGCATGCCAGAATATCGGTGGTATCGCAAATGTCTGCTTTGTCCTCCCGGACAGCCACGGCGGAGTGGACGCCTGCTACGATTTCGACACTGGTCCAGGAAACGTGTTCATCGATGCCGTTGTGCGCCACTACACCAACGGCAAGCGCGAGTACGACCAAGATGGCGAGATGGGCGCCCGCGGTACCGTCGACCAGGAACTTGTGGACGATTTCCTGACACATCCCTACTTCGCGCTGGAACCCCCCAAGACAACGGGCCGTGAAGTTTTCCGTGACACTATCGCCCACGAATTTATCGTCAAAGCCGAGGCCAAGGGCCTCAAGCCGGACGATGTCGTCGCCACCATTACCCGTGTTACCGCCCAGGCCATCGTGGACCATTACCGTCGGTACGCCCCCAAGGACCTCGAGATCGCCGAGATCTTCATGTGTGGGGGTGGCGCCTACAACCCCAACATCGCCGCCTTTATCCAGGAAAACTACCCCAATACTCGCATTATGATGCTCGATGAGGCTGGTATCCCTGGCGGCGCTAAGGAAGCCATTACGTTTGCTTGGCAGGGCATGGAGGCTGTGGTCGGTCGCTCTATCCCTGTCCCCACTCGTGTCGAGACTCGCCAAGAATATGTCCTCGGTAAGGTGTCTCCGGGCAAGAACTACCGCAACGTCTTGCGTCAGGGCATGTTGTTTGGCGCTGGTCGTGATCATCTCCCCCCAGTGAAGGAGATGATTAACTACGTTGATGGCAAGGCTTTCGACAACAAGTGGTAAACACGAGTTACGGACTTTTCTTTTCTATCAAGCCCTTTGCATAACGGTTTTGGGGTGCATTTATATACTATTTAGGTTTTTTTCTCTTTTGGCGCCATACAATGATAACATACATATATATGGACTGACGAATGTAATGTTATTCTTGGTTATTTTCTCCACGTGTGAATATCTCGGGATCTAGAAATGAAAATAGACCAACCGGCAAATTTGATATGCACATTACATTATAGTGCGTTCAAAGTATAAAAACAAGCAGGCGATCCACCACACTAGGACCACTAGCATAACCCAGTTTTCATTAAGCTCCATGTACATACGTTGAATTCGAGGCAGTAAATATCCATTCAGCCATTTTGGCAGTGCACGTGCAGAGCTGTATCGGCAGTTGTTCGGCCCGAGCATTTGCCGAGTCTATATGATCGTCTGTGGATGAAGTGGGCTAGTTAATCCATTGCTCTTACATACTCCATAGTGGTGTCCACGGGTGGGGATAGTTTTCTCTCCATTTATCACTTGCCTATTTGGATCTAGACTGCGGGCGAAGCTTTTCCTCGGGTCTAGGGGCTGGTAGCCTTATGGGGCGTTCTTCTAGACCCTCTTTCAGAGAAGGGGTCTCGATATGCAGTTGGATAGCTCTGGATTATGTTGATGGAAGAAATCCAGCTTATAGCTAGAAGAGGCAGTAGCTCTGATTAATAACAACTGCGTTACATCTACATGCATTTATATATAACCTCAACCACGAGATCCTCCTATTGAACAAATAAAAGGACTACAAACACATCCTTCAACTCGGAATCACACGGTCTCGCATAACTATCAGGTTTCTAAAACTGACAGTTACCGAGTTGGAACGGTGTACTTGGTTATAATTTGGGCACTATCAATCAGACCAAGGGTATATCGCAATAAAAATGGCTTACCAAGGAAAATATAGGCCTCAATTACCGTTCGCTCCAGATTATGGGAATGTAAGAACAGGAGGCTCAAGTCTCTTGTTGCAATACCATACATGGTTTAACGTTTAACCGAAAAACTCTTGCTACCGGCTATACGGTTATTGCTCCGCGGCTAGTTATTTCCATCCTTCTAGCTACGACACTAGGAACGGAAATAAGCATGTAATTATAAGGTCCCTATCATTTTGGGACAAATGGGTCATATCATTGAAGTACTATGTCAAGAGCAGAGGCTGGATGATCGACTTTTCGTGTCATTTATTGATCTGAATCTTTGTACACCAAGTGCCAAAACTGGCTAGTATTTGGTACTTTATTCGGATTTTGAGGTTCATACTTACTATATACATAGACAGTGCTATTAAGATAGGCCATGTGCTACCCTTGCTCGCTTGAAGTATATGGTAAGATCATTATTGTTGCACCTTATATCTGACAAATTTATTTCAATTCTTCAAATGTTTATCTCCTCATCTACCCCGCAATCTAAGTGGTGTAACGTTACAGTCCAGAGAAGCTTTGGGGGCTTCAAGGGCTTAAGCGTATTTCGCCGAGATATCTAGATTATCCCGTAAATGTGGCTTGAGGAGAGCATTGGTAACTGACGATCTGCAAGGTCGTACTCGTCGACGGGCTAAGCCAATGTTCACCCAATCAACCATCAGCGACACCCGAGAGTTCTCTATAACTGCCTCCACCTTACCTCGCTATAATATATTATATATTACGATACATGCGCCAAGTTGTGAGCGGGTGATGTGGTGAATTGCCGAGACCATGCCAGCTTGCCAAAATGGCCCTGGCTGTTTAGACTGATCATCGGTGTGCGCTTCCTGCACCTTCTGCTCCTCTGTTATCGCAAAGCATTACTACCTGAGAACACTACCATCTGCGAACGTTACAACCTGAGAGGACTATCCCCTGTAGATCTTGTCTTCTGGGATACTCCGAATATCCTATTCTAAACTGTTGTTTAGGATATATCGTGGGATACGACCCTAAGAAATTAATCAACTAAAATCGAACCCCGATAGTACCCTTCTAGGGGTTATACTGCATTCTCCTCGCCATGATGTAACCGACGGTAGTACCCGTCCCTTCCAATCTTGGAAGGTTATCAATAAACACCTCGGGGGGCTGTAAACCCCACCTTCCTTAGTATATAAACCACGCCATTGAACATGTTATTTCTTCACACAATGTTCAATCTACACCGCATCGCCTGCCTTCGGGCTTTTGTTGTCGCCCTTGCCACACTTGGGCCAGTCAACGCTGTACCCATTGCTAACGACCTCGTGGGCCGTGACACCGGAGGCCCCGCGGTATGGCCCACTCCTCAACAGATGACAATAACCGGCGGAAAGGTATTGCTCAAGGGTGATGTAACCCTCGTGACCGACGATTTCAACGACTCGGCCACGATCTCCACGGTCAAGGAAGTCGTGGCTGCCGCCGGTGGTAATGTTGTTCTCGCCTCCAAGCCTAGCGGTAAAGGCACGCAGATTTTCGTTGGCACGGAGGCAGAAGCTGGAGTTGCTGTCGCTGCTGCCAAGGCTCTTGCTGGAAATTCTGCAAATGGCCTCGACGCCGACGGCTATGTTTTTGCGTGTGGCCAATATGAGCAAAAGCCAAGCATTGTACTCAATGGCGTCGACGAGCGTGGCACTTTCTATGCGGCACAGACTCTCCGTCAACTTCTCGACGGTGACCATATTCCCGGTGTCAAAGTGCGCGACTGGCCGCTCATGTCTATCCGTGGCTCGATCGAAGGTTTCTACGGTGTTCCCTGGTCTCACCAGGCACGCCTTGACCAGTTTGCTTTCTATGGAAAGCACAAGATGAACACCTATGTGTACACACCCAAGGATGATCCACTTCTCCGCGCCAAATGGCGCACACTTTATAGTGGCGACGAGCTTACCCAGCTCAAGGAGCTTGTTGAGACTGCAAATACCAACCATGTCGACTTCACTTATGCTCTTTCGCCCGGCTTAGACGTATGCTACTCGTCCGATGACGACTTCGACGCTACTGTCGCCAAGTTTAACCAGCTGCGCGACTTTGGTGTCAGCAGCTTCTACATTGCGCTCGATGATATCCCTCTCGAATTCCATTGCGATGCCGACAAGAAGAAGTGGCCCGAAACAGAGAACGATGAATGGATTGCCGATGCCCAGGCCTTCTACCTAAACCGTGTTCAGACTGAATACATCGAACCGAACGACCTCGAAAACCTCGAGACAGTGCCCACAAACTACGCCGGCAGCGCAGCATCCCCGTACAAGACAGAATTTGGCACCAAGCTAAACAAGAAGATTCGCGTTCAGTGGACTGGCGAAGGAGTCTTCAGCGACGATATCACAGTTGAAAGCGTCGTGACAGCCGACGAGAGCTACGTCACCGAAAATTTGTTCCTATGGGACAACTTCCCAGTCAACGACGGCAACCGTGATCGCCTATTCCTCAACCCGCTTACCAAGCGTGCTGCCGAGCTATACAAGCATCTTCTTGGCTTCACCTCAAACCCGATGAACCAGCCATATGCCTCTATGGCCGGGCTAGCCAACTACGGCGACTATACGTGGAACGGGCCGTCGTACGACGCCACCAAGTCCATGGATGCAAGCCTATGGGAGCTGTCTGGTAGTGACAAAACCGTCCACAATGCACTCATTGCATTCGCCGACCTCAACCAGAACTGGCCATACCAGAGTCCCGAAGTCAATGCGCCTAGTCTTACCAAGGACATTGTGACTTTCTGGGCTGCTCGCAAAGCCGGCACCAGCGATGGAACTAAGGCGTTGAAAGATCGTCTCGCACTCATTATCACCATCCCCGATGTTCTCCCCAAAATGGCTACGAAGGCCTTCGCTACGGACGTGGCGCCCTGGGCGACTGTTGCTAGGCAGTGGGCGAACGCCTGTCAGTGCTTGATTTCTATGCTCGAGGCGCTCGATAGAAAGGATCAGAGTACGGCAGATGCTGAGTTCAGCTCTGCCAAGGAGTGGGTTGAGAAGACGAAGGCTAAGACTGTTGATGACCGCAATACAGAGGGCGAGGACCTCCCTAAGTCGATTATCCCAATTACCGGTGACGGGGCGTTTGACACGTTCCTCGTTAATGCCACCGCTATTTACAATAGTAAGTAGATGGGGATACCGGGTTCGTGGTAGAAGTCGGCTAGACAGATATATTGCACGCGTTGTATACTAAATGCAAATATTGATATGAAGAACTAGTCTGTGTTAGGGAATAAGAGTAGTCAGCCATATTCAATAAGACCGGAGGTTTCTATCGAGGAGCGAAGTAGATGATTTGCTAGATACAAAGAAGCACCCACCACAAAACAAAGCTAATAGAAGAAACTATATGTATTGTGTACACTCATCAATTCTTCGTAGTCTGATCCCACAGACTGCGCACGGTAACACCATCCAGCCATTTACCCCCAGTCTCATCCTTCTGCACAATGAACTTCAGGGTCCGTTTCTCACCAGGAAGTAAAGAGAACGAGTTATCCTCAAAGTATCCCACGACACCAGCAGGATAGTCAAGCCATGTATACAGCGAGACAGCACTCTGAGCTTCGACGGTGAACGCACCAGTCTTTGCATCATGAGACAGCTTGAGTTTCGGATTTTTCAGTGCCAGCTCCTTAGGGAAAACGGGCGTAAACTGGTTCCGGTGTGTGAATGTAGTTAAAGTCTTACTTTCGGCATTCGGGAGACGACCCTGAGCAATGAGATCGATGACCAGAATGGCATCCTTCGTATCAGGCAGAGAGAGCTTTGCCACATTGGTTTCGTAGATATTGGTAGTATTGAGTGCTCCAACGGAGAAATGTGTGGTCAAGGGAGTACCTGCGTTCCCGTGGATTGGCTTGCCAGACAAGTCCGTCCAGGTAAGATTCACCGTTCCCCCGACAGTCTCCCAGAGGTCCGATGTCACATAGATAGACAAGTCACCCGTCGTATAGTTCCAGAATGGCGAGACGATAACGGGCTGGAAGATATCGCGGGCGACATAGTGAAGGACCTTCCAGCGGCCGTCATACTCGATTCCAGCCCACGTCGGAGCCTGCCAGATATCTTCGAGTTGCCAGTACAGGGATCCGAGCTGGCGCTCTGGCATTCCGCTTCCGCGACGATAGAACTGGATTTCGGACTTGTACATGTCTGCTTGGAAAAGCTGGGTTGCGTGACACCAGGAACTGAAGTTGGCGATGGAGTCTTGCTTGTCCGGGATCGGGTAGTATGTCTCTACTGCTATGGTCATTTCGGCCATGCCCTTGGATGAGTTACTGTAGTTGTGGGTGTCTGGGCTGTTTGCTGGGTAGTGGTGATTTCTGAGCACGATAGTACTACTGTTGAAGTGGAGGTCTTTCTCGTCCACGGCTTGCTGCCATGTTTGCAGACTCGGCATGCTGTGGTAGCCGAATTCGTTGGCGAAGCGGCCGACGGGGTAGCCGGAGGAGTTGAACGCCACACTGGCATCATAATTGTAGTAGTCTGTGTTACCATAATAATAGCCTTCTGCTGAGCCATTTTCATAACGTTCTATCATAGGAACTGGGGCAGACAGATCAACTTCCAGGAAACCGTTGTTGGTGCTACTGGGCATGTATGAAATTGATCGCGAGTTCTCGTAAACCAACGGGAGAATCAGAGAGATGAACAGATGCTCGTAATCGCCAAGCACATGTGGGTAGGATGCAGGATCCGATTTCTTAGCAGTTGGGAGCTCCAAGTTTTCAAGCTCATTTCCACCAGCCCACAAAGCTAACGATGGATGATGATTGACCCGTCTCGCATTGTAGACGACCTCGGCAGCAACATTGTCAAGGAACGGTTGGTCCGTGGGATACAGAGCATCACCGAATTGGAACTCGCTCCAGAGTAACACTCCGCGTTCGTCGGCGAGATCGTATATGAAGTCCGGAAGGTAAGCACCTGAAGCCCAGACTCGGAGCATATTCTGATTTCCAGCCACAACGGCATCAAAGAGTCGTTTCATCTTGGCCTCGGTGACTCGCGGCCAGAAAGCATCCGGTGGAATGAGGTTCGAGCCCTTGGCGTAGAACTCATGACCATTGACCTCGAAATGCCAATTCGCGCCGGGTGCGATACCCTGCGCCAACTGGGCATCGGTGATATTAGATCGGTTCAGGAAAATAGTACGGAAGCCAGTGCGTTTGGTTACACTGGCGAGGCTCTGGTCTTTGTTCTGAATAGTGGCTGTAACGTTGTACATGCTTTGCTTCCCCATTCCTGTGGGCCACCAGAGATTTGGTGCTGCCTGGAGACATTGTCAGACAGAATCTCTTATCCCATTAATGAATACTTACTGCATCAACTATAGTAGTACCGCTAATGGTTTGTCCAGATACAACAACGTTATCGAGCGATCCGGACTTCAATACTTTGCCCGACTCGCTGTCCTTGATTTCGATGAACATCGATGGATGGGTAGGCGGGGAGCCGAGGTAGTCAATACTTGCATTCACAACCCAGGGTTGACTCTGATCGGGAGCAAGGTGATTGATCTGGCCTTTTCGATAGATGTCAAATCCTGTGTTTAGAACATATAATTCTTCCTCTTTCTCAGACTGCACCAGGTAGATATTCTGCCATGGACCAGCAGGCGAGAACGCTGGGCCCCAATCCCAGCCAAAGTCAGACTGTTCCTTGCGAGTAAACCAGCGGTTAGGGAATTCGAAGGTTCCCTGAATCCCGGTAGGCCATTCTGGAGACATTGTCAGAAATAATATTTTATCCCGTTATTGAATACTCACTGGGGGAGTTTGGATCAGCGGCAATTGCATTTTGGATCTTAGTGGCACTTCCAAAATCGAGAGACACGGTCGGGGAGCCCTTGCAATGTTTCAGGGCATTCGAAATGTCAAAGGTATACTGCCGGAACTGATTATCTGTAGTTCCTATCAAATGACCGCAGAACTCGATTGTTGTATAAGTGTCAAGCCCATTAAACACGAGCCAGGAGGACTTGGAGTTGTTTGATCTGAGAAGGATCAGTAAGAATCCCAGTTGACACAGCGCAGGGCACGGACAAGCCCTTGATTGGTTTACTTGTATAAGTCCAATTGCTGTCTGCGATCCAACGCAAGTCGAAGTCATTCAACCCATAGTAGCTTCGGTGTGATTCGAGTTAGTATAGAGCCATTACAGGATAAACGAGCTTCAACTAACGGTTCATCTGTTTTTCTTTTGTTAGATCGGTCGATATTTTCAATCAAAGAGGACTCACCAATAACATTTGCAGCCAGAAGATCCAAATGCGCCTGTGAGGGGACACGGCCAGGGACGCTAACATTCAGCGCCTTGCTACTAACAGTCCATCCATCACCACTCAAATCCAAAACATTCTGCCCCAGAGTTGTTGACAGAATTGATGGAATCACTGCTAGTACAAGGTGATTCCAAAGATACATAGCGTCAAAATCCCACACTCTGTTGAGATGCGAGATTGAGGGGTTTGGGCACTATGCAAGCCCTATTTATCTCTCTAGATCTGACACCGGCGGCAAAACGTCGGAGAATAAAGTAGATGATCTACAATTAAAAATACTAAATCAACCACGGTGTTATTCGGAGCTGAAATAGAATGGTGTCATACAGGGATGTAAGCCTGCAGTACCCCTCGCGGGGAAAAAGTAACGGTAGCAGCACTAAGGTACGAATTGCGATACCCGGTGAGATGAAGGGAATTCCGGTTCTAGACCAACAGGATATACCTATGTAGGGACTGCAGTATTGGAGCTACAGAGTAACTATGTTGTTTACAGAAAGTTAGAAGCTCAAGGCTTAATTTCTTAGCGCGGGGGCCAGGGGTATAATATGTTGATCTCTGAATTCAATCGTATATTCGCCGAGATATGTAGATATGTACTTGGGTATGTTATTGAACAAATGGCCGACAGAAACCGAACTCTGATGACATTCTATGGGAACATTCATCAAGTGTTTATTAGCAGAAGTCTCAAACTTGAAGTGCTGTCTATTTTCCTATTATACATATGTACTCTATACATGCATGTTTATATTTGTACAGATGTCTGCAGTTGACCCACCGTCAGGTTCTTGCGCATCGCTGCTACATCACTCTGTGTAAATCCAAGTCCATCAATGAGGTAGCCCTCAGCGCCATTTTTATAGGTACGCTCAAATGCTACCAGAAATGCTGCCATGGAAGTGGCTCGAACACCACAGAGTTCTAGCATACCCAGTGCCTCCGGAGTCAACTGACTGATGTCGACTCTACCACCCAAATTTACCGCAAATGCCTGCATGAGGTTCTCCCGGGCGCTTTCCAGTCCAACTCGAGTGAGGATGTAATCGTTGATAATATCCTCATGAGGTCTATTGATCAGGAGGAGGATGAGAGCGGCGAAGACACCTGTGCGATCTTTCCCGGCTGTGGGTGGGAACTTATGGTTAGCATCGATCTATTGTGTGAATGAGGGATTTGCATCCGGTTAGAGCAAGGTGATACACGTAGAACATACCCGAGCAATGAACGATGAACGGATCATTCGGGTTATCTCTGATATGCTTGAATATCTCCTTGAAACATGGCGCAGCCGCCTCAAGGATCCCGAAGTACATCTTCACGAACCCTGTAGCGCCCCTGTCCGGACCCGCAAAATCGCTGAGATTCAAAGTCGCCGGTCGAGCCCCGTATGGTAGCCATATCGTCTTCACTCCTGTGATAGAAGGTGCCGGGGCCTTTTGTCGCTCGCCTTCATTCCGGAGGTCGAAGATAGTGGTGATTCCCAATTGGGTTGCGATGACTGATTTCCCGGGCCCCCAGATGTCGGACAAGTTTCCGGATCGATAAACGAATCCCGGGCGTAACCTGTTGCCATCGTGGCTCACGTCGCGAAAGTTGGTGACACCTTGTATAGGGATAAATGGTGGCAGGGATGTGATCCGGGTTACGAGTGCCTGCGGGATGGGAGTTCTGATGTCGGTATTTAATACCTCGCGGATTTGATCAATTTCATGCATGATTATTTCATTGAATGTACAGTGGATTGAAGATAGAAATCCAAATCCAAATCCAAATCTGAAGATATTAAGAAAGCTCATTCCAACTATGTCATCGTCTCCATCGAATAGTGGAGCCCATGGTGCAGGCACCAATGTCATCATATCCAATGACCTCAGGATTCATTTTCCAGGTCTTTTCAGTAGTTTTTCATAGAGAGAATTGTTAGTAAAAGTGTTAGTAGAACTGTTAGTATTCCTCTCAGCAGTCTCGGATATTCTTTTATAGATATCCCCCCCCCCCCCTTATTGGTGGCCATTTTATATACCCGGGCCGTCCTGGTTAACTTTATCCTCATAGAAGTCTTAGAAAATGAGATAATGAGACCATTTTAGAAGCCAGCATAGCAAACAAAATAGCAAACAAAATAACAAACAAAATAACAAACAAAATAACAAACAAAATAACAAACAAGTGTTTATATATTGCCCTTCGTGTAACTTCAACTACATCTCCATCTTCTCAAATCAAACTCATTTATCTAGCCATGGCATCCCCAGGAATCGACGGCAGAGTCGCGGACCTAGAACCGGGCATACAGTGGCGTATCAGCGTAGCAGTCTTCCGGTACAAAGGGAACGGGGAGCTCGCCGTCCTACTTCTGAAGCGAGCCACCAGCGACGCCACATATCGATGGTGGAATATTCCAACAGGCCCAGTTCTCAATACTGATGTGACCATCCGCGATGCCGTGGAGCGCATAGTTCTCGACAAGACCGGTCTTGGACTCCAGGGCGACCACATTATCGAGGAGGTGGAGTTATTGAGGTGGGGATCTGAAGAGGAAGTCATCATAAAACTCAATTTTGTGGTTTATGATGAATCTGCCGACATCGTCGCAATTCGTTACGAGGAGTTCTTCGAATATGAATGGGTGGAAGAGGAACTTATTGGCACTCTCGCCATCCCTGTCTCAATGCAGGATGTGATTCGCGATGGATTTGAACTACAACGCTTGGGGGCTTTTTGAGGTGTGTGATATTTGAATCGTTCTAAGGATGGAATAAGAATACAGAGAATACAAAGCATACAATCACAATCAATTGAGATGTTCTAATATGTCCAAATGTTCAAATGTGTGTATTCTCTTCCCCGCATCGGATACTCGGTTGGCCGCGGTCACGTTAAAATGCCGACGCCAACCGCCCTCCGCACTCCCCCAGATTTAACACTCAACCCAATCTCTCACCTTTTCTCCCATTGAAACAAATTAAGACTACAATGTTAATAACAAGAGACACCAAAATGTCTCTAAAGCTCCTGACTCGAAATGGCCTTCGCAGCCAGCCCATAACCACAGCTCGCATCGTCCCCGCACGGAGGTGGAGTAGCTCCATCTCGCAGCTGCCGGGGTCAGACAGGTGATCGCTTCAAGGACAATGTTTTTTTTTTGGCAATACTGACAGGATGCTGATTTGTTTAGCGTTCGATTCCCCGGTGCTGTGAACAGTAAATTCACCTCGGATATGGCCTTCCTTAAAGCCTCGGATCTGCCCGCTATCCCTACCTACCGAGTGATGGACTCGGACGGTTATCAAGTTGATAAGACGAGACCAGCACCCGATGTTACAAATGAGGAGGTCTTGACGTGGTACAAAAATATGCTTTCTGGTTAGTTAGCCCCCGCTTGATGTGATATCAGGTAGCTGACTTTTGGCATGCAGTAAGCGTTATGGACGTGGTTATGTTCGAGGCACAACGACAGGGTCGCCTGAGTTTCTACATGGTATGTGAAATCTATTAAGAGTGAGAATGAAGACACGGCTTATTTGACGGTCTACCCGTAGGTCTCCGCCGGCGAAGAAGGCATCACAGTTGGATCCGCCGCAGCATTAACGCCAGATGATGTGGTCTTTGCACAATACCGCGAAGCCGGTGTATTCCAGCAACGTGGATTCACACTAAAAAACTTTATGAGTCAGCTCTTTGCCAATTGCAACGATACAGGCCGTGGTCGAAATATGCCAGTCCACTACGGACAAAACTACCCTCGCACGGTCAGTACCCATACCTCCTCGCTCCAACAATATACTTTCCCTAACCTCACACACCCAACAGCACACAATCTCATCACCATTAGCCACACAAATCCCTCAAGCTGCCGGAGCAGCCTACGCCCTGAAACTCCAAGACCTCCAAAATCCAAACCGGGACCCACGCATCGTAGCCTGCTATTTCGGCGAAGGAGCCGCCAGCGAAGGCGATTTCCATGCCGCACTAAACATCGCCGCAACAAGGTCCTGTCCGGTCGTCTTTATATGCCGAAACAACGGCTACGCAATCTCAACCCCAACGCTAGAGCAGTACCGAGGCGATGGAATCGCCAGTCGCGGCGTGGGATACGGCATTGACACGATCCGCGTAGACGGCAACGACGTCTTCGCCGTAAACGAAGCAATGAGAGAGGCGCGTCGACTTGCACTAAGTGACGGTGGTCGGCCTGTGCTGATAGAAGCCATGAGCTACCGTGTCTCGCACCACAGTACCAGCGACGACAGCTTTGCGTACCGCGCGCGCGTCGAGGTTGAGGATTGGAAACGTCGTGATAACCCTATTATTCGGCTGCGGAAGTGGCTTGAGAACCAGGGGATTTGGAGTGAGGAGCAGGAGAAGGAGACGCGAGATGAGATGCGGAAGGCGGTGTTGAAGGAGTTCGGTGAGGCGGAGCAGGAGAAGAAGCCGTCGCTTAGGGAGGCTTTTACGGATGTTTATGAGGAGATTACTGAGGAGCAGAGGGAGCAGATGGCGGAGCTTAAGCGCATCTTGGAGACTTATCCTGATGAGTATGATCTGCGGCCGTATAAGGATGGGATTAATGGTTTGGATTGAGAGGGTATGTTTCTACAAAATATACATGCGACCCTGGGGGTGTTAGAGGCCTATATTAAATACGAGAGCTATATCCATATAGATTCCAAGGATGTTCACAGAAAGGATGTTTTGTCATGATGCTTATTGAATATTCCGGTTACATTCGTTTATGGAATCTCGTAAAGTTTTTTATCCAAGAACAAAATATAACAATATACAAACCCTAATATTGTCCATACCCCCTACGCCTAGCACTCCGACTTTGCGCAAAAGCAACAGCAACCTTTGGCACAGTAGAGAGACTCATATAATCATCATCCGAAGCCAGATAAATAGCACCGAGCCCCATATCGTTCGCCAACCGAACAACCTCATCAACATCGGCATCCCCAGGCGTCTGATTCAAGATAACAGCACTCTTTTCATAATGACCAGGCGTCGAGAAATGCTGATCAGGAGCCAGAGCAACCCAATTAGCATAAGTATTCTCATACTCGACAATAAAGTCCGCCGCCGCAAACCACTGTCCAACATCAGCCACGAGCTTGACGCCAGGGTTGAAGATGACGGTGCTTAAGCCACTGCTTTAGATTTCCTCGACAGGTTCTCGAAATAGGCGAGCTTGCTCGGATCTTCGCCGTTGGCTGCCTCGTCGAAGAAGATGCCGGAGAGACGGATATTCTTCCCTGTGTAGGTGACCCATTTGGCGTAGGTAGCGATGTCCTTTTCGACTTCGGTGCTGGATCGCGTGCCTTATTTTGTGTGGGTGTAGCCCAGTACGTTGGCGTTGGAATAGCTGTTTAGCTTCGCGATGGCGGTTATAAAGACTTCTTCCGGGTATTCTGTGTCGCCGGGACCCGTGGATGGATTGATGATTAGGTAGAAGGGGATTGAGGGGTGGGCTGCGATTGAGTCGTAGATTGTATTCCATGCGTCTATGCCGGGCCAGGCGTATAGTGGAACTAGTAGGCCAGTTGATACGACGGTTAAGGCTAGGGCAAGCACGGTGGCTATGATAGGAAGTAATTGAAACATCGTTGTATATGTTGGGTTGAACGTGAGCAAGTAAACGAATGAATATAGCACCCAAGGGGGCCAATGATATGGAAACGAGCGCAAGGAAAGAAGAAAAGACCAACAAGACGGGAAATAGTATACTGAGTGAGTAATGCACGCTTTATACAACTGGGCATGCCGAGAGACTCGGGAAATAATATCCTCTGGGAAGAAAGGGATCGGATAGCGACAGCAGATTCAAAGATCAGCCTCAATCCCTATTGTTTCCAAGTCGAAAGAGACCTAAAATGACACCAATCAACCACATGTTTCAAGAGCCAGACACCTTGGACACGTAAATGGTTCATTCGCCCTGAATAGCCAAATAGGAATCGTGTGATACCAAGAATGAGCTACTGTCGGATCCCTTCGGAGGAATGAGCCCTCATTAAAAATTGTCTGGACGTGATTGAAATGTACGGAGTAGAGGAATGTGGAAGTTAGGACATCTAGCCCCGGCGGAGTCGGTAATTGAGCTGTTGGCATATTCCCCCTTGATCTGTAGATATTGATGTTTTGAGCCATGGAATTCAGGTATATTACTCACTTGTAATAGCTCCAATGTAGTGAACGCGCCATGTCTTAGATCTAGGTAGATTTAGGTGCAACATATATCACACCCAAGAACTAGTAGTAACAGTCAATTCCGGGGAGGTTTCGCTGTTTTTTTGGTTCACTTGGCGTCGAGGGGTCTCTTAAATCAAAAGTTTCTTTGCTCATTGCGTCTCAAGTGTAGTTAGTATTGAGGATAGGCCTAGAAGGTGCATGTCCAATGAAAGTGTTGGAAATCAGATTACTAGGACTACGTAGACAAACATAATGTTTACAATCGTTCATTCAGGCTAACATAGATAATGATACAAAATGGACTAGAACGCCGTGAAATACCACCATCCGGGGTATCATGCAAATCCATATGTACACGCATAGAAATTCCAAGTCCGCCCAGGAATACGCGATTGTGAAAAGGACCGACAACTCCGATCCAAGAGAGTCAATGGCTGATTACAGCTCCGACCCAGCAGCAAAGTTCAATGCCTGCTGCTGAAGCTTCTTGTTGCGTCGAAGCAAAGCTGCGAACTTCTTGTCTAGCGAATCCATTTCTTTCCGGGTAAGCTCGAGATCCTTCTGAGAACGACCGGAGAGTTCCTTCAGCTCCTCGTTGGTCAAGCCGGCAACGTCGTCGAGGGTTGGGTTGGTACCGACCATGCCCGGGTTGCCCAGCATGTGCTGCGCGGTAACTGCAGCGAAGGAGCGAACAGCAGCAGGGGTGGTGTTGAGGAATTCTGCCGAGTTGGCGACGGCCCAGTCATGGTTGCGGGTGCTGTCTGCCTCCATGGCCGAGAGGACGTTAGGTGGGATCACGGATTCCGCCGCCTCAAGAGAAGAGGATGGGGACGTGGCACCCAGGCGAGTGGGCATGTCGTCAACCCAACAGATGTTGAACTTTTCTGGGTTCGCGAAAAGTGCTTCCAGACCTCCACTGGGATTGCTTGCGTCGTCTCCAGTCATGAAAGGATCGGTGATACCGGCCATGTTCTTCTCCAGCTCAAGGTACCGCTCCTCCTCTTCTGGCTCAAGGTGGCGCAGGACACAACCGCGGGGCGTGATGAGGCATCGAGTCTTGAGGAAATCATCGCCAATTCGAACGGGCTCTCCCCGAAGCAGAGTTTTCCGATCCTCCTCGGTCAACTCGTTGGGGCACTGGAGATAATCGTAGTCCTCCGCAGTGCACTTCATGTCGGTGCGCTGGCTGAGGTTGGGAGGGTTGAAGAGGGAACTTTTGTTGAGATCAAGTTCGCCGGACTTGTGCATCTCAGCGAGCAACTCGTGAAGAGGCTTAGTTCGTTCCACGAAAAGATCCTTGATTGCCCTTCCAAGGGCCTCGGAGTCCTTGACCAACTGTCCAACTGTGTTGTTTGAGCGCCATGGCTCTACGGGAACTTCTTTCTGAACAGGTGGCTCTTCGACAGGGGGAGGAGTAGGCTCCCTGGGAGGCTTGATCTCCTTGGCTTTCACTTTCTTTGCGGTAGTATCCACTTTGGGTTCGGCCTTGACTGGAGAAACGCTCGCTGGTTTCACAGGGCTCGCTTTTTCAGGGGCACTAGCAGCGGGTGCGTCGGCTGTGCTCACAGTAGCTGTGGGGGCCTTCTTGGTCTTGCGCTTTCGCCCCATAATAGGCGCTTGGACAGGCTCCTCATTCACAGCCGCAATTTCGACCTTCTTAGCCTCGGCCTCCTTCGCCTTCTGCTTCCGCTCCTTCTTGACCTGGCTCTTGGTCATGGAGCGAACGGGGGCGGACCCGATACGAGTAGAAGCAGGAGGGGAATTGGCACGAGATGCAGAGGTGGAAGGATAGTAATCAACTTCCCATCCCATATCAGCAGGGGTGTCAGGGATGCTGGTTGACGAGATACTCTGTCTCCTAGAGCGGGACTTGGTACCTCCAGCGACAGAAGCGGGCACAGAGGGTGCGGTGACAATGGGAGGAGTTTCTGGCTTTGGGGTTTCTACCACACGCAAAATACGAGGCTGGCGAGTAGCAGGGGAGTCAGAAAGGCGGGATGCGATGGTTTGGGGTGTGTCAGGTCGTGACCCGATTACGGAGACAGAGCCAGGAGGTGGAACCTGCTCAGTCTTGACGGATAGGGGTAGCGGGGAGCCAAAATCGAGGGGGCTGCCTTTGGTAGTGGCAGAACTCGCCTGCGACTGTTGTGTAGCCTTTGCAGGGGAATCTTTGAAATCAGCTCCAATGTTGAACTCGCTCTTGCGTTGAGTACGAGCCTTGCTCGCGGACTTTTGCACGGGCGATCCAAAGGAGATCTGAGAAGCGTCCTTCACGCGGCTTGATGTCAAAGGTCCACCTACGGTGAGCTCAGGACTTAGAAGACGAGAAGGGCTGTCAATACGGCTCTGCGATGGGCTGTTCAGCCGCGAAATGGTGGGCGTCAATCCAGGTGGGAGAATCGGGGCAGGAGACGAAGGTTTAGAGGAGCTGTGTTCCTGGAAGACAGAAGATGAGGGATGAGCATGGGGTAAAGGCAGCCCAGGTGGCAGAGTCGGGGTTCCAGCACGAGCGGCTGACTCGCCAGGTAACTGAGACTTCAAAAACCCAAAGCTGTCAACAGGTCGTCGATCCTTGGATTGATCTCCAAGAGGAGGAAAGTCCTCATTTACTAGAGCATCGAGTCAGCGAATGTCCAAGAAAGCAAAATGTGGCGATGTGAGTGGTCAGATGAGGGCGAGGTAAAGATCAGATCGAAATCGCTTCAGGCGATGGTGAGGACTAGGCAGCAGCAGGACGACTAAGCGAAAATACAAAAAAGACCACGAGATAATTACATGATGGGCATCTCCCGGACCAGGAACAGTGTAGGACAGGGCGTCTATGTAAACGGCGGCTGTGAGGAAACTGATTTCGAATAAGACCCTTTTCGGCTTGTGGTATCAGGGTAGGGAGATCTTAACGTACATTAATCCATAATAAACATCAGTGGTCTTCAAGACACAGCAGATCATATAATGGAAGTCCGGATGCAAAAAAAAACAGTAGAAAGGGAATACACAGCCGCCGAATACAAAGGAAGCCCGGAACACACGCCCGTATGTCCATAAAATGCGACGACACCTGGAAAGAGCCAGAGAAAACATGCAAGAAATAGATAGCAATTGAAGGAGGCAGGGGAAAGACCCTCGTACGCCAGGTGAACGTCCAGCCATCGCATAAATCAGAGCTGCCAGTCTGGCCGCGAATAAAACAGAAATCAACAAATGCAAGGCCTCCATGTCGATGGGGAAAAAAGGAAAGGGAATTGATATCATGTCATCAGGATAAATCAGGCCCGTCAAGGGAAGGTCATAGCGAAGAAGCAAGGAAAATGTAGGAAATCAAATCACGGGAACAAGAGGTTAAAGGGAAACCGTGGGGATTCACCACCGACTGATGCCACCACCATACACCATCGAGGGGTTGTACCCACCTTGACCCTGACTCCCGTACAACGCCTGCCCAGCAGTAGCATTCGCACCGACTTGATGCATTCTCGCCTGCAAAATGCTCGGGTCCGCAAGATCTACTACACCACCTCCACCGGAGGAAGTGTTAGCGTGTCTGTGCTTCTTCCCCTTCTTCTTCTGCTTCTGTGGGCCGCCGGAATCAGGCATTACGCCCGCTTGGGGCCCATAGAAGGAGCTGAGAAGGCCATTGACAGGAGTCATGGGGGGCGGGGTATTGTGCTGTTGAAGAAAAGGGAACATGAACTCACGCTTAGCTGCCTCTTGGCCCTGTAAACCACCAACATTCGTACCAGTTCGTCCACGCAGTAGTTCGCGCATTAGCTCGGGAGTCGGATCTTGCTTTCCTCCATTACCACCAAGCCCAGAGGTGAAACCATGTCCTTGTGCGAACATTCCACCACCACTAATCGGAGGGGTACCGGCCGTCTTCAATCCTGGCGGGGGACCCTGCACACCACTAGCATAGAAACCGCTTGCTGCAAGACCGTGTTGAGGGCTTGGAGCAGAAAGAGGGTTGGGAGATGAAGATTGCATTTGGCCCAACATGCGTGCGTTAGGCATATTCTTAGAACCGACTTCATTCGCAAAGGAGAATCGGGAAGACTGTCGGCTCTGTGCTGCCTGCAGCGCATTGAACTGTGCCATCTGATTCTGCACAAGGCCTTGGCGGATTTGGGCGGCTTGGTCCAGAGCGGCAGAGCTGAGAGGGTCAGCCAGACCAGCTTGTTGATTGCCGGCGGACTTCAGTAGCATCAACTGTTGTTGCTGCAAGGGAGTTAAGCTTCGTCCAGCGAGGTTCAAGCCTTGGAATTGATGGCTAGTTGCAGAGACAGGAGATCCAACAGTTGAGTTGTCCGCAGTGTCCTGCTGCGAAGGCGGCTGGATAGCACCGTGAGACTCCCGGGTCTGGCGATTGCGCGGGGGATTTACTTCCTCTGGCTCACCACCTAGCTGAAGGCTACCAGCTTCACGGCTATCCTCTTCAGCTGCAACAGATTGGAGCAACTCGTGCTCGCGGCTCAGACGCTCCTGTTCGACTTTCTCGCGCATTGCTCTGCGCTTGACGCCACCATATGGATCGATGAAAGATGGGTAATCCTTGATTAACTTGACCTCTTCCGCACTCAATTCGGCTGTGCTGAAGGAAAACTTGAAATCCAGAGAGTTGATATCCTTGAGCAAACTGTCAAATGGCGATGGCAGCTTCGGAGGTTGAGGCGCACGGCGAGGACGTGGTTGCGGGGCGGGAGATTGAGAATCAACCTGGGAGATTGATTGTGGGGCTTCTTGGGAAATCGGAGATGGCTTCTCTGCTCGCTTCGGTTCTTCAACTGGGGTCGCCACATTGACACTAGCGGGTCGTGGGCTATTAATGGAGGCTTGGCTGCCAGTGAGACTAGTCCTCCTGGTTCGGTGGATAGCAACATCTTTGTTGGCCCAACTGGCGGTTGATGGCAGAGCCGGGCCATCTGGTATGCCGGTGCGACTACTGATCGAGTCATCCTTGCTCGGTTGCCGGCGCATGGGATGGGCGATGGGTTGAGCGGACCTCACGTGAGAGGGGGTAGGTGGGAGATTTGGGCGTTGGGTGGAAATCGTGTTCATAGATGAGAGGTCCTGGCGGCTGTAACTGTCGCTGTCCTCCCCAGTCTCATGCAAGAAAGTGCAGTTCCGATTATTGCACTGCTCATTGCGAAGGAAAGAGGAGCAGTATTTAGTTGTTCCGTATTGCGCCCTAAGCACTCGATCGCCATTTCCTGAACCGTCCACGGCGTTGATGCACATCGCAGCATCGGCTTTGCGCGAGAATGTCACGTAAACACCAATTCCCTGGTTAGGGTTGCCGCCGGGCTTAGCCTTGCTGACCACGATCTTCTCAATCTCGCCATATTGACCGAAATATTCCCGTCCACGGAGCGTTTGAAGGAGTTGATTTTCGTCTCGGATCGTAGGGTTGAGGCCGATAACGTAGACCAAGTTCTTTTGGACAACACGGACACCGGCCAAGTTCTTCCGACTGGAAGCCTCGATTTCACGCTTTTCGGCTTCCTTCTTTTTCGCAGCAGCCGCCTTGCGGTGTTTCAGTGCCAAATCTGCTTTGAACCTAAACACAGTAGGTTAGTTGGGATGTGGCGAAGATATCACAGAGTATGGGTCGACTCACTCCTCAACGTCAGGAATCTTGTACTGGATGGTACTTTCATCATATCCGCGCCGACAGTTGGGGCATCGTCCTTCCTCGTTCTGCGTTTTAATGTTATTGTAGCAGAATTGGCAAATCTAAAAAAAAGATCATATGTTAGGTCTGGGACAGGGAGACAAAGACGAGCGATCTGGCCCTGTCATAACAAAGCGAGTCGTGCCAGAGTCGCGTCAAGGATTATGATCAGAACTTACCTGATATCCACAAGGACACGGTTTAAAATTCTTATCGGACAGATCGAACTCTTCAATGCACAGGGGGCTGTGGGGTGATTAGTACACAGATCGCGCAGGTTGAATGAGCGTGAAGACGTACCAGAACTCGTCATCGTCGTCGATGACGGAATCGATCAATGAAAGACTGGACATGGTTGCGGGGAATACGGTGACAACCGGAGAGGGACACGAGATCTCAAACGCCGACACCTGATTAAATCGGACGAGAAACTGTGAAAATAAAAGAAGTACGCTGCCCTGTAAAGTGTAGAAAGACGAACGGCGATTAGATGTTGGGGGAGGAGCGAGAATAAGAGAGGGCAAAAGAAAGGGTGGAGATGATTGATAGAAGATGGTGAACGGAGAGAAGAAGGAAGGAAATTGTGAAGCGCGGCTTCATTTTGCTGGCATTGCCCGATTGGGTTTAGCGTGTGCCCAACACGTGACCAAAGTGCTCGACCACTCTAAACCTTCACAATCCGACTTACGTGCCTCCGTCCCCTCCTCCCGTTGCATCTGCCATTGCTCCCTCTACACAATGGCCTCCGCACGCTCTTTGATGCGCCTGGGTTCTGGACGCTCTGTGGCATCCGCCACAAGGTCCATGGCCGCCCGCACCTTTTCCTCCGCCTCCCTTCAGTGTGCCCCCAAGGCCTCGACAGCACCGGGCCCGGAACCTGAGAACATGCGCCAGGCGCAGCGCCCGCGTATGTGCAATGGACCAACCGAAAGATAGGATACAATTGAGCTAACCGAACCGTGTTTTGCCAGCCTCGGGACCCCTACGTGCCCCCGTGGTCAACCCTACCGACAAGTACCAGCCCATGGCCGATAGCCTCCACGCCTATGGGCAGTACGTTATGTCCTGCCTGCCCAAATATGTCCAGCAGTTCACAGTCTGGAAGGATGAGCTCACCGTTTACACCGCTCCCGCCGGTGTTGTTCCCGTGATGAGCTTCCTCAAGAACCACACTGCCGCCGAGTTCACCCAGATCTCCGATATCACGGGTGTCGACTTCCCCACCCGCGACCAGCGCTTTGAAGTCGTCTACAACCTGCTCAGCGTTCGCCACAACTCCCGTATCCGTGTCAAGACCTACGCGGATGAGGCCACCCCCGTGCCCAGTGTGACTGGTCTCTTCGAGGGTGCTCTGTGGTACGAGCGTGAGGTGTACGACATGTTCGGTGTGTTCTTCTCCGGACACCCTGATCTGCGCCGCATCATGACCGATTACGGCTTCGACGGCCACCCACTGCGCAAGGACTTCCCCTTGACCGGTTATACTGAGCTGCGCTACGACGAAGAGAAGAAGCGCATCGTTATTGAGCCCCTTGAGCTCACTCAGGCCTTCCGCAACTTCGAGAGCGGCTCTACTGCCTGGGAGCCCGTGGGTGCGGGTCAAGACCGCACTCCCGAATCCGTAAGTCATATTCTCTTCATTACTAAAAGACAATGTCCTAACCTGTTCAACTATAGTTCAAGCTTCCGACCCCCAAGCCGGAGGAGAAGGAGGAAGAAAAGAAATAGAGAGGGTCTGTATGCGTATCATTTTCTTTGCCATGTTTGTATGTACATATCCGTCAGTGTTAATCGATGGTCTTTTTTTGTCCCAGCAATATATCCAGCAATGTAGTGCACGTAGCAGTTAATTTGCACTAGTTCAATTATAAAGCTAACCTACTATGACTCGTACTAAACTTATATTTTTTTTCATAATCGGAATGTACCTAGAAAAATATAGTCTGAACTAGATATCAAACCGATTGATTCGGGATGGCCATTGAAAGCGTCTGTCTTGGCACCGGGATCCGCCCAAGAAAAAAAAAATTAAGCTACACCAACATCCGACGATCAACACGAGCCTCGAAACTGCCCACAGTTTTTCTGTTCAACAAGCCATAAACCCTTTGGCTCGATTATCTGAATACGGCATATCTCCATACACTCACACCACTGAAAAAATGCCCAAACGCAAGCTCGAAGAAGTCAGCGGTCCCGCGCGGTCCAGCGACACCCGCAAAATGTCCATCCACGGCACCCGGTTGACGCAAATGTTCGAGAACGGCGTATTGATGATCATGCGTGGTCTGAAGACATCGCGCGGCTTTGAGCGACAAAAGCTTAGTCGGCGAGAGAAGACAGCGAAGCAGCAAAAGGACGATAAGGCGTTGGCGCGACTAAAGGAAGAAATTGAGACTTTGAAGGTACGAAGTTATCGTGCAATGTGGACATGCAGACGGCTTTGCAGAGGGTCTTCGCCCAAAAACTCGATTGCTAATATTTGCTTACAGGGTCTCGATTATCATGTCACAGCCGAGCGATACCTCTTCAAACAACTTATCAGAACAAAGCGGATCGCAGACACACGGACGTTCGGAGAGTTCCAGGCCGTCAAGAAAGTCTCCCAGGATGGACCGAAGAGTACGGCCGAAGCCAATATCCTAGCACGACTATTCAAATCCACTCCAGTGCAGAAGGAAATGCCCGGGATTATGGCGGGCATCCGGAAACTACTTCGAATCGACGAGGCGCCGACTAGCAAGACGACAAAAGAGACCAACAAGAAGGATGCGCCAGCAAAGAAGGCACGGAAGGAAACCAGCGGATCGGAATCTGAATCAGAGACAGCGACGACAAAACCCCGGCGCGGCGAGCAGGTCTCCCGCTCCGCGAACGACATGGACATCTCCGGCTCAGAAGAATCCGGAGATGAAGACCTCTCACAATTCAACTCGCGACTTGGACCGGGCTCAGATTCCGAAGCTGACTCGGAATCCGGCGACGAGGAAGATCTCGCCCCAGGCGATATTTCTGATTCTGTCTCCCGCTCCCCATCACCATCCTTCTCTGCGGACTCCCCGCCACCTAAGAAAGCAAAGGGAACCAAGGGTTCTACTGAAGCTTTGAAAACCACGACGTTCCTGCCATCTCTAATGAACGGTGGTTACTGGTCTGGCTCGGAAGAGGCTACTGACGAGGAAGATTCCGGTAAGAAGCCTGTTCGTAAGAACCGAATGGGTCAACAGGCGCGTCGGGCTTTGTGGGAGAAGAAGTTCGGAGCTACTGCAAACCATGTCAAGCAGGAGCAGCTGGCTGCGAAGTATGGTGGTAGAGATAATGGTTGGGATACGAAGCGCGGTGCAACTGACGGTTCGCGAGGTGGGAGAGGAGGGAGAGGAGGCAGGCGTGGTGGCTTCGGCAGTGGGCCTGCACGGCCTCAGAGAGATGGTCCTGCTGGGCCTCACTCTGGGCAGCATTCTGGTGGCAAACCTAAAGGTGGCCCGCCTAAGGATGAGGGTCCATTGCATCCCTCTTGGGAGGCGAAGCGGAAGGCCAAGGAGCAGACGACAGCTGCTTTCTCTGGAAAGAAGGTTACGTTCGATTAAGGTTATGGGCATTATGTATATCTATCAATCAATGTTTGAGGTTCGTTACAAGCAAACGAGCAGATATTACGATCTCCCTATGTGATACAGGTTTAAAGTCACCCGACTCAGGCAAAAAAAAAAAAAAAGAGATTGCTTGAAATATATAAATTGAGGCACTAGGAATAAGCTGTGTACAATTTCCGAGAGTTCCACCACCCAGGCGCAATAAATAGCAGTGAAACATAAACAGTCGCAAGATGGTATACCAAAAAAAAGAAAATCAAAATCACAAGACCCAACCCAAACATGTTGTATAAATGAGTCGCTGCTTAAGACCCAAAGCACGGTATAAAAAAAATTGATCATGGATCCCTCATGAAGTTCAGCCAGTGAGGGGGATCAGATCTGCCACTGGGGGCCTTCATTTCAGCACCAGGCAAACCATTAGATTGACCCTGTGAATCTGGCTCGAAGCAAGGAATAGCGGTGAACTCGCCCAATTCTTGTGGGAAATTGGAAACAAAATGATCAAAGCCAAAGTGTGGCATCTGTGAGAGGGACTGCTGAGAAATGGAGAAAGTATCGGGGAGTGGGACTTCGCCTTCTGGAATGCTCTGATTAGGCCCAGCAGGTGTTGTGACAGCACCGCCCACGCCAATCATGGCCGCAGAAGGAGGTGTCAGGGCCATGCCATGAAGAAGAGTAGAAGGACCCGCCATGGTAGGCGCTTGAGAAGGTACGCTTTGCGGGACATTTTGCTCACTTGAAGCATAATTTTCCTGCTGTTGCCAGGCGAGCGTGGACGGCGAGATAGGTCCTGCTTTCCAAAGCATTTCCCAGTTTTTGAACCGGTCATAGGCGGATTCGACGGCACCTCCGCTGCTCATATCCGGTTGGGTCTCGCTCCATGCTTCGAGACGGCGAATGGCACGTTCGAGCGCTTCGATGACACTAACAGCTGAACGTGCTGAGCCAACACCCATAGACATAATCTTGATTAGGGAAATTCCCTGTTCGAGGGCAGCACCGAGTCTTTCGGTCCGTTTGGTCAGGCCTTGGGCCAAAATGACCAGCAAAGCTGCACGGCATGAACTGAATTCCGTAAACGAGGCTCGCGCGAGACCGGTCTCGTCACGGAGCAAGCGGCACAAATCGATTATTTCCAAAGCTGCTTCCACGCAATCTGTAACAAGAGTCGCACGGTTCTTTGACAAACCAGATAGAGCGGCGGAGCCCTTGTACGGCGGGCCTTGAGAGGGCGTCTGGTAGATGCCTTTGATATTACTGAAAAGAAAAGGTCGTCCAATGAAGACTCGAGTCAGACAGTAGTCTAGCTTGAGGTGGACATTAGCCCTGAAAAGTGGCCCTGCGGGATTCAGATCGCGACAGGTAATCTCTTCCGGTAGAGTCGACCACCAATCAACGAGGTGTTTCCGGAAATTCAGCAATCGTTCTAGACAGTCCTGTTGTTGTTCTTTGCGGTATTTTCGCAATGAGGTAATTTCATTTGACACCTCGCCAAGCTTCAAAGTCAATGTTATGAGTGTTACCATATTTGTATGGTTTGAGGGTTGATGGATGGGCATCAAACCAGGGAAATCGACCGGCAGGGGAGCATCAACGTCGCGGTCTGATAACGACGACGGTCTGCCGTGTAGAATGCTTACACGTTTTTCGATAGTAAAAGCTGTCCAGAAAACCCGATTTCGCACTTCAATCATGCGCGGGGACAGGCCTTCGCCGTGATACGTCCGATGCATTCCATTTTGAATAGCCAATTTCAGTGCTAGGCCAAAGTATGTGTAGCATAACCCCGAAGTATCCAACGGAAGCAAGTATGTCCCAATAAGTAGACAAGCTTGCACACTTCGGACCGAAGCGGTGGCGATGATGTCTGGTAAAAGCCTCGAGGCAAATTGGTAGAATGTGAGTCCGACCTCATCCTCCGAAAAGTGATGATCCTGATTTTCTGTAGAACCCGAGGGCAAACAATTCACGGGTGTGGATGACTCCATATGTGCGAATTGGGTGCCCACCGCCAGAACCATAAGAATACAGCACACCGCGCCTGCATCGTCAAATGATAAGCTTTCAGGGTCAGTGTAGCAGACGCCCAATTTCTCAATTAACCAGTCTTCCTCAATATAGAAATTATTCGTTTGTGCGTATTTGAAGAAGATCTGGACAAGAAAATCGGCGACATACCGCGGCGGCAGACATGTAATTGAAGAAGACACCTGAGGTGACGCGGACTGGAGTTGTGTACTTCGCCATCGTTCTTCAAAAGGCTCAACTTCAGAAGTTGCCTGCGGGGTTGGGTTTAGCATGAGTGGCTTCGCTCACCGACAATTCACGGGAACCTACCTCGGGTGCTGCAGTCTTCATCCACTCATCGATTTTCTTCCGGATCTTCATTGTGAAATTCAAGTATGAGAATTCCCCGGAATATTCTGAGAAATACTGTCAATCAAGAAATCCCCATTTACGCACTCCGGGGATCACCATACCGGTTGTGTTATCGGCCATAGCCTTGATTGTAAAATCCTCCTCGTCAATGGCAAGATCCTCCAGCTCATTGGGGTCTTCCCGGGTGGAAATCGCATCGGACTCAGAATCGCGGTGTTTGGTCTTCAGATCCTCTGCGGCCTGGCGCAGAGACTGAATATCGAAAGTGATATTGGGTATATAATGCGACAGGAGACGTTCCATCAGGCGCACCCGTTCTGCCTCGGCGATGTCATGTCGACTCTGGGCGGCTGCTCGGTCCAAAAGTCTGGTATCAGGGGTTGTGCCATTAGCGGTCTAGATGATAATAGATTATGGGTTATGCGGCAGACCTACGAGACAGACGTTGACCGGGTCTTTTCATTGGGGTCAATGTGAGTAAAATTGCATTGGCGGCGATATCGCAGACATCTCCGACAGGGCACACCTCCTTCGCATTTCTCTTTCACCCGGCGACAACCATCGCACCTGCGCGAAACCGATTATGTTAGAGGACCCGATTTAAATGATATACTAGGGCGATAGCATACGCTCGAACAGCCCGCTTGCGGTTTTCTTCGGCCACGCGAGGACGTTTTTGCTGGGCGGGCGTCGGAGTCGAGTCGTCCATTACCGTAACAGTTTGGATCAGGGCATTGTCTAGATAAAGGGGAATAGATAAAGAGGATTGGAAATAAAAAGGGGGATGTCAGACCGGAATGTTCCAGGTTGGAAAATGACCATGTGAGGAGAAAAAGGGAAGGCTAATCGATAAAGGCAGATATCCCCGCATCCCGGACTCATTTTGCTCCGCGCATCGGCATTGGAGCTTGGGGCTGATCTTTCGTACCTTTGTACAATGTACTTTTTTCTCTTTTTTCTTTCACTTTTTTCATATCTATGGTTTACTTTATAATGCGAATCTATTGCCTCCAGCTTCAAGAATCGCCAGAAGATTAACCCGCCCAAGTCCGTGCTCATTCAACATTATTTGGTGGGCATATATATATATATAAAGTGTGTGTACTGTTAGGTTAATGATTTTCAATCATAATTCTGATCAATTATACTGTTCGTCATTCCAATGCAGAAATACCAAAAGTATCTAAAACCCATCAACATGAGTCCCAAGCTCCATCTCAACCCCAACATCAAGCACCTTCTTCCCAACAACAAGATCCATAAGTCCCATGCCAACACATTTATACACAACATTACAACCAGCAGGAACATCAACCGCTCCCTCCACAATCCCCCCGGCCCCTAAAAGATCCCCCATCTCAATCAACTGCTCCTCACCAAGACCAGCAGTAATCAACTCCCCAGCCTCCTCAAGACAAGCCGACTTCGAATCAACATAAACCTTCCCCCCACCCGAAAGCAACGTCTCCGTATCAATCTCATGCATATTCAGCTTATACGAACCAATAAGCGAGATAAACCTCTGCTTGTGATTCTTCTGCAACGCCGCAAAGCCGAAATTCGGCACCGTAGCAGGCGTACAACTAAAGATAACATCGGCAGCAGCAAGTACCTCCCCAAGCCTCTGCTCATAATCCTCAACACCTTCCTTAGCTAGCGTGTCAAAAACAACGCCGGGATAAGTGCCCCGCAACTCAGAAACAACATCCCTCTCCATTTCAACGAGTCTCTTCGCACCGCGATTCACAAACGTCACCCGTCGCACCTGTTCGGGATATAGTAGTAGCGCAAGACGCGCATGCCACTCCGCCTGTCGCCCGCTGCCGAGAACAAGCACGTTGTCCTTGCGGAGGGTCGTGCAGCGCACGAAGAGGGTCATTGTTGCCAGTGCGGTGCGGAAGGCTGTTACTTCTGCTGCGGCTAGCAGGCCTTGCAGTCGGCCTTCGGGGTTGAAGATGTTGATTACGCCTTGGATTCCGGATGGACTTGCTGTTACCACTTTTATGCCAGTGGAGGCGGTGTCCGATACCGGCATGAAGATGCAGGTGTTGTCATTGCTTGTGGTGAAGACTGTGCGGAGAGGTTGGTGGATTTTTTTGCTGGAGTCCAGGGTTGAGGGCTTTGATTCTTTGGTTATGCTGATCAAGGCATTGCCGAGTGTTGTGATGAAGTCGTGGCATTGATCTTGTGTTAGACTGCGGAATATTTTGGAGACGTTTGGTTCGGAGAGGATGTGCATTTTGGGTGTTTGATTGTTTGTGAAATGCTTGAAGGAGTCTTGTCAAGTTTCTTTTGAAAGAAGTAAATAAGATGCCTCTTGAGGTGATGAGTAGAATAGAATATACGAGGCAGACTATCGGATGGTCCCTCCGACACATACAAAGTGACCTCGGGAGGGGCAACCCGGTGGGGACTAAATTCCAAATGATTCGACTTCAAATCTTGCCGGACATTTATCAGATTATCTCTTTGGTCTGATTTCTTAATTTGATTGCTATCTTGACTAAAATATATTCTAAGGAAAAAGCACTTCATTTTCAAAAATTGATTTCATTGATCATCAGAATGAACTTCTACGGTTCTTATAAAGCAGTAGCAACGCCGTGAAAAATGCACCCAGCTAGACGCAAACAAAAATGCAGCAAAACAGCCCGTGGGCTGCTAAGGAAAGACAAAACGATATATGTAGCCTCCGAAAAGGAAAATCAGGACTCAAACCTCACTTGCTGCGGCTGAAAACGTTGCCAATGCGACGCTTCAACTCAGCGATCATAGCGATCTGAGAGTCCTTGGTACGGCCAACAGCCTCAGTGTTCTCGACGGCGCGACGAAGCAAGAAGCCCATGCATTCCTGAACGGAACCCCAGGTCAACAGCTTGAAGACGTTGGGAGCATCGATGGGGGTAGCGCCAACACTGTCCTCGGCACTCTCGAATCCTTGGAGCAATTCACAGCTAACCTCATCAGCCATACCCTGGAGTTGGGCATAGCTAAGATCGACACCGTAGTCCTCGCCGCGGGTAGCCTGTTGCATGCGCAGAGCGTGAGCCTTGCGAACAGACTCACGGTTGTGAGTAGCGATGATGACATTCACAGGTGGGAGTTCGGTAGGGGTGTCCTTTGAGGGAGCCTTGAGCATGGAGTTGTACTTGCGAGTGAGGAGGGCCTCGACGACTTGGTCATAACACTCGTCAGTCTCCTCCTTCTCAGCCCAGACGACGTGGCGGGGCTCAGTCTTCATGTAAGCGCCGCGGACGAGCTTGACACCAAGGGTGTATCCCTCAGCACGAGCAGTTTCAAGGTGGCCGGCAAGAGTGGCAGGGGTAGAGCGCAGGTAGGCTTGGTAAGTTCCGTAGAAGATGGCACGGCCGGGGGTCTGCGAGTTGCAGTATTTCTGGTACTTCATGATCCAGGCCTCAATACCAGGCTGGACGGCCTGCTCTTCGGCGTCGACCAGCAGGCGGACGCCACGGGAGATGGCGAGATCGCAGACCTTCAGGATAGAGTTGTCCATGGTCTCGGTGGGCATAGTCTGCGACTGCAACAGGCGGAGGGCGTCGGTGCCCATTCCAGTGAATTTCAAAGCGACAAAGTCGCCCGGTTGGGCCATGTCGACTGTCTGGAGGGTGCCTTCCATCCAAATCTGAATCTCAGCTAGAGCGGCCTTGGCGTCGTATGTGGCATCCGAGTTCTCGTCGACGAGGACTTCACGGGCATATCCCAGGAGTACACCACGGCATCCGAGAGCTTTGATTTGGTTGATCGAATTTTGGACTTCGAGCTTGTTCTCGCCAGCGTTGAATTGTTTATAGATGGTGTGCTTGACAAGCATGTTCAGCATTGGGTTTTTGGAGACATCCCAGAATGCATTGCGGGGATGAGCCAGCAAAGACAGGGTGTAGATGCATGGCTTGAGAAGTAGAGATGACGAGGAAACAGACAGAACCAGCAACGAGCGCAGAACAGATGACAACGGCAGCTTAGCCAGGGGTGCTGTCAGTGCCTTGCGTGGTAGCGGAGGCGGGGCTTTTGTTTGTGGTTGCCATACGTTGGAGGCTGAAACTGAGGCGACTGAAGATCGGGAGTTGCTGGTGTTGCTCACCAGTCTGGTGGTCTGGGCGGCGGCCTTGAGGGGCACACGCACGGAAGGTGCAGCCTTCATGGCTGACAGTTAGGATGTAGTATTTGAGATGATTAATGATAGAGTATGGAAGAGGGAGTAGCTCTGTAGTAAGTCAAAGGTGGAAGACTTAAGAGTAAATGGTCGAAGAAAGAGAAGAGCCACGGTTGAAGGCGACCTTTTAGATATGGCGATTATGTCGGTGGAACTCATTGGGTAAGAGGTAAAGAGCCGGTGGCAACCGCCAGGCACCGGTACGGTCAGCAAACCCATCTTAACGGGCCGGGAGGGCCTGGCAGTTTTTATGTACTACATATCCATGGATTGACATTACTATTATTCAAGTTTTCTTTGAACTATACCAACATTGAGGATATAAAATTGCAGTTCCACAAGGAACTAATACGGTTCGATCGGGTAGGGAGATCATTGTCCAAGTGAGATCGAATGACGCTTTGATATTTGCCTCTTTACCCTTGCAATCTGCAGCCAACAGTAGGTTCGCAGATTTAACCCTGCCGAACGATCACGGGCCGGTTTGATATTGGACGGGGCCAATGATAAGCGATAAGCCCCATCTGACCGGGCCGGTCTGCGCGCGTGACTCGTGACTCGATGACTCTCCCTTCCGGTTACTTTCGGTTTAGTGGCTTCCCAAGAATGTTCCAGTATGCCGTTTCAATGTGTTTGCAAGTGGATGCATCGTTCTAAGTTTTATGTCTGATTTTATTTAGAGCCACACCTGGGCAGGTCCTATTTTACCCCGGATTCTTCCCCCATCCACACACCACGTGATTCCAGTGGGAGGCAAATGTTTAAAGTCAATTTGGCCGGCGCACCAATCGCAGGCCACCCGCTGATTACTATAAAGAAGGTTTAAGCTAAGCAATAGAACAGCGCTAGAAGCTTTGAGGAATATTTATCGAGAGGCAATTTGTCAAGGGTAAGATAAGAGCAATCTGACATGAGAATCCAAAGATATGCACAAAAACAAAAACACGATAAGGCAGGAGCCAGCGAGACCAAGCTAGAACTAAAGGGCAATGTGGGCGCCAATCATCTCCAGAAATTCAATCATTGCTCCCGCGATGGCGCGATCTCTTTGGGACATTGGGCATACGATTTCACATTGTTTGATATCCATGGGCTCTTGATCACTGATTGGCGGAGGAAATTCGTTTTCCCTTAGGTTTTTATTATCTTTCTAGACAAGATTTTCTCCCATTGGAGCACTATCAAGGCATATATTTTTCTCTCATCGGCAGGGGGATCCCGAAAAGATAACAGTTTGAAGCCTACGGAGTAGCTTTGTCGTATAATAAACATCATGTCTTTCTCCGGATATTTCAAGTTGCTTCATAAGTTTCTACATTACCCAGAATTGCCCCTTGCCTCGGCGTTCCTCCTCTCTCCCCCGAGTTGCGTGCTAGATTGGTAAACATCCTACTTCACTGCCTTCGCGCATCATGAAAGACGACTCATCTAAGAGTCTCGAGGCCGGGGTTCGTCCCGTGTCCCCGTATGATGACCCAAAAGCCATACAGGGAGAGATCACAGGCGCTCACAACTCAAACACTAAGCGTGGTTTGAGCTCGCGCCATGTTCAATTCTTGGCTCTGGGCGGTTGTATCGGTACTGGTCTTTTTGTTGGCAGCGGTGCATCCTTGTCGACGGTTGGTCCTGGTAAGAATCATGCAGGAAAAGTCAACTTGACATGGGGCTAATATGTGATAGCTCCTTTGCTCATGGGTTATATTGTCATGTCAAGTATTGTGTACTTTGTCATGAACATGCTTGGTGAAATGACAACCTATCTCCCCGTCCAGGGTGTTTCTACGCCTTATTTGATCACTCGGTTTACGGAGCCCAGTCTTGGATTTGCTATTGGTATGTCCAAACCACTGTTAAAGATTCAATAACCCGAATGCTAATCCAAATGCCTACCAGGATACAATTACTGGTAATTATCCCTTCTGTCAAGGTCCGCGTTCGTCAAACTAATAAATGCCACTACGTAGGTATTCATTTTCAATGTTGCTAGCATCAGAAGTCACTGCATGTGGCCTTATCATTGAGTATTGGGATTCACCAGTCAACGTTGGTGTATGGATCGCAATAATTCTCGTCCGTGAGTACACAGTGTGCCAACAGTCCAGTATTATGATATCCTCTAACGCAATCACTTTAGTCGTCCTCCTTCTAAACGTCATTGCGGTCTCTTGGTACGGTGAAGCTGAATTCTGGTTCGCCTCACTCAAGATCATTGCGATCCTCGGTCTAATCATCTTGGGCATCGTACTGTTCTTCGGTGGAGGTCCTAACCATGACCGTCTCGGCTTCCGATACTGGAAAACGCCCGGCGCATTCGTGGAACCCTACTTGGTTCCGAACATCAGCACAGGCCGCTTCCTGGCATTCTGGACCGCTATGATAAAGAGCGGATTCTCCTTCATCTTCTCTCCAGAGCTGATCACCGCTGCTGCCGGTGAGGCTGAGTCGCCACGTCGCAACATCCCTAAAGCGTCAAAGCGGTTTATCTACCGTCTGTTCGCATTCTATGTCCTGGGTAGCTTGGTCATTGGTGTGACGGTCGCATACAATGACAAGAACCTCCTGCAGGGTGTTGCGAGCGGTGGTTCTGGTGCTGGCGCTAGTCCATTCGTTGTCGGTATCCAAAATGCTGGTATTACTGGATTGAACCACGTTATCAATGCTGCCATTCTTACCTCTGCCTGCTCCTCGGGTAATTCTTGGCTCTTTGCTGGATCTCGCACACTTTACTCGCTCGCCGGTGAGGGTCAGGCTCCTGCATTTTTCCTTCGCTGCAACAAAAATGGTGTCCCATACAACGCTGTATTGGCCACTTGGGCAATTGGTCTACTCTCCTTCTTGAACCTGTCTAACTCCGGTTCAACCGTGTTTTACTGGTTTACTAATATCACTACAATCGGAGGTTTCCTCGCTTGGGTCATCGTGGCAGTGGCATACTTGGTACGTTAAATTGTCCTTTTTTCTGTTTCTTTCATACGTAACCTTAATTAACGATATGTCTTTTAGCGTTTCCGCGGTGCTTTGGATTTCCACGGGCTGCTCAGCTCGCGGCCCTTCATTACTCCTTTCCAGCCGTACGGCGCTTACTACGTTATGATATTTGTATCACTACTGGCTATTACCAATGGCTATACGATCTTCTTTCCAGGATCATTCACCGCGTCAGACTTCCTTGTTTCCTACATTGTTTTCGTGATCTTCTTCGTGCTGTACTTCGGCCACAAAGTCTATTACAAGACGCCATGGATAGTCAAGGTGTCAGAACTTGACATTTTCAGTGGCAAGGACGAGATTGACCGACTTGAAGAAGAGGAGATCGTACCCCAGCCACGCAACTGGCTCGAGCGAGTGTGGTGGTGGATTGCATAGTCTGTTTGATCTGCTGTTATTTTTGGAACGCTCCTATCTAGATGGTCCTTTACTGCGCATATGATACCATGTGAATGGAGAGATAGATATTAGAATATAATATATCAATCAAGGAAATTATAGATATTATTTTTCTGTGGACTTTGTACATTGTATACATTTAGCGCCGATCAGTGGGTTTGATTCTATATTTCTTTTTCTTCTAAAACAACTTAAACCACCCACTATCAAGCTTATCTATCTTTGCCGGGAATGTTAATTGTTTATTATCTCTATTATCTCTTGACTAAGAAGAACTTGAATTTCCAGGACAAAAGGCTCGGTGAACTTGATTTCCTTCGAAGCCGCCGCTGATAGACGCCGGCCCGGTGGGATCCACCCGGGACAAGAACCGGCCACCGCTGATTGGCTGTCGCCTTCAGCCAGTCCCAGGCGTTGTACAGTGCAGCTATGAGCTTCCCTGACCGGTAGTAGCCGGCCATTTTCACCATCCTTCCCCGCGTCTACTTCTTCTCCAAATCTTCCCTTTTCAATACTTGGAAGAGTTGATTCATTGTCTTCGTTTCAAACTATCATAATGATGTCCTCTATTCTGCGCACCCGCGCGCCCATTTCGCGCCTTGCATGCCGCATTCCGAGCTCCAGCACACGCTCCATGGGCACTTACGCCACTTTCAAGGTGCCCCAGATTAACAATGAACCTAACGTAAGTTCGGTATTGGAATTGAGATTGTTTGATCATTCAGGCTAATTTTGGACCTTAAGAAACACTATATTCCTGGAACTCCGGATCGCAAGGGCCTCGAAGAGGCTTTGGCCAAGTACACGCAGAAGGCTCCTTTGAACGTGCCTCTGGTTGTTGCGGGCAAGGAGGTAAGCATTAAGAAGAAACGTCAGATGTACTGAAACAATAATTTCTAACACTCAACCACACAGCTCAAGGGATATGAAACCTTCACCCAGTCTAACCCCGCAACCCATGCTCCTGTGGCAACTTATGCCAACGCGTCAAAGGCCGATGTTCAGTCCGCCATTGATTCGGCTCTCGCCGCTCGCAAGTCCTGGGCCGATACTCCTTTCTCCGAGCGTGCTAGCATCTTCCTCAAGGCCGCTGATCTTATTGCGACCAAGTACCGATACGATATTATGGCCTTGACTATGCACGGACAAGGCAAGAACGCGTGGCAAGCCGAGATTGATTCCGCCGCTGAGCTCTGTGACTTCTTCCGATTCGGTGTGAAGTACGCCGAGGAGCTTTACGCCCAACAGCCTGCTCACAACGCTACCGGTGTGTGGAACCGTCTTGAGTACCGCCCTCTTGAGGGCTTCGTTTACGCGATCAGCCCCTTCAACTTCACCGCAATCGGCGGTAACTTGGCTGGTGCACCCGCTCTGATGGGTAACGTCGTGATCTGGAAGCCCTCGCCTTCCGCCATTGCCTCCAACTGGCTCGTGCACCAGATCCTGCTTGAGGCCGGTCTTCCTAAGGACGTCATCCAGTTCGTTCCTGGTGACGCCGCAGAGGTGACCAACACCGTCCTCGAAAGCCGCGACTTTGCCGCTCTTCACTTCACCGGAAGCACTGATGTCTTCCGTATGCTTTACGGCAAGATCTCACAGGGTGTGGCCGACGGTAAATACCGCAGCTACCCCCGCATTGTGGGTGAGACCGGTGGCAAGAACTTCCACTTGGTGCACAAGTCCGCAGATGTCCGCAACGCCGCGGTCCAGACCGTGCGCGGTGCTTTCGAATTCCAGGGCCAGAAGTGCAGTGCCACCTCCCGTGCCTACATTGCCTCTTCGATCGCCGAGGACTTCGCCCAGCAGGTCGTCGCCGAGGTGCAGAAGATTAACGTTGGCGAGCCATCTGAGTTCACCAACTTCTGCGGTCCCGTCATCCACGAGGCCTCGTTCAACAAGCTGTCCGGTGTCATCGAGGAGGCCAAGAATGACCCCGAGCTTGAGCTGCTCGTCGGTGGAACTTACGATTCTTCCGCTGGATGGTACATCCAGCCTACGGTCTACCGCACCACCAACCCTGACCACCCTCTGCTCTCCCGCGAGCTTTTCGGTCCCGTTCTGGTCATTCACGCCTACAACGACGCCACCGACGCCGACTTCACCAAGATTTGTGACAAGATCGATAGCACCAGCACCTACGCTCTGACCGGCTCTATCTTTGCCCAGGATCGTGCGGCTGTCCAGGTCGCCGATGAGGCTCTCCGCAACGCCGCTGGTAACTTCTACATCAACTGCAAGAGCACTGGTGCTGTTGTCGGCCAGCAGCCCTTCGGTGGTGCCCGTGCTAGCGGTACTAACGACAAGGCTGGCAGTGCCAACCTGATGTCCCGTTTCGTCAGCTTGCGCTCCATCAAGGAGGAGTACGTTCCCACATACACCGTTGCGTACCCCAGCAACGCCAACTAATGGATAACGGTCCCCCATCCATGACCTTTAAGTTGATCTTGCGTGCTTTATGATCTCATTGGCGTCAATCTTGCATCCCACCCCGGCGTTTTCTTAAATTGTGTCTACGAATTTCCAACAATCCTCAAAATGTGTATTTCAAGTCTAACCAGACAATATGTCAAATGTACCAACTATAACTTCAAAAGCAATATATCATTATAAACATTTCACAGGCAATTTGTTCCCCTCAATCCGTCGCACAATTCTTCAAAAACTTCTGCATACTATCCATAGCCTTCGCCGCAAAAGTCCCCATCTCATACTTCTTCCCAGTTCCCTGTGGGCCACTATCAAAGATCTCCATCGAGAACCAACCCCGGAACCCCGTTTTCAGCACAGCCCTCGCAACATCTTCAATGGGCAAATACCCACCGTCATAAGGCATAGGTCTATAGTCATGACTCCAGCGACCCCTCGCCTTCAGCCCACCAATTGTCTTGTCCTCCAACGGCGGCGACACCTTATACGCATCCGAGATCTGCAGCAGATAGATTTTATCACTGGGGATAGATCTCGCAAGTTCATCCATACTCGCCTCAAACCGCTTCTGTAGCTCGGACTGCGAGACTGATTCGATCAGACCAGACTCGGTAGTTGGATCACCCCATTCATTACCTGCAGTCTGGAATGTGTCCAAACACAACCCGCAATTCGGGCGATCTACAGCTTTCACTATCTCCCAGACTTCCTTCCACCCGGGTGCGTGGGTCGACCAGCACCAGTTCTCGTAGGCGAGGCGGTAGTTGCGTTTTGCGAGGATGTCAGATAAAGCCCGTAAGTCGGAGACGATCACGTCACGGTCTTTCTTGATTAAGGGTTCCGGTGTGTCTGTTGCTCCGACCTAGGTATATTATTAGCTTGGGCTCTCCTGAGCTTTGTAATGCTCAAGATATATCACTGTCATACCTGCAACAAATCCGTACCCACAACATTCATGATCTCCATCCAGCCTGTCGCTCTAGCATATGCCTCTTCGCGTTCCACAGAGCCCTTGACCCAGCCTTCAAAGTTTGAGAATGGCTGCAGCATCATGATTTTCAACCTGTTTTCTTCGCATAGTTTGCGGATCTCCTCTGCCACGGAAATAATCACGGGATAGTTGTCTGGCGCGATTGGATTACCAGTGAGTTGTGCACCATAGGCTAAGATGTCTGGAAAAGAGAGCTCGATTGCGCTGAAGCCCGCTTCGGTGATTGCTTGAAGGCGGCGCGGGAGTGTGTCGTTTGGGCTGCAGCCGATTGAGCAGGAAGCGTATGAGAGGGGGATCTTTTGGAGGCTTGAGTGGGGTATGGACATTTTTTTGTTTCTTTTTCTTCTAATAGAATGTTAAGCAAAAATGGTGTGGTGTATCGTGATCTTGTTGGGGACTGTTCGTATCAGCAAACAGGCACAGCTGCTCACTGGACGATGGGGGGAGAGCTTCTATGAAAGATTGCCATGCTTGGTACTATTGGGTATATATTTGCCTCATTTGCTTTTGTTTTGCCCGTTGCTTCTTCATTCTGTGTCCATCGTGATGTAATGTTGGATTCTGCTTTTGGTTAGGGCTTCTGTCGTCACTGGTGTATCATATCAGCCCATATCGAGCTTGGCCACAATTCAAGTCTTTCATAGATTATACATCAATCCATTTTGCCTCATTTGCCTCTTCTGCCCAAACATGCTATCTATACAAGAGGAGGCGCACTATGTTGACTGGTTCGTGGCGTGTCTGATTGAATATTGACAATTTCCCGGATCACTGATCCGATCGCCACAAGCTTCTCGTTGAAGAAGAGCGACAGTCATCCCAGACATCTTCATGTAAATATCTCTCGCATATTTTGCACATCAACTTTGAATCGTGACCCTTGGATAAGCTAGGCTTGCAGAACTAAGACCAATTCACAATGCCGCCCCCCATCAAAAGCATCGGCGTCGTCGGCGCCGGAAACATGGGCTCTATGATGACCCTCCGCTTCGCCGAGCTCGGTCTCCAAGTCTCGGTCTGGGATGTAGTAAAGAAGAACGTCGATGAAGTGGTACGCTACGCAGGAGACGACAAGAGCATCACAGGCCGAGTCGAAGGATTCTACGACATCAACAAATTCTCCAAAAGCCTAGAGGGCAAGTCCGACCGGAAACTATTCATGTTTTCCATCACGCATGGCGAGCCCGCAGACGAAGTACTCCGCATGCTGAAACCCGATCTCAAAGAGGGCGATATCATCCTCGACGGCGGAAACGAGAACTACCGGAACACTGAGCGGCGCCAGAAAGAGTGTGCCGAGATCGGTGTTGCCTGGATCGGAATGGGCGTTTCGGGTGGGTATCAGTCTGCGCGACGGGGACCCAGCCTCTCACCTGGCGGAGATGCCAAAGCCATCGAGCGTGTTATGCCATTCTTGGAGTCGTATGCGGCGCATGATCCCAAATCTGGGGTTCCGTGCGTGAAGCGTATGGGTCCCGGTGGATCGGGACACTACATCAAGATGGTCCATAATGGTATCGAGGGTGGTATGCTTTCTGTTCTTGCTGAGACATGGCAATACATGCATGAGGGACTGGCCATGGAGCATGGTAAAATCGGAGATGTCTTCGCTAAATGGAATGAGTCTGGCGAGCTGCGGGGTAACTACTTGATTAACATCGGTGCCGATATGTTACACACAAAGAGAACACCCAAAGGTGACCGCAAAGGCGAGGGAGCTAGTCGGGATGATAGATATGTGCTTGACGATGTCCTTGACAAGGTGGTTCAAGACGATGATAACACTGAAGGAACTCCACTCTGGTGTCTCATGGAGTCTGCCGCCCGACATGTCTCTTGTCCGACGTTAGCTGCCGCCCATTACATGCGAATCTCAAGTGGAAACCGGATAGAGAGAGCGCGTGCTGCGAAGAAGTTGGAGATGCCCATGCCGAAACCGATCGAGGGAACCCGGGACCATGCAGTGATCATCGAGAACCTACGACAAGCTGTGTACTGCTCGTTCCTGGCATCTTTCTGTCAGGGCTTGGAGCTGATTTCCCGAGCTTCAATTGACGAAGGCTGGAATGTCAACTTGGGCGACTGTCTCCAGATTTGGCGAGCGGGATGTATCATTAAGTCCGAGCACATCGCGGATCTACTACAGCCACCGCTTGCAGCCCACAATGAGTTGACGAACACCAAGTTTGTGGATGCGGTCGCTCATGAGTTGCGCCAGAACTTCCACAGTCTCAAACAGGTTGTCATGGAGGGGACGATGTTTGATCAGTATATTCCGGCTCTCTCGGCTACTCTGGAGTATCTCAAGTATGAGGGTGGATTGGGACTGCCGACCCAGTTCATGGAGGCGCAGATGGATTACTTCGGTGCCCACAACTATAACAAGCCTCGTATTCCAGGTGAGGATCCGGGACCAGTTCACAAGGGGCCTCATCACTATGAGTGGTTGCCGGCTTAGATTGGTTCGAATGTATCGCCCCGGAGTCCCGGACTCTTGTGTCACCCCAGATTGTATTTATGTCAAATGTATCCAATTGCACAAAATAGTATTTTTCAAGATGTTACTGATTGATGATTTATTATCACCCTGATAGACATGTAGAGGAAGATGTAGATGTGGTTAAAGTTTTATAGATCGCCCAAAAAGGCAGGTGGCGGCCTCAGGAACCAGATGCACGTGGGTCGGTCGACAACCAATCGGAGAAGCGCAGGTTGGCCGCAGCCTCAGAGATTTGAAGATGGCGCAAGATGCGCTGGATCTTAGGCTTACGTTCATTCTCTTCTATATCGAAACCATTTCGTCGAATTGAGTCCGCAAAACAACTCGCTCGCAGAATGGCTTCTCTCCCTACCACATACGACGGTACGTGTACTTCTGCCTCTCTCACATTTACTACCCCTCATACCCCCACTTCGATAGAAAGCTGACGATAGTGAATCTGACAGGGCCTGTCCCAATCGCTGTCATCGGTGGCACCGGTCTGCGCGAGTTGCCCGGCTTCACCCAGGTGGCCTCGCTGAATATCACAACCCCCTGGGGCGTTCCTTCCTCGCCCATCACTATTCTGCACCACGAGTGTAAGCACAACAACAAGGTTGTCGCCATCGCCTTCTTGAGCCGCCACGGCTTGCACCACCAGATCGCTCCTCATGAGGTTCCCGCTCGTGCCAATATCGCCGCCCTGCGCTCCATCGGTGTCCGCAGCATTATTGCTTTCTCCGCCGTTGGCAGTCTGCAGGAGGAAATCAAGCCCCGCGACTTTGTCATCCCCGACCAGGTCATTGACCGCACCAAGGGCGTGCGCCCGTGGACTTTCTTCGAGGGCGGTATTGTCGCCCACGTCCCCTTCGGTGACCCCTTCGATGAGGGTATCGCCAAGGTGGTGCGCGAGTGCGGACACAGCCTCGAGGGTGATGGTGTCGTCCTGCACGACCGTGGTACTCTGATCTGCATGGGTATGTGAAGCTGTAACCCATTTTCACGACCAAACGTCGCTAATCATCTATCTTCCATCCTATAGAGGGCCCCCAGTTCTCCACTCGCGCTGAGAGCAAGATGTACCGCTCATGGGGTGGCAGCGTCATTAACATGTCCGCCCTCCCTGAGGGCAAGCTGGCCCGCGAGGCCGAGATCGCCTACCAGATGATCTGCATGTCCACGGACTATGACTGCTGGCACGAGGCCACCGCTGACGTCACCGTCGAAATGGTCATGGGCAACATGAAGTCCAACGCTGACAACGCTCGCCGTTTCATCACGGCTGTCCTTGATGCCCTTGCTAGCGAGGAGCACTCCGAGCTTGTCCAGGCTAAGCACCTGGCTGGCGGTATTAAGTTCGGCATCAGCACCCCTCAGGCTAACTGGAAGCCCGAGGCTAAGGAGAAGCTGGACTGGCTTTTCCCTGGCTACTGGTAGATCTAGAGGCTTTGGGATTTAGGCAGATGTTGTTCTGCCTTGTCACTTGACGTACATCTGATGATAGCATATATGCATTATAGTTCTGGAATACCAACATGATAGGCATGATTGATGTGCAATTTTAGAATGATGTGACTTCACACCTAGTTGATTCCACTTGCTTAGAACCGACCAATATTTTTGTCATACGCAACTAGTTGGACTGCAACAGGTTAATTAAACTTTGATTGATTGCCGAATGATGTACCCGGTACCAGTTTAGCTTCAAATTGAAAGGCGAGAAAAGACATATTGATGAATATGATGTCGATTAGCATATCTGTGAAACTTAAGGATTTTCTCTCGAGATGGACCAGCAAAGTTACTCCTGGGCGGCCCACACACAACTTGCCATATCAATGAGGTTCTGTTTTTCAAGTCGAATGTCGGTCTCTTTGGGAATTTCAGGGGATCGGTGGAACATGTAATTGAAGGGGATGGTAATCGGGCACTGAGAGACTGTAACTTTGGTATTCTCTTCGATCACACATGATTGTGTGACGTGGGGACATTGAGTACGTGAGTTCCATTCGTAGGTATCGAGTGTGATCCTGGGATTTGTACGGTCGACCTTGATAGTGATGACCATATTTGCCTGACCCTTAACGGGGTCCACCCACATTATGGCGTCCTTGCGTAACTTTGTTGCATTTTCACTGCAACTCCAACAACTACCCCAGGTCGTTTAGGGCCATCGCAACGCCGAATGGGGCCCCAGCCCCAATCTGGCCGCTTCCAATTTCCATTGCCAACGTCGACATCCACATTTCCATATCCTTGTTGTACACCGGACTCTTTCCTGTTAACACATATCCTCCCTGGAAGCGGTTCGTGGTGCTGCTGTGCTTATCCAGCCACCCTGAGCTGTTGCTACCGCCGGTGAAAATGTACCAGTCGTTCCACACCGGGAGCGACCAGAGACCGTTCTGTGTAATGATAATCGTGGGGCCGATAGGTACGCGAACTTTCCTCACTTCTCGATCGCCAAAATCCTTTGATAAACTTAGGATCCCTGTCCGAGATCCACACCGTTGGAAGACCCCAATCGGCGTTTTGGAGGTGGGCTAGGACTGCCGGAGCCCAGTATGTCGCAACTGTGTCCATGTCAATTTTACCTCCGGTGGACGAGCCTGGCCTTTTCCCGTTTCGTTGGCCGTCAGCCGGGTGAGACATGCCAGCCTTATCCCAACGGAGTGCATACAGCGTAGACTCATCGTAAAAGCAGCAAAGAGCGAGGATGAAGGCTTTGTCTGTGGCTGCTCGATGGGGGGAACGTTTGTTTTGGGAGGACCGGGTATCTTTGGCTTGGGGTTCTCCACGGTCCAACCATCGTCAGGAGTGACAAGCGGAGCAGCGAGCAAGCCTAGATCGTCGTTGGTTGCCACGTCATCCGCAAGCGACCCTGCATGGACACCACTGATGGCGATTCTACTGCTGCCTCCACTGCCGCCGACTCCTTGCTTTTCCATGTGTTTTCCCCAGGGATTGCGCCTATACGTTTTGTGAACTTGCATGTGATAAACGCAATCGCATTGTATCCTTCACGGGAGATCGGGAGTCCGACGACGAAGTCAATACAGACAGTGTGAAAAGGGATATGCGGACCGATAATCGGTTGGAGAGATCCATACGGACGGTGCCTTCTTGTGTTGTTGCGCAAGCACTCTGGACAGTGGTTGATGTACTGTCTCAATAGTCGCATGCCCTTGTGAATGACGATTCCGTCCATTTTTCGACGACACCTGTCGAAGCCTTGCTGGCCTTCCCTTGGAGTCGAAATCCCAAGGTAAATACGTTGCTCGGTATACTTTGTCGTGAATGCACAACGATACGATCGCTGCATCATCGGTCAGGCGAACGTATTTTGGTTTCCATTGTACCTCTCCGGCGCTATCGAACAACTCGTCCTCTCGGGGCAGTGACATAAGTTTCCAGTGGCTTGCACCACCTCGCTGTCGGTTGGTGTGTTCAATTTCATCGCCGTCGCCGTCAGCTTTGGTCCGTAGGTTGGTGACTTCCAGCTGGCCCTTTTTCAGCTGTTTTTCGTATTCGGAGTCACACCAGTCTCGTAGCGTTTTGATTCGTCGCGCCAGTTTCCTTTCTTCGTCGGTGAGGTTGTCTGTCGTAGATAACCTGCGAATGTTCGGTGGTCGTCATTCTGAAAATAAGGGTTTGTTGAGCTGCGTAGTAAGAAAGATGAACTGAGTTCGCCTCGCAGAGTAACAAGTCTTGCTTGAAGGAGAAGGGATCAATGGCAATAACAAAGTATTCGGATAGCTCGTGGGAGTTGCGATCGATCGATTTAGACTGGAGACGGTCGAATTCAATTTTGTAGATTTGATCGAATTTCTCTTTCCCTTCGTATGTGTATCTATTCGTGGAAGAAGGCACACCCTCCACCTTCCACCTCTCACTTCCATTGAGAACGGTGTCCTTCGGGGGTATTGAGCTGCCCTCCGCCAAATTTGATGAAAAGGAATCAATAGAGGTTCTCCCGAAACCGAAGCTGTCCCGCGAGCTGTGATTTCAATATGGTGGTTGACCCGTGGTCTTCCTATATCCGCATCCCATTCCCACTTATCGATTTTCAAGAGTGGTCGATCTCGCTTGATCTTGATAGTGATCGTGATATTGGCTTGGCCTCCTGATGGGTCTACCCACATCTTTGTGTCGGCGCGAAGCTTCGTCTCAGATTCAGACACCCCCACTTCCAAAACCACCGCGGGCCTACTAGATCCTTCACATGGGCTTATCATCTCTCACTTCTCTCTGACTTCCACCTCACTTCCACCTCACTTCCATCTCACTTCCATCTCACTTCTCTCACTTCTCTCTTGTTCGGAGACATAGCACGAAGGTGGACAGATGAAGTCAGCACCGCAGTTTGCCAGGTACTTAACAATAATGGGTCGATCTGGTGTTCTGTTTGCGCTGGCTGGGTGGTGACGTGTTCGTGGCGGTTGTCCTCAGGCAGCTTGTTGCGGCGTGCGCTCACAGCACTGTTCATCGCAGCCGTTAGGCTTGGCAGGCTCACTGGCCAGTCTTCTGTTGGATGAAGAGATGTCCAATGCCGCAGCCAGATTTCTGCTGTTTGGTTAGTTCGCTCACTCTGTCCGTCAGCTTGCGCGTGGTACGCGGCCGCGAAGAAGAGTGCGACTCTCAGTGGATTGAACATTGATCGCCAAAATCCTTTGATGAACTTGGGATCCCCGGTGGCCCAGCACAAGGGTCCACAACGATTTCGGAGAACTTTGTCACCAAATTCGCTAGCCAGCCGTACGCCAACATGCTAGCAAATGATTACATCAACACGGACGATGTACACGCACCGATCACGATTCATGAACACGCAGGAGACACAGGCACAGAACACACACCAAGAAGGAAAAGGGTATAGGCACGGAAGCCACTGGAAGAAGAACGCACCGACAGCCAACCAGCTTGGACGGAACACCGCATCGATCCGCTGCTACGGCTAAAGGCTGCAGGGGTCAGGGACGTCGCTGACGACAACATCCGCCTGCTCCTGGACCGCATAGAGGACATCCCGAATGTTATCCAGTCACTGCGACAGCGAGCCGAAGCAGACGGTGGTACGTCGCCACCAAGCCTTCCGCCAGGACCTCGACAACGCGCGCACCGCCACCGACCAGCTGGCCGCGGACATTTCCACAGCAAACCCCCTATTCCAACAGTTCCTCAGGACCTATCTGACCAGCGCGACGGGCAACGGGCTGCTATGACACACTCTCGCTACATTGCAACATCAGCATGAACGCTTCACACCAATTCCCCACTCACTACATTGCAACATCAACATGATTACGCTTCACGCCAATTCCCAACGCATAGCCAATGACTGCTATCGTCTTGTACGGAGTAGAGGAAATCGGCGTGTTCTCTTCCTCTTCGGCGTTGGGTCTTCCGTCTGTACGGGCTGGCTGACTGTGACGGGGGCCTGCACGTCATCAGTCTTGGTGTAGCCAAGCGCTAGCATGTTCGAGTAGGGCTGTGTCGCGAATTTGGTTACGAAGTTTCCGGTTATTGCGGTAGAGCCCTCTGCTGGGCCATATGCTAGCCGATAATCTGGCAGGTCAAGCAGCCGGATAACTGTGATAGGGTCTCCTATAAGGGTAGCTAGCGTATTGTGCAAACTGGACATGGTGTCGCGCGCGTTGCACGCTGGCTTAAACTCCTTCGGGAAACTGGTTTCAGCGAGCGTCGCCTCATCTTATTGCGTCTCCAGGTATTTTCCAGTATGCGTAAACAATTGGCGATCAATGGTGCGCGGCATTTCCACGAACGATTTTGGGGCCACGATAGTGCCGACAGTGAAAGCGCTCCGGGCAGCTTTGATGCCTTTGTCGCTTTTGTCCAGCAGTGCGGTTCCGAGCAAGGCGTGTCGGCGGCCCTACTGTGTCTCTAGCTACGGCTATCAGGACAAGGCCATGGGCTCGTATCAGGGGTGCCGGGTCTTCGGGCGTGCGTGTTGCTCTGATCATGCCGTTTCCATCGAAGTCGAAACGGTACATCTGTTTGAGTGTTTTGTTTGACATATTGCTCTTGGTCGCAATGTATGCTAGCTCGTCGGAGAGCCTCACCCCAGCTGGGGGTGACAAAATGACCTGCAGTTGTGGCAGAATGAAGGAGATCAAGTGCCAAATTTTGCGTTAGATCTTTGCAATTACTATGCTCAACTAGATACTTAACCACCAGCAAATGACCTCCCGTAACCGCAGATTGGAATACCGAGTTATTTCTCCCCATATTGTCAATATGGTCCGGTTGGGTGCCCTGAGCTATTAGGAACTTGACTACATCCAACTGCCCACGCTTAGCTGCGTGGCCCAGAAGATGCGAGGATCGAGAAACAGACCTTGTGATGATCGAAGGCAGATTGTAAATAAACAGTTGAAGAATCTCCACATGACCATTTCCTGCTGCGATCATCATGGGATACCTCGATTCGAGTTTGTTGTAACCATAGAGGAAACATTCCTTCCACCAAGATTCCGGTGTTTCCAGAAAATCGAACAATTTGTAACCCGCAGATACTAATTATCGCAGAGTGCTTAAATTGCCGGTCTCCACATGGCGCAAAATATTGGGTTCACAACTGTTCACAAATATTGAGTAGAGCTGAGTGTTATAACCTGCCCTGGACTGGCGAGTTACAAACTAGGCCAAAAAAAAGACCACTATATCTGAGCGTTATGCTCAGATAGTCCAGGCTCCGATATATATAGTGGGTGACATAACACTGAGGGTTGAATATCGTGTGGAATAGGCGACAAGTCTGTGACAGTGGGTTTAGATCTGGGATATATTCAAGGTTTCCAGTTAGGTATAGGAGGAGTTCCTAGGGTAGTGAAAATAGAGACATTTCTGTCTATGTTGTAGTTGAGTTGGGAGTCGTCACTTCCATGGGTAATATATTTCCTTTTTCGGATACACGTGACTTTGCATTTGCGCCTAAGGCATCAATGACGCTAACCTCCGATTCACCGACCTGCCAGATAATCTGCCGTCCTTATCTTCCCCCAGACAGCCCCAACATCAACAAGTGTCTGAACAGCCTTGACTGTGCCTTGTTTTTTCAGGATGTACCAGCTGGACGGATGCCATTGTTAATAGAACGAACTACACCAGCGTTGCCTTGTTATCCTTTTTCCCCGTCCTTTCGCCTTCGAACATAGCTTGATCACCTCTCGCGAGCCAAATTCAAATGATACAAGTTGGAGACCTACATTTTCTGATGATATGACCGGCGACACTGCAAGATTGCGGATATTTTAAAGAAATACGTTGGCTTGTCGGGTTGCTGGGTCAGAATGAGTCCTGCCGCAGATCCCAGTGAAGCTCCGTCACAACGGAAGATGGCCGAACATGGTATCGAAAACGGAATCAATGGGAGCCTGAAAGCTGAGAAACAATCTTTGTTCAATTATATCGAGGGGACAAGCAGTGGAGTAGATACTCCTGTGGCACAGTTCAACGGCGAGGCTGACGAACACCCAACCAATGGAGACGATGACACAGATGGACAACGGAGACACGATACGACCTCGGAGCGCCACCTTACCAACGGAGGACATAAAATGGTAGACTTGGAACCCGAGCAGGGACTCGGAATCCTAGTCGAGCACTCACCGAACAACGGAGATAATGTTGGCCAGTTGTCGGTAGTGGATGTGTACGATGGCCCCAAGGTCAAGGCAGTTTTGGCTGAGTTGTCCAATGATCCGTCTCACCGACTACCGGAGGATAAAGATAAGATCATGAAGTTGTCTCCCGAGAAGATCCAGGCGCTCACCTCCTCACCGGAGTCAATACCTTACCGTCCTGTGGGATCAGAAACGAACACTGGAAGGCGAGTAGCCTCGGACAACATCCATGGGAGTGCTCCTCTCGCGCCACCGGAGATACCGGAGTTTGTGCTTCAGTCACTGAACGAAAAGCCTTCGTCCTCAGATGTTTTGCCAAAGTTGCGGCCCACTAAAGAAGTGTTGCTGGGAGATGCTTCTGTGCCGGCGAGTCCTGCCTTCCCACGAAATACTCAAAATCCCTCCCTCCGCAATAGGCCGCAACCCGCACGAACAGTTTCCACCCCTGGCTCCACGCGGCGTCAATTGCCTCTGACCCCAGGTAATGACCGCCTAACCCAGACATGGGCATCGCGCTCGAAACAGGACCGACCCGCGCTGGACCGCGAGTTGAAGAATCACCTTATCGCATCGCCTCAGATTATAGAATCGCCTGTGCCCTCACCCTTGCCGTCGTCTATTCCTTTGCCGCCAGTTTCTCTGCCAACCTATCTTCAGCTCGAGCTTGCTTCTGGTCGACCTTCACCACTGTACATACACCGTGACGCAGCCAACGACTTCCCCTATGAGTCATCAGCAGTTAAGATCGAGAGGCTTATGAATTTTATTATGCTTGCACCAATGCTCGAGCAGGTACTTTGCTTTGGCAGTCTTGCCTGCCTTGATGCATGGCTTTACTCTTTCACCATAATGCCACTACGGTTTATCAAGGCCGTCTATATCCTGGTCGAGTCATGGGTGATGAACCTGGGAGCCGAGATCCGGTTCATTTGGAAATTTGTGCTGAATGGGATTGGTCGAGTATGGCGCAGGAGGAATCATAATGCGAAGGAGGACGAGCGTGGAAGACGCGAAAGCGAACCTGACGCCACTCCTCACCTGCCTCCGGGCTCCTCTTCAGGCCCAGACATAGCACCGAGAAGGAAACATCGGTCCTCGGAATCCCGCAAATATCATCATCGACGGAAGAAGTCGATGCCGTCAGCGCTACTTCCAGACGATAAAGCGGATATCCTGACAGGCCTGCTGATGATAACCACCTGCTGTGTTTTGATGTACTTCGACGCAAGTCGAATGTACCACTGGATTCGTGGACAGGCTGCTATCAAGCTATACGTTATCTACAATGTGTTGGAGGTCAGCGACAGGCTCTTGGCTGCCATAGGCCAAGATGTCCTCGAGTGTCTATTCTCGCGGGAGGCTCTTGAGCGTCGTCCGGACGGCCGAAGCAAGATCATTCGTCCATTCTGGTTGTTCCTGGTGGCACTGGTTTACACAGTATCCCATGCATTGTCTCTGTTCTACCAGGTCATGACACTGAACGTGGCAGTGAACTCATACTCCAATGCACTGATTACGCTACTTTTATCAAACCAGTTTGTGGAGATCAAATCCACCGTCTTCCGCAAGTTCGAGAAAGAGAACCTCTTCCAGCTTACCTGCGCGGACGTCGTGGAACGATTCCAGCTATGGCTGATGCTTACAATCATCGCTTCGCGCAATATCGTGGAAACAGGCGCATTCAATTTCGTTGGCAACCTCGGACTGGCATCTAGTTTCCCAGGCCAGTCCTCCACAATCACCAACAGCACGCCACTATCCACGCCTCCACGCACAGCCTCATCCATCCTCCCTCAAGCATTCACCCTCTTCCCATCCTCAATCCTATCGTCCTTCAACAGCGTCAACTCTTTCATTCCAACCCTAGCCCAAGTCCTAGGTCCATTCCTAGTCGTACTAGGCTCGGAGATGCTAGTAGACTGGCTGAAACACGCCTATATCAACAAATTCAACAACAACCGCCCAGCAATCTACGGCCGATTCCTCGACGTCCTAGCAAAGGACTACTACACCAACGCCTTCGGCGAACAAAACCTAACCCGTCGCATTGGCCTCCCAGTCATCCCCCTCTCCTGTCTCTTCTTCCGAGTCTCAGTGCAAACATACCAAATGTTCCTAGCAGCCCTCCTCCCCCAACACCCATCCTCAACAGCAATGGGAGCAACATCCCTAACCTCAATCCACAACAACTACGCCCCATCCCCGGTCCCCTCCGCCCCACCCTTGACACTCGCAACTCTCCTCCCGGCCTCCGCCGCCCACGTCAGCGCGCTCTTCCGCACCCTCCTCGAAAATGCAATCCCGTCACCAGCACAATCTGTCCATATTTTCACCGGCATTTTGTTGCTGACTGGATTCATCGTGCTACTCATCTTGAAACTCCTGCTGGGAATGGCTCTACTTGCATTCGCGCGTTCCCGATACAGCAAGATGAAGAGTCGGGAGAGTGAGCGGAAACAGTCGAATAACCAGTCTGGTACTGAGAGTGGGACGCCTCGTACTCGGGATTACTATGTTGAAGGGAGTCAGCGTGTTGGTGGGTGGGGTGTTGTTGAGGTTGGGGATGAGAAGAGGAGGTTGATTTATGCGGATGATCCGGACGGGTTGAGGAAGTTGAAGGAGAAGGAGGAGAAGGATAAGAGTAAGGATGGGGAGTTTAATGTTGATCATGTACAGCGGTATGAGATGATTGCTAAAAAGATTTGGTGATTGGGTGTTTGTTGTGGATAGGGGAAGGTGTCCACGGGGTTGAGTGTATCTTATTATCCATAGCTGTATAATATACTCATCGCATTTTTACTTTACATTGTTGACTCATGGAATCGTGTAATATAATGGGATATCAAGATTACTTTCGAGCTACTTGCTATCTATACATTGTAGTAAATCGGGGAATGAAAGGTGATCAATTCATGTCATCGGGAATAAGAATTCGAAGAAGGATATCAAAGGAAGGCGGATAGGGGTATGTACAAGACCTCGATACGTTTGTTGGTCGTGATCAGTATGAGAGAGTGGACCGGTCATCAACCACAGGAGAGCCAGCTCCTGGTTTTCATCATAATAAGGTGTCATAGCCTTCATTTGAAGGTTACGAAGGTGAGCCTTATCAATATTGGTGCGTATTTGCGCGATTGAATGTGTGCCCTGGTGGAGCGCGATGCATGGCCGAGGGCGAAGCGGTATTGGCCCGGGTATAGCTGGACGGTCCAGGAGGCCCCTGGGAACGAGGCTGGGGTGTGTGATGAGCCATTGACGGGTTGAAAGCTGCATAGCCACCGTTTTGAGGAGCGGAAGTTGCTGAACTCATTGGAGTATACGTCCTTGGTGGTGGCTGTCCGTATGCGGCTGATTGTGGGGGAGGTGTGGGTTGATAGCTTGCCGGGGTGTTGGTCCCATAGGGGGCAGGAGTGCCACCAGTGCTGGCCGGGGTGTTTGTTCGGTAAGGAGCAGGCGTCGCACCAGTGCCGGCCGGCGTGTAAGATCTTGTAGCATATGGATCCTGTGGATAGTAATCTTGCTGTGTGCGAGGCGGGCCTCTATGGCCACCGGGGGACGCGTATCTTGCTCCGTATTCGTCCTCTCCGCCATATGTACCCCTCGGAGGACCGTATGGGTCGTAGTGAGCTGGCGCATTGCCACGGTTGTAATGACCGTGATCATCGGATGCGTCTATGTTACGCTTGTAATAATCGTGATCATCAGATCCGTCCATGTCAGCTGAGGAATAATCGGGCGCTGGGGTGTGATTCTGATATGGTCGAGAATCAGAGCTATCAGTCAGGTTGCGATATCCAGGGCCGGGGTTATTACGACCATCGTTGCCATATGGCGCAGGAGTCGCTTGAGAGTGAGGAGTGGCCTTCCGTGATGGAACGTTAGCCGGTAGGGGAGGGACGGGGGGAAGCGTCGGAAGCGTCGGCTTCTGCCCATCAAGAGGAGTGTATCCCATTCCGGCCGCATTACCGGTCAGTGAAGCGGACTCGGACATAGCTGAAGATGAAGTTCCGGTTCGGGCCAGTCTTGGTTTGGCATCGAAGTCTAGATTCGGAAGTGTCGGGTTGTGTGTCGGCGCAGTGGAAGTCGATCGCGAGTAAGGCGGCAAAGTAGTCTGGGTGGTACTTCGCGACAAAGAAGGTACTGCGGGGACCTTGTCTTCGGCGAAAGACGGCAGAGTTGGGTTCGAATCCGTGGCCAGCGATGGCTGAGTGGGTGCTCGGTTCTGTAATTTGAGTCCCTTTGCCAGGGCCTTGTTGTTCTTGCGGTGCACGATGCGCTTTAGACGTTGACCGACTTTCCGACGGCAGTACCTCGAAAGAGTTCCGTCTTCCGCTGGGATATGGTGGAACAAGAAGATCAAATAGAGTACGATCGCCGAGATCAACTTGAGAACCGATAGGACCCAAATGACCAGGGTGAAAAGCATACCAAACAAGACCACAGCTTGAAGGGTGTTGTCCTCGGCCAAAATCTTAACGTTGTTGAAGAATTGAGCAGCCGAGGAACTACCATCGTCGTGGGCTGCATTCTTTCCCCCAGGAATGAGGTCCATCTGCATGACCGAATAGAGAGTGATGGCATTGAGAACTTGACGCGGGCCATCTGCGAAGATCGTGTTCATCCAGACTAAAAACCCCGTTAGCAATTTTCGAACACTAGTCAGGCAATAGTAGTATATTTACACTGGAAAGAGAAGTATGCATAAAGAGCAACATATTCTGCTGCTTTCCTGTCTTTGGTTAATTCAGCGAAGACAAGGAATCTCCTGTATCCACGACCCCGCCTGCCGAATCGAATACTCTGAATACGCACGGCTAGCGGGTCCAGAAAGCTGCGAGTAATACTACCCGAGCGGATGGCGCGAACAGCATGTATCCATCGGTAGGCCAAGAGAATGAACGAAGCAATAATGCAGGCGGCGAAGATCCAGCGGGAAATATTGAAGGGAATGGCGGGTTCAACTCTGCCGGACCATCGAGAGAAAGCCAGCAAGTTGACTGCAGTAAATGTATCCACACCGTAGACTGCAATCGAGATAAATAGGAACACCCATAGGAAGAAATATGAGAAGGGCGTCAAGCAAGACTCGGATTTAAAATCGTCCAAGTTCTAAGGGAATAATTGTCAGTATACTGAGTCATCTATACAACATATACAACGTTGTGACTGTGTAGACCTACCACGTAGTCCCATTTCTCCTCCATCGCGACATCCCCCTTCTCACGATCTCCACCACACAGCATTGTGTCAATTGACCTGGTCCTGCCAGGGAGTGATTACGGATGATTGGAAAGAGTGACGCGATCAGGGACGAAAAGGTCGACTTTCTCGGGCCAGCCGGGCAAAAGTCGTGATCGAGGTTGGAAACAGGTGTAAAGAATAAAGAGAAGCAAAGGCCAGGCGCAACGAGGGGAATGGTGGTATATTAACCGCGCGAATGGCGCATACCTGCGGAAGGCAAGGAGGGAGGCTGATCGCGGTGTCAGATATCGAGGGCTGTAAGCCACGTGTATATGATCACAATGAAGCGCTGGTATTCTGGGCGCGCATTGGGGTATTCAAAGCGACAATAGACGGACTTTCATTGAAGACCGCCGATCTCGCCAAGACAGGGGCACGATGTGGAGAAAGAATGCGCAATTATCAGTGCCAATAGGTGGAAATAGAGATGAAAGAGTGTGGCAACCTCAACAGCAAGGGGGAATGAGTGAAAAATGAGTGACACAAATGGAAGTTGAGAAAGGAGAAGAAGTGAAACAACGAGGGGGGAAGAGGAGTTCGGCAGGGGTGGGGACGCGGGAAGTTACAGCGGCTTTACTTTTTAGGGCTGACGAGGTCTTATCTTTTTCATATGAATGTATTTTTTTTTTGGTTTCTTTTGTCTGTTCTTTTGATGTTCTAAATTGGGAATTGAGAATATCCTAGGCTACCTTCATCAATACCTCCAAGGCTATTGACATAATACCTATTCTTGGAGCAACAATTCCTCCCATCACTGGCCCACTAAAAACCCTGAGACAGATAATAAGATGGGGTCCCCCGACACTATCCATTCTGACTGCTCACTGGCCATCCGCACGCGCCAGCAGAGGGTCCGGTCCATGTATCTAAGCGCTGATACACTCCGGGCGCTACACGGGTTGATTACAATTTCCCACGTGGCCTTATGGCGTTATCTTCTCTTTTATTTATGTTTTGTCGTATATTCCCTAGGTCGAACGGTAAACAAACACGTTGATACCTGAGGCGTCATTGCCCATTTTAGACATCACATGATCGTGTCTAACCTTGGAAAGGACAAGCTCATTTCCAAGGTCAATGCCAAGACTTGGCTTCAATGAGCACTAACCTTCTAATGGCTCCTCGGCGCTTCCCTACAAAACAGCGCAATACATCGAGAGTGGCTAGTATGCCCATTCCCAAACATTGAAAAGGTGAAACCTTCAATGTCGGAGCTGTCTCAGAACGGCCTTAACTCCCGCCCCCGGATCGGCAGCAATCCCACAATCAGACGACGCCCAGCCCCAAAAGCTGGTATAATGTCATCGTCCTTATGGTTTGTGGAGATGACTACAGTACGAGTGAGTTGAATCGCACTGTTCAGATCAGGCAAAAGTCCCGTAGATTGGAATCGAACATCGAGGATTCGAGTAGTCCCGCCAGAAGATCTAGGCGCGTTATATAGTGGGGATGGTCATGAGCAGTCATCTTAGTCACAAGCAGAGAAAATTCGATCGCTAAGTTGAGATCATCGATATTTTGTGTTTGCGAATATCGAATATCCAGCTGCATCCCGAGGTTCTCGAGGAGCGCGGGATCAACAGCGGCCTGAAGTGTTTTCCTTTTCTGGTTAGTTTTGCCCTTTTCGGTTTAGCGCCCCAATACGCGCCCCCCGATATAAAAAGACCCATCTTCGCTGCTCTTCCTCCCTTTCTCTCATTTTCCATTCTTCTGCTTTTCTATCTTGCACTCATAGTTGCGCCCCTACAACTTCACCGCCCAATTGCATAACCCACTCGTCCCACCCGCCTCTTACATCTTCTGTCTTCTGACAGATCAGGTAATCAAGGAAATATAGGACCGATTATAGAAGCATCATACGGCTAGGATGGTTCGTCGCCTGTGATTTTTACTAAGGAAATACTATAAGAAATGGCATCGTATTGAAAATTGACTGCCAAGAGTGACCCTTCCTAACCTTAGCATGGTGCCATCAGGGAAATCGCGCTGCTCAAATAGGGATTACCTTTCAGATGAATTGCGTCCACGGGTGGATAACTGATTCGCTGTATTCGCATTTGGAAATGTAAAAATTCAAGATATCTTCTAAATCTTTATTCGAGTTCAGAATATTCTACACGAATAATCTAGATATACAGCCTGGACTATTTATAATGGGACTGTCTTTCTCTATGGAACGACCAGAAAACGAGTCACACTTTACATAATCGACATTTAGTTAATGTGAAGAAACTGATTGCAGATGTAGTTTCCTCTATGAGCTCCATCATTGAGCTCCACCCTGGCTGTTTCGATGAGGACGATATTGTTGGGCTCCACAGTGTAGGGACCAAAGAAGCAGAGAGGAGAAAGTTGTATTGGGAGAGAAGAGAGAGCAAGCTCCCAACAACTATCTAACTAGCTACAAACGAGGGGTAAATACCTTAGAACCTAGGCATCAATACAGAACAGATATCGCGGAGCTGAAGATTTAGGTGTAGGATACGGCGAGGTAGATCTTAGAGCATTATAGACGGGTACGTGTACACTATAGCTTAAAGCATCTGTATTTTGGCGTTTCTGACACGTTTGTCGCATATTGCTTATAGATCTCAACAGTGACCCCTTACTGCAAACCCTAACATCCAAAAGTGCGGTCAAGAAGACGTGCAGTAATTCACGTACCACGGCCTAGCTGCAGTGAAGGACGCAAAGCGGGGCGTACGTTGGCAGCTCCAGTACTAATTGTATAGGTAATAGTCATTTATATTCTAGTAAATCGGTTAACTAGATTGGCCCGAGTGTGTTCAAAGCTCCTTAACACATATGAATCCTTATTCTAATAGTTATTTAATTCCAATTTACTATACAAACGCGGGATCGATTGGTAGTCGTCTACCAAAGCCCTAGAGTGTAAAGCAAAAGCACAAAAATACTCTAGGACACAGCATAGAACTATACAAACTACACAACTAGCAGTCACAGGTTTCTTACTATTTATCTTTGAGGAGCCGATGTGGGTTGTAGTGGGGCCTGACTTGTACTACAGTCCTCCTATGTTAGATATGTGGCGCGGCTGAACAAGCAGTCCCCCGAAAAGCTCGTTGTTCAACTCGAGTAAGTGTCGGTGTATGATATATGGAAGATCATCAGAACTAGTTTAATTCTATATTGTGGGATCAGGTAAAGAAAAAAGCTAGCTGTGGGGGAGTTTAAGGGATCCACAGTTCGGTCCCCTAGGCATTGGTTATTAGAACAAAACAACTACTATAATAATGGGAAGGTTGTGGGCCGGGAACCATCTCTTCTAGACCAATCGTATAACACCAGTCAATAATCTTATGCAGGGCTCAGCTGAACTCCCTCGAGATTAGGTGTCTCCTCGGTCTAGCATGGTAGGAGTATCAACGATCACCTCCAGGTCATATTGCCGCTCTCACACCACGGTTTACAGCAATCAATGTGCTCCAACTATAAAGTCTATGCTCTCACCACTTTCGTCAATATCGATTGTCGAGTTAAGCATTCCTAACAAGTATACTTCTCTGTTCTGTCTCTGGACAAACTGCGCATCATGGTTGTTGAACTTGATACTACTCTCGCCGAACTACACGCGGAACACGGCCTTCCATGGCCACTTGTGGTAGATCTCTATCGAACCTACACGCATATCGATCTCCATGACAACTTCCCGCGGGAACGAGTTTTCGTGGAGGATGAGGATCCCTCTATATACTGTTCTGAAGAGGGTCTTCCCCGTTTCAAACAATGGGCCCTGAATTCCAGAACAATCCGGCACCTACCCATGGTAGGGCCCGCGGACGTGATTTTATATCTTCCTCACAATTCCAATGACAATATCCAACGAGCATTGAAGCAATTTCCAAAGCACCAGCACCCGAAGATCCAATATGTTGGCTTGGATAGCCCAAATATGGCAAAGGACCGGAAGATGGCAGTGAAAGATAAAAAGTTGATCTATTGGCGACCTAAATCTTGGATGGTGGGCGAGGACTGCCTAGTCCCACCGGAGGTCTCATACACGCTGAACGATAAGCGGTTTCTCATTCACCCAGAAATCCCCACACCGTCGCTGGAGATGGTGTCATTGCTGCGCGAAGATCAACGAGACACCATAACCAACTATGAAATGCCGTTTGTGGTGAAGTTCTGCCGGTGCAGCTCGGGACAAGGCACATACATTGTGACCACCGAGGAAGAAAGGCAGCATATGCTGGATGCCGTCCACCGATATCGCGAGAGAGGGGGGATAGATGTCCAGGTGTCTGAGTTTGTTCATTCCAAAAGACCACACTATGGTGTGAATTTCTTCGTTGGCCATGGAAGCTCACAGCCACGTTTCCTGGGTGCCACGGAGCAGGTGGTTACCAAGAGTGGTGTGTGGGTAGGCGGGATCATCGATTACCAGGTGCAAGAGGACCTAGAGAGAGGTCTCAGAGACACGATTGCCGCTGTGGCACGCACATTGCAACAGCCGTCATATGTTGGCTGGGTTGGTATCGACGTTATCTTTGACCATAATGACCGGCCTCTGGTGGTGGATCTGAATGTGCGTATAGCTGCGGGAATTGGCATTGTCCTTTTTTCCAAGCACTTTTTGTCCGTTGGACTTCCATTTGCTCAGATGGACACCATATCATTTTATGGGCCCGCTTCAGAAATCTACGATGCGCTATCAGCGGAGATTGAGTCTGGACAGGTCATTGTCACTCTTTCAGCGGAAGTCACAGAGACCGAGTCCGTTGCCTCAGTGGTGTTTGGCGCTCCTAATCGAGAGGAGTTGAGTGTAGTGCGTGACTGGATTCGGGACCAGTTGTCAACCTGTAATTAGGGTCGGAGACGCCATTCGTCTGGAAAATACAAGAAAATACCGAAACCTGGCGCTGCTATAACGTGCAGACATATTGGCCTCAGTGTGCCACCCCTTTTCAATATTGTGGTCAATGGCGTACAGTATTGTAAAGTGTAATGGATTTCATATATGCTGCGTGATTAGCTCATGGTAGCTACGTGATAGACTCATGGCCGGCCCGCCGGGGAGCCACGGCCGACCAGAATCCTCTCCTTCTTTTCCCCAAGGAATCAACCATCTTAACAATCTCTTCTCCATCTGAAAGAATATTTCATCAACACTCATTCCTTTTATCTAACCTCTTGTCGCTCAACTTGTCCACATGATACCGCAATGAGTAAATTGTTCTCATTAGCCATTTGGTCGTTGCGCCCACATGGATTATGTTCCCGAGTTCATGCTCCTGTCCTTCGTAAGATGCGCATGCCAATGCTTCATCCCAACCAACCGCGCCGCGCGTTCACTCTCACCGCATTCACCTCAATGGATACCGATGATGATGCTGACACCCATTCCCTCTATGAGCCTCTTGAGGAAGTCGAAAGATTTGAACACTACCGACCAGGGGGTTATCACCCCATACAAATCGGAGATCACTTTCACAGTCGATATCGAGTTGTTCATAAGCTAGGACATGGGTCTTATTCAACTACGTGGCTGTCCTGCGATGAACACTCCAATAAATATGTTACCCTGAAGGTTTGTATAGTAAACTCGGACCCGAAGGATGTGGATATTACATCCACTCTCACTCGTCCTCATTATTCTCCAGTCCATAATCCTGGAAAGAGAATGATCCATTCAGTTTTAGATAGGTTCGCCATTCACGGTCCAAACGGCACTCATGCCTGCTATGTTACAGCGACGGCGAGAGTTAGCCTCTCCGGGGCAAAAGATGGTTCGTGGATCCGCTTATTCCAGCTTGACGTAGCTAGGTCATTAGCTGCGCAACTCGTTCTCGCTGTGGATTATATGCATGCCCAAGGAATTGTCCATGGAGACATTCACCTAGGCAACATTCTTCTAAAAGTTCCGCCCAATTTTGACCTGCTCTCAGTCGACAAATTATATGAGAAATATGGAGCACCGGAGCTAGAGCCAGTTGTTCGTCTAGATGGAAATCCTGATAGCAATCCGCTTCCTCCTGGTGTCCCATCCCACGCCATCACGCCTATATGGCTAGGGGAAGCAAGTGAGAAAATCACACTTTCAGAAGCTAGGATCTTGCTTACAGAGTTTGGTGAAGCCTTTTCACCCCCAAAAGAATTAAGATACGAGTATCGCACTCCCCTCATCCTCCGACCCCCCCCCCCCCCCCGAGGCGCGGTTTGAACCAAATAAGCCCCTATCTTTTTCATCGGACATTTGGACTCTCGCCTGTACCATATGGTCTATCATCGCTCAACGGCCATTATTTGAAGGAGTTCTTGCGACGGAGGACGATATGACCTGTGAGCATGTCGATACTCTTGGTGTTTTGCCACCTGAATGGTGGAAAAGGTGGGAGGCGCGACAGAATAAATTTACGAAGGATGGTAAGCCAATAAACCGTGCCTATAATGATGCCCGATCTTGGGACGATCGGTTTAAGGATAGCGTGGAAAAGCCCAGGCGAGATAAAGGGATGCCGTCGTTTGATGCAAAGGAGAAAGATGCTATCTTCGACATGCTCCGGCCGATGCTGTCATTCAGACCGGAGGATCGTCCTACTACCAAGCAAATTCTTGAGTCAGAATGGATGGTAAAATGGGCTTTGCCTGAATACGGGAAGATCCAAAATAATGAGTTTCTCGAGTGAGACTATGATCCGGGGAATTATAGGATGTTTGTCTGAATGTTTCGGCCGAATAATGTATATTCATAACAAATCTCCTTTTAATAATATCTTCACGTTTCTTCACGTTTCAACTAAGTCGAAGGTTAAATTTCCGGGGGGTTTCATTCGTCCGGCTTCGTCCGTCGTGTGTCCGAGACAACCTATGTCCGAGACGGCCTATAGATACACCGAACAGAACATACCACAATACGAGCAATATCCCTGCAATATAAATACCTACAACGGTAACCTTAAATAACCTCAATAATCTGCGACACACACTTCAATCGCTAACATCCAAAATGGTCTCTCTCCCAGACGTCCAGTCCTCAAATGCCCAGATCGCGAACACACTCCCATCAGGCCTCGTGGCCGTCTTTGTAGGCGCAACAAACGGCATCGGCGAAGCAGCCCTAAAAGAGTTCGCCCGCTCAGCCCGATCGCCTCGCGTGTACTTCATCGGCCGCTCACAAGAAGCCGCAGCCCGCATCACAGCCGAATGCCGACAGTTGAATCCGGAGGGAGAATTCACTTTCATCAAAGCGGACGTCAGTTTAATTCGGAACGTCGACGCGGTCTGTCGCGAGATTCAGAGTAAAGAAAAGAGTATCAACATCCTCTTCCTTAGCTGTGGAACCATTCGGTCCGGAGAAGGTAGGATATTCTCATATCCCCCACAAGAAAAAATATAGTTTCTCATAATATAAAAACAGATACATCCGAAGGCCTCCATATCATGGCTGCAACTGGATACTACGCGCGAACACGATTCATCATCAACCTCCTCCCAAATATCAAACAGGCAATGAGTCTACGGCGTGTTGTCAGTGTCCTAGCCGGTGGACATGAAGGTCCTATCGATGTGAATGACTTCCAAGGAAAGACGATGTCCATGCTAAAGATACGTGGACATCTTGTGTCCATGACTGATATGGCTCTGGAAACACTGGCTGAGAAGGCGCCAGAAGTGACGTTCATTAACGATTACCCCGGTGCTGTCAAGACGGGGCTTGGGCGCGAGTGGAATACTCTTCTGACCTGGTTTATAACTATCATGCTTATGATTATCGGGCCTTTGATATATATCCCCATCCGGGAGTCCGGGGAGAGACATCTATTCTTCGCGACAAGTGCAAAGTATCCTCCCCGTGCCCGTTCCAGTGCCGCGGCTGAAGCTTCCTCTGGTGTGCCTTTGTCGGAGGGGGTTGAGGTTGCCAGTGGGACGGATGGGCAGGTTGGGAGTGGGGTTTACAGTATTCACTGGCGTGGAGAGCATGCTGGTCCTAAGGTTGTGAAGTTATTAGCTGGACTTCGCGAGCAGGGGATGGCGCAGAAGGTTTGGAAGCATACGGTTGGGGAGTTTGATAGAATTGTAGGGTCGACAGATGTCTGAGTCGGAGGCTACCTTTTGATGTTCCTCGGGTAACTAAAAATAAAGGATTAGGAATTATAAAGAATAACTAGTTATTAGGTTAGTTCCTAGTATTTAGGTAAGGAATATATAATAGGGAGAAGCAACGTATAGTATTCTCTATATAGAGACTAATCCATACTAAAAGCAAGTTCTATAGGGGTGGGATTCTTTATAAAACCCCCCTAGATCGTGTATGTAACGACAACAGCTACTTAGGTTGTAGCATCTCTTTATGCTAGAATGCCTGTCTGGGAAAGGCTATGGTCAAAGGAGCAACGATAAATTCTTATTGGTTTACATATGTAGTAGGATGAAAGAGGAATCAGGTGATTTGACAACTTCGAATCACCTATGTGCCATTGACTTGTCCGATTACTCCTCCAGAAGGCTCTTCAATGTCTCAGCAGGTGTAACCTTAGGTGCAGCAAGCTCCAATACCTCCTTGCTCGTGGTTGAAGTTGAGCATTTTCCTTCCCAACCTGTCTCTAATGCGTGTTTGCAGGAAAGTATCACGTTCTTCGATTGGCCAGTTGGGGCAAATTTTTGCTCATAAAGTTGGTCAAGGAATGACATGTCTTGGTAGATAACATGTTCAACCTGCGTACCAATGTACTGCTCGACCGTATCCACTATCTGCCTCCCAGTAATGTCTTCTGGTCCATTGAGAACATATTTGGCCTTGTTGTGCACAGCAACCTCTTCTTGAGATAGGAGATGAGCTGCAAAGACTCCAACCTCATAAGGGTCGATGGCACCGACAGGCGCATCCTTCGACGCCATCAATTTGAGGGTCCCCTGCTTTCCAGTTTTGCGGTACTGCTTGATCAGTTCCGCGGCGGTTGAAAGGTAAAGGCCCGAAAAGATATTAGGCTGGAGTGAAGTCCACTGCAAGTTGGCGAATCCAGGCGAACTAAGAAGAGACTCGATCGCCCAGTGTGTACGTGGATAGTAAGCGGGACAATCCGGGCGGACGTTTGCAGCAGTGGTCGAAATTCGCACGACGTATTCAACGCCGGCGTTCAATGCAGCAAGGTGAAAGGTAGATTCTTCGGCGAACTGATTTGGTTCATTATGCGATGCGATGAATGCTCTGGTTACTTGATGTTCGCGCAACCATCCAGAGGTGATTTCAACCCAGTTTTGCTCTACCACTTCGATTCCAGGCAGTTTAGCAAGCTTTTGTGCCACTGGACTTTTCGTAGAACGAGTAAGAGCAATAACCCGGTGCCCAGACAAAGCATTGCTTTGAAGCAACTTCGGAAGGGTTTCAACAACAGCCTGGCCGGTGTTGCCTGTGGCGCCGACGACAAGAATGGTAGGGGACATGTTGAGCCAAGAAAGAAGACGTAGTTCGAACAAATTGTAAGATAGGATGTGTTCTAACTGTGTCCATCATCGAGGACGTATTGCTGCGCACTTATACTTGTGCCAAGTCTAGCCAATTTGTAATTTTGAGGCTGATGATGTCAAATTGTTCATATTTCGTCATCATATTGGTCCACCATAAGGTTAGTAAAGGGTGGAGGAGCAGTGGGATGCCGGTGGAATGCCGGTGGGATACCGGTTGTGGGCCCGATGTACAGCGGATATAGCGGAATGATGGACAACGATTTAATGTCTCTCGTTTGTTCTTGCTACTCTAAGTTACCCTGTGGCTTAGGATAACATCGTAGGTGTTTCATTGATATTATCCTTAGAAGAGGCACAAACGCCGTTCGAACACAAGCGGATGAAGTTGGAGACCTCGGGAGTCCGACTCGGTATGCGAGTTAGAGCTTCCAATAAATGATATATTTCTTTGTATTTGGACAGTCATAAGTGAAATCAGCTTCCACCCTAATCATTAATTCATTTATTTCGGGCCTCAGTAGCATACATTAATCGTACCCGATCTGAATGGGCAATCTGTTCCTCCAGGGCTGGACTATTTTGTTACAACTCCTTCTCAATAACGGAGCCGACGTCAACGCTCCGTCGTCCGAATATTTCGGCCGTACAGCTCTCCACGCTGCAGCAGACGGTGGTGACATTGACATCGTGAACCTGCTTACTGCAGCGCGAGTAGTGGATGCACAACCATCCAAGCTGTAGGAGCCAGAGCGTATCTAAAACCAGTGGGACCAATTATCAACAATGCATACAAGATCGTAGCTACTATTTCCATTCTCAATCATGCTATCTTTACCGTGATCTGTGTGTTTCTAATTCATGCCAGCACTATGGCTAAATCAAACAAAACAAATCCACGACATTTAAACCTAGGTCTAACAATTCGTGGCATAAGTGCAGACCATCGCTCTCTGAGGAGTCCATTCTGTTCTCAAGCATAAATGATAATGGATACACTAGGTAATGACCAGGTGGGACCTCGGTAAGGAGGAACCGTGGAATTGCTGGGGGGAACCCGCTTGCAACCATGGGTCGGCCCCGGGGGCATCGAGCCGATCTAATGACATAATCATAACACCCGCGGGCCCAGGCCTGCCAGGGTTGGGCATGTGGCAAAAGCGAGCCTACAACATAGTGCCTCCTTGGGGGTCTAATGTAAGCTGACACCCAAATAGTTAATGCAAATTTATACATGTAGGCATCACAATTTTCCGGGTTATTATATGTCGATGTATAATTCGCCATGTCATGGAAGATGGGGTCTGTTCGCGGATCCAGTATCGCTTAATCCGGTATTGATTGCGAGGGGCTGAGTTTGAATCCAGATCATGAAAAACAATCCTCGACTCCACTGAAATTCTCCTTTTAGCTTAGAACCTTGCAACAGTTCAAACGTTGTTATTGTGTTTGAGTTTTATCTTTTTGCAACCTTGGAACCTCCGCACTTGTCATATGTCACTCCCAGGCAACCATCTCAAAGGAAATTCTGTATCATCCCTTGCGGCTTTTTTTCCAAATCAAACTCATCTCACATCTGTAAAGGTTATCTCCATTCTTTCCAGTGTGCATTGCTGTTTCTGAGACCGAACGAAGTACTCCGTATAGGATACAGATCTATTGAGCCCGGAGCCAACGAGAGCCAAGCACTTTGTCATCTCATCTACACCCCACACGTGGCTCTTCACTACTACTGGGGAACTAATCGAAATCGAGAAAGCCTTTAATAACAGGAAGCTCTACTTCGATATTATCTGCTCCATGTGAAATTTGAGCTGCCAAATCATAATATCTATTTCCCCCGGATCCTCCAGAAAACCCTAGCAATGGGACACATCAGCGACAGCTTCGCCATTCTCTATATTGGCCTCGCCGCTGGGATATACCTCAAGCCGGAGTATGCTATTTTCAATTCCAGGATTGTGACAGCCGCTGTCCTTTTCGTGATCATTACTGTGTCAAGGATTGTTTATCAGCTTGTGTTGTATCCCAAATATTTCACTCCCTTGAAACACATTTATTCACCTGCGGTAGGCTAGTCATCATTGCTATGGGTCTGATAAATGTGCCTAATAATATCTAGGGACGACACTGGCTCAGGGGCAATTCGACGGGTTTCCTGCTTGAGACCCCCTATCCGAAGCTACGGGAGTGGGTGAAGGACAGGCCCGACCAAGGTCTCATCCGGTACTATATGGTCGCAAACCTCGAAAGAGTGGCTGTGACAAGCCCGAAAGCACTGGGCGAGGTGCTTGTTACGAAAGTTTACGACTTTGAAAAGCCCGAATTGGTTCGGCAAGCTTTGCGGCGCATTACAGGTGATGGAATCCTCCTTGCTGAAGGTGAAGAGCATAAGGTAAATTTGATTCTTCAAAAGTCACTTTGCATAAATTCAAACTTACAATATTTCCACCAGACGCAACGCAAGAATCTCCTGCCAGCCTTTGCCTATCGCCACATCAAGAACCTCTATCCAGTCTTTTGGGACAAGAGTATAGAAATGGTCAAGATGATTGAGAAAGACCTACAGAGCAGAAAGGCCAGTGGTGATAACGACAATACAGTCCAGATCAGTAACTGGGCTAGTCGAGCAACCCTAGACATCATCGGCGTCGCCGGTATGGACCATGACTTCGACTCTCTCCGTGATCCTAATAACACTCTCAACCAATCCTACCGCAAAGTCATGTCATCGCCACCCCTCATCATGAAAATCCTTTTCGTCGTAAGTCTGCTATTCGGAAACCCAGCATGGGTCCACTCATTGCCGACGAAACGCAACAAAGATGTCAAGGAGAGTGGCGACGTCATCCGCAGCGTCGCACGACAGATGATCCGACAGAAGAAGGCAAAGATGGAAGATCCCAATTCCGAAACCGGCATTGACATTATCTCCGTTGCACTCACCAGCGGCACCTTCGACGAAGAGAACCTCGTCGACCAATCCATGACCTTCCTAGGCGCAGGCCACGAGACAACCGCCTCAGCACTCCAGTGGGCCGTTTATGCACTCTGCAAGAACCCCAACGTCCAAACGCGTCTGCGGGATGAAATCCGTACTAATCTTCCCTCCGCGGACGATCCGACCCCAATCTCCGCAGCCGCTATTGATAATCTGCCATACCTACATGCAGTGTGCAGCGAGGTCCTCCGTTTCCACCCCTCTGTGCCGACAACCTCACGCAACGCGGTTCGTGACACTAATATTGCCGGCACACATGTTCCCAAGGGTACCACGTTCACGATGTCTCCGCAAATCATCAACCGGTTGGAAGAGCTGTGGGGACCAGACGCGAACGAATTCAACCCGGACCGCTTTATGGGTCCCGGTAAGGCTAATACCGGCGGTGCGATTAATAATTATGCCTTTTTGAGTTTCCTGCATGGTCCACGTGGGTGTATTGGGCAAGGCTTTGCGAAGGCGGAGCTTGCTTGCTTAATTGCTGCTACTGTCGGTCGGTTTCACATGGAGTTGAAGTTTCCTGATGTCGAGTTAGAGCTTCGGGAGGGGGCTACTATTGCACCTAAAGACGGAGTACTTGCCTTACTTACGCCGCTGGAGGGGTGGTAGATCTGCGTCAGATGTGTGCTTTGGTTTTTGCGGGGTTTTTGCGATATATATTGATGGTCTTCTGGGTGGTTTTGTGTTAACATCGTTCAAGGCGAGCTATCGGAGTGTCGTAGCAGATACTGTGCTCGACAGTTGATTTACACGGATGTATATTCATTAGTGATCGTTGATACTATACACTCCTCGACCCTCTACAATAATGCCTGGGCTTTCACTTTCCGTTTTAGTGCTCAACCCTTGCCGGCTTTTGCTCACTGAGAACTAAGTAGCCGATCCCATTCATGGCGTTACCTGAACAGCCTGACCCAACCAAACCCGTTGCGACCTGACCTCGGGAGACCAGCTGACGAGATAGTATCATATCGCAACCCTTCCGTGTTGTTCATAACCACTTCTTTGGCAAACAAAAAACCGCCAAAGTTCCAGATGCCAGCTTTTTGCTAATTGCGTGGTTGGCGTTTTGGTTTCCGTTTTGACTCGTTGGTGCCATTAAGCTGATAACACCACGGTTGTCCATTTTCCGTGGACATCGGCACCATTGGCAACCTCCTCGGGAGTGCAAGGCCGATGATACGATAAATTGAACTTGCTCTGATCTACAGGATTGAGATGCATCAGATCAATACGAGCTGCGCGCGGAATCACATCACTAGGCGTGAAACCAGCAGACTCCTGTTTGATAACGTATTCCATCACAGCGATGTAATGATCCGACGTCCAGAGACCTTCTCGTCGCGGAAAATCACGCAATAGGCGTACTGTCTCCCGGCGCGTATGCCAGTCGCGGCATTTACAGGCAACGAAATATAGTATTTGTAGAAGCATGGGTTTAGTGGTGAACATGGAAGCTTGCTCCGCCAAGCTCAAGTAAAGTGCCGCCAATTCGTTCATGCGCTGGAAGAGGGGCAAAGAGGAATCGTGAGCCATCTCATCCAGCGGGCTCCTAAGAGCATCAAGTAGGGTATCACAGCACATAGTCCATAGCTCGATCAGTATAATCGGGCCGCGGTCTTGTGGCGATAAAGTATCCCTATGAATCGAGATGAAAGCATTGAATTCGCCCTTCCAGTACATTAATCTCTCCTCGACCGTCTTTTCCACACTATTCTGATAGAGTAGATCGGCCAGGGCGGCGTTCAGCCCTCGTGGACTAGATCCTAGGCGGAGTTCGAGTCCCTGTGGATAATTCGCCATGATAGCTGCCCCAATGACAATCACAAAATCAATTTCAGACACTCCCGAATGCCCATATACAGGTCGGCATACGGTAATCGCCTGCCAGAGCGGTAGGTCGTCCGCTTCTGCGTCTACATCATTCAGTGCTTGAGAGAATGTAAGCCGGTGTAGCTGTAGCTCTGAAAAAGTGCGCATTAGGACCGGTCCTGAGGGATTCCCGTCAAAATTGACCTTTTGCCATTCCATAAGTACATTATGACCGGACCGTAGGTGCGAGGTCACGGCGTTAATATCGCCCTGGAAGAGAGACAGCGATACTAGCATAACACACGAAACAAGAACGGCCTCTCTATGCGCGCTGCTTGTCGTATATGTATCTCCCATCGTTAGTCTCTGCCGCAGAGAAACAAGGGCCTTGGTGCACTGCGCTAGCGTGAAAGACGGGGTTTTATTTGCTTTAGGCTTAGCCTTAACCAGGGACTTCGATTTGAAAGAGTCGGTTTCTTGCATAAATTGCCAATGCATAGAACTCAAAGCAATGGCTGCATGTCGCACACCAGGTTCCTCCGAGGCGACCTGGTGAACGAGTCGCTGCCAGAAGTCATCGACCATATATCCGGTGCATTTTGTAGAAGTATGTGTCTTGAATAAATCGAAGTACCATCGTTCGGCGCGTGAAAGACCCACTTGACTTGGATCGAGTAACCGTCGTGCAACAAAATAACCGGGGGCTGAATGGGGGGCCGGGCTGATGGCCTGCATGTCTCGCATTGCGCGTTTACGCCGGTCCGGAGTCTCCACGTATTCGCATACTCGACCCGTATTGGTGCATTTTAGACATGAGGGGTACGTTTCATCGCACTTTTTGCGCCGAATTCTGAAAGTGATATATCAGTCACCGGAGATTTCGTTAGTAGTGAGGTCCGCGTGTTAGCTTACTTACTTGCACGTTTGGCAGCCAGAGCGAACCTTTGGATGGCTTGCCCTCGTTCTTCTAGTATTTGTTTCTTCAAGAATCTTCATCTCGGGAGGCTCAATTGCCTTATCGGAACACATGAGGTGCTAGCCGTGACCCTGGTTTTGCTGAGCTTCAATGTTGAATAAAGTTGCGTTCACCGCCTTAGTTTCAGGTGACGCACTGCACTCCGAACGCGTCTATCTTGACTTGCATAAGTTATGTAAGGTTAACTATTTAGTGTTTTGTTTACATAATCCACTCGACATCCATGGATATATACTGACGTCTAGCAGATCTTGACTCCCGAATGATAAACACTGGCAGTATTCAAGAATCATCCAGAAGCCTCATCATTTGATGACTCTGATGGAACCAACTCCCCAGCTGGACCCCGGGAGTATCCAGCTCCATGTTGAAATCATCAGGTATCTGCTGTTGCATCGCCGACATAGTCGCTCTTGGCTGAAAGCTTGACGCTTGGTTCATGACTTGTTGACCTCGGTCCTCCGTTGTTCCAGCAGAAGAAGCCGCCGCAGGCGTTTGAGCCGCATCGAGCGACCAATTATCCGGTGCCGTGAATAACTCAGGAGAGTCTGAATCAGCACCAAACCAAACGGTGTTGCTGTTCAGGTACGTGTCCATGTTCAGGTCAGTAAAGGGATCACCGATCATCTCTCCTGACTGTCCTTTCGCTTTGGCCTCGACGTACTTCGCGGCAACGTCATACAGGGCCTTCAAAATTCGTAGTTGCTTACTGCAGGCAGAATAGCGAGGGGATTGTGCCATCGATTGCAGGCTGACAACCAATTGTTGTAGCTGATCCAAGTCGGACGAGTTGGATGTCTCAATGACGTTGCAGAACAAGACTAAAAAGGGCATGAATGGCGCTAACAAGATGACTTCGTTGACCCATAAGTCGAGGCTGGGAGACCACAACGCCGCGTCTGTGAGCATGGTGATGCACACTTCGGTCTCCTTGAGCGTGGCTCTCGCAGATGAGATGCATTCCGGACAAGGCGCCAAGCTTGAAGATGTCCCCGACGGAATCCCTCTATATATGGAGGCTAATATAGAGTACTCAATGGCTCTGTTTGCATGTATGATGAATCTACTCGGCCCTGGATGTACCAGATGGCTAGTCCACTGATTTGGCCGTCGCTGAGGAACAACATTAGCACGAGCCTGAAAGGAGGGATCGGATTTTGGCTTCTTGTCCGCAGCCATGCATGGAAAAATTGGAAGAGAACGGCTTACATAGAACTCCACTCTTGAAGCCATTATTTTCTCGAGCTCAGCAGCCAAGGCTCTGATACGAGACTCTCGAATGGAGACTGGCTGCGCCAGCGCATTCGGGCTATATATATTGTCATACACTCGTCCATAGAGGCTGGCCACCTCGATCCAGTCAGGTAGCCTGTTATGTAGCAGGGAAGTCATCCTGCGGTCGAGGAGCAGTCGTGGCACCGTGATGTCATGGTCTCGAATAGTGGAGGACCTACCAAGACGTAGCGAAACTGCCTTCTCAATGGCATAGACCGCCCAGAACAGTCGTATTCCCCGCTGTGCTTCTTCTGCTGGTTCGGTTGCCATAACAAGCTTGCTATGCAACCCGAGGGCCTGAGCCATGAGTGAAGCCCTGGAAATAAACGTCCACGCCGCAAAGGGTTTGCCATGTTTGAGGCAGTGAATAGTCTGTTTGATTTAGCATTGGAAACGAGACTCGTGACAAACGAAGCTAGTGGAGATCGAAGGGATTGACATACAGCCATATACATGGCACACACCGAGACTATGTTCGTAGTGATGTGGAAGGGGAGGTTGGATATGATCGTTTCGAGGCTGGCGCTGCAGATGAGTGCTTGCGCCTGATACTCCTGGTTGACTGTATCATCCCCAACGACACTCGAGCACTGAGTGAAGAGCAAATCAAGTCCATAGTGGACAATTATCAGCTCCGTATCTGTTACTGGTCCGGGCGAGCAGGCCTTGATGACGTATTGGGTAAAGTCGCCCAGAGATCCAAACTCGAAAGGCCAATAGACCTCATTGGACGACCACTCTTCTGAAGAGTTAGCAAGCGGCGCAACTTAAGCGACAGATAGAGCGTACGAACCGTGCGCGATCCTTAAGCACGCCAGGATTCGGTCCATGGAAGGTATAGGCAGATCCCTGGAGCTAAGACCTGGAGGAAGCGCCTTCGAGAATGGATGTGAACCTTCCAGCGTCTCATTCTGTTGCTTCTGAACGTTTATGGTGCTCCGCAGGGCATCCAACACCGAGGTCATTTCGGCGGCGACGTTCGAGTATGGGTCATTCGCCACGACAGTTTGGAGAAACCTAGTTGCGAAAATTACATGGGAGAATAGCGTGGATTCGATGCCTCCAGCTTCCGCTAAAGGCTGGTGGTGGTTCCCAGTCCCTGTTCTATTATCGCTGGCAGCGACTCGCGACTCACTAGACCGAAGCGAGGAATGTAATGGGGGTTGCAATCCAGCTGAAGTCGCAAGGCCACTGTTACTGGACCGCTCATGACTTAGCTGTCTCATCATCTCGCTGAGATCGTCAATTTTGTTCGAAATGTGCTCCATTCTACTCTCGCTGATGTTGCAAATTGGTGATTTAGTGACTCCATACATAGACTTGAGTATAAGCCCCAGAGTTGAATATGCGGTATGAACTTACTATACACTCGAGATGAGGACTCGTTGACGCTTTTCCTTGGCTTTCTGGCCAAGTTGGTAGGTACACTGCGATCCCGTCTTGATGCATTGCGAGCACGGGTTAACGCGATCACATTTGGTCTGTCGGACAAAAGGAGTCAGCAGCAAGTTCGCCGTGCGGGGCCACTCTGGGTGAAATCTCCGCTGTACCACCAGCTAATTGTAGAAGACACACCTTTCGCCTACGGCAACGATCACACTACAGCTATGGTCAGCATTCAAACACCGTGCAAGATTGGATATGATGAAAGCAACAGGGAGCCCTTACAGCCACCTTCTCGGTTGCCACAATCTCGTTCTCCTCACGACCGTTCCATTGTGAAAGTAGGTCGTCTTCTAGCACACCCTGAGTATCATCTTCTTCCCTTGGCGCTTGGTCTGTGGGGCTACTCCCGCTGTCGGCAGGGGTGCATGACATCATCGCAAAAAGGTCCGAAGGGCCGCCAAAGCGATGCAAGAAGATGTGTTAGAAGCCGAACCCCAACATCTTGATTTGAAAAGGTTGAAAAGACGGAGTTGTCAGGAGAACTGTCCGACCAGAGTGCTGGAAAGTGTGAAAAGAATGGCCGAGTCTTCACGGATGCGCGGAACGCCAAGAGGCCGAAGCTCCGCATAGACAGCCTGCAGCCACCCGTGGACCCCCTGGACCGCGAAGTCTTGGCGTCCGTTCTATCAACATTCATCGCTCCATACTATCATGGAACCCTACACTTTTCTGCTATTAGTTTCGCCTCGCAGGGTCCATGATACCCACACGAGGGATTTATATCCTGTGGGGTGCAGAATGATAATTGATATATATATCGCGGATTCCCGGCATTGGCCATGAAGTCTTTAGGCTAGATCTAGTCTTCCGGCATCTCAATTTATCCTAGCAGGTTATTGACTAGCAGATTATTGACGGAGTCTTCTCTCTTTCCTCCCAAAGTTCCTCTCTTTCCGTGAGCAAATCCCTTTTCTGCTCTTTCCGAATTTCCATGAACTTCAAGCCTAATCGAGCCAGTTCCACCGAACATCAAGAACAGCTATGAAGTATCGCGGCGTTGTTTATGATGTCGGACTGAGGTTCGGGGACCAGGGACTTTCCGTCGAACCCTTCGATCCAATTCTAGTAGAACACGACATGCGCGTCATCGCCAACGACATGCACGCCAATGCTGTACGGATCGAAGGGGAGGAGATCCATCGACTTGAATCTTCTGCACGGGCTGCCCACTCGATGGGACTCACTGTATTCTTTAACCCGTGGAAGATGAACGAAGGTGTCGACGGGACACGCGCCTATTTTGAGGATGCCGGGGAGATAGCCGAACAACTGCGAAACGAAGGCGTCGATATCGTTTTTGTTGCTGGCTGCGAGTACACGATCTTCAGCAAAGGGGTTTTTCCTGGTGAATCTTTCAATGAGCGTGCAATGTGGCTCGGCACTCAGTTTCCTGGCGGCCATATGACGAGAGACGTCCCCCAGGCCTTACGCGATAAATCTGTGGAACTAAACAAAGCCCTACGGTCTTTTGCCAACGCCATCCGCGCCAAATTTGGTGGACTGCTGACATATTCGGCCGGCACCTGGGAACTGGTAGACTGGGACATCTTTGACATCGTTGGTATCGACTATTATCGCCGAGGGGAGACTGAAGAGGAATATGTTGCTGGTCTCGAGCGTCACAGGCTCGGCAAGCCTCTTGCCGTTATGGAAGTTGGTTGTTGCGCCTATGAGGGAGCGGCTGACCGCGGCGACGGCGGCTTCATGCTTCTGAAGAGCACGAATCCGGATGGTAGTGGCGTTTTCGAAGGCGGCGTTGTCCCGACTCGGAGCGAGCGGGAGCAGGCTGATTATCTCGGCACACAACTCAATCTCCTTGCTGCTGCGGACGTTCATGCGGTCTTCGTCTTTGTGTTTTCATTCCCGTGCATGCGAAAGGGGAAAGGACCAAGTGACCTTGACATGATGTGTTTCTCATTGGTTAAATACTTCCCGGAGGGGGATCCGAGGTCGAATGCTATGCCGCCCTGGACACCTAAGGAATCTTTCCACCGGGTTGCTGACTTCTTTCTGTCCAAGTCGCAGCCACAACTATAGCGTTCCACTACACCGACGGAATTTGTTGTCTCATGTTGACACCATTTGATGTCACGAGTTGTTCACAACTAATACAAGACGAAATATTCAACTGCCAATCTTCCCCTATACTATAGTTCTATAACAAATTGACAGATGCTTCCTATTCTATTGGTATTGCTCTCGGAAGACCATAATCCTCTCAACTTCGTTGCCAGCAGCATCCTCCTCTACCCAAGCGCGCCACATACCACCACAATTGAAGTCAAATACAACCTTGCCCCGATATGATTTGACATCCGAGGCCCTATTCACAGGGGAAAGCTCTGCCTCGATACCGATAATACCTCCTTCGCCCTCGCCGGTCTTTTTCCACCTGGAGCCAGCTGAACGTTCAAGTTCACCACCAGGCCCAGAAACAGCGGTCACTGCGTCTGCAAGGCTATAAGGGAAGACACCGGGCGAAGAAAAGCGCAGCATTGCAGCAACCGTGCGAGCGGCCGCAACCCGAAGGAACGAGTCTCCATTCCCAGTCCCAGAGACCGCGATGGCCCGCCGATGAGAGTATTGAGCAGAAGGTTGACAAGAAGGACAAGCTTTCTCGGATCCCAAGTCCAGCTGTCGGGAGGAATCATCACCCGAAAGGGACGAGTAAATAGGCAAGGCCTGATCTCGCAAGAACGACGGCATGCAATCCCCCAGCCAATTCCTCGCCTCGCGTAGCAAGCCGCCCACCGAGGAATCTTCCGGCACTGCCACTGCCTCACCGCCACCTGACAAAATCTCATCCCAAGCCTCAGCCCAGAACCCAGCCCCCAAGGTAGGCGTATCACCAATTCTCCCAGGCAATTTATTCGTCAAACCACCCGTACTAGTAGCAACAGCCAGATTTCCCCACTGATCAAGACAGACACACCCCACAGTCCCCTGGGTTAAAAAGACAGGCTCCTCCTCGCCCCTCAACCCCCTCATATGCTCATCCCACCTCTTCTGCGTGAAGAACCACTCATCGGAACAAAACTCCAATCCCCAATCTCGAGCAAGAGTCTCCACATACGGAGCAACGAGTTGGGAATGCATACTCCCTCCATCATCTACAGGAGATCCATCAGCGGCGACACCCGATCTGAGAAGCGACTCCCGCGCGAGACGGATCGGGTGACGCACATTACGGAGGCCCATCACGCCTGCACCGCGCTTGATTGCGCCTGGTTGGTTTGCGTCGGGGTGAACGGATGTCACCATTACGGAGGCTTCCATTTCGATTGTGCCAGCTGTTGTGAAGACGCTGCCACGGCCACAGTTGAAGAGGGGGTCGTCTTCGAGGAGGGAGACGGCGTGGACGGCTGCATCTAGTGCTGTGCTGCCATTTTTGAGGAGGGCGTGTGTTGAGCGGAGATAGGATTGGAGGGAGGCGTGGTGGGCGGCGTAGAGGTCTGGGGGGAGTTTGGAGCGTTGGATGTTGCCAGCGCCGCCGTGGATGATTAGGGTTGGTTTGAATGAGACTGGTTTCGTCATTTCGCTGTGTATCTAGGTAATTGGGCTTGTTGGGATTCTGATGTTGGTTGTTGTTTGGTGCGGGGAAAGATAAGGCGGAGTAACATCTGAATTGGGGTATCATCCATATCTTCTATCAACATTGCGACCATATAGGGCTATGTACAAAGCTACGTAATTGAATATTCCATGCGCAGGGTTGATTCTATCACGATGGCAGATTCCAAATGAAGTCTAATGTTCCACCTTCATACATCGGAAATTGACATCCATGGCTCATATCAAACGGCGCCATCGATGGATCAAAGGGCAGCGAAAGCCAGTTATCTGCCCCAATATCGTTCAAGGACGGGATGTATCCCAGATCTGGTGATGGGTCCTGCACTACCGGGGCCCTCATGGAATTCGACCGGTCACCAGTGTCCGGCCCCGGCCAAGGCGGGGGTCCCATGGATGATCTTCGCGTAGGGTCGTGGCTACTTTTCGACGACGCAAGTAGATTGCGCCGCAAGCGCGAGACATGCATTTCTAGCAGTGCAGCGTACCGCGTGCTCAGATGCACATCATCCAAGGCGTTTGACTTGAGTGCTTTGATACTCTTCTCTAGTATTTCAATTGATTCCTGGAGCTTGGCTTGCCGTGTACCCAGACTAAGCGCTTTCATCAAGAAAATCGAGGCACTGGTTATGCGGAGGACGATTCGGACTGGCGAGAACCGAAGCGCCCCTGCTTCGGCTAGATGGGTGACTTTCTGCAAGATCTGGCCACATCCCTCGATCACCTCTTGGATGTATTCGTAGTCGGTTGGGTCGATAGTCATGGGTCGCACTCCGTCGAAGTTGTTGGTGTCGTTCTCTGCGACAGCACGCTCCACTACTGCTTGCATCCCCACTGAATGGGTGTAGACGCGGACGAAGTGGTATTCGATGAATAGATCGTTGTAGAATGCTTGATCAAGTACTTGGGGCTGTAGGTACTTGTCTTTCCATTGATTGAGAAGAGGTCGGAAATGCTCAAGGAGACCAACATATCGGCCGCTATGCAGTTGCTGGCGTGCAAACGCGGCAGATGGAAAGAACATATCAGTGACAGACTTAGCTAGTTTTGTAAGCTCAATCCATGAATCCATGAACGTCAGCCACGTGCTGCCCGGTGGACTTAGTCCCTGCGGCTTCCGTCCGCCTAGGATAGCATGGTTTAATGATTGAGGGATTGGTGACATGCATCCAATCCGCCAAGCCAATTGATTGATATAGACATATAGCAGACGCTGTACGCGCTGCCAACGAATTGCCATCTGGTCCTTCCATTCCGGTTCATCGGCTGGTGAGCTGGTCCCTTCTATCTCGAATATCCCTAGCTCGTGTGCAAGAGAGAGCGCACACCCAAGCAACATCCAGGACATTTGGTCAGATCGGCGTGCTGGTTCAATTATATCTTCTACCCCGCGACTACCAGGTGCTGAGCTTGATTCGTTATTCTCATGGTTCCTGGGCGCTGATGGGATCAAATCATCGTCCCAACCATCCGTCTCGGGCGGAAAATGCAAAGCGCGAGGATGCCATTCAGACATCAACAGAAGCGCCTCCACAGTACCAAGACTCCGCACCTTGGATTTTGTTGATTTTTCTTGCCCAAATATCAGCCGCATCGTCAATTTCTGGCAATGCGACCATAGTCGGTGGTGGATAAAGAAATTTCTCGACTCTCCCCCTGCTCCAGGAAGGACGTGATAGCGGGAAGAGATCATGAGAATGGTAGAGCATAGAACTGGCTCCCGAGTAATCAACCAGTAATGATATCGATGGTTGGCGTAGAAATCAGTTAAGATCGGAGATAAACAGGACATATTCTTATAAAACCTACTTCCGGTTAGCTTTTATTTGGTAGAGACATGGAACATGCGAGGGAACACACAGATCAATAAAAGTCACAGCCTCTCTAGCACTGAACCAGCCCATCTTGACAAACCGACAAGCCTCCCAGACATTGAGAGTGTCTTGGGTGGCGTCGGATAGCTTGACGGGACGTATTACCCGCGCCACCGACTCAAACGCGAAATCGTGGTTTCCGGGTGTTCGATCTTGAGTACTCGGACCTGCCGATGGAGGCCCAGCTAGTGATTCAGAGCTAGTATCGGGACTATTTTCTTCTTGAGCAGTTGCAGCTTCGAAGAGAATATTAAGTGCATCATTGCCACTTGACACGACAGTACGCATCATAGAGCTGGCGAGGGTGGAATTCGATCGGTGTCTGTTATTTTCATATGTTTGAGAAGGGGACTGGTTAGTCCTTGAAGGCCCTACGGAAGGGTGATCGAGGGAGCCTCGATGAGAGCCCGCTTGATCCCGATGGTATGACCATCCCGACTGAAATTTGGGCTCTCGCTGAAAGTTGGTCTCGGGTGTGGAGTTGGTTACTTCGCCTGCATGATGCGTGTTCTGGATCTGTCCTTGTGCGAGGACAGAAGTATCAGGCGACGACGTCGTAAGGTGACTGGTCTGTCGGGGTGAGACATCCGTTTCATAGCTCTCTGGTGACCGGGCTAGAAATTGACCAGTTAGGTACCCGCCGATTCAGATATGGTAAGCAGTCAATTCTAGCGTACCTCGTTTGCGGGACCTTTCCCACGCGCGTTTCTCAGGGAACACACAGTCCCTTAGCTCCCTTCGGCAGCGCGCACATGGTGGGCCGATCGGAAGACCATCTGGGCCGGTTCCTAGGTCGCATTTGGCCTTCCGTTGCCGGCAAGGGATGCATGCCTTGTAAGTGCGTTGATACGGCTTGTCCGGACGGGAGGATCTCACACCATCCATCGTCAACCGTGCCTGGGCGGATTAGCCAGGATCTTTCCTTGAAGTGGATTCTGTGGATTCTGTGGATATTTGGTGATGCTATGGATAATTCCAGGGAGACAAAGAGAGGTCGAGCAAGGATTATTACCCGGCGATATCCGTCGGCCCCGCATAAGCTTCTCATTGCATTTTAGGATCGGACTTTTAACTAATCAACATAGTGCCAATGCAGATATATTTCAACATATTTTATCAATGAAATCATGTTCTAGTTTAACCTGAATTTGATTGGTGATATTGCCCCTTGCTGAACAGTCAAGAACTAATAGAAGAAAAAATCGCATATATATATCACAAAAAGTATCAGGACTGCAAGCCTCAAAAGCTCTAATACAATCTAGTAGTACGATATACACTATAAGTAGAGTAGCTCACGTTCTAAGCAAATAATTAGAATGATATCATAATACAAATCATATCCCCCGAGAGTTATAGCCGAAATATGCGTACAGCGCTTGAACTCGGCTTCAATATGACGGAAATCATTCCGCCATACTCTACATGTACAAGGGAGACCACCTGGCCAAGGTAAACCGGCACACAGGATCCGCGTCTGGGGAAAAGTAACTTATAACGTAGTTGAACCTGTGTAGCATGGTTTATAAGCACAAACGCTCTTCTTTGTGTAGGCCCGTTTTCATATCATCGCAACTCCAATATCCCATCGATCGAATACTACCATAATCCTTCACCCACAATGACCGACACAGTGACTCTCCACGCCTATTTCCGCTCCTCCTGCTCCGCCAGACTCCGGATAGCCCTACATCTAAAGCAAATTCCTTTCAAATCCGTCTACGTGAATCTCCTAAAGGGCGAGCAATCCTCCCCAGCCCATCTGGCCATCAACCCTTCGGGAACAGTGCCAGCCCTAGTAATCCAGCGCGACTCCAAACCAGCCGTGACAATCACACAGTCTCTCGCCGCACTTGAGTATCTTGCAGAAGCATTCCCAGAGCAAGGACCCGCGCTGCTCCCTCCGATCTTGGAGCCAGAGAGCCGCGCTGTAGTCCGCACGTTAGCGGATATTATCTCTTGCGATATACAGCCTGTTACAAACCTCAGGATTTTGAAGCGGGTTGGGTCGCTGGGTGTGGATCGTGCTGAGTGGTCGAAGGATTTGATGGAGGATGGGTTTAGGGCTTATGAGGCTGTTGTTAAGAAATCCGCTGGGAAGTTTAGTGTTGGGGATTCCATTACTATTGCGGATTTGTGTTTGATTCCTGCTGCTTGGGGAGCTCTGCGGTTTGGTGTTGACTTGGGTCAGTTCCCCGTTACGAATGAGATTGTGAAGAACTTGGAGATGGAAGAGGCTGTTAAGAAGGGACATTGGAGGTCGCAGGATGATACCCCCGAGGAGTTTCGTATTAAGGAGTAGCTGAAAAGACTGTAAGTAGTGAATTTGACTCTCAATCAAGGTGTCTGGAATATTCCCTCGCCGTGCTAGTAAAAGTGGCGTTGTATAGCAGGCAATTGTTTATCCTAGTTGTGCTGGCTGAATAGAACTGGTTGAGAGATTTTATTGCAAGCTCTATATTGTAGAATTAAACAAAACTGGGAAAGTCACATAACACATTGATCATTTAATTGGATTTTAAGTCATCTACTGCAGCGACACGGTAGGCAGGATAGTGCCAACACAATCGCCGAAGCCGACATAGTTGCCTTCTGTGCCAGCCATACCGCGCAGAGTAACAGTGTCACCATCTTCAAGGAACATACGCTCAGAGCCATCCGCCAGCTTAAGAGGAATCTTGCCGTTGGTCTGTTCCAAGAAACTACCCTGAGTCTTCGCCTCTTTACCAGAGATAGTACCCGATCCCAGCAAGTCACCGGTGCGCAAGTTGCAGCCCGTGATAGTGTGGTGAGCGACCATCTGAGGGAAAGAGTAGAGCAGATTGCGAGCGTTGCTGTTAGAGATAATAGTGGGCTGACCACCGGGGTTGGTGACCTCGACATCGAGGGGGATCTCGTAGGCACTCTCGGCGCGCTTCTCGCGCAGGTAGGGGAGAAGAGACTCGCGGTTTGCAGGCTCCAAACCGGCGGCGCGGAAAGGCTCGAGCGCATCGATCAGAACTACCCAGGGTGTGATGGTGGTACCGAAGTTCTTCGCGTTGAAGGGACCCAGAGGGATGTATTCCCAAGCCTGAATATCACGGGCGGACCAGTCGTTCATGAGAACCAGACCGAAAATGTGGTCTTCGGCCTCGTCAATTGGGACAGGCTTGCCGAGATCATTGGGCTTGCTGATGAAGCAAGCAAGCTCAAGCTCGATATCGAGCTTCTTGCAAGGGGAGAAAGTAGGCACCTTGGGGTCCGCGGTGGGATTCGCCAGGATCTGACCCTGGGGGCGGTGGAGGGGAGTGCCTGAAGTCACGACTGAGGAGGCACGGCCGTGATAGGCAACAGGCAGGTGCTTATAGTTAGGCTGGAGCGCATTGTCCGGGCCACGGAAGAGAACACCAATGTTGTAGGCGTGATTCAAACCAGCGTAGAAATCGGTGTAATCGCCAATTTGCATGGGAACATGGTTGGTAACCTGGGACAAGGGCAGTAAAGCTGACTTTTGGAGGGAGGCATTGTCTTTAAGGACCTGTGGGAACTTTGTGTCGGCGCGGAAGACGTCTTGTAGATACTCGCGCACTTGTCGGTGCACAGGGCGACCAAGTGCAGCGAAATCATTCAGTGTTGGCTGGCTGAAAACACCCAGGTGTTTCTCAATAGCGGGCAGCTGTGAGAAGCCTCCAGATGAAGCGAATGCGCTCAAGTTCAATGCATGATCACCGATTGCAATGGCAGCTGTCTTTGATGCAGACTGTGTTGAGATGATACCGAACGGGATGTTGGCGAGCGAGAACGGCGAGTTCTTGGGGATCTGAAGCCAGGAAGTCATGATGAAATAATGATTGGAGGGGTTGGAGAAAGAGAAAACAACTTTACGGGCTTTAACTACCTAACTATGATGTTTAGTGCCCCGAACTGGTGCGGAATATGCCCGCTCTCCCCCGCATTCAGCCGATGCGGAATGAAGGATAATCGCGGGAATTACGAGATTCCCGCGGAATGATGTGACACACACATTATTTGCTTCTTTGTGAGAGATCCGAGGGTCAATGTGATATGGGATATTTGATGAAGATAAAGGTCGGCATTATCCAAACCACATCACATCACTGCCAATATGCCTGTCACGAAGTTCAACCACCCTGATCCTTATAAGTACCAGACGGGCTTCGACTCGTATCACGAGTATGTATACACATAGTTTCCAACACAAATGAACACAAATTAATGAATAAATAGGACGGAAGCCGTCGAAGGAGCTCTGCCAGTCGGTCAAAATTCCCCACAGAAAGCTCCATATGGGCTCTACACCGAGAAGCTCTCGGGTACAGCATTCACTGCACCTCGCCATGAGAATAAGCAAACATGGGTCTATCGGATCATACCCGCAGCAGCTCATGAAAACTTCGCCGCGGAGGATGCCGACTCGTATCATACGAGAATGACAACTGAGACTCACAAGCTTCACCACATCCCCAACCAGCTGCGATGGAACCCCTTCGATCTAGATGAGAAGGTCGATTGGGTGCATGGACTCCACCTGATTGCAGGATCTGGAGACCCCACTCAGAAGCAAGGATTGGGGATTTTGATGTATGCCGCGGGCAAGGACATGGGCAAGGAAGCTTTCTACTCCGCGGACGGAGACTTCCTTATTGTACCTCAGCACGGTGTGCTAGACATCCAGACGGAGCTCGGTCGCATTATTCTGCGACCAAATGAGATCTGCGTCATCCCGCGCGGTATCAGGTAGGTGTCTTACCTATCCATCGATGTTATATCGTATCAATAACCAATCACTTCCATCAGATACCGTGTGACCCTCCCAGATGGCCCTGTGCGAGGATACATCTGTGAAATATACCAGGGCCACTACCAGCTCCCGGAGCTGGGCCCTATTGGATCCAACTGCCTGGCAAATGCACGCGATTTCCAAGCTCCCGTTGCCGCTTTCGACGACGAGGAAGAAGAGAGCGAGTACAAGCTTTATAGCAAATTCAACAACACTCTCTTCGCCGCGCGACAGAACCACACCCCCTTCGATGTTGTCGCCTGGCACGGCAACTACTACCCCTTCAAATACGATCTCGGCCGATTCAATGTTATTGGTTCGATCTCATTCGACCACCCCGACCCTTCTATATTCACTGTGCTGACAGCTCCGTCGGATCACGTTGGTACCGCCGTGGCCGACTTTGTTATCTTCCCTCCTCGCTGGCTCGTCGCGGAGGGTACTTTCCGCCCACCGTGGTACCACCGTAACACCATGTCGGAGTTTATGGGTCTGATTTCTGGTGACTATGATGCGAAGGTCGGTGGAGGTTTCAAGCCTGCCGGTGCTAGTTTGCACAACGCCATGAGTGCACATGGTCCCGACTCGGGTGCTTTCGAAGGGGCTAGTAATGCTGAGCTGAAGCCTCAGAAGGTTGGTGATGGAAGTATGGCTTTCATGTTTGAAAGGTTAGTTCGATTCCAACTATCAATTCCAAGACTTGTTATATTTACTGACAATGATTTAGTGCTCACATGGTCGGCGTTTCGGAGTGGGGTCTGAAGACTTGCCAGAAAGTGCAGCCCGAATATAACGAGCACAGCTGGAAGCCTCTAAAGCGGCACTTTGTGAACCCTAACAAAAAGGCCTAGGCTCGTTTGAACCAGAGCACTGCAATGAGGACACATGTGCACCTTTTCAAATAACTAGTTCTGTAGCATAACAACCTTGGAAGATACCAGAATTCAATCAAATCCCTCAAAGTGGGGTTTATTGTTTCGCTATTCCAAATGTGGATTTAAAGTAATTCTCCATTCTAGACGATCTTCACCCGTCAAGCTCCTTTCTCATCGCCTCCTTTACAATAGCCCCACACATCTTGGCATAGGGATTCGTCTGCACGGAAAGCTGCTGCGCAACCTTATTTCCATACCGACCCCCAAAGAAGAAATCCCGACTAGCCATCTCCTCAAGCTGATCAGCTGAAAGTCCACGTAGACGCTCCGGTCCCGCCTCGTCAATCCTAGAACCAGTCTTCTTCACACGTGCCGCTTTCAGAAGCAAGTAACCCCGATGCGTGTGGGCGTCAGCCAATAACCGTCCCTGGGTTGTTGAGACTGCATCAGCCGGTGAGGCGGGTGTGGCCAAGCTTATGGCCTGGCCTAAGTCGGAGAATATTCGGGAGCATAGCTGGGAAGTTTCGGGGGCAAAGAGGGCAGCATCGGCGATCTCCGTGTCAGTGCTCTGATCACCACCCGCTTCTGTGCCGTAGATCAGATCGACCAACAGGCGCAGTGTTTGTGCGCGGTTCGTGTATGCAGAGGGATATGTTGGGTTTTCGGTGAGGAGTGTGTCGAAGTCGTTCAGGGCTGACTGGACTATCTCTATACTTGGTGATTTGTTGGATTGCAGCTTGCGGACGATGTCCGTTTCGCGCTGCTTGAGCGACGCCACGTCTGTTTCAGAGATGTTCAGGGATGCTGGCCATGAGGGGAGCGATGAATTAATGGTGACTCCTGACGATGGTGAGGATTCGGCATCAAATAGAGCTTGTAGTACAGCCGAATCATTAGATGTCAATGATGGACGAGCAGTTGTGATAGAAGTCATTTTGGGATTTGGTGTTGAGGTGAAGGGTTGAGGGAATACTGTGAGGTTCAATTTAGAATAGGATCACTGCAGAATAGTTGAGAAATGAAACCAAATGTCTCAAGCAATTGACAATCGTTGAAACGTCTTCGGATATTACGAGGATCTTCAGGATTTCTGCGGGTCCGGCTATCTCCGGGTATTTCAGGGTCCTGAAATAGCCGCACGGCCGGGAGTAATGACAAGGCGGCCAAATGTCAGACGGTGGTTTGGGATAGATATCCACCGGGACAAAGTGCGGTTACTAGGCGATCATTCATTTAAAAGAAATGGGAGTGGACCTAGCCTTAACTTCAAATAACTCAGCCGCCGCTCATCTTGTACCACCATCTTTCTACATTTCACCAATATCATCATACAAACATAAAGATTCAGCAATATGGCTCCTTCAGCTATTTCCAATAGTCCTCCTCCCTCAGTTGCCCCCTCAGTTGCCGGCGAGGCATCTTCAGTGGCCAGCTACCGCGGTTACGACCATGTCCACTGGTACGTCGGCAACGCCAAGCAAGCTGCAAGCTACTATATCACCCGCATGGGCTTCAAGCGTGTTGCCTACAAGGGCCTCGAAACTGGCAACCGCAACATCTGCTCCCATGTCATCCGCAACGGCGATATCACCTTCATCCTGACCTCCCCTCTGCGGTCCCTTGACCAAATCGACCGTTTCAATCCCGAAGAGCAAGCCGAGCTACGGGAGATCCATGACCACCTCGAGAAGCACGGTGATGCAGTCAAGGATGTTGCCTTTGAGGTTGACAACGTCGATGATGTCTTCTTTGCTGCTGTGAAGAATGGTGCCAAGGCTGTCTCTAACCCTAAGGTCCTTGAAGATAAGAGTGGTCATATCAAGACAGCTACCATCCAGACTTATGGCCAGACCACCCACACCCTTATTGAGCGCAGTGAATACCGTGGTGTCTTTATTCCTGGCTATCGTGCCGAGAATGGTAATGATGATCCCATTGTGCAGTTCTTGCCCGGTGTTCATCTCAAGCATATCGATCACTGTGTTGGTAACCAGGACTGGGATGAGATGGATAAGATCTGTGAATAGTAAGTTTAGTCCCAGATTGTTTAATTGGGCCTCATTTACTGATACCACCATTTAGTTACGAGAAGGCTCTTGGCTTCCACCGTTTCTGGTCCGTCGACGACAACGAGATCTCCACGTAAGTGTTCTCTCACATATTTCAGCTGATCATCAAACACCATGGCTAACCTCATAATTATAGTGAGTTCTCAGCTTTGAGTAGTGTTGTCATGGCCTCACCCAACGAGATCGTCAAGATGCCCATCAACGAGCCAGCAAAGGGCAAGAAGCAATCCCAGATCGAGGAATACGTGGACTTCTACAACGGTGCCGGTGTACAGCATATCGCCCTTCACACCGACGACATTATCCGTGATATCACCAATCTGAAGGCACGTGGTGTTGAGTTCATCAAGGTTCCGGAGACATATTACACGGATATGCAGGCCCGCTTGAAGCAGTCTGGCTTGGTACTGCAGGAAAGCTTTGAGACCATCCGCAGCTTGGATATTTTGATTGATTTCGATGAGGGTGGCTACCTGCTGCAGCTTTTCACTAAGGTATGTGGAAACTATTTGACTCCAGTATTCGTAACTTTATGCTAACCAGACAAATAGCACATGATGGATCGTCCTACTGTGTTCATTGAGATTATCCAGCGACACAACTTCGAAGGCTTTGGAGCCGGGAATTTCAAGTCACTATTCGAGGCTATCGAACGAGAGCAGGAACTCCGCGGTAACTTGGTTTAAGGACTAAAATATTTGGATAGTCGGGCATTTTCCATTTTCTTGATGAGCCCTTGCAGTTGGAGAATTTGCATGCATTTAGCGAATTAGGGACTTTCCCTCAAATATCAATTTTTGGACCATCTCACCGTCCGCCGAGCTTTGTAACCCAAATCGAAAGATACTTGGGAGAAACAACCAGATTTAAATGAAGCAATTTTGGAATATTAGAAGAACGGATACCTAAACCGAGCAATCCGACTAATATCACCACTTTTCTGAACCCCATTCCTAACAACCAAAAGAAGCAACACCTACCATCCCCTAACCCTCCATTGACCTTCAAGTCCAACCTCAATCGATGTATCGATCCAACAAGTCCGAAAGCTCACGCCAGTTCTGTCGAATCTTATACCGATGTACATCTAACCCATGCTCCAATACACCTATCATATCTAGACTAGCATCATCGGCACCATCTTTGGCCATTCGGTTCTCTGCACGTTGAATTTGCTCTGTCAAGTATGCTTCCCGATCGAATATGGCCTTTGATTCTGCGAGCAAGCGTTTCTTATCATCCAGCCATTTCTTCTTCGTTTGAATCAAGTTGTTCCTTGCCGCTGCGTGGGTCGGTTCTTCGCAGCGGGCCGGTTCTTCTGACAACCACATTGTCAGAAGACCTTAGGGTTTCTATCAGCGATGGGAAAAAGTGTGTGTATTTGGACGAAGACATACGGAAAGAAGCATAGCTGCTTATAGATAATACCACCCATATAGCAACGCGGGTGGCAGATTCTAGCTCCTCTAATATCATGTGTGTGGGCATTTTGTGGGTGTTTGTAGATGTTGAGTCTGGTTGTGCGGGTAATCGACGAGTAACTCACTTTCTTTCATGGCGAGAATGAGATATTGATGATGTTATGTTTGGGTTTGCGCTACTTGGATTGAAAGAAGGTTCTGTGAGATGATAAACTGATTATACCTATCACAGCACTATCAGGGCCATAATGAAATATACACTAGTTTTAGTCTCAACTATTGATTTACTTCCGCTTCGATGAACTCGAAGTGGGAGGATTGCCTCCAATCCGCTTGAATTTCCTCGGATCTAGATCCTCATTAGACGAGTGCACTCGGGGGAAGTTTAAGGTGAATGACATACCTTTCCGACTCATTAGAGCCCGATTTCTCGTTCCTTTTCCACCCTCCCAGAACCCACTTCCTGCTTTTCCAATCAGGACCGCTTTGCAGATACCACAGTTCTCGGGTCTATAAATTTGCTCGCGGGAGCAGTAGCCACATATCATACGATTTGCGTGTTCGTTCGGGTGGTCAGTTTCCGCGTCATGGCATCTAGATAAATCAATAAGCATGTGAAGAGGCATGAGGAGATATCCAGTAGGTAATCATACTTGTCGCAGGGGAAGACCTTCGAGCAGCAGCTGAATCTGTATGGGGTCAGTATAACCTGTTTGTCGAGTGCTACCAACTCATCGATAGCAGATCACATACCTGAACCAGCGTTGACTCTTGGCATAGTGCTGGCAACGACCGCGTCGCGGAAGTTCTTGTCCTGCAACAATACCGAGGACTTCCTGGGGCTGGGATAATGGTTAGATTTTATCGTGATAATGGGCTGTGGATTGAACGAACCTTTCTTTTGGCAGGGAGGCCTCCACGAGAAGTGACTAGATGATATAGTAATAAGTAAAAGCGTCTGCGTCGAGTTCGATATATCAGAACTTACTTGCGGCACTTCCCACTAGAAGGAATTTGACCTCAGGGATCTTGAAAACTAAATTTTGGGATATGTTAGTAGCCAAACAACAGACACTGTGTATTAGAACATACCCATTTTGCGATGGCACTGGCGACATATACCCATAGCACTCTCGCCGCGAACTGCAGGTATACCCGGTTCCGGATGGGGAGTCGAGCACTCGGAGCATGTTGGGATAAAGTCGCTATAATAAGATGAGTTAATAAATGGCACTTTACTGAAATGGATCAGTGAACCAACCTAAGAAGCATATCCCCAATCGTACAGCCGCCCAATTCAAGGTAACCAGCACGATTGGCATGAGAATGCATCAACTGTCTCCGGAACGCTACACACGAGTCAGTAACCCATCAGGAAAAGCAGAACGAGACCTAGTGTATACTCACCGACACTCATGTTATTAGCGCATTTCCGGCACGACTCCATTTTCGGCATGTGGCCCTTCTCATCGGTAGTTTGTGGTACGTTCTTGATATCGACCGCCACCTTACACCTCTCACATTTGACTGTGATATTGAGGCTCATGAGCTCCAGCAGCTCAATTCCGTAGAGCTCTAAGAAGGGGAAGGAAAGTGCGACGCCTCGTCCGGGCGCGTTGTTGTCCACTGATGCGGGGACGGGTGCACCGCCTTCCTCGTCTTCCTCTTCATCTGAATACTCGTCTTCCTCGTAACTAGACTCGCCTGATGTCCCCTCGGCGCCACTGGTGGGATTGGGAACCGACCATTCGGGTGGGCGTGGAATGACAACAAGATGTGGCCTATCTTCATTATCTTGAGTTGAGGATACGGCAGGTGCTTTTGTAGGCTCCTCCACAATCTCATCCTCTTCCTCTTCAACAGTGGGAGGTACGGCTTCAGTTGGCTCCTCCTCCTTTGGTAAGGGGGTTTCAGCAAATTTATGGATATTGCTCGCCAGGTAGTTGACCTGAGATACCAGACTCAACTGCGAAGTCTGTTCTACCCACTGAGTGAATCCCACTTCTGTGGCTTTCACTTCGGGGCCTTCGACTCCCTGCAACTTAATCGAGCTATGCTCGAGCGGGTAGAGCTGTGGCACAATCAATTTCACAGTCTTAAGTGCTTGAAGTGTGCGCGGCAGGCGATCCTTTTTGGTTGGCTGGATGGGAATAACATAAATCCTGCCATCTTGCAGTTTTTGGTACATCGGCAGTCTTCCAAGGCGCGCCTCGAGCTGTTTTGTCTCGGTTGCCCGTCTCTTCTCAGCTGCAGCTTTTGCTTCGGCTGTGTGCCTAGGTGCTACAGTTCGTGCTTGTGGTGCTGGCTTAGAAGCAGCACTTGGCGTTTTAACACGATCTTGAGACGAGCTCGGCTGGCTTAAAGTCTTCTCCGGGGCCTTGGTGGGTTCTTTGGTTGTGGATCCATCACCAAGGTTAGCAAAGAACTTCAGCGTTGGCCCGCGCTCCAGGGTGGTTAGCAATGATTCAAGCTTTTTGTCTAGACTGTTTAACCAGCCCAAAAGAGTTCCTCGGCCATTGGTGCGGTATGTAAAATCGACAATATCATCGAAGCCTCTGGCGATATTTGCTTGATAAGGAGCTTCCATTTCAGAATTGGTCACTGCAAGCGTGGGACGCCCTTTTGGGTATGAGCTTGGGACTTGCATGATACACTGTAGCCGTTCAAGCTCAAAGGGGAAGTCCGGATCAGAAGGTACCAAGCCAAAAGTCAAAGTAGTACCCTTGGCATCATTGACTTCCTGTGGACGGTAACGCCGTCTCAATTGGGTGATCTGGAATTCTCTTGGGTCTGACTGCTCCAATTTGGAAACTGGTCTTTGGGCCTGGACAGGAGCAGCGGCAGGACTTTGCTTCGATTGGTTCTCACCAATATCCAATCTCTCGGTCCCAGTGACAATGGCTTGCGCCGGACTCCGGCTTCCATTTGCCGGGGATTGGGATTGTGTCTGCTGCTCAGATGAAGGCTGCTTAGCCTCAACGGCCGAGGCATCATGTAGATACGGACATGCCGCTCCAAGTCGGCATCCTTGAGTAATGTTAGCATATGACCATCACCAAGAATACATGCGCAAAAGATTAGGACACGGGTCGATCATGCAATACTGGTCATAACCTCGATATCATTGACCCTTCGGGTGAACATGGCAGATGCTGTGTACAAGCATTCCCGAAGGGGCCTGTTTGTGGCACCCCATCCGTATTCAATGACGCGTCGATTATGGTAGTGACAAAATAGGCAAAGAGCCCTTACAGACAGAAACTTAGAACGCAGACTTACCCTTTTTGGTTTTGAAAAAGCGACATTTCTGCCGCCGAGTCGATGACTGGCGAGCACTCGCTTCATCGGTGGATGCAACACCATGCGACCGGACCGCTGACAACTCATCAGTTGTCAAAGAGGACGGCAGGTCTGTACCTGTTCAACAAAAGCATGATGAGCGTGTGATCGAAAAGGTTGTGGGCGGCCAACTCCGATCCAGCCATATTGGCAGACCGGGGCGACCCTGCTCGCCAACAAAGTCCTAGGAGATAACATGGGGATTGATAGGCTTTGTGGCGGATGCAACATGTGGTGCATGGACATGCAACAGGGGCTTGAAAATACGAAAGCCTGTGGTCTGTGGAGGGTCGACCCAGATAATCTTCCCAAGTAGATCTCACGGAAATGATTGGGAGAAAAGGTTCCGGCTAGATGGCTTTTACGAGCCAATAAGAGAATTATGCTTGACTCACCTTGGGCTTGGGGTGCTGGACCCGCATTGTCAAATGACCTATTCTCCATGTTGAAACTGAGCCTCGAGCCGTGTTGCGAAAGATGATCCAGAATGGAATGGCCGGATTCTAGGCGACTTGGAGGTGACGCGCGCTGCCAACGCAGAGATCTGGTGACCTGGAGGAGATCGACAGGACCAGATCTGCACAGTAAGTAAGCCGAGATGTGCGACCGTCTGAACTGGAGTAGCGATCTTTCAAGTCACGGCGCTAAGCAAAAATAAAAAAAGGCAGAAAACTCGTGAAGAAATACAACCACGTGACACGTAAAATGTCCAAATAGGCCACAAATAGGTGGTATATCCTAAGGTCTGAAGATATGAAGCTATACAGGAAGTTTATAGTTGTTTACGGTTTTGCTGGCAGTCGAGTGCCAAGACTTCAGGCGGAACCGATGATCTCATTCGCCTTTCTTTGACTCATTTCCAGTCATACTCCGTACTGTTAGTCACAATGAATCGATTTTGAAGTGGATTGCAGGTTTCTAGTCGGAAGATCAACTAGAATGTTCGTGGGGGTTCTAATATGGAGTGCTTTGTAGATCTCCCCTCATTAGTGCCTATGCATACATCGTATGTGGTACAGAGTACAAGGTACAGATTCAGACTCAACCAGATTAATAATGATAATCACTGCAGGGTCCTCTAGGGCTCACATTTAATATCATCTCAAGTATAGCATTCGTCATTGCACATCCCAATCCCAACGCAATGCTGTGGCGTTCATGTCTTAAAGCACATAATCTGCTCGAAGCCACAACAGGAAGCAGAAATCCCAACCAAACACCAGCAATAATTGACAATAATCGCACCTGCCCATCACCATTGCATGGGAAAAGCATAAAACAAAAAGCCATCAGAAAAAGAAACCAGGAGGGTAACAGGATTCCGAATTCTAGTCTGCCAACAGGGCATATACTACACGGAGCGCGGCATGCGCCTTATCTCCCACATTCATACCGGGGGATATCCCCTTTAACAAAAACAAGGGTCCAACCCCGGCCAGTGAGGCCATGCTAATATAAGAGAAAAGGTAAATCCTCACCGAGAGAGGAATACGACCCGACGGGCGCAACAAGCTTGCACTAATATACGGAGTACTCAACGGCCACCAGTCACGGGCGGCGGTCGGTCCGCGTTGCGTGGGAGAAGATGAGGGGGTTCGCTTTGCAGTTTCTAGAACTCCATGCCTGCGTGATGGGTGCGCCTTCGCCAGGATAATGTGTTTAGCTTTGAATGCAATATCGATCCACTAACCATAACGGCTATCTTGCTTTTTTTGGGGGGTGGGAGTGGAGATAGCTTGGGTGTGTAGTCATATTTCGAACTCTACCGCTCTTTCATGACACATATCGGGTGGGTTTTACGTGTTTACCCCGACATTTAAAGGAATTGGGGGGTAAAGTACGGAGTATTCAGGTAAGAGAAAACAAGAACACGGGAGTAGATTCTCAAGACCGGAAATTGAATGGTGTGACAAAGCATATGTACATACTATGTTGTATAGATACAGAGAGAACTCGCACCTTAATATCGAGCAAACTCTCAAATCCCACACAACAGGTGTGGCGTATAACATGATTGAAGGAAACGGGTTTGACGAGGCTATCCGGAGGTCACTTGCACATACAGTTCGACCTCTAATGTTGTACTCCGTGTATAAACCCTGTCTGTGGCTGCCGCTAGTCGGACATCGGCACTTAGCCCAAGTCCTCGGGGAGTTACAAGATATACATGCGTTTTGGATATAACATTCGCTGCGTTTAGGTAGGTTATTTACGATCTATCAACTGCGCTATAGTTTCAAAATCAGGGCTGGTCAAAAAAGAACCTGTCAAATATCCTATAATAACTATACAACCGAAGAAACTCCGCACCAGGGTACAAGGGTAATGAAAGTACTGAATTGAGCCTCGGTCAATGGTATTGTAAGAAAGACATTGGTATGGGAGCTCCGCTCCGCGGTACTGAGCTTTCCGCTGTATGTGGTAATGTAAGGGCCAAATACAATACAGTAAGTAAAACACCGAAAGAGGAAAGGCGTAAATCGGACCTGGAACTCACCGGCCAACCGGATCGTCCTTCCAGAAGCCTTCCAGAATCTCGCACGGTCTTCCGTGGGTATTGGCGCATTTGACCATGGGCATAGCTTGCAGTTTTTCGGGTTGGAGCATATGTCGGCATTTGTATAGATATCCATTTGTCCGATGGTATATGTACTTAACTTTTACTTCAACTAAGGTCATTTGAATCTAATATGACGGCAATTGAGGATATTGGCACCTTGCGGGGTTTCGGAGTACAGAGCTCCTGGCAAAGCTGATACACGTGACCTTCATCCACCGCAGGGCCTAGAATTATGATTTGGCCAATCACAGGAGTCGTAATTGGGCTGGTGTTTGCAGGTTCAGTGTCACTGGGCGTTTCCTTTTTTGGACAAAGGGAAACGGGGGCCAATCCCGAACGCCTCTTTCGGGACTTCGCCGAATATTAATAATAGTCGGTAATGCAGTACTTCATTCGGGATACCCACGGAACACGGGATGTCGTGTATACTGGCAACTTTCTGAACTGATTTGGGAGAGTAGATACTTGTCGTCGTGCAGGACTGTTACTAAAATGAACGAGATTGCCCCTGAATTGAAGGAGTACAATATATGTACTCCGTACCATGAGGTCAGTTAGTTAAGTGGCCTAAGTCTAAAATATCCCTGCGCCGGAATAAAGATCGGCTCTGTTCTAGAGCCCGAGAGGCCAAGACAGGGATGGTATGGGTCATGGTTGGCCGATCAATCCGTAGTGGAGGACGATCAAGAAGAAATCAACGAAGATTCTTGCGCGCCGAGTATACGCCTCAATCATCAAAGATCCTAGACAAAGCGACCAAAGCTGCATGCAAAGCACGTCAATATTCGGACACCGAAACACCCTGGATTTCGAGCTCAAGGGGGCGATATCCTCGGATCCTCGCATATAGTAGCTTTAGTTGAGGAGCTGCACGCTGTATGCTGCATCGGCATGCCGATTTCACGTCGGGCGCACACCAACCCGAACCCGACGAACCAGTTAGGCGTCAATTGTGCGGCACAAAGGCTATCCACTTTTGCTTCACAACGCCTCTGCCTAACAGCCCTGATCGTGGAGTGGTCCGTGGGAGTTAGTAAGCGGTACGCGATAACAAGTTGTATGAAGTCCCAAAGGGGAAATGCGGAGCCGGAGCTGTTACAAGTGTACTCCGTGCTCCGTACAGCGTCAGTTAAAAACATTTCAGTACCGGTGAGACGCGAGAAAAAGGATACAGCGAATCATCCCCGTCGCTGGTTGTGAGTGATCCACTGCAATGTCCACTTTTCTGGCCTGTATGAAGCTGAGATCAAGAAGACTCTTCTGGCCGGGGGAGAGGAGAGTTAGCCCTAATGGGCAGGTGGATTTTAGAGATGGAATGTGCACACAATGTACTCCATATTCTCCATATGTTGTAGAAATTTGAGGATGGCTCGAAGAGGCTCTTGTCTCACATTCACCGTTTCACTGTCATTGGGTCGGAAAGGAAGAAAGACGCTTGTGATATGAAAGTATACGATCTGGCTCATGTTGTGCCAAGGTTGCTTTTCTCCGGTGAATACATGTACCCAATTTGACATGAGGTCTGTTATATCCATGTTATTGGCTTCGTTCTTGGATCTTTGTTTCTCTAGCATTGAATGGTTTTCATTGGAGCCCCACGGCCCGGGTATGACCGGAGAGACTGGAGGGTTTGCTAGGATGGAGATGGTGTCGGGTGTTTCAGGAGGAAAAAGTCTTCATCCCCACACCCGTTCAAAGTTGGAGAAAAGGTTGTGCATACGTCATTCTCTGAGACACTGCGGACCCGGGGAGGACCATCTTAAATTATATTAGTTCGATGTCGTGTCTACCGGTATTATTCAAAGAGGAAATGAGACGCGAGAAAAGAGTCGAAGGAAGATAGGAGAATACAATAAAGAAATAGATCTTGGGCATCAAAATCCAGGGGCTCCACCCCCGGATCATGTGCGCCGGTCATGTGCAGCTGCCACATGATTACTGTGGACACCCGACAAACCATAGTAAGGGCGACGATGTATACTCCGCAAGCATCCTTCTATTGGAATTGCACACAACTTTGACACATTAATGAAAATAAGCATAACTCCAGCCGAGGCATATGAAAACGCAAGTATGGCGATAATGACATCAACGTGATACAAATCCTTCAGTGCAGGCAGCCTTTGTCAAAGATCTGCACGTCAATCCTCATCCTTCAGGCAACCCACCTTTAAGACATGGCAAAAATGTAAGCGAAGGCAAAGTCATGATGAAAACACGCATAACCCATGCCAGATCCATGCAAATAACAATTACAATTACAATTACCCATAGTGTCATAATGAGGCCCTCCATCGGAACGTGATTCCTTCCTACAAACATCCCTTAGGAGTAAACATGTATAGTCTGTACATCCTACGAAGTACCATAGCACAACCTCAAGCTCAAAATGAGCCCCAAGATCCAACCGAGATCAAGGAAGTTACATCTCCAAAAGTACCAGGCCTAGAACTCACCTTGTCAGCCATGCAGCGCGACCCCAGTCCAATCACCTTGACACCCCTCATATCATTCCACACACCCCCGAGATCTCCGATGAGCTGGCCCTGCAAACCATGCAGGGCGAGAAAGCCACCGCGAACTGAGCACTTATCTCGTCGAGTCAATTTACAAGCCCGTCACTCCTCCCGAATTCCCCGGGAGCTTTGGCATAAACTAATGTAAAGATGACATAGCTTCTCATCGCATGTGCCAGCGACCAGTGCGAAGCCGAATAAAGAAGATGGCGCCCAGGGGAATCTCACCGGTCGATCGGGTCGGTTTTGGAATAGCCCATGTAAACTCTCTTCAAAGACTCCGGGGGCTGGCTGTATGGGGTTTAAATTGGGTCGTTAATATCAAATATGTCAAATAGGAATATCATAACCTTGGAAAGTATAATATCATGATATTACACATACATATGTTTCAACTTAAAATTAGAAAATACTATGTTCTAGATCTACGCGAACTGTTCGCTTCCCGGGAGAGATAGGTACTTTTGCACATCCTTCCAAGATTCCGAACGGGCTCCGGGATATTAAGTGCGCGGCTTTTTGATTGAACACCCCTGTATCCATTTTTTTGCATTTTTTTTTTTGCATCCCACCTGACCTTTAATATTTTTGGCGCCCTGGGATCTGCGGAGATTGTCACTGAAACGTCCATTCATGAACTCATAGCTAAACTCTTCCCCATACCTGTCTAGGCAGGTGGTACTGCATTAGGAGATTCGATGATTCGATGATTGTTCATAATAGAGTGCAACTCTGTCGTTTCCTTTGTTGATATATACAACATGCGGCTTGTAGATGTACCTGGTATAAGGCTATATATTAAGAAGCATGGATGTAGTCGAGTATTAATTGACCTGTATAGTTAGGCCATGTAATCAAAATGGATCATGACCACTTGCATGGGAGTACATGCAGACATCTATCAATCTTATGCCATAAGACTCATCTCTCATACGTGTCAGCGCCACAAAGTCAACGCTGAATTTCCACATGATTAATCTCGCGCCGGTATCGCAGGGATGGCTTTGCGGACCTCTGGTATCCTCCGTGCTCTTCGGCAGAGCTATAGCTATCTGCTACACTGCAACATAGGCCCAGACCGCCAATTCAGGCTTATGCAAGCATCCTCTTCTGATATCTGAACCTGCAGTCAAGGAAATACGATATGCATGTGAGGACAGGTTTTCTCTGATTTCGTTCATTTGTTTTTTTGGTTTCTTTTTAGCTGTCATCAGGTAGCGTACAAGTGGTGGCCCGATCGCGGAGATCGGTGCCGGATGAATCGCAAGGCGTAAACGTGTGGTATCAGGTATCGCAGAGAAAGAAAAAGAACATGACTATCTCTCCGATGATAATCGGGAGTAGTGAAACAAATGCTAGGCGTTTTCCGCAGTCAAACATGGACATGCAGTAAGAGACGCAGCGCTGAGATAGATGATAAAATAAACCCCTTTTTTTGGTGAACTGTCCGGGCATGAAAAACCCATCCGGAAATATCTTGAAAAGCAAGACGTAAAAAACAAAACAAAACCCATGTGGCATCAACCGTTGATGGCCCAAAAAAAGCACGAGGGATATGAGCTGTACATGGATATTAAGGTCGTAAGAAAATAGCCCTCGAAATCGGTGTTAACCTCCATGCAGGACAAACGCCCAGTGAATGCCGTAATAACATCCTGGCCCCCCGGAGCCGATGAGATTGAGGAAAACGAAGCAGAAAGAAAAATAATCCCAGATGTGCGCCATATATGCAATGCATGATCGTGATCGTACGTGTCAAGAAAGAAAAGCCGTGCTGTGTTACAAAGCAAGTCTGTGGAAATTCAGAAAGCGCGTGGGTGAAGTGGATCGCAGGCGAATGAACTACCATCCCTTCACATGGTATTCCCAGGGACCGTAGTCAGTGGTATAGTTGGTCCAGGAGCCATTCTTGCCTAAGTCAGAGCTAGCAGCATTAGGGTCTGCTTCAGCACTAGCCTGATTCGGACCAACTCCCTTGTGTGGGCCCTTGGGACCAGGGTACTCCTGGAGGTTCTTCATATCATGTGCGGTGTGGCGACGCTTGAGGAAAGCGTTCGCAGTCGCGCTCTTCTGCTGGCGCTCCCAGAGAAGATGTCGGCGGAGAGATTCCGTCAATTCAGTAGCAAGCATGTTCCGACGGGTGGTTCGCGGAGAGTGTGCCATAGACTGCGAAGCGTTGGTATTCATGACAATAGGCTTCGATCGGGGAACATCGGGGCCACGCATGACCAAGCTTTCCTCTTCCCTGTCAGGAGGGGACTGTGGAATAGATGGACCGCTAGGTGAGGTCAACCGGGATCGTTGAAGTGCGGGACTGGACCGGAACGCGTTTCCTTGCATGCGGGCCGGCTGGTGCATCATCATAGTGAGCATCGAGCGGCGCGAGACCAGATTGGGCCGGGAATCAACCCGTTGGAACATTCCTCCTTGTTCGTCAACGCTGGACTCGCCACCCTCAGTAATGGAATCCTCCCAATCAGAATCTTCATCATCCTCGATCGCACTCTCCGAGACTTCATCGTCGGTCTCGATAGCGTCCTCGTCGGATCGACTGGTGTCCTTCGAGTTAGGAATGATGTGGGACGAGACCTGATTGCTGAAAGAAGCGGTCTTTTTCGTAGAGTCCGGGTTGTTGTTTTTCGGCTTCAGCCCTCCACCGGTCGCGTTCTCCTGTGCCGCCTGGGGAACCATGCGCTCTTCGAATGAGCTTTCATCGTCATCCCCAGAGGATCCGCCTAGTGTAAACATGCCTCCCTTCTTCTTCAATGGCGATGGCCTCAATTGCGTAGCAGAGCGGGAAGGACTAGGGTCAATAGACAGTCTTGGTTGCGATCTGAAGGAAGATGAGATGTGTGATGGCGAGAATCCACGAACAATGCTGGTAGATTTTATCAATTCAGGTCGACTAGGAAGAATGCCGGAAGATGAGACGCTAGTATCGGACGCGTTGACCTGTGCAGTATCGCTCTCATTGCCCTCGGGGGCAGTTGTCGAACAAGACTCAGTCGACTCATGGGGGTATGGGGTCGGTCGGACGGAGAAATGAGGGACATGACGAGCGGTAGAGACGGCGGGAGGAGTAGGAGTTGGGGTGGATGGGCGAGGAGTAATGTCAACAACGGGGGCAGCAGGCTCGACGGGGTGAGGCCTGTGCTCGAGTTGCTTCTTTTCCTTAATGTTGAGGACCATCCGCTCCAGATCCAATGAGGTGATGTGCTTCTCCTTACCACGGCCGAGGCTGGCTAGTGAGTCCTCGCGAACGACGGCCGGTCGGTAGTCGGAAAACTTGGGACGTTTGATGTGAGCTTCGATCCGCTCGGCTTGATCAGAAGCAGCGGACTCGACACTGGCGGAGAGTTCGGGCAAATCCCCAGCTTCGGATCGTAGCAATGGGAGGGCGGAAGTGCGGTTGGACTGTTCAGGTTCGACACAGAAGGTTTCGCGAGTCCACAACCGCCAACTGAGGTTTTCGAGTCGACGGCCCTGGTCCATGTAGTCGGCACATTTTGAAAAGACTGTGCGGGAGGTCAGCAAAACGAGATATCCCTGAACCAGCAGAATTGTTACTTACCCATCCACATTCCATGAAGACTTTGAGCGTTGGCGGTATCCACCTTATGGATATTGTCCGCGTCCACCGAGAGAACCGGTGTCGTTAAAGGCATTCTCGCGACGCCACAACTAGCAGTGAAGCGATTGTATTTATTGAGAATCGTTGATTGATGTTCCGGGGTCGCCGTCTCCCCCGATAGTGGTCGTACGGCGCTTGAGATGCGGTAGTGAAAGTTCGTAAGAATCAACCGGGTTCTAGAATGGACCTTGAAATTTGAGTCTGGGCCCTGCGGTGTGCTGCAGAGAGTCGATCAATCGGGTTTGGCGCCTAGGATGCAATCGAATGCTCACGCGAAAGATGCGGGTTGGGGAAGGATTTGGATTTTGAAGTGAAGTGAAGAATCAGGTGTCGAATATCCGTCAATTTTCCGTCAGAGCGCCACAGTGCGGAGATTCCGGGGCGAGGAGTCGGAGAAACGGAGCGGGTATTGAAAGATCGGATTGAGATGATCCTTCAAGATTGACGGGTGAGAGAGATTGTAGGTTGAGAGTGAGGTGAACGGTTCGAAAAAAAATCTGGAGAAGGAAGAAGGAAGAGAAAGGGAGTCGGAACGATAATAAGAATGACGGGGGGCGGCACTTTGGTGGAGTGGAGTGGAAGGAGAGGGGGACGGTAATAAATTATTAAATGAAAATGCAAAAAAGAAAAAAAAAGAAATTGAAAATCGAAAATCGAAAATTGAATTATTCCTTAAAAAGAATAAGAATTATGGGAATTATTGGTAAGAACATGACAATACAAGGGGAAAAATGATTGAAAAATTAAATATAAAATTCCGAAATAACTCCAGACCGAGGATAAGGGTCGGTGAAGGGGGAAAATTCAATCGCATCACGGGGCCCTGAATTACATCGATACCATATCCATGTATTCAGATCCTCCGTACCATGGTTTCCTCCGTATCCCCCCAGTACTTTTGACTTTCCTTTACCTTCCCGACCTCAGGAAGTCCCGAAGTGCCCCCATAAAATACATTGGTATTGTTAGTACCAGTTTCCGTTTCGATTGATTACTGATTACCTAAATATCAGTTGAACCTTCCCAGCTTGGAAACCAAGGTTCCCTCCAGAGCTTCAATATTGGTTTGAAGTAGATCTTCTCCAGGGCTCTAGGGCTATTGCTTACATTTCAAAGAGCTTAGACATACATATCAAAGAATGAGAAATAATCAAAGCCTTTACCTGTGACCTGTCGGAGTAAAAAAGAAAAAAATAATCAAATAATCAAATAATACAATAATACAAAGAAAATGCCAAAATGTAACTACTGATCGAAACGACAACCTTCCAACGCGGTAGTTGCAGTGACTTGCCGGAAGTCCAGACCACAGGCTCTCCACGCCACCTAATGTATCTCAATGGTCGTTTGGACATTTGACATTTGGGCACTACACCTCGCCACTGGCATTATACTCTTTACTCCTAAGAAAGAGAGGTCTACTGACTGATGAACTGTCAAACTGTCAGTTATTGGTTCTGGCAAAGCTGAAGGTCCGGCTGACTTGCCAAATTGATGTCGCGTTTAAGCTATTTTCGTCACGGACGCTCTATACTCAGACTATGGGGTACACCGCGTCCAAAGGGCTAGGAATCGGTCTTAGATCTCAAGCCACGTTGTGGTCACCGATATAGACCTTCTCGCTTATTCTCAAGCTTCTCATGCCCGGAAGTATTAATTGTCAGGAGCGCAAGGTTATAGCAATCGAAAACACAAATAATTCCGGACATTATACACTTCCATGTAAGCGCCTCATTCATTTGGCTTTTAATGGCTGTTTAATCTTATCGATTCCGGCTGAAATCTGTGGTTTTCCCCAGCTCTTTCCCCCGCAAGCAGCTATTACCCGGGAGAAAGGGGTGGTTCCAAGCCCGGCTGCATGCCGGGGAACCAACGTACTTCTTCCATAGTAGATCGTGTTCTGTTTTAGATGCATTGCTTTGTTTCAAAACAGGTAAACTCTCTTTACACAGCTTTCACCGGTAAGGATTCTGAGGTATATTCTGGTAAATCACTTCAGGCCTCGATCATGTGGATGGAAAAAAAAAGCAAGTCAGCCACAGCTTCATTTCAAGAGAGCGCGCCAGCCTTACCGCCCTTTCTCTTTTCTTATCTTCCGGATGGGCACATCCTGGCCAGATTTTCTATCTTTGTCTATTGAAATAGGACACGACAGTCGAGAGTGTCACAAAGCTAGGCTACATAGTCACGAGTCTGCCAACTGTCATTGTATTGTTCATTGGTTTTCCTTGCTTTTCCTGAGAGACGGGATTGACAGATGACGGTCGACATGAGCAAGGCCGCAATACGTAAGAAGCCGGTTTAGAGATGTCCTTTTTTCCCGTCATCATGGGGGTTAAACGCTTACAGCAACCCTTGTTCTCAGGCCCGGACTGGGGGGAAGGAACTGTATCTTTCCCTACTCGATCATTCCAAACCTCTAACCGGACGCCTGGAAGGCCGATCTTCCAGGACACGACCCCTGCTAGGGCAAAGTCACACCAGGCGCACGTTTCATCTATCATGTGATATTGCACTATGGAATCTCTGGCTATGATAGAAAATAGCTACTACCTACGTACGTAACTTGGGATCTGACTGACACATATCCAAGCCTGTTATTCCTTGATAGATGATGTGGAAGTTTGCAAGCCGTCATCATTTGAGACTCTAAACGTGTAACCAGAGCCCTCGGATTTGCGGGGGTCCGGATGAGAAAAACGAGTCTACAGATCGGTGCATCGGAAGAGCTGGGGTATGAAGTCGTTTGATATCTCATTTCCCTTGTAGAAGGTCTCAGTTAAAAAGGTATTAACCAATCAACCATTATGTATCTTCTTTGGCCACCAAAAAAAATACCGAAGTCGTCTGATTCATTCAAAACAGTTCGTTGGTAACAGACATATCCCTGCGGATGTATGACACTACACAATCATCTACAGGATGCAAAGCATTGTCTGGCTGCTTGTGCAGCGTAAGTTTTTCATAGCTGCTGACCTTCTGTCTGCAAAGCTTACACAACGATGTCAATGGCATATGGAAGTAATTTCGATGAGCAATCTGATGAGAGAAACAACGAAGCGTAACAGAAAGACTCATCTCTCTTGACTCGTCTACTCGTCTACACGTTCAGCTCCTGTCTCACTACCTAGTATTCGGGTGGTACCAGGTGGCAATATGAAACTACACATAAGATACCTCATTAAACCAGACATGTTGCATAAATGACGGCGTTAAGGCTGCGGCTGCCAATAGCTCGGGACTGGGGAAATGGAAAGTCACGCCCCACTTCGTCCAGGGCATGGGTGACAAAAGCCGGGATGCTGGGGTACCGAGGTCCCTACTAGGCGGCCGAAAGGATTACCGCCAGGCGATGGGAAACCAATACCCGGGTGGGTCATTATTCTATGAGCTGTACAATACCATCGTTGCCCCAAAATGTGGTCACGGGCAGACCGAGGCGCCAAAGCGGAGTCAGACTGAGCCCAAGGCTGTGGCAGATGGCAGCTGATGTAGGCGCAGGTCATTATGAGGAGCGCGCTTCGCATTGTAATAGCGCTATATGGTGCCGATAGGGCAAATTAAGGAATTAGGGCATCAGTACCCACGACCCCATGCAATACAGCCCGCGTTTCCGGGTATAATGACCCTATTCTGTCTAATATGAGCAATAGACCGAAGAGACAGCTCATAAAGTGGCAAAGTCACGCGCAGGTCACGTCACATGATGTGGGGGTTCCAGGGACCGCCACCTCAGGGGCTTGTGACTTTCCCGAGTGGACGCCTCTTACCATATGATTCCCTGGACTTCCAAGGTTGCCCAGGTGGGCTATGTTGGTGCCTTGCCAATCACCTGAGTCCATGTGATACGGAATGGGTCCCAATTCTCTATAGTTTGTTTTATTCCTGAACCATCATAGTGCCCAAATGCCTTAGCTCATCCGCGCAACGGCTTGAGATGACAGTTAAACTGTCCGACCCCCGGGGCCAATGATGTGACTTAGTAACACGAAAACAGATAACCGGCTTTCTAAATCCAATCCACACGGACTCCACGCCTCAGGGGTATCCAGATCCCCTCCCCCTCTCAGGCGAGTATCACTGTCATACAACATATTCGTTCATCTCCCATCGTATCATGTACTCCATGTAATATACCGCGACTCATGCACGGGATGCAACACTATACGCCGCGTCGATCAATAATATCACCAATGCTTCTATCTATGCGGGGTGCACATACTATGCGATGTGGCTGGAAGTAACAAAGAGCTCTATCAGGGATTCGGCAACGATTAATTGAATAAACTGGAAACCCTTTAATTTGGAATCGACAGACAAGCTTAAACGTGTCACCGTTCCTGGATCAACGCGCTTCGCGTCAAACAAACCAACAGTCAGAGTCGTCAATCCAATGTGACGGGGCGCCACGTCGGTTACTGTCACTACCTTGGACGGCCAAACATGTGGCACATAACGGTGTACGAGGGTGACGAGTATCTTCAATAATTTAATTATATTCATTTCCACGGCCTGAGCTCAGGGAGATTACGGATTACGCACCATGGCAACCTCGTGATTCTTTGTTTTAGATGTTCATATAGATCGCAAAATTGAGCGATGATACAGAGTAGTAGATAGGATATGTCGCGACCTCCAGGAGTCCCCCAGGGGTTCTCTTTGTATCACATCGACCAGGTAGCAAATCACATTCCCCCATGTTTCCCGCTTTATTTGTAGCCCGCTTCCCCGGCATAAATGTCTGTGCTCAGATGAAATCTTAGCGTCTAATACATATCTAATCTATAATTAATTAATCTAAAAGGGGGACCATGTATCAGGTATCGTTTGAGACCTGGTATCCAAGTGAGAAGTCAATCAATTTCGAGGTTTAAGAGTTGACTGGTACGAGCAAGGGATACTTGCGGACTACGAGAGTCGAAGCCGGACATAGTTTTCTAGATTCACAGAGTCAGGTGGACAATTGATCGATGAACTCAATCTAGAAGCATTCATACTAAATGAGGCACAACAACATGCAATGGGGATATCCTTCAATCAGGTACGAAGCACTCCAAGTACGTAATGATGCGGTCGTGTCCTTTTGTCCGGTTCCATACTTTGCAAAGATCGACTTACCTGTGGATAATGCATGTGACCTTCAACAAGGGATATCCGGGGAATCTTCCAGATCGAAAGCTTGCTGTATCCGCGAGGCTGGTAGGCCCCGTGAAACTAGCTGAGACGAAGATGGGACGTGGGTTCCTGGATTCTGCGATCCAGCCGGAAGCAGGACTTGCATATCCGCGACGATCATTTTCTTCCGAATGTCTCTGGCCTTTTTCGTATCTCTGCAGATAGTCCGCTTCTAAACATCATGTTTTACTGGAACAGGTGACACCCAATATATCCCTATCCTAGATGAAGATCATTCTGGTCTTACGTGTTGTGTCTTTGTTTTGTTTTTTTATAACATCCCTCGCTCTTCAATATCGCAGTCTCATCCAACTATTACAATATCTCGGGGCCAGGTGGTCATGTGTGTAATTCTTGTTGCTAGTTAATTCTTGTTGCTAGTCCAACCGTCGCAAACTAGCAAAAGAAAAACACATACATGCATACCATCGAAAGGTCTAGCCCATTATCTTGTCTCCGCGGCCCCTAGTCCCGGGTGGTCGATTAACTCCCTTGTTTGGAGTTGTGGCCCAATAATCTATCCACCCTGTGCTTTCTGCAGATCAAGTTCCCAGGTATTCGGTAGCCCTGGCATGTCTGCTCTCATTTTTCTAACGTTATGGACCCACTTCCCTTGATATTGAACCTTGTGCAAGGGTCTATACATACTCTACTCGATATAGCATGGAGTATTTGGGCTTTATGCTTCATCCGCCACCTCGTCATTGCATATTGTTTCTGGGAATACTGCGAGGGAAATCAAGAAAGAAATCCATATTGAATGCTGATTACGGTCTCTTTCTTTCTTGGCTTGTTCTCGCTGCCCGGTATTTGAGTTAGTGAGTAACAGCCCCTGTCGTGGCCAGGGTTATTTTCATATTATGGACTTCCAAACCCCTGAGTCGAGATCTTCAATTAATTCATTTTGTACGGAGTATGTTTGTTCAAGGCCCAATCCCAAACACGGATTCCAAGCCATTCATTTCCCCAAAGAGATCATAAGCTGGGTTTTGCTTGTTGCGATGGCCGGAGAAACGAAGTAATCAAAGACAAGAGTCTCCAGAAATAGTACAATTTACAAAACCACCTGACTAAAAGCCTAGACCGATCTACCTATAGAACGACAAGAGACAGTATCTTTTTTTTTTGTGCTCTTTCTCATTGCGCAAACAACTGGATAATATACGTGCTGATCCTAGGCCGCCTGGCCAATGATACCCCCACACTGCAAGCTGACTGCATCGGGCCATGTGAATCCGGTGGCTATTTAGGGCGGCTAATCTCCTGACAGCTCTCTTTGCTTTTATTCCTTGTCCAGGACGGCAGTAGCGGCTGTGTACAAAGATCTCTCTCATCACCGCCAGTTCGGAGTCTCTTGGCGTGTGATTGTGGCGGGCTATGTATGGGCCGAGATGGGTATCTTTGATTGCTTATTTTTGTTGAGATGGAGGGTTTCATCGACACGTAGCCTAGGCCACCAGGAATTGAATCCCTGTTTGATACCGAAGCCTCTTCTATATGGTTCTCTTTGTGGCTTCTTTGACAGCGCGCCATGCGACGGGTGATCGATTAGTCTCTTTGATCGTTTGTGTTGGCACTCTGTCACTGCTGATTGTGGACACTGACCGGGTATTGGCTTCAAAGACTTGGGTGTCCATTTTTGATGTTTCGTTTGTTCTGTGCACCTGATCACCTGTCAGATTGTTAGGCTCTGATCTGGAGCCTCCTGCAAGCAGGCTAATTTATCCGGGATTATCACCTGCTTCCCCGTCAGCCATGGCTGTTGTTGGTCGCATAATATTTAGATATGGACTAAGCACAAAGACTGTCACGTACATCTAATCAAACATGTTTTGTTGAGGCTGGAAGATTTGGTTGCGAGCTAAAGGCTCTAGATGCTGTGATATATATTTGCAATTACATAGCATCCATGTAGACAAGCCTCCCGGCTCTTGTTTTTGTAAGAGTTATATTTTATAGAATAAACACGTGGACTCCATAATACCACTACAAATTCTCCATGTAAAAAAATAAAAATAGAAAAAATGCTCTCAACCTTTCGCGGGGGTCAAAATCCGGGGAAGCAACATTGAGGGGACACCCCGGACCCCTGAGAGGCCGCTTTCGGCCATCCAACATGCTCACTGGCAAACCATTTACTATTTTCGACCTGACGCAAATAGAATACAATAAAAGAAAGAAAGACTAAGATCAGAATACGGAATTCTGAAAGTATTGTCACTTCTTGAACAATACATGCCCTATACCGATTTTCCATACTTCAGTACAGAGTAGGCCGCAAACAACTACAGATCAGTGTTGCCCAAGGCAGTCAAATTAGCATGAACCTCAAATATAACGATCACTGAGTTTGTGATGTGTCGATGGTTAACAGGTTGTGTCGTGTGACGAGACCAACGGTTCCCCGAAGAAGCGGTAGAACAACTAAATGACCAGAAGTGACAGTTGCTGGCTAGCAAGGGAGGAAGATGCTCAATTTACATAAAACGGCTGTCACGAGAAGACTAAAAAATGTCCGATATCTTAATATTGGGCTACTACGAACGAAACGAAGCCACGTCAATCCAGGCTCCATGTGAACAACCTAGGTGATTCGGATTCTAGCACCGATGAGGCTGACTCGACAATAACTCATGGTCCGAGGCCCCTTAGAGTCAGCAATACTCATATTTACCGACATATCGATTCTGACCGGACCATGCTCCTTCTCGCATCCTGTTCCACATGGAGACGGGCCAGCACCAGGTCATCTGAGCCGCGAAAATAATATCTCCGGTAGAAGTTTTCTTCAAGCATAGCGCGGCTATGTCGACTACCGCCATGAATAAAAAACAAGACATTGCATCTCCTATAGGACTATGCAACGTAGCCCGGTCCTATTGAGAACGCAGGGCACGGAACACAGAGAGAACCCACGCTGACCGACCAGCAGCAAGCAGCGTACCCTTGATCTAGACTTCTCCACCGACAATCTACCGGACGACAAAAAAATGAAATAAAAATAACCAGCACAACCAATCCGAACCCGCATGTCCCACAAATTGCAATCTCGCCCCGACCACGAAAATGGGCGCCAGATCGGGGCTAGCACTCGTGCCTGTCAGCGGTCGTCACACCGCAGCGATGGGTTTGCATTCGGCCCGAGATGGAAGATCGAACCAATCCATGTACACGAGTACCTACTCTGCCCAGGCAGGGTACGTCGTGCCCCGGCCTACTCACCTACGGTTATGCTGGAGCTGACGTCTGTCTCCTGCCGCCCGTTTTCCCATATTCCAATGAAGACGCCCTGCAACACGACCCGCTGCAGGTCATGGGTAAATTGATCTGCTGCGGGATGCAATGCGTCTTGCAATCGTGTGTGCTATGTATAGACATCCTCGATGCAGCTGGGGTACTGATGGGGCAACATTATAAGGTCTTTATCCCGGCATGGCACTTACTATTGCCTCGTTTGCTTTGGAATTGTACGGCAATGCAGTAGTTCGAGATCGATGGCTTCCTGGCACACCTGGTGTTTCAAAATACGACGGATAGGTGATGCCTTTATTGTGTCCAGGTATACAGATGGGGTCTGGCTAAACGATCTTTCAATATGTGCTAAATCTTTTATCGTCTAGGCCGAAGTGATCTGTCATTTTGACTGCTCAGCAATGCAAGCTCACACATATAAGTGGACATCTATCTCATGGATCATCACTTCTGGTTAAAGTATGTAGTCAGCCTCCAATGTCCCAACACTCCCGATATCAACAGTTTACACGTGAAAAGAAAAAGAGAAATAGAATTGGTCTAGACCTGTCTCGCCTTCAATCGAGCTGTATTGAATAACAGAATTCTAAATCCTGTGGTTCACGAGTCGCGGGGAACTGGGGTCGTACTTCCCATGCACTGTGAAACCCCAGCATCAACGCCTGAATCCCTGCACGAAGCTGAAAGCTCTACCATGCCGACTCAAGAAGGAGACGGGAAAAAAGAAAGCAATATTGTATTTCTCTCTACGCGATGGAAGAGCCTGAAAATAATGACACCTTTTCTGCGAAGGCCAGGGTACGTCTTTGTACAGCTATGAATATATCCATCCCACCGAGACAGAGACTGAGTACACGGCCGTCACCGTCAAATTCCGATTCGGGCATCCCGCCGAAGAAAGCTCTGAGAATCGCCCAACGGATTATCATTATCTATTTCATGTTCAATTCATAATTCCAGTCCGTCCCATAGGCCGACACTTTGTTGCTCGAAGTAGTTCCCTAGGGTCACGACGATACAACAGAACGCAGCACATCCGGGACAATGAGCTTGTTCTGGATTTGTATAACCTGTACTAAGACATCATAGCATGTATGAATAACGTAGATCACTACTCTTTTGTATTGGTGTCGGCATCTGCTTGTCGTACAGATTATTTCGTAGAGTGGGGGTTCTCTACATTGTGCATGCAGAGACGATCTGATCTTCGCTCTGCAAGGATTTCTTCAGGAAAGGAAAGAAAACAAATCGGAGTTACCTCTCACACTGGCACCAACCCTGGGGGATGCCATTAGGAGAATAGAAATATACAGAATGCCAACGCATCGTCCGTTTGATAGAACATCATGACCTAAAGTCGCATGCAAGGCTTCAGGTGTCCCCTAAGAAAAAGTATACATTGGTTGCCTAATCCTTTTCTCAAACATTAAGATTCTATTCTCGTACTCGGGTAACATGGCAATGTATCTCCCCATTATGGGACAGGTCACCAGCTACCGGGTCCGTTCGTCCATTAGTCTAGAAGACCTTATTGGGAAAGAACTATGACAGAAAAAAAAGACACCCCACAAATGCACACCGAGGTTAAACGGAAGCCAGACTCCGAAAAGTCAAATTTGTCAGTTGATGTTGAGGTGGGAGTGCATCTGTCTTCTTTTGGGTGCGTTAATTGTTCCTCGGCATATCGGGTGACCCTCGTGAACACAGACAATCCCACACGATCCCGAATGGAGGCACGGATCTCCCACGAAAACGAATTGTCTGATGGTGTGGGAACGTTGGTTTTAGGCCTATAGTGATTTTACATGCCGTACTGGTATTTCCTTGCTTGCCATGGTTTTGGCGAAGACTTCCGGTTCATATCGTGTAATCCTGGGTCAGAAGGAACAAGACCGAATCGGGAACTATGGGTGTTTGGCATTCATTGGTAAGACGAATATGTCGTACCGATAGGACTTTGGTTAGGTTCACTTGTGGATGTGCATAGCACTCATGTTGGTTGTTGAAAATGAGATGCCGTTCCGGGCTATTGTCTATCTACCAAGAGCGAGACCAGAAGTAACCAGATAGAGATATTATCAATCCTTTCGTTTTTATTGAAACTAAAAGGGTTCTATGTAAGGGACCATGTTTTTACATAGCAAACCAGAATCATCAGTTTTTTTTCTTTTACCATCGTAGAATAGGACTAGGATCTAGTGATCTAGAACTCAGACTGATCATCGCCGGAGATAATGACGTTGTTGATCTGGTTGAGGGTTAGCATCGAGCGTGACAGAAAGAGTGAATGTGAGTAGTACCTTAAGAACCATGCGGCACAGCTGGGTAGCAAGCAGAAGTTGCTGGCGCTTGCCAATCAGGGGGTCAATAGCGAAGTGCTCACGCATATCTACAGAGCACGAGTTAGCCGATGAACAGAACGAAGTATGGAATGGGCTTTTTAGGGGCGTACCGTTAGTGCCAGTCATCATGCAGTCAACACCGAGACGGGTGTTCTTCTCCTTGACCTGACGCGACTTGATAGAGGCAAGGGTCTCAATGGGACTCAAACCAGAGTTCTCGGAAAGAGCCAAGGGCACGGCGTCCAGCGCATCAGCGAAGGCGCGCATGGCATATTGCTCAATGCCGGGGCTCTTCACAGCGGCGTCCTCGACGGCGATGGAGCAAGCAATCTCAGCAGCACCACCACCGTAGACCACACGGTTATCGCGCACCAAATTGCGGACGACACACAGAGCATCGTGTAGTGAACGTTTGGCCTCATCAATGATCTGTAGCTGAAGTTAGTTACCAGCACATCTCTCTACGTATGGTGCGAAGATTGACTCACCATCTTGTTACTTCCACGAACGAAGATAGTGACTGCGCGGGTGTTGGCACAATCCTCGATCACCAGCATCTTCTCTCTCGTAGTTCCGAAGCTCATCTCGCGGACAACACCAGCGGTGCCGAGCTTGTCAGGGGTCAGATCCTCGAAGCGGGGCACAATACGGCCGTTTGTGGCAATGGCGATCAACTCAATCTCAGGCCCACCAACCCAACGAACGGCAGGCAAGTTATTCTGGAGCAAAAGGTGGTTGGCCTCATCATCGAAACCCCACTGGCAAATGACCAGGTTGGCACCCGATTCCTTCAGCTGCTGAATCATCTCTGTGAACTTCTCCTTCTCGTAGTCCTGCAGCTTTTTGAATTCCTCAACAGATGTGATATCAAGCTTGTGCTTGGTCTTAGGCTTGGGAGGCTCAAAGGGACAGGTCAAGATGGCCAATTTAGCATCCCGAACTTCATCGGGCATCTGGGGGTGAGAGAAGTCCTTGTCCACAATAACACCGCGGACAAGCAGAGAGTCCTCGAGAGAACCACCGACCTTGCCGTCGACCTTGATCAGCTCGAAGTCGACGTCCTTGCGCTCAAAGTCAGCAACCGAGAGCACGGCATCAACAGCGATCTTGGCGAATTGGTCGTGGGACTTGGAGACACTATGAAAACTGTCAGCATGAACCAGGACTAATATACAGCTAGAAATCCATACATCTTGCTGCCCAGACTGGTCTTGGCCACTTTGAGGAGGTTGGTGGTATCGTCTTGGCTGAATGTAATTTCGTCACTGATTCTGTCGAGCTCGGCAACGGCGATTTCGCAGGCCTGATCGTATCCGTCGGCTATCCGGATGGGGTGGATGCCTTTGTCAATGAGGTCCGAGGCTTGTTCAAGCATGGCCGCTGCCAGCACTACGACACCGGTCGTGCCATCACCGATCTCCTCGTCCTGAGACTGCGAAAGTTCGACCAACAGCTTCGCGACATTGTTTGTGATCTCCATCTAACCATAGCCACTGTATCAGTCTCTCGAACTTGAATTGGATATCTCCGGGGGAAAAGGACTTCGGGGTCGAACCTGTCCGAGAATAGTTGCGCCATCATTGGTGACGGTGATATCGCCGTCGGCGGAGATCAGAATCTTATCAAGACCACGGGGACCCTAAAAGCAAGAGTCAGATGTCTTTCCGCTCATTGCTTGCCGGGTGCCATACCAGAGAAGACTTGACAATGCTGGCCACCGTTTTGGCGGCAACAATGTGTGACTTAACAGCCTCAGTGCCATGTTGTCTCTTCTTCTTTCCCTGACTGTTTTATGAAAAAGACCCGTCAGCCCCATATCTCAATCCCCCCAACTCTCAATGGTATTTTGAAACGGAGGATAACGCATAGCGGTGAACGTACTCGCGAACGACAATAAACGGCCGTCCCTGCTCGTCCTTCAAGACCGAAGCTACCCCTTAATGTCAGCTACCTAATCCGATTTGTATCAAGTTATTCGAAGAGTAATCACCCTGGGACATATCAAGCTCTGTTAAAGATCAAAATCCACATAGTTAGCCAAAGCACATTTCAAGAATGAGGGGTATGGGGGTGCGGCCTTACGCATTGCCATGTTAACGGTGGGCTGCCACCTGGGCAAAATGTAAAGAGTTTTAAAAAGAGGGCACCAACAAGGAGACCAAGAGGTGATCAAGAATAAGTGACAAAAGACAAAAGCAGTGAACTTGCAAGTTGAGCCTTGAGGGGGAGCTTCCCGAAATGCACTTTTGACAAATGAAATTCTGACTGCCCAAAGCGGTATAGCGTATCTTGTCCGCCTTCAACGCGTTTCTGCTTCTTGACTACTCCAATTGCTCTGGATGCGACAGGCTTTCGTCTGACTTTACAACTGCAATTGAGGGTTTAATCCTCCAGTCGCCAATCTGTTTTCTAAACTCTCTAATCTGATCTCTCCCTTCAACCGAACCATGCCTCGTGAGTGTTTTCCCCCGATGTTGACATGTCGCGCGCGCAATGGTGAGCATCTCGGCTGACCTGTTTACTACCCAGCTCCCGTTGAAGATCTGTCCGACGAGGAGACCGGCGATATCCCTTTCAGAAATGCGCCAGAGTCAAATACCAAAGACGACCAGGAGTCGCCAGAAGACGAAGGAGACGAAGAGGACGACGATGAGGAAGAGGGACTGTGAGCTGCGCATCCCGGCCGACTGATGGATACATGTTTCTAACTGAATGTAGTTACGTTGTCGAGGATATCGTTCAACATGACTGGCTTGATGATGTATGTTCACAACACTCGGCCTAATTGTGCGGAGAAGCTAATCAACCATAGGGAACACTCAAACTATTAGTGAAATGGAAAGGCTACCCCAAGCTCGAAGACCACACATGGGAAGAGGAGGATGGTCTCTTGTAGGTCTACGCACCGGTTGAGCTTCGACATCTGCCACGCGCATTTATTGACAAACACCCTAGGGAAGGAGCCCGCGACATTGTCACAGCTTACTACAAGAAGATCGGTGGTCGTCCGAAGAAGAAGGACGAAGAGAAGCCCGCGGCGGGAAAGCCAGGTCGCAAGCGCAAATCTATGGGTGATTCGAAGGTTGCTAAGACTGTACCGACCCCCGCAGCGACCGAAGCCAAGAGACAGCGCCGAAAGTCAGCACCGAAGGAAACGTCCAAGCAAGCTTCCCCCTCGTCAGAAGAAAATGGCGTTCAATGGCTTCCAAAGGGGAAGAACTGGGATAAGGATGTGAAAGAGGTGGACACAATTGTCCGGGAGGGCGATGCGGGTCTTATGGCCTGGCTCGAGTTCAACAACGGACACAAGGCGAAGCTGTCTGTGCAGGCCTGCTATGAAAAGTGTCCTCTGAAAGTATATCCTCCTCCACCGTGCCGAAAAACAGCGACAAGGTTACTGACGACCAAACTAGATGCTCAAGTTTTACGAATCGCACCTGTGAGTTATGCCCACCCAATGAAAGCTCGAAATACATTCCTAACATCCCTCATAGTGTCTTTAAGGATAATTGATCCTGTTCACCCACAGCTCGATATATCACCAACTCCAAAATGGTACACAAGCGTGATATTTCTAGGCCATTTCTTCAATCTCGGATGTGCTATAGCAAGTGGGCATCACTAAAATGCTCCTTGGCTGATACCACCAACGCGTTTTGACATGGCACTGCTGCCCTTACATTGATGTTTAGTTTTTTCCAATTTCCTCTTTGCGTTCTGGTCAGGTCAATACCGGTGTCTTCGGAGAGTATTTCGTTTCTAGCTAGACGCTAATGTTCATTTAACTTCACAATTGCAACTCGTCCATTGTAGCGGTGCACTTTCTCGAATTCCACATCCCATGGGTATCATTCAATGAGTCCTGTCTGCCGGGCCATGCTGAAATATTCCCATCTATCCTTGTACGCTTGTGCGCCGTGTTTCGTCAACGCTCGCTGCACACGCGAATATTCCTCCGCCTGCAAACAGCTATCGTCCTCGGCTGTCCAGACTCCAGGCATATCATCGGGAATACTCTCCCCGGCAGTGAGATACTTCAGAACTTTATCTGCCATCTCTGGGACCATGCTTGTACATCGCAGAGCATCGAACACGTGGGATTCTTTGGCACCTAGAGCCAGGCGTTGATCAATCCAGGTATCGACGTCGGGCACATCTGAGATGTCATCGTCAGCCACCTCGGATGCCGGGCTTGATGGCAAGAATGGAAGTTCTAGGAATATGGGGTCCACTGGGTCTTCGAAGATATCTGTGACTGGTGGTCTGGGATTCGGTACTTGTTTTTTGAATCGGCCAGACTGCGCGAAGGCATTGTCTCCCAATGGTCGTGGTGGGGCCGGCGGCGCTGGCGGTTCTGTTACATTTGCTGGTCGTTGTGAATTCTCCCGAGTGACGCGGCGAGGGGTTTGTATGGAAGGGTTTGGGGCTGGGAAGAGATCTGGAATACCAAGGCCTTGGAGCGGGCCTGTATCTGACGATACACTGGGAGAGTCTCTTTCTGGCCGTGCGGTAAAGGGTGGTGTGGCTGCCACGCGTGATGACTCTGGTTGGGGTCCCCGGCTATCAGGACGGGGACGGCGTGATGAAGGGCCCGCAGTTGCAGAAGCTTCGATTGCTCTTCTTTTCATAGGTGAAACATCCCTCCGCCGTTGACTCGGCGGTTCAGGGACCGGATCTCGTTTTCGTTTTGGGCTGCTTGGTGTACTTGCTTGGACCGGGGCAGGTGGTGCCAGCTTGGGAACCTTTGAGCTTGATTCCGCCATGGAATCCTTTGATGAAGTTCGGGCAGGTAAGGTCTTTGGGCGTTTTCCTTGGAATGGTGCAGACTGTAAAAGGTCGTCATATGATGATGGGGTGCCGCCCCCTGGACGGCCCTTGCCACGCAGATGCTTCGTGTATCTACTACGCCAAGACTGCCATGGGTGACTGGGATACTGTGTTTTGCCAGTTAGTATCAGATTACTATGTGTATGTTCTGTGGGCTTGACAGAAACCGGAGAGCATACCAGTTCACTTAAATCCTGATAAATTATATTACCTTGGACAGGCGCCCCCGGCTCCTGTTCAAAGTGTTCGACCCAGTCAAACAAGATTTGATCTTCCTTCAAGGTAAAGAACGCTCTTGTGCTTTTCGTGGGAATATTGGATGCACCCATTGGACGAGGTGCAGAAGGCCCAGCCCGGTGGGCTTCTAGATCTTCGAGTCGTCCTTTGTTGATAGAACGCTCGACATATTGATATGAGAAACTATTATTAAATTAGTACACTGATCTTGAGCCAGTGAAGAGTTCAGTATTCCGTACGTGTCACTAGGCAGGTCTTTCCTCGTGTGGTCCACTAGCTTCACATCAGCGTCCTTCTCCATCAGCACAACGGTGCCACCATATTGCTAGATATTCATTAACCCCTGCAATTCTGAAACAAGATAAATGTTCCCGAAATACCTTGATTAATTCTTTGAACCTCTGCCTTTGTGGAACAGTCAGAGATAGCCAGAATCGTGCACTTTGGAACAGATTCATCGTCGTAGTCTCAGCCCGTGACGAGTTATTTGTAGAAGTCGCCATTTCAACTCTTCAGAACCCAAGTTCAAACACTTTTCTTTGGGCTTTCACACCCTGAAGTAGGCTAGCTTTGTCTGCGACGCGGTATCAGGTGTTGGCGTGTCGCAAGGGGCTTTTTCCCATTCAACAGCGGGCTATGGTGCAAGACAGGCGTTGTATCGCTGACTCAACTGTCAATTCTTGAATTCGATCATATGAGATTCCGGTAGTCCCAATCGACAGGGGTCATAGATGAAATAATTGGTTGACGCCGAGACTGAAAACGCGGTCACGTGTCGTACATAAAACCGACGACTTGCGACGAGACGTGTTGACTGATCACCAAGTCAAGGAATGTGGGAACCGTGAATAATATTGCTGGGGGATGCAGAGATAACAGTATCTCCTTTGAACTTCGCGAGAGAACTTAAGCTTCAGAATGGGGGCCCTCAGAACCGTTGGTCTGGTGATTCTGGCGATCTCGGCGTTCACCTTTATTGCGCTATTTGGCAGGCTGCCAGCTTTCCGGTAAGCAATTCGCCAACTTACAAGACTTCGAAGCTCTGCGCTGACTTCCCAAGGAAAACTCCGGTCGCCTGGCTACATCGGGCACTGTGGGTGTACTTTCCGAATGGAATTGCCGTCGTCGATAATCGTTTGTTCGGCGGGAGGGTAGTACGAGGCTGGAATCGATCTGGCAGCTATGTACTGAAAGAGAATCACCCGCTTGTTCTGGTGAGTCTGGAAATTTATTAATACTTATCCAGATACTGACTGTGCATGCTAGATCTTCTTTACCTCCTTGCTGGTCATTGGAGAAGGCATTTTTGTCCCGGCCGCATGGCCTCAGCTTTCGAGCATTCATCGCCTCTGGGTACCTGCCGCTATCGGTTTGCCATATTTTCTGCTCTACAAGTGTGTTGTGACCAAGTCATTTATCACAGCGGAGAACCATGAGGAAGAGATGAGACGCTATCCGTACGACCGAGTCCTTTTTCATCCGGGCCATGAATGTAGCACTTGCAAGTTCCTCAAGCCAGCGCGCAGCAAGCATTGCAGCTTCTGTCAGGCCTGCGTTTCTAGACACGACCACCACTGCGTCTGGCTGATGAACTGTGTCGGGGCCAACAACTGCGTGTACTTCATCTCGCTCTTGGTCTCCCTTTCTGTCATGTTGATTTACGGCTGCTACCTGGGTCATTCCATACTCTCTGAGATGTTGAAGCAAGCGGTTCCGCCGGAGATACAGGAGGCTATGCAAGGCTGGACAGTCTGGATCAACACATGGGGCATTGTGGTCTCTGCTTATCCCAAGATTGGGACAGTATTTCTACTGATGCTTATGACTGCCCCGCTAGCAATATCATTCATGGCGTACCATACATATCTCATCTGGGCTGGGATGACAACCAATGAGAGCGCTAAGTGGTCCGATTGGAAGGACGATGTGGAGGACGGCTTCGTATTCAAGACGAAACGAAGTCTCATCTTCGACCGCCCTCTTCCCATGGATCTATATGATCAACTGTGGCCTGTGCATACTGATCAAATCCTTGTTACTGATGAGGATCCTCCAACTGAAGGATGTTTATTGGCCAACGACTCTAATTGCATTGCTCATCGACCGGAATCAGACGTGCCTCCTGACCCTCGATGGAAGCGACTCCACACTATGAGAGATGTCGACAACATCTACGATATGGGCTTCTGGTATAATCTTCGGGACGTGATGGGATTATCCGTTCGTCGATCTAGGGAAATATCCAGTATTTAAGTTCTTTGTAAACAACATCTATGTTGAGTTTGAAAGTTTGCTTCAAAGGAATGTCTAAATATATCTACTTGAAAGACGCTGTGCTGTGTATTACAGTATAACGCTAATTGAAGGTGAATTGGATCCCGATTGTATGTGATGGGACGATCCTCTCGGTACGTTGTAGACCCCTTATGGCTACAGGGCCATAAGCCCCTCATAAGAGGCCTCGGCTGATGTGAATGATGTGACTATTGCTTAGAAAGTGGGTAATAATTGATTTCGACGTGTGTTGTGACTTTCTCTTTTGAGGCATAGCCCTGAGCGATAACGATAACACTCATGCGGGCGGAAAATTTGTCTCTCCACACCTCCGAATCTTTGATTCTCTCATCCCACTTCTGATTTCCCCGCTGTTTACCGCAAGGGATACGCTTCATAGGGATTTTCTTTGCAAGATGGCAGATCCAAAGCCACTATGCACGCCAGCTGAGCTTATGCTCAAGGTAATCCTTGCAGGGACCCTAAGCCACTACGAAGTTCGGGGCATGATCGATGACAAGCGCTTGGAGCACATGCTTGCCGCTGGAAAGCAGATCCTGTACAAGACACACCAGGAGAGCGATGTTCGGTAAGATAATAATACAATTGAGCTTTGAGCCTTTGCATGCTTTGTATACTAATATGTTGCGACTCGCTAGTCACAATCTCGGCATGTCGCCGGATATCTGGCAAGGTCTCACGAACGTCCTCACCAAAGCAATCCCCGTCCTCGAGTCCCAATCTTTCGCGTGGAAAAGCCCCGCAGCAAGCTACGAACATTCATCTGCCAATCTGATCGCATACAATTATTTCTCGCTGGTCAAAGATATTGAGCGCTTGAATGATCTGTGCACAATCGCTCGCAACCTCCTCGCCACAACCAAGAAGGCACAGAACCTTGCGGCGGAAACAGGATTTGACCAAAGAATTTTAGCTCTCATCGACACCTGTGTGCGGGTCACCGCTCGAGGCTTTGATGGCGAGCAAAATGCGCGGAACGAGGAACGATGGCAGAAAGTCGTCAACCTCTACAAGCGCCTTCTGATTACGTGCCTCCAATACCTTCATAACTTCATTATGCACAACGAGCATCGCAAGATGGTGCTTTGGCTGGATCTGTTTGGTTACCATTCGACCGCTGATACGAACATCATAAAACCCAAGGAGCCTTTGGACGATGCCAGCTCGCGAGAAGGAGTGGCACCAATTGTGCAAGTTGGAGAGCGCGTCATCAACCCTCCGATTCGTGCGCTTTACGACCAAACTGCGGAGGACTTGCTATTGGAGACTATCGCCAAGTTCCCGCGGGAGCCGGCAACTATCAAGGAAGAGGCTGCTATGCTGCTTCTGGCCAACATTAAGGATCACATGGAGAGGATTTTGGGCCGAGACCTCAGTGCTATCCAGGAAATGGGTAGAGACCCAGACCAGGTGAAAGATATCAGGGCTGCTTTGACTGCGATACTTGGGGCTAAGGTTGACGGTTGGTCTGATCTCCAGGACCGGGCTCGTGAGCTCCCGGCTGCGCTTCCCGAAGAGGAGCACGAGGAGCCTGAAGACCACGAAGAACAAGAGCATGACGACCACAGGGAACATGATGAGGAAGAAGAAGAGGAACACGAAGTCACCAAGAAGAAGACCATCCTGACTATTGATCGCAGTCTCACGGCTGGATTCCCTCGTCTTTGCTGGGCCGATCTTCCAGAGATCAACGATTTCGGTGCTGTGGATGGACCTGTTACAGACGAAGATACCAGTATGCCCCGGTCGGCTCAATCTGCCGCCGAGACTCTCCAAGAGGCCAAGGACGAACTCATGGCTCGGCTCCAGGAGCCATCACATATCGATGGCGACGAAGAGCACGACTATGACCACGGCGATGCACACACAGTGGGAGATGACGATTCACACAGCCTAGACCACATGGCTGACGGAAGTGTTGACGGAGATGGCGAGGATGACGTGGATGACGATGGCGTCGATGGAGAAGCCGATGACGAAGAAGAGGAAGACGATGAATACCGCGGCCGTCCTGGTGATCAACAGCGGGGTCTTCTCACAGATATCCCTCTGGTTCTTGGACCGGCAGAAATCGAAGCTTTGCCTATGATTGTCCAGGCCGGTATTGTGGACAGCTTTGGCCTCAAGGGTGGCGAACGGAACGGATCTAGGAACATGCAAGCGCTCCGTTGTCACATTCTGCTCACGCAGGAGACAGGACGTAACCTACTGCGTGAACTACTGATCTTCATTGCGGCATGGGATCTCCCCGATGATGAGCTTTACTTCAAGATGATGGTCCAGATCATGGAGGCAGTGCTTAAGAACGGCCTTATGTCTCATGCCTACTCGGACTTCGGTCAGCCCAAGGACATCATCTCTCCGGCACAGGCTGTTGTGATCAAGATCCTCACCCATATCTTCCGCGCCAAGTACTCTCCTGCTTCCGTGACAGGCTCAGCTCAACCCAACATTCCCCGCAACCCAAGTTCACTGAACCGAGTTGATATCCTCACCGTCCGATACATTTTCACCATCTTCCGTGGCAACATCATCCCCGAGACTTGTGCTCTGATCTACCTCCAAGGCCAGATCCGTGCCGACCGGGCTCTTTCGGAGGATTTCCCGCTCAATCTATGGGACATGGAACGGGTATACGAAGGTGTCTACCAGTTCTTGGAGTTCTTCGCCGTGTTGACCGAGAACAACGACTGGAAGAACCTACTGGTTAAATGGGAGATCGTCTACGACCTGGTGACACTGATCAAGGAGTTGGAAGCAAGCATCCCCAAGGGCCAGCTGAGCCAATTGTCCTTTGGTTCCGTGCCCCCTCCCCCTCCTCCCCGAAACGACACCACAAACGAAGCCTCGAGCGCTAGTCCCCCGGCCCCCGTTGCCGTCGAACGTCCTTACGATCCCAGCGACCCAGACCCCGTCGACACTGGCGCCGGCAGCGTCGACTCTCGACCCGAGTCCCCTCCGATCACAGAGGATCCCTCCGAGTTCGAATGGCGCAATCTCAAGAAGCTGGTCGTGCTTGTGCTCTCCTCGCTTGTCTGGAAATGTCCCGATGTCCAAGAGCAGATCCGTCGTTACGGCGGTGTTGAGGCGATTCTTTGCTGCACCGCTTTCGACGCCCACAACCCATACATCAAGGAGCATGCTGTGATGTGCCTTAAGTTCTTGCTGGAGGGTAACCGTGAGAACCAGCGCCTTGTCGAAGAACTCGAGGCTCGTGAGGTTGTCAACAAGGACGGCGGCGTGCTGGAGCGGAGTGGCTACGAAGCGATGATCAACCAGGCAGGCAAGTTGGCCATCCGGTCCAAGGCTCGGGCTGAGGAAATTTTATGAAACATTGAAGTTATGTGTGATGAATTCTGTACCGAGTACTGTACATAGAGTAGACGGAAAATTTTCTGAATGATACTTTTGAACGATTACAATTCTTTTCTTCTGTAGGATCCATGATTTATAGAGATATCTGCCTGGGCATGGTGGTTGTTAGAACTATCCATGCATATTTCCAAAAGAAGAAGGGGTGCCTGAACATCAGATCTTTGTGCCTGCAGATCTTCCTGCCCTACAGGGAAAAGATTAAGGATCTGTCTACAAGATTGTTCAAATTACTAGTGGACTAGGGTGATATACATTTCCAAGTTTAGCAAATTACTTTCTACCATTGACCAGCAAGGTAGTCGTACATTTTAATTGATATCTAGCAGGTTATTTCAGCAGCAGTCTTTATCCGACCGTTTGACCAGCACTACAGATATTGAGTTGAAGTAAACCTATGTACCTATGTAGGTAACTATAGTCCTTCTCTCTGCCCTTTCCACAGCGTCTACATAGATGCCTCCAAAACTAAGATAAACAATAACAGCACCTATGGTAGATATCAGTTGAAACATAAACATATCCACCATAGGCACATTCAAACTCTTCTAGCATAATCACCAAAAGATGCTTAACCCGCCGGTACTGCACCTCAGTGCTAGCCGGGCATATAATAATACTATAATAACCCCCACCCACTCCAGTTCCATCAAGGTGAGCCGCCTCGAAAGACATGGGAGTATGGGGCAGGGAACTGGGACAACGCACTCGGAGCGAAAATCTCATGCACTATCCCTACGCATAGGAGGCATCCAGATTGAGATCGGACTTTGTGTCTTGCGTCTGTGATCGGAAGGTATACTGGACAAGATATCGCGGTTAAGGAGATGGGGGTTGATCATGGTATTGAGCCAAGTATCCAGCGAGGTGGATCTTGCTACCAATGTCAGTTTCCATCTGCTCGACGCGCCATGTCAGTTCCTTGACTTCCTCAAGTAAATTGAGGCCCGATTCCAGATCGAGAGTGCGAGTACTACGCAGTTTCGGCCAAAACTGCATAGCTTGGTACTCTGTCCACTCCTTGACAAGAATCATGATTATCATGATGGTTATTCCCAGTAAAAGTAAACAGAAAACGAGGGCGAGGGTCTCCATGGTGGTAGACATTGTGTTTGGTGGATGGATGGGCTGGGATACTTACGGGTATGTAAGTATCTGGATTGCCAAATGTGGTTGATATATATAAATGTGAAATGTGGCGATGGTAACCTGGGGAGTAAGCGAGTAGACAAAGTTGTATAGGGATGAATGGGAGGAGAAAATACCCTGGTGATGTGTGTGATACTCTGTGGATGGTCTCTCTGGTTATGACTCGGATGAAGTATAGAGAAAGATGATATGAGTCGTAGAGAGGATGTGATGTGGAATGAGAAATTATAGGGACATGAGGGCTTGGGGACTTAGTATTTATATGTGAGCAGCGGGAAGATCCTGAACGAGGGGATTTCAGATTAACAATGAACTTGTATGCCCTTTGTTAGACAAAGAAGAGAAGAAAACCGCCCTAAAAATTGATCAAAGAGAGGACAAAGGTCTTTGAAGCAGGTTGAATAATTAGATTACATGTATGAAAGCCAATGAGGACACAAAAGGACTCGTGGATATATTCGAGGTGTGCATCTGAACAGTCTCGAGATACTGACTTGAAGTGTAGGTGCCAATGCAGTTTTGGATCCAAATTCCTAGATTATACACCGAAAAACACCATTCCTGTCCTCCTTTACGCATATTTTCACACTATTTATACGTTTGATAGCTTGTGTTCTCTTGTTCAAGTACCACCATACTTTCAATTTCAATATCCATTTGGTTGAAATGTACATGATCGATAGATGCAACAGTCATTCACTCATGCTAAGATAGGAAACACTGCCTTGTAATCTCCACAGTAGACAGCTTAAAATGTAAGGGTCTGCATAGTCTCAGGTCAGATCTCTTCAGCCATACATGCCATCCCATTCCTCCTCCTCATCTTCCTCAACAAGCTTCTTCTTCGCCTCCGCCTTATCTCTCAACTGTTTCGCAAAGTCCACACGGTCAAGCGGACACGTCCCGCGCAGCCGCAGCCAGGGCCGCACACACTCCATATCGAAGCGGTGTGTCGGGTGGCAGGGCAGCTGGACGATGAGCGGGTAGGGATCTTCCACGAAGGGGTTGTTGCAAATAGGACAGGTATCATCAGGTTTGAGGGATGCTTTTGGGACGCGTTCGAGCACTAGAGAGGTTTAGGCGCGGTTAGTTATATAAACGACAAAAGAATATTGGAATGCCCCGCTGAGTGCGGGGGAGGTTGATGAACACAGCGAGCTAGGGGAGTGTTTCTTACTATCGCAGAATTCCTCATCAACACCCTCCACCTCGCGCGGCGGTGTATCTGCCTGTGCGAGCAACGAATGGATCATCGTGGTCAACAGATCGCGACCGGTATCTGAGTCGGCGCTATCGGTGCCCTCCTGCGCGTCGGGGCGCGGCGCGGAATCGGCCTCGCGGCGCATCATATCCAATGCCTCTGCGAGAGAGAAGAATGCTGCGCTCACATCTCCTGGGACGGGGACTGCATGGGGTCTGTGGTCGGGAGCTGGAGTGATCTGGGACAGGGTTGAGAAGAAGGTGGAGAGGTCGGGGCGGCGGCGGCGCGCGGTGGGGGCCGTTGAGGGGTCGGCGGTATTGTGTTCGACTGGAATCATGTTAGCTTGAGGGATTCTGGTTTTATTTGAGTGATGGGGATTCGTACTTTCGTAGGTCGACATGGTGGGGGATGGACGACTCTCAAGCTTTCGGAGCTGATTTGTGAGGAATATGGGCGGGGAAAGCCCGTGTGTTGTGTGACACCGTTGAAATTGTTTGCTCCTGTTGCACGAGATTGAGCTGTAAAAGGGAAATGCAGATTGGGAGGTGGTGTAGGTGTAGGTTGTTTTTATAACGAAGTTCGCCGAAGGCAGAGAGTCGATAACGCGGCGCGGCAGTTCTGATTGGTTCGTCACTATAGCTCTTAGAACGAATTGAGATTGTTAACAATTAAAGGAATGGATAGTTCGAATTCTTTGGGATATTTGGGAAACTGCGGTTCCTATATATATCCATGGGCTATGTCCACAAATATCTTTAATTAGTGAAAAGGATAGTTATAGAGTCATATTATACATAGTCGGCGGCTTATATGCACTTATATAGACAGGATAAAGTCTGCCGGGTGGGGCCTTTCCTATCTAGGCTGCCGCCGCTTTATGAGGGCGCTTCTTAGGATCACTGAGTAGACGTCAGTACGGGCTCAGGCTCAGTGATCATGCTCAGTCCCATCACGTGACCGATGACTAATGCTCAGTGATCGCTCAGTGATTGCTCAGTGAGTGCTCAGGCGTACTAGGTGATTCCTTACTAAGCCTCAAGTGAGCACCCTCTGATTTGGCCAGCACAAAATAGACCATACTCAAAATAGACGGACCCCACAGGGCCATTTATTCCGTGATGGCTAGTCCGTCGATGTTTGGGCTGCCCTCGTTTTCTGACTACCCTACCCCATCAGTGATTTGCGTCATATCTGTCGTGCAGGGAATAAAATGGAAATAGTCATGCATTACGGGGCGATAATGTCAAAGTCTACAATTTCTTGAGGTGGCTCGAGCTCAAAATGTTAAGTACAAAAGGGGATCATGTCTAGCACTAGATACCTCATGACTCCTTTCGAATTCAGATCACTTTCCTCGAGCAGTGCTTCCAAGCTTAGATCAGGTAGCGTCTTCGATAATGGGCGGACAGCTCTTTTTCTCCGAGCGCGATGAAACGGCGAAATATAAGCGTCGACTTCTTAGAGAGAAGAATGGCTTCGTCCCCGGAGTATATAAGGAGGAAGATTCCGTTCGAAACAAAAACAAAAAACTTCCTAAGACAAAGAGGTTGCATTAAGAGAAATTGGGTCTTTGGCTCGAGTATATTGAGAAAAATGTAGGCTAAATCGTTGCTGACTTTTTCCTAGCTTCACGGTAGATCCCGAAACTGGATATTAGGATTACAAAACCTTTAAAGGGTGTGAGGCTCCGAGCTATGATATGGTGAAACAATTCATTCGTTAGCTTACAAAATCTATATTAGGTCGATTTACCGAGGGCAAAGAGCCAACTATGAGGTCTGCTTAGGCGTGGGCTGAGCAGTTCTTCGGTGGGTTCGCTGAATTCGAGATTCAGAATATACAGTGTAGGGCTGAAAGATTCTTGCTTATTACTTGATTGCACTAATATGTTTTAAGGTTCGGAATTGGTATCCGAGATAGCAGCAAACCGCAGTTCGTATCTGACGAGGTCCTTCTTAGCCTTGCACTAGAACACGGCGCTCTTTTTGGGATCGAATCTGTAGCGGACCTGGTACAATACGACCTGTCAAATGGGGAAATTCCACTGTGATGGAAGAAAGATTATTTGTCGAAGCCAATTTTCTGTAACGTTATAGCCGACAGACTATAAGATATCCCTCTAATGTAAGGGATGTTTACTAATTACTTATACCAAATCTTCGTTGCAGCTGGGTATACTAAGCACCCTATAATATATTGTTTGCGTCGAAATCTAGTAAAGGAGGTTGAATATAAGTGCTTTCAGCTTGACTGTAAGACCTACGGACTAACGCCCTAGATAGAAAGGTATGGCTCTGCTCTAGTTTCGCAGATTCTTGCATATCGTGATCTAAAAACATTTCCCGAATATTATCAGTCTATTGCTCTTCTATAGGCACAGTGTCGGCTATACTAAATGAGATACCTCAATTGTAATATATTGAGTACTTCTAGGGCTATAGGCAATTTTGTAAACCCGGCTTGCCTCTTGAACTGCTAGCGTAAATCAAAGAAAGTATTTTAATATAACCGGAAATAGTGGAAATATAAAATCGGATTAAAAACTTTGAAAGCTATAACAATAAAGTTTTACTTCGGACAGAGAAGTTGAATTTACTTGAATTAATAGTACGAAAGCGTCGATCTGAGCTTAAGCAGTATCAAAGTCAATGGGTATAATGGAGAAGAGACCAGAAAATCATTAGTTGCGGCAAAGACAAACCGGTCTTATTGGAAAATAACATTTTCACGCGAGCTCAGAGCCTGATAATGCCGGAGGTAGGGCGAATTGCAACAGCTATAGCCCTTACTACTGAGCTTTCCTTTAAAGAGAAACTTCCTTTTATCTAAGACCTACAGACTCAATGTTCCCGCGACTTTGATGTTGTCTATTTACTAAATAAAGAGCCCATTGAAGGGCTCTGCCCTTCTAAACATTGCTAGGTCAATATTGAAAGGTAAGTGGTCTTCTTTACATCAGATTATAGGTACCAATAGACTATATTAGCTTGAAGAAATGTGAACGAAGCGCTCACATTCATAAATGCATACGGAGCGAGAAAGCGATTGATTCACAAGTCTCAGAAGCACGAATGAGATTCTGTTATAAGTGTATAGAATGGTACTTGTCCCATCAGTGGCGAGATCATTGCGCCGAACATCTCCAGACATAGCAAACCCGACACTGTGAAGTAATCAAATACCGTCATACCCTCATTCGTCCTAGATACTGCCCCTTCTGCTTGTCGGACTCAGGTTTTCCAGCCGACAAACGCTTGGATTATTGGCCGCGAAGTTGTAACCTGAGAGAACATATCGAGAGTCAACATATTCCCAATATTAACTGGCCCCTTTCAAAACCACTGTGTGGATGTATCGAAACATTTGACAGTGAACGCCAGTTGCGATATCACTTGCACGACAAGCACGGACTTCACCAAGCCATTTGGAAATCCCCAAAACTACCGAGAAATGACCTCTAGATAGTTTCAATCTTAATACTAAATATATACCTAATAGCTATAATTAATTAGTTATTACTAGTAATAACTAGTATTTTATATTTAATACTTAAGACTTATTAGGTATACTATAGATTATATGTGAGATTATATTAGGCACTTTTTAAGACTACTAGTAACTCTTAGATCGTTACTAGTAAAAAAGGCCTAACAACCTAACAAGTTTTTTGGCTGTAATTTATACTTCCTACTACCCACTAGTAACTACAATCTACTACTACCCTCTACTAGGAGCAACTGATAAATTACCACCTGACGACCTGACAACCTGGCGACCTGATAACCCCCCTATTCGATCCCCCCACCCAAGCCAGCAGAGATCCTTAATAAGGTCAATACAAATCTAAGCAGGGATGAAGAAGTCATCCTAGTCATAATAAACCATCCCCCACCACAGGGCAGCAGTCCTGTCACTACAAGCCACGTACAGGCCATCTACACACACCCCGTTCAAGCCGCCACATCGTCAATAAGATCGTGCTTAGCCTTTGTAGTTTGAGAACTCTGGAATATCCAGTTTGTACAAATCCACCAGACCTGCTCTACATGATTGGCACCATTCATATCTCTCATATCATCTCCACCGAGGTGCCACAAGTGCCATACAGCTTTCTTTAGACTCCATACCATACTGTGCTTCGCCGTTGGGATGAATACATACTTAACACCGAACCGCCAACCTAACAAACGGACAAATCTGAATGTGATTCTCCTTCGTAACCGAGAACTCTTTGCTGCCTTTCAAGCTGTGATTAGATTATACAAACATTTTAATGTTTAACACATTGGATAGTATTCGGTGATATAACCAGGATTACATAAAACCCAGAATGACGGTATCACTTCCACAACAGAGTAACCATAACCTTCAACATTGACGAGTTCGAAGGTTCCTCGGGCCAACCTTCAAGGCCCATAAGACGTGATACAGCTGCCTGTGCTGTGTGCACGCCATAGCTTGTATCCACACAAGTCCGCCATGGAGCCTCGACGAATGGCCCAACTAGGCCGAGATTGATGACTGACTCTGGAGTAATGCAAGCGCGATCTCCAGGGGACCTAGTCAATAATGCCGAGCTCATCCTCGGCATCGCGCGCGGTATGGTAATAGAACGCTGAAGGACTTCCGTGGCCATCTCGCCAGGGGCATCCAGATGATGCAGGATTTCGGACATGATTTCTGCACCAGAACAAAAACGCATGATCTTTTTGACATACTTGCCTTCGTTTTCGGGAAAGAGCGCAAAGCCCCAAAGCACATTGACGTCTTGCGGCTGTTGAGAAAACACGGGCTGGACAGGGAGACAAAGCCTCAAGCCCCAGTTGCTTTCTATAAGAATGATTGCACCAGCCTTGGATGTGCATCGTGACAGAGACTGAATATATTGGACGAATCCATTGTGCTCGGTTGTGACAGTGAAGGATTCCAATATAGATTCGGATTTGCGTGTGCAGAAAGTGTAGGGGTCACCATGATCGGGGTATTTGTTCCCAGCTTCTAACCATAACGCCCAGTTTGCGTCGAGATGATCTCCTGCTTCAATCGAGTGCCAAGTTGGCGAGAGATCATTTGTTCCAGTTGCAGATCCTGATACAGTCGAGCCCGGTGTACCAATAACGATATCGCTAGGTCCCACAGCTATTTTGAAATCCAGTCCGCCCTGAGAAACCGCGAGCCGACTGATTGTACGACGATTCTGGTTGACCGCAGTTTCGATATTCCGTATTTTGATGTCGAACTGGAAATCCACACCCTCACTCTGGAGAAAGTAACATATCGGAAGATATACCGACTCGTATTGATAATAACCTGTGAGATCCAGACAGCTCAAAACACTTAAATTATGGAAGTCGGATAGATATTGCCTAACAGCACGTCTGAATTCGGCGGCGCTGTGCCAGGCCTGAAAACCGAATCTTACGGATTCGCGTACCGAAAGTTAGAATAGGGGAATTAATGCATCAGGAGTCGCGCAATTACTCACTGTGTCGACCAGATCATCCAAAATGTACTCCGAAAAAAGCTCTTCCGAAAAAAGCTACGGATCTCCTGTTTTTGTAGGGTTTTCTCCCGTTTCATAAGGAGGCGCAGTAAATGTATTCTGTGGTTCCACCCCAGATTTAGCGACTCGGTGGACAGATGTTTAAAAGCTCCTTTATTCCGAGCGATAAAACAGGTGCCCCCTTTACTGTTCATGGCAACTTTTTTCTCCTCTTCTTGGATGTCATGGAGATAAGAGCGGCCTTCTGCCCCTGCGGATGGAATCATATCGAGAAGCTCCGCCAGCCCAGACCCAATGGGAGCAGGGAGACACCCTGCAAACTGATCGTATCCTGCATGCGTACTACCTTGCCGATGTACCGCTTGGTGCAATGACAAGTGTTCATCGAGCAGGTGCACAGCAGAAGGACGCAAATGAGCCTTCTTTATCAGGTAAACTGCTGATGCCAGAGATGCAGTTCCACTTCCAAGGATCCAAGCCTCAGTTGTTTCAGGTGAGCGTCGGTCGTATCGTGCTAAGCTATCCATAGTATCTGATGGGCGAGGCAGATTCAAGTGTTAGAAATCTGGTGCAATGTACAAATGTCGAGCATCGAAAAGCAGAACAACACGCATGCACTGGTCCAGTTCTACTTAACCACAATTTTGTGGCGATAGTGACGTTCGACTCAAGCCATACAAGTTTGAAGGCCCTCTCTTCCTACCGTTGGTTACGGTAGGGTTTAAGGGAAAACCATGGCTCGCTTCTGTCAGCGAGGGTCATCTAGGGTAAAAGAAGCAGAAAGGAGAGATAGGATAAGGGGGAAATTCTGAAAATGGAAACTGTTACTTCATGTTGAGATATTTCATGTTGAGTTACCCGTGGACTTTTCATGTTTGAGTTAATGTTAGCAAGAGCTCTGACTGGTCATTGCCGATGACGTCATCAGGATTTTCAAATTCCAGTGCATAGTCTCCCAACTTTTTGATGTCTCCCATGCCCTCAAACTCCTCAGAATCAATCTTCTCACGAACGAATTTGAATAAAGTTACAATATCCCCAGTTCGTTTCTCACAGAGGGCGAAGTTTGCTAGCAGCCCCAGAAAACGGTAGAGTGATAGATAGCATAGCGCAGTCCACCCCGTTCTGAAAGCGAAGCGATACATTTCAATATATCTGCGTAACTGTATTTATGGTCTGTGCTCGATTCGTCGTTAGCTCGGTAATTGGGATTCATCTGACCCGTAGATTTAACCTCCAAAAAGATAATTGACGCGACGAAGCTATCGGATGGCCGGGTTTCGGAGAAAGCAAGGTGTATTTAAGATTGGCAGATTGTGAAGCAAATGACGGAAGATATATGTACAATACGGTCAACCCCGAGATTTGCCCCAGTCGCCAAAAGTCTATCCTGACCGTGTATCTATCAACCAGAGTTCCCAAAGGTCCAACGCGACCTTAGGCCCACGGCAGGTGAAGCCGGGTGGCGAGTCACTTCAACGTCCGGATAGCGGATGCCACGTTTCGGCCGGGCATGGGACGTGGTTATCAGTAAAATGGAATCAAGTCGGGCGCGCCTAATAGCGGTCTGGAAACCTAGTATTAGGAAAACTGGTGCGCAGAGGTAAGAAATTTCGAATCATTGTCATCCATCTCTGACAGAATATGAAAAGCGAATCCTGGTGAGCTCCGAGTGTTCAGGAAATAATCTATTGAAGAAGAAATAGGCGAAAAACCACCGTGTTCCGAGGGTATTTCAACCTACCCTCGACCGCATGTTTTCTATTCAATCAATCAATCTTTTTGTCATGTCACGTACTATATATATCGGAGCCTGGACTATCTGAGCATAATGCTCAGATATAGTGGTCTTTTTGGCCTAGTTTGGAAACTCGCCAGTCCAGGGGCAGGTTCTAACACTTTTCATCGTAAAAACTGGTTCCGCTTGACCTCATTCGTCCTGAATATATACTAGTCCATGCACTTTTAGCTAATTCTGATACTAGGTTTAGCCAGCGGTTAGGTAAGAAACTCGACACTACACAAATCCCATTCCCTCGCAACATCTCTAATAGTCCGAGCAGGACATAACCAGGAAGCCCATGTCTTCCGATAGGTGGCTCGAAAATCTAACCTAGTGCAAATGACATACATACCAAAGTCTTAACGGTCATCGAGACTTTGTGACAGGAATGTCCTATGTACGCTATGAATTACCAAGGATTTACCAGCCAATAAGAGCTACGGAATCAAAAAAAAAGGGAGCAATGCAATTCAAAGATGAAATGAATGTTGATTCTGATTCCCTAAACACATGGACTTCATGGGAGTTTAAATACCCATAAGAACAACCAAGTCTCGGATGTTGCATTCCGAGATGGTGCTATGACTACACAGCAATAGTATCACGTAAAACAAAGAGGAGGTATTGCGGGGTTGCAAATCCCAGGTTCCTATAGAGGTACCCGACTAGCCAATACAGTGCAGATCTCCATTTTCCTAACAGGTAGCTTCCTCGCGTTCAGGGGAACCCAGATACACCATATAGATCTCGCGCAGATCGTATCTCTATCCGCTGTGTGCTTTATGTATCCCTGGCACAGTTCCCAAGTCAATACGAAATGCCATTAGGAATATATCAGCTGGATCTGGGAGCTGTTGCGCCCCTGGGACCTTGCTTCTGGATCCTAAAGTCAATTTGCTACCTCCGAGGGCCGAGTAGAGCCCTCACAACACATCTTTACTAGGCCTGCGCACAATTCCGAACCATTTAGTTACTCCCAGAAGACCAAGCTGTCTCCTATATCTTGTAAGCCAGGTGTGCTAGGCATTGTGCATTATGATTCATATAAACACATAACATACCCAAATGCCTGAGGGAATGTCCACAGTACTTTTGGCCAGGACTGGTTTGTGGGAGGGGTCTCGGACCCTCCCGTGGGTGGGTCCGCCATCGGTCAGGGGTTAGTTCCCGCTCGGTACACAACACGGCAGCTTAATATCGCTTTTATATCGACCCTCGTTTCATTGCATACCAACTAACTCGGACCGATTGACCACCAACCTTCATACTTTTAGGCCCTACTATACATTTGCGTCCTAATTAGAGGCAAAACAACTAGGATCGACCGCCATATTGATAACACTAGCCTTTCGTTAAGAGGACAACAGTCAAGAGTGCTAGGTAAACGACTGTATTAGGATATAACTAGCGTAGTGCATTTTATTGGGGTGAGCTGCTGACTTAGCTGCTCCAACTTTGCTCAGGTAACGCTTAGTTAGTGAGCTTGGAAGCCCTTGAGCTTATGTAATAATCATCGTGCTCAGTAACTAAGCAAACCGACCTACTCAGGTCACGCTTAGTGAGGGGATCAGGCTTCTCAGTGAGCAAATCAGAGTGCTCAGATCACGCTCAGTGAGCGGGATCATCCGGCTTATGTAATGATCAGGCGATGCTCAGTGAGCAAGTTTGATGATTATGTAATACTCAGGGGCGTGCTCAGTTTTACTCAGTGAGCAAAGAGCGGCAGGAGGTGAGCACTAAAACGGAAAGGGAAAGCCATGTCGCGCGGCCTAAATTCCGGTGTATATGGCCAGACAGCAATACTTTTGAAACGGCAAGAAGATGTTAAAACCCTCAATACAATTGAGAAACTTATCACCTCAACAAAGCAAAGTAACAACCATCTAGCCAATCAAATCACCACCTACGCCATCTCTTGAAACAGCTATTGAGGAGTCAGAATAACAATTTTCTCAATGATTCATCTTCCTCAGACCTTCGCGAACTACCATTTCCACGCCGAGGTATCTTGATTCCATCCTTCCTTGAGCCATGCATTCGAGTCCGGTATGGCAAGTCCGTAATAAGCCATCCATTTAACGGTCTCAATCGGGCCTTTGGTTTGGCCAACATTACGATCACGAAATCCGATGAAGTAACTATAGATGATTAGCACTAGCCTGTGCATTTAAGCTGAAGACCGGTGTGCTTAGACGTACAGGGTATTTGACATCTTGTGCCAGACCAGGCTACTAAGCGCACAGTTATCAGGGAGATACCCAAGCTCTCTCAACTCACTAGAGTTCCGTCGTTAGTTCCGAGAGGTAGAGATATCATAGCGACTTACTTGTAATTCTTCACGAAGGACGCGCGTATTTGGTCTCTTTCACTATCACCAAGAGCCCAAAATGCATCAGGCCCATGCTTGTTGCCAAGGCGCAGCCCTGGCACCATCTCCCACACCAGCCAGACCGCGAACCCACCCGGGACTAGACCTGACTTGTCCTGCACGGTGGTCTTGTGTCCCAAGAGCTTTGGGGTATTGCTTGATTTCTGAGTAAGGTCTTGATAGGCGATTAACTCTTCCGGGGTATGTTTTATGGCCTGGCTGGCTCTCGTTTGCGCATCATCCATTTCAGTACCGCGGAAGCGGACTTGGAGGTATATTCGCATGAAGGCAAGCTTTGTATCGTCTTTAGGATCGCAACAGAGAAGTTTGGTGCAGGCGAAGGATAGGCGGACCCCAAAGCGATACTGCTCTTCGTCAAGCTGGTAATCATACTCATTCAACTTCTTTACAATTTTCCACTTTGAGGGGATAGGCTGGTCGAGGGTTATTATGGTGCCAGGGTCGATGCCTTTCCGGAACCACGGGGAGGATGACATTATGCTAGAGAGCGGGTGAGCGGTGACAGTGAGCTTGACAACTTCTGGGGGTTTTGGAATGTAAGCTTGATAACTTTTGAGATAGAGGGTGAAGGTTACGAGTTGGCAAAGTCAAGAAACAACACTTGACTCGTCTCTTAAGGTTGTGCCATAGTTATCACTACCAGAGGTAGGGTTGACATCACACCCTACAGCAGATTTTACCTGCCATCGCGCCAACCGGGCTTTTGCTAGGCAGAGAATTAAAAGGTTATATATAGAAAAGTCTCTGCCTTCGTATATACCTAAGAGCATATAAAAAGAGCATTTAAAAGAGCATTTAAAAGAGCATTTAAAAGAGCATTTAAAAGAGCATTTAAAAGAGCATTTAAAAGAGCATTTAAAAGAGCATTTGAAAGAGCATCCAAAATAGTATCCAAAAGACATGACAAGGCTGTATAAGCGGCCGACTATTCTTAATAATAAACTAATAATCTATACCTAAGCCGAGGAATCATATAGGTCCCTAGGGTTGAGTAAACAAATTATATTGAAAGCCTGCCGTACACACCCCATCTTACACAGCTTCTAGAGTTAGATATCCCCCAGTTACGATCATTCTAGTCAATTTTGATGAATCTTGATCAATGATCTAGGGTTGCAGGATGATTTCCAGTTGCCCCTGTCAACGACTGTGGAGCTCTCGATGGAGCCGATCGGCAGATGTGGGACGGCATTTAGTCGTCTGGGGTCCAATTTGCCAAATGATACGAGGCCAGGCACTTGGACCTTGCGCTAGCAGCTATTTGGTACTGGGTGTTACGTTGAAGCGGATGGTTCTAAATTATTGACTGGGAAAAATGGTGGTTTATGAGGACACTAACTATTGAAGTACAATATAACTAGGACATTGGAGTTGCTCTCGATCTCGTACACTATATTTACAATATCATATCCCCACAATTTAATCTAAATTCTTATATCTGAGACAATTACTCTGTACACGAAGATACAAAGATGAAAATATAAAAATAGCGCCATGACGCACGCCCAAACGTGTCAAAGTGGAGCGCCGATCATGAAGATGTTGACATTTACGTAGTTAACTAGGGGCTTCCACTCCCAATCTCTTGATTTCTCTTTCACACCTTCACACCTGTCGCCATGCGATCACCTTCAGTCAAACCCTCGGCATACCCGCCCGTACCCTTTCATCTCATCCGCTTCCTGATCTCCCTCTCCTCACTCGTCGTAGGCGTGATCTTGGCAGTGTTTACCTACCACCTCCACGCCGATGGCTACAAACTACCATATTCATTCCTGGTGGTAAGTAACCATCCAAATAAAATTACTCCCTCCTAAATAAAGACTAACCAAAGACCCCCAGCTCTTCGTCTCATCAGGCCTCTCCCTCCTCAACATAATCCTAACCTCAGTAATCCACTGCAGCTGCGGCCTATCAACAAAACTCTCCATAACCCTCAACATCCTCCTAACAATCCTCTGGACCCTATCCCTGGGCCTCCTAAGCTGGAGCCTATCAAGCACAATAACAACCTCATGCACAACAACCTACTGGGGCAACTCGACCGGCATCGCCGTCTGCCGAAGCTACAAAACCCTCTTCACATTCACCATCATCGGTGTGGTCAGCTACATCGCCGCAGTGTGGCTGGACGTGATCGTGCGTCGGCGTCAGACCCGTCTCGGAGCTTACGACCCCATGGGCTCACACCCGGGGCTCGATGACTCGGGCGCTTTCGATGTCAAGATGGATGATCGCCACAGCGAGTCGACCCCTGCCTTGCATGATTATGATAATGTGCCTGCGATGTCGGGTGCGCATGGTCCGGGTCAGGCGCTTGTGCAGGAACCCTCGGTTTATGAGCATAATATGCAGCATGCGCATGCTGGGGAGGCGCAGAATTATTATGATACCGCGCCTGGGATGAGTCACCGTGGTGCGCCCAGGGTGCGGTTTAGTGCTTTTGAGGAGGGTGGTCATCAGAGGCCTGCGCAGAATACTGGGTATGACCCTGCTATGTATCGCTGAGGGATCGTTTTGTACTTGAGGGTTTATTTTTGTTTTGCTTTTCTTTGATTTTGATGATGGCAGCGGGATTTTACGATATTCATCTGGGGTTGCATCTCAAGGTTTATATTCAGGTGTTTTGGATTGATGACACGAAATTCTGCACGGCGTTTTCGGGGGATCAATTACTGGGATATGTGATATTTATAGGGAAATATAAAACCGCGCAGATATACCAGATAGCAATGCCAGAAGACGAGAAATCCAACGACTCTTTCATTTTGGGTTCGTTCTAGATAGATTAAAACAAAAAGATCCTTAGATCGGCTGCGCTCACGAAGCAAATAACCATCCAACCAGAAGATAAGATGAGATGAGACAAACCCGGCAATGAAGCCGTATCAACGAGAAGATCGGGGCGGTACTTTTCCACCAAAGTTGACCAAAGCTCAGTTTACATAATGACCTCGTTGGACACATCCTATAGGGAACGTTAGTCAATGGCATATATAGAAAAGAAACAAGAAATAACAACATACCCGCTTGAGCTCCTTGTAAGGAAGACACACGCAGTTCTGCACGCGGACCTCATCGCCAACACCACACTCCTTGCCAAGAATGGTGATGCTCTGCACCTTGACACCCTGCTTGATAATGCTGGTGGAGTGGCTGCCCACGGGGATGGGAGTGCCCTCCACGCGAGCCCAGGCACCGACACGGCTGCTCCAACCGATGATGGAGTGCATGACGCAAGCGTCGTGGCGGATCTCGGAGTCCTCAAGGACGATCGAGTCCTTGATACGGGCACCGGCGCCGACGACGACACGTGGGCCGATCGAGACGTTAGGACCGAGCTTGGCGGTGGGGTCGACCGAGGCAGTGGGGTGAATGTAGACCGGAGGCACGATGGTGGCAGAAGGGGCCGTGAGTTCAGGGGACTCGGCCTGGAAAGCCTTTTGGAGGTACAGGGCGTTGGCAGGCACGGCAGAGCCGGCGGACTTGATCTGGCGCCAGAAGTCCTTGGTTTCGTGAACGAAGAAGCGGTTGCTGTCAGCCAGATCGGAGAGGATGTCTTGCTCCAGACGGAGGACCTCGCTCTTCTCGGCGTCCTCGTCGTCTCCGGTGGCGACGAAGGAGGACTCAAGGTTGTCGGAGGAGGGGTACGAGAGGAGGCGGGGGCGGGTGGTGCGGCGCTTGATGGCGCTGCGAATGGCGGGGAAGATGCACTCTGTAGCGAAGAGGTAGACACCGCAGTTGATCAGGTTGGAGATGTGCGACTCGGGCTTCTCGACGTAGTGCAGCACGCGCTTGGTGTGCGAATCGGACACGATGCATCCGAAGTTCGTTGCGGTATCGTTCGAAACCCGTGTACCGAGGATCACAGCCTCGGCGTCCTTCTCTTCGAATAGTCGCATCATCTCGCCCAGCGGGAATGAGCAGCAGACGTCGGCGTTCAGCACGAGCAGACGCTCGGGCTTGCCCTTGAGGATCGCATCACGGAAGTGGTACAGCCCACCTGCGGTGCCCAACGCTGTGTACTCCCGCAGGTAGAGGATGCGGAGCTGGGGATATTCCTTCGAGGCGTCCTTAATGAAATCCCGGAATACGCTCTCATCGTAGTATCCGACCAACATCACTTCGCGAACATCGGGGACCTTGGCCACCGCCTTCAGGCAGTGGTGGATGATGGGGTGGCCGGCGACTTCGAATAGGGGCTATGGGAATCGCAGTGTCAATTTGTGTCCAGCGCATATCCATATAGACGATCGAATGAGATGCAGATGCATACCTTGGGCACATCGAGGGACAATGGGCGGAACCGAGTGCCTCTTGAGGGGCCTCCGACCTGTGGACAAAGTGTCAGTTATTGTTTATCGTGATGATTCCGTTACTCACCAAGATCACGGCCTTAGTGGAAGCCTGAGTATTGTGATTTTCACGCATTGGTACGTTAAGCATGACGGTATGCAAAGAGATGTGAAGACTAGAATCGCAAGAACTCAAAAGGCCAGAGAGACCCCGAAGCTCCCAAAAAGCGCCAAGACGACGCTTTCGGTGGGGCACCTGACAACATTTTACTCCTTTCGGTCTCACACATTTTCAATGCTTTGGTTTATGGAATTGATGTGATTTCTAAATAGATTTGTCTTGATATATACTAGAAGATATATACCCCTTGCCGAGAGCTGTTTCTAACAATATCTAACTATCTTAGCAGTTGTGGAGTAATGGGATCTGATAACTGCAATGACGTTTCATTGGCGGTGTGTTCCTATACAACTTGCCCGACGGCAGTTAGGGCTTGGATCAAGGGTAAGAGGAAATAATATTCATTCTTGTAGACTACACTTCACCCTCAGCGAATTATCGATTTATGATACATGATCGTTGTCAAATTATAAACATCCAAACTCCTATTAATGCTCCGAATCCCGACCTTCGTCACTAACAGCATCCTCAAACCTTTGGCAAAGCGACCTTTCATACTCCTCCTTATCTCGAAGCTTGGCAGCTAACACTTTTCCAACATCGGGAGCCCAGAAGTTTGACACAACCCGTGCAAAATCATCCTTTGACTGACTGGAAGGTGCAAAAAGAGGGTATATATGTTGAGAAAAGAGATTGAACAGACCCTTCGGGCTGTCCAAAGCATGGAAATACCAAAAATTTCCGATTTGCCAACCATTTCTCATAAGATTCGTCCTATAAGAATGGTCATTGTTGATAGGGGAAAACTGTTTTTCTTCCTCCCCAAAGACACCAACAAACTCTTCGTAGGCCTCACTAAAGGTTTGAAGGTGCTCCCCTGTTAGTTCATCAACTGAACAACCGGTCAACCAGTATGGAGGACGCAATGTCTCCGCTGGTAGTGAGCATGCCCATTCGAGATCAATCACAAACTTGACATTCCAATCGCTGTCAACGAATATGTTGCTAGGATGGAGATCGGTGAGCCTGTAAAGGAAGGGCCCTTCTCGAAGCTCTTTATTAGAAAAATGAGGTAGGAGCGCTTTCATTATCGTCAATCTTGCTATCTGGGCTCGGCCATCATCGTCATCGCTTATAGAGTTTGGCTGATACCGTATTCGACTATCATGACAAGACAAAAGATCGAGATAGTATGAGTCCGCTGCTGAGTAGGTCAAGCTTCGACTGATATTGGTCGGAATTCCCCCGTTTTCTAGTTGGTGGAGTCGAAGGGTGAGAGGTCGATTGGAAAGTCGTAAAGCTCCATTCGAGTCTAAGGTCCATGATCCTATGCGAGGGAGTGGTATCTGACTCAAAGAAAGCATCATACGTGAAAGTCCGCGAAACAGGTTTGTTCTTTTGACTTGCTCATGACGGTCTTCATCCCATGTCCCTGAAAGCATTTGAACTTCTGAGTTGCCAATGTAGTCCATCACCAAGTATCCGGTTTCGAGTAGGGCCACGCGTTGGTGAGGTATATAGGGACAGGGTAAAGAGAGCCCTAAAAGCCACATGATAGATCTTTTCAGAGTCCACAGAAGTCTAGTTCCTAGAGAGATATTCTCCGGTTTCGTAAACTATGGAAAAATATGTTAGAGTTCATAATCTTAGCCAATCTCCATTGATATTCCGTACACTTTGACCTCCAACAAGCCCAAACCCCCACAGCTGAGGAATGGGTATTTCTGGACAATGCGTATGTATCCAAATAAAAGTTGCAGCTTCACAGCGAAGTTTTTCGTCCACATTGCCGGGGTTTTTGAATTCCCCTATTTTGTAGGGTAAGGGAAACCTAATAAGAGCCCGTTTTCCTAGGTCTTGGCCTTGTTTGTTGACATAGAGCGGAATGCAAACATTGAAGCTGCCGTGGATCCATTCGTTTACATCGCCAGTCCGGCAAGTATCTGAAGGGTCTAAACCAAGATGATAAGATGCAATATGCTCAATATCATTACGATTGCTGTATAGCAACACAAAGAAATCAACGCGCTGTTCTGGATAATCCAAGTCAAGGAGAACATCCTCCTCTTGCTCCAGCGCTGACTCCAAGGTGGTGTTGCCCCTGAGCAGTGGTAGGGTGGCTCCCTGACGCGTCATGGCGGGAGTTGATGAACATGAGATAGCACCTAATAATACAAGCGATGACACCTGGTTGGGCTTTGACTAATATGAAAAAGGGTGAGGCAAAGCGATGCGTATTTCATTTGGGTGCGAGACTCCTCCCCTGTCAACAAGGCGGTACGATGCATTCGTTACCGCCTTCGTTTTCTCCAGCCATAGACATAGCCATTCAAACCATGGAAATACTGGATGGAGGCTTCCGGTTTGCAAGCACTTGGATTTAGGATCAAAGCTCACTTGTCAATTATGGTAATCAGGGTGGAGAAATTGGAGGACTCATTGTATTCAAGGCGACAAACTGGATACGATATCAGAAGACAAAGGAGAGAAATCAAAAGTCCAAGAAATGTAAGAAAAGACGGGGTCGAGATAGGAATATGGGCCCCCGAGACTCTAAACAGAAACCTTGCTTAGCTTTTGCTATGGTCTAGAGGTTAGATGCCCCGTATCTTTTGCCCAAAATGAACAGGGGCCTGAACAGGAGCAAGAACACAATTGAGAAAGTTACAGCAGCAAAGTTCCGAGAAGACGAGTTCCCAGAAGAAGACTCCCTAGAAGACGAGCTCACAGAAGAGGACTCCAAATTGTCATTCGCCACCTTCTCAGCAATAATCCCATCCGCGCTGAAGTCCTTCCCGTAGACTCGAAGCAAGTAGGAAAGGAGAAGTTTAGTTTGGGGGAACGGCCTATTTTCCTTCACCTTTTTGCCTTTTTTCTCTTTCCATGTTTCCTCCCCGGCCTTTCGTGCGTTGCCACGATTGTTCTTGAACTTCAACTTCGCACTTGCGACGGTCTTGCCTTTCCTCTTACTTTTCCCCTTGGCTTTGTTCTTAGCTTTCCGCCGGAGCGAGCTTGTATTGCGCTTCTGGTAACAGTTGGCACAAATGATCCGATCCGAAGTTAAAGTGGTGTCCTTGGTCCGGTCGAGCCATTTGTTGCCGAGTGTAGTCCACCTCTTTGCGTAGAGGGTATGGCAATCTTCACACCGAATTTCGAAGGCCTCGAGGTCGCTGGTTTTAATTCCAAAAGACCCTGTCTTTTCGCAATGGTAATGACAGTCACTGCAGATCCACTCCTTGAGGGTTGGATGCCATTTCCGTACATCCCTCCAGTCTTCTTTGGAAAGTGGGTTGTTCGTCTGCTTCTGGAAGGAACGATGGCAGTGCCAGCATGTTGTTCTTTCTCTTGTCTTTCTAAAACGCTTGGCTGCATTGCTCTTCTCCCAGCATGGCATGCATGTTCGGTATGTCCTCCAGGCAGGGGGGTTGGAGTTTCCACATGTCAAACACGTTAGGTTGGAATGTTTATTTTCACGTGCTTCCCGGTCGCGTCTTCTCTGGCGACGCATAGCACAAGTGGCACACCAGTATTGCCCATTCCTTTTTCCATTTAAATCAGAGGCTCGATGGAAATGCCCTTTGGTTTCAGTTGAACCACAGTCTGAACAGTACTTTTCGTTTTTGGGGGGACGATCAATTGCGTACCTCGTCCAGTGGGCGCGGCACTTCGAACAGATAACATGGTTCTTGTCTCTCGGATGCCATTCCCATTGGGTGGACTCTGTTGCGTCGCAGTTCGAGCAAGGCCCAGAAGTGGGGCGGGCCTTTAAACTGGCGAACAACTCCGGCGGCCGGGCAGTGCCATTCCGAAATCGATACCAGTAGCAAGCTGAGCAGTTGTACAACACAGCAACTTCGCAAGCGTCGGGGGCGTAATACCATCCATTGGCTGCGGTAGTCTGACTTTCACAATTTTGGCACACACGCGCACCGACAGTCCATCCACACTTCTGTTTCAACGGCATGGCGTGGTTGAGAGGATGAAATATACCCAGTGGGATCTCGCACTGTGCAAGTGTTGCGAGGTACATCTCCTCGGTATAGCCGTACCGGTGCTTGCGTGGATTGGTTTGACTGGGTCCATAGGTACCCAGTAGAAGTGTCACCACATGTTCAAGCATGCGAACGAGCCATCTCGTATCCATGTGTGGAGAATTGATCGCCTCTAACTGCTTCGGAAAAATTGCAATCTGCCGATAAGACGGTACAAGCCCATACTTCTTGGCATAGCAGTAGAGATACATCATTATCTTTCTATTAGGCAAACGTCGATCATCGAGTAATGGCGTGCTGACAATTTGCGTGAAATTGGCACGATGTTCGACACAGCGCCCAAAAACACTTTTGATGCTGGATCCCGTATAAAGCCCATTGGGCACCTTGGGATACTCATCAGTGGTGAAGTCGATCAAAACTCCATTGGGCACCTCAGGGCGCTCATCAGTGGTGAAGTCGATCAAAACTCCATGGGGCACCTCAGGGCGCTCATCCGTTGGGGGGTCGGTCGACTCTTTATCGGGAACCTCAGGGCGCTCATCCATGGTGAAGTCCATCAAATCTTCATTGGACACCTCAGGGTACTCATCCGTTGGGGGATTGGTCAAATCTTCATCGGACACCCCAGAGTGCTGCTGGTCTTCGGATAGTGTTAAGCAGATCACATAGACGCCTGGACGAGCGACATAGTTATCAACGATTGGTAGGGCCATGATGTCCTCATGCGTGAGATTAGAACGCCCAAGAATTGCCCTCGTTGATTTGGGGATGACCTCTTTGAAGATTTCGGTAATCTTTTCCGCTGAAGATCTCTCCATGGCCCGTTTGAAACCGCGATAGACCCACGTTTCTGGTGACATCGTCTCATTCCAGTCGGCCTCATCTGTCTTTATCTTCATGAATTTCGTTGCGTTTGCCAGCCTTCTGTCGAACCTCTCAAGGCAGACATCCTCAGGCTCAAGGTCGGAGGTTGTCTGCCTTGAGAGATTGGCTAGGCCAGAGGATTCACTGATTGTTGGTTGAGGAATTATGAGCTTGTTGCTGTCGTCGCCATCATCATCTTCATAATCGTCTCCCTCATTGTCCTCGACTTCCGATTCTGGCTCAACATGATCCTCAGAGTCTGGGACACAACCACGCGTATCCAACTCTTCATCATCATCATCATCATCGGAGTCCTGCTCGGGGGAGATCTCTTCTTCAGCATCAACGTCATCAGGGCGGTCTTCGGAATTGTCATGATGGGTCTCGGGAGAGTCGGTCGTCTCATTCCCTTCGTTCTCCGGCTGGCTGGAGGCCATTATGGCATTTGGGAGCTGTTTACATCATATCGTTAGTCGCATTATCAAAAGAGAGAGCCTTGATATGGCTTCCCAGGGTGAAGTACGCCACACATACTTGAAAGGAAGTGGGTAAATGGCACAACTACCGTGAAAATGGACGATACGAAGCTCTTCAGATACCATGGACTCTTGAGAATGTGGGGTGGTGAACCTAGAGAGAGGAACTATCACGGACTTAGAGGATATTGGGCGGCTCTTTCTTCCATGGGTAGATAGAGTTAATGTTGAGAAAGAGCCATTCATCATGTCTCATACCGTCGGCCCAGTGCAAACGGCCCATAATCAATTAGGGCTGCATACGCTGAGCTGGCCTGTACATGCAGGCCACCGCTGAATATCTTAGGGAATCTCCGTTGACCGCCATGGCCCGGATTCCCCTGATTCACCTCTGTCCTCTAGATTGTCAAGTATTATTCCTTCTGATTCTATAGTTTCAATATCAGAGATCTTGCACTAAAATACATACTCGGAGAAACAATTGATGTAGGATACTGAGAAGTAATACGAACCATATTGGAACATATAACAGTTGTGAGACTGTTTACCCACTACTTTCCAATATTAGCCTTGAAACAAGAGACCAGAACTAGTGTTGTTATATCCATTCAACTAACCTTTCTGTATGTCAGACACCGAATACTGTGATTCAACCAAATAGTATATTCGTCTCTGTATGTCTATGCCTTTATGGGCCTGAACCAACCACTATAGTCTTTTGAATGAAATGTTAGTTTTGTAATTGCTGACAGGACGCTAAGTTATCCATTATGCACTATGCTAATGGTTCCAGTGCAAACAGCCCGGAATAAATGAAGCTGCATGCCCTAGACTGGATCGGATATCCAAGCCGCTGTATAATGCAATCTTCACTGAACAACAAGTCTCCATTGACCGCCATAACGATGCGATGGTACATGAGCAGTAGATCAAATTTTATGATGCCGGCTGTTGTAATACGGAGGGGCCCAAAAGCGCAGATCAACAGTGGTTACATTATCCATGGCTTCATTTATTCTCACTTTACTCTCACTTTCTCCTCACCTTGTCTTCACCTTGTCCTCACTTATATTTTGCTTCGACCTTATGTTTGCTTTATCCTAACCTTAGCTTGTTATCTAACGTTCTATATCATCCTATCTTGTTGCCTAGGTTGTTGAAGATCATATGACCTGCGCCGTTTGCTGCCTCGTGATACCTCCTAAAAGTTTCTTCCCCCTTCAATGCACCTTCAATGCATATGCACTTGATATCTTCACATCTTCACATCTTGTTATCTAGTGCTGTTAACCCTATCTCCTCTCGAGTTATAAGCACCTCGCTGGGTTGAAGCTTGTTTAACTGCATATTCAACGCCTCATGTTCCTGTCAAATCCGCACCACATATCTCTACACTCATCAGAGATCTTCACCCAAGCTGTGTAGACCCCGTCTCAATACCTTGTTACTTCATTCAACACCTGGGCAGCCACCATCCCACCTTGACCGATCAACTGCCGATCTTTCCAAAGTGCATCAAACCCCCATACGGTCTACTACACCGGGTAGTAGACCACTTCATTTATCAAAATCGACGGATCACCCATCGACCGGTCAAATACTGAGTGGATACCATACCCCACCAGTGAACCTGTCAACTATCCCCAAGGGTCACCACTCACCGACAACTGTCTTTTCCTTCCTTACTCCACACATACATTTACCAACGCTTCCAACGACTCATCCTGAAGGGATACGTTGACAATACCACCTCAGCCCGACGACAGGGTGTATGGGCTTGTGCCATGCTACCGGCAGTTTGGGATCTTTCCGAAGCAGTTGGAGGAGATCGATCTTCAATTGGCGGACGCAAAATGGATAGTTCGCCTACTCGAATGAGCGATGAAACCGGTCGAAGAACGAAGGAATGCAACGGCTCTGCAACCGATTCTGAGAACAACTCTGAACATAGCCCTGAGGATCACAACACAGAGTCGATCCCAGGAATCGACGGCCCTTCTCGCGACAATGCGCTTGCTTCTCCCGAGTGCATTGATTTCTACTCAAATGACCTTGTTGAATCGGACCTTGAGGAAACAGAAGATGACGAAGGTGATGAAGACAATGACAACGAGCGCAATGCCTTCCGTGCCCAGTACTTCCCGAGGACCAGTCTCTTGGAAAATACTTACCCGAAGACGTCCTTGACATATTTGAATATGTCATCCCAGAATCCTCAAGAGTGATACTAGGGTCTGCTGAACTTACACCGGAACATATTCTTGCGTTACCAATTGTCGATAACTCGCTCGATCTTCCGGGAGTATATCTGAATCGCGTTCTTGAAAAGAATTGGCGAGTTGCCGCAACTATCTAGTGGAGAATCAACCAACTCAACAGATACTATGGATCAGCAGAGTACCGGCACTGTGAAGCTCGTCGAAGGTCGTTGGAAGCCTAATGGCAAGAAGGTCATGGCCTTGCACTGCTATGCTAATGTCAATATACTTGTGCCATCTTGCAGGCGGGTTTGTGTTTTCCCAGCAAGGTTGGAGATCTTCGATGACCTTGCAAGAATGGACATAAACTGGATGGTTCGCCTGCTTTAGCAGGCGCTGATACTCTTACTGGGTATCTACACGCCATGTAAGGATCTCAAACTCAGAGCAACAATTGGCTACACCCAGGAGATGTATCTCGAGGCCCTTGAGCAGTGCAAAATACCTTTGAGTGTCTTCTTCCCCCTCAACCATGCAATACCACTAAAGCAAAGCAATATACGGACTTCTGGCCGACGCTACCACAAAGCCTGGAGGGGCGAATGCATGGTACCTCCACCCGGACGCCACTGAAGAGTGTCTCCTTCCCCCTCAACCACGCAATACCACTAAAGCAAAGCAATATACGGACTTCTGGTCGACGCTACCACAAAGCCTGGAGGGGCGAATGCATGGTACCTCCACCCGGACCCTTTTGATCGCCCGGCCGCTTTAATCAACGGTATCCGTTCAAGGCCCACCGCCGGGCCATGTGACCATTATGCAGCGACCGAATCTGTTGTATGGTGTTGGCACTGGAAGGACAAGGACCGTGTGGTTTATTTGTCCTGCCGTAGCTACTGGCTGAAGCACAGAGTTGATCGACCAATGAAGAGAGAAAAGAAGTGTGCAAACTGTGGGACAACAGAGACCAAAGGGCACTAGCACTGCGCCTACGACGTGAGTGGGCAAAAGACTGGGGCCGATTGGTGCTCAGTTTGTGCCATGCAAAACAAAAGATATATCGACAAGGAAGCTAAGAAGAACAATTACGCAAACTGTACGTGTTCAGTATGCGGAGGGTCCAACCTACCTGCATCTTCATGGAAGACCGCCTCGATATGCTTGCCGTGTTGGGAAGAGAGGAAGTCGGACGAGTTCTGGAGAAAGCGAAGGGACAGGAGTGTCGGTTGGCACTGTCCATCGCCGCTTCCGGAAGCTGAATAGCAATCCACTTTTCCAACAAAGAGTGGAGATTTACAGGCTACTGGCACCCGTTGTTAAAAGAATGGATATGCAGTCTGTGTCGGGTTAAGGGCCGAGATACTGGCTGGTTCGGCATCACCGTTAGCCACTTAGAAGATTTGGAGATCAGGTGCGAAGATTGCAACACTCTACGCAACAAATTGGACTACCCTGGGTCAAAAATTGCTCCATCGCTTCCAGGATAGCACCCTGACGCGAGATCGCATAACTTGTACGAACTGCTATCAAATCCGACGGACAAGCTCGCTTAAGAAAGTCAAGGGGAAAGGTGAAGGACGATATGTCGCCAGGTGATGACTGGATAGGCAAATTTAGATAGGAATGTAATGCTCGCCTCGGTTCACTTCGTTCTGTCCACAGGTACTAGCAGTAGCTTATAGAGTAAGCTAAAGCAATTTATGTACAAGGATGGTACCGCTCCCAGATAAATACTTTGGCATATAGGTCGTTGTCAATTGATGTAAATCTGAACAATTTCTTTTTTTTTTGTGTTTTGCTGTGCTATTCATTTGTTTTTACATTTTTTCAACTCGGTTCATATCTCCATCCCTCCATCATATTCAAAACATTGTTGAAGTTCACAGGCATTCCTCGAGAAAAACCACCTCAAGCCCACGTTTGGGTCAATCAACACCATTGTAAGTACTAAAACCGTGAAGACAGCAGGAGACAACAATTTTGGAAATCACCAATCCTCTTTGATGTCTGCAAAAGCAGTTTGATCGGAATCATCCATTTCGACATCCGAATCTCGGACAGAGTCCAACCATTCTTGAGCTTTGCTAAACTTTTCACGCTCTTTCAGTAACTGAGCACGGCGATGCTGGCGTTCGGGATCCTCCGTCATGAGGTCAAGACATCGGGCACGACCTAAGTACCCTGTTAGCAACATTTCTCAACCTCATACTGGACACATATAATGTGCGTGCTCACCGTTATCACCAAAAATCTCCAGGTCGTCACGAAGAGTATTGACGAGACTTGCACGACAAGCCCGGAACAACTTCATGTGAGTGGACTGGCATAGGACGTCTAAGAAACGAGAAGATGCGATATCGTAGTAGGCCAGCGAGCTCTATTATTGCAATTAGTAAATTTCAGAAATCTCCCCAAGAATACTTACGGCCATCATCTCAAGTTCTTGAGAGTACCTATCAGGACCAAGTTGCTCTGGTTGAATCTTCTTGATCTTTTCGGCAATTCTTTCGTCACTCATATCATGGCCACGGATTTTAAGCCAGCAACTGGCACGAGCATTGAGTCGACGAGCTTTGAGAGTGTTCGAAGCCTGTTGCATGATAACTTGATGTTGACCTTGGGCCATTGTGAACGGTATCTCACGCTCGGACTTGCAATAATCTTTCGCGATTTGAAGATGGGCATGGCGGAGCTTGCTCATGAATTCCTTCAATATTCTGTTGAGTTCCTGATACAGACCAGTCTGGTGATATTGGGCGAATTCTTCCTCAAGAGCTTCGATCAACATGCCGTGCACAAGGCTATGGGTGGCCTTTAGAAAAATCTCCATGAGCTTTCCCCAGTGCTCCACGCTCCTTTTGTTCAGATTTTCAATCGCTCGTGGATCAAGCTGGTTCGGCACACCAACCGTGTTGGAGCGGATTTTGAGTTCTGTGAGCTGCTGTAGACTGATTCTGGTAGATTTCGACCCTTCGAAGTGGGAGGTGCTGTACAAAGTTCTTCTCGGAGTTGACGGTTCTGATATGGAAGTAGCAGTCGCAGGCGACTTTCGTTTCTTTGGAGTTGACATGTTGACGCCCACAATTTTCATTTCACAATCAGAATCCACAACTTCTGCTAAGTCTTCGTTGTCCTTTTGCGCAGCAACGTCCAAGATGGGGCGTGTCTTTGCGAGTGCAGTTTGGAGATCCATGACGATCTTGTTCCACTGCTCTTGCAGCGGCTTTCGCTGCGAAGAAGCATTCTCGATGCCGGGTGTTCCATCGAACAGTTCATGGATTTTCCGTTCAAGATCCGAGGTTTTGGCCCAAAGGATCCGCTGCACATCTTCAGTAGGAGGATTGGGCAATGTTTGAAGTTCTTCATCAATAGCTTTTGACTTTTCATCAATCTGGGCAATTATCGACGGCAAAGATCCTAAGATCTGACGCATCAAAAGGTCAGACAACGCGGTTTGAAGTTGTGTGGTGCCAAATCGGTCATGGAATGCGGCGAGATCCCGTGTCCACAGTGAAGAACTGAAGAATATCTCCTCCTCCTTCCTAGCCTGGGCATGGCTGACAATTGGATCAGGATTGTTTAGAATGACGTAATATCCGTGACCAAGCTTGAACTTGCTGCCATCCAGGATCTCATGCCATTGATCGAATGCTTCGTCAGGGGGATGGCGATCAGGCTTGGTCAGGACTCCAAGGGTACGTTCCTTTGCGCCCTTGATGTCCCTAACAATACGAGCAGCACTGGAATTGGTTGCATCGCCTGTCATGGGCAGTGTGAGAAGTACAATGCAGTGCTCCTGAGAAACATAATCCTTGACCAGGTTCTCGACCAGGTTCACCAAGTAACGTTCATTATCCTGTTCGGTCTGGCTAATCACTCCAGGCAGATCGTAGAAGGACAGATTTGGAAGACCAGAACCGGAGATATCCAAGCGGACAGCATTTGGAGAAAATTTAACCTGAGGCGGCTGTTCCATGTCGGCCGATCCGGGAAGAAAATCCTGCGAATTCGTGCTAGGGTTCAAAATTGCTAACTGGGCGCACATGATAGCCCTTTTGACATCCTGTTTATTGTCCAAGGTGATAAAGTGTTCATCATCTTGGCCACCAAGGGCAATCCATGGTCCCAGTGGCTCTGACTTCTTCGGCATCTTCATCCTCTTCGACGGATCGAAGATGTAGCGGCGTGATAAGTGGATCACACATTTCCAGGTGTCGTCGCTTTCGGAGAGATTGATCTCGAGGGGGCATCGGGTGCAAGTTCCTTCGGATCTAGGCACCTTGATCTCGGAAATACCCTCGATAAGGGAGCTTTTTCCGGTGCTCTGGTCACCGACAACACATATCTTTGGAAGCATAATTTTGCTATCTTCGATTCCCAAGTGACTAAGGTCTTGAATCTTTTTAACCAAATTCTTCATGTCCATCGTGAGGTTATCAAGAGTGGCCACAGGAATTGGGTGGGCTGGAGTGATGTCGGGTAGGCCATGAGACACGGGCATTGGAACAGCCAAGCCAGCTATAGGAATGAAGTGACTTGTTAGCGAGAGGACTGTCTTTGTCAAGAGAGACTGGACTCACAAATTGCTGGGCTGGGTTCCGACTTCGGAACTCGGTCATACAGGCCTGACATGATGAAAAACCAAATCTTGGGGAATTATCGTTAGCCGTAAAACCGGGAAGACAGGAGAGAAAGAGTGGTGGCTAAGGTCACTGGTAGTAGCAGAAGGTAAAGTGAGACATACCAAGGGCACAGATAACAAAGGCAGAGGATATGAAGGTGGACGAAAATCAGAGACAAGCGTGATTCTCAAGACCGAGTTGGCCGAAAGAGTGAAAACCACTGCAGGTGGTGAGGTGTACGAGGGGCGAAAGAAAGAGCCAAGAGACACAGGTTGCAGACAGACACGGACTGGTGTCGGCAGTTAGGAGGAGACAGCCGAGATCGAGGTCGAGGGGATGGGTGAACGAAGGAAGATGATGAAGAAAGGGGGTAGGCGCATGTGAATGACAGGGAGAGAAGAGTGGTAAAAGAAAAAGCAAGCAGAATAATTGGAATAGCTCGAGAATGATAAATGATAAAAAAAAGGAAGGATGCAAGAGCTTCTCGCCTACACGACAGGTAAAAGAAGAGATGGAAGGTAGTCGACACTACGCTGTGGCTACAAGGTGCATATCGCCCTTCTCCTCGCTCTGGGTTTCTACAATTTGAATTTATATAGATCCTTGTCACCGAATCTGACAAGAATAAGCATCTACAGTAGCCAGGCAAGGAATACATGAGGAATAGAGCATGAATCACGACAAGCGCAGACCAAAAATGCACAAGGAAGTATATCCTCTCGACACCAGTATGCTAGAGTTGAACTATCTGTAACATGGCGACTTCAATGGTCATAAGCCAGAACTTGCTGATTCGGCTTATAAGCTCCATACTCTCTCCAGACTTGCTCATGTCGAGACTGGCCCAAGGTTCTTCAAGATATTTCCCCACAATTACGAGGAGATATGAGCTGCAGTCATCTTTAATAGAGGCCAATACCGATTCCTGAGCTATTCCTCATAGGATGTTGTGATAATTGTCACCCAACTATTCCGTAAAAAGCATCTATAGCCCACTGAGTCTGCAACATCTGCAACATCTGGGCACCAGCTTGGTATGTAAGCATCGGTGGATGCAACTACTAGCTCTATAAAAATTCCGGCCATAGTAGCCATCTTAGTTCATCAATGCCATGCATTTTACGCTGTCTCTCTGTTCGTTTAAATTCAACAAGGATACTCTGGACTAGCCAGGGTTATCTACTAGTTGTACTAGGGCACTTCTTCTCCATGGTAATGCAGGGAGGTATCAATCAATCAATCAATCAATCAAAGTTTAATTAACCTGTTGCAGTCTAACTGGTTGCGTATGACTATGCAGGCGCTTCTTCCAACCGAAGCAAGAACTCGAAGCCAAACGCCGAGTGGGATCGCTCCCAGAGTATATACAGATGCTGATTGTACAGAGTGCGGAATCAGCCCATTCCTGTATTAACCCATAAATCCAAACCCATCCAAACCCATACATAAGAAATTGTCACATAATGATTGTTGTGGAGTACACCCTCCACCTTCCATCTCTCACTTCCATCTCTCACTTCCATCTCTCACTTCCATCTCTCACTTCCCTCTCACTTCTCTCTCTCTCTCTCTGTGTAAACCTCTCTTGCCTCAGTTTCAATTGATGGTGACGTTGTCGTGGCCAGTTGTTGATTGGCATATTGGTCGACTTTGGCTGAGTTTCTCGTTTCACAGCATCATTCATCGTCATTGGCTAATACCCATCGTCTTCCACACCTAGATCCATTGCCGCGAGGCCTGTCGGTTCGTCGTCATCATCCTCGGGTGTCACATACTGGAACTGTTGGAGGAGACCTGTTCGGTGCATGAAGTTGACCATGTAGCGGGTGGCCTGCGGGTTCGACACGATCTTGTCGTAATCCATCTCGCCCACAAGGGAGGTAGGTATGTACACCTGGATACTAAGTAAGCTACGCTAATCCAATTACAGAAATAATGTCCTAACAAATAGCTATAAACTACTTTCTGACAGTGGATGACCGTCAAACGCTTTGTCTTGTTAAATATAACAGTCACTACAAGTATATATACCCGTGCCCTAAACCCTAAATTCCAATTCTGTATCCGCGAACTATACTCGACAATGGGAGACGAGGTAGAGTCCGGGTAGTAGAACATTATTTTTAAATAAAAACGATAATTACATGTATAGTTAATATGTATATTGTAGTTTATCTCCGTGCCTTTATGAACGAGTCGAGTCAATTTAAGAATGAGTCATGAAAGTTGGAAAGATCCCCGCAATCCGTCCAATCACGTTCCATGCCGATCCCGCCCAAAAATTCCGTCCGTTATCCCACCATCCCACCATCCCACTTTTTTGTGCTCTGTAACCACACATCATGGCGGACTCCAACCCTGTTCAAGAGGCTACAGCCTCCATTGCTAACCTTCTTCTCGACGATGTCACCGGCGAGAAAGTCTCCAAGACTGAATTGAAGAGACGTCAGAAGCAGCGTGAGAAGGACGCCAAGAAGAAGGAGAAGGAGGCTGCTGCTCCCCCCAAGCCCAAGGCTGAGAAGAAATCGTCTGCCGAGGAGGACGAGGCCAACTTGACCCCCAATGTTAGTACTCCTGCAACTAGATTAATTTCCAATTTCTGTGGAGCTAATTAATGTGTGATTCCAGCAATACTTCGAGATTCGGTGCAACAAAATCAACAAGCTGCGCGAAACCAAGCAGCCCGACCCCTACCCGCACAAATTCAAAGTTGACACTGACCTCCGAAAGTTCCTTAAGGACTATGAGGGCCTCCAGAAGGGCGAACAGAGGCCCGATGTCACCGTTCGCATTGGTGGCCGTATCTACACTAAGCGTACGTCCGGCAACAAGCTGAACTTCTACGATATCCGCGCGGAGGGTGTTAAGGTCCAGGTGATGTGCCAAGCACAATTCTCGACTGGAAAACCTTTTGAAGAACAGCACGAGCTACTTCGCAGAGGTGATATCGTGGGTATCGTCGGTTTCCCGGGCCGAACTAGCCCTAAGAACCGTGACGACGGTGAACTTTCTATCTTCGCTACTGAGGTCATTCTCCTGACGCCTTGCTTGCATGCCATTCCTTCCGAACACTATGGCTTCCAGGATAAAGAGCTGCGTTTCCGCCAGCGCTACCTGGATCTTATCATGAATGACCGATCACGTGAAATTTTCCGGACTCGGGCCAAGATTGTCTCCTACCTCCGCCAGTACTTCGATAGCCGTGACTTCACTGAGGTTGAGACTCCTATGATGAACGCTATTGCGGGTGGTGCTACCGCTAAACCCTTCACTACCCACCACAATGAACACAACATGGACCTCTTTATGCGAGTCGCTCCTGAGCTCTACCTAAAGATGCTGATTGTAGGCGGAATGGAACGGTATGTCAATTTTTCATCCTCTATCGACCCATGCTAATACAAAGGAGCATTTACGAAATTGGGAAAAACTTCCGCAATGAGGGAATTGACCTTACTCACAACCCTGAGTTCACATCTTGCGAGTTTTACCAGGCTTATGCGGATGTATACGACCTGATGGACCTGACCGAGGACCTTGTTTCGAGTCTGGTTAAGCACGTGACTGGTGGTTATGAGACAGTCTTCCACACTCAGTCTGGCGAAACCTACAACGTGAACTGGAAGGCTCCATGGCGGCGAGTGGAGATGATGCCTGCTCTCGAGGAGGCCTGCGGCGAGAAGTTCCCTTCTGGTGACCAGCTGCACACTCAGGAGACGAACGAATTCCTCAAGCGCATTCTGAAGAAGATGAACGTGGATTGCGCGGCTCCTCAGACTAATGCTCGCATGCTTGACAAGCTGGTTGGCGAGTTCATCGAGAACACTTGCGTCAACCCCACTTTGATCACTGGTCACCCCCAAATGATGTCGCCACTGGCTAAGAAACACCGCGAGCATGTTGGTCTTTGCGAGCGTTTCGAGGCCTTTGTCTGGTAAGTGCTCACTAGAGTTAGAGTTAAGACTCTGCTGTTCTTTCCAAATTTCCAAATTTCAAATTGGTCCGAATTTGGTCTGCCTCGAATTGACCAATCAGCATTCAAAGAATTTTGGCTAACTCAATATAGCACCAAGGAAATCGCAAATGCTTACACTGAGTTGAACGACCCCTTCGACCAGCGTATGCGCTTTGAGGAGCAGGCCAACCAGAAGAGCCAGGGTGATGACGAGGCCCAGATGGTCGATGAGACTTTCTGTCAATCCCTCGAGTACGGTCTGCCCCCTACTGGTGGCTGGGGTATGGGCATTGACCGCCTGGTCATGTTCCTTACCGACAACTACAGCATCAAGGAAGTGATGACCTTCCCCATGATGAAGGATGACAAGACCGCTGTCGAGCCCAAGACTGCTGCCGAAGTCGCCGGCATTGAGCCTAGCCCCGAGGAAGGAATCCGTATGTTATTAATATCAGCAAATTTCCACGAGCCGATATCACTAACGATGAATATACAGCCCACAAATGAATGACGACATGACTGCCCAAGCAGAGGAGGTTGATGCTATTTATGTGTTATGCGCTGGGGTTTGCATGCAATTCTCTGTTTCATGATAAATGCAGCAAATAAAATAGGTTCTCAGAAATATCGAGGCGATACAGCCAATTTTCAAACAATATCGTTGGTAGTATCGGGATTCACACTGATGGCTGTAAGGAAGAGGGTGACCTACTTGTGGAACTTCTCAAAGCTAGTATTGTAGGTGTGGACCGCGAAGGTTTTGCAGAGGCTGTGGTACGCGACGTGAGCGTTATCAGGGCTGATTATGTAGGCGTTGAGAGACACGTGGATAGTAGCGTGAAGGTACGAAAGAAGGTGGCAAGACTTGCGAGTCTAATTAGTGGGCGCTGAATTGTCAGGAGCAAGCTGAGCCTATTTGCCGGTGAGGATCTCGAAAGGGTACGTCGAATTAAGAGAGGCACTGTCGAATGTGAGATGCGTCAAAGGGAGACTGTGGGATGATAGCGCTTGATAAGGGTTGGAACCTCAACACGTTAAGGTGGATCGTCGAAAGAGAGGGGCATGTTTATTGAGACTGTTTGCTAGTGTAGGAACTGCGTAGGTGACACCACTTGTAGGTGAGTGTCCTGGGCGGTTGGCGCGTTGTAGATAGAGGCGTTGGTGACGATGGTGACGAGGCACCCCGAAGAGGCGCTTGGAGGTTAACCATTGCTTCGATGGAGAGGCATGTGGAGCGTAAAGAGGAAGGTTGAATGAATAGAGCTGCATATATTAGATATCTCTTTGCCAGAAGGCGCGCGCCATGCATAAATAGTTAGCCCTAATCAGATCAACCAACCCTGGATAGATTGACCAGGTGCTCAATCTCATCAAGTATACCTGTGATGTGTTTTCGAGGGTTCCAATCTGTTTGCTTGCCCTTAAGTGGCCCTCTCCTCAAACGACCAGGCGTCATCCGATCCCATGAGACTGTATATAACAATGCCCAGTACAACTTGCATCTGAGAACCTTCATCAACCCCAAGCCTTTTATCTACACCATCCATTTCCATTCCCTACATCCCCATCCTCTTCCTTTCTCTGTTTTTGGTCAAAGCAATACTTCCTTCAAATATCATCAAGTACCATCGAGCACAGCTCTTTTACAATCATGGGTCATCATACCATGCCTCTCCCTCGCATCCCAGACTTGAGTCTTCCATCTTTTCGAGAGCTCGACGAGTCCGTCGAAGCCAACAGGCGCAACCAGCCGAGCTCGCATCTTTCTAACAATATGTACGATGGAACAGACAAAAGTCCTTCGTCTTCGCCGCAGAAAATCAATGCCATTCCCAACCCGTACCCACCATATCCAGCTAATGGATGGCTTGTCCCTCCTGACCCGAGCCAGAATGTTTGTATCCATCCGTCTCTCCCTTGATATATCATTCTAATATCTAGCAGGCTTTTCGGGAGCCCGGGTTTACCTACCAAGACGTGCGTATAGAACGCTAGATATACGAGAAAGAGAGTATCTTACATAGCTGACTTCCCAACAACAGGTCTCTGCCGGGGGTTTTCAAGCCACTGTGAACGTGGAGAGGGGTAAGAAAGAGAGAATAAAAACCTCCGTCTCTGGTCAAAAGTGCAGCTTACAAGCCCATTCTATAGAGATGACTCCCACCCCTCGACTCCCTGTACGCCTGAAGGAACCCCAGCCAATTCAGACATCCCCAACCTCTACACAATCGACTCTTAGCTCCGCACAGACAACAATCCGCGAGCGACTATCCCCAAGCACCCCGGTGGCATCAACCACAAAGATCCCCGCCAACGCGCCTCGACGAATCCCAACAAATCAGGTACCACCGAACAAGCAAGTCAACCGGCAAAGAATTAACCGCGATGCAACCGCAAACCATCGAGTCCAGAGACGGCGAGTCGGCGTTCACTTCTCAGAAGTGGCAGCTCATACCGCAAAGTGCGACGTATGCAACAAGCGCAACAAGAACGGCATGTCTCGCTGCCAGAACTGCGGCTGGCAAATCTGCCGCAAGTGTCTGACCGACCGAAACGGAGATCGAACTCACGCTTCCTTTGGAGCTACTCATGTCCCCGAGGGCGGCGGCGATATGCCAGTGTCATTGCCACCTGTGGATGGGGCTCAGGACCGTCGATCCGCAGAGTCCATTGCCGATGTTAGGGCTGCGCAAACCCTGCTGGATCTTGGATCTTTTGGTAACCCAACGGGAACTACTAATACTACCGGCGTTGTGAGAGGTATTGCAGGTGGACAGAGAGTGGTTCATGCACCTCGCCGACTCCTGCAGCAGCAGGTTGATTCTTTGTCTACTGATTCTGATATGACCTTGTCGATTGCTGGAGATGAGGAGTGGCCTCGGGATGAGACTGATATCCCTATTGGTGAGGACGGCCTGCCTGTTGGATACATCATAACGCGCCGCAATCCTGCGCGTGCTGCGAGACCTTCTACAAAGATGGCGGAGTAAGTTGGTGTGAATTTGACGAGGCAGGCGAGAGTAAGAAAGTATCACTGAGATCTAGGGACTGAATGTAAGAAAACGGTGGAAGACAAGTGTGGAGACAAGGAAGATGAGGAAAAGGAAGTATGAAAGGCGAGAAAGAAGACGAAAAAAAGAAACAAAGAAAAAACATGCGGCTTGGCGAACTTTGGGGATATCAATTTTGGACTTAGGGAGATCAACCAATAACTTCATTTTAGTTCAAAATTTGTTTTTACAATAAATGAGTAGGTATGCTAGTTATACAATAAGACTCGAGAATCGCTCGAGTCAACAGATGAATGGAGATGGTATCAAGTACCAAGGCGATTGATTGACACAATCAACCCTGGCCGACATATTTATACACTCGAGAGGCAAGGTAATTATACCCTCTTCACGGTAGAGGCAGCAGTACTAGAAAGCTGCTGGGAGCGAGCCTTCGCAGCCATCTGCAACAGCTTGGCTGTACGCGACGGATGCCAGACTCGGCTGCCCAAGATCATAACCCAGGTCAGGAGGAACAAGCTACCAGCCTGGTGGGCGGAAGCAAGCGGGGTGGGAACAAGGTAGAGAAGAGTAGTAATACCGAGTCCGACTTGGCAACAAGCGAAGGCGAACACGCCGTGGACACCCTTTCTAGCAGGTGCTGGCAGGAAGCGCTTCATGGTGGGCGAGCCGCGGGTGTAAGCCATCAAGCCGCAAATGACGGTGAAGGTGGTCACTGCCAGGGCACGGTGGTCAAGCTGAACAAGAGAAGGATTCTCAAGCATGTTGCGCCACCAAAGGTCGGAGCGGTCCGCGTGGCGGGAGTATCGGGCATCGAACAGCTCTTCCTTTGGAGGTGCTAGTCCTTTACCCATCCATGGGAATTCGTTGTAGATAAGTCCAGCATCAAGACCAGCGACGAGGCCACCAGAAATGACAGTTGTGAAGACCAAAAGAGCAATACCAGCGACTGAGCGGCGGAAGAAGGCCAGCTTCGGGTCGCGCAGCGCATTCAGCTGGTTGATTCCAGCAACTGGGTCAGCCATCAACCGGTTAGACCGCAGAATAGCAAGACCGTTCCACAACATCGCAACGTAGCAAACGAAAGCAGCACCCAAGTGAGCAGTCAGACGGTATTGGCTCACTCGCGGGTGACTGCCCGGAGCAAAGAGATCATCCTTCAGGCCAGACTTGACCATCCACCAGCCAAGGAAACCCTGGAAACCAATAAGACCAGCAATTCCGAAGAGACGCAACGCCATTGGCGTGGAGACCTTCTTTCGAGCGACGAAGTAGACTGCAGGCAGCACAAACGAGATTCCGACGAACCGGCCCCAAAGCCGGTGAATCCATTCCATATAGTAGATCGACTTGAACTCGGATAGAGTCATGTTCGGGTTAAGCAATTGAAATTCGGGAGAGGCGCGGTACTTTGAAAATTCATCCTCCCAGTGTTCCGCGTTCATTGGAGGGAGGGAGCCGGTAACAGGTCGCCATTCGGTGATACTCAATCTGTGCCAAAATGTATCCCGTCAGCGTTCGATGCTCACTTTTCGTGAATATCCAGCAGCCCAGTCCACATACCCTGATTCTGTCAAACGTGTCAAACCACCGAAGACCACAATTCCAAAAACACTGGCCGCGCTGCCTAGAAGCCAGTATGCAACGGCTTTGTCGCTAATTTTCGGGAAGCTCGATTTGGCTTTTGCTGAACCCCCTTCGACCACCTCTGCAACGGCCGGTGCGGCATTTGAACGGTTGAGACTGGAGGAGAAGAATTTCTTATTGTTCAGAAGGTTCGATTGAATCTTGGTGGGTTGGCGGAATTGAAGGGCACCGAATTGGCGGATTGATTTGGCTGCGTAGCCCTGACTTGGGAGGCATTGGGATGTGAAAAAGTCCTTTGCCAGACGAGGCGCAACACCCCGCCATAGCGACAGAGAGCTCCCCAGCGAAGCCATTGTTAAGGCGGATGAGTAAAAGAAGAACGTTGCTGAAGTTCGGGGATTGTACGATGTCGCGGAATGTCTCGGCCAATCAGCAGTGGAGCATTTGTCGGAGTGGAATAGCCCTGTCAACAGTACTCAACAGTTGACAGTAGAATTAAATTGGTAATTGAGAGAATGCTAACATCTATATCGTTCTATTTAGAATTGACCGTGAGTATCCATGTATGGATCCAATATCGATGTTGATGCCTGAGGCGGAGACACCTTCGGGCGTGATGATCGCCGCAGCTCCAACTCTCCGCGTTGTATTGATCCGCCTCACTTGACTTGCTTCCCAACGCAGCGCCAATATGTCCTATGCTTTGGAATCAAAGAAGCGCAAGTTTCATCGTGTTCTCGAATCAATATCCAAACCTCTTACGCCCGACAGCGCCCCCAAACCAGCCCCTGCAACACCAACGACGGTGCAAGACCGTCTCTCCGCCAACTTATCGATCAAGAAAGTACGTTTGGCCAGTGCCGACCGTTCGGATCTCACAGCGGTGCGCAACTCAATCCACAAGATATCGCGACCGGCGCACCGAATAGCGTCAGCAAATTCGAATAAGCGCCCAACCTTTGTCCCTTGGGACCGCGAACGTTTTCTCGAGCGGTTAGAGACCTTCCGCCGTGTCGACCGGTGGACTTCAAAGCCCTCTCCGATCAACGAAGTACAATGGGCGAAACGTGGTTGGATATGTACGGATGTTATGCGTGTCACTTGCGTGAGTGATTGCGGTGGCGCAGTTGTTGTGAAGCTTCCTGATGAAATCGATGAGCTCGATGGTTTCAACATTGAGAAGGTGGAGGAACGCAAGGAAGTCCGTGAGTAATCCAACAGATTGCTAGATCGGCTGAACAAGGTTGTATGCTAACCTATATATATCTGCAGGCGCGAGGCTGGTGGATGAGTATGCGAAAATGCTAAGCAGTGCTCATGGCGAAAACTGTCCCTGGCGAAACAAGAGCTGTGATGGTGAGTCTGGATAAGAGGGTACTATGGACATTTTGCCCCATGACTAACATTAAATTAGCGACTATCCAACATCTCCCTTTGACCAATTGTGATGCTGCCCTATCCGGACTTCACGAGCGATATACAAACATCTCGAGAATGGGCGATAAATTACCAGCTGAGGATATCGTTCAGACTCCAGAAGGGCTTGACCTTGATGTCCTTATCAAAGGACTTCCCGACGAATGGTTCCAAGAGGCCGAGAAAGCTGCTGTATCCACCAGCGGAGAGACTCAGCCTACAAACACCGATAACCAAAACTCAACAGAAACACCCAAAGCTGTCAATCGAACTGCCCTGGCGCTAGCATTGCTCGGCTGGGATACTGCCTCCGATGGAGCTGCGGGCTTAGTCGGGTGTGGTGCGTGTTTCCGTCGCCTGGGGTTATGGATGTACAAACCCAAAGAAAATGGAGACGTGACCGTCTACACTTCCCTCGATGTGGCCGATGAGCACATGGAGTATTGTCCCTGGATTGATAAGGTAGCCCAAAGCGGCACTGGGCGGCCCAACGAGAAGTTGACGGAACTACGCGCGGGGTGGCAGATCGTCATGGAGGCCGTAAAGGTCAAACACCGCCGCAGAGTTCGCACCATGGCCTCCACCGATACATTGCGGACCGACGTAAGCACACCAACGGAGACTGGAGGCGAAGAAGAAAACTCGGACGCGAAAAAGAAAGCAGACCGCGAGTGGTGGGCGAAAATCCGACGAGTAAGACAGGTTTTGACGGCCAAGTCGCCAAAACGGAAAGCTGTCTTGCCTCAGTGATCTTGCATTCTGATCTTCTTTTCTATTCAAAATTACATTAATTGGGAGCGCGGGTTTTATGACGAGGGTCAAAGTGCATCTTTCAGCGGCTTGTTTTTTTCAGATAGCTTCGATATATGGTCATTGTGAGACACGACAATTCGCAATGATGAGAATAGATTTGTCTCATATTCATGTCTAGTCGCCATAATCTTAAGAATCCATTTGAAAGACTGTACGTAGATGGACTGTACGTAAATAGACATATGAATGGAATTAGGGTTGCCTTGAGACGCTCTGATTGGTCGAGATCCGGAGCTCATTGGACTTTCTTCGGACCCCCAGCTGGCCATTACTCTGATATAACTCTGACTTCTACATCTCCGGAGAGCGATATTTCTGTGAAATCGGCCTAAAATTCTATATTTCTACCCATATTAATTGCTCTAATTTCCAGATACACCTTTCTTTCCCTCGCCAGATCTCCGCGGCCATTGTTCTCCCGAATCATTTCTTTGAACATTTCACAACTCTACCCACGTCGCCATGGATCATCCCAATGGAGATGGAGCTCATGATGGAGCTCATGGGCGATCCACCCCCCGCTCGCCTGCCCGCACGAATACCACACACCCTCCAACAGATACCGGAAGGCACAGGAGCATCGAAGGAGACAGTGCGGCAGACGGAGCGAGCCATTTATCGAGCGCCGCATCCAAGCGCAGAAGACTCCAGGAGAGACACCAAGCCCTCCGGAAACGAGGCCGAACTCCGCCGTCAGTATTTTCACGACGCAACCGCTCCCGCAGCCCTGGCGGCGCTCCACCACGCGAAGACCGACGCTCTCGATCGCCACTACAGCCACGCCGCTCTCCCTCCCCCGATGCACCGCGTCAACGCAAGAGACCAGGTGGCGGAGCGCGACAGGGGCTCTTAGATCGTGAGACACTACGACGCAAACAGGAGGAACGTGAACGTGCGGAGCAGGATGAGGCTATGCGTAACTCCCAGCATCGCGGTGTCACAGACGTGGTTCGACAACACTACAACGCGGTTCCCGAGAGAGGCCGTGAATGGCGGAAGACAGAGAGCAAGATCAAGGGGCTACGAAGCTTCAACAACTGGGTGAAGAGTACTTTGATTCAGAAGTTCTCTCCCGACGAGTCATTTGTCGCGCGATTCGAGGATAGCAAGGACTGGGCGGACGACAGCCAAGGCCCGCCGCCCCCTGCTGATCAAAAGCTTCTCGTGCTAGATCTCGGCTGTGGTAAGGGCGGTGATCTAGGCAAGTGGCAGCTGGCGCCTCAGCCGGTTGACCTCTACGTCGGTCTTGACCCTGCCAATGTCTCGATTGAGCAGGCGCGAGGCCGGTACGATCAAATGCGCACAGGCCGTGGTCAGCGAGGCCGTCGACCACCGCAGCCGATTTTCCATGCCGAGTTCTACCCGAAAGACTGCTTTGGCGAGTGGCTAGGCGATATCGACATCGTCCAGCGGGTAGGCATTGATGCTAATGCCGGCCCCGGTGGATCTGTCATGGCCTCCCGCTACGGTGGTGGCGGCTTTGACATTGTCACATCTATGTTTGCCATTCACTATGCCTTTGAAACTGAGGAGAAGACGCGCCAAATGCTCAGCAATGTCGCCGGTTGCTTGAAGAAAGGCGGTCGTTTCCTTGGCGTCTGCCCCAACTCCGACGTCATTACCAGCCGGGTGTCTACTTTCCATAAGGAGCGCAAGGAGCGAGAGGCTGCCAAGCCTGCTGAACCGGAAGGCCCCGAGGATGGTGAAGTCGAGGAGGATGAGCGGGCCCAGTGGGGCAATGATATCTACCGCGTTCAGTTCCCTGGCGCAACCCCTGAGGATGGAATCTTCCGTCCACCTTTCGGGTGGAAGTACAGTTACTTCATGAAGGAGGCAGTGGAGGAGGTCCCTGAATACGTTGTTCCGTGGGAGGCTTTCCGAGCGTGAGTGTCGGCCATCATCACGTTCTGCCATGCATAACTAACTTTCCATTCAGCCTGACCGAGGATTACAACCTGGAATTACAGTACCGCAAGCCATTTTTGGAGATTTGGGAGGATGAGAAGAATCACCCCGAGCTGGGTCCGCTCAGTGAGCGGATGGGCGTAAGAGACCGCACGACTGGTGCTTTGAATATGACAGAGGAAGAGAAGGAGGCCGTCAGTGAGTAATTCCCATATATGCATTGCTTTTATCGGCTGCTAACAATGACCTCGCTAGGCTTTTACCACGCATACTGCTTCTACAAGGTATAGGCTATCATGAAGACTTGAATATTCCATTGACCTATATGTAAACTCTTCGTCGCTCCGCACTTGTATTTTAAATTCCAACGGATCATCTCCTTACGCATCAAAATAACTAGACTTTCCAACAAAAGTTATATAAAATGAATCACAATTGATGATTACAACCCTCATCCACCGGCATATTCACCACCTTTAATACAAACTCCAGTTAGCCTTCTTAATTTACTAGTACCATTCCCAAATCCCTCTGAACCCCTCTATACATCCTGCTGCTCAATCTCCACCACATTCCCATCGGGATCCGTAACCATCAAAAACATCTCAGACCCAACCAACCCCTGCGCCTTAACAAGCGCCCTCTTAGCCTCAAGATGCAATCCCGCAAACTCCCCAATCCCCATCAAATTAGGCACAGGCCCCGTAAAATCCCAGACAGCCTCACCAACCCTCTTAAGAATCGCCACACCCTGCGCTTCAAGATACGCCTGCGCCTCAGCAACATCAAGAACAACAAGCCCAAAAGGCTAAGATCAAGGCTCAGGGTCTAAGTTTTCTTCGTAGATTGTATGTGTTGTCCATCTTGCTGGAATTTAGGGTTGATTGTGGAGTATAATCGAGTCGAGAGTTGCGGGTGAGCAGCCATCTTGGCAGCGGCATGTACACCGCTAGAGGGCATAGCGCTGCATCAGGTTGCGATGTTATAGCCTTGTGCAAAATGCAGATCAGTGCTCGAATCAGATCAGTGTACGAACGCCAAGCCACCCGCAACTTTGACATGAGCATTGGATTGGGGCGTGAATGTTGTTCCAACTTTCGTCTGATTGGGACGGGTTTCAGAGGAAAACGCATGATTATGCAGATTTATAAAACAAGGAACCCTTGTCGCTGGTAGATAGTTGCGTATCATTAAGGCGTCCCGTTCTGACTTCGTCGTTCTATGTAAGCGTTACAATGTAGTTTGTTGGGGAAGATCGAGGCACACACCGAGGTAGTTTGTGATACTCGACTAACAAATACAGCGCATCAATGTAGCTTGGATATTGCGACGGTGTTTTCTTAGTATGTGCTCATGCAGGGGGTTTGTGCAATGTAATTAGTGATAGATGAAACGCTGCAATTTTAGCCTTATATTCAGCTCGGAGTAAATGAATATGGGACACGAACAGGGTATTTCAAATCAACGTGGTCACTTGTATTCCTCAAAAAGGTTCGATTTACGGGCGACTCTACACAGTTGAAGAATGCTAACGGTAAAGGTCGTGTATGACAGTTTTTTGGGCATCAAGAACAGCGGCAGATTCTGGCAATCGATTTCCAAGATTTGTTTTCTTCTAGTGGGGATAAATACCCCTAACTACTAACTAGAAGTGTTGTTTGGCTATCTTGTTTTGCGTGCTTCCACTTTGGAGATACATTATCTTTAAGGGAGAAAGGAAAATATATTATCTAGATCTACGATATAAGAGCTTGAAGTGATGGGCGATGAGAGCATGATGTACCCACGTATTCATCCAATAGGTAACGGGTTCCCCCTGGGATTAACAGAACTAGACCCGGGAGTGAATGATGCAGAAGAATAAACATGAGAGTGTCTTGATATTGGAAGTCGACATACTTCCAATGTCAAGGCCCACTCCGCAGTGATAAGGCTTATCGCTGATATATGTAACCCAAACGGGACTAGCGTCATCGCGTCTCGCGTCGGGATTTCGAGATGCGCTTTGTTACTTGGACTTTCTTTGTCAACGGCTTGGGAACCCTGTACTCGAATCAAAGCATAAAACCCCCATAATCCGGATCTCACCAATTCACCCACTTCAATAATTCTTCTCCCACAACGATGTCGGCAACACCAAGCCGACGGCCCTCAGCCCATCCACAATCAGCACAATCACGCAGACGAAACGCAACCCAGACCTCATTCTCAGAGGCAACACCTCTACCAGAATACGAGACTCCCGAGGCCCCTCTCACTGCAGAAAGTCAGCGCCAAATTGCCGCCCTCCTCGCATCACAACACCTCCGCACCCTCCGCACCCACCTCCAACATGCCATCGAGAAACTCACCCACTCAGGTGGTGAAGTAAATGAGCGTCTTAGTGATGCCAGGATTCGATACGAGAAACTGAAGGAAGCGCGCCGGCGCCAAGGCGACGAGGATGTCGACGACGATGAGGGCAATGAAGAGTACCAACGGCTTGCTGAGGCAGAGAGTCGAGTCAATGCTATTACTGCTCAGATGGAGGAGAAGACTCGACTGATTGTCGATTCAGAAATAAAGCTCCAGGGGTTGACAGATGCGATGGGTCAAATTGAAAGAGAAGAGGGCGAGACCGTCGCTGCTGCTTTGGGAGTGAGACAGACCCGCCAGCAGCGGGCAAGGCAGAGAGCCAATGCTGATGAAGACGCCGATGGGACCGAGGATCCCACCGATGGCGATTATGAAGATGAGCAGGAGAGAGAGATGCGCGAGCGCAATGCGCAGAACCCGCCTAGTCGCAAGCTAGTCGATAAGTTGACGGAGGGCGTCCAGAAATGGGATGAGCTTTCTTTGACAGAGAGGTATGCGATGTATTCCTGGCCATTTTGTGGCTGTTATACCGAACGCACAGAAACTGACAACTACGATCTAGATATGCCAGCAATAACTCCTACATCGGCTTCTACCGCATGGTCCACGACTCCAAATTCCCCGGTGACGACGTCCCGCCATTACCCCACTCATCTACATGGTTCGAACACATGGAAGACGCAAATACGCAATCAGGGGCACCGGCACGTACACGCAATCAGAACCGTCGTGCCTCACCCGCCGGCTCCGACGATGACATTGCCATCGAGCGCGAGCGCATCTCCCTCAAATGCCCACTGACTCTCACACCTTACCAGGATCCCGTGACGAGCACCAAATGTCCGCACAGTTTCGAGCGGGAGGCGATTATGGATATGATCAAACGCAGCCCGACGACTATTGCGCCCCCGGCATCTCGTCGGGGACAGCGCCGCGTCCATGTGGTGAAATGTCCTGTTTGTTCTATTCCGTTAACTGCGGACGATTTGCGGCCAGATCCTGTTCTACTACGACGTGTTCGCCGTGCCCAAGAACTCCAGGAGCGCGAGGAGGAAGATGATCACCTTGAAGGGGATGGCAGAAAGCAGAAGGATCGCAGTACCGGCATTACCTTGGGTAGTGACGTGGAAAGTGATGATGATGCTATGGATGTTGATGCCCCTCCTCCCTCACAGCACATCAAAATGGAGCCGCTCAGTCAGGCTGCTCGGGCCGCTCAATCTGATGATGAGTCCAGTGACGATGCGGAGAGTCAAGATGCTGAGGTTGAGGATGTGGAAGGGGAGAGCCAAGAAGGGGAGGATGAAGAGGAAGAGGAAGACGAGGAAGAGCAGAACGAAGAAGGGGAGAGTGAAGAGGTGGAAATGGAGGAACCGGACAACCAACAAGGTAAGAATGGAGAAGAGGAGAATGAAGAGAATGAAGAGGTGGAGATTGAACAAGAACAGGTCGAAGAGGTTGATATTGCGGAACCGGACCACGAACAAACACAAAATGAAGAGGTGGAAATGGAGGGATCGGACAATGCAGAAAGTGAGAATGAAGAAGGGGAGAATGAAGAGGTCGAGATCGATGGACTGACCAACGAAGAAGCAGGGAATAAAGATGTGGAGATTGAAGAGCCGGACAACGAAGAAGAGATCGAAGAGCCGGACAATGAAGAAGTGGAGACTGACGAAGTTGACATTGAACAAGGGCAAAATGAAGAAGGGCAAAATGAAGAAGAGCAAAATGAAGAACAGCAAAACGAAGAATTGGAGACCAACGAAGTCGACATTGAACAGGGGCGGAATGAAGAAGAACAAAACAAAGAGATGGAAGTCGAGGAACCGGAAAATGAAGATCGGAATGAAGAAGTGGACGAGGAAGTGCTTAGCGATGAAAGGAAGAATGAGGAAGAGCAGGATGAAGAAGCGCAGAACGAAGAAGGACACAGCGAGGAGGAGAATGGGGATGTGCAAGATGAAAATGATGTGCAGAGCGAGCAAGGGCAGGATGAACCTGTGGATTCTCAGGATGTCCAACAAGTGGATGTGCAGAGTGAGCAGGGGCAGAATGAACCCGTGGATTCTCAGAAGGATGTGCAAGATGAAAATGAAGATGTGCAGAGTGAGCAAGGGCAGAATGAACCTGTGGATTCTCAGAAAGATGTCCAACAAGTGGATGTGCAGAGCGAGAAAGGGCAGAATAAGGATACCAGTGACACTGACACTGAGGACAGTGCAGACAGTGAAGCCACCGACAGTGATAGTGATATTGAGCTCAAAGTCGAGAGTGGGTCCGAGGATGAGGAGGTTGAAAGCCAAGAGAGTGATTAATATGTATGATACCGTCCATTTCAAGCGTCTTTAAATGAATTTCCCTTGTGCCTTTCCACTAAGCCGAGACAATGAAACGTTTCAAACTACATATCAGAATTGAATTTTTGCAGTGTTTCCTAGATCTTAAGCTGACTGTATCTGTGCTACTTAGAATAGAGCCTCCGATTGTAAGATTTCCAGGTATATAGATCTAAATATGGTGACTTCATGCAGATGTCAAGCGCGTGCTTGAAAGTTCCAAAAGAATGGAACACGCTAGTCCTATTATGGACTCTCCCCGCAGTTCAGCCAACGGATTGGCTCGTGGGACCGGGACGAACCGACCAATCAATGTCAGATAATGGCTGTTTCTAGACTAGTGTCCTTAGCGTCCCTCGTTCACGGGTACTCCTTTCTCTCCTTTTGCTCTTTTCTCTCTTTTTTCTTTTTTTCTTTTTTCTTTTCGGGATGAGATGGATGTGACTCTAAATGCCAGATCTCCAACTTTATTAGCCCAACCCCAGAAATTCCCACAGTAACCTTGTAACCTTGTCCAAATACGACCCCTTCCCCAGTTCTCACGCGACCCGGTCTACCCGTCCAAAGAAACAGTGCCATCAGGGTGTAACACCGCTATCAAAGCGGTCTGGCCCCCAATCAACTAGACCCCGCAAGTCAGCCCCCCTGTCCAATTGGATCTACCATCAATATCTACTCCGTATGGTTCTCTTTCTCAAGGCCCGCCACATAAAGCTAGCTCCAGTCCGTGACCGAACCAATGCTACCCTGCAACACTATTTTGATCTATCTCTTGATTGTAATCTGGACTTAGCCCTCGCTTGACCTATATCTCTCTTCAAAAGTTGGGGTAGGGGTACATCGTACAAACAAGGCTATCTGTGGAATATTTTTTGGGTTTAATAAAGACCTCATGCCTCCTTTTTTGATCTTATCTTCTTCCCCCAACACACCTCTTAATATTCTCTACACATTTTAATCGTCTATTCTTCTATTCTTTCTACGGCTTCCGCCTCCATTCATAATGGATGAACGGAAGACTACCATCGAATATTTCTCCCAACCTGAACCAACAACCCCCCGACCCGCAGGATGGATGTACAGATCCAGTAAGATCGGCAAGTTCTCAACGAGCTGGTATGCCTCGCCGCGCATCCAGCTAGGCATGGTCGCCTTCGTCTGTTTCCTCTGTCCAGGCATGTTCAACGCCCTGAGCGGAATGGGCGGTGGTGGAAAGTCCGACCCCAACCTGGCCGATAGAATGGTATGAGCCGAGCACCCTCGGGCACTTTTGTTTTGGTTATCTACCTATCTCGTGCCCTCCCCACTCTCCACGAATCTAATACTCCGAACACTCCGATTTGGTCGCATTGGATATTGTGGGTAATTCACGCTCTAACAATCAACCAGAACATCGCGTTGAACAGTACCTTCGCCGTGGTGGGTTTCTTCGCTGGAACAGTCGTCAACCGCATCGGCGTCCGTCTTTCCCTCTCCTTCGGCGGAGTCGGTTACTGCATTTACTCCATTAGTCTCCTCGTCTCCGAACATGCATATGTCCCCGGTTTCAACATCTTCGCCGGCGCCTTCCTCGGTGTCTGCGCCGGTCTGCTCTGGGCCGCACAGGGTACCATCATGATGTCCTACCCGATCGAGCAGCAGAAGGGTCGCTACTTCGCCTGGTTCTGGGGTATTTTTAACGTCGGCGCCTGTATTGGTAGTTTGGTAAGACAAACCATTCACTCAGCCCCTTACCTAGCCCTGCACTCCCAATTGGCTCTACATCATCCAACAACAACTAACATGGAAATTCAAAGATCCCGCTGGGCCAAAATATCCATGTCACAGAGAACAAGACCGTCGGTGATGGCACCTACATCGCCTTTATCGTACTCATGTTCGCAGGCGCATGTCTTGCCCTGTGTCTCTGCGACGCAGACAAAGTCGTGCGTCCCGACGGCTCCCGCGTCATCCTCATGAAGCATCCCTCGTGGAAGTCCGAGATCGTCGGATTGTGGGATACAGTTCGCTCGGAACCATGGATCGTCCTCCTCTTCCCCATGTTCTGGTCCTCTAACTGGTTCTACACATACCAGCAGAACGCCATTAACGGCGCTTACTTCAACACGCGCACCAAGGCGCTGAACGGGTTCCTGTACTGGTTTGCGCAGATCGTGGCTGCTGTTATCATGGGTCCTCTGCTTGATACGGAGCGTGTTCGTCGCTCTATTCGTGCTAAGGCGGCTTTGATCGGACTGTTTGTCCTCACGGTCGTTATTTGGGGTGGTGGCTACGCCTGGCAGGTCAGGTACACCCGTGAGGATGTGGACCCCAAGACGACGGATTTCAAGGGCTGGGATTGGACTACCAAGGGCTACGTTGGTCCTATGTTCCTCTACTTCTTCTACGGCATGTACGATGCTGCCTGGCAGGGTATTGTCTACTGGTAAGATTGTCTTCGTTTTGTTCCCTGCTATACCGCATGACTGACATTCTTTCTTCTAGGATCATGGGCGCCCTCGGTAACTCCGGTCGCAAGCTCGCCAATCTGGCAGGTTTCTACAAGGGTCTTCAATCCGCCGGCGCAGCCGTGATGTGGTCGTTGGATGAAAGAAAGCTACCCTACATGAACGAATACGCCTCGAACTTCGGTCTGCTGTGCGGCTCGATCCTCATTGCCGTTCCTGTCGTCTTCTTCAAGATCAAGGACTCTGTTCCTGCGGAGGAGGAGCTTGAAGGCACAGGCGAGACACTTGAAGATGTCCTGCCGCCTGGCGCTGTCGAGTCGAAGCGTGTTGGCGATGATAAGATCTAATCAGAACTAATATGAACTCCAAGGGAATGGGATGAAATGTGATATCTTTTTTCTTTTCGTTCTTGCGATGGGCGTCTTGTTCTGTGGTGGGTCTGGAAGCGCACGTCTTGATCGTCGACTGCCTGGTTTTATTTTTTATGTCGCCCCCCGCTTTGTGATTCCCCGGCCATCTGGCGAGCATATCGCTGGTGGTGCACTTTGGGCCTCCTATTTTTACGAAGTCGATTTTAATGGTGAATTGTTTCACACTCACGATGGCATGTCTCTCCTTCTTGTTTTCTATTCTGCAGGGCCTGATTTCTGCTTCGTTAGAATGGAATACATTCACATAAATAATGGGAAGACTTATTTACGTTTACTATCTATCCCAATTGTAAAAGAAAAGTCATGACTTCATCGCCAGAAACTCGATCTTCATATTTACGTAACTTCAGATGTTCTCAACTCACGCCTACATACCCAGGGCAGATAGACCTTCATACCCGTGGACAGCTTGTGGCATCTATGCAATCTGTCCCAAATGCGTTATCCAACAGAGACAGGGATTGCCCATAATCAACCTTGGAAATATTGAGATGGGTCATATTGTCTCTGTACTAGAAACATACTAATAGCTCTTGAAGAATGCAACCCTACATGAATCAGAGAGACAGTAGCTATTTTATTATTGAAAAGAAAAAAGAATGAAATAGGCAAGTAAGCTATCTATCCGCTGAGGATCCTACCTAACTCGCATATCTGCCTGAAGCAGACATCGTGGCCGAAGACCATGACGTAGAGTATGACATAGGCAAAGAACAACAGCAAGACAAGGGGGTATTCGCTTGTCGAAAACACAGCAAAAGCAAAAAAACAGAACAAAAAGAACGAAATGAGCAACGACTTGACAAAGACCTGACAAAGACAATGCGTTGTATTTTGTTGTCGTGATGGCTCTCCGCGGAAAAGACTTGTCGGCCGTGTACCCTCTCTCCGACACGTTTTCCTTTTCTTTTTTTCGGGAATGCAAAAGAAATTGCAAATGGAAATGGGTCCTTCGCCGGTCATGTTTTCCGGATGTCCAGGAACCAAATCTACCATGGGTAATTTGTCATTGTAGGGAGGGGTGGGTTTGTGCGATGCACACAGACCTGACGGAGCATAAAGTGTCTCGGAGTTGGATTGGCTGTCTTCCTCCGAATGCTGCACTTCCCATGTTGAAATTAGCAGAACGTGTCTATTGATAGACTTTGTGGCGTGAGAACATATTAAATCGCGCAAGCAATAGGTCGATGCGATGTCGTGTAATAGAGCAATGTAAAAGAATGAAACCCGAAACCTCAGGCTTTCAAAGTCGGTAAAGCAAGTTTACTTGGTGAGGAGGTTGAGATAATCAGCCACGATGAGGGTGACCATCCTGCAAATGCGCGTCAGTGGGGAAAAATCAAAAGTTGGGGTAAAATAGTGGGGGCCACTAACGCATGAGGAGCGATCCGGACGTAGTAAGTACCGAAGCCACGGTAGAAACGCAGCCAGCCCTCTTCCTTAGCAACCTTGCGCGCACAATCCACCAAGCCCTTGTAAGGAAGCAGTCCAGTCTTGGGATCCTTTTGTTGCTTCTGAAGACGGGTCTTGATGAAATCGAAAGGCAGAGACAAGAAACTAGCAAAGAAGCCAGCAATGCCGGAAGCGGCAAAAGTCTGATTCTGAGCGGAGAGAGAAGTATGCTGCTTAAGTTGCTGCTTGGCCTCAGAGAAGAAAGTCAATTGACCCATGTTGAGGGCCATGGCACGGACAACGGTAGGTGTAGCACCAGCCCACAAGGCAGCGAGTCCCTCGGTGCGGGTGATACGACCGAGAGCATCAAAGACGGAACGGTAGTTTGCACGAGCCTCGGGGGCCTTTAGGCCGTCGGACTGCATGCGCACTAGGGCCAAGTCGGCCGGGTTTCCAATCATCGCTGCGATTCCACCGGCACTTAGTCCTGCCGCAGCACGCTCGGCGAAGGTAACCTTTCGGCCTGCGACTTCGGCGCGGACATTGAGCTTCTTGATGAATGTCTCGAAGAATCCCAGACGTGCGGTTGTGTAGACAGCTTGGCGGAGGATGCCGGCGGACAGACCGGTGTAGAGATCGAGGACTTTACCGGAGGCAATGATATCGCGAGTGATGCCGAGGGCGGATGGGCGAGGACCGGTGCGAGCTCCTTCGCCGGCGAGCTGCAGACGCACCTTGACCATGTCGACGGGTTGGATCACGGCGGTTGCGGTCATACCGGCCAGTCCGCCGTTGAAGAAGGGCAGGGCGTAGCGGGTGTACGGGTGGTGCAGGAAGTCGGGAGGATTCTCAATGGCGGTCTTGGTTGCGGTTTTGGCAGAGACAGCAGTAGTGCTGGCACCGTCCTTGATAGTGGATGCCATAGTGAAGTATGAAGATCCTAGATGTGGGTCAATATAATGCACGATGTATAGGCGTGGAAGGTCAAGAAAACTGCGGGAGATGCACTAACAATAGGAAAACCTGTTCGGAAGGTTAGCAGGATCTCTTTGGTGGATTTAGAAGCCACGGGGACTGTCCACGGGTTTCTTGGACCATGGTACTTACCGATGACGTAGTTTGATATGTAAGATTCAGGCAGGTGTTAACAGGTGCCAATAGTACAGTTGAAGAAGAACAGAGAAAAGAAGCAGAAGAGAGAGAGAATATGAGGGGAGACAAAAGACGAGTCACAGGACAGAGGAAGGTGCGGGGTGTGATGTCGTGTAGAGTCAAGTACTCTGGTACGACTATACAGAAGGGTCAAAGGTCAAATCGGGCACAATCGGGGCCTGAGCTTGTCTAATATAATGAATCTCAAGTAATTCTACACAACCGTGAACTCATTCCGAACCGGAGATTATCCCCCTTCAACCGACTCTCAACCGATGGCTACCCGCGGGTTCCCCGCCCAGGGTATATGAGATGACAATATGGACACGGGAATAATGCCTGGCACTTCCCTTAGAGAGCGAAAGTCGCCAGAACCAGGCTTCTCCACACAAGGTCCAAGTGTTGGGCCAATGATATCTACATCATTTCGATTATTAACGCACGGATTATCAATGCACGAACGTCAAGTCTGCACGCTACGGAGCTTGTCAAAATGCGGGGGGGATAGCTTGACGATCCTGCATTCCACGACCTTGCTTTTGTTGCAACAGGCACCTAACCAGGTCAAAAGAGTATCTCGATATCCCACTATTTTTGATACTATCTAATGCAGGACAGACTGCAGACTGCCATTCCCTTGATTCCCTTGACCTCTTACAAGATCAACACGGTAGATATATTAGCGTCACGAGCTAAATTCGGAATCCCCACCCACACTAAACCCCTTTGGGATTCCCCACGATAACTTATCGGGATCCCGGTCCTACTGATATACCCGACACCGCATACCTAGGTATACACCCTCGCCGGCCAAATCTCGGACATCAATTACTACCTGCATTTGCGGCTGCAGCTGTTACATGTATACATACCCTGTTCAAGAACACAGGTCTCAATCTAATCCCAGCACACTCTCCTAACGGGATCAATTCTCCGTTGGGTATTCACTACAAACGCACGGATTAGCCGTATATCGGACGATGATCTAATTGTTGGGCTTTGTCCCAGTGCCTAGAATCCAATAGCCTGGACTAGCATATCAGCGGGGCGAACAAATCTAATCGGCTATTCCACCTCAGTAATTCTCTGCCGCTTCCCTCGGGCCAACGACCCGAACCTGCTCGGACGGCAGTCCAATCGGCCGAGCATCATTCCGCTGATGCTGTGGTGGGCCCGCCCTCACACCAACCCCTGGCCACCGACCAATCTCATCCTGTGAGATTCTAAATGATCCCCCTTTCCTGGTGTGGAGCTGCGGCTCGCGCTACTATTGTTGAGTTGACACGGCGAAGCTGTAGAGATTCCTCCGGTTTGGGCTTGCCCCTGGCTCCTTTTCGCCGATGACCGGCAATAATTATGTCAGGTAAGCTTCTAAAGTGGATTCTCACCCTGTACCTGGTGCTGCGTCTGCTCCATGGTATTGGTCGTTTGTGACGATTACGGATATAAGTTGTCAACTTCGAATATCGTTTCGAGAGGACCGGGCATGTCGGTAAGAGGCAACGGAGGAGTGTTCTCCGGACAATATCGTCATTTGTTTATCCGGGGATGGTGACCCTTGATTATTTGTCCTGAACATGGCACGGGGAATAGACGGGAATTTGTTTTGATGGGCTGATGTTTGAATTGGCGGGGTGGGAAGGTTACCAAAGCGATGCGAGACTAACCTTGGAAGCTATGAACAGTGAATGCCCAACCAAGATCCAGCATCGGATATCACCGTTTGGTAATAGTATACGACCCGCCAAGTCCATGTTCGAGTCATGATACTCTCTGTTAGAGTCCGAGGCCCCGGTGTAATCCAAGACTGGGACATCAAAGTACAAGACAAAATGCCCAACTAAACCACTCATACGCATAGCCACGGACCTCTTCGATGCCCAAGAACACATTCAGCTCTCTGCATCATCCTCCGACAAAAATAACTCACCTTTATCTCGGGCCCGTCTAACAAACCCGTCAACTTCTAGTAAACAACATCAACCAATGCTATTACTACTTCAAACCAACCAATCGTGAAAGTCTAAGTGCCGAATGCGCTCGAAAATATCATCTGCGGAATCCACTTCGTGCTTAGCTCGACCCTAAATAGTTCCCACGCGGAATGTGTCAACCAAACTCAAAGCGCATCACCACTCCCACTTCCCTCCGCGGAAAGCGTTTTCGGCAAGTCGGGAACTCCACCGGCCTCAAGCCTCGATTTGGACCCACGGGCCCTACCGGCATAGGAGTTCGGGAATGTTTCTTATGTATGGATTTCCTGGATAGGGGTATATCGCATTGAGGAGCCGGGGACGGGTTGTAGGAGCGGGAGTGAGGGTTTGTTCTATCTACAAGTTCAAGGCATCTCTACTTCAGCCTTAACTTCTAACCTGTTGGCATATTTGACCAATTCGTTTTCATTGCCATCATTCCGGACATCTTTGGCTATTCAACATTCTCAAGTGTTCTCTATCCACCACCACTCTCAGCTTCGCTTAGTTCTCTCCGCCGACCACTTCGAATTCTTCGAATTTTCTTTCTACGTCATCATTGTATGGCAGACATTCGGAGAGCGCCCCAGATAGGTCAAGCATAACGTCTCCAGTGTCTACTTGATCGGCTGGGCAAGCAAATGGCGAAGCATAGTTTTCTTCTCCTCGCTCATCTTGTGCTCTTCCACCCAGGGAGCCTTGAGCTCCCCAACAACCTTAAGCTGACCATTCGTGGTCATCATAATGCTATCAGGCGTGTTCGCATACGGGTTTCCAAGGCACTTGAAATCCGCAAACTCTAGCCCGATTGACTGCGCCTTCAAGATTTTCCCACTATAAATCCCACCGAATGATTGAAAACACCTTGCAAACCTGTCTCATCACCAATGAGGTTTGATTCAGCCTCGGGGTCACCTACTCGATGGGTGTACTTGATGACCCTGTTACTCCATCTCTGGCCTTGGACATATGTTTCGACGAAACGGAGAAAGTTGGACCAGCGATGAATCTCGCCCACATACCCGATATTGTGGATGGCGCTGGACTTGGTGTGGTTTGGGACTAGGGGTAGTGGGGGAAGGGCTTGAGAAGCCACCTCCCTCACACGGGCTTGGTTTGCGGGCATATTGTTCGAGTCGGTAGATAGATTCTCGCAAGTCGGCAAAATTGGATTTGAACTCATGAGCAGCGGCAACAAAATCGCATTTGCTTGTGGCACCTGAATACTGGCAGCAAGCATACGCCAAAGACCACTAGAACCCCGAACCGGGCAGGAACACGAGTCGATAGGAGTCATCACAGGCCATAGTTTTCCAACTATGGGGTACAACCCTAACGACCATAGTACTGAGGTGGACGGCGAGGTTGAGTCGATCGGCGGCGCGGAGAGGAGGAAGGGGAGGCAGAGGACGAGGACCATACGGTTTGCGTTGTCAGCTTCCTTCCGCAGCCATTCCATGACTTGGGCGTATTTGTCTTCATCCTCCGGTACACAAACCAAGTCGGTCTCTGTGAGGCTGCTTCGCGTGAGCTTTGGAGCAGGGCTTTGTCTTCTTGGTGCTTGGGCTCTCAGTTGCCGGGGCGCTTTTCCCCTTGGAGGGCATTATTGCGACTTCAAAAATTTTGGGGGGGGGGGGGGGGTGGAGGATCGACTCGACCGGGAGGAAGGGGAGGGATATTGTCGGAGAGGAGGAAGGGGAGAGATGTTCGGACGTATCATCCTCTTTTGACTACCAGCCCTTGGAAATAGCTCCCTCACGCATCACGTCACAATCGTGAATAACCCGCGTGCGTACCTCGCGGAGCCGCTCGAAAACGTCTATGTACCAGCTCTCATCACCCGCACTGTACATCATGGGCCAGTCCAAAGGAGTCTGGTACAGGACGGAGTCAAAGACGGGGCCTGGACGAGGTGTTGCGTCCACCCGACCGGGAGGATAAGAAGTCTCCTTAGTCTTCTTCTTCTTCTTCTTCTTCTTAGCAATCTTATCCTTGTTCCAGGGAGAATCAGCAGCCGCACGCTTCTTTGTGCCCTTGCCTGGAGTCGCAGGAGCCGCAACAGCCTTCCCTTTGTGTATTTTGTTGGTTTCTAGGAATCAAGGCTTCTTGAGCAAATATCCTTGATAGGATGACGTAAGGGTTGGATGAGATGAGGCTCAAGTGAGACTTGAATCCAGTGAGAAGAAAGTGCAGTAAACTCCGACTATGGAGATATATTTTAGATATAAAAAGATCAAGACACGGCTTATCTTCAAACTGCAGAGGTCGTTCTTCGGCATTTATCCTATGAATCATAATGATATAAATAATATGCGATCAGAATAGACAGCAAAATCCTCAATCTTTGGTATAATTGGAAAGGTAAAAAGCTTGACTCTATGGAGGATAGCCGGTGGGCTGTATTATATGCCTTCAAGCACTAGAATAAAGATATATATGCACTATACAGAATATATACAAGCAAACTACAGCAAAGAACACAAGATAATGAGTCATCTTTTGATTATTTCCCATCCACAAAGGCGGCTTTGTTCATGTGGTAACATATATACCACAGAGCCCTCCCAGAAGTCGTTGATCATTTTCTATCTCCGTACATATATTCATGAAATTTCCTTAATTTCCAAGGTTGGTGTGAGAGGAGTCCGTGAGCAATATATAATTATATTTGGATATTTTTTACTATTCCTTACCCCCTCTGCCTTGAAGTTTCTCAACCGGTGATATCGATGCAGCCCGGGCTCTCTTCTTCCTTCGACAACACACCTGGCATACCCGGCAACGACAGCTTTGCCAAATTAAACCGAATATATACAGCCTCAAAGGGTATTTCCAGTCTTGGTGGTACACTCTCAAGGTAAGCCTTCTCGCTGTAGGAGCCATTTCGAAGGACCCGAGCTAACATCCCCCCAGCCGTATCCCACCGTCGGCGCAGGGCTACCACCGGCACTCCAACAGTCATACCCTCATTATCTCGGTCTCATCCACTCGCAGTTCGGACATAGAAGAACTCCTAACCTTGCAGCCAGCTGCAGGCGAAATCTCGTGGGTCGGTCGATACCAGCGAATATTGACCTACTGGACTACCTATAAGCCGGTTTCCCCAACACGTTAATCAACATGGCTCCATTCGATACCGAGGAGATATATCGCAATGGAGACACAGGAATAGTGTCAGACATTATATGATGCACCGAGCTATAAAACGCTCTCACGCAACCTAAAAAAGACTTGTTCCCTAACATGGAATGTATGTCTCCTTATGTTCACTTCCGGAAAAAGGGAAGAATGTTCTCTCCCCAAACTAAACTGTCCCAATCTTCATTGCGAGATCCTCCAAGATCTGGATATCGAAAATGAGGAGAAGAACGACGATATGGGCCCTGACGCATGGGAATCGATTTTCTGGGACATGTGTTCGTTCTACCCTTCTCTTGTAATACAACCAGGATGACTGGAGATCGTGTCGTCTAGAGAGCCAGCCTTGAGCTGCACGCGAATGTTTCCTCGTTTGCACATCATTATCAGGAGCACCTTCACAGCCGGTGCCACCGTCGCCCCGAAATCGTTATCTTGCGAGGAGTGAGGTACCAGCGTCAGGAAAGGACTTTAGGTAGATGGTCCCGAGCATCGATATTCTACCTTCTCACTTCACTTGAGGATGATCCAAAGAAACAAGCTGTTCAACAGCCGACTCCCATATCATGGTATCCGAAGGCCAGAAGCGAGGGGTATTTTGGTGGGGTCTTTCCAATATAAGCAGCATTGTCCATCCAAGCAAAGTGGATACTAATTGTCAGTTGAAACTCTCGTTGGCATTTTAGTTGGAGTTACATGTACTATAATTGTCATACTGCATAAATGTATTTCTTCAGATTACAAAAAGGAATTCACATCAGTCTTGAAACGTATGATTGCATTGACGATCATGTAAAGAAAATTGTGTCGTTAATATCACTACATAACTCCATTCAGCCAGTCAAAATAGATGGCAAAAGATAAAAAATAAACCCAAATCGGGGGGAGATCAAAGCATATCCATCGCTTGTCCCGATACAAGCGGCAGACGTCGGCGAGATCCGAAAATCATCACCAAAAAAAAGCAGCACGCCATGCAAATGACTTATTCATCCTGTTTGGGAGAACAAGAAACAAGGAGAAAAAGAAATTTTTAACCATCGCTCGAAACCCTCTAAACCTGGGGAGCAGCGGCGAGGACATCGGGAGTAGCCTCGTCGGAGTACTTCTTGAAGTTCTCGTTGAAGAGGACAGCAAGCTTAGTAACCTCATCCTTGAAGGAAGTGGTGGCGGTCCAGCTCTTCTCGGGGTTGAGCAGCTCGCTGGGGACACCGGGGCAAGAGGTGGGGACGGGCAGGTTGAAGGTAGCGTAGGTCTCGTACTCAGCCTTGGCGAGCTCACCGCTGTGGATGGAGTCCAGGATGGCACGGGTGTACTTGAGAGGGCAACGCTTGCCGCCAGTGGTGGCACCGGCGCCAACCCAGCCGGTGTTCAGGAGCCAGGCGTTGACCTTGTGCTCCTTGATCTTCTCGGCCAACATGTGGGCGTAGCGCATGGGGTGAAGAGCCAGGAAGGGCTGAGCGAAGCAAGACGAGAAGGTAGCCTGGGGCTCAGTGACACCGTCCTCGGTACCGGCCATCTTGGAGGTGTAACCGGAGATGAAGTGGAACATAGTCTGCTCGGGGGTGAGCTTGGAGATAGGGGGCAAGACACCGCGGGCATCACAGGTGAGCAGGATGATGTTGGTGGGGTGGTTGTCGGACACGCAGGGAATCTTGGCGTTCTCGATGTACTCAATGGGGTAGGCGCAACGGGTGTTCTCGGTAAGGGTGGCATCGTCGTAGTCAACAACGCGGGAGACGGGGTCGAAAACGGTGTTCTCGAGGACGGAGCCGAAGCGGATGGCGTTGAAAATATCGGGCTCCTTCTCGGCGGAGAGACCAATGCACTTGGCGTAGCAGCCACCCTCAATGTTGAAGACACCGGTGTCGGTCCAGCAGTGCTCGTCGTCACCAATCAGCTTGCGCTTGGGGTCAGCGGACAAGGTGGTCTTGCCAGTACCGGACAGACCGAAGAAGACGGTAACATCACCGCTCTCGCCCTCGTTGGCAGAGGAGTGAAGAGTCAGGACGTTGTGCTTGACGGGCATCTCGTAGTAGAGAACGGTGAAGACACCCTTCTTCATCTCACCAGCGTACTCGGTACCAAGGATAACCATCTCCTTGTCGGCGAAGTTGATAGCCACCGAGGTGGCGGAGGTCATACCCTCAGTGAAGCGGTTGGCAGGGAAAGAACCAGCGTTGTAGATGACATAGTCGGGGTGGAAGTGATCGAGTTCCTCACGCTTGGGGCGGATCAGCATGTTGCGCATGAAGAGAGCGTGGTAGGCACGAGCGCAGACAACGCGAACGCTGATGCGGTAGCGCTCATCCCAGCCGGCGTAACCATCGACGACATAGATGCGGTTGCGGGTGTTGAGATAGTCGACAGCACGCTCACGGTTGATACGCCAGACCTGTGGGGGGAAAATGTTAGTCACCAGCCTTATTGACGTCATGCATGTGCCTCGGGCCAAAGGCGGGGAATCGTGGAGCCGCAGCTGAATGCCGAGGGGATGCCGAGGGGCAAATTGGGGGGCAAAAAAAAGGGCAAAGAAACGGGCAAAGGGAAATATTCTCAAGATGAGAGGGAATGAGGTATATTTCGGTAGAGACGGCATTCCAATGGGTTGCACGAAGTCATGCCGAAAAGCTTGACCTTCCGATGCATATGCAAGGGATCCCAAGTGGATCTCTCATCGGGCCCATCTGCAAGGGTGTATCCTCCCAACACAAAGAATAAAAAGAATGTAACTCACATCAAGTGTCATGGGCTTATTTACGGGTCCCCACCAGATATCGCCTTCTGAGGAAGCTTCTTGCACGATACGCTTGTCGGAGGGGGAACGGCCAGTCTTAGCACCAGAGTATGCGCTCAAAGCACCGCTGGATGTGACAGCAGTACCGGTCTCGTAGACAAGAGCATCTTCGTAAAGAGCAGGAACAGAGGGGTTGGCAATCTATAAGCCATGTTAGTCAATGAGACAAGATAAGACAGGACGTAGACATGATCAAATGTCAAGTGCAAGGGTGGCGAGGTCTTACAATGGAGACTCGGTCGTAGTCAATGTGAGCAGTCTCGTGAAGCTCCTCCTCAAGCTCGGTGTGACCCTTGCTAGGCCTAAGTAAAGACAGTTAGTGACGAGAAGGTAAGGACAGTGAGGTAGGAAGGCAACATACTGGACACCACCGGGGTGCAGCGCAGTGCGATTAACAGATGTGGCAACCATTGTTCTGAGTGAAGTAGAGTGATAGTTATTGTTGCGTTGTTTCGCGATTTGTTGTTGAGAGAAATCTGAAGCCAGAGGACCAGGAGAACTGGAGCGGCCGAGGGGTATATAATCTTTTCCAGAGGAGGCCATAGTCACAATCGGTCTTGGTATGAAGGAGGTTCTCGTGCACTCTCGGTAGTGTTTCTCCACAGTTCCACGGGTAATGTCGGGGCTGAACGCCGAGCTGAAGCGGACACGCGGTTGGTGATGGGATGAAGCACTGTGGGTTGCAAATGCCTGGAGGCGCAGTCCGACTTGACCCGAATGGTTCAAATGGGCACGAGCTTGATTCGGAACTAGGGGGATCTATGACCGGGAAGGTGATGAGTTCTAGAATCAAAAATAACTCATTGAGATGTTTTTTTGAGTGGTTTACAAGGAGAAGTTGATAAGTCCAGTTTATGTGTTCTTTTATGCTTGCTCTGACGGATGCGGCAAACAACTCTACCTAGGTTAACTTTTTACAAGTTCGTCAATCATCTACAAATTAGACTATCATAATGAAAATGAGAGTTTTATTTCTCTCTTGAAATCTAGGAAATCACCTACGGACGAGAGGGATGACGCGCAATGACTTCACGTCGATATACTTCTAAAAATGTCATCGCCCAAGCAAAAATCGCGGGGAGCTGACATAATCTTGTCGATCAACTTGACCCTGACGCACTTCATATCTCTTCTGTTTTCGGCTTGCATCAACCCGAGCAGATATCGGAATGTGTGGGAAAGACAAAAAGAATATGATATATCTCCCTTTCAACCCGAATGACGACAGGCTCGGCTGCAATATCGGAAGGAAATGTCTGGGAGCAGAATTCAGGAGCAAATAACGGCGTTTAACCAGCCGAGGATGATGCACATGCATCCATCGATCGCGGCGGGGGCAACCAATCAGAATCCATACATTTCCACCTCCTAGGATGGGGTGGGCAGAAGATATTGCCGCTGGGTCCAAGGCCCTCTTTTTACTGGCTTTTGCTGTGGCGGCGATAATCGCTCGTTGTGGTTGTGCAATAAGATCAACGCCAGGCTCCGAATAGTACCTGGGTCTCCATACTCCAAATCCAACTAACAAAACCCCATGCATATTACGTCCCAACGCCGAAAGGTATGGCCTAGACCACGGAATTTGAAGAATGACTCCTAAATAATATCGCACATGAGCGGTCTGTGGTCTGCCATGATTGTATGAGTTTCTATCGGTCGCCGTCGCCGTCACCTCTCGGGATGTTCAGATGTTCAGGTGTGGCTTGTGCGCTACAGTCAACCCCAGATCCTTCTCCCCGTTGGCGGCGGATCCCGAACCGGCTACGGGCCTCGGGATCGTGAGCTTTTTCTTTTCTTTTTCTTCTTTTTCTTTTTTTGTTCTGTTTCTTTGGTCATATTCCACCCGGTGCCATTCTTCGTGAAACCATTATTTTTGCGCGATTTGTTTCATATTACGTAGTAACCTCTCTTTTTTAACCCTGCTGATCATTATTTTTATTTTTTTTCCTTGTGACACGAATACCAGCTGGAATTATGTCACGAATTTGAGGCTTTTTTTGTTCACACCCTGAAGGAGTAAGGGCTGGTGGAGAAAGGGGGTTTCCCCCTGTCCTCCACAAAAACAGAATATGTATAGACATAGCCGTGATCTTCAATGATCTATTCACGCATTCCGGGAACTTCGCTTTGCCCTTTTTCGTCCACACCCGTCGCATTTTCTTCTTTATGTCCATTATCCGGACTAATATTCACCAACGTTACTAGCATGTAACTAGTAGATTCTCGGTCCTTGATATCAATCACAGCCAATCATTTCTGAAACTTAGCTTCCTAATTTACCCGTTGTGATATGATTCTTGTCTTTCATTCGAGTCTACCTATCTAAAATATCTGCCCAACCAGCGCCGGTTGTTTGAAAATGGCCTGGGCCAATTTGAAGGGGCACGAACATTGACCTGTCTCCTATTTTCCCCGAAACTGACTCTAGCCGGCTGCACGTCATTGTTGATATTATTAGTTCATTTTACAGAGGACAAAAGTAAGTTCCACTACAATATGAGAGCCTAAAAAATCAAAATACCTCATCGCATTCCCAGTCCCATGACTTGTCACATTGGGCAGTACTGCTCCGGCCTTTATACTTTCGGTCGACGCGCACTTCTTGGCGTCTTGGCTTTTATCTGGGGAAATTGTCGCGTGGTCTCATCCTAGCTCGAACTGCGGATGCGGGGTATACTTTAATGAGCTACCAGTAAAAAGGCACAGAGGATTAGCCCGTGACATGACTCGGCGATTTTCATCTATAATGATGTAGTTGAAGTTTTTGAATTGCAATTTGGTCTGGACCTCCACACCCGCCCATAAAGCCCAAAGCCCAACCCGCCTCAACCCGCAAATGGGTTGGGGTTTGGGCCTGGTCAGTAGGCCCATCGATCTATGGGCTCAAGGTAATTGACATTGCCGCCCGGAATTCACTGATTAATGAGATTGATAAGATCGACGGCCAGGTGATGAGATCAACTGATTACATATTAGGTGAGGTTAAACTATCTACATGCTAAGAATGCTCATACAAATCATCCTCCATGCGCCTCCTCTTCCTCCCCGATGTCCGCACCTGAGACGGCATGATAGACGGCATGATCGTAGCATCGTCATTGTCATCGTGAACATCTACCAGATCCCTAGAACCAGGTTCATCACCCTGCTCTTCAGTGTCACTAATCTCGCCAGTGTCGACATCCTCTGGCTTCTCAACCTTCTCTTCTATCAAGATCTGCCTCTCATTAGAGCCAAAGAACTGCTCAAATTCCTTCGCATCTTGCGCCTCAAGGTCAAACCTTGATGTACAGAGATACATCATCAACTCTTCGATATTATACGACTCCAAATACTCACGGCGATAGTGGAAGAAATCGCGTGCAGTGTTAAACAGACGTTCCACCCCAGCGCCTGTTGCTGGGATTGCAAGGACATCCCTTGCAAGTGCGGCAATGGCCGGGAAACGGAACTGATTCTCTTTCCAGAAGGGTAGCGGCTCTAAATCGGCCACATCTATATGAAATTAGTATTATAGACATGGGGATGGACATGGGGATGGACATGGGGATGAACGTGGAGATGAACATAGGGATAAACATACTGCCGTCGAGATACTGCGTCATCTCCTCATCTATAACTGTGCGTGGCGCTGCCTTGGCGTAACGCTTCTTATAGCTTCGAATCACGTTAACAAGGGGTGATTCTGGTGTCGATCTAGATGAAGGCCCTTGCGGATCTTTGGCACTGGCACAGGCACTGGTAAGACGTTTCTGCATGGGCATGAGGGCATCTCGGAAAGGCACTCGATACTGATCACGGATCTCTTTGGTATCCGCACAGTAGAACTGAGATCTACTATACGGCCATAGCATCGTGCAAACCGCATAGAGATGCCCCCGCATCTGGTTGGTCTTCTCATAGTACTCAGATAGCTTTGAATGGCTTGCTTCGAGGGAGGTAAGCATCTGTTTCTTCCAAACGACACGCTTCCGTTGTAACTGCGTCTTTGATTTCTCAAGATGTTCAAAAAGGTTGTTGTAGATCGGGAGGACAAGATGCGATGTCGCCTCTCGGGTCTCTGAAAGGGCGAAGGTCAAGTCAAAGAACGGCTTTGTGAGGTAAAGAAGATAGTCAATCTGGCGCCATTGATCATCATCAAGTGCGAAATCTCCGAAATTATACTGGTCACAATACTGCGTGATGAACGTACGGAGCTTCTTTGCCCGACGAAGCATCAGAAACGTTGAATTCCAGCGTTCCTTGACGTCCTGGAGAGGCATAAGCCCCTGCCTAGCTGGTTGAAGACGGAGGAACGAATTCCGGCGTTGAGGACAGGCATGGATGAAAACCGCAAGACATCGCATTCTATCCAAGGTATGCGAAATGTCCCGTTTGTGAGTATTGGTCTTTATAAGGGCCGATTGCTCCTCTGTCCATCGAGTCTCGGCGTGGTCATTCCTTGGGCTTGCTTTGAGCCGGTGAAGCAGTTGATTCAAACTTGATTGGATCACATGGGCAAGAGAGGGGATCCGGATAACGTTGAATCCACTAACAGAAGACTGGTGTAGTAAAGTCCGCTGTAGCGCTTCAACCAGAGGCTTGTTGTTCGATGCCTGATGCGTGGTCAACCCAAAGATTCGATCCTGAATTCCATGCTCATTGAAGATCCTCATAAGCATAGCACTAAGGGTTGCACCCGAGTGGATACCAGAGAGGGGTTTGAAACCGAGTAGCACCTCGCGGTGGACCCAGTCGGCGTCGATGAAATAGCCAGTGATAGCCATGAATGCCTGCCCATATGGAGATGTCCAACGGTCCAATGAAACCGAGATTCTCGCATGCTTTGGGAGCAGCCTGAGTATAACATACTGTCGCTCTTTGACACAAGCAGATAGCCGACGTCTGATTGAATCGGCGGAGGGAATGATCAGAGGGCTTGGGGCGGACTGTGTCTATGAAACAAAGTATTAGCCGAGGAACCGATCGGAGAGAGGGTCGACTTACCTGTGAGATGAGGCTACGGAAGGCTAAATTCTCGACAATTTGGAACGGAAGTTGGTTAACGGCGATAAACTCTAAGAGTTTCCTCTCCCAGCGTTCTTGCGAGAAGGGCTGATTGTCACCCTAGGTTAGAATGACTAGTTAGTGGGGGGAGCTAGAACATAGTATGCCTAACATACCGCTGTTTGAAGAGATCTTGTCAATCCATCTCTTTGGAGGGGTCTACCTACGGTCTTTCGGCAGCCAGCTGTCTGAAGATGGCGAGTAAGGGTCGCCATGCCAAGACGAGCAACCCTTCCAGTGCCAGTGCCACCGTCATCCTTATTGGTAGCATAAGGATGCTCAAGAATTGCATTGCAACGCTTACACATGACCTTTGGGCCTCCAGTCCCCGCATGCGCCACTTGCTCAAACTGTTTCCAAATCTCCAAAGCGGCCCCATGTTGTGATTCCCCAGCGATCTTGCTATTATTGGCTCCGTAGTTAGTCTCCAGCCACCAATTGACCCAATCGCTACGATTCATCGCGTCGTAAATGAAGTACTGGCCTCTCCAACCAGGTCCGACTCGTTCAAAGCGCCCAAGGGGATCTGGGGCGACGGATGAAGGAACAGTTGGTTGAGCGAAGGAGAAGCTGTCAGATGCCTGCCGAGAGGTGGATAGGGTAGCTGGGCAAGGCGTAGCAAAAGATAAGTCCTCTGGCTCAGAGTCAAATAGACTTAACTGAGAGGATATCAACTCCTGGCTTTGTGATATGATCAGTAACGTTCAATGGCTTCAGGGTAATGGATAGCTTTGGGGAGATCAGGGTTAAGGAGGAAGAACTGCCCTAGCTTCTCGGTGAGAGAACTATCGACACGTACTCCGTAGGCAAACAGAGGATGTAAACGGAGGATGTAAACGGAGGATCATACTCTATAGTCGACATTGAAAGAGGGTCATAATACTAGCATCTTATTGGCTATACCCTGCATATTGAGTGGATTCGGCCCATCCAAAGCCCAAAAAAGCTCAACGATAACCCATCTCCCCGCCCATTTTATAATTTGTTCGTCAAAAGCATTTCACCTCATAGCCTCTCTCACCTCCGGAATAGATAGGATATCACGTTTCTACAAAATGGATGTTGAGATTGAAAGATTGGCTATCTTTTAGTATAAAGTTTAATGCTGTAAACCTACAAATCATAGAGTTCACTATCAAAAATATCATCAACAGAAAGATGCACCTACTTCTGTCTTCATGAAATATAAATATCTGCATGTTGACACTTGAGAATTCCCCTATTGAAAATCCAAGTTAATTTGTCATCATTAACATGCCTTTGGATCTGTTCAACGCTAAACCCTAATTGATTTCGTGCATATGTCGCTTTTTGGACACGTCAATTCTTGCATACCAACAATTCAGCACTCCTACGGAATCGGGACTAGCGGCGTCCATGCAGTTTGACGCCATACAAACAAGCTTAAGGATCCTGAAATCGTGAGATGGCATTGCAATTTAGACTGTATGGTTGCCTTCTACAACCCATATACGAACCATAGAATCAAGAAGCATCCAGCGTTTGACGCTATCACCGCTCATTTCCTATTTTCTTTCTGTTTCTCTCATTACAAATACATATTAGTAAAGGGTAGAAGGAAAGATATAAATATAGCTTCCTTTCTATATATCAAGAGATTAGACAGTTTTACAATTTGATTCTGTTCATATACCGTGTGAAAGATTTTATCATCCAAGGTTCCTACATGCTGTTTAGTATATTACTTCTGTGGTATATTATTCAACATCCCCAAGTTCCAGAATACTACGGAATCTTGGTGAAATTGGTCTTTTTTGGGCATTCTCAGTAAACTGTAGCGTCTAGTGTAACTGGTTTTATCTATGACCCTGATTACCAGGGGGTCGCCGTTGAACCTTGATATCTTGATTCTTGGGTCAGTTGAACTCCCGGATTGGGAGTTAAACCCCCTAATTGAGCCTAGTAAAACGTCGGGCCGATGTATGTTGTATGCACTGCAAAGGCTTACAGACAGAACATGCGTAAAAAAAGGCAAGGATCACTGCAGGCTTGACAGTGTGCTATCAAATGCTACAACCAAGTAGTTATTTATTGTCGTTATTGTTGTTATTGCATTATTAATGTTCAGCGAAACATCCAAGCGCAAAAAAAAAGATGCCCTCGTCCAGGATCGAACTGGAGACCTTCGGATGTCAATCTTGTTACCAAGAATGTCATATGAAAGGATATGAGACCGACGTCATGACCAAACTAGACCACGAAGGCTGTCGACCGAGTTGTCAGATAGACCACTTGGACCGATTGTCTCCAACGGCGCGGGAAATGCCAAGGTGTCAAGTGGAAGAATACAACAGATTGGGTGATCAAAATAAAACCGATGGCTCCACAAGTGTCGTCCGTTGTATATTACTGTAAGTTTCTACTTCTCACTAATTGATGTAATATTACTATGAACATTTAAGTCGTTTCTATCCACAATGGCTCAAGCTCTTTTCCGCATCGCCTTGAAAAATGAAATGTGCAGCTAGGTGGATCCCACGGGTTCATGGGGATTCTCCACTCATTGAGCTTCGATAGATCCTACATCGACCTGTGGCGGGAAAGCCATCATTGCTTCTCTCGGAAGGTGTACTCTTTGCGAATATGGCGTTATGCTTGTGTGCCAGGCTATCGCAGATGGATAGGAATGTTGGAAAATTAGGGGTTGCTCAGGATCAGCGATACTTGGTAACGTAACTGAAAATTGCAATGAATACTCCGAACTATTATAACACGACAATGCCGTTAGTGATCCGGTCGCAATACGAGATGAGCAGGTCCATATAGTGACCTACCAGTCTCCATTTGAGCGCCTGGTAAATTTCTTCCTCGGTCTATAACAATATAACAAGTTAGCCGTTATGTTTATCTGATCCGTATAAAAGTCAGACCAGCAAGGATACTGTGGTTTAAGATGGATAAACCCTACTAGTATTTCGCCCTGAAAGTACACTGGTTTTGTGCATAAATATATCGAAGCCCAAACATCAAACTTGAATAAAAAAGAGTCAAACACTCTAGTACAAAATAACCTCATTACTAGTAGCTCCAGCCTCAACCCACCCACCGAGCAATTTTCTTGCAACTCCCGCAACAAGTTGATGGTAGTTAGGCGGCGGAGCAGCACCAGGAGGAGGCTTGCGACTTGGATCACCAGCAATCCACAAAACTGGATCTTGCGAGATACTAGCGACATTCTCACGCAATGCCTCAATATCATCCAAGTCAAATCCACGACCGAAGATTATGGCACGCACAGGCCGACTGTAGTCTTTCGTGCCGACGTCGTTGACGTGGGGGGATTGAGGATCCCGGCCTGCAAGGAGGTGGGGAATTTCGGATTGTGCTGCTGAGAGGCTTTGGATGAAATGGGTTACTATTGGGTATTAGTAAGCCTATTCTGAGATAACTCGGATTATTACCAAATACAGAATAACATGCTCTACTAACCTTCAAATTCGGGGAGAAGGAGCTTGGACACCGGCTTGCCGATCCCGGAGTCTAGGGCACAGATGGCGATTGGGAGAGGGGAGGACATTGCGGAGATGTAAAGAATGGGTTAAATGATCTGTATGCCTTTTTGATGTGATAGAAATTCTAATTGGGGAGTCTCTAAAAAGAGCAGGTATTCCCTGTATTTATCTCGAAGTTCGGAGTCCGACCTACTAGATGCGGCTCGGGAGTGGAGATTATACAGCCCCACCAGTGTCAGCTTTAGGACTAGCGACATACATGTTAATTAACTTGGGACTAGTATTGGAATCATTTGGAATTTACTCCGATTTATAGATGCTTAGTGTTCATATCATTCAAGGCGACTACCTAGTATGGAGGTGTAGATAAATTAAGTTATGCTTTATGCTTTACTCCACAGGTCCACATGGGCAATCTGTCTAGACGTCATACATCAATCACCATTGGGGATATTAGCAATTTACTGCGACAGTTTCCTTTTGACAAGATTCAGATCATGCCTTACACAGTCCCCCTCTACCGATTAGGTGATATCTGATAGGGATCATCGGGTACCTGCATTCAGGTCCAGTTACTAGCAATTCATCTCATGCCTCCACATAAGCACCACATGTCAACAGTTTTTCGGCCATTATACAAAAGGGAAAGTGTCCACCACAGTAAAATATGGCATCCACCCCACCCCCTCCGTCCCGCTGCGCCCTCAGCAACAAGGCCCACCGATACCGCATGCTCTCAAGCCTACTCTCCCTACTAGACCGATACCTCTCCTGGCCACTGCCCCCAGGACCAAGCGTCGACATCGCCATTCCCTCAACAGTCAGTAAATCTCCGGGATTAATCCAACTCTACTTCTTCACTACGCCCTCAAAACCCCTCTGTCCTCGCAAGCAAACCAGCCCATGCCCGCCCCGTCCCGTCCTCATAAACTTCCACGGCGGCGGCTTCTCAATCGGCCACGCTCGCGATGATGCCCGCTGGGCCGGTACCGCGCTAAAAGCCTGCCCGGATGCGGTGATCGTAAGCGTCAATTACCGCCTAGCCCCGGAGCAACCCTTCCCCGTCGCGCTGGAGGACGGCGTCGATGCTATCCTATGGCTATGGCAAGAAGCGCCAAAGTACAATCTTGACAAGACCCGCTTCGCACTCAGCGGATCCAGTGCAGGCGGGAACCTCGCCCTAGCAGTGCCGCTCCGGCTACACGAGGAACTACAGAAAAAGCGCTGGGCCTCGATACGCAGGGAGATAGCATTGGCTGGCTTGGTAGTTTTCTATCCCAGTACTGACTGGACACGAACACGGAAAGAGCGGGATGCTACGAATCCTATCGCCGCGGAAAAAACCATGATCTCCCCTTCTATGTACAAGTTATTTGACGATTCGTATCTTCTACCTGCGAGCCTGCCGAAGCGGCAGGGTACAGGGCGGACGGATATGTCGCATCCTTATCTTTCGCCTGGTTTGGCGCCTGCGTCTCTGTTGCATGCGAGCTATCCGCCTGCTGTGGCGATTTATACTTGTGGGTGGGATCAGTTGCTTGTTGAGGGGAATACGTTCCGGGAAAGGCTTCAGGGGTTTGTTGAAGAAGGGAAGATGGCGAGTGTAGGCGGGTTTGTGGTTGAGGATGTTATTCATGGGTTTGATAAAAAGCCATCTTTTTGGAGGGGGAACCAGGTGCGTGAGAGGATGTATGGGGATGCTGTTAACCAGTTGAAAGCGATGTGGAAGATGGATTGAGGTCATTTCGGAGCTCCGAAGGCACCTGGTATAAATACTAGATTAGTATAATAATAATATTATCCTATCCAAGCGACACATTCTACGGTCTCCCATGACCCCCAAGATTAGTGTAGATGTGTAGATGTACTGCACACACACAATATTCGGATCTCGGCCACAAAGGAGATCCGCCCTAGGTGATTTGGACTCTCCAGGATAACCTATCCTCGAAGGAGCCCAATGTCCAGCAATGCTCCGCTAGGGGTTGGTCCCTTATCTCGGAATAAAGGTACCTGGTATTCGAGCCAAACCGGTCTTTCCGAGCGAGTCGTGCCGCAAAACGGTACGGTTCTTTGATCCATGCCCTAACGTTTAGCCACGCGAACATCATCCCTATATTCTAGTGGCGCCGTATCCATTTAAAAGCATAGATTATAGCCTTTATAGATATCAGATCCTTTAGAACAATATATTCTTAGAAGAAGCCAGTTTTGCCCTTGGCACCGGCTGCCCATTTCTTGCGGGGTCCTGGAGGAATCGACCCAATGAAGTCAACGTCGGAGACGTTAACTCTCATGAATGAAGTCACATCCAAGTTGGCAAAACCAATCTGTAGTGCGGCAGGTCTCCACATGTAGACCCATAAGTATGATAGAGATATGTGACTCGGAAAGCAGAGCTAACCCAGAGCTCGTTCGGTGAAGATTGGTAACATTGTCACACTGGAGTAGCCGCAGAGATGCTGAAATTGAACACAGAGGCCTAGGTAAGGCTCTCTGGGTCAAGTTCCCGAGGGACGTAGAAATAATGGGACGCTTAAATTAGGGAGAGGACGCTCTTTTCTTCATGAGACCTTCAAAAACCGAATAGAGAAATTCCCTTGGGAGTCCTTTGGTGAGCCATCTGGGTCCCGCAATTTCCACATAGATATATCCACAAAGAGGTCGCTCCGTCCTCAATCAATCAATCAATCAATCAAAGTTGAATTAAATATAGGGTATATAATGATTAGATGAGGGGACAAAGAAAAAGAAAAAGATGTAAGATGGTTGAGAAAAAGAGGGTAAGAAGAGGGTAAGAGGGTTGGGGAAAGAAGAAAGGAAGAAGACGGAGAAAGGAGGGGGGGAGGTCTTTTATATAGGAACCTTAGAAACAAAGATCAATCAATCAATCTAAGTTCAATTAACCTGTTGCAGTCTAACTGGTTACATATGACTATGCAGGCGCTTCATCCAAAGCAAGAACTCGAAGCCAAACGCCAAGTGGGATCACCCCCAGAGTATACAGATGCTAATTGTAAAGAGCGCGGAATCGGCCCATTCCTGTAACCCGTAGAACCCATAAATCCAAACCTATCTGTTCGACTGCATCCCATACATGCACTACATGTTTGACAGACTGAGCCTTTGGATAGTTCTTTGTATGGATGATCCTCTAACATCCTCGAAACACAGGCAAGGCGCTTGAGCCAATCGGCCACTACTCGATCCTTTGAAGCAACAATATTGCAACATGTCTTCGTTAAAGGTATGATCTCTCGAATTCTTTTTCCAAGTCAAATAAATTGGCTGAATTGAATCGTTGAGTAGACTTACAAGATGAACCCTTCCAACGTGGAGTTGTATGTCACATTGGGCGTTTAACAGGGCATATGAACCCTGCATTTCTAGTTTCCAATGGATAATGATTCTTCCTCTGCTTTCTCCTCTACATAGTAGTAGCAGTCCTCCAACACTATCCAAACCCATACATAAGTAATTAACATATAACGATTGCTAGGGAGTGCACCCTTCATCTTCTATCTCTCACTTCCATCTCTCACTTCACTCTCACTTCACTTTACTCTCACTTCACTTTCACTCCACTCTCCCTCTGCACCTTCCCCCGCCTCATTTTCAATTGATAGTGACGTTGCCCTGGCCAGTTGATTGGCCTGTTTGTCCACTCTAGCTGAGTTCTCGTTTCACGGCATCATTTGTCGTCATTGACTAATACCCATCGTCTTCCATCTTGCGTTTGTTTTCCACACACATGTACCTACAATCGGTCGAGGATGGCCGACATCTTCGGGTGTCGGCAATCAATCATGGAATACCTAATTCCAGAAGTTGACGTTTCGTCGAATGATTACAAGGTTCAGTCCAATGATCCCCTTCCCGATCCGAACACCTTCGATCTACCCGATATCGAGGTGACAATGTTGAAATGGCGGGTAGTTTTGGTAGGTTTGTGGAGGAACAATGGATTGGGGCAGGGGCTCTCCTGGAGCCAACAACCTGTTTCCCGATCTGACGCTGATTATGTCCCTTCGTCTACCCAGCATTCATCCCAGATGGAAAAGAGTGGGAGAGAATGTAGACGGACGAAGCACAGAATTTTTGATATCTATAAGTTGCGGTTTACTTAGCTACAACTGTTCGGCCCCTCTGACAAACTCTCTTCCATCACAGTTCATCTTCTTCAATGGGTATAATCCATCCCACCGGTCAGTGCGCCTACCTCCTCGTCGAGGCGGTCGCCATTCCTTCCACCTCTGTCACTTCCTCGACTTGGACCCCCGTTGTCCCTAGCTCGACCATCATCCCGACTCTGAGCGTCGAGCCCCAGTCTTGTGGACTGGAGTCCACCATCTTTGCTCGTCAGCTGGAAACACGCCACTACTGACTGGTTCTGTCTGTCAAAGAGCTCATTCATATACTCCGTCATCATGTTCTCCATACCACCATCATCATCATCCCCTTACCAGCCTCTTGTCCAGGGTGGCCATGCCCGCCAACCCGATAAGCTGCCTTCAATGTTCATATCCTCAACGGTGCCCGTAGTCCATGAAAACACTACCATCCTCGGGCCACATACCCTACCCTCTCCACCGCCAACCCGAAAGGCGATGGTTGGTTCATTTCGGATTTCCACGCTTTCAACTATTTGTTCAAAGGACTCGGGATGCAGCAAACCCAGCTGACCGCTGTGGAACCCGCCGAGCTCGCCGAGGAGTACCGCTCGTTCCCACATGGAAACCCCTATGAGGAACGAAAGATATGCCTGAGCCAAGAGCTCCTGGACAGCGATGAACTCTCGCCTGTGACTGTGGTTAGCCCGGCGAGAATGATTGACCAATTTCTGATAAAAGCGAGAAGGGCTTCCGAGCTGGCCAAGAGAACGTCAGCCCCCCTTCTCCTTCTTATCTTCTGCCACGGACTCCCAAACTTTCATTTGTTTTTAAACAACGGGGATACGCAGAAGGGCCTGAGCATGGTGAGACTCAAAGGTGTGCTTGAGCTCGGCGTACGTGTCACCCTCATTACTACGGCATGTCACTCTGGTGGCTGGGCCACAAACCCACCTCATTTTCTTCACCCCGAGGGCTGGTCCTGCTGCGAGCTGGGATGTTATAGTGGCATTTCCCAGGTTCTTGCCGAGTGTGCAGCGTGTGACTACGCCAACTTGAAGGAGGGGCACTGGGTGCCTGTACTTGCTATACTCTGTGATGGTAGCAACTTCGAGTTCCTTGTATACGACTCGGCAGACAAGGCCATATACTCATCAGGCCGAACGCCAGGGATTGTGGCAGCTGAGCGAGGTGACTATGTTGATCTTCTTAGCTCTACTAAGAGAACCTGCAAATACCTCTTCAACTGGTTCGTTATGGGCTGCATTGCGCTGGAGGATGAGATTTGCTCGCAATGACGGAGAGGGCTTATGCGGGAATGAGCCCTATCTTCGCAAGGTTTGTTTGGCCGTCAACACGCCTTCGCAAGTGCTCCCTACCCTTGCTGTCGAAGTCGGGCGGAGTGAAAGACATGATGACCTACTCACCGATATGAACAAGTTACTTATCGGTGGTAACGGGGTGATTAAGGCGGTTATCATCATCAAGTGGACGAGGCAAGGGAATTCTACTGTCGGCGGTATCCTTGAGCTATACCGCAATGACCGACAAGGGATACCAAAGTTAGAACAACGCGAAGCAATTTTTCCAGCTCCCACAATACCTCCTCCACAGGCACCTCCTCAACTTCGACAGCAAGGGTAGGGAGCACTTGCGAAGGCGTATGGAGAATTGCATCGGCCTCTTTTCGGAGACCGTTATACGGACCACTTGTGAAAGTTAATGCTTCTTATGTTAGCCAAGCTGATTTCAACCATACCACCATGGCAGCTGCTGACGAGGCTACAGCGAAGCACGGAACATCGGGAGTCTGTCAGAGCATCGGCCGCAGTTACGGCTCCGGTTTCGCCAACGCTTGTGGAGAGCCTGGTCAGCCCAGCAAGCCCACTCCTTGATCCCCGTGAGAGGTCTCAGCCATCGCATTCACTTAGAACCCAACCCTGGCTGCACGCTGAATTGTGCGAGGAAATCCAAGCCCCGCAGCCTGAAGAGCCCGACGAAAGGCAGACCCTGACGTATAATGCTTTCTGTCATTCGATCTGGGAAGTATGTGAGCATCGCGTAACTCGGCTTTGGAGTGAACAACGAACGGACAGGCCTCGCGGCAATGGATCTAGGTGTGGAAGACGATAGGTATTAGCCAATGACGATAAATGATGCTGTGAAACGAGAAACTCAGCCAAAGTCGACCAACATGCCAATCAACAACTGGCCACGACAACGTTACCATCAATTGTAACTGAGGCAGGGGAGGTTTACAGAGAGAGAGAAGTGTGTGTGTGAGAGAGAGAGAAGTGAGAGATGGAAGGTGGAGGGTGCACTCCACAACAATCGGTATGTGACAATTTCTTATGTATGGGTTCGGATGGGTTTGGATTTATGGGTTATTACAGGAATGGGCTGATTCCGCACTCTTTACAATCAGTATCTGTATATACTCTGGGAGTGATCCCGCTCGGCGTTTGGCTTCGAGTTCTTGCTTCGGTTGGAAGAAGCGCCTGCATAGTCATACGCAACTAGTTAGACTGCAGCAGGTTAATTGAACTTTGATTGATTGATTGATTTGGAGTGAACGGGAATTCAGTTTCAGCGCTATGTACTGCGGTCAATAGAAAGTGCAATGGTACTATATGTTCTCTTACTTCCAGTACCTTTCCTCTTTTCCTTTCTCACCTTATTATCTCAATTCATCATCTCACAGCCTCTTGTGGCCGTTGTTCCGCTGGTTAATAACGGGGTTTCCCAAGAGTGTCTGAGGCTTATTAGCCGGAGCTATTCTTACCTTTTTTCGTTACTGCAATTCTATCGTTACCTGTTCCTTTTAAGTTCGCTGCCTAGGGCCTATCAATTGAAACTAAGGTAGTGGAGGGGTTATAGAGAGAGAGAGAAGTGAGAGAGAAGTGAGAGAGAGAAGTAAGATAGAAGTGAGAGATAAGTAAGAGATAAGTAAGAGATAGAAGGTGGAAGGTACACTCTATTATAGTCACTATATATTAATTTCTTGTATATAGGTTCTATGCGCTATAGGAATGGGGTGATTCCGTACTCTTTCCAATTCCAAGGTTGGTATCTATATACTCTAGGAGAGATCCCACTCGGCGTTTGGTTTCGAGTTCTTGCTTTAGTTGGATAAAGCGTCTGTATAGTTATACGCAACTAGTTAGACTACAATAGGTTAATTGAACTTAGATTGATCTTTGTTTTCCTATATAAAAGCCCACCCCTTCCTTCTCTATATTCTTCCTTTCTCCTTTCCCAAACCCTTTTATCTCTTCTTACCCTCTTACCCTCTTTTTCTTTTTCTTTTTCTTTTTCTTTGTTCCCTTATCTAATCATTGTGTACCCTACATTGTATCCTTTACCTTATCCTTCACGTGTCTCATCAGCTCTCGAACACCAACTCGATCTCCCTCAGAGGACTCTTCAGCTTTATTCAACTCGCCATTGAAACCGTGTCCTGCTCCTGGAAGGGAGCACATGGCTATGGACCCACCATCGGATCTGGAGGGCCCATCGTTCAACCCAGACCCAGGATGTGACCCACTGGAGGGGATCTTTTATAACAACCAACTGAGATGGGACTTCCCACGCTTACGGATCCAGACGAGAAGTGGAAGAAATTTGCCGATCACAACAAGCAAGAATACAACGTGAATTCCAATGTTGTATTCCTTGCCCACACACAGGACGATGAGTGGGATTTCTCTTGGACAGGACGAACCAAAGCCCCTCCCACAGACTTTAAACGCCGATAGGAGTGGCTTGCGTCCCAGCCCTACACCGGCCCAGCCGACATTCGTGACCTCCGAAACACACATCCAGACAACCCTACCTTCCGCTGGTGGTGTTGAAGAGATTGTCTACCAGATGACAGATAGCATTTCTCCCGGACGGATCAAAGCTATGAGACGGAATTTCCACCAAACTTGTCCCGGAGACTAGGACGGAGGGCGAATGGTAGGATTTGGGAGGAACTTTACGTGCATACTACGAGTACGAGGAAAGAGCACCCATTTGTGAAGCATACAGGCTTCGACAAAGCGGTGATACCTGCGGCGAGGCAGTATCAAATGGGAGAATTACTTCAAGAGCTTTGCGCCTTTGTGTTCTGATTCGGAGAGCGGAGGATGAGGTTCTCGCCAGAGGGATACTCAGATCCGGTCCAAATCACGAGCTCTTCCGCAGGAATTCTGCAACGAATGGGCCTAGTGTCGGAATTTTCCGACAGGGATCATTAGTGGAGCGTTTTTTCTCTGCCGGAGGGAAGGAGTGACACCTGAACCGACCGCGGGAGACGCGGGACACACGCGCGAGACGCACGGGATGAGCGGGTCATGTCCTATGTAATTGTAGTCTTAGTTTTAATAACCACGCCCCCATCAATTAATCCATCAGTTACATCTTCAGTTTTCATCTGTCTTCTAAGGGATTTCACGACCTCCTGTAGTAAGAGAAGGCCCCCTTTTCTCACGCCACAGAACAGTCTGCAGGAGGAACCGACCACGGGCGGACGTGGGTCAGATTCCGGTCTGACACCTAGCATATAGGGATGATCCTCCAGATAGTGCCATTTTTGGCGGGCCCTCTTTCGAGAGGAGCAATGTATGACTGATCATTCGTCTCATGGCGTTCTTTTCGTTGTACGACATTAGTATTGACTTATCGGAATGGCTATAGTACAACTCTCGGCATCTCAGAGTAGAGAATCCCCTCAATACGCTCCTGATTAGACCTCCGCAAAGCCCGCAAATTGGCCTGAACCCCAGGCCCAAGGCCCAACCCAACCCTGGGCCTATCGATGGGGCCCATTGGGCCCCTATTAAAGCCCATCTCGGCGCTAACAAATCGGCCTCTGTAATTGCTATATTACGACCTTCCACTGGTCGTATAAAGTTCAAACTTAGAATATCAAATCATAGTAGCTGTATATAACTACTACCACTTTCTAGGTAAACCTCTATAATTTTTACATTATCTAAATTAACGCGTTTTTCGCGTTTTTAAACGTAATATAGAAATATAACTAGTAACGGTACTAAACTTAGGGTAATTAAAAAAAACTAAAAAAGGGGTTCAACTTTATATGTTTGTATTGTCTAGTGCCTATTGGGCCCAATTGGGCCCCTATTGAAAGCCCACTAGCCTTTCACCCCGGGCCCATAGCCTACCGGTGGGCCCGAAGATAGGGCCCTAAACCCAGCCCATTTGCGGGTTGGGTTGGGCTGCGCTGTGGGCTTTATGGGGTCTACTCCTGATGCTAAAGTTTCTGTGAGACAACTTCCGGTAACCTCAGACGGTGGTATCGAGTACTGGAAATGGATTCAATGAGACATTGTTTATTATTATTGGCTATTCTCAGTTCTGAAATTAAAGATTTTTTCCTTTTTTAAACAAGAAAAGAAGCAAAAGAGACAAACCAGAGGAGCAAGAGGCAAGAAAAAGAAGCAAGAAAAAGAACGACAGGCAAGGCACACGACACAAAAGGCAGCGCCACTTTATTAGATTACCCTGCGATCTCTGAGCCATGGGGTTCTGCTTGCAGGCTCTTACGAGGCGCAAGGGACTAGAGGGCTCGTCTGCCAACAGTTTTCAGCCACTCTTGGGCACGACCACGGACACGCTCGTCTTGGCAAGCGCGCTTCTCATGGAACTCTTTCTGCGTCTCCATGAATTGCTCTATTGCATCAATAATAGCCATGGTCTCATCTTCAGGCTTGTTAGCCTCGACGAGAGCGGCTATTGGGTATCGTTTGGTCGGAAGAACAACGGGCCTTGATCATCATTGGGGGAGAGAATGAAGCAGTCACCAAGGGCACTCGTGATGCTCTCAGATCGCTGCTCCCAGGTGGGATCAGCCTTTGTGGCAGCGGCTTCCCAGGCAGATTCATCCCAGAGGATATAGATCCTGTTACTAGGAACAGGAAGCCCGAATACGCTGACGACGTAGTCTGCAAGAAGTGCGATCTCCCGGAAAAAGCGGATCGTTGCTGCAAACTTGGTGCTCGTTCCTTGTACTCATCGCGCTCGTAATATGCACGTAAAGTTCCCCCAAATCCCACCATCCGCCCTCTGTCCCAGTCTCCGGAACAAGTTTGTGGAAAATCCGTCCCATGGCTTTGATCCGTCCGTGAGCAATGTTATATGTCCGAAGCGTGGAAAGTGTTTGAGACGATACCGATTACGGGTCGGAGTGGCCTCAAGAACAAAGTGAAAGAGGCCAAACTCTCGATGAACTGCGATGCTCATCATTATCATGTTATTTTCACGGTTCACATCTGCAGGTGATATATTGAGGGTGGTGCTGAGGGCTTGGAAGTAACGAAAAGTATTAGCCCACACCATAGAGGTACGCCGTCTTTCATCGTCACTCGTGAAACTGCCAAGGGCAAACGGGATAATGTGAACAGTCTGTAAAAAGCTGCTAGATTCGCCAGAGGGAAATTTGTCATTGGAGCTCCAGCCCTTCGAAATAGCACACTGATATCCATCCTGCTTTGAGCAGTTTCTGCGAAGTCCTTCTTGCTCATTGCGATTCGCTGGTGAAAAATGAGGGAGACGAGGTTCTCAACTGAATCATAAAAGCCGTCACGAGGGGATGGCATGATGACTGGTGTCTTCCCACCCTTAGACAGAAGAGGGCGTAGCAAGCCAGTATCAATACTGGTCATCTGATGGACAACCTCTTCAACGCCACCGGTGTTTGCGGGATCTGTCTGCAGGGAGGTGGGATTGCTCCGGTGTGTTACCGAGCTCTTTTAATAGAAAGTTGAAGACGTAAAGGTCGGGTAGAAGCCATTATATTATTGTGTGCTGCCTGCAAAAGGAGAGGATGGGTGGCTGGTGATGATGATGATTTTGGTTTCATGGCAGTGTCGAGGATGTAAACAAAGGCATCTGACTAGTTTGATGAGCACGGCCTCCTTAGATGAGAGGCTGGCAAGGTGACATGGAGGCGATAACGGAGTATGAGCTGTTTTGAATTGAAAGGGGTGGAGAGAGGGAATAAGAAATGGAAACAGGTCTGATGAGGAAAGAACGGTACAACCTTGCTTATGTAGTCTTGTCACGTCTTTTTGGAACTCTTTCTTGGGGTCTTTCTTGGTGTCTTTTGAGATGTCTTCCTTGAGCTCTTTCTTGAGGTCTTCTCGGAAAAGTATCCAAATGTCCTTTTTTGAGATATTTCCTCCCTTATTGGCGTTGTGGATAAGAATGACCAGTTAAATATAGAACATGGGCTATGAAAAAGGTGTGAAATATGTATGTTCTTTTCATTTATACCACCTGGGCATCTATTTGATCATGTAATTAATATCAGTGGTCGCACAGGTGTTCATAATGAAACGACAGGGGATCTTGTTTTGACCGCGACTGATTGTAGCAACGTGAATGAGATCGACAGGACCATTTGTGCGGTCGACCTTTGGGTAGGTCGTGCTATCGAAAGCGCGTAGAGTCAATTGGATCTGGGAATCCTCAAGGCTTGCCTGGACTGCCTCTGGCGGGGCGAGAGCTGCACCTAGGTAAAACTCCGTGGCGCTCAGACGGTACTTCCTACCGACTAGGTAGGATGCGGTATTCCAGCTTCCGCAGAGGACGTAAAACGCTTTGCAGACGGGGAACCAAGGTAAGCCACGGAGTTATACAATATACAGCGCATTGTCAAGATCTGGACACTCGGTGATCCAGAAATGAGACGGCCTGTGCGAATGTCACCGTGCTGGTCAAAGTCTGCTTGGAAGCGTGCGCTTCGTTGGTGTGGAGTCATGGTGCATAGGCAATAGAAAACTCCTTCGTCAGTCAGCCGAACGTATGACAGCGAGGCGGGCCTCTTGTTTCAGGTTATCCCATGAATTGTGGATTGAGAAGTGGAACACTATCCAGGTTGCGACCGTTTCCATGTCAATCTTGCCCCCGGTAGATGGGCCTGGTCTCTTCCCGTTGCGTTGTCCATCGACCGGGTGAGACATCTTGGCCCTGTCCCAGGGCAGCGCGTATAGGGTGGATTCGTCGTCTCAGGTGACAGAAGCCGAGTCCAGGGTGAATAAAAGGTGAACGTCTCACCCCTCACACTTCTCTCAGAACATTCTTCTACCACCTTTACCTGTTGATCTTTATCCCTCCTATTTCATCTATCATTCTATCACTTTCTCACCTTATATCCTTGTTATACTTTCTTCCTTCCACCTCTTTTTGACATCAAGGAACGGAACCAGTCCCGAGAAGGACCTCCCCTTCTCCCTTCGATCCATTATACAGCCACCGATGAAACATGGAGCCATCATGCTCATCCCACAAATCTGAAGAAGATCCCAAAGATACCAACGACCAGGCTTCTCACAAGAAATAAAACAGCCGGGAGAGACTCAGAGTCAAGAAAACATACCCTCAAGAGGTGGCTCCATGTGCAGCTAGTCGAACAGCGTGACAAGGCCTCCGCTTCGGGCAGATCGTGCTGCCACCTGACTGTGTCGACGACGACACCCTGCAGATGGAATACGATGGGAAGGACTGGCAACGCTTTTCAGCCACCCCGGCCGTACGTTGCTCCCCCACAGACAACGTGCTCCTGTATCACAAAGACACTGTCCACCTGACCCCGTTGCCTCACATCATCGGGTTCCACCCATCCAGCGGAGACAAGGCTGCCTACACTATGGATCAACCGGCGGATATTGCAGACACTCTCTGGCGTCGAATGCTGGACACCCCATACTGCCAAGCTAAGAAAGCGGCACCCCGCCCGCTAGCGCCTGGCGCCGACGCCGGCATCTCTCTGTTGAGATGCCCACCAGCAGACGCATACACGGGCCAGAACGGACGAACCCCACAGAAGAGGCCATCACCATCCGACGACAACACACAACCCAAAAAGCGCAGAAGGGACGGCGGAGAGCCGACCACCGCTACTACCCCACAGTCACCTACCCAACCTACAAAGGACATTCGTCGCTGGATTGGCGACTTCGACGACGTTGTCCCAGCCATGTGCGATAAGATGGATGAACTCTCCAAGCGCTTGCATTCCATCAAACAAGCAAAAAGGTTCCTAGATTCGCCGGTAGATATGAGCGACGAAGTTTCGCCAAAAGATCCTATACGGCTACGATGCGGATCCTCGCTGGTCAAGGGTACGTCGACAACTGCGAGAAGAGGGGAATGATCCGATGACTCCGACCCTACCGTACCTGATAGAGGATGAATTCCTCTACTCAGTGCAGGATGACGGTAGTCATTGGCTGTGTATCCCCACCTCGCTGGCAAAGGACGTTTTCCAACTTGTCCACAACGAGCAGGGACACCAAGGCTTTGACGTCGCCGAAAGATGGATGGAATGGTCTTTCACAGGGGATGAAGCTGCTGAAACAATACATTGACCATTGTCCCGAGTGTCTACGTAACAATACGAGAAGACACCGACCATATGGATCTTTACAGCCCATCGTCGGCCCCCCAATCCCCTTTCATACGCTGACCGAAACGGGCCGGGGACCTAGCCACTGGGGAATTCCCATCGTCCGATGACTTTGCCCCTTAATGTACAACCGCTGGCGCAAGCACAAAAAAAACCATAAAAATGCATTGGTATTGAGCTACTTGCTCCGGACGGAGAATTCTGTGGCCTCAAAGCCCGATCAAGTCAAGCAGGCAAACAAAAAGCTCTATTTCTTCTCCAAATGGTCTCATGCTTGGACCCACTGGCCCAGGTAATCCTTGATGGCGGTGCCCAGATTTTAGAGCGGGGGGTTGGCGATGGTCCTGCCATCGCGGACGTACCCATGCTCTACTGCAGCCTGGTGTTTGCAAACTTGGATGTGACATAGTCGGTCGGGCTGAACTTGTCGGCATCAGTTAGACTAGCTGGAAAAAGTGCCGCCTACGGGATGCCCAGCTCGGGGCACCCAGATAAGAACCCATGCCCCTGATCTATCTCAGTCAACAGCTTGAAGATTTCAGAAGAAATTGACCAAGATATGATGGACACCCTCATTCAAGAACCAGAGTTCTCTCACGAAATCAAAGTAAAGCTTCTCTGGGATCCTTCAGTTTCGTTTAAAGGGAAGCAAGCTTGGAGAAATGCTCTGGACAAGGCTGAAGAAGAAGTGACCTGGACTCCACCATTCTCTCTTATCCTAAGTCATGATCCAAGGATATGGACTTCTGCTCGCATGTTTCGGGATTTATTACGGGGATCCCTAAACTGTCAAAAGCTTGGTTTCACATAGAGGGCAGGAGTACTTCAAAGTCGCGATCATGGGGTATTGCAACTCGGTAGCATACGTTCAACGCCAGATCGATCTGATCCTGAAGGACTTTTTCAGATGGTGTTGGACGTACCTAGATGACATTGTCGTCTACTCGAACAGCCTACGGGAGCACATTTCACACCTGCGCCGTCTCTTCCAGCGGCTCCAGGATTACGGGATCCGTTTGGAGCCGAAGAAAGCATATGTCGGCTTCCCAGAGTTTAGATCTACGCAAAGTGGACGTCAATTACACCACAGCAGGGGCCAAGGAGGGTCGAGTCAGATTGCTGCAATTCAGTATTTTCTACTGCTGGACCCAGCCGTCATGACTCGGATGCACTTGCGCGATATATGTGCTGATATAGCAAGGGGGGGGGGGGGGGGGGGGGCCCGAAAGGCCAGAGAGAGCTCCTTTATTATCCGGATCAATCATGGTTTTCAAAGCAGCTTCGACTACCAAAAAGACGGTATTACCCACACCTTGCGGTTTTCCTCACGAATCGGTTAAACAAGGAAGAGACGCAAAGCCTCCAGCATCTCATGGCGGTGGACGACAAGTCTAATGCGTTTGATTTAAATTCACAACACCCCCCAATGAAATACCGGACTTTGCCATCGGAAACGGCGAAGCTGGTATGACTAACAAACCCGCAGGGCCTCGCAGGCAATGAGCGACCGGTGCCAAGGGGAAAACTAGCTTCGTCCAAGAGCATATTTTTCTGAAGGGCCTAATACCTTTGAAGGCCACAATCCATGTTTTCAAATGGATGCGGCGCGACCAGGATATAGGGATGATGTTCGCGTGGCCAAACGTTAGGGCATGTATCAAAGAACCGTACTGCTTTATAGCACGACTCGCTCGGAACGACCGCTAGGTATAGGTCCCGGTAACCTGGGACATAATACATCATCCTTATCTTCCCCTTTGCGTTCAGTGTAACAAGAACCGTACTGTTTTATAGCACGACTCGCTCGGAAAGACCAGCTTAACTCGAATGACTACTAGGTATCTTTGTTCTAATATATTGACTTCTGGAGAAATAATCCGGGCGAAGTATATCAGAGGGCGGGCCCTTTAACTAATAAATAGTGCTGCCCAATTTTATAAAAGCTCGCCTACCGGAGATTTAGAGTAAGCTATAAAGGAAACCCCCTTATCCCACTAGCTGAAATTCTTGATATGGACGTTTATACAACAAATCGACGTTATGAGCGAGGTAAGGAACCAAATCCCAGCAGAGCATGGCTGGACATTGATCTCTACTCTGAGATGCCGAGAGTTGTAGATATCAGATCATATTAAGGCGGGTGTTGGGTGGTACAATTCTCAACAGTAAGACACCGTAGCTGGTAACCTGGAACGGCCGAAAGAAGAGGGAAACGGTAGGCAGGTTGATCAAATGAACCCCTGCCACCACTGCCTAGCAGGCTCTGCCTCTTTCCCCCATTGCATTACCGTCTACTCTGGTGATCGTTCCAAGGTTTTACAGAACGGTGCGGAAATTGCCACTAGACGAACCGATCCATCCTTAATTAATGCTCGCTTCTCGCTACCCATCCCATCACTTCTCGTCAAATCGCCCTGACATATCAACTACCGATGTAGTCTTATCCTATTCTGTCGGAAGCTCATATCAATAATATAGAGTTCGAGACCGATACTGCTCCTACGAATCTATTTCTCCAGTTTCTCTCTGCATTCATTTCTACGTTTTACTTGCTTTCGGCATTTTTCTTTGTCGAGGGCGCAGATCTCAAGTTTTGATATGCGCGCTACATGACCCTATCTATTACTGTATGGGTTTGTTAACACACTAATGCGAAGTTCAGCCATTCTTCGAGTTCTGTAATGATTTCCCTTTGCCGCATTAACCTATGTATATAAGCGTGTAACACTATCAAATCATGTGCTGTAGTAAAATGGCCCTGAGCGGGGCACCAGTCAGGCGGGGTAGAAAAGTCAGCAATTTTTCTCGCCCAACGAGGTTTACTTCATTTCTCCCACATCTCCGAATAATCATTTCTTAAATTACTTAAAGGTATGCAAGGGTTGTGTCTTGTTTTGTATCTGAGGACCTTGGTGGTTGCTAACGCTTTATCAGATCTACTTCATCTATCATCAACAATGAACGGACACGCTGCCTGCCCCAAGTGTGGTGCCGCCGCTGACGGCGCTGGCAAGAGCTGTGGCGCTTGCGGTGCTGTATGTTGATTCTGCAGTACTTTTATGTGAGCTTATACTAACCATCCTAGACCTGCCCCGTTTAAAGCATCCCTCGAGCGTTTTAGGTGGAAGGTATCGGAGTTGGGACTGTTTGTGGTGTAGAGATGGCGCGAGGATGAGCCAGGGCAGGACTTGGATATCGATATGTCCATAGGTAGCAATGATATGATGACAACGACGAGAATGAATACAAATCTATCCGAAACCAAGTGCGATTGTTATGTACGTAAACAAAAGAAACGACGCGAGGACATTTCCCTAGAATGGTAAAAAAAAGATAGAAGACTGTTCACAGACGAGAAACAGCTATCAGGATATAGAGTGCGCAATAAGAATACCTCCTCTCGTTCCTCCCCATTCCCGGGCCAGCAGCTGGACCCAGGACCCCAAAATCACCCAAGTAGAGGGACATCAACCTCCCACTTCATCGGGGACCAAGTATACACCGCTTAAACAGGTCCGGCGGTCTTGCGCCACTGGGACCAAACACCGATCAAACTGCTGACGGTACCCGTGATACCGACAAGGCCATCGTCGAGGTTAAGGATACCAACAGCAGACAAAGGCGCAGCCAGATCACAAACATCAGAGAGGAGCTGTATCCGAGCAGCAGAGCGCTCCCTAATAAAAATATCAGCATACCATCCATTTCCCATTCAGGTAATAAGCAAGGAGCCCATACTTCTCAATCTTCTTAGCCTCCACAACACCCTCACCCTCCTTACGGTCAATAGTCTTCTCCTTCTCCTGAAGACGAACAAGAGTGTAAACACCAGCCACGGTGCTGAAAATCAGACCCGCAGCCCAGGAGCGGTAAGCGGACTCCTGCAGCCGCTTAGCGGAAGACAGTTTCCGAATTCCGATGACATCGATGACTGTGATAGCGTCGAGAGTCAGGTATCCGGCATAACCGAGCTGGCGACCGATAGCCAGGTAGCGCAGGACGGGGTCGACGGGACTCTTGTTATCGAAGGCGACGGCGGCGGCCTTGAGATGCTCAAGGAACTTGCCGATACGCATAATCTTGCGGGTCGTGCCGAACTGCTTCTTCACGGCATTGTATGGGTCTATCGCCGACTGCGGCTTGTTCGTCCGGTATAGGTACCACGCGTAGAATCGGGAGAAATATTGGATTGTGCGGAGGAGCTTATCGCGGCCGACTATAGGTTGCGTGGATGGTTAGCTTGGGTGTTCGGGTAGAGCTTCGCTGGGCTTCTCGGCCGAGTTCCCGACATATAGGGGGTTTGCTTTGGGGGGTTTTGTTGTGGTCGCCATTTGAAATAGGAGTTTTTGTGTATGTGTATGCGGATAGAGGACGGGATGTTGCTTTTTGGACTCTGGGGATGTGTCACGTACCAGTTGTCGCGACGAAGCGCAGCCAGTGCGCCAGCGCAGGATGGTAGATGAGGGTGTTAGCGACCATTTTTTTGGCTGTTGTCAATGGAGATGAAGAAAATGCAACTTCGGACACCTAAGGGTGGAGGATGTCAAGAGTCAAATGTGATGGTTCACAAGGGAAAAGGGAGTCGGTAATTGACCGGCGTATGGAGCCGGAAGACCGACCTCGGCTGATCTCGTGCGTGTGGGGAGAGATCCGGAGGTTATAATGTAATGGTATTTACGATTATTACAACGTTTGTGGTATTTGAGGCCTTGTTCTAGTGAAATCCGTTGAAATCTTTTGAAATGCTTGATTTCCATCTCCACGACTGTTTTATCCACTCGGCTTGTCACTTTCCTTTGTTTTTCACGTGAGTCTGCGTCATCACATACTTCCGACATTGCGTCTTCTATATCATCTCATTTTATACCCTTTTGTTATGCTCGGTATTACTCAAGATTATTCCTTCGGGCCTTATATACAAAGTTAATCTAGTTCCAATTTCATCCGAGCACACCGTCAACAATATCCCCAATTAATAGCATCAACATTGAATCAAGCACTCCTGTTAGCCCTAAGTAGGTATACTCATGGGTCGCCAGTTCCCGTTGAGATCCCAGAAGCCCTTTTCCTATGTAATTAGCACCTTTGGTTTCTATGCGGGGCCGTACCGGGCTGTACGGACCCCTCTATACACTTATAGATACACTAGGTCCCCCTAGGGGATAGTATTTAGTATATTGGAACCCTAACCTAATAGAAACCATGCGATCCCTTCCGAATCATATCTGGTAGTATATCGGTATAGGCCATCTCCTACAATTAGCCTAGGGAGGTATAAGATAACAACATCTAGGCCTAAATAGAGATAGGGACAATATCAAATAACCTTGTATTATCCTAATAACAATCTAGTAGACCTATAAAGGCTAGGTATAAGAGCCCTCTACTTACCTTTCTGATCTTTATCCCTCTTAAAATATTCTAACTAATCCGGAAGAGGATAATTACCTACTAGAGTATAGAAGGCTAAGATATAAAAGACTAAGAGAAGGGATAGACCTATAAGTATAGGAAATCAGGCTATATATACTTCTATATAAGTCTAATCAGAGATATATAAGACTAATATTAGATAAAATCTAGCTAGATTTATATCTAAATACTATTATAAAGTAATAACTTCCTAACCTAATAAGAGAAACTAATAAGATAGATCTTTACTTTCTCTAAAAAAGAAATCGAACTACTTAGAAAAATAACTATATCTAAATAGATCCCCTAAAGACTAATAGGAGTCTAATCTTAGAATAGCCTCCTAACTAAAGTTAATATAGCCTTTAATCTACTAGATAGGAAAGAATAAAATATCTTCCTTTATATATACTCTAGTATAGATCTTTAATATATTAATCCTCTAGTTAAATAGGCTATTAATAGGATCTAAGCTCTTTAAATAGAATAAGTAAAGTCTATATAACTTATAGTAGAGTCTATATAACTTATAGTAAAGACTATATAACTTATAATAGTCCTTATAGCTACTAGAGATATCTCCTAGGTATAAGTACTAGTAGATAATACTAGATAACTCTTTATAGGGATAGCTAATAGCTTATAAGCTATTAATAAGGATATATATAAGAGGTTCTTAAATAATCTCTAAGTAATCACTAATTATAATAGTATAATCCTTAATAATACTATCTATAAGTAGATATATAATTATAATTAGTATTTCTTAGAGCTAGCTAAGCTTACTAGTTATTAATCTCCTAATAAAGCTAAAATACTCTATATCTTAGATAAGCTTATTAAGACTACTCGGTAATATCTTAAATAGTATAAGAAGTATTATAATCTATTTAATACTAAAACCTTCTCTATATAGACTAACTTTAAGAAATAGATTAAATAGGAGTTTATAGAATATCTATCTACTAAAAAGCTTTATAAATACTATAAAATACTTAAATAAGATATCTAATCTATCTAGGAATATATTACTAATCTCTAATAGGTTATCTTTAATCTTAATTAGAGTATTCCTAACCTAATATTTATCTAATACTTTATTATTAGGATTAAAACTATATACTATATTAAGTAGATAGAAGAATAGGATTAACTAAAGACAATTAAGAAAGTAATCTTCTATTTTACTTAATATAAATAAGGATAGACTATTACTTAGAAGTATAAAGAATTAACTATCTAATACCTAGATACTATAGATATTAACAATAAGATTGTTAATATAATAGAGTTATAACCTATAAGAACTAAGACCTATAAGTATTATAACTATAAGAAAAGAGGATATCTAGTCTATATATATTAGAAACCTAAGATAAAAGAGATAAAGTAGAAGTAAAAGACTACTTCTAAATAGTCTTACTAACTATTAAAAAACTAGTATAGTTATATAATATAAAAGCTCTTATTAGCTACCTCTAAAAGACTCCTAAGCTACTATAGTTTAATATAGAGGATATCCTTAACTCCTATTACCTTATAAATATAGATATATATACTCTAGAGTTCTTACTATAGCAATTAAAAGAGAAAGAATCACTATCTCTCCTTACCTTCCTAAATATATTAAGTGATTTATTTATATTCTATCTAGGAAAGATTAATATAGGAATTACTAATATTATATATATTTATATACTTCTTAATAGTAAAATAAGCAATATATTTATCTTATTATATATCTTTAAGATACTAATTAGGTACTTTTAGATTTAAAAACCCTAGATAAGCCTATTAGTTACTATTATAAATAGTAAATAGCTAGAAATAAGTAGATTTATACTCCTTCCTATTAGAATTAGTAGATAGATAGAATAAATTAAAGCCTAGATACTCTAAATAAAGTATAATATTATCCTTAGATAAGACTTCCTTTATAGGAAGAATCTATATATTAATTAGTAAACTTTAACTATAATTCTTATAAATACTAACTATTATATATATATTATCTATCTAACTAGCAATTTATAGATAATTATAGAGAGTAGTATATATATTAATTTAATCTTAGTATAGTAGATATACTAGATTCTATAAACAAATAAATATAAAATATTCTTATTTATAATCTATCTAATAGATAATAGGCCTAAAAAGACTATTTCTAGTCTATCTATATATAATAATCCTAAGATCTAATAAATCCTAATAAAATATAAAAGCCTTTTTTATATAGAACTACTAACTATCTTACTACTAGAATAGAATATAATATATAAGATCTATATAGATATAAATAATCCTATTAATATTAATATATATAGACTATTAGCTAAAAAGCTTAATAAATAAGCTAAATAGGTTAAGGAGCTTATTTAGAAGGACTTAATCTAATAGTCTAATAGTATATAAGACTTTCTAGTAGTATTTATATAGAAGCTATATAAGAAATAGAGAATATATATTAACTATAGAGCCCTAAATTATATAATAGAGAAAAATAGGTATTTCCTATTATAGATCTAAGAGCTCCTAGATATTATTAGGAATACTTAGATCCTTTTAAAAATTAATCTTATAACTAGATATTAGTAGATCTATATAAAGAAGGGCTCTATTAAAAAGACTATATTTAATACTATCTAAAGAAAGTATAAATAGCTAGTAATATCTTTTAGACTATATAATATCCTTATAATATTTTAATTAATAGTAAATAATATCTTATATCTATTATTAGAATATAATATAGTAGTTTACTTTAATAATATCCTTATCTTCTCTAACTCTCTTAAAGAGTATAAGGGATATATTAAATAGATCCTAGTACTCTTAAAAGAATAAGAACTATATATCTCTTTATATAAATATATCTTTATTACTTAAGAATTAGAATTCTATAGCTATATTATTAGAAATAGGACTATCTAATTACTCTTTACTAAGATTAAAGCTATATAAGACTAGCTATAACTAAAAACAGTCTATAATATCTACTAATTTATAGGATTAGTTACTTATTACTAGAGATTTATCTATAACTTCTTAAAAGTCTATATACTACTATATAAACTCCTAAAGAAGAGTAATAGTACCCTCTAGAAACAATATTTTTATCTTATTATTTAGATAGAAGCCTATAAAAGTATATTTAGGAAGATTAAAGACCTACTTATATCTATATTAGTCCTAAAATAGCTAGACTAGAATAAACTATATATTATTAAGATAGATATCTCAAAATAGGCCCTAAGAATAGTCCTAATATAGAAAGATAATAATAGGAAGTTATATCTAGTTATCTATAATAGCTAGAAACTCTATAAAGTAAAGCTTAACTATCTAGTTTATAAGAAAGAACTCTTAGCTATTAAAAAAGCTATCTATATATAAGATAGGTATATTAATAAGAACTATTTTAAAACTATTATTATTACTAACAATATATACTTATAGTACCTAAATATTATAAGAGAGTATAGTAAATATCTTATATAATAAGTCACTAAGTTTTAGTAATACTAGTTAGCTATATACTACTAAAAGGATTTAGAAAATATTATAATAGATACTATTAGCTACTAACTAAATCTAACTAGGACTATACTAGTAAATATAAGCCTTAAACAATCTATATAGGATATATATCTTACTATAATAATAATAATCTAAGATATCCCTAAGAAAGAATAGTTAGTAGCTATAATTCAATTCCTAAAAAATAATATAAAGCTAGATAATAATATTATAAAGAAGACTATAAAGAAATATACTAGATAACTTAGTCTCTAGAGTATATATATATTTATATAAGCCTTCCTAGAAAAGAACTAGATCCTAATCTTTACCTATAAAGATAGTATTATCTCTTTATATCTAGAAAAGCTGTTCTAAACTAAACTAGTATAGAATATCTACTAAGAGTTTAGATATCTTAGCTTCCTAGGTCTTAATAGTATTATCCGTCTCTAAGGATAATAGCTATTAATCCGAGCAGATATTAAGAAGTCTATAAAGGACTATATAAACTACTAAGTATTATAAAGATTCTATAAAAATCTTAAATAAGAAATAGTCTAATATATAGTAATAACTAGTATCTACCTATTTAAATAATAAAATATCAATCTTATTAGAGTACTTCTAACTATACTAAATAGGAATTAGTAGATTATTACTACAATCAACTATATTATAGACTAGCTAGTTATATAAGTAGTTCTAGATATTACTAAAAAGACTCTTAAGAAGTTCTTATACTATAATATTTATATATATTATAATATATTTAATAAATTAATCTTAGATAATAGTATAAACCTTCTCTCTAGAGTAGTATAATACTTTATAAGACTACTTAAAGCCTACTATAAAACTATTATACTATACTATCTCTAGATAAATAGCAAAGTAGAAAACTTTAATAGATTAGTTAGCTATATACTTATAAAATACCTTATAGATAAACCTATAAGACTATAAGATAAATACCTAATAAAAGTATTATTTATTGCTTATATATAGGAATATACTATTATAAAAAAGAGCCCTTACTTTCTAGTCTATAGTATATATCTATATATTACTACTAATAGTAATAAATCTCTAGATACCTAGATAAATATTAACTAGAATAAATAAATATAATAGCTTATAGATACTTACTTAAAAGTAAATAAGCTCTTATTTATCTATATAGTTAAGAAATAGAAAATCTATAATATAACTATTATAAAGATAAGCTTTAAATTAGATAACTAGATTCTAATATAAAATAAAGTAAAATAGAAATTTAAGAGTATATAATTCAGACTATATAAGATTATATAAGCCTATCTACTTAGGATATATATACTTATAAAACTAAATAGATATATTCTAAAGAATCTTATTAATAGAGCTAGGCTTACTAATATAAATATTAGAAAAGACCTAATCTTATAGGTCTTACTAGCTAGCTAGTTAGTCTTAAGATAAGCTAGACAGAAAATTAGCTACCCTAAAAAGCTTTATAAGATCCTTAATAAGATCAAATTCTCTCTATCTATATATATAGACCTATCTATCTTTATAAAAAAGGAATAATAAGAATTTAGATAGTTAGAAGCCTATACTAAATTCCTAAAGAAAAAAGTTATAGCTAAATATATTATTATAAAGATATAAGTAGCTATATATAAGAGATAGAGAATAGAAACTATTAATAAGATATCTAAGTAAGACCTACTAGATACTAATAAATAGGACTTAAAAGTAAATAATTATAAATCCGAGGATTTAGATTTATATAAATCCTTAAGATATAAATTAGCAGAGAATACTTATTAAGAATCTAAATAAGATTTAGTCTAACTAGTATACTTATTTATAATTATTATTCTATCCCTATTAAAAGAGATCTAGAATACTTATAGCTATAAAAGTAAGAAATTAGAATAACTAAATTATATTTCCTACTAAAATATAATAGATAAAGCTGTCTATAAGAAATAAGGCTTAAATAATACTAAGTATAAAGAAAAATTAGTATAAATATCTTAGAACCTAATAAATAATAAAGAATAGAGATATAAAACTCTTATAAGAAACTATAAAATCCTAAAAGATACTACTAGACTAGGCTTTAAGTATTTAGAATATTAATTAAGCCTAAACTACCCTCTTTAGACTCTTCCGCCTTCTTCTCCTTCTTATTAGTAGTCTCTTTAGTCTACCTATTTAATAAAGTAATTATATATATTATATAATAGTTAGCTTTAATCTAAATATAGATCTTATAAAGATATATAAAAATATCTATAAAATAAGTCTTATCTTTATCTTAATATATCTTTAGCTAGTCTAGAGAGGTTTAATATAACTTTATATTATAGACTAAATCTAAATAGGAGGTTACTTCTATCTATATAGGAAGATTAGAGATCTTCTTAAATTTCTTATACTTCTTCTTTCCGGAATTATCCTTTTTAGTAGGAGAATCTTTAGCTATATACTTCTTTAAGCTCTTACTAGGAGTTAAGAGGTCTATTATAGTCTTATTCTTATCTTTACTATAATCTTTTATCTTATCTTTATCCTTATTAGTCTTTTTATCCTTCTCTTTCTTAGTAGTAAGGACTAGAATAGGAGTATCTATTTTAGTAATATTTATAATAGAAGTCTTACTAATTACTCTAGCTTTAATCTTCTTAATAGACTAGATAATAGCTATATAATAAGCTAAACTAAGGTCCTTTAATAGGATATTATTAGACTAAAACTAGTATATAAGATTATATAACTAGTATAAAGAGTTAGATATATTACTAATAGTATCTATATATATTAGTAATATAAATATAATAATATAGATCTAAAAGAAGACTTATAGAAGGAATATTTACTAGCTATACTAGAAAACTAGTAACTTATATAAGTAAGAGATTACTAAAAACCTAAACTAAATAAGAAAATAATATAGTATCTATTAAAAGAGCTATTTCTATAGATATAAGAGTTATAAATATAACCTACTAGAGTCTTATAGCTAATTAACTAACTAAGAGTAGTATAAATATTAACTAGGATAGAGATATAAGGAGTTCTATTAGTATACTAATTAAGTAAGAGATATTATAGGTCTATATAAAACTATAACTAATCTATTAGGCTTAATAATAAGTAAGCAAGTAATAGAAGTCTATTTATATCTAAACTAGTATTTCTAGCTATAACTTAGCTAGCTAAATAGATACTAGTTACTATATTATTAAGTAAAATATAAGACTAGCTACTAATATTATTATAGATAGGTATAGCTAGAGATATAATAGCTACTTTAGTATCTAGAATAAGAAGACTAGTTAAGAGAATAACTTTAGCCGCCTTAGCCCTATTATTACTATTACTACTAGCTATAAGTAGGTCTATAACCTCTTTAATACTATTATTATTATTATTATTATCTTTAGTTATATTCTTACTATTATTACTATTGTCTCTACTAGCTATTATAGTATCTTTACTAATATTATTATTACTTATATTATCTCTACTAATACTAATAGCTTTATTAAGTCTACTAAAGGATTTAGGAATAATAGAAGAAGAATCTAGAGAGAGAGACTAGGATTAGTAAATATCTAATAACTTTTAAACTATTATATATATTACTATATAAAAATCCTAGTCTTATTATCTCCTTATAAGAAGATTAATAAGAACAAGACTAATATTATTAATATTAATAGGATTAGTTAGATCTAAATTGTAAGTAATAGTAAGTATCTTTAATACCTACTTCTTAATTTTAGCTATAATAATAAGCTTAGTATCCTAGAGACCTAGTTTGTTCTTATAAAAGATCTATATAATATATAAGACCTAACTAGGAACTAATAATAGGATTAGACCCTTATATATAGCTATAAAGAAAGCCTCTATAGTCTCTGAAACCTTCTTAGATACTATTAATTATATCTAATAATAACTTATTAATAAAGAATATACTTAAATAAGATAAAAGTAGATAAAAAGAGATAAAAAAGATAATAAAGAATAAAGATAAAAAGAGAGAAAGAAAGACAAAATAAGGACTAAAAGAAATAATAAGTAACTACTAGAGAGAGATATATTTAATTATATAAGTAATAAGTAAAAGTCCTAATAATAATCTTTAGACTAAAACTAGTCAATTTTATATCTTAAAGAGTCTTCTTTTATCTATATCCTATTATTATCTCTTTTACCTACTCCTTTAACCCTCTTTTATAGTCTATTTTACCCTTCTTAGCTAGTAATAGTTCTTTATTACCTAAAATAATAGTCAAAAGAGGATAAAATAACCTTTAAAGACCTTTATTAAACTATTCTTAGAGAACTTACTAAGAAATTTCCTTTATCTACTTATATACAACTATATATTAAATCACAGACTTGCTATACCCCTATATATATCAAAAACTCTACTTCTAGATCCAGACTCCTACTTATATAACTTACTCGGAGAAACAGAGGACCGGTTTCCGCTTAGTAGGAGAGAATGAGATCCTAGAAGCCCTTTTCCTATATAATTAGCACCTTTGGTTTCTATGCGGGGCCGTACTAGGCCGTACGGACCCCTCTATGTACTTATGGATGCACTAGGTCCCCCTAGGGGACAGTATTTAGTATGTTGGAACCCCAACCTAATAGAAACCATGCGATCCCTTCCGAATCACACCGTCCTAAGCCAAGCAAATGGATTCCTTTTCACATGCTCTGCCGAAGACCGTATTTAATCCTCCCGGCAGACCTCCTTGATGCGATATAGTGCAGACCAGTCCTGGGCCAGACAGCATTCAGCGATATCCCAAGTATGTTCACAGGTATATGCAAAGACACGAGAATACTAAAAAGGCAGTCTCAAGATGGGTACAGTTTATTTTACAGGGTCAGAGTCTGGACTTTCGTAAGCTCGAGGACTGAGTAGTGGACCATTTCCAAGGTTTATTTGTCTGATTATGTATGTGGACGACATCGAAGTTCCCACTTGAATTAAATTGACTGTCAATACAAGTCAGGAGTTCAGCTTCCATCCCGCCAAATTCATCACCAGCAGATCAAACAGAATATGACCGCACTCCTTTCATACATTCGTGGGTCATGTCGCGGGGGCAGGGGCAGGGGCAGGGGATGGGATATCTCAAGTCGCAAGGGCCGGGTAGTCGCTGTCTCATGAATGGTATTTTCTTGTTTGTTTTACTGAATGTGCATTGCCGCGTATGGATGAAGTCCGTGGAATTAAGTAAGGTTGGTAGGAACACAACGGCCCAAAGGGTGAGCAAGTATGTGTCTGGCGCAGTAGGGCTGTGATCAAATTACTCTTGGTCGCGAGTGTCGCTCTGGTGGTTATTGTTGCCCATCTGTGTGGTATCGTAGCCGTTAGCCTCGAGGTAGTCGCGGAATCTGGCGTCCTCCAAGGTAATGGTATCCTAAGAAAAGGTGAGCATATAAACAAGGTACTCTATCTGCAGCAGTTCATACCTGATTGATCTCCGGCATCATGAAAATAGCCATGAATGCGGCCAAGATACACAGTGAGCTGGAGACGAAGAATGGGTCCTGGCCTGCGCGGGTCGGGTTGGGTGCGTTCTTTTGGACGACTGGAATCACGTAGGTGCCCACGAAAGCTCCGACCTTTCCGAAAGCGGCAGCATACGAGTAGTATTGACCACGGATAGCAGTGGCGCTGGTCTTGGCGGCGCAGAGACCGATGTTATCGCCCGGTCCCATTTCACCAAGAGCAGAGAAGATTCTGTCAAAATATTAGCATTGGCAATTGCTAGTCTAAGAATTCAGTCAACTTACCCGAATACGACAACAAAGGCTGCCACATTCTCTGGGGTCGCAAGGTACTTGTAGCATCCAGCCATGATGAACCCGATGATGCCCTGGAGTCCAACACCAATGGCAAGGGTGTAACGAGGGCCAATCCAGTCACTCATGAAGGCTCCAAGGGCAGAACCTGGAATGTAGAAAGAATTGACCACGGTAGTCCAGCCAAAGCTCTTCCACAAGGGAGCCGTGTCACCTAGGATGATCTTCAGCCAGGCTGAAGAATAGATACCGAAGCTGTAGGCAGAGAAGTCGTAAAGGAACCAGATGATAGAAACAACAGCCTATAAATCACACCCAGTCAGTTAAGTCGGTTCAGCATATAAAAGCAACATGTAGTCAGGATTTGTTACCAAGCGCTTCCAATAGAATCTAAACTCGTTAGTCAACAAGTCCACGCATTAGGGAATATCGTACTTACTTGATAATCAGCAAGATCGGGAACTTGTGCATGCGCTCCCGGTTGAACTCCTCAGGCTCATCCATCTTCAGTCGGAGGTACATTAGACTCATAGGGGGGATTACTCCCAGGCCCAGAGCTACACGCCAGCAAGCGTGCAGGTGGTTTTCGGTGAAGATCAAGACCAGAATCATGGAAACTAAAGCAGCAACCACGAAACCGAAATCGATCTGGAAGTTGGTGAACATGATAAACCAGCGATTGCGATGACCCTTCTTAAGCTCTCCGGTATTCTCTGCGGCGCCGACTGACCCAGCAGGGTATTCACCTCCAATGCCAATTCCCAAGAAGAAACGGTAAGCCGTCAAAGCAGCAAGCATACCGCCCAAGCTGCCACCAGCTCCGTAGGATCCAGCACCGAGAGCTGCAAAGACAAACAGGATAATAGTGGAGATCATCAAAGACCACTTGCGTGACCAGTGATCACTAGTGTATCCGAATATCAACATACCGACCACAGTGCCGGCAAAAACAATCGAAGAGACATTCTGTTGGGCTGTCGAGTTGGTGTATGCGTCTCCGTAGATCTGTGTCAGCATGGTACCGACAGGACCAATGACCTAGATCCAAGGTTGTCAGTAAAGATTAAATAAATATTCGCCAAGCTGCACATCTATGTGGAGCATTGTAGCTGCGGGGCTGCGCACTCGAGGACGAAACACAACGTACCTGGTTCAAGTAGCCATCAGAAAAGAGACCAGCACCACAGGCAATAGTGGGCCAACTACGTTCCCAGCGACCCTTGGGCGTCTTGTCGAGAGGCGATAGCTCGACAGGGTTCTCCTCGAGGGGACCGCCCTTCTCGGACATCTCCTTGGAGTAGGACTGAGGTTCGGCCATTTCGATCGTGTTTGGGAATAACAAGAAAATTCGACTGCGTTTAATCACGCGGTGAGATTGAGCCTCGCAGAGGTCAAAAGGATAGTAAAACTGGCACGAGACCAACGAGAGTTACTGTGTCACGCGAGCACAATAACAGTCGCGTTGATCAACTAGAGGTGTATCTGCAAACAGAGAAGGGAAAAGAGAAACGAAGCAGAGAGGAAAGATAAATAAGACCCATGGGGGGGAAACACTTGACAATTAAAAAGAAGAAAAAAAATAGAAAAAAGAAAAAAAGAAATCTCGGGAATAGCATCACTCTAAGTCGCATGGGGGAAAGGTACCTGGTACCTATCATAGAGTGGTAATGACCTCCAGAGCTGTGTTTGGCCAAGTATCGGAACTAGGTGGGACCCCGGCCCCAAGCTTGATTATCCTAAGCATTTAGCTTTGAGGATGCCCGCCTAATACATTTGTAGGCCAATGATATACACCAGAAATATCACGGGCCGGCATCCAACCAATAGTGTGTATCTATCTAGATAGGACGTACCTAAGGTTGCACTCTTACATGGACTCGGTCACTCCGAAAGATCCATGGAAAGATGAGTTGATATTCGGTATCCAACAAATGAACACGCGGCTTCCCGATCAAATCCAATTATGGAAATCGATTCCAGGTACCTTGGGAAGGTGTATAGGTGGTTTGATAGAGGGAGCGCATCCCTATGAGATACGCACGTGCTTCGGTATTTCCCTATTGGTCTTAGAGGCTGGCAGCACCTGCCTGTTTATGGAATAGTCTGCAAAAGAATTTTGGAAGGATCAAGAGTAGCCGGACTAGGATAGGAAACGGGCGAGTTTGACACATAAAAATATGCTAGGCAACGGTTTTCAGGTCTTTATATTGTACAAAAGCCAAGTTAACAATTCAGCTCTATGTCGTATGACGGAATATCACTACTCCGTACTCAGGTCAATCCTCGGGCTTGAATCTTGACTGCAACATACAAAATACAACATACAACATGCCATTGCAATTGCAATTGATTTATACAAGTGTTTTCTTGAGTCAACGCATGGAATTCCTATGTTGTAGAATTCCAAGGTTATCTTTAGTGTGGACCTAGATCCAATGTGATCACTATATATATAACCCGAGAAGACAAGCCAGATATATTGCAAACATGTATATATATCTTTCAAGAGCGAGATAAAGAGGGAAAAATATATTTTTTTCCCCTACAAATAAACAAAGAAACAAATATATTTCGAAACTAGATGCGACCGGCATCTCGTACCAGGTAGATTTATCTGGACGTTCGAAGGGAGAAGGCCAAAGAAGGCTCGGCACGGAAAAACATTCCGCCAGCTGAGCTCGGCCTACGGTGATGCACCTGGCTTGATCTCATCCGCAGACATCACCAGCTTCCATCTTCTCCCAGCTCTATTGCATCGTTTTATTAATCGTACCAGTCCTGTCAGCATCACCAGTTCCCCATCGTCACCATGGGGTCTGATCCGCAGTACATCAAGTTCCCCAACCTCTCCATCGCCCAACATGTCTTCAATCTCTCCAACCCAGCATGCGCGCCAGCCGTCCAACAGAGCTCATTGAAGAAGCTCCAAGAGGTTATCTTGGAGGACAAGATGGCTCCCTTCTACCGGCATCTAGCCCATCCCACCGAAGGCATCTTGAACAACTCCGGCGAAGGCGTAACACAGCACCCACAAAATGGAGGGAACTCAACAACGCCTCTCATCACTTCCAATCTTCTTGCATCTCGCAAAACACCGTTGAATTTTGATTTCCCTTGGGATGAGAAGCTCTATCAGTCTCTACTGGAGGATAACAAGAAAGAACTGGAGACCTTCCAGAAGGAGGAGGATGAGGCGGAAGAGGCTGCTGGGGAGACCGAGGTACAAGCTGCGCGCGGGAAGCGAGCTGAGTTCTGGGCTCGCGTGGGAGATAAGGTGAGAATCACTCGTCTATGTTTTCTCAAGCTTCTAGCTGACACCAGTATCTCCAATAGGACAAAGCCGTCGAATCCCACGAAGCCCTCCTCGAAAAGACCGGATTTCTGGGCACCAAGATTGATCTGGTGATGGCTATGCTCCGCATCGGACTCTTCTTCGGTGACCTTTTGTTTGTGAACAAGACTATCGAACGAGCAGAGACCTTGGTAGAGAGTGGTGGAGACTGGGACCGTAGAAACCGTCTCAAGGCATACAAGGGATTGCATTTGCTCACTATTCGCTCTTACAGCCTTGCCGCTCCTCTCCTTCTCGACAGTCTATCTACCTTCACAAGCTACGAACTTTGCAGCTATTCTTCGCTGGTGATTTACTCGGTGCTTGCGGGATCTTTGTCACTCAAGCGTGTGGACTTCAAGGCGAAGGTAGTGGATGCACCGGAGATCAAGGCTATCCTTGGCTCTGGGGAAGACCAGCTGGCTGCTCTGAGTGGGGAAATCTCCTCGGGCCCCGGTGACCAGGATGAGGAGATGAAGGACGCAAAGGCGTCACTACCCACACCCGCCGGTGCCAAGACCGCTGTCAACATCTCCTCTTTCTCAACCGGCTCCGGCGCGGCAGTAGAGGCCGAGGTGCCCGTCGATTTCGCACCGCTCGCAAACCTGGTTTCCAGTCTCTACAACGGCAACTACCGCTCATTCTTTGTGGCACTCGCCGCCGTTGAGGACCAGTTCCTGACACAAGACCGGTATCTGCACGAGCACCGGGCTTGGTTTGTTCGTGAGATGCGACTGCGCGCCTACCAGCAGCTTCTGCAGAGTTACCGCGTGGTGGGGCTGAGTGGCATGGCCAACGACTTTGGTGTGACAGTAGACTACTTGGACCGGTATGTGCTGTCTGGATCTCTTTAAATATTACCCCATTTGCTGACCATAACCACAGGGACCTTGCCAAGTTCATTTCAAACAACCGCATTGCGTGCACCATCGATCGTGTCAATGGTATCATCGAGACGAATCGGCCAGATGACAAGAACAAGCAGTATGCCGATGTTGTGAAGCATGGTGACTCTCTGATTACCAAGATCCAGAAGTACGGCCAAGCTGTGCGTCTTCGGGGGAGTGAGCGAAGCTAGAGTGGTATATCTACGACCTTGGAGCATTTTGGGCCTTAAAACCACAACCTATGATCAACTATGTATGCCTGAATGGACAATCTTAACCTCTCAACCCCAGAATTGGCCCTGTAGATTCTATAACATGCCACCCACGCGTGACACGATTCTTGCCTAACGTACCCCGTGCTCTAAACCCCAGAAATGGCCTTGTACAATCTAAAACATGCCACCCATGCATGAGGGTCGTTCTCGGCCTCAAAAAAACTACAACTTATGATCAAATATTTAGCCTAAAGGGACAAACTTATTTACCCCGTGTTCTTAACCCCAGGATTGACCCCGTATATTCTATAACATGCCACACATGCATGAACGATCAGTCGTTGACTAAAAGTCTCCGTATTCTTCAATCCCCGCATCGGGCGGCTCCGGAAAATGGGACGACATCCGGCAACCGTCTAATTTCTTTCCCTCGGAAAATGATCGTCGCCGATTTTGTTATCATGCATGAACGTAGATCCTTCAAGGTGTGTATACGCAGTAATTCTCATCAAATCTTGTAGTCACATCTCCAATCTCCTTGATTATCTCAGGCTTATCGCGGGTAATCGGCTGTCCACTCGGCTTTAGTGGACGGGTGGACGGGTTGTGGGGAAATGCTGACTCACAGGTTCACAGTTTCACCGCCCAATGACCAAGGCCAACTTTTTTCCCCCCTTCTTCTCCCGATCGCAGACAATCACGACAGGGGTTCGCGCGCCAAAAAGGACTTTTTGAAATTAATCTGATCTCTGATTGATCATTCGCCAAAAATGTCCTGGCAATATAAGCTCGCATCCAGCGTGCGGGCTTCTCCGCTTAGGGCGCTGACTAGCCGGTCAAATGGCCTCCTACATCGCCCGGCCGCACGTGGCGCTGCGGGGTGTCTCTCCGCTCGATCAGGTACGTGGGATACCAACGGGTATCACCCCGGCTTACATAGTTTTGGGGGGGCCCAATGTTCCGGTGGGAATTCTGCTCATTATTAGACGGTGTTATTACTTCCATATCACCTCATTTTTGGTTATAACAACTCCGCGGCCTTTATATACTTCATTCTCCTCCCAGTTTCGGAGATACTAGTCTTCTTATTCTGAACCTCACTAATCTCCCTCGGGTTAATCCAGAGCCCATCATGACTCAAACCACCGTCTCATATACCACCAAGCGCACCCTGTCGGCTGTCCAGACCCGCAAATGCCTAAACGTCGACAACATCAACCAGCATGTTAGGGATGCCAAGTACGCCGTGCGCGGTGAATTGGCCGTCAAGGCCGAGACCTACCGTCAGCGTTTGATTGATGGCGACAAGTCCCTCCCCTTTGAAAGCGTCATCTTCGCCAACATCGGCAACCCCCAACAGCTCGATCAAAAGCCCATCACCTTCTTCCGCCAGGTCCTCAGTCTCGTCGAGAACCCCTTGTTGTTGGAAAACCCCGAGGTCCTCAAGAAGTCATTGGGATACAAGCAGGATGTGATCGACCGGGCCCAGGCCCTTTTGGCCAATGTGCAGAGCGTTGGTGCCTACAGTCACAGCCAGGGTGCACCGGGTATCCGGGAAAGCGTTGCCAAGTTCATTGAGAAGCGTGATGGCTTCTCTGCCAACCCTAACGACCTGTTCCTGACCGGCGGTGCCTCGTCGGGTGTGAGCACCATCCTGAACGTTCTCTGCAACGATCCCAGTACCGGCGTCCTCGTCCCCATCCCTCAGTACCCTCTTTACACCGCAAGCTTGACGCTGCTGAATGCCCGCTGCGTTCCTTACCTCCTCGAGGAGGAGAAGGCGTGGGGTACTAACGTCAATGCGATCCTCAAGTCCATCGAGGACGCCAAGGCCGCCGGCACCGACGTGCGCGCCATTGTCGTGATCAACCCGGGTAACCCAACCGGTGCCTCTCTGAGCCCCGACGACATCAAGAAGGTCCTTGATGTCGCCGCCGAGGAGAGCCTGGTGGTCATCGCTGATGAGGTGTATCAAACCAACGTTTTCAAGGGCGAGTTTGTCTCCTTCAAGAAGCGCCTGCGCCAGCTCCAGAAGGAGCAGCCCGGCAAATACGATGACATCGAGCTGGTCTCGTTGCACAGTATCTCCAAGGGTATGGTTGGTGAGTGCGGCCACCGCGGTGGCTACTTCGAGCTTGCTGGCTTCGACCCCCTGGTCCAGGAGCAGATCTACAAGCTCGTCAGCATTGGCCTGTGCCCGCCGGTCGTCGCACAGTGTCTGCTCGAGTGCATGGTCAACCCTCCCATCGAGGGCGATCCTAGCTTCGAGCTCTACAACAAGGAGTACACTGGTATCTCGGAGGGTCTGCACAAGCGTGCCCTTTCCTTGTTCAACGCCTTCCAGCGTATGGAGGGTGTTGAGCTCCAGGAGCCCCAGGTACGTGTTATAAACTCGTTCAAATTGTTACACATTTACTAATAATCCCAACAGGGTGCCATGTACCTCTTCCCCACTATCAACCTCCCCGCAAAGGCCGTCGAAGCCGCCACCGCCGAGGGTCGCGCCGCCGATGAGTTCTACTGCTTGGCCCTGCTGGACGCCACCGGCGTCTGCGTCGTCCCCGGCTCGGGCTTCGGTCAGAAGGAGAACACTTTCCACTTCCGCACAACCTTCCTTGCCCCTGGCACCGACTGGGTTGAGCGCATTGTCAAGTTCCACTCCGAGTTCATGGACAAGTACCGTTGAACATGGTACAAAAGTACAAAAGCCATGTAAATGTGAACCGCCCATCCATCGCCACCTGCTCTTCAAGCGATTGGCCTCTAACATATATTCATTTTTGGTTGTGGCTTTTTTTCACGTCTATACGAGATGGGTCATTGGAATCCATATATGTGTGGCCTCTACGACGAAATGGTTTGAATATTTGAATTTGGATATGGATCTGGAATTGGTTCGCCCTTGATACCTCATAGACTACTGACTCTATTGGGCTTTCTATTTTCGATTCTCATTTTTGGGTACTCTTCGCAGGCACTCATGCATTGCATTTTGAATAGTGGTATACATTTCCCTTGGGCACATTTACATCTTTCGTTTTGTTTGATCTAGGTACTGCATACCTTGGTTTGCCTTTATAGAGAATAAATTCTACATCATTGGTTCTAAGCAAGCTCTCGTATCGTAGTTAATTCTTCTGTTCCTGTTCTGGCTTTCATGTTTGGCTAAAGGTAGACTAATGATAGGAGGGGGGACAGCCGGATAGTAATAGAAAAAGACGTGACATGAAGTGCCAAATGCATCCAGTAGTGATAATGCAAATATTGGGTTCAGTGAATATCATTATTCACTCTCCAAGCCCAAAAGAGCAAAGCAAACCATGGTGATCGCTCCAGAGTGCGGCTGGCTCAGACTGCTCGGAGTCGGGTATATTCGCGTCACTTCGGGTATCCTGTTGTCCCTCCAACTCCCCCACTCGCCGAGCCTCGAGAATTTCAATCCCACGCGCCTCGAGACCAAGCATCGCGACCTTATCCATCCGATTCGGCGGAAACCGCTGCTTCCCATCCGCTCCCCACGTATACCCCGGTTCTTCAGGACGAAGCGCCATCCAGACATCCGTAAGACCATTGGTCTCAATAAGTGCAGCATCTTCATCCAGAACCGGATTGAAATCACCGGCAACCAGGCCACAGCCTGCACTCCGCAGAAACGAAGAGACAATAGAGAGTTGTCGGGGCCGATGTGAAGGTCTGATAGGCAAGGAATCCAGATGAACATTCGCAAGCCGTACTCGTGTCGTAGAAGCGTCTGTAGACGAAGGAACGAAGAGATCACAAAAGAGCACATCTCTACGGAAGTGACTGGGAAAATCAACCCGCCAAACAGGTCCTAGAGCAAACCTGCTCATCTCAGAGCTGTGTCGTGATCCAAACCGCGTCTTGGATACCAAGGTCATTGTCGTGAATGAGTGTCTGCATGGTGTGTTCTCGTGCTCGCTTGAGAACCACGATGCGCGAATACGCTCATGGCTTAGAATCAGTCGCAATGCGCGCTGGGATACTTCTTGGAGAAATATGATGTCCACGTTGGTATTCAGTTCGGTGATGAAGGTGAGAAGTTCTGTGACGCGTTCTTGGGTCTTCTCGGATAATGCGTCAATGTTCCATGTCAACAGTACAAGATTGGATGATGTGTCATCAGTGGCGTGTGGTGGCTCTGTGTTTTCATTCGCGCTCACTGGATTCCATTGCTGGGAGCTTTGGTTGAACTGGTGCCAGGATTGGAATTTTGGATCTGTTGGTATGTCGGTTGGAAGAGGTGTATCGCTTTTCCAGGACATTATGCTTGTCCGAACGTGTGCGTAAATATCCATGGTGAGGATGAGGTTGAGGTTGGTTACTTCCAAGGTTGCCTGGTGAGGTTCACCTTCCTTGGGTTTGGGTTAGTCTTGGGATTAGTTAAGCATTAAGCCTCACCTGCACCTGACCAAAGTCATAGGCTCTGGTTGGACCTATGTAGGATTAAAGATCAGATTCATATCAAGGCTTATTATAGTTCAAGTCTGGCATTTTGTAGCAATACCTAGATCTTGAGCGAGGGGCCCCACACTCGTAATCCCCAGATGAGCCTCCTCGGCACGTTGATGTGGATTTTCCTTTGTTTTCTCTATAATGCACAGAAAAGCATAATTTTACCTATCCCCTATTGAAATTACAAGGCTATTTGGCACATTATCATGGAGGCAAACTCCAATGCTGGGCAAGATATATATATGAAGATGGCGGATTGTCTATCTGCAGACCCACCACAGCCCTAAAAAGAGAGAACCAAAGGCAACAAGGCAACAGACTAATGGCTCTAAGAGCTTGATAACGCAGCCTAATATATAGGGATAATATAAATTCAATCAATCAAAGAGTATGCAAGGCCAGTAATTGATTTGCTTGGTAAATGCTTAGTTCAAACGGTAAGTTTTAAGACCAGACTCGAATCCTTGTTACCTTGTACGTCGTATGGTCAGGCAATGATGTGATCCCAACAAGGGCATTGTCTCAGTATATCCATGGATACATAATTGAGCACAATAACTAATGTTCCGTATACATATTATTTTCCTCAATCTGACATGTACAGTGACACAAGAACGTACAGTGACACAAGAGAAGTGTACAGGGAGTCACAGGTATCAAGTGCTTCTATCTACGACTCTAAAGAATTCATTTTAGTATTATAATATGTTGTCAGAAGGTCGCCCTTACTATCTATTTAAGTGTCAATATATGGCATCATAGTTAGTGGTGGCCGCTTCTTCAAAGGCAGTCAGGACAATAATGTCGGTGAACTGAAAAATCTTATATCAAACAAAATTCCACTCAGTTGTTTTGTGAGAATTTGGTTGTATATTTGAATCTCGCCTAAAGATAATTCTTCAGTACCCAACGCGGGGTATATATATTACGTGATTACCCCCATGTTGGTTTCCTCTGAGTTTCATTATCACCGCATCCCCTCCTCTTAGCGACGACCATAACTAACTTACCGAGCCGGGCAATCAATACGAGCCTAGTGATACAATCATTTGTAAAACAACGATGAACATTTTAACGCTATAATTTCTCTCCTGGCTCGCAGCTCATACTGAACTTATCGTAACTAGCACGATCTGCTCTTCATTCGTCTCGCACAGAGCGCCTTGGGAAAGCTTTTTCTGTGGCTCAACATTGTTTCGTCTTTTAAGAGCAACAATTTGATCATTCAAACGTAAATTGTTGGCGAGTATCTGATTATTTCAAAAGGATAAATGGTTAGTCCCATAAATTTGATATCTTACACAGACTAATATGTCCTCAGGCTTTCGAAGAAAAAGCGCTCGATTCCTCCATAGATTTCAGCGACGTGCCTAAGAATCGCGTGGCAATGATTGTTGGAAAAGGCCAGACAGTGTACTGGCAAGGGAGCAATGTCACTGTTTATGAATATGACGAGGAAGGAAAGGAACAGATAAGGAGACTCGTTGGCATGCCGAATGGACAAGGAGTTGCTCCGTATGGGGTTAAACTTTACGTTACAAAGGGGAAAGTCAAAGAATGAGGCGTTTAATGTGTCAAATTGTGTTATATGATTTGCATTCTAGGTATATAGCTTTTTTGGTATTTCTAAGCCTCGAACCAGACCAAGCGATAGGTTAACGATAGCGCCCTTCTCTGTGACTATCATCGAAACACATTCAGTCAACAGTTTCCCTTCTTCCAACTCTCTTAGGCGAATGCGGCTCTCTTTAATTGCCTGCTGTATTTCGGAACCAAACACTATAGCAATAGCTTCATTTCCCACGCTGATCAGGGTGCTCAGGGGATGATTCACGCAGATTATATAATGGTCCGTGATCACCTGGGCAAGTCAGGGTTCTCAGGGCCGTGCTCAATTTTACTCTGAGATCAAAAAGCAGCAAGATCTGAGCACCAAAATGGAAGGGGAAAGGTGGTACATATGCAAGGTCGTACATACATATCTACATTATGCACATTACACTCGTACAGCAAGGTGCAGCATACAGTAGTCACACCGCAGACCGCATTCTCGGATGAATACCGCACCTACCTCGTGCCCCGAGCACTGACTTGCGTTGTCTTGGCTAATGCTTAGCTGTGGTTTGGCGTTCATACAGGGGGATTCCTTGTGGCCTGGTATGTGCAATTGTATATTACTATGCATGTATATGCGTGGTTGCGTTGGGATCCCTAGCTAGACGGGTAGGGGACATATGTATGTACGGTACATAGCTGATATGGAGCATGGAGCTGTTTGGTTCTATTTTGGGGTGGAGTAGTGTGATACATCTGTGTACTATATATGTAAATTTCCTTTTGTTGGTATTGTATGTGAACTGGGGCTGTGAATTTCCAATGTTCCTTTTCGAGTTAGTTTGCCATTCTAGGGTTAGCGTCTCAATACATTGTCTTATAACCTCCCTTCAATGCTTCTTCTTTGGACTCAGCGTATAAGTCATGTAGCATTGTTCTTGTACGGTTTCAATTGCCACCATGTCATCCAGGGGAGATACTGTGAGTTGTCCTTAAAGCCGGCAATGTCATATCATGACTCGGCGAGTGGTAATGGCAGTTCGAATGGTGCAATAGTTAGCTTGGTTGGATGAACTCGAGCAGCGACCTGGGAGGAGGACACTGTTGGGTGTGATTTCAAAGTTGATCGGCACACCAGCTAGCAAACATTGTGTTGTGGTGAATTCCGCGAAGGATGCAATAAAATCCAGTGGTGCTTCTAAACCTTCAAGGGTGCATGAGTCAGACATATCTATCCATCGTATGCGGCTGTCTGTGCCAGAAAAGAATCGGAAGAGCAGGAAGAGGCTTCCAAATTATTTTAGCCTCTTCTGGGCCCGAGTTCAAAATGAGAATCATCTGGGTTTGTTTCTGCAATGCTAATGAAGCCATCCTCTTCAATGTCAATATCATCTGGAGTCTTGTCTGGGAGATTTGAAGAGGCGGGTTGCGCTGTTCTAGGTACCATCGAGGTTTCATATCGCTATTCAGGAATGTAGTATTCATATTCCGAGAAACGTGAATTTCGCAGACTATCGTCCGATCCACTGTCTGATCCACTTGAACTTGATATGTCCGTTTGATAAATCTTTGAGTCGATCTTCACGTCACTACTGTAAGCCACTGGGAGACTCTCCACTGGTAAAATTCCTAGACAGGGGTGGTTGGATAGATTAATGGGGCAAGCCGGAAAGGCTGTATCTTTGGCTTCGATAGTAACGAAGATAGACTTGGTTCTCATTGCGTCTGCCTTTGGGTGCAAGGCCAAGAATCCACGAGTCTGCCGATGAGGCAGCTGAGGTGCTGTGGGGAGCTCTCACCGCTATATCCCGCCTGACCGGGATCTTCTTTGCATTCGACCCCGATTGTTACTAGTGTTCTTGATGGAATACACGGGGTACACGGTAGTGTATTTGGTATTAAACCACTTTACCTAGTTGATAGGTAATTGGTGGTTAATGATACCATAGGGGTATATCAGCTAGTGTTCTGTGCTTGTATAATAAAACAGGGTGCATGATGGACATCCAAAGGCAAATCTCGGGGCCTGTAGCGATCGGCACTGTGCATTTGGGTATCGTTGTCCGGAAGTGTATGGAGAAATACCGCCCGAGTCATTGTACATGTAAAAAAAAAAAAAAAAAAAACAGGAAAAAAAGAAATGAAAAAAGATTCTATACATCAGGGAGAATGCAAAGCGAAAGATAGCGCATATACGGAAGCAAAAAGCAAAAGAATGTATAGGCACATGCAAGTGTCCAAATCACAAACCCCTCTAGATTGAATGGCTATCAAGGAAGGAATCTAGACTGGCTAATGGAACAAGACAAATAAGGCATTCATCATCAATCTCTCATCATGGTCATGAAGACGGTGTGGAGGTGGTGGTAGATTGCCGCAAGAGAGCAAGCCTCAGGACAAAAAGAAGTATAGGGAGGAAGAGAATATAAGCAAGGATAAATAACGAGCAGCACTGTTTCTTACTGGCCCCAGGATTGTTGGAAGAAGTTGTCATCCATGGGCGGGGTGGAATCAGCATCGAAGAGACCGCTAGCCCAGATAGGAACGGAGTCCGGGGGCGGCGAGGGAGCGCTGGGAATCGGGGTCGACGTCATGGGCTTGTACACTGGCATCTGCGACATAGTGTAGATATCCTGAGTAGGGACCGGTTTCGCCTCTATGCTCATGCTGGCTTGCAGCTGGTGCTCGAGTGCAGCGGTGGACTCATTGGTTGATTTGAGGAAATCGTCGATGTTGATCGAGTCCAGGTCATTGGATGACAGGAGACGCGTCTGAGGTAGACCGACCAATGAGGATGCAGAGCTGACGCGGAGATGGTCCATGTCAGACGTTTCGCTCACACTGTGCAGATCGTGCATGTCATTGCTAGCATGACCCAAACCAGGAAGCGGTCCAAACTCGTCAGCCTCGGAGATGTCTCCGGATGATGAAGGCGCTGGAAGACCCGAGGGATATCCGGTGTAATCAAAGCTAGCATATGAAGGAGCTTGCGTGCTGGTTGCGGTAGGCACGTCGGAGTATAGAGGGAAACTTGACCAGTCGACCGAGGGAGCACCGATGCCAGCAGACCCCAGGGGCATATCGGAGTCTGGAGAGGTGAAATAACATTCTTGGTAAGGTTCTTGGAATGCCATGCAGGCGATCGGAGAGTTGGAGCTCGTGGTCGGGAAGGAGGCGAAAGAGGAGACGTCAAGTGGAGGAACACTGGTGACAATCTGTTCCAGAGGGAATTTGTCCATGGTTGCAGGGGCAGAGATCGGATTTGACAGCGCATCATGGGATCGGTCTAATGATGGAGCGGGAGGTGCTGGCGTAACGAAATTGTCGAGGTACGAGTGATCGAGAGGAGCAGGTTTCGCATCGTCTTCGGCGCCCGAAACATGCGCACTGTTGGGAGAACCATTTTGCGACGTTTGTTGTGACGTAGGAAATTCGGACAGGGTAAGAGGTTCCTTGATAAAGGTCGACTGGCCGAGCGGCAAATGATCCATCGACCGACGGGGTAAGTCGGTTGGGTGGTGGATGGTGTGCGATCGCGGGATCGTATAAGGCAATCCACATTTGTGGGCCATGTCATTATGCTTGTGGGCGGGTTTATGATGACCGTCGCGGAAAATCGTGAGCGTCGATTCAGATTTGGTAGACGTAAGAGGAGGTTTCCGTGGGGTCTCAATCGTAAGCGGGGGCGGAGAGAAGGGAAGACCGGTTTCAGGCACAGTATCTAGATGTTCCTTTTTGAGTGCGCAAATGCAGCGCTGGCCATGACAGCAACCACAGCGACCATGGGAAACGCCAGTATGGCAGTCTTCCTTCTTCTTCTTTTCACCGCAATCACACTGGGTGTGGGTTGTCCGAGACTTGCGTAGGCCGCGGCAGTGAGTACATTGAGAGACTGGGCGGCCTTTTTTGTTGATATGGGTCAATTGGCGGTCTAAGGGGAATTAGCATAAGATATTCGTTATTGCGAGAGCGTCAGATTGGCGTACCACTGTGATGACAGCTGCTGACTCGGTGACCCCGGACGCAAGCCTCACAAGCATACTTTTCACCATCGATGAGCATCGCTGCGGTGTTACTGGGAGGTACACATGCGATGATTCGCGAGGGATATTGGAGAAAATTGAAGTATTGAAATAAAAGAGATCCGTTGAAGAGACCGAGATATCAAGCCGTCAAGGCGATTGGCAGGGGCTCCTTTAAAGAGTTCGGGCCGAGTAGAACAAAATGAACAAAAGGGTATAATCGTATAGTCGAGGTCCCAATGCGCGGAGGAGTTCACAGAACGCCGGACTAGCAGTGTAGAATGCCGTTGAGAGCCACTGCACTGTCTTCGATTGGAACAGAAAGCAGAAATAAATTGAAAATCCAAAGGGTATCTCAGGCGCGAGGTAGAGGGGGTGTGTGGTCAGGGATCGGAGAGTAAGAGAGAGAGAGAGGGGAGAGGGGGACCAAGCCTACGCACCGTTTGGCGCCGGCCGTTAGACAGGACACCAAGTACCGGTAGTGGCGGCCAAGATAAAAAGCGTTCGATAAAAGAGGACGTTGGACGCAATGAGGAAAAGAAAAGAGGAGAGGGAGGAGGGCGGGCAGCAGCCGTTAATAACGGGGTATGGGACGAGGATTTTCGTTGCGTCACTGGTCTTTGTAGGTGGCCGTACTGACAGGTATAGGGACAAGTTGTATCGTACTTTTACTGCTTTTTACGGCTGCTTTTATTTACTGGATTGGGTAATGATTTTACATGCATACATATAGCAATTGGTTTAATCGTAAATAAAGTAAGTAAAGTAAGTAAAGTAATATAACTGTACTATTACTAAAATATTGTATGTTTCCAAGGCTTCCAAGGGTTCTTTGACTAACAAAGCCCTCCAAGGCTGGAATTCTTCCACCTTTTTTTTTGGACTCCACTCACAGGAACCATTGTTGCTTAGGGTTTCCCAACGCACATCGTGAGAATTTCATTTAGTTTTGCTTCTTTTTATCGGCTAGTTTTACTTTTCTTTCTTTTCCCCCTTTTTCTCTTATTTTTAAACTTTGACTTTTTTTTCCCAAAAAAAAAAGCCCAAATTGGCAGCCCCAACCGTATGTATACTACTACGTGGAACAATATATGGTGGCCAATACCGAACTCGTGGCCACTGCATGGAAAATCCCATTATTATTATGTTATATAAAGATTGGCAAAGTCTAGCCATAACAAACTCACCCCACTAGCAAAATATGGATCTAAAATCTGGGGCCGCACATCCCGACCTTGACACTCATACTACACTCTGTATATATTTAGGAGTATTGTGTGTCTTTGTGCTACGGCACCCTGGTTACTGGGGCTGAATCTATGAGAATGTTTCAGGGGTGCTATACCAAGGTAGCGCCTGATCTACGGAGGTACATTGGCAAAAGAACATTCCATAATCCCTGCAAGACTTTCCAAATGGCCCATTAGGTTAGTATTACATGATAAAGCGACTTCCAATCAACTGGAAAAGGAAAATGAAAGAAAGAATAAAAAAACAAAAGAAAAAAGCATCCAGTGGAAGGAGTCCACGTCGCCCAGGTGCGCATTCAAAGTTACTAATACTATACCAATACATACAAGTACAATACCGCAATGCATGCCATCGAGCCAAAGTGGGGCCGATGGCGTCAGTGTTCCTGCTTCGGGCGGCCTGCAGAGAGAGTTTGGGGCCCTGATCTGCACCTTCTTTGCCTGCTAATCGCTGGTGGATTCGGGAGGGTTTGGGATTCTTTCCGTACAATCTTATTAACTCGATTATCGTATATTGCAGATTATTATGTGGAGTACGGTATGGAGTATAAAAGAGTATGCTATCTCTCATTTTTATATCCTGTATAGTATTGAGGATGCCTTGAAGTGCTTGCTTGATTCACCTGATTAAAACGGCTTGTAAGTACCTAAGTATAGTTATATGATATAATTGGGAGCCATATCGTCTTGAACGTTAGATCTGGGGTTTGAGTTATACTATGTTGTATGGTGATCTACAAACGGTGGGCGTGGAATACTCTCAATCATACAGAGCGGTATATATAACAACACAGGGAAAATAGGGGAATGGGTAGATCAAAGACTACGACTACTTCAGTAGCACGATGGGAGAACCCGTGGACATCATGCGACTCTAGGTCAGGTGATCCCGGGAAGGGTAAAAACCAGACCAACATATATAAAGCTTTCACTGAATATCCCATGTCATTTGTCATTTGCCAGCTTGAAAAGCATGATTGATACTCGCTGGAGTAGTGGCAAGGACGTTGGATACTGAGCACCGGTACAAATATAGGCATGCCTATGTATCCCAACATCGATAGTGTACACCCTTTGCATGGATAATCTCCGATGAGAATTGACAAGTGGTATCAGTCTAAATTGAGCCAACATGCTTAAAGATGGCATGAGCACTAAGTATATCAAGGTACCCTAACTTGAAAGTTGAAAGTGTAAGTGCAAGTGTTCGTTGGTAGTTCATCCGAAGCCGAAGGGGAAATAGTATTAATCCGTTCGACACGCAGAAACGAAAGGCCGTCCTCCGTGCGATCATCCAAAAAAGACTCGGGGAAGTAAACAACTGTATATAGCTTCAAAATAATATCTAATTTTAATGAATCCTCCGTACAAATGTTGTTGCTTAATGCGGCGCTCTCGGCGCTAGCCCCCTTGAAAATCCCCCCCCGCGAAATTTTAGTCAAAACTTCACCTCTGGCACTTCGCGTCCTACACCATCTTCCCTCCATCCCCCGGAGGCTCGCTTTACCCACAACCCATCATTTACCTGGCGATTTTCAGTTTTATCTCGCGCAATGAACTCTCGCGAGCAGTCTGACATGCCTCCGGCGCCCTCTTACCCGTCTCCCAACGGTGCGCAGATGGCCCAGGGCGTGCCCTCGTATTATGGCAACCGCCAAATGACCACCGACGAACTGCTGTCCGCGGAACTTTCCCGCGATGCCTCTGGTCCAGGCCTTGGCGAAACAAACAATGGGGTTCATCATGGCCAGTCTATGGTCTTGGGTTCCTCCAATGCCGCCGACATGGGTCGAACCTCTTCGGAGGATCAACACCAGCACCAACACATGCTCCAGTTCCCTCCGAGTCAACAGGTTGGCGTCGACCCGAACCACGACCTGAGCTATGGCGAACAAAGTGCGCGCAAACGATCGAAGATCTCAAGGGCTTGCGACGAGTGCCGGCGAAAGAAAGTACGATAACAACTCCTCCCCTCGAATGCGATTGTGAACATCCATACTAAGACGCGTTTTCTTCTACAGGTTCGATGCGATGCAAGCTCGGAAACCGGCCTTGAAACATGCTCCAACTGTAGACGCCTCGGCGTTGTGTGCCAGTTCAGTCGCGTCCCGATGAAACGCGGCCCCAGTAAAGGGTAAGAAAAACGAAAAGAAAAACAAGTGCGCCACTACAAGAAGCACCGTCGCTGACAGAGACACAGTTATATCAAAGAACTCGCCGAGCGACTCCATACTCTCGAGAACCAGATGCAACCAGGGATCGTCCAGCCTGACGTGCCATACCAGTCCATGAACGAGGTGTCGCTACCGAGAGGGTACCAGGATTTCGCATCGCCGGTGGAATCGACCTCGGGAAATCGCAAGCGGACTTACTCGGTTTTCGAAGGCCTCCCCAGTTCCTCGTTTGCACAACCTTCTTTCAACGCCCGTGTATCGCAGAATGCTTTCGACGCCTCCGAGACAGCGGCAGACCCGTACAACCCAGCCGTTGCCAACGGTAGCGCACCGAAACCTGGCAATCTGTTCTGGAACCCGACGGGCCATGAAAATGATCTCCCAAGCGGCCTTGAGATGACGGATTTGCCAAAGCATGAAGGTGATGATGACATGACACCAGTGACTCTGGATGAAGGAGCTCTTGATGCGTACGTGCAAAATGTAACCCTCGGAATTGAAAACCAGCTGACATCGGATTGTAGTTATTATCAGAAGATCCACACCCTTCTGCCGATTCTTCCCCACACCAAGGAGCGAACATTGGAGCTTTTGCACCAATGCAATCGCGAGACACAAGAAATTTTCTGCCATGCGTTGTACAGCGTTACCCGAACTGACATGTCTCGCGTGGCGGGCCATTTCGAGAAGATCAATGGCTTTGATAATGCTCAGGATCTCCTCATGTTCCACACCCGCCAGCCATTGATTGTCCACTCGAACCCTGTCAACCTTATCTGGCTCCAGACTCTTTTGCTGATGATTATCGACTGTGACACTCGTGGACCGGATAATTTCGTTCTGAAAGATGGTGTCCCCAAGGGCAGCCTGGTCCAAGCGGCTAACAAGCTCGGATATGACTTGGCCAAGAGCCAAGGCCAGCTGAAGAACAAGCGATCTGTGGATCCTGAGGTCGACTCGGATGCCAATCTCACCCGGCGCAACTGGGTGTCTTTGGTCATCTTGGCCCGGTGGTACGCTATCAGTGTGGCAGATGCCACCGTTCTGGGCGGTCATGAGATTGGCGGCCGTGAAGATGAAAGGGTTGTTGGTCAAATCACAACCGGAATTGCCTGTATGTTGATCTTCCTTGTTTTATAATTGTGCCGTTTTACTGACTCTTTTCGCGCTAGCTTACTCGACATTCCTCTCAGAGATGGTCACTCTGGCTAATGTCGATCACAATGTCTGCCAGACTAACTCCGGCCTGGGTCGTATCATCGGCGCGAACCTAGTCTCGTCCCTAGAGCGTCTAGCGGAGATGGAAGACATTTTCCAGATCCACGAGCTACCGGAGAACTCTACCACTCGCCCACTTTACGAAAGCCTCCAAGCACAACTTTACTGGACCGTTCGTTTGCTCATCAAGCGCCACGTCTTCGTGTACAGTCCGTACGAGATCATCTTCTGCGCGCAGGAGGTAATCAACGAGATGCACAAGTCAACCATGCAATCCCGCCTCCCGTCACCCTTCGATTTGCACAGTCTAGCCCTCGCCTCAATGACTCTTCTCGAGGCGACTGTTCTCCAAGAACACGCAAGCGAATGCTGGGCCGCTCTCGAAAAAGTCGAAGAGATCCTCGACCGCCGCTCCAAGCGCGCAGAAGAGGGTTCCGAGTTCGCCAATATCTTCGCCACCCCGGAATGGGACGCCAAGATCCGCATCTTCCTTGAGTGGCGCCGTATCAAGTCCCAGGAGAGCCAGCTACAGGAAGCTGAGATTGGCGGACTTGTCAAGTCCCAGCAGCCTATGATGGGTCCCAACGAGCAACGCTCTCTCCAGCACCTTGCCGATCTTGCTGTCGGTGCTGAGGGCTCTGTTGGTCAGAATGCGCCGTCTACGCCCCCACCAGGTCTTTCTAATGATCAGGGTGAACACGAGCAGAATCTTGCTCCTCAGTTGACCCAGTCGAACGGCGGGTCGGGTCGTGTTGTTGTTGACTTCACTATGCTCACTAAGGAGGGCTATCTGAACGTCTTCTCTGGGTTGATCTACCGTCGCACACGTTGAGTTTGATTCGCGGTCATGTCCTTTCTTCTCCGCTTAATCTTTCTCTTCTCTGCTTTTCGTCTGAACAAAATAGCCCCATCAGAAATTGTTTTTCTTTTTGTAATATTTGCGTTGTTTGGGCTTCTCCATGGCTCAAGTTTGTCTCTAATATCTTATGTTGTAGTTGTGTCTTGATTACCTCAAATGGAAAATATTTTATATATGACATGTACATCAAATTTTAGGCTGCGCGAGATGGCTTTCCATTTCCTATGTCGAACCTGACGTTTGCTTTATATATAGCGCCTCCCATCAAAAGCCCTGGCCCCCAAGACTTCCTAGAAGGTTCAATGCAAACTCAACAAACAAGGCGACTGTAGCCTTGGAATCACTCAACAATTCTCTCTGCATCCCGGTGTTTTCACTACAGACTGCCTGCCACGTTTACCAGGGGCCATCTAGCGTTAGGCCGAGAGCCGCGATAGTACGGGTAGGGTTTCCTCCCTTGGACTCCGTCTTGACTTATGGCCACGCCACTATTCTTTTTGCTTTGGCCTCCTCGTATAGTTAAACAGCTAAGCTGATCTTGGACAGTTCCTTGCTAGCATCGAAGTACCCAACATGGAGGATGAAGGGTTTGACAGGCCATTCAGATTTATCGTCACTGCCCAATATCTTGCTATTCACCATCAGGACAACAACTTTGAGATACGCAGAGATTACCATGCCCGTGGTTCTCTATTTTACCTTTCCGATGATGGAGAGACGATAATTCACAATCGCACATATGTCGGCGTTCTCGCCGACCATCCTGACTATGAAGGGGATGTATTTTACATCCGCAATGGGTCCCAGTACCTAACTCAGGACGGGCAATGGGTGAATGACGTTAATAATGCCGCCGTCAAAGTCCAAATCGACCCAGTGGGAGACTATGGTGATGCTGAACCTCCCATTCCCCCGTCAATTCCCAATCCTGTCATTGACACGAGTAATCCCATTTCCGCTGACGGAGTTGATCTCTACCACCCTGATAAATGGTTCTCCTTATATCCCATCAACGGCGACAGTATCTGGACAGGTGATGCTGGGGAATTCGGAAGCAAGCTATATTTCGGTGGCAACCCGTACAGTGATGGTATGTGTTTTCAGCTTTCCGAACATGATGGGAAGACACAGATCCGCTCCTATGATGGTAAATACCTGGTCGTTATGATGGAACCTGACGTTGCTGCATGCCTGAACGAAGGCTGTAAGCAACATACTCGGTTCGATCGATGTGCCCATTGCATGCTCCACTACACCATTGGATATAGTTCCGAGCCGCACGACGGTTTTGTTCTGGTTCCGAAGGGTCTGCCCAGCATGTTTGCCTTGAGTGACGGCATTTTCTACTATAGAGTCAATGTTCTTAAAGGCAGTTATGCAGAGGTAGAGCGCGTTGAAGACATCGACGATGCGTCACCTTTCCAGTTTGTCGCTTGATCTTCCCATGTGTTGGGTACTTGCGGCGCAGCCTTCGTGTACCCCACTTGCCACTATACTGTAGAGGGCATGCTTTTACGCTCAATACCACACATTTTACCTAATCTGCTCGAAGAATTGATAATTACGAACGCCTCGTCTATAGAGTCCTCGGGGGCTTCTTTTCCGGTACAAGTGCAATTGTGAATCTTGATGCTCGCGGTGAAGCTGCCCACCGGCTGGATTCCATGTATTGAATGATTCATCTATTGAGGCCTATGTTCAATCAATCTAACTAGCCAACAACATAGGGCATGTTAGACGTTATGTGCCAAGCGCTACGTTGGTGGTTTCTCTGTATCCATACTTCAGCCCGCAGACTGTATTTGCGGCCCTTTGACACGAGCAATGAGCACACAGTCGAATGTTGCCACAGGTGGAGACAGTTAACGGGGGCGCAATCAAGTCCAGGTGGTGTCAGCCAAGTCATCCCGAGCCCGGTCGCAGTTGGCCTTTCCATTGTGAGTATAGCAAAGACATGCAATTCCAGCCGCCCACAATGCGCCGCACTCCCACATGACGATAGCAAGATCCCATAGCTCTATGATTTTCTGCCCGTGGGGGTAAGCCAGTTCGGCGGCGAGAACAGCCCCCACGTACTCACCCTCATAGGGTAGGCTATCAGCCCCCTTCACGTAAGCGAGGACAGGGGCTACAAGGAGGTCGATGACGGCACGGGTTTCCGGCAAAGGGCCAGAGGAAAGGAGTGATTGGAGCCGTGCCTCGGCGTTAGCGAAGGGACGCTCCCCACGCTCGATCTGAGTGCCGCATGCTCGGAAGTGCTCCAACGAGGGCCTCTCTGTCGGTACGGTGGCGGCGATGGCTGCTTCGACACCGAGATCTGTCCTGCCGAGAAGGGTGATGGGTCTGTGTCGGCAGTTGGCGAGCTGCCACCAGTGCGTGAAGAGAAGGCATAGGGCTGCTGGGTTATAGGGATCGTTGTCCCGATACCAGACCATAGCACCAGTTAAGCGCGAGTAAACCTCAGCTAGCGGTTCCTCCTCCAAAGACCCCCGCGTCAGAGAAGGGATGATGTTGCTCACTTCTCCGCATGCTACATCAGCTCCAAGATCAATCCAGTCGTGTGCAACGCACCCAAGACCGGCGATAGCAGCCATCTGTTCACCGCCACCCGCATCGTAGTAGACGTGACAGAAGACGGCATCCGCTAATTTGTAACGCGCAAGCCGGGCGAGATCGTCCCATATAACTACACATGGGCGGGAGGGAATAGGGTGGGCATCCTCGATGATGGTCTTCTGGCGTAAACATCCATAATTGCAGCCCTTGACGATTCGTACATCGGTGATGTGCGGGCCAGCAGAGGGGGATACTTCAGCAACGGCAGCTACATCCGAGAAAGCAGAAAAGAGTTTGTCTGCCATATCGGAGTCTTTGACGCCTACGGAGTAATCCAGGACAAAACCCGAGTCCATGAGAGCCCACAAGCCAGAGATCGAACCGCCATAGACGCCCCGGTTGTAGCCCACACCCATAGAAAAAATGCTGGTGTTGATGAGAGGGCCTTCACACCCCTCTGCTGCGATGAGGTCGGTAGTGACCTGATCGGGTGAGAGCGCCACGCCACTCAGCTTCGGTGGGAGGGGCTTACGAGCAGAGCACCACGAGGGCAGTTCGATCGCTCTCACCTCCGCAAACCCTAGGCGCTCCGTCGTTCCAGTTGTGATCACCTTATCACGGGCTTCCAAGAGAGTCGAGGCGTCGGCTAGGAGCCCGACTGCACAATCGACGGCGTCTGCAACGCGCGTGTTGCGCATCCAAGAGGTACTTACGGCGGCCGCCAAAACTCCCCCGGTCTGAGGGGTATCGAGACGACGTGCCAAGGTGACCGATGTTGTCAGCGTGTCGGTTTCAGGGATGTATTGCTGAGAAAATTTACTTGACCCAGCTTCGACCGGGCCTATGCCGTGCGTCTTGAGCGACCAGCAGGGGGCTCCAAGAGAGTAGGCCATGGTAGTTCCTTCTCCGATGAGATGAGTTGTTCCCCATGTCGAAGAAAGGCGGACGGTGGCAGCAGGGTCCTCTGCCGAAGACTCGTTGGTGCGATCAGTCCAGTGGGAGACCACGGGCAGACAGTCGAAAGCAGGCGAGCGGCTGAGACCACCGCTGATAACTAACCCCGGTACAAGGTCAGACAAGGGCTGGTCTATATTCTTTTCTCTGCGAGACAGCCCGAGCTCCCTCGAACGGGTTAGGATCTTGTCGAGTTTGGCTTGATACTCGCTATCTGGCTTGCGGCGTTGCCCACCCCAAGGTGTGGGACTAACGCCAGCCATTTTGTGCCTTGAGTTGAAAGATGGAAGCTTGGTGTTTGAAATGAAGTCGGTTGCGTCCCGGCAGTTCATCCGTTTTCCGAATGAAGCCTGTTTATCGGCTCGGGGGTCAATGAGCCCGCCACTGAGAACTAGCTCGGGGAGGGCATTTGTCCGGGCGATATAAGGCATGTGGGATTCAATAGTAAGAATGTTTGATTGATGAATGTAGTTTATCTCTCTGCTATGAGATCGCAGGGGGTATTTATGTGAAACGTCACACGATGAGACAGTAGAAAGTCAGCGTTGTTACACGAATATCTACTTATGCACATCGTATATTTGAGTTCAGTAGAAACTCCGTATGATGTGGATTGCAGTCCGACGTGTATACCAAAGTCAGAAGGTCGTATCTGTCTAAATGGTTCTCCACGTTGGTTGCCTTTGTCCTATACGACCTTCTTCTCTATATCTGTTTCTTCCTGCTGCCTCGCTGATTCCAGTACTACCGGATAGGTGTATACGGGGACGTGTAGTAAAATGACTATTTTGACTGTTTACTACAGGAAAAATTGGCGCGTGACATGAAATCGGTCAACCATAGTAATTGGACCTCGATCTTCAAGAGATATATTTACATATTGCGCGTCTTGCAGCCTTCGTATTGAGTTGATGGCCCTTGCGTAACTTCTTCAGATGTGCGGTGAATAATCTAGATAACTACCGACTTGCACATGTGGACTCAGCCCTGGAGGTCCATGGGTATACCTATCTAGGTAATAATCGGTGTATTTTAGATGTTGTGCAACGTTGGCTGAGATCGTCTAACCTTAAAAACTTGCACGGGAGATTCTTAAGGTTGGAACTAGTCTCGAATTTGGAGATATCTCCGATGATCTCTGAATAGCAACCTCGGGAACACTTTGCGTCTGTAGCATAGTTGATAAGCACTACTGCACTATCGCATCACGCAAAAACACTACCTAGCCTGTTATCTCCCCGCATTGGGCCTCGGCGGCCTTGAATCAAGGAACGAGATGTTTTAGTAGCCAAGTGACCAAGTGGGCCTATACTACGTGTTCTAATGTCGATGGTTATCATGCTATGTTCAGTGCACATTCAAGTGAAACGTGCATTTGCAGTTGCATTTGCTCTTTGGTAAATTTTTCTGAACTCAGATCGCTCATGCGATACAACTGAACGAGGAAGACTGAAGATGAGCCGAAAATTACCTTATAGACATTACTAAATAAGAGATAGTATCCCAGAGAATAAGAAAATAGCAGTCCCTTATCTCTCACTGCCTTTTCCCGAATGCAAACCGCCTCCATGTTCCATCCACGTCCTCGCACAGAGTCATGAAACTGTCATCGTCGATCAACTCGCACATCCAGTTCTCGAGAAAGGCAATTCGTTCAGCTGTTGGTGAAGACAAATACTGCGCAAGATGGTCTTCTGTCGGGCCTGGGGCTTTATTGTTTGACTTGCTGGCTGGGTTGTCGTTGGAGTTTGAGTTAGTTAGATTATCCTGTGAGTGCGATGTGTTCTGAACGCGGGGTACTTGGGGTGTCTGTTCGGTGAATTCGCAGACTGGAGCTGTTTTTTGCGAAGCAGTAGGCTCTTCATAGAGTAATAATGGCTGACTAGCCTCGGGGCAAGCATTTGTTTGGGATAAGACTTGTGAATCGGAGTCGGGCAAAGCAGAATACGTATTAGGCTCCACCACGAGGGGTTGTGCATCAGGCTGTGGATCCTTGGTTGGCTCAGTGCGCTGAGAACTTGGCGACGGAGCTGACTGGGTACTCTTCTCTGCTGTTCGAGTCAAGCTTGCAGCTTGCGGTTTTCTTGTGGTTGGCTTTGAGAAGGGCAGGTCTCTCTTGGGAGGGAGCATCTGATTTAACTGATCGACATCATGAATTGCAGATGTGGTAGAAAGCTGAGAGCTTGGTAGATCTGGTTCTTTGTTTGACGTATGTGGGAGCGCAGATGCATGCCGTGGTTGAGACAAATCTATCGGTTCCATGCTTTGGCATGGTGGGTTGAAAGCTGGTACAGGGCCCAATCTGGACGTAGTGCTCGCGAGAGATGATGCTCGAATGGGTGCTACCAAAGCAAGAATGTGAGATAGCTGTTTGAGGTGTTGTCAGAGAAATCGTTACATACTTGTCCTTCCAGACCCTAACGCTCCTGTGGGGTAAAAGTGGACTCCATTGCCCCCAGTTGAAGTTGACGCCGTGTTTGTAGTCCTAGGAACAATGGAAGACAGCTGCCCCGATGTCCAGGACGACACTGAAGGAAATCGTTGTATTGCTGGAACCGGTATCTTGCCTTCTGTCAATGGACAGTTGATTTCGCCCAGAAGAGTCAAGGCCATGAAGTAGTCACGCTCTGTAGTGAACTTGATCTGAAACCGACGAATCTGTAGATTCAGAAGACAATTATGTTAGGAAGCACTGTTAGAAGCCATATGTAGAATATACACACATGTGTTTCACCATGAGGATACTTGACTGCAAGACAAGGCGACTTTACAACGACAGCAAAGTGTGACCTTGGGGGTGGAATCAGCCGGGCCTGCATCCCTACCATGCGGGTGAAGAATACGAGATCAAGCTGTTCCTAGATTGGAGGACCCAGATGTTCAGCATTACTGGCTATGAAGCTTTATGCGTGAGTGGGAGCGTACCAGGATGCCATCACCTCGAACCACTTTCTGAATCAGCCTTGATGGCATAGACCCGGAATCGAGGAACTTTTCAAATACGCAAGCCAGGTCCCCATTTCCAGGGACATGATTCCAGGTCAATGGACCGACATGATCGATGGCAGTGGTTGTATGGGAGAACTTGGCAATGGGTAAACGAACGACCTGGGGAGGGATGGGTGGCTGCAGATGCTGCATCGTATAGAGGGAGAGCAATCAACAAAGAGTACAAGATCAGAAGATATTCATCGATATAATATAGATGACGAAAGAGCGTGGTGTCTACCTAGGTGATGGAATAATGTTCGTGGTGAGGGAGATGGGTGAGAGGTCTCGGTCCAGCACTCCAAGTGTTGATTAGCATTGCCCACCCCATTAACATCTTCAATCAAAGTGTAACCAAATCCCTATGTAGCAATTTTGAAGTGTTCCTGGGGCTTGTATTTTAATTCAAAATATTTTAAGCGCTTAGTAGTGATATTGAGACTCGAAAAGACATCACTTCCCCTACGAACACTCTATATAGCTGAACTGCCAATCAATCAAGATTGAGTTCCAGTCTCTGTATTTCTATATCGGCTCTGCTAACAATTAATATGGAGCTTCGATTAGTTATAAAACATAGTTATATTGCAAAACATGTAGGATTAATGAATCCTCCGGTAACTATGCAGGTCTCGACAGAATGTGAAACCTGAGGCATCACAATGATCTTCATTAGTCATCAATAGGAACAACGAATAATCCGATAACGCGCTCTGGAGAAGCGCGGACTTTTGGCTGATCAGTGCCGTTGATCGCAAGCCCAGCTCTAGCCCTCCAGGGCCGCAAGGCATTGACAATTATTTTACTTTTGAAACATATCGCTGATTTTGATCGCCTACGCGCAAATTTACTACTGCCTTAGAACTGCCGTTGCTGCTGAGCACTTTGCTCTTTTCACCGTCGCATCCAGTCCTCCAACATTCAAACGCGCGAACCCTGCGACTCAAGCCGTCTCACAGCCACTGGCCGTCCCTATCACCTCTTTCGGTCAGAATCAACCTTGTATCGCCTTCGGACTCCGACCCTTGAAAAGCCGCACGAAGTCGCAAGTTTGACACCCCTGCAATTTCTCCTGCTCGACTCGTTTGCAAACAAAGACGTATCAAGGGCAGCATCCCTCGAGCCATATATTCAAAGTCTTCGGTCTTGAGACCAGAAGGTCCTGTTCTCGATTGTCCCTCGAATACTCGAGGTCAAGTTTGTCGGTCTCTTCCGTTGTAAGGACGGAACCACCCCGTGCGTCTGAAAAACGTGAACGGCGCAACGCTGTCGCGTTCCTTCGGTAGCACCATGTCTGGCTCTACCCCTCGCACCTCGCTGCGACGTAAGACTACCATCTCTCAGACGACAGGTGTGGTACCTATACTAACACCACCCACAGAGGGCTTACGCCATGCTCCGAAAATCAACCAACCATTCATCCCCGATACAACCCCTGCCCGTCGATCACACATCCATCACGGGCTCACATCACCGCAACCACCAACCAGCCCTCATCATGTAAACGTTAATCCGGCCGCCAATCCCCAAAGCGCGCAGTTCGTGGTCGATAGCTGGGAAGGAAAAGACAATCGACAGGTTCCCATGTCGACAAGGGAAGTCCCAACCCCAGGGAACCGACCGGTCATATTTTCCCATCTGCGTGACCCTTCGAAAATGCCCCGGCAATTGGATTATCACGACCCCTATTTCCCACTGAGATATCTCGAAGTTCCAAGGAGTCAGTTTCCCCTGCATTCCATAAATCAACTAGAAATACTGACGGTCTTGTTTCCTCTAGCGGATCACATCTACAAACGTGCCCACTACGGTCTGCAGTCAGGTATTCCAGACGAAGTCGACTTTGCGCTGTACCACCTGGTACAAATTTCAAATCAACGATGGGATAAATTCAAGTTTGAAGGATTTCCCTTGCTTGCGGAAACTTTGATGCAGAAAGCACTTGACATCACACAACTCTGCACGGGGGTGAAGTGGGAATTCCAATATGATCCTCGGAAACCAATTGACCGTGTCAACGTGCTTAATTCGTTGCATGGCACCCGGGATATTCTGGACAAAATTAGCAAAATCCCAGTGAACCTCCCAGACGACAGCCTCGAGACGTACGACTTCAATCATCGACTGAGAAACATCAAAGAGGCCACGTTAGTATTGCGAAACATGGTGCTCCTGAAGGAGAACGCATTCTATGTGTCACGTTATGCAAATGGTCTATTACGGGACTTTTTGGTTATCTTAATCAATGCTCCCAATCAACCTCGGCTGAATGAAATCAAAAATGACGCACTAGATATCGCTGAGGAGGTCACCAAGTTCTTGCGAACTGACCATGAAGATCCGTTGTGGATTTCTTTGGTGAATTGCCTTGACTCCCCAGACCGCGCCCACGTCGTGCGGTCCCTATGGGCCTTGACACACTTCGGCACTGAGCTGGACGATGCGGATGCCAACCGAGCCATGGAAACCTTGACCAGACCGACTCTTCAACAGATGTACTATCACACACTTCTTGACCTTGACAAGGATATTCTGAGTGGTGCACTGGACTTTTGGTATCAATACACGCTCAGTCATGACAACATCGAGACATTGATGGATGTTCTCAATTTCCCAATCGTCTTTGTTCCTCGCATGGTCGCACTTCTGACCTATGAAGCACGACCTACTAAAAAAGAAACTGTTCTCCAGGAAGAAAAAGTCGCACCTCCACCCACTGATATCCCTCGTGTATCCCCGGAGCTTTTGGAAAAGCTCATGGAACTTTCGGAGCCGGAGCGAAGCTCCCAGTGGTTGCGTTGCTGCTTCATCGAGGATTCAGAATGCGAGATCACACAGATCGCTTTGTGGCAAGCCTACCAAAGCCGATTTGCAGACCCCCGTGTCACTGGAGGGGGTGTTCTTCCCGCTGCAGAGTTCATCAAGAACGTCAGCAACACATTCACAAACGCTCAAGCCCAGGTCATCAACGGCCCCGGCACTGCCACAAAATTCATTATCAAGGGCATCCGACCTTTAGAAACTGCACACACATTTGAGGGCTTCCCTTATTCCTACTGCAGATGGGCGGACAACTCAAAGCCTTCAAAGATGTGTCAACGTGCATTCACATCTCCAACAGATCTCCGGAATCACGTTTTCGGCGACCACATGAGCCTGGAACCCACAGACACACCCGGCCAGTACAAGCTTGATCCCGCAGAGACTCCCATCCACACCTGCCAATGGGACCACTGCTCACGGTTCCGAGCATCTGGGCCCAGCCCCAACACATCCATGGTCGCCGGTCATGTTTCGTCGCATCTGCCCGAAGATCGCCCCGCAGACGCACAGCCCACAACCGCCAAGCGTGTAGTTCTCCAAGAGCGCATCGTCCGCAAATGGTACTACATGGACACTCCGATCAATGAAAAGGGCGAGCCATTCGGCGTAGCCTACAAAGCTGCCTTGGTGCTGCGCAACATTGCCCGAGGCTTGCCGAACCGGACGACGTCCAAATACGGTGGTCTTCCCTGGAAGAAGGCCTGCTTCACCAGCCAACGTCCCAAGATCGTCGAAGTCTGGGACCGAAATCGTGCGCTGCGTAAGGAGCTTACCGAGTTAATCATGGTGATCGAGAAAGAGGTAGACTATTAAATTTCCTATTACATGTTTTCCGGTGTCGCAACTACCTCTTTTTTTTTCTTTTCTCATGAATCAATATCTCTGTACGATTAATACCCTGATTATTCATGTTCTCACTGTCCTTCTGGTTCCCAGGTCGTCCGTCTTGTCTAAATGTACAATATCTAAGAGCCAGGACCACATTGGCGGTGTTTTCTTGTTTTTTTTTGCTTTGTTTTTAATGGCTTGTTTGATCGAAGCCCGAGTTCGCAAAAAAGGCCCCCGAAGAGTGGAGTTGCATTACTACCTAGGTATGGGTATGGGGTGGGTTTGATGTCTGATCTTTCCGGCGTCGCTTTAAGATAGAAATTCGAAATTCATTAGTTAGTATACTGACGCTCAGGGTTTAACCACGCTTTTTTTTGTTTTACTTGCTTTTTCTTGCTTTTTCTTGCTTAACTGTGTAGATCTATTCACACTAGACACCCTTTGCATTCGCAATTGAAGAATAGACAAGATTGAGCATTTCTTTAGCATATACAAAAACAAATTCCCCCCATCCCCTCGCCTCAGCAGCTACTTCCCCTAAAACCCGCATAGCATCCTCCGCCCTCGCAACGGGTACATAGACATGATCATGGAAATACCCACTGACGACGTTGGTACTGATACCGTTGTCCTTCAGCCGGTTAGTAATGGCAGCGATCAAGCCGACCGCTTCCAGGCTGGAGTGGATAGTAAGAGAGATCTTCTTGCAGGGAAAAGTTGTCTCGTTGAATCCATGCGATGTGGCGAGTGATTCTGTTGTCACTATCGTCGTGCCCTCTTCTTCTTGGATGATTAGTTGTGGTTGGAGTGTCGAGAGGGGTAGTGAGTAGAGGGGTGATTTGGTTGTGAGGAAGATGTAGGTTGTTGGGTCTAGGGTCGGTTGCATTGTTGCTAGGAGGATTGAGATGTTGTTTTCGCCTGGAGGTGTCATTTTGGAGAGCAAATTGGGATAAGTCAAGTTGCTTTAGGAATGATAGAATGATAGATGAAATAGATATAGGGTTGATGTCTCCTTAGGGCGTGGTTTGAAGAAATTTAACCAATGAGAGCACACTATGGGATCTGCGTATTAAGTTGGTAGATGTTTATGATAGGAAAATAATATGTTGTGATTCGAAATAATTGAAACATCCAATTCAATCTGGGGAATAACAGTAATAATATCTGACACGGACCTTCACACTCAGTAGTCACCCGTAGGCATTCCTACAGTCGGAACATGCTGTCCATGGAATCCAAATCCAATGGCCCCATCGACATTTGCTCGGCCAAGCTCCGACAAGTTACGAGCATCGAGACAGAGCAAATAACTCTTCCCACTCATTCCGTCAAGAACCACGCTGAGAAGTAGACCATCATCCTCACTGATTCCATCAGGGTTAGCCACGAAAATGGGCTCACCGGGCGATTGGCCGTGACATGCCCAGAGCTGAGCTTGCTGAGTATCACAATCAAGCTTCATGATACCATCCGTCAGAGTTGACTCTCCACGGAAGGTCACAGCGTAGACATATCGGTGTTTCTGAGTGACTATTTTCGGATTCAAAGTCGGCAGCTCAGGCGACAACGACTTGCAAACGGACCACTCAACTGTTGCTTTCTTGGGATCAGTGCACGGTGTGGAAGGCACCGCAGGTAGACGGAAGCGGGTATAGGATGTACGGAAAGAATTATCTCTCTTCTTTTGGAAGGCCTTGGCTGTATCCAACGAAGAGATCAGGTTCTCGTAATAGAGAGATTGCACGAATTCAGAGCTATCGGCTCTCACAACATCTGCAACAATATCCATCTCCGCGGGATTCTCCTTCGAGGGCTCGAGCCATGCATTGACCGTGTGGAAGGAAAAGAATGCAGGACTTTCGTATGTCGCGATCAATCCCTTCCCATGCTTACGGTCAATGACATACCACACTGCCGGCTGACTTGGGTCTGTTGGCAAGATTGCATCGATGAACGAGGAGTCAAGCCCCTGTGGATTTACGTGCGCGTTCCACACACATAGCACAACATGCTCCTCGGTTATGAGGAGGGAGTGAAGATAAGCTGGTGTTGCAGGGAAGGTTGCTAGGATTGTGGTCTCCCCTGTTGCAGCCGAGACCCTGAAGACACGGTATGTACAGGCTGGTCCCAGGGTGAGATTATAATTGAACATGTCTCCCGTGATAGGATCAGATCGAGCATGGGATGCAGAGAGTTGGCCCGAAAGTTCAGGGTGTAGATCGGTCTGTGTGGCTAGGCCGATGGGCTCCAGGGTTTCTGGGTCAAGCTTCTTGAAGGCGTTGTAGTCGGTCTTCGCATAGAGAGTTTGAATGCCCGTAGAATCACTCCAGCGTGAGGTCGACTCTTCGGGCTTGGGATCGAGGCCTGGGACGTTGATCGAAAGGGTGACGGATATGTTCTTACTCGATGGAGTGGGTTGCGGGAGATATTCAGTCTGGACTTTGCCCAAGACGCTCTTGCAAGGATCACGTTTCTGTCCGAAACTGACCATGTCCAGTGATCCTGATTTTCTTGCTTGTTCGATCACGTCGTCCGTTGAGAAGCGAGAGTTGTAGAAAACTCGAGGTGAAGTATTGGAATCATCCGGAGCAAGGATCTGGAAACGATGGGTTTGACCAAATCCATCGAACCAGTGGGAGAGCTGTAGTGTTTCTCCATTCTCAACTTCAACTTGTCTCTTTCCTGGACCTGTACGGTACAAAACTCCAGCAGCGTAGGCAGGAATATATCCTGCCACAGAGAGCTCGACGGGCCTAGGTTGTTCGTATTCAGGATCGAACTATGCAGGGATTAGGATATATAGTTCGAGGTGTCCACCACTTCACTTACACCTTTGTCGTTGGGCCAACTGTTATAATGATCTTCATTCATACCATTCTCCATGGCTGAGTCGGGGCCAATCGAAGGCATATTTCCAAGTTTGTGATAGAATTTGTATAGGTGTTTGATATTGTTGCCTAATGTTTCAGGCCAGTAACTTCCCACGACTCTCGTTCTTCTCTTGTAGAATAAACAATTTGGTTTTACTTAAGAGACTGACAAGTTAACAATCTCGATAATTGACCCTTTATATATATTTTTTAAAATATTTGACTACAACAATATTGTAGGCCTAATTTTTGTGTTCGTCATCGGTGGGGGAATCGCGACGGGCTGAATTCCACAACCGACCTCTCCTTTTCCCTCGCCAATCGCCAACGTCGAATTACCGAGTCTCGCTCATCATCGTCATTTCGAGCCGCGCCAAGTCTACAACCGACTTCTCATCTCGGATTACACATTCAATTTTGGTTTCATCCGGGGTGTCTTGGCGGGATACACCCACACGCTGTTTATAGCCCGTCTTCCGAACGAATCATCTCTCCTGTGAGATCCACACCATCCGAGGTTATCTATTACTGATCACCTTTTCGGGACCCTTTAATAAACCGACGCCAACCCCCCATGAAACAAGTACGGAAACCCGAGACCAGATCAAAGCCAAAGACGTGGAAATGTAAAGAATGCACCTCCAATTTCCAGCGATTAGATCATATGAAACGACATGCCCTTACTCGTATGTTTCCGATGATACTCGGAGGGATAGAGTACAGTAATGACTTCCCACAGATCACACGGTAAAGAGCCACCGTTGTTCATTTTGCGGCTCTACATTCAGCCGAGGGTGTGTCATCTTCCATCACTTCCGAAGAAAGATATGTCACCCCGTCATGTGTGCTGACGAAGGTACCCAGAGATGTGTTACGGAGACATTGGAAATCATGCAAGGCCCGTGTAGACAGTGGCCATGAAATCCCCGAGCCGGAGCGCGGCGGGAAACAAAAACGTGCTTGTGATAGTTGCGCAGGCCTCAGGAAAGCCTGTAATGGGGAAATGCCGTGTGCGGAATGCACGCAAAGAGAAAGACAGTGCACTTACCAACGTCTGCTCGACGACGAGCTTTCCTTGCCATCCACATCGCAGGCTTTACTAGAGATCCCGGGCATCGAAAGTTCAGGTGCGAATGATGATGCTCACAAGGTTTCTGAGTCAAGTTGGGAACTTGGACCTGCAACGCTTTATCCACCTCATGGAGAAATTGTTGCCCGACGCCAGAAATTACTTTTTGGCTGATTAGGAAGGCTGACAAGCAAGTGAGTCTAATCACTGCTTGATTGCGAGCCAAATGGTATAGATGCTGGGTGGCAATGTGTTTTTGACGGTATGACACATTATCAATGCGATACGCAGTATATAAGTACATGAGCCGCTGCTGTATTGTAATAGGAAATGGGTGCTAGGTTGCGCCATCTGAGTTGGGGAACTCGCCCGCGGTGGAAACCTGTTTTTATATTACATTAACTTCATTTAGTTAAAGTGTCTACTTGGTACTCCGTACATAACTGGAGATTTAATTATGCATATCACTACTGGATATGATCTGGACGTCTCTGCAATCCAGGTTCCCCTTCACTGGCACCCCGAGATGTGTTCTTCACCGTGGCAAGAAAATCGAATCAACGCTATCATAAACATTTTCGATAAAGTTCTCATAACTCAACCAAGCCGTGTCATCGGAGCCACTTTGCAAGGTCGGGTCACTCAAATCCATCGCATCCCAGACATTAGGCCAGGGCACCGGCGCAAAGGAAGTCGGCACTTCTGCGACGTGGGAGTCTCGCGGTGCATCAACGGCCTGTCCAAAATCAAGCGAAAAGTCCGTAAGATTCTGTTGAGTTTCAGGTTGTTTCGAGAAAGGCCCAGAAGCAAGGCCGTCGAAAGAGTATTGACACACCGGCTGGTGAGAAGCATCAACATCAGCACCCAGAAGCTCATTTCTCCGCGTTTTCGCCTGTGTCATGAGCCTCTCCAGAGGTTTCCAGAGCATCCCCTGCTCAGAATCTGCGATTATGAGCCGCGAGCGCTGGTAGACGTCGTCAACGACGGTCCAGTATTTTGACATCACCGCGGGGTTTTTGCAGACACAGAGTTCGGCAAGGGCTACAGCCAATGCGTGCCACGGAACCCACATCGAGACGTACCACCGCCAAGGCCTGGCACCTGGGTAGTTGTATGCCTCCTGTGACCACAGCAGGTTATCAGCGGCGATTTTAAGGAGGGCGTTCTCTTGGATTTTCGGGGGGATAAAGTTATAGCTTCGTTGCAGAGGGCGGAGAGAGGCTAGTTGCAGCCAGCTGCCCAGAACACCCGCTGTCCTTTGCGTGTACCACTGGAAATCCGACAGATCGGGCCTGCAGCCGCTCAGAAGATCTGATGTCTTCTGTTGGAAATCGTGGACGACTCGCTGCCGCAAACTCATGATACTCACGGCTGGCTCGGTGAGGTCTGAAAATGCCAGGGTTCGGGTCACGGATACTGACGCTGCAATGACCAAGGTATGGGTCATGTCGGTAAATGTGCCATCTATATGTTCGGGAATTGGACCTGGCATGTCGAACCATAAGTCCTCGTCGTTGATATTCGACGGTGAGTTGTAATCCAGCCATGCGGATTGCATCATCGGCTCGGATGCTCTGTCTAGGGAGGCTGCTACATCGAGAACGCCGATCCCTAGCCATGCTCGCTTGCGCATCTCGTGCTCGAAAGGGCGCACCGTGAATGGTGGCTGGGGGAGGTGGAGAGATAATGCCTGGCCTACTCGGAGTGCCATGCTCAACATGGTCCACACCCTTCGGCTTTGGTCTTGGGATCTCGCGGCGAGCTAGAAGCGTTTAGCATACGTTCTGGTAACATGAAGAGGCGCGAAGACGAGAATCTCATAGTCGTACTCACCAGAGAGATAATATAAGCCTGGAGAACAGTGAGATCGTTTGTCGTGACAAAGTCCGCCTTTGTGAGCGCTAATTCGGTTTCTCTTTGGAATTCCGCGACTACTATCTTTTTGCTCTTGTTGAAAATTGTCTGGCATTCCACTTGCTCGAGAGTACACACAGCGCAAAGATAGATAGCCGAAGCAAGGGTAGCTGGCGCTTGGTGATCCTGCTCATAGTCAAGATAAGGCTTCCCATCTTTAATAAATGCTTGTAGTGACGGTCGATGTAAAATTTTAAAGAGAGGATCAACGTTGCGGAAGAAAATGTCACATAACCTGTGCCGGATTTGCGGTTGGGGGTTTAATCGGCTGTTGGCCTGGGGTGAGTTTGACGAGCTTTCAGGACTTTCTGAGCTCACAAGCGATGTGCCAAAACCAGATGCTGAATCTTTGACAGCGTGGTCTTCATTTTCCAGACGACCTTCCAGGACACTGCGCAATTCTTGGGTCTAGGAATTGTACCATAAGTTAAATCATATCCATGAATCATGAATACAACAAGCTCACCTGCTGCATGATATCCTCCCAAAATGGACCCCCAACATAGGCGGTCGAAGGGCGAGGAAGATGTGGCTGACCTGTAGCGGGCAAGTTGTCATTCTGATCCGGCCGAATATTAGGACCGGCATTGCTGGCCTCTGCTGCCGACTGCTGTTGTGTGTATGGATATACGGGCACAGGGACAGTCGAGGCAACCTGTAATCCATCTTCCCGCTCATTGGCGACTTTTTTCAGGAGTTTCTCGAGTCTCGCTACTCGCTCAGATAGTTCTTTATCCGAGCCTACAACCCGCTCAGGTTTTCGCGTGCGACCGCGCGGGAGACGCGCACGTTCCACAGGAACACACACGAGGCCAAGCCGCTGGCAGCTTGTACAAGGACTTGACTTGTCGCATTTCACTTTGCGCTGGCGACATGCTTCGCAGGTGAGGCGGACCCGTGGTGCGGAGGACCTTGAGCGGGTTGTCCCGGCTTGGCCCACGGGATCTGCCATTATTGTGGTGGAGACTCGAATTGGTCTAGATATAAAGCAAATGTGACTTGAGATTGTATAGTTTGTACAAGGTACACCCTTGTTGAAGTTCTAAGGCCTTTTTGCATGGGAGGTTCTGAACAAAACCCCCCACGAAGCTATCCACATTAGATGTTTCTGGCCAATCAGAGGTCAAATCCGGACATTCCATCTCTGCGGATGATCTGCGCAAGTTAGATGCATATAAAAAAGAAAATAAGACTGTTGATGTAGATACTGGTTTCAGGTAATAAACAAATCTAATGAGATGACATATTCAGTTTATAACTCGAGAGTACAGATGGGAAGCAATAAGAGTGGTCGATTGAGATCAATGCGGCGAAACAACACAGTCGAGCACCTTCGGCCACAACGCACAGATCACCCCCTGATGCCATGCTCACTGGGCCCATTATTATCGTCATTAAGGGGCACTCCACAAGCTGTGGGCATACCATTCACGGTTCTTGTTGAGTGAAGATCTCTGGGTTATGGGCCAAGGCAAGAACAATATATCCTGCATGGTATACAGGACGCCATAATGAGAAACGTTAATATAAAACTAGGGATTTCCCAAGGTTTTATTGAAGTTAACGGTCTAACGTCCTCTTTGGATGTCCTTTTTAGACGTTTGCCACCATTGTTAGTGTTTTAGGTACTTCGTTAGAGATATTCCTGGTTGATATGTAGAGGAACATGGGAATAAAGAAAAATGGATTCAAATGACATCTAGAAGGGTAATAATCAGGGATGGGTTGCATAACTAGATCATACTACCTACAATATAGGTATATATGATCGGAAACGAGCATCGTCGATTTCATTCAAATTCCCCGACACCGTGCACTCGGCATCTCTCGGAAGGGTTGGGACATATGGATAAGATCAGCATTCAATAGAATTTTCGATTTCACTTAAGGCCTCTACCAAGGTGATAGTTATGATTGAGACAGTAGATATTGAAATATTTCGATAATCAAGAGATATCCCCGAACTCCCCGAAATTGGAGTTTCTCGGGCTCTAGGATTGTGCAGGTAGAAAATTGACCTGCAGAGATGCGTGCAGATCGGAACAATAGGGTTTGATGACAGCCCCCCACCTCCCCTTTTGAACGAAACCTTAGTCTTTATCGGGTCTTTATCGGATCTTAACTGAGGTTATTTGGCACTATTGATTCCAAGGTTTATTTCGGGGACAGTTCCAAGGTTATGACGACATTTAACCATGGATCTATGAAGCATAATCAGATGGTAAGCGAGGGGAAGTGTGAAAGATTTTGGTCCGACTAGTATTGTGCTTAGCCTTTACACGGCATTCAAACCTAGCTTAGTCTGTGGGTAATGCTCGGGTCGATATGACATGTGGACCAATTGACCCCAAGAAAGTGAAAAAAGTAATTATTCCCACATTGTGGAGGTATAACGCATCCAATCGCAGTGGCTATCTTAGCAGGGGAGAGCTTCCTATTATGTAGAGAGGCCGTGATGGCTGAGCACGCGGATACCATGGATCAAGCAGCCAGATTGACGAATCAGAGAGTGCTTTTATGAGAACAAAGTTCGTGCCGAAGTTTATGCTGAAGTCTATGCCATCCATGATGCAGAGGCCATGTGCTCTTCAGGACAATTGCATACCTACTTTGTACATCCATGCATATGGACATATATATTAGGGCATATATTATTGAAAATAATATATACAATATATACAATGAATGTACTGAGTACCGAGTACGATGTACAATGGACCTGCCAACTATCTCTTCTAGTAATATACGATTACGATGCAAGACGATCATCTAAGACGGGACCCGCTAACAAACCGGACGAATATGGACATCTCCTCGGAATTAAATAGAATTAAATAGTCTACGGGGCATTATTGCCCCATCTCTAGCTCGGTGACTGAATAGTGATCTTTGATCTTGAAATCGGGTGGAGAAGATCTCGTGTTCCTCTCGCCTTTCTGCTTATTTCGTTTTGCACGCAATACTTCAGTCTCTCATCCCTCTTTTGTACATATGTATTGAGAAGCGGGCCATTCCTCCGTAATCACGAGCGACTTCGTCTCGAGCATTGACAAAGTGGTATTCAGATCTACTATAAGTCAACAGATGAACTTTGCGATCTCTCTTTCAGCGCATTGAATGCTCTCTTGCTCACAATCACACGGCGTACAAAACTTGGCCTTCACTCATTTATATACGCCTTTATGACACAATGACTACTCTATCAACATCCCGCGGCCACCAGGCCCTCGCTATCAGCGCCGTGTTTACGACTATAGCGACATTCATCACTGCCGTCCGTATATTTACACGAGCATTCCTCGTAAAGCAGCTCGGAGCAGACGACTATGTCATCATAGTCTCTCTGGCCTTCTCATGGATATTCTTCGGCCTGCTGATAGGGGAAGTCTTCCACGGTATGGGTGAGCACTATACCGCTATCCCGCCGCCAATCTACAAGGCTCAGATGATCGTACGCTTCACTTCACCAGAACATCTCTCCAGCGCAGTGCTGTTCCACTGACATGATTCTCTTACAGTACTTCTGGGCTTCAATCCCTATATATCAAACAAGCCTCATCAGCACAAAGATGTCAATCCTTCTACAATACAAACGAGTCTTCTCCACGCCACGAATGCGCCTAGCATGTTGGATCATGATCGGTGTTCTAGGTTTCTACGGAACCTGGACCATCATTAGCGCCTGGGCTAACTGTGTTCCTCTGGCCAAATTCTGGGATCCAACGGTCGCCGGCTTCTGTTTGGATAAGAAAGCCCTTTGGTTCTCAAACTCGGCTATCCACATTATTACCGATATCGTCATTCTCATATACCCAATGCCCGTTCTGAAATCGCTACAATTGCCCAGGAAGCAAAAGCTCGCTCTCATGGCTGTTTTCGCGATAGGTGGATTGTAAGTCTAGCTCTCCATATAACACAACCATCTACAATGCTAATCATCCTCCCAGCGTCTTGATTACAAGTATCCTCCGCCTCAAATCACTCCTCGTCATCTCCAATTCAGACGACCCAACCTGTAAGTATTAACAACACCCAACAACAACCCTCCATTACATACGAACCAAATCTAACAAATCACCCTAGACGACAACGTCGGCGCAGCAACCTGGTCCGCCGTCGAGTGCAACGTAGCAATCATCTGCGCCTGTCTCCCCGGCACACGCGCCTTCCTCTCCAGACTCCTGCCGCACATTTTCTCCACCCGAAGCAACGGCTACCGCAGCAAGACGACTCGACCTTCGCGAATCGGCCGCAGTCCACACACAGGCAACGACAACACACAAGTCCTGGCCTCTGTCGTTGGCGGGCCTGATCACAGCTCTGGCTACGACCACGATCTGGAAGATCTGTCGCCATCTGGATCCTTCAATAGCTACACCAAGGAGCCTGTGAAGGATGCCTTTACAGGCATCAGGGTCACGACGAATGTTACGCAGGAGAGGACCTCGCATTCGAGGATTGCTGCTAATGACGATACGGGAAGTACGAATGAATTGGTGAAGAAGCATAGCTTCTGATCTATAATGATTGGGGTTGGTTTAACGGGTTCGTTCTTTATACTTCTTTCTTTTTTTCTTTTTTTTTTTGGATGGTGGTTTTCTCTCTTGTCTTATATACCTATGGCTTTATGTGACGGTCTTTTTCATACACTCTTTCTGTGATTTTATGCGATAATATACCCAATTATAACAGGCTAGACTGTCAATGTCTGTACTATCAATATACAAGGAGCCCTTACCTGAACTATCGAGGTAAAAAAAAAGTTGGCTAGTTACTGATTCATTAGAGCCGCGGATTAAAATGGTCGAAGTAATGTACGAAGTTCCTCAAAGCAAAGTTGTATCAATGTGTCTGGCTCCTAGAAAGGACATGGCTGGAATTACAACAATTTCATTAAACTAGCGTCTTTTCTAACCTAAAGGCTACCTACAAATTCTTCAAACATGAGCTCTAGGGTATTATGAATGCATTGTAAAGACAAGTGTACAGATATCGAAGCGAACAAAACGAGCTGATCATTCAGTATGCATGAGACCCGCCCATCGTACATTCGGAAGCCGCCCACATTTCAGAGACTAAGGGGTCGTGACAAAGGAAAATGCATAAAGGACAAAATAGAAAATAATTCTAGGCAAAGATCTCGAAAACGATGAACACCGGTATGTGCAATGTGCAATATGAAATTATGCTTGCAGATACGCAGATGTTATCATGCAAATCCTGGAAACTTAAGATAGGCGTGGAATCTGGACCTGTTGCAAAGAAGATATAGTCTACTCCCAAACATTGGAGAAGAGGTCGTCAGATCCTCCAAATCCACCAGACTTGTTATTCGTGCTGGTGGTGGGGTTGGAGACCGGGGCAGCGCTGGCCCAGCCGCCGAAGTCCTCGTCCGCTGCCACAGTGGGTGCGGGCTTAGAAGCAGCACTGGGCGCGCCCCAGCCGTGACCCACGTCGTTCGGGGTCAAGGTATCCGGGACCTTCATCATGGATGCAGGCGAGAGTGCGGCAGAACCAGATGATGGGGCAGGATCAGGTGTGCTCCATGCGTTCCCGCCCCATGGATCAAGGCTTCCAGACATCATGCTGGCTGCTGCTGCGTTCGCAGCGCTGGGGGCTGGCGCTTTAGGAGCAGCAGGCTGGATCGGGGGAGCAGAAATATTAAACGCGGATTTCATTTCTTGCTGAGGGGAGGTTGCAGTAGACTTTGGGGGCGAGACCGTTGAGGTATTTGCAGGAGGCGAAGAAAACCCGAACAAGTCATTTGACAGCGACGATGATGGAGGGTTAGGCTTAGCCGTCGGGGAAGTAAATCCACTGAACCCGAAATCTTGCCCGGTAGAGGAGATGGAAGTTGTTCGGGACTGGGACTTCGGAGCTGACAAGGTCGGGGAGGTGAAGCTATCAAAGAAGTTACCGCTCGCAGAGCCCGAGGGCGATGTGACCTTCGGGGCAGCAGGGGTCGACTTGGCGCCGCCGAAAGATGTGAGATTAGAGAATGCTGATGGCTTCTCAGCCGGTTTGGCGGGCGGAGGAGAAGTAGTAGTCGGGAAGCTCAGTCCACTGAAGGCGTCCGTCAGACCGCCCATGTGAGACGAAGCGGAGGGGGCAGGAGGCGAGGCCATGTCGCCGAAGGAGTTGCCCCGCTGGTGCTGCACGGGTGGTGCCGGCTGCGGCTTCGAGTACAATGACAAGATTGACTGTTTGAGGTCTGGCCGAGACATTCCGGCTGGCGCTGCTGGTGTGGATGCTGTGCTAGGCGGGCGACTGGCAGTAGAAGGCTGGGTGCTACCGAAGAAGTCGAGACCCAGCAATGAATCATTGGGCTTGTGAGTCTTGACCGGTGCAGGCTGTGCTTGTCTAGGTGGCGCACGCGGAGTAGGCTCAGTTGTGCTAGGGCGATTCGGAGGAGAGATATCGTCGCCGAACAGATCAATCGAGGCTTGTTGACGGCGCACCGGGGGCTGACTGGCAGTGGCGACTCTTTGCGAGGCAGAACGTTCAATCTTTGCCTTCTCCTGCACAACCGCAAGAGGCTAACAAGTCAGTGACCGCTGCTAACTGGCTGGTCTATTATCCGATCACTCACCACATCGTCATCGCCGTCATCCAGGCTCGACGGGTCCGGCATCTCACCGTCCATTACCCATCGCTTGCTCTCATACTTTGTCCGGATAAAGTTCTCGATTTTTCTGTTCGCAATAAATGTCAGAGACTACCGCCACCCAATGAGTGCCATTCGAATGCACTTACGCATCAGAGGGAACGTGGCCGGGTGCCAGTTTCGCTTCCCAGTATCTGCATCCTATTAGCGCATGCCCAACGTGGCCGGTCAATTTGTTGCGACGAACTTGTTGGCTCTTCCATTGCCCCATCTCACAACACTTTGAAGTTGTTCATCCGTCCACGCATCGAGATCCACGGACTTGACTCGGCTGATATGCGTGCCCATACCCCGGTGAATGCCGGAGCACCGAATGCAAACAAAGACACCTAGGTTCCAGGAAGCCCATCGCGGGTCTGTTCAAAAGACAATTCAGTATACGAGCGCCAAGAAATAGCCCCGGAGATGAAGCCAACGTGGGCGCAACTTAAGGAGGGGATCGGGGATCACTCACGCTTGTTCCGTTTACAGTCGGCACATATCTTGTTGTGCTCGAGTTTCAGCAGAGTCTTGATAGTCTGTGAGTTTTGGGCAGCTTGCCCTGGAGTAGGACGTCGAGACATAATAGCGACTCAAGAATTGATGGTAAAAGGGATAAGGAGACAATGAAAGCGACCTAATTATTCTTAGGTGGCGGTCGGCACACGGTTTCGGCCTAAGGCTACGCTGTATACGGATGGGGGAAAATGCCAATCACGCAGTTTGATGTAAAGTAACATGGGGTTGTCCAATAACAGTACATCTTGAATATATGTGTACATTGTATATTTCCTTTAGTTTTCACAACATAAACTTCTTTGAAGTTAAGATCTATAAAAATGGTTGGTCCACTCCAACTACGCCTCTCCCCGTATCATGCATGTCGGCCTTTCTGCAGCCTTAGTCCCCGCAAAACAAATAATTATTGAATGTCATGAAAATTGAAAAATCCCTAAGCCTTCGCCTTAGGATCCTTAGTAGCGCTAGCATCTTCTGTAAAGCGCAGACTGACACTATTCACACAATGACGCTCATCCGTGGGGGTTTCATACCCCTCACCCTCAAACACATGGCCGAGGTGACCCCCACAGTTGGTACATACGATCTCTGTGCGTTTCATACCAAATGTGTTATCAACGTGTCTGGTGACAGCACCAGGGATGGAATCAAAGTATGCTGGCCAGCCACAGCCAGATTTGAACTTGTGATCGGCAGTGTAAAGCGGCGCATCGCAACCAGCGCAATTGTAGACGCCTTTGGACGGGTAGTGGGAATCGTATTCACCGGTGCCAGCGCGCTCAGTGCCCTTTTCGCGGAGAATGCGGAATTGCTCTATAGCCATTCTTGTAAGCTAATATCAATCATATATCGTCTAGGAGGTGAAAAGCCTCCATGGTATACAAACCTGGGCTCAAAACAGCTCTCCACTCATCTTCGCTTCTCTGGTTGGGGGGCGACATGGCGTCGGTTGTTTGTTCGGGGGTGCGGTTGGAACTGAAGAAGGCACCGAAAAAAGGAATGGCCGGCGCAGCTCTAAGAGCCTTGGTGCTTGTCTTCGAATGGGGAGGCTTGCGCGTTGAGGACAAAAGTCGGGAGGAGGAAAAGGAAGGACTAGGTCGGATAGGAATGGTTTGGTGTTTGAGGGGCGAAATGATATTTCGAGACAATTGGGATCGCATAGAGACAAGAGTTTGATAGGAAAATGAGAAAACAGTAAGAGTGACGAGCAACTGAAGCAGAGCAGAGATGAAAGTGGGGTGAGGCTAATCCCAGATGGGCACTTGGATTCGGGTTTACGTCATCATGCGGGGAGACCAGGGCCGAGTCGGGGACTCTTTAGGGCCTAGACTGATACCTACATAGAGCTCTATAACCATGAACAAATGTCTACATATTCCATGGGCTACGGTGTTCTAAAACCAATGGTTTTTTGTTTGATTGAAAATGTTCATTCATTCAAAACACAAAACAACCCCAAACTCCGGCAGTGCAAGGGGTATCTCAACAGCAAAATCCGACATATGAAAAAGAAATGATAAAAAAGTAAAAAAAAAGAAATGAAATGAAAGAACAAGTCAGAGGAAAGGTCAACGGCGGGTCACCCCGGTCACCAGCATGGAGCCCCGATTGAGCTCCACGCGCCACCCCTCCTTCTGCAGCATGTTCCACACGGCGGGTCCAATATGTGACTTGCGGTCTTGGGAGTGGTGACCAACACCGCACACAATATTGAACCCGCCGTGGCAGCTCTGTCCCCCGCCACGAACGTACTTCTGATCTCCCAGTCCGTCCCACCACGCCTGCACCCTCTCGCGAGCGATTCTGACGGCGTTGGCAACCGTCACGCCATGCAGGTCCAGGTCATATTGCGAGGACTGGTTGGCCACCAGCCGATCAGAGGCTGTGGCCAGGTGCCGCATGGCGAGCTGGCGTTGCTCGTTGCTGACATCGCGGTAATAGGCGGAGGCGCCGCCGTAGAGAGGGTTTGAGCGGGCGCGGCGGGCGGACTGGGAGGCTTGGGCGAGGGCAGCCGATCGGGCTGCGAAGTGAGAGGTGGCGGCAGCAGCGGCTTCGCTAAAATCCATGAAATCTGAAGCGCTCTCTGTCTGCTGGGCCGGGGGGACATTCTCCTCATCGTCATCGAGAGCGACCGGGGACGACACGAAACTGATTATATTTGAAACTGAGGTGAGATCCGGGCGACGGGCCAGGGTGTCAGCGAGTTCATCTGCCGCTGGGATCTCATTGTTTGCAATTCGAATCAGGCCAGTGAGAGTTATCGGATTTATGCCGGGGTACTTGTGACCGAGTTCCCCGACTTGCGTGACGAGCACAGGGTCGTCTTCAATCTCATGGATGTCCTTGGGCGCATGAGCCTGTGCCAAGACTCTGATTGTTGCACAGAGTGACATTGAATTCTCATGATAAGTCGATGCAATTTTCTCCCTCTGCAAAGCGCAGGCCCGCGAGAGAAGAAAGTCGATATCCTTCTTTCCTGCCTCCCATTTATTGGTGGCAGTATTATTCATGGCCTGGGAGGCCAGGTCGACTCGACGTTGTTTCTGCTTCTTATTCTTTCGGGATTTCTTGCCGCCGTTCTGGTTCTCCTTGGCCTGGAAGCCATCGATTGACTTGGGAATGGAGGACTGACTGTCTTGAGCAACCTCCTTGGGGGTGTGTTGAGGAATTTCTCTGGCGATTTGTGTCTCTTCGATAAAAGCAAGATTGAGTAAGACATCCATTGAACGACTGAGATTGTCGTGACAATCTTCGAGGATGCGCTCAGCTTCCAAGCGAGTAATGGTCGGGAACATGCTAATCAAGTTCTGTGCCTTATCAGCAGTTGTCATACCCAGAAAGGTGTATGCAAGCTTCGAGCCTTTGAGCTTTTCGGCGTGATCACTGGCGCCGTTAGAGTCGTCATTACTGTGTTGAGGATGTTCAAGCGATGGCCAGCTTGTAGGATCTGAGGATGCGCCGTCAGACGATTCGCCGACCGCAGAGCCTGAGATATCGGAATTTCGGAGGTTGGTTGTGCCTGTGGGGTCAAATGGCAAGTTTTCTTGCTCAACGGCAGATGCGTTCAACACGTCCAGGGTTTCGCGCAACTGTTCGACCTGAGTGGGGATCGCCAGGTCAAAGTCTGATACGATCGCAACAAACAACGCAGGATCAATTGGTGGACAGTAGGTGCTTTCAAGCTCCTGTATAAAGAAACAGGCATCAGAGAAGAACATGACAAGCAAGCAGTACAATAAGCTACGCTTAAACTGTGTGTAGCAGTGGGACACAACGTACCTTGAAGAGCTCATCGCCACTATCTCCCATGGCTGTGATCATGAATTTGGCTGCAGTGGTATTGGAAGTATCTGTGTCATTCCCTGGAAAGGACTGCAAGTTTAGACAAGTGTGAGGGACGTTCGCGAGAGATGAAGGTGAAAAGTGGCTTTTTTTCGCGATGATCTTGATAGCTCCGCGATAAGATAGTGGACGGAGATCGATGCGGGTAACGATGGGGGAACCAATCACAGAGCCATGCGCCAGTCACGTGGAGGTGTCACGTGGGTGGGGTAACCAGGACAGGCAGGTAGTGGCACGTGTATCTGGATCACGTGTTCAGGGGATGATTCTTAAAATGGTCTGGCAAGTCTCATCCCAAATTTGATTAGATATTAGGATTCGACTGAGGTTGCTTTTTTTATGATCTACTGACGACTAACAAGAATATACATAGGTATATGGACTTTAACTATAGAACTCGCCGGAATCAACTTACACTATATCCCTACATATCTATCCACAAAAGCTAAGGTTTCTAATCATTCATGAGTTGTAGTTTGTATGTAGAGCATACCCTCTATTGGCTTCTCGGAGTGCCTTAATTGGTGTAGCCTATTTGTCCATTCCTGCAACTATAAGTCCAACCAAACTTGTTTCCTTCCCTAGAGCCATATTGCGGTCATAGGTATCTAGGGAATCTAGAACAAGAACAAGCAATCGGTACAACGCAGAAATGGGGTCATGTGTACTAAAATCTTTGCTTTATACACCATGTTTCTTGTCTGCAACATTCCAATCATCGAACAGCTGGCAACAAGTGCTTATTACTATATCTATAATGCCCATGGCCCCAGGGTAAACAACAGCCAAATAAACGGCTAGCTTAACTATGTAAACAGCATACCTAGGTTCCATTACTAGCACATCTAAAGTGGCGAGTAAAATGCAGAAAAAAGCCATTGGACCAGTCGGCTAATAAACGAACATGATATAGCCATATAGTATTCATAGGTCTTAGAAAGCCTTCTCGGGGCCTGCTAGCGAACGTCGGGTTCTGGTTCCGACTCCAATTCTCCATTAGTTCGGTGCATCCATCCGACTCTTGAGCCCACCGATGTAACTATATCTATGGTCAGTGATGCCAACCAAGATAGCTTCTACCGATAATCATTCGTCTGTATCTCAAACCTCAAAACCCTTCTAATAATGCTCTGACGCTGTCTTCGAACAAAGGCAAACGCATTTTCAGCTTGTTCTTCCAGGTCTTCGCAAAGATTTTCGAGTACGGGGTTGAGATCTATGGCAACCGCACGAAGAAAAGAATTCCTTTGCATCCTTCTCGACAATACAAATGTCCTGGCCATTAGAAAACAAGTGAAAGAGTTGGTTTATCATAGCATTCTCTGGATAGCTAGGTTGCGTGGAGCATAGCTAACATTAACTTGAATTCACTACGAGGGTGTCAAGCCATTAGTGGCCGCTGGAAAGCTCGTCGACGGTGGCGCCATTTTTGAGAAACACCCTGAGGAGGGCCAGGATGCCCTGTTTAAGGGTAGCGTGATCGTGTACTCGGCCAATGATGCTGAAGAAGTCTGCGGCATTCTCGAGAAAGATGTTTATGCCACCAGCGGTGTGTGGGACTTGAGTAAAGCGCAGATTTTGCCTGTTAGTAGAGTTCTTTCGTCTTCGTGGGTCAATGCTAACAAACGTAGTATGTTCCTGCCGTTCGAGAGCCGCTTCCTTGATGAATATAGATGGTCGAATGATATATAGAATGTGGAAAAGAGGATGAGTTTGCACTGAGTTTAAGAGATTAAATTATATGGCATAATAAGGCACTTGAATTCTATAAGAACCTCGGTCTTTTTTGTACTAGTTTGTCTCGAGGGGTCTGCTTAGATGAATATATGCCATTTTATTACCTGTACCGCTCGCGTTTCTCGTCTTCCAGGCCGAGTTATTCCATGGGATATAGGGCCACGTCCACCGTTAGGATTCTTTGGACCTCCGGAGGTTGTAGGAGTCAGTGATAGATCAACAGATAGGTGCACGACTTCCCTCTGGAAAGCGAGTTAGAGGGCCTGTATAATGACCACTGATTTTGACGGCTCGCTATGAATACATATGCAGTCAATCACATGTGTAGTATTCCATTTATACCCATGGCCACAGCTAACCTAGTTGGTTCCCAACGTTATTTACACCAGTGGACCCTAACAGTAGTGGTGTGAATATAAACCCAGATGTCAAAGTAATCTTGATAGTATACATACATAGGTACATGTATGGACTAAGATTATTTTTGGAAAAGGGTTCGAGGTTCAAAAAGATGAGGAGTTGACACAAGACATCAAAAAGTCCGTGATTCATTCGTTGATTCATTCGTGTGGGAATGTTAAGCATTGAAAAAAAAAACAATGAAATACAGACAAGGTATAGGATTTCGTGTACCAAGTAGGGGGAGAAGAGGAAAAGGAAAACCCCAGACGCTATGCGAACAGATAAATCAGGGCTTTTGCCCAAACACAACACCCGGCCCACGCGTTGGGCCGAATATACCGCACTCTATAGTGCCAGGTGATACCGAGCCAAAAAAAGAAAGAGATGCAGGAATCAAACAAACAGAAACCACCCTGCCAAAGCTGCATTTCACTGTCCCTGGTGCTAGATGCCAATGAGTGCGTAATAATACGAGGCCCCTTTGAGAAATGGTACACGGGGAATTATGAAGAAACATTTGAAAGGATATGGGTAATGTATGAAAATGGGAGAACGCGGCTTGATACATGTTCTAGGAACGTCCTGAACGGACAAAAAGCATGGGTATTTCCGTGCGCTGCTAAAAACGAGAAAGCAGAAGTGTGGGAAGAGAAATAGAAATGAAACAAGTGAGGATGCCAGCCCCAGATTCACCACATATCATCGTCATCGTCGTCATCGAGTTGAACGTCGTCGCTAAAGGACAAGTGTGCGTGCTGCTGATGGCCTGGGCCGTAAGCCTGGCCATTTTCATAGCCCTGCTTGTCGCTCCTCGAATGGCTACCGTATCGATCATGCGGATCGTCATCATAGTCATACATGGAAGATTCGTCATAGGCACTTTCTCCGTAGTGTTGTTGCTCCTGGGACTGTGCGAGTCTGTTAGTAATCTTGCTTGCCCCAGGGATAAGAAGAATCTTCGCTTACCTGTTGGTATCGCTGATATTGCTGATACTCATCTGACTGATCCCGTGATTTCGATGATCTCTGGGATGATCCAGACGAAGCAACCGACATTTGCGGGTGCATCTGTTGTACCTTGGCTAGGTATGAGTACATGAAGTTGCTCAGCAATACTTGAGAGTACAGAGCTCGCCGGGGATTTGCAAGCTTGATATGCGCCATCCGGTAAATAGCTCGCTCCTCCAAAATCGAGAAGCGAGACCACGGATAATCGACATCGGCGCGGAGTACTCGCACTGGGGGTTCAGGAGAAAGGTTTCGTGACGAATGCTTTCGGTGGTGACCTTCAGTACTGTGCTTCTTCCGTCCACCGCCAAAAATAGAAGAGAAAATGCCATCCTTTTCTTTCTTCGAGTCTCCCGATGCCCTCCTCACGCCGTCTTTGCGTCGTTCTTCCTCGAGCTTCGGATCAAGGCGGTCCAAAACGAGGCTTTCACGTGCCCGCGGAGTGCTCTCGATAGATGATTGTAAAACGTCTAGACGTGTGTTGTCATGAGTTTTGTCGACAATCTTTGATTTAGTCTTTTTCGAGTCATGGTCCTTGTCCTTCTTCTTGTCTTTTTCTTCGCTGCCCAGCAACCAGTGCCAACTAGACTTGCGGCTACCATCAGAGTCCTTCTTATCTTTTGATTTCTTGCTATCGGGTTTCCGTTCTTCAGGTTTGCGTTCTTCTGAAATAGTAGGAATGAATGAAAGACTGTCGGTGCGGGTACTGTTCCCAGGGATCATCTGAGGGTTATTGGCAAAGTCATTGAGCGAAGGTGCGGGTTCGTGGGGAGGTTGGCGAGGATTCGTGGGACGTTTCGGTGCCGGCTCATGCGAAGACGTGGGTTTCGGTGACGGTTTAGATGCCGCGGCACGATCCGGTGACCGCCTACTTGGTGAAGGCGGACTTGGTATGCGGCTCGATTCAGTGGCGGGAGGTGTTTCAATTATTGCAGGGATCTTCTGCTCGCCTGGGGCTACGTTCACGGTCGATCGGCCATTCGAGCTGATACGAGAATGCCATTTCCGTTCATTGGTCGTATCTCCTGAATCGGATCGATCTAGAGCAGCATCCGGTCGCCCACCAGAGGTGGACGAGCGTTCCTGTTCGGCCTCAGGCTGATCGACAATTGAATCGAATGTTGAACTCACGGGTGAACCTGGGGCATAAGCCGAGCCATGCGATGAGGCAGAGGGGGCTCGAGCCGCTCGCGTCGTTTTGGGAGAAGGTTCAATGGAGACACCGGCGAGTCCCGGGATTGTGGGATCCTGAGGTAGAACAACTGCAGGTCTTGTATCACTCCCTGCAGATTCAGATGCCCCCCGTCCAACTCGTTTAGAGTAGGGCAACTTTTCGCCCTTTTTCAAACTTCCAGATTTAATATATTGTGTCCGGGTTGACCGGCGTAGGCTGTTTCCAGGAGGTGCGGGTGGTAGGATCGGCATGTCCTCGTTTCCTGCGAGGTCGATCTTCTGCATGCCGCGCATGAGTGATTCTTTGTTTAGCGGGTTCGAATCATCCACCAAGGTTTCTAACTGTTGCAAATTGGGGCTCAACATGGCATCTCGCCTACTTGATTGAGAGCGTTGACGTTCCAACCGATCCGCACCATCTGTATAACCCGACGAATTGTCGATTTGTCTCGACAACATAGAGCGTTTGCGATTGAGCCCACCTCCCGACCCTTGGCGTTCGGAACCTGAAGTCGAATAGTCGCCGGATCTGCGCTTGATATGGTCGGCCTTGGTATCGAGAAACGACTTGAATTCCTTCGGAGCCAGTTCGGGGTGCAGTCGCGCAGGAACCCAGAATAACCGGGAGGCATCATCTTCGTCGGCTGAGGGCGAGGGGGGTTGTGCGAAGCCTGGGAGGTCAGGGTCACCGGCGGCGGCCACATCCATCGACATGCGCCGAATCGCAGCGAGATTGGTCAGTTCCTGAGCAACGGCTGCAGGGTTCGATTCGTAGTCGATATCGTTGAGAGGAAAAGAGGACGTTGCAGTGTCCGAGGGCAATCGAGCACCATCGGCATTCCCCGGATCACTCCCCATCTCAAAGGACCGATGTGCAGCAAGCGATGGCCGTTGGTTTCCATTTGTCTGTATCGTTTGCACATCTGACGAGGATTGATGTAGTGGCGAGGACGGCGAAAGAGAGGACTCGGATCCGTCGGCGGCGTGCGGAATGGTTGTTATTGACTCGCCGAGGGGCGTTGTTATATAACTCAGGCGTCTCGGATCATTACGATCGTAATCGTCGTTGTACATGTGTCCGATAGCTTCCGTCACATGGTGGCTTGGATCACTAATCGATAGATGGGCGGCGTGACCTCTCCGCGTCGCATGCCCGCCTGCCTCGTGGGCACTCATGGAAGCCTGAACTCGTACATAATATGATTAGAATCAACAATCCGACGGTTTGAAGTCGAGATCCTATTCTCAAATTCCATGGGAAGGGGTCCAATTCCATAAGAATGTGGTGCCTGAGGGGTTCGAGGTTGAGGGGGAGTCTCGACCAAAAAAGTCACGCCCACATGAACCAAAGAACAGGAACCGGGGAAATGGACGCACCTGCATGGGAAGCCAGTTGTACAGGAACCAAAAGACGTCAAAGACGGAGCCCGAATGGAAGCTTAAGAGGAGGGGGCAGTGTCAACCACGTTGGATAGCGAGAAGAAACGGGTCATCGAAGCGGGGAAAGAGGAAAGACAAAGAGTCGGTAGCAGCGTGCTAGACATTCGGATACTACCGAGTCCAAATGAGCGTCATATGGGTAAAATTTTGGGAGAAGAAAGGAAGAGAAGGGAAGAATGGAGTTTAGCGGGCGGAGAGCAGATGAGGGAGGTGAGAGAGAGTACATAACCTCCGCAGCACCTGACTTATCTTGGAAACTCATTCCAAATGAGATATTATATATGAAGTATTCTCTACAATCTGTATCTAGCTCTTTTTTATTTCTTTTCTTAAATTTAGGGTCTTCTAGGTCTTTTGGACCATTTTAGATCTTGATTCATTGATTATTGGCTCCACTTGACGATTTAAAAACGGGGGATATGATGGACGATCGGTTGATCTACACACACGTTCTCTCTTTTTCTTTTTCTTTCCTTTTCCCTTTTTCTCTCCACTTCGTACTCTTTTCTGATTCGGTGATACATTCTTTTGGTTTGGATTCTAACATCGGACTCCAAAGACGTAAGTACTACCTTTCAGAGCTGACTTGCAATATGGTTCTTGGATTCGTGACACCGCATGTACCTCGAGGGCTGAAAAGATCACCTCGGTACATTTATCTGTGACCAAGGCTCAAAGGCTTGGATTGTAATGGGAAAGGGTGAAAGCACATAACAAATGCAAATTTACCATTGTAAAGCCGCTTAGCATCCTTATTAGTCCATAATAACACTATATGGAGTCGATGGGGTCGGACGTGAGATTCCATACGCCGTGTGACTTTATCCAATGTTCCCCGGGAACCGAAGACAATAGCTGGATACATACGTATGCCATGCAAGTGTTCGCACAGGTCAATGACACGAGAAGGTCCAGCCCAGAATGTAAAGGGTTTCAACCAGAGACCGGAGTACATGGGATTATTATGTTCAATGTTGGAACCAGATCAACTCAAAATGTAGATGAACCTGACAGGTGTATTCAACTTAAGGGACTGAGAAGAGACTTATGAGGCATGGATGGAATAAACTGGAGAAACCCTGGGAAATCACAATCAGATGGGAAATGCTCTGCATAAAACCAAAAAGACCCAAGATGACAGTATCCCCGAGCTCCACCCCGAAAGAAGAAAAAAAAAGAAGCATGAGAAAGAAAAACTCCACGCTGAAGAATGTAAATGGCACCAAATTTAACGTGAATAAAAGAAGGGAAAAAGGGTTGACGAATCCGTACACGCCAGGATATATGTAGGGCAAAGAGTTGGGGGACGTATGTTCATCAAGTCCCGGAGAAATGTGCATCAAGAGTTCATCACAGTGTGTGCTACATGGACCAGAATTGGACGCGCATCAACCTAAGATGCCTCAACATAGTTGCTGTGAATAAATTAGCCGCCAATTCTAGCAAGTGGAAGGAAACAAGTTCTTACCTGGGGAAGATGCCCACGCGATCACCAATGCGACCAGTCCACCAGTCTTCCGCCTTCTCCGTCCGCTTTAGTATGGTAATAATTTCACCCTTCTTGAATCCAAGATCACCTTCCTGATCCGCATCGAATGTGAAAAGGGCAACGGCTTGGTCTGATCGCAATTGGGCTGCACCGGTCTTTTGTTGGAAGACTGGCTTAGGGGCAGTTGGACGGGTAGGTCTGCGATCCGAATAGACATATTCCTCTTCGAATGGCGCAGTGTTGCTCCGGTTGCGCCCATAGCCATCAAATGAATTGTCGACAGGGGCCCGGGTGGTCGCGGAACGACCAAGCCCCGAGGCAGGCCGATCATAAACATCATCAGCCCAGGTGTTCGCACGGCGTGGCTTATCGCGGTAATCGTAATCATTTTCGGTGTTGGATCGAACACGCTGGCTACCTTGACCGTAGGCATCACCCTTGCGTCCCTCCCAGACAACATCGTCATGGCTGTCGTCATAGACAGGAATGTCATTGTACATGGAGTCACCATAGGCCCGCGCATTTCCTTGGAATGCACGGGAGCTCAGCACGCGCATCAGGGCATCGGCAGCCGGTGGGGGGCGAACGGTGCCTGTGAGAAGTTGGTTCGCGGAGACACGACTGCGGTACAATTTCTCGTTCGCATCCTTGCGTTCCACCAGCATACTACCTTCGAGACTGACACCGGCAAAAAGACCCTTAGTTTTCGAGTAGGAGAAGACGGCCGCAACGCCCTTGGTACTGGCTGCGCCAGCCGCCTCGGCATTTCGGCCAATCGGTCCCGCAGCGAGTGATACATTACCACCCAGTGTCAGTGTTCCCACTTGCGAGAATGTGCGAACAGCAGCGGCATCGTTGAGAATGAAGACAAAGTCGGTCAACTCAAACCCGATCTGTCCTCCAATTCCGGCACCTGCAGTCGCAATAGCTGATGGAGCCGACCAGGACCCATCGGCAAGACGAGCGACAACGATACCGGAGCCAAATCGACCGGAGCCTAGGAAGCCGGCCTTCAGAACCGTGAGAACCGCAAGACCCTGAGGGAAAACGTCTGTTAGTCATGGATGTTCCCAACCGGGACATATGTTAAGTGTCTTTACCTTCGCATTGGCCAAAATCTCTGGGGGGATGACCTTATCGGGACCGAATGACTGCCTAGGGTCAACGAAGGAGGTCAAGATCTTTGCAGCCTTTTTGCATTCGCCTGTTAAGAGAGAATCCACTGTCAGCCGGATGTGCCGCACACGACTGCGGGGAAGTGGGCTTTGGGTATCGATAAAACATACTGCTCATAGACGCCGGTAGCGGATTGTTGATCCCGAAACCCATCTTGGCTGGTGACTATCGAGGTAGAACGAACGCAAAGTCGAGGGTGTGAGGAATGGAGGAGAAATGAGGAGCTGTTGATGTCTCGAGGGTAATGGTTAGTCAGTGTGGGCCCCGGAGCCCAGCTGATGACGGCTAAAGCGGGACGCCAGTTCGTGGGAGGCTCAAGACACAGAATGAGATTGGGTGAATACTTACATAGGTAGGTACAGTACAATGTTGGAGATATTTTCCAAGGAAATAGATAGTCAATTGGAGATCCAACACCCTCGATGATTATTAGCCCTTGATATCCCATGTATTTCGAGAAATTATTGTGGTCTCTTGGCTCGGGGTTTAAAAACAAGAGCGTTGCTTGGCAAATTGGGAATTTTTATAATTATTAGGTATTAAATAAAAAGGAGTTCGAGAAATAGGAGATTATAGCCAAAGCAACAATTCCACGGTGTATAGAGAAATTGTATAGTCATTATATAGTTAGCATGTAGAACATGTAGAACGTGTAGAGGTCCTACCTAGGTAGGCGCCAAGACCAGGTGTTATCGTATCGTATCTCATCCAGAATCAACCTCGGAACCTGGGAACTTATCCACCTCCATACACTTCTTGCAAGGTCATGGGCTATGACCATTACGTGACTCGCTAGACGCGAAAATGGCATCAGGTATGTTATATATACCTCACTTCTAGCAACATTGCTGATAGGGTCAATTCGTCCAGTTCGCATTTGCGTTTGCGGTGACGAGGGCACTGGCAAGTCCAGTCTCATCACCTCGCTCGTCAAAGGTGTGTTTGTTACGAACAAAATCCAACCAGTCCTCCCCCAAATTACCATCCCTCCCACCCTCGGGACCCCCGAAAATGTTACAACCACGACCGTCGTCGACACCTCGGCTCTTCCCCAAGAACGGAACAATCTCGCGCGAGAGATACGGAAATGTAACGTGATTCTCCTCGTGTATTCCGATCACTACAGCTATGAACGGGTAGCTCTGTTCTGGCTGCCATACTTCCGCTCGTTGGGTGTCAATGTCCCGGTAGTCCTGTGTGCCAACAAGTCCGACCTGGCGACGGGTCATAGTGAGACGCGAGTGGTTGAGGAGGAGATGCTTCCTTTGATGGCAGAGTTCAAGGAAATTGACTCGTGTATACGTACGAGTGCTCGGGAGCATCGTAATGTCAACGAAGCTTTCTTTGTTTGCCAAAAGGCTGTCACGCATCCGATCGCGCCGCTGTTCGATTCCAAGGAGGCAGCTTTGAAGCCCGCGGCGGTAGCAGCCTTACAAAGGATATTCTATCTCTGCGACAAAGATCGCGATGGATATCTATCAGACAAAGAGCTCAAAGATTTCCAAATCCGGTGCTTTTCCAAACCATTGAACGACGCGGATCTCAATCACATCAAGGAAACCATCCAAAAAGCCCACCCGGACTCGGTTACGGACTCGGGCATTGACTGCCAAGGGTTTATTCATCTGAACAAATTGTACTCGGAGAAAGGGCGACATGAAACAGTCTGGATCATCTTGCGAGCGTTCCAGTACACGGATAATCTCTCCCTGCAGGAGAAATTCTTACACCCGAAGTTTGAAGTACCGCCGTTCGCTTCTGCCGAACTATCACCCGAAGGCTATCGATTCTTTGTCAACCTCTTTCTTCTATCCGACAAGGACAATGACGGGGGCTTGAATGAGGCTGAACTTGCGTCCTTGTTTGCCCCTACCCCGGGCTTGCCCGCATCATGGGCCGACGGCTCGTTCCCATCCTCCACAGTCCGCAATGAGGCAGGACATGTAACACTACAAGGCTGGCTTGCTCAGTGGAGCATGACTACCTTCCTCTCCCCCAAAACTACGCTTGAATACTTGGCATATCTGGGCTTTGAGCCCTCCGACCAAAGCGATCAATCTATTACTGCGGCATTAAAAGTCACACGGCCACGAAGAAAACGTCGCCGCCCAGGCCGTGTGGGACGAAATGTTGTCCAATGTCATGTGTTGGGGGCCCCTGGATCCGGGAAATCGGCCCTGCTCGATGCACTTCTTTCCCGCGGATTCAGCACGACCTACCACCCAACCATCCAACCACGTACTGCAGTGAACACGGTGGAGCTTCCGGGCGGCAAACAGTGCTACCTTATTTTGGATGAACTAGGTGAGCTGGAACCTGCTTTGCTGGAGAACCAGTCCAAACTGCTGGATCAGTGCGACGTGATTGCGTATACGTACGACTCCTCGGACCCAGACTCATTTTCCTACATTCCTGCATTGTTGGCAAAATATCCCCATCTGGAGGAGCTCCCTAGTGTATTCGTTGCCCTCAAGGCCGACCTGGATCGGACGACCCAGCGAGCCGAGCACCAGCCTCATGAATATACAGCTATGCTGAATATGCCCAGTCCGCCGCTGCATGTAAGTGTTACGTGGAGTTCTATCCAGGAGGTATTTGTCCATATTGCCGAGGCTGCCATGGAGCCTAGCACAGCTTTCCCGCGAAGTGAAGAGGACGTGGAAGGCAAATGGATGTCGTGGGGAATTGCCCTTGGAGCGGTGGTTTGTGCGGGCGCCGCGGCAGTGATGATCTGGCGACGAGTTGGGAGCGGCAATTAGGGTCTTCGTTCATGTTCTATACCATACCCCATAGTTTAATGTGCAAATAAATGTAAAATGATCTCAATATCTTCTTAATCGATCATGATACTTAGTCAGGCACATAGCCGGCTTAGCCGGAGTTAAGCCGGTCCCCGCCAGGCACGCGGTTTCTTCTCCGCTCGAACGTTACCCCGGACATCATTTCCCTTGCTGATCCTCCCCCTCTCGCGCCTCGACTTGTACTTTGAACATCTCCAACCTCCGAACCTCGAACTCTCATATCATTATACACATCTTATCGACTACATATATACATCTGCGCTTCTCGGCCTTATTGCACACATTGACTCGCCGTCGGCCCCTACGGCCATATCTCTGCAACTTGTCTATCACTCATTCCGAACACATTACACATTAGAGTGTGCAAATATCGATATATAAGACTGAAAGAGGAAACGTTGAATAAAGTGCCTCGCAGACTTGGCAAAGTTTGCGCGTTTACCTTATCTGATCCAAGGTTGCGCTGGTGGTCACACCATATCTCAGCCCAAATCCAAATTGAGCCTGTGCGAGTGACGTCTAATCATGTTGTAAGCACGCTCTTTCTTCCAATCCCCTGCTTTCAACCTGCAAGCCTCGCCTCGTGTTTTCACTCCACATAATTTGAGACCATTGCATACCTCTCAATTACCGGATAATCACTTCACTTGCTTACACAACCAGCAGCGTCCTTCCCCCTCCCCCTCCGCGCTATACCATCCCTGTCGCATATGCGGCGGGGGCCGCAAATGGTATGGCGGTCCCTGTTGTGGAAACGAATAATACGATTACCCACCCGGAGGGTGGGTGTCCATTGCAAGTTGGCGAGGGTATGTGTGCTCAGCGATCGCTGATGACCTAAAGTATCTCAATTCCTTCAGAATCTCAGAGACAGCTTACATTTTATATTCCGGCAGGAACATACATCCTCCAGGATGACCTACTCCTCGCAACACCGCCTCCCCATCCATCCGAAGCTCCTATCATTAATCCGAACCCTCTCGCGACACTACCCACACCCCCTACAACTGGCGTAAAGCTATCTCTTGTTACACTCGACCCTCGAAAGAAGCCTCCGACTTTCTTGAAGCCAGGTGTTACAGCTCCCCAGTTCGGAGATGGAAACCCCGCGCTTGCGGCGCCACCGGTGGCAGCGAAGGACGCATCGAAGCGAAGGAAGCCCAAGAACAACATTATCAAGAGCAGTTCTTCGTTCGTTTCGCGAGTCATCACTCACGAGACATCTGCCAAGCGATTGGGCGACCGTGACGCGAACGGTGTGTTTGCCTTTGCGAATATCAACCGAGCATTCCAATGGCTTGACCTCAGTTCGCCTACGAAAGAGGAGCATCTTACCAAAGTTCTGTTCACCAAAGCCCACATGCTCTGTCACGATGTCAATGAACTCACCAAGACATCATCACATCTAGACATTGTGATGGGATCTTCTGCGGGCGATATTATTTGGTATGAGCCCATGTCGCAGAAGTATGCTCGGATCAACAAGAATGGAGTGATTAACAGCTCCCCCGTTACCCATATAAAATGGCTTCCTGGGTCTGAGAACCTGTTCATAGCGTCCCACGCCAACGGTGTGCTGATCGTGTACGACAAGGAGAAGGAGGATGCTCTTTTCACCCCCGAGGTGAACGGCCATTCCGAACAAGAGGTTAGACGGTTACCATTGGACATCCTCAAGTCTGTGAACTCCAAGAACCAGAAGACCAATCCGGTCTCATTTTGGAAAATGGCCAACCAGAAAATCTCGAGCTTCTCCTTTTCGCCGGATCAAAGGCATCTGGCTGTGGTTCTCGAAGATGGGTCGCTCCGGCTTATGGATTACTTGAAAGAGGAGTATGTTTGCCCTGTGTTAAGGGAATATAATGGCCCCCAACTAACGCCTTATAGGGTACTGGATATATTCCGCAGCTACTATGGCGGCCTGATCTGTGTCTGCTGGTCACCGGATGGCAAATACATCGTAACCGGAGGCCAGGATGATTTACTGACAATTTGGTCTTTCCCCGAGCGCAAGGTTGTTGCCAGGTGCCAAGGACATAATTCCTGGGTTTCGTCGGTAGCATTTGACCCTTGGCGTTGTGACCAGAAGACATACCGGTTCGGCAGTGTCGGTGACGACTGCCGCCTCCTCTTGTGGGATTTCAGCGTTGGCATGCTCCATCGCCCCCGCGCACACCAAGCCTCAACCCGGAATCGATCCAGCATCGTAGTGCCAAACTCACAAACTGCCAACCGCCACCGTGCAGACAGCGGCGACAACCGTGTGCGCTCGGACTCTAACCAAACCGATAAGTTGTACGGAGATATCGAGCAGACGAGTCACCCAGTCGAGCCACGGTCTCGAACTGCTCTTCTGCCCCCGATTATGGTAAGCATTGATTGACGCCCACGTTACAAGTTCAAAAAGACTAACTGAACCATAGTCCAAAATCGTCGGCGAGGATCCTACCTGCTGGCTTGGCTTCCAGAAAGACTGCATTATGACTTCCTCTCTTGAAGGTGTGTTTAATCAGATTGTTTATTATTCGGAGTCAAGTAATACTGACATTCTGACACAGGCCATATCCGCACTTGGGATCGACCCAGCGACAGCGTTGTGAAATCATGATGCTGCATTCGCGGTTCACAATTCACTTTTCTACTATAGGATGACTCGATACTCCGTACTAAATGTATCGTGTAATCGAAATCGATTCAACAATCTTGGAAGCCCTGGAGGTCACCAATCGGGGGTTCAGTTTATTTAGCGTGGCTCTTTTTCTTCTAGCACCTATGATATCTTTTCATGTCTATATTATCTTTACCTATCTATACATATTCATTATGCGTAAAGACTATTATTTATGTTCTTCTCAAAACCAGTAGATGGCAACCCCGACCAAAAAGACCACGCTCGAGGATTTCAGCTTTGCCTACTGACGAAGTGAACTTCCAAGTCACACCTTCTTTCTCTTTCCCCCCTCTATTTGGCAACATGACTTAATATGAGTAGGGTAATGGCCAACTCAAAGACTCGTTTGATACTATAGTCCCAAAAGTATAAAACAGGCATAGCATTATCGCATTTCTCATTAATGCAAGGGGGCATATCGTAAGTCCATAGACCAAATCATCAACATCAACATCAACATCATCAAGCAAATAAATCATCACTAGTAAAGTAACCCCCACTTCCACAATTCCTTCAACAGATAGTAGACTTTGTCCAAAAGAGCTACCACAACTAACCAAAACTATCTCCAACTCATATATCTAAGTTCCCAGGTGTCCAGCCAGCCAATTGCCTAGAGCCAGATCACAAATGACCGATACCGGCAATTTAAAGGACCAAAGCAAACAGACCCAGAAGCAGACTACCAGCCGGGGGCATGAGAACGACAGCAGCGTTAGAGGTAGTACTAGCCGACTCGGTAGCAGTGGAGGTTGCGGTCGAAGTGGCTTTGCGAGTGGTGGTGGAAGTAGTGCTCGAATGGGATGCGGTGGACAGGCTAGTCGAGGAAACGGTTGAAACTGGGGTCGAGACTATAGATAGAGTCAGTGACTGTTTCTCTTTTATGTCGTGGGTGAAGAGCAAAATGCTATCTCGGAAGCCGTGCTTTCCGTCTTTTACTAACCAGGGGTAGTAGTGGAGATGTGGGTAGAATGGGATGTGGTAGAAGAAAGAATGCTTGATGTGAGGAAAGTCGAGGTAGGGAGATGTGTGGATGACTTGGTAATGGAAGTAGAAGTAGTCAGGGTAGCAGAGGAGGATATAATCGAGGATGAGGTTGTAATGAAAGAAGAAGTTGAAGGTGTAGAGGTAGAAGTAGAAGAGATTGAGGATGAAGTTGCAAGTGTAGATATAGAAGAGACTGAGGAAGAAGAGGGAGTGGTAAGCGTTAAGGTTGAAGTGTAAGAAGTTGTGAATATCAAAGATGAGGATGTTGAGGGAGTGGAAGTAGAAGATAAAATGGAATAGGTAGACGCACTTGCAGAAGAGCTTATAAAAGAAGACGTTGCAGGGGTAGAAATGGAAGATGAAGCAGTAGAATAATACGAGGTAGGGGTAGACGCGCTGATGGAGGAGTGAGTAGCAGTCGAAGACAGGTAAGAGGAAGCAGTCGAGGAAGATAGAGCCGAAGTGATATCACTTGTCGACGCGGAAGAAATCAACGAAGTTTCAGCAGTACTGGTTTCCTTACCAGAGCTACTAGCACTAGCACTACTAGCAATTTCACCGGGCTCAGTGACTCGGAATTGCTGAGACTGGGCCAGAATGCCACTGTCCGGAGAGAGGAAGTTGATCTGATATCCCTTTCTATATTGATTATTAGCTTAGTAGCTCGAAGACAATGCCCAGATGTAATCAAAATTGGACCTACCCATTGTCTACATCCGTGAATGTCTTTGCTTTGACGGTGTAGGAGCCCTTAGAAGAGTCTATGTCATCTGCCACAATGGTTGTTGTCGGAGGGTAGACATTCTGATTGACCAGTTCGATGCTAAAGGTCTCCGGGTCCGTTCTATTGATATTGCATTTTTGTTAGCAGATGAGTTGCTAAGCGTGTCGGACAATTAGCAGCTTACGTGACAGCCTTCCACTTGATAGTCAGGGGCAGATCGGGGTCAATCTTTTCACCAATCCGTGGGGAGGTGACAGTGAGACCTGATTTAACAGTTAAGATGGATTGATATTCCCCATAGACAGATTCCCATACCTGCAACTGTAGTAGCCAGAGCCACCAAAGTGATAATGTTAACCCGCATATTGATTGTTCTTTGCTAACCAATATCAAGTAAATTAATTCGAGGAAATAGTTGTCAATCTTGGAAGGTCGGCCACAATATAATATTCCTGAGGTTGGAAGGGAATCAAAGCCAGGGGCGACATAAGATGGGAATATGATACTTTATAGTCTCTATGACACACAGGGTCTTCTCATATTTCAATGGCAATCTTTTATTTTTGGGCTGATTTGCCGTGGTGCCTTGATCCATCACGCCTCGTGCTCCCAGGTCTGTGTCGGAGTACGAAATAGTTTGGCGAGGACCATCTTCTCTTGTTCCCGTGATGTAATCTTACTACTGTGTTGCAGTCAAGGTGATCTAGAGAGGGACTGTTGATACTGTAGCTTACAACTTCATTTTCAGCCCAGATGGGAATCTTTCATCGATTCGATCCATGATGTACAACGTCTCTGATTTTGACTGGCCGCGCGTCATAGTTCCTGTCCGTATTGCAATCAAACAATTTTATAATACATTTCTTGTTCATATCCTCAGCGCAGTCATAGTCATTGGCTAGGGCACGGGTCCCCTAGGTTTACTGCTGCGGCCCGTTTGGACTCGATGCCGAGTGCCAGGGATTCATGAGATGATTAGCTCCTTTGGGCCATCTTGATTGCTAATAATTAATTGAGTGATCCTGTAGCTATGGAGACAGCCTGGAGCTTGCATGTACATCAAATATCTTATGCTAATCAAGCTTATGTTAAACTATATATATCCGCATAGCTATACCTAAACACATACCCCGAGCTTATTCGAATTCACTAATTCATAATCATTGACTCCTATTACCCTCGATAACTTGCTAAATGTGGGACAATCACTCCGAAAGGTCTAAGCACACCGGAAGTATTGGGTTCTGTGTACTCTTGGTCTTTATGAGCGCAAGTAGGACAAAGCCAAGGGAAGAGTTGTTTCACATTTCCAACTGAGCTCCCGGTCCCTACACGAAAATGGGATGGAGATGGTAAACAATCATCTTTTCATTTCATTTTAGATTTACTAGTCCAAAGGCAAGCTTGCCTTCAGAGAGGCTCTGAGATTTCAAAATGGTTGCCTATGAGGGGGGGTTGGAGTACATTAGGAGTTGCACGAAGCGTGAACACAAGGTCGGAACAACACCCATTGGACGATTCTTGGGAGAGATTGAAATAGTCCAAATAGTATGCCAGGTTACTTGTCGGGAAAGATTCTTGTCTTGACTGTAATAAAAGGTCCCCGTCCGATCTCGAGCATCTGTTTGTGCGCTCCGACACTTCCACTGTCAGGCCAAGCTGCGTTTGGCTTCGCGTCTTGTCTAACCCATTGATCTTAATAGTCTCTGTTTGGATGTTCTGGAATTGAGAGTCGTCGTCAGCATTCTACGAAACATCGAATATGACGTGGAATGTGCGAGGAAATTTAAATGGAAAGTTGAGTGTAGTCCTGGTACGCTATTCGCCTTACGAATGGACTGGGAATCATCAGGATTTCTATTTTACGCAGTGACTAGATGCAGAAACAAGCCTGCATACGCTAGAGATTAAGACATAATTTCCAGCACCGTATTGATCACCTGTCATTTTTAGGTAACACGTAGAAATCCGCCCTTTAGATCGTTCAACCCATAGCGGGGAATTTTCATGCATGGTAAATGCACATTGAATTTCCACTTCAACCTCGCAACTTAACGCTGAAGCAGACTGCGGCCTCCGTCAACGGTTATCCTATTCCGCACTCGAATGTGGGCGTAGGACGTTCCGAGTTGAATTACGCGATTCAAAGTAAGCCCATTTGGGGAGTCCGAGTCGGTTGTCGCAATCAGAGCGCCGTCTGTGGAGGACGGACCAACTGGAGCATCCGACCAACTGGAAGAGGTAGCACTTGAGAACTCCTCATTCTCCTGGTCGTTGTGCTTCGCGATGTCTAACAGGGCCGTTGGACAAAATACCAAAGCCTCTCCAGTTGGCAGACGAACAATTTTGTGAAAGATTGCCGCCGAGACTGCGGTATTTGGATTCTCCTCAATCCCAGCTCCCGCGATGTGTGACTTGATTGCCTTGAACCAAGCTGGCGATGAGAAACGGTGGATTATTGTAACATTGCAAAGTTCAAGCAGTGCCGGTGCGAGAGTTGGTTCCTGTGTTGCGATCAACACTCGGGCGGCCAGATGTCGCTGCTGGCGGACGACAGATAGCAGTGTCTCTGTCAAATCGGCTGCTTCGGGCGAGGTGGAAGTCATAAACTATAATCAAATCCCGTATCAGCACAGGAGAACATGAATAACCAGGAAATTGGAGGTCCATGAACCTTATGGGCCTCATCCAGAGCAATGATGCGACCTGTATCGTGGCGGTTCTTCAAAAACAGAGCAACAGAGATATTGAAAAGAGCACAAGCATCTTCCTGGCCAACGAACGGGCAGCTCAAATCAATGATTGTCAAAGTGCCGGGAGGAAACTTCCAGAGATCATCGGCAACATGTTGCTTTGGCATATCGGGACTTGCACCAGGCACAGATCCAGGCTCGAAAAACGACTCAAGAACTTCCAAGCGCATATTAAGAGGCATGAGCTGGCCTTTGAGGAATTGTTCGCGCTGGAGAAGAAGTTTGAAGGCGCTGTAGTTGAAGCTGGATTTGCCTTGGTTGGCTATGGCCATGTCGCGAAGAATCTTCATAACGACCTATGTGAGTAGTTTATTAGCACATTGCCAGCGCGGATGACAGGTGTGTTAACATACCTCAATGTAGAGAGGCTGCTCAGCCCTGCCGCCGATTCCCATCAGGGTCTTCATCATGCTAATGTTTAGATCCTTCTGCGGCAGGTACAGTGGCTGAACCTTCAGCATTTTCGAGCCGCCCGCCAGTCTTTCGTATGCCTTTTTCATGGCAAGGTAATTTGTTGGGGACACTAAGACTCGGACCGGAATGTCCGATGAGTGCAGATAAGCCGCCTCGCACAGCTGCGTGCTGGAAAAGGCCGTGAACTTATCATAGTGAATGACAAGTCCAGCCAGAGGCGACGACAGCTTCCCGGCAGGGGAAGATGCAATCAATGCATTCTCCAGTAGGCAGGACAGCGTGTGGCTCTTGCCACTTCCCTGGCTACCGCAGATGAAGGCAGACCATGGCGCTGACACGTTGGCGTACACAAGGTCGTCTTGTGTCAGTTCGTTGCTCGAAAGTCGATTACGCATACCAAGCAGCCCATATTGTGGGAAGGTTTCCTCTCCGTTGAGAGGTTCCTCAATGTTCAAACGGTTGGTGTCCAGAGTCTCACAAACAGAGAGTGAGAATAGAGGTGCCGTGATGAGCTCCTCATCCAAGCGGGGGTTTTCGCTTCTCGATGCTTTGGAATCATCATTGGAAGCATCAGTGTCACGTTTGACAAGATTCATGTGCTCCCCTGTCTGCGCTGTGTTTTTACGAAGATGGTGGCGTGCCATGATGTCAACTCATCACATAAGAGAAGTTCTTGCTGAGGCTCGTTAAGTATCGACGTGTATGGTAGAGGGGTATGGGGAAGGAGAGAGGAGAGAGATCAGAAAGGGGACAGAAGTGTAGTCAGTGGACAAAGCATCGCGATCAGGTGTTCAGGCATCCAGACAATACGGGGTCAAACATCCATAATATAATCTCTCTATGGACAAACATTTGATTCTTTTTTCAAAATATATATATTTTCAGCCTTGTTTAAGGAGGATCAACTATTATATAACATTCTTCTAATAGTACAGATCTAATAGTACAGAGACTGCTAGTACCACTCTGACAAGTCATCATGAAGCTATAGGTTGTTAACCGTACCTTGGTACAGTCTTCCCTTTTCTTTCCCTCTGTCCCTCTCCCTCTCCTTCTTCTCTTTAAGTTCTCAAGCCAGTGGCCCTTTTTTCTGTTTTAAATCATGGAGGCTGTAGAAATCGTGTTGCTCGTTTGTGCTTTCATTTTCGGCGTGATCTTAGGCACTTTGCTTCCTCTTGCCAAGGCGTGGCTACGCTACCTATGTCCCTGGATGTGGCCGCAAAAATGAAACGATGCGTACACTTAAGGTTGCCATGCAGGCTTGTGGATAATCCTGTTGACGTGTGGTCTATCGTCATGGTAAGTACTACAAGCATAAACGTACACTCTGTAATAACATGTCTAACTCAGTTCAAAATAAGTAGACACTTGAGCTCATGGAAGGGAAGAACCTATTCGACCCCATTGATCATGTTAACAATCCATATGTTCTTTCGTTGGCAATGGCCCAGTACATTGGATATCTGGGTCCTCCACTGGAGATGATCCGCAAAAGCCCACTCTTTTCAACATATTTTCATGAAAATGGTAGGGTTTCCTTCATATTTAGACTTCAGAAGAGTTAAGCTTACCCAAATTTCTATATAGGCAATTGGGACTGCAGGTAATATATCGCTTCCAAATAGTATCAATACGAAACATGTGAAAGTAGCTGTGGCAATCGCTTGGTAGCCCTCAACGTCTCTCTTTTCATTTTCTTTCCATCGTGATAAAGATCAAGTCAGTCTTGTTTGGTTCCTTGATTTTATAGACATTTCCACAACAACCGACCTATAATAACCAAGAGCCACACCGGGAGCGATTTTAACAATTGTACGGAATCACTACCCTAGTCGTATTGCACCCCTACATCGTTACAGCACTAGGAACCTATACCCTGCTCAATGTCTCAACCCCTCACTACAGTATTTAACAAACTGAATATTAATTGTGTGTAAAGTCGAGCGAGTAGTCAATCAGACGCCTAAAATTCCACAGTTCTCAAACAACTAACTCGGACACTCGGGAATTCCATATCCGCAGGCATGGCCATAAAATGACTGACCAGTTTGTATGGTCCCCAGGTGATTGCCGGGCCTATGCTTGTGTTGTATTTGAGAAGAGGCTCACATGAATATAGCGCCCCGGGGATTAATACAACAACTGAGTTCCTAACCAGATTGGCTCGAGGTGCACGATCCGCGGCTATGAGCTGTAGGGGCCATCACATATTACAATTTGGGGGTTCCCACTTGATGACGCCAATGTCGCCCCCGCTCGTATCCTTGCTTTTACAAAGAACCCTACCCATTGCCCTCCTAGTGAAGGAACTTGACTACGTGTCATATGTGCCCAATCTGCTTGATAGAAGTTAGCGGATGGTCGCTCCTCGCTCCTTTTCCCGGCTCTCCTTCGTATAAAATCATTTCATACAAGGTTTCGTATAGCCACCAATAAAAATGTCTACGATATCGAACCCTGGAGCCTCTCTGATCGCCCAATTAGCGTGTCCACCAAAAGTATCTTTACAATTACTCGGAACACACACAACGGCCGAACAGACCGAGGTTGTCGATTTTGATCTCTGGATTGATTGTTCAAAGGAAGCCAAAATCAAGTCTGGAGAGTTCTTCACGGGCAACGAAAATGATAATCGCTTTTGGGATCAGTCTGGTGAATCCAATGACAATTTCTCGACAATATCATCTGGTTGGCTTCAGAATTGGCTTGGTGACAGCAACGAAAGAACAAGGTACAGTCTTCAAATTAGCTATCTCTTGGCTATATTAACTGATATATTTCAAGCTGGACGATCAACAAAATAGTATCTTTGGGCGATGACGATTCGGCCGCTATCAAAGCCCACGCAGAGGGCCTCGCACGCAAAATCGCATATGGCGGATCCATCATTGTTGAAATTCATACACCACCTCTACAGGCAGATGTCGGTGAAAACACCGCGGAGGTTCGAGCCGAATGGAGTTTTGGCTCTCCTTTCATTTCTACCGAGCAACCATGGGACCTGTTGGTAATGAACGCAATGGTCGACCGCAGAAGAGGATTTATCTCGGTTGATGAGCCACGACCATCTCATGGAAGATCACCGTTTCGCAGGGCCATGAAATCTAATAACAATTCTACGGTCGTATCACAGGTTCGAAATGAGGAGGGGTTCCAGCATACAGTACTACAATACTCGAAATGGGGATCTGACATTTGATTAAGAAAGATACTAGCCTTATCTTCGCTCATAGCCTCTTTTTTGCCAGGTAGAAGATTGAAAAATAAAACGGTTAAAACATAGGTAAAAATGCAAGATAAATATGCGATTGATCAAATACTTTGTTGTCTCAGTATGCCACAGAACAAAGTCAGGGGGTGTGGTTTCGGGTGTCGTGGGATGACTGTCAAAGCCACGGGGGCATCGCGATCGGCCAAATGAGACCTGAATCTGTCTCGCCGAGGAGATTTGTCCAGCAACCACCAGGATCACTTCTCAAGGTCGAACTCCCCGATCTTCATTGGTTCAACTCCACCCTCCCCACCATCGTCCGAATGTCCACGGGTACCCAGCTCAGACTCCAATCCAAAACAATCCAGGATAGAGGGATCGACAGAAGTTCCTACCCCAGAGCGGAATCCGGGATGGGATGCATGCGGCAAACAAACTGGTGTTGAACCCAGACATCCTTGCTCGGGCTTCGCCAGACACCTCATTTTACGCCGTGGAGGTAAAGGACCTCCGATCTACGACCCCCGCTACGATTCACGACGTCAACCTCCTCAGACTCCGGTTCTAGTTCCAGTTGACAAGCAACCACAAGAACCTCCTCCTCCTCAAATCAGTTGGGACTTTGGGAACCAGCTGTTGCCTAACCCAAGGCTACTGGCTGCCTACGCTCAGGCACTAGTCAGTCAACAGAACCAGCTAGTCACCCCGCCTATAAGCTGGAGGAAACAGTGAAACGACTTTGATCTAGGATTGATGGAAGAGCAAGTAAGCAAGAAATGAAGTGAACGAAAGATGAGACATGAGCGGGTATATGAGAAGTTGAGATGTGATTGATATCTCACTGTCAATTGAAAGTGAGAAGATCAGATGAAGGCAAATAATAGATTGTTCCGATAACCAGTCTTGTTCGTCAGGCATCTCTCACTTTACATTCACTTTCAATTGTCCTTGGGGTTTAATTAGTACCTGGAAGTCACCTTGCTTCCATTGGAGCTATCAATGGAATAGAGCAATAGACAGATATACTAATAGAAGGGACAAGATCAACAAATATTCCCAGATAGCCGCGCCCCTCACGAACAAGAAAACAGAGTTGTTAAAGAACGCTCCCCTACAAGGGCAGAAACGTCGTTCCTTCGAAACAAAGACGCCGGTACAACTTACCGACGAGGAGATGGCGGCTTTCCAATCCCTTAAGGGGGCCATCGCGTCGGGAAGCGTCTGTACGCACTTCGACCCAACGAGACACACGTATTACGACTTGGATGCGTCGCTAGAGGGCTTCGCGGTGGTCAACCAGGCCGACAGATGGGACCGGCCAGAGCTCAGTCGGTAGTGCCGAACCCACCGGACTTCACTGCCTTCCCAGCGCAATCGCAGGGTTCGCCAATGATGCACTTTCAACCGGCACCACCCCCCTTCTACACGCAGGGCTTTGACCCACAAGCATACCCACAGATGCCGCCTCACCTACAACCAAGAGAAAGATTGTATCTAAGAGATATGTGCTACTAGTCGTAGTATTGTGTCTTGGTCTTATATGGCCGAACTGCACCTTTTATTATCCTTTGTAGCTCTATAAGACTCTAGCTGTCTAATACCCAGCGCTTAAAGCCATGAGTATCATGTTTTACGTTGTCTCAGCTATGTTTTTGTCTCCATTTTTATTCGTCTCTATTGACCATCTAACCCTTGGCAAAGAAATACGATGCTTACAATCTGCTTGGAATGAAAAAGAGGCCTTTAGATAAAGTCCAGTTGTAAACTGGAGATAAAAGGATGAATGTATATTTCCCCAATAGCCCTTATCTACTTTCTTAACATTGTGAATTGTTGGAGGATTCTATCCTTCAGCATATACTCCCTTGCCTGAGAGCTTAATTCGCTAAAGCAATTACTTCGATCTCCAGATCAGCAGGCTTGGGTAATCCACTAACTTCAACACTTGTCCTAGCCGGATTATGAGGGAAGTACCGCTTGTAAACCTCATTGAACTCCTCATAGTCGCGATCCAAGTGAACGAAGATAATCTGGCTCGTTAACATGCATTCCTGGAAACAGATATTGGTATAATTATATCCCTTGTTCGATTCACTCACATTGGACTTGATCACTTGATCCAAGGAAGACCCGGAAGATTCCAGGATACTCTTGACATTCTGGATCATCTGGTGTGTCTTCTCGGTGACGGAGGCCACGACCGGAAGATATTTTCCATTGCTGTCGGCGGCTACTTGACCTGACACAAAGACGAACCCATTGCCTTTAGCAGCAGGGGACTGGATCGTTTATTAGCTAAGAGAAAGGGTTTAAAGTTTATTTAATATACATACATAAGGAACACCAGATCGAGCTATTTTTATACATTAGTTTCGTAATATACATATAGTTGGATGGTAAAAAACTCACGAGGAGCACACCCTTTACCACCGAAGTGTGTGGTAATTTTTGAAGACGATGGGTATGGTTTTCCTTGAGCCAAAGATCCAATCATGTTGCCGCAGCGCCATGGTTGGTAGCTGTATAAACGGACTTGAGGAATAACACGGCCAAATTTGAGCATCTTGATATAGAAGTAGATATTAATATGGAGATATAGTAGCTACATAAGGGTAGGTAGCCTACATCCTTTATAGAGCTTCCATCTATATCGTAGTCGGACCCAGGATCCGATATTTTGAGCAATGGCGCATCCGATAGCTGAAGCCCGGGGGTTGGACCCGATATCCCCACATTGATCTGAGCAGTCGTTCCGAGCCATAAGATAATGTAGGAGCCTGAGAGTTAGGATGGAGAGAGTTGGTTGCTAATGGGATCCATCTACCGACTATCTACTCTGGTGAGGGGTCGACGTCTGAGGCAACAATATGCAGCCTACGGCCACAAGAAACAGTTCTTACTCGCCCGTTCCAGCTCCTGGCGTATATCCACACAATTCCGATTCACAAAGTCACCGTGGTAGTCAATCAATGCGACTTCCACCATTGACCGCAGTTGGGGGTCTGCAGTAACGGCCCATGCTGCTGACAGACACATTATAACGTATCCTGCTCCAACGGGTCTGTACACATTGGCCTTCTGGGCATGTATGAGAGTATCTTCAACAAGAGATCTCGATTCTATCATGCAGGCGTAATCACCGGGATCCAGTGCTTGAAGGATGCAATTGAAAAATGTTGTAATTGCGAGACCAATTCCATAGGTGCGGAGATAATGTGCTCGCAATATCCGGGCCATGAACGTTTCTGACATAGCACTTAGCTCCGATGTTTCAAATTCGACTGTTCGGGCCTTTAACTCGCCCAGGAGCAATTTGCATTTTTCGTATATTGGTCGGGTTTCCATTGTCAACGGTGTTAAGTCTTGGCCGTCGCGTATAGCTTGTTTGCCGCGTTTTATTAGGACCGGGGCTCGTGCTAGGCATCGCAAAATCTGGCCTGAGGGTTGGTCTTGATCAAAGTCATTGTTAACCAACGCATCCCACTCCTCGGGAGTCAGATCGATAGCATCATTGTATAAACCTTCGAATAACTTGGGGGTGTGATCAGCTTGGGTCAAAAAAGTAGTAGGAATTATGGGTGATTTACCACGCTTCCCCGTAAAGACAGAAACAGTTTACGTTCAAAGTCGTCGCGTGGCCCAAAGTTCTTTCGCGCATGTAGAATGCTGGCAGCCCCTTGCGCATGTCCTGACAGCATTTGCCCATTATTTCCGATGAATGTTTGGCAGAGTAAAAGTATCATCACGGCACATAGTGTACTGGAATCACTCGCCTGGAGCGGGTCATCTAGATAGACTCGTAGGGTCTTAAGCGCATATGAATATTTCGCTAGTGCTTTAGTCGAAACTGGTTGGTGGGTGCAAAAGCCTGCGTGGGCAGTGGTAACCGCGTCAACTGCACGGTCGAGTGCTTCGTTACTGCCGAGTCGTCGGGGTACATCTTCCAGGAAGATGCCGAAAGACCACCACATATTGTATCGGAGGTCCGTGGATCGTTTTATGGCACCGACAAACGAATTCATCAACGATGTCATACTATTGCTAGGATATGTCCGGGGTATTTCAATAGAATATTTTTCTTCTTCTGTTGATCTCGATCTCGATCTCGGAGCGAGAGTCATTTGACCGCGTTGATTTGATTTGGGGGAAAATTGTTGTTGTTTGAACTTGAATCGTTGCTGACCAGACCCCACACAGCCCACTTTCAGACGAAGACATCGTCCACATGCAGGTTGTTTTTCATCGCACTTGACATCTTATTAAAAAAAAAAACTCTGTGTGCCACGATTTTATCGCACGTACCTTTTTCTTCTGCTTGCGGCATGCGTCACAGGCCCGACCTGTTGGGACACCTGGCATGGCGGGGGTAAGACCTGAGTGGGGGGGGACCGGAGGGTGGATCTTAAAACGGACACTGCAGGCCTTCAGGAACGGTTCTATCTAGTGAGAAGTACGCCGTGGAAGGCTATGAAATCGTAATATATCGCACTAAAAGAGGATAAGGACGAAAAAAAAGCCCCAAACAACCAGGTTGAGGTTATTTGGCTGTGCAGTCTAACCGCTTTAGGTCAAATGCACCGCTCCCCAAGGCTGAGTTGGGCGTCGCTGATTGGCCAGTTGATTAAGTATATCCCGTCCACGAGGCTGATTTCCACACAGCTCGATCTAACCCGATATGGCCCTATCTGGCGCTTCATGGGTTGTAGATCAACACGCTGGTGAAAGGGTATATTTAAACATGCAATGACCCAGCATTCCCATATCCAATCCACAATTCATTACATTTCCATCATGACTTCAAATAACTCGGATGCAGAGGCGAATCTCTACTTGTATAATCCAAGTCATATACTACCAGCTGTCTTTGCCGCCTTGGTCGGCGCGTCTCTATTTCTGCATATTTACCAAAACTAGTAAGCCATTTGACATTTTGAGAAAACACCAAGTTTGTTCTGACACCTTCAGCCGTTATCGATTCTGGCGCGTCACCTTCTTCATCTGCTGGGGTGGAGCCCTATTCACCGCGGGCTGGATTCTCCGCTGCATATCAAGTTACCATCCAGCAAACTTAGCCATCTACATCGCATCAACAATCTTCATCTATGTCGGCCCACCAGTTTACTCAGCCGCCGCCTATAACCTCGTCGGACGCCTCATGAACTACTTGCCAATGCACGCGGTCCTCAACCCCAACCGTGTCCTCATCTTCTTCGTCTATGTCGGCGCAGCGGTAGAAGCAATTACAGTCGTAGGAGCAGCCAAGAGTGCATCAGCTGGCTCTGACCTGGACAAGCACAAGAGCGGCGGGACTCTCATCGCTGCGGGCCTTGTTCTCCAAGCAGTGGTTGAATGCGTCGTGATCGGAGTCGTTGCAACGGTCCACGCTCGCTGCTCTCGAGCTCGGATGCTCTCGCCCAATGTCCGTATGATCTGCATTACACTCTACGGGACATCGACTCTTGTCTTGCTGCGATGTATCTTCCGCGCCGTCGAAGCATTCGAGATGTTTGGTAATATCGGCTGCCGGGAGAACTGCGGTCCTATTCTCAGCAATGAATGGTATCTATATGCATTTGAGCTGGGCCCGATGCTTCTGTTCACTTGGTGGCTCAACTTGATGCATCCTGGTCGGCATTTACCTCGTCAGAAGCTACGCTATCTGTGTCCTGATGGTCGCACAGAGCGAATGGGTCCTGGTTGGATTGACCGCCGCTCTCAGTGGGAGACTTTTGCCGACCCGTTGGATTTGAAGGGGGTGTTCAAAGGTGCGCCTTCTCATGAGAAGTATTGGCTGCGACAGGATGAATGGCCTGTGTGCAAGGATGGTAGCTTTGCTATGGGGACTGCTACCAATACGAGGGCTGTAGGTGAGGATGAAAAGGACCTAGCTCCACTTAGTCCTCAGGTTTGAGGAATGGATGCGGGACATAATTTGATGCCTAAAGTTGATTTCTAGGCCGCTTTCTTTGTACAATGTTTTTCTTTCTTCCCGGAGGTGGATGACTTCTGAAATGTTCATGTAGACCTAGAATCGATCCCCATATCACTTGGATGATTTATCCTTAATATTTTACCCACATACAGGCTTATGAGACATACTAAATTAGGCCTCGGCCCCGAGGAGACTAATTCCAGTGTTTCCTACCTGACCGGGGCTTTTGCGTGGTTGGGGTCGGGGAGGCGCATCAAGTGCGTTAGGAACAGTGGCTAGAGTCTACGCGGTCTGTCTATCATATCAGATGAGGCGTATTGTATATTGGGGCTTTTTTCAGGCACCAAGAACATGACATTTCATCAGAAATTGGCAAGAGTAAGGTGAAGAGGTCAGTGTAGAATGGTATGTCACCAAGAAGGGTCTCATGGCTAGTAAATGTAGATTCGGGGAATGAGAGTGACCCAATTTGTACAAGGTGGCCTGTCCCGCGCGCCAACCCGCGCGCCTCCATCAGGTGCCTTCCCTTTTGGGTGCCTTCCCTTTTAGGTCAAACTCGTCACCCACCGCAGTTTCCCTGTTGCCTTCAGCCACTGGGAAGGTATAAATATCCCCCTGCCCCCCCCCCCCATTTCTCTCTCTCTTCTTCTTTCTTCTCTCCTCAACCCTCCGGGCCCACATTGCACTCCGTGGTTCCCTGGACACCCAACAATCTTTTGAACCTTAGCTCCAGGTCTATACTTCAACATATAGATACTGTTGTCCAGTGAAGGAATGCGTACCCTGAGGGCACTGATTGGGTCTTTGACGCGGTCCGGTTAAGGCTGAAACTGGGCTGGGGCCTCGGTCCTGGTTCAATGGCACGAAGCATGCAGCAGGAGGTAACAGGGCGGGGCCACTCTTGTTGTCTGCGGATACAGACTGTACTTTTCTGGGTTCTCCACTGTCCATCACGAGCAAAGGGGCTCTGTTCTCATCTCCTCCTACGTGCTCTCTGAGCTAATTTTTCGTGCTTCCCACAGAGATAGCTCTCTGTTGCCTTTTCTTTTTCTGAAAGGTTCCTTCCATTTTATGTTCATGGTTCCACTTTGTTATTATACCTTGCTGTTACTGTCTCTGTGTTGTTGTGTTCTATGTGTTGTTGTTATTTTGTAATATAAACGACTTTGTTATGTACGTGAAATAGTCAGTGATAAATACGTTCGATTATGATATATATCATCGTAGCATCATTCTATTTAGTATCTACAGCTTGGCTTGTTCAAGCGGGCTCAGTTTTCTCAGCGGAGGGCCTCCTCGACTTCCATCGCCTGCCATGGGTCCCTTTGAGTCACTCTGGGGCGGGTTCATCCTCCACTTTTGACGCAAAGCTTCGGGTGCTGTATTCTCAAAGCAGTCCGCGATATATTTCCCCAGGATAGGGAGGAATTTGAATCCACTAAACCAGGTTAGTTAGTATAAAGCCATACTGTACAGAGTGATAATGTAGATCAACACTTACTGTCCTGCACCACCAGTAGCCATGAACAATCCCTGGATGGTTGGGTGGTGGTCGATAATGAAGTCACCATTAGGGGTATCCGTGTACCAACACAGTCGACGGTTCATCCAAGGACGATCCCCCAGCTTGGGGAAGAATTGACGCAAACCTTGCCGCAGGGATTCATCTGCGTCGTCAGGCAAATATCCAGTGGCCGCATTGCTGCTTTCGAACTTCGGCGATGACAGCGACTTCTGAACACCGTCCACATTGACAGTAATATCGGTTGCATACCCATAACCATGGCGTGCTAGCTTGAGAACATGCGTGTCCGGTGTGGGCGGGAATGAGAAGACGCCAGAGCTCATGTTGATCATAACCGGGATCTTTCTCATCTCGAGAGCTTCCTCCTCGGTCAACTGAATGAAGCCAACAGGCTGGCCGGAGGAAGACGCGGCTTGACCCATGTTTAAAAGACGGTTAGTCCACGCGCCGGTGCTCAAGATCACCTGCGAAGCAAGCAATACTTGCCCGCCGACAAGGTTGACACCGACAACGCGGGAGCCCTCCCGGCGGAGGGAAACAACAGTACCGCGAGGTCCGGCAATGATAGAAACACCCGCCACGGTGCACTTGGAAGCCAGCTTTTGTATGCTCCCTGCGGCATCGGCCCAGCCACCCTTCGGATTGTGATACCCGTTCATGCCAGAAAGATTGGCTTGAACGCTAGGGTAGAGCTTGCGGATTTCCATGGCGTCGTCAAGATCGTCTAATTTGCCACCTGCCGCCCGAATCACAGCTTTGGATTTCTCCATGTATGCATTCTTAGGCGTTTCCGAGAACAAGGCGAATCCTGATTCGAAGTATTGATCTTTGTACTCATTGGTCCATCCATTGTATGCCTCTCGGGCCATCTGGGAGTAGATTGGGTCCGCATAGTCGGCGCGAATAATGCGGGAGATGTCAACGCTGCTTCCATCTGCTGATGGTGGTACAAATCGATCGACAACAGTGATATCTGTATATCCGCGCTTGTTGAGTTCAAGAGCGGTCGAGAGACCGAAGACGCCGGCGCCCACGATCAGGATTGAGTCTGTCTTAGCTTTTGTCATTTTGAGCGACAGACTGATGGCCAGACAAGTGTTGTCAAACTGGAATCGGTTGAAGGATTTCTTAGGATTACAAAATGTGGAGGTGTAGGTAAGGAGGGCCGGTTCAGCACCGTCTTGGCGTTCGGAAAAGCCGGATCCGGTCCGTGTTCCCCGGATGAGAATGAATATCTAAATTCCAAGGTTTAACCTCACGTGGGGTTAACGCTGAGCCAATCCTCGAATGCCCTCCCATAATCTTGAAGCTGCAGGAATAACGTATCACCCCCGCTAAACTCCATATTAGCATTCCCCGGGAGTCCTGAAAAGTCCATCCTCGGTGAGGTCTGACTCGGCGTTTGTATGGGATCCTCAGTCTGCTCAGGTGGATAGGTGACACACTCCGGGGCCACTGTCTTGTGGCCGGAGATTCCAGCGGATCCAATCAAAGCAAAATCACGGTCGGTGATAGCGCCAGCGGAAGGGTCCCCTGAGCATCCAACACTGTCCTTGGCAAGTTCCGGGCCGAAGATGTCGCTAGCAGGATCAGATATGTTACTTGCATGGGCATATACTAAGATCTTCCACAATAGCTGCAAGTTCACAGACCACTTCTGACGAGAATTGGTTCCTCCTTGGGTAATGTTGCCTGTCATAAGGCCTCCGGAGGAAACGCTGCCCCGGAGTTGTTGCAGTTGTCGGACCTAGAGGCTACATCAGAACCAATGAACCAGAGCAACAGCTTAATGAAGACCAACCTGGCGATCGATGTGTGGCCATCGATGACTCATGTTACGTAGGAATCTAAGACATTTCTCAAATCCCGTTTGCGCCTTTCTGTTAAAAGCTTCATCCTCGACAAAACTATGTTGAAGATAGATCGTAGCGACAATTGCCACGCATTGTCCTATAATTGGGTCAGATGCCTCGAAGTTCTTCGCCTCGATAAGCTCGAGGAAATGAACAACCCAACCCGAGTGGAAGGTCAACTGCTCGAAAGAATTACGGAGGAATGACTGAGGCATTGTCCTCCGGAAGTTCCGAAGTCGCATAGACAACAGAAACGGATGATTTACTAAACAAGGCACTGCATGCCAAACCAACTGGAAGAATAGCCACGGGCTCCAGTAGTCACGATGAGCCTGAAGTTCGGCCGGGGGATGATCTTGGAAGCGGCTTGCATGAAGTCGGAATCTCAGTGGCATGAGACTCTCGTGCTCACAGTGTCGGAAATTAATCATAGCGTAATCGGAGTTCGGAGACCATGGGGGATGAGCGTCAACGCCGACATGGCTGGCAGCATAATTACTTGCCATCGCCCATAGCTCGCTTGTGTAAACACTGGCACCATTGATGCCAATGTCTGGCTTGGAGTCACCGCTGTTACCACGAGCAATATCTTTGTTGAACATCATGGCTCCCAATGGCGAGGTGATTTCACCTGCCTCTGCAAGTAAGTCCAAGCTGTCTCCAGGTGGATGTAGGGATCCCTGGAGATTCTTCAGCATGACGAGGCTTACGTAGCAAAGCTTGCGCTCATCACGCTCAGTTTCCAAGTTGCTTATAGACTCTAGGCCACTTATTCTGAGATTTCTCATCAAATATGTGGCAAGTCTGGTATAAGACCCTGCGCGAATGATATGGCCCGCTGGATAGATGAAACACAATGTTAGAAATAAACACAAGAACTCAGGCTGGGACTGTTTTACCTGTAAATTCCAGCATACTTAGAAGACAAAGCGTCTGAATCGTAGATAGCTCCACAGTCCCGGATGCCAAGCGCATCATGACCATCTGACAGGCCCTTTCTGTTTTTCTCTTGATTTCTAGTTGTATGTCCTGGTCAATGACCCCTGGTCTTTTGAAGCGGACCCCAAGAGCTTCAATTGCAAGTAGAAGCTCGGGGTCCCGCTTTCCCAAGGAGGCCAGAGAAGACCGGTTGGGGAATAACATAAGGGGCTGCGCGTTACAAAAGGTGAGGTAAAGCTCAGCATTTGGTACCCCAGATGATCCAGCTCTATTTCATTCGTCAATGAAGATCCCCTGCAAGTAAATCCCACACTGGACTCACATGGAAGATCTCTCCGTTGGTGGAACTTCTGGTATCAGAGGGTTATTCTCGGGGACAACTGGCGAAGAGAGGTGATTTGCGGCAGGCCGCCTGCGACCTCGATTAGCCAAGGAGGACAAAATATAGCGAATATTGGAACACACGTGATATATTCCATTAATTGTTCTAGCTTGCCTTCAATGCCTTCAATGCGTTGTTCCTATGCCACATCAGAATCCGCGTAGGTCTAGACATCACTGATACTTACCATCAGCTTCTGAGAGTGGCCGAAGCCTTCCTCTCCAGTCTCGGTGCCTGCATACACACACTGTTGACCCAGTCGTGTGCAGTATGAGCAAACCGGTTTCTCTCCTGGACAACGCGACTTTTTCCGGCTGAAGCAATGTCAGCTTAAATTGCCTCTAAGCTTGTGGCACCCAAGGTTCAAGCTCACCGGCATGGCTCACAAGCCTGACGGGCTCGTTTTGATGGTCTTTCATCTTCGGTTGATCCCATTTTACATATCTTGTCACCACGCAAAGTGATGATCTGAGCTGTTCCACGTGGGTAAAACGTCGATCCAAGGCGGGGAACGGGTGTGGGTCCCAGAAATACAGGCAAGTACGTAGCTTCCCGGGCTTCTCTTTTATATTTCTCTATCTAGCACAATAGGCTCTAGCTGTGGATAGAATAATAGGAACGACAATTGAGAACTCAATCAGAATCCAGTGGATGACGCAAGGGTTTGGTTGAGACACCTCCTCGGTTTCATACTATCACGATAATTCCCGAGGGAAACGGGAGTCCAAAGTGCCCAAACTTGAATGTTCATTCCATTTCGAAAGATAACTCTAGATATCAGCATAACTCATCCAGTTACTCCGTACAAGATCTCAATTCCTAGAATTTGTCATAGCAATCTGCTCGTCACGACCGGAATTTTCGTGATGAAGTGGGCCCGTGTTGTACATTATGGGCGTATATACACGGTGTGTTATACATAGCACTAGGGTGTACCTGTGACCCGGGCGGTAGTAGATTCTGTTCAACTCTACCTTTTCGAAGATTTTATGAAAATGCAAAGTCGTAAATTTCCACATAGTGAAGATCGACGATCATGTGATCTGCAACTGAGCTGACGTCGGCTCCGATTCCCCAGGCTTTTGGCCACTCACCTCCGCCTCCTCACTCATTTCTGTGACAATCCTTTGATCCCTGCGAGCTTTGCATCACTCCTAATAAACATCCGGAAAATATCGAGGGAAATTTGAAACTATCCAAAATGAGTGACGCCTACGAACGCGAGCAGTACGTCCCCCTTTCTCCACATTGTCCCGTCGGGTGCCTCTACGAAATGAATTATGTGTCGATTGGAGTGCTAATCCTTCGAAACAGGCAGAATAATGCGCTCCTCAATTCTCTCTCCTCGAAGGTTTCAGCCCTCCGTTCTGTGACGATCGATATCCATGACAATGCGCGGGATCAGGACACTCTCGACCATACGGTATGTCTTGAACAATCTTTCGCAGACCCGATAATGATCCAGGACATTTGCTTATCACTTGGAGATACTTATAACTGGCGCCTCGATCGTGTTAACTTGCGACTGACAATCCTGCCTTCTTAGAGCGATGTATTCTCCTCCTTCTCAACAAACCTCAAAGGCAGCGCCACTCGACTCACACGGATGGCGAAACAAGGCGATTCCGTGGCTGTGCTGAAGATTGCGGGCATGTGTATTGCTGCTGGTATCGCTCTCTATATCATTCTTGGGTGGATCTTCTGAAGGACTTCTTACGTCCTTAACAACCTGCTGCTTCCTCGACGCCCTTTTACCTCCGTCCGTCTCAATATTCGATACCCTTGCTGGACCGAGACTCGTATCGAACATTCATGATCTGATCCTGTCATGTTATTCCATGGCGCTGGGTTGTTTTCGTCTTATGGATTGCATCTGTGCTTCGCTCGATCGTAATACGGGGGGCACGTTGGTTTGCAGTGTATGCTGTGCCCCGACATTTCCCCGTCGTTCTCGATATACCCGGTGTGATATTTTGGGCTGTGCCTGCTATAGACATCGATGTCCAAGTCCGTCGGCGACGCGACCCGTACCGCCCCCTTCGCCCTACTTCGGTTGTTCCCTTGACCGCTAGGTTCTCTTGATTGACGTCTTCATGATTTGCAAATCGGCCCAAGTGGGTCTGATATCTTGTTTCGAGCAGCCGTCTCCAAACCTCATTGCGACTTGACATTTCTGCTTCTTCCCGTTTTCCATGTTATCAATACTATGATCCCTGAACATAATACATACTTGACCCACTAAATATATTCATTCATGCTCCAGTATCCACTCGTTCCGTAATTGAAGTACACGATGGATCGGGTGGATGATGGCCAACGGTATTCAATGGCACCCATCGGTTCCTCCTATACCAAGGCAGCTCTACTGACATCACCAAGTGGTCCATTCCCTCGACATGATATATTTAGATCAATGGTGGAATCTCTACCCCAACAAACTCTAATCACCGATCGTGAGTTTAAGCTCACCAAGGTCGTGGCCAAAAACTTTATCCAAAATCGGAAACCAGGTGGTGTAGAATGAAAGTCCAATTCAGACTTTTTTCCCTCTCCGCTTTTTCTCGTCATGACTCCTCAAATTAGAGGTAGGGAGTTGACTAACTGGGGAAACTTAGTTATTATGTTGTACGCTGAACACTTGATCCGTGGTGTCGTGTGCCACATTTCCACGTGTCGATATCACAACGCCGTTTTCGGGCAAATATAGCCTGGAATGCCAATGCCAACCTACGTCCAGTGTAACCAAATCTCGTTGAAATATACCAAGCTTTCAGTTTCCCCACAATCAATCAAGGGCTACATTCCTCATTGGATCTCATTTGCTCCATGGCCATGACCCGATACAGAGTGTACAATGTCATCAAGCGCAAAGTATCAAGAACCGATATGGGCACCAACAGACACCACAACATCATTGGCTCTCTAGATATGAGCCCATTCATCCAGATCGGGGAGAGGGGTAGACTCATGGTGGACAATAAGAACACTATCGTATGATGTATGATCTGTATAGCAAGCAGCACTTCCATGTGTCCTGCCTGCATATATATGCTCGATACCGAGGTGGCATTGCGTTCCGACAGCCGAGGCTCCACACTCATGACAGCATTCAAAGTCTGCCGATCGAAATAGAAAACCTTCTCTCGTTGTAAGCCAAGCAGCCGGGATGTAGACAAGGGTCTAGGTAGCTTCACTCAGCCCTGTGAGTAGCTCCGACATGGCCGATTATATGGGATTGACGGGTATTGTTAGGTGGTTTTTTGAGCAGTTTTTCCCGGATTTGATTTACAATTGCCAATATTTTGCTTTTAGAGATGATGGACGTTTAGAATATAAGTGAATTGAAAACGGCTTGGCTCGTTCATTGACATTGATGAAGTCCAATGTGTACTGTACTTTGTATATAAATTACATGCCCGGCCCGATCTAGACCACGGGAAAACCCGAACCAAAAAGGCCCGACATCAGACCCTGACAGTCTAAGCATGTGGGCTGATTCTGGCATACAATTGGCCCGAGGCCCTCAGTGTAAAAATTCTTTTCCGTCCAATCTTGGCAGTCGATCCATGCGATCTCTTTTTAGTTCCCGCTCTACAATATAGACATGGCAAGCTCGCCCCTGGCGATCACCGGAAGATACATAGCCACATCCTATATTCGGCAGAAGAACTACCGAGAAAGGATTTGCAGTGCTAGGGGGTTTTTTTTTTATAACTGTGCTTTTTTAAACATGTTGGTTCTTTCGATTCTATTTGGTTGGGCAGCTCTTTTGCGATATCTGAGTGTAGTGATTAGTACTCCGTACGCAAAGACGCAAGACCCTGTGCTTCTTATCTGGCCATCTCGAAAAAAGAATATTAACCGAACTGATAAGCTGTGCTCCAGGGCTGAATGAGGGCTGAGGCCTTGAGTGATATTTAGTGATTGGTTACATTTGCGACATTTGAAAATGGAAAATGGCTTGTACATTTATGTTTCAAGCGTGTTTCACATGCAGTCTGCATGTTGTACAGTGCGTGCAGCGTGCAGCGGTGTAACATGGGTAATAGCTTGATACTAAAAAGGCAAGATGAGTCAATCACGATGACGACATGTCTTCAATATTTACTCTATTATTGTACGTTATCTACACTGCCGCGTAAACAAAGAAAGTGTCCACATTATTGGCTTTTCTTCGGCATGATGCAATCCGAGTGGACATGAAGTTCTGGAACTCACCGAGAATTTCATAGTGGAGAGTCTGCAAAAGTTCACCGTCGATGATCTGCTCGGAGTGGGGCCGAATATCCTTGAAAATTTGTAGATAGCTTTGACCCTGGTCTGCTTTAGTGCTTTTGGTGCTTTCTACATTTTTGACTGTGATTGAGTGATAGTGATGGCTTCCCTGCAGGGTTCAGACTCTTAGGATTCTAGACTCGAACCAAACAGGCAGCTCAGGTGTAAGCTTCCAAGGTTGACCAGATTAAATTCAAAAGATTAGATTAGTGCGAGTCACGACTGTCAAAAAAAAAGGTGAAAATTAAAAAAATAAACAATAAAAAATTACAAAAATACAAACCCAAGTTTCAGCCTAAAATATCACACCGAGAAGCCCAGTGTATATAAAAAAACACGAGGCGATTAACTGCACTAATACTCGGGTACAGAATCGGCACGCATTCGGGATTCCGATCCGGTGAAGCGGAAATGCCCGAGTTCCATTTGAGGCATCCCGACTGAGCCCGTGGTCGGCATTCACACTCATCGGGAGCTGAGTGCCTTCATTGCGTATACAAATTACCCGAAACAAGTCCGCAGAAGTGGGCCACCTAAGGCAAAAAAAGGTATAATGCGTCTGTGTGTTTTTTTTTTGCCCGAGACCTTATCTTTGTTTGGTTACACCCATAGGCGAAATGCCTCACGATATCTAATATCTCTGACCCGCTTTGAACCTATCACAACGCCACGGGCATTGACAGCTCGGTGGGGAGGGTCTGGTTATCATAGGTGGTTCCCGCTCTTACCGCAATGCTCATCAGGGACTCGAATGATGTAAGTGTTGGGTTACTATAGGCAGTTAGATCACGGATATTTCGAAATGTTCCCGAGATTAAGATGGGTTAAGCTTGCCAGGTTAATGTCCAAGGGCGATCTCATGCATCAATATATGCAGTTGGGATTTTCAGGCACGGCGCTTGCAGGAAGATATGGTCCCATTTTTGAGTTGTTTTTGTCAGTGTGTCTGGGCAATATCGGAGTTTCTTATTAGCGTCAACGGGCGGCAGTTGGATAAAAAGATTGAAATAACCCGAGGGTCCAAGCCCCAAGGTATCCCTTTTTTATTTGAGTGGCGCGATCCAGAGCCTGGTGTCTAACATTATATGTGCCGCGACTGGTTGAAGGCACACACCGGTGGAGTATACCATATATTGTAGGTAGGCCTGGCCTTGGTACGGAGCATAGATCTCCTGTTTATCATCCAAGTGGGGTCTAATTTGACACCCAGTTTTGAAGTATGAAATAGATCACTTCATGTGGTGTAACTCCATATGTACGTTGACGTTGTGCATTTCTCAGGGATCTTCAAAAGCATGCGGGAAGGGCGATCCCGAGGTATGTGCAACATCGCATGGCGTGATGAATAAAATGGGTAAATGGACCTCGGCCTTGAGTTGGGAGGTTTCATTCATGTATGTTATATTAATCAACTTTTATTCTGCATCCAGAATGACTTGCATTTGATATAGAGACCAAATAGTCCAACAGTACGCGTATGTTGTACTCCGTATCCTCCGTATCCTCCGTACTCTAGAAGGCGTAGTATGTACTAGAGGTCTGACATTCATATGATAGCGCTGACGTAAAAGAACAGGCACTCATTTTGATGTGATTAACCGGTTAAGACGGTTCTAAGGTTCTTCAGAAATCTCTCAAAAACGCTTTAAAAACCCACTTGATTCCCCTAATATTGTAAGTATACTTTTCTCTTCATTATATGCCAAGACAGCCTTACCTCTCGCCTGAACCTATTTCCATTTAGGATTAGTCACTTCACATCTCGTCACAGCAAGAAATAATTAAAAACCACAAAAAAAAAAACGAAAGAGGAAAAAAAGAAAGAAAAAAAAAAGAGAAAAAGTGGCCGGAAACGGCAGCGAACTCCACTGAGGACCCATGAGTCGGACCAGCCGTGCGTATCTGGCCATGTTCCGGTAGATCAGCGATTCCGCGATAGAGAAAAAACGGGAAAAATACCGGTACACTTAATATTTTTGATCTCTTTATCCTTGACTCTTCTCTTTCCTCTTCATATTTTTATTTCCCCCTTGACATTTCTCCGCTTGCTGGCGAATTCCAAGATGGCTCTCAGCTTCTTCAGTGGCGGCGGGAGCGCCAGCAGCGCCAAGTACTTCGACATTAGGTGAGTGCGGGACACCTGCAGCACATGCGAATTGCATATCTGACTTCATCCAGGTTGAATGATGAGTATATTGTGTTTCGTGGCGGTGAACATGAGGCCGCCAGTGCCCATCTGCGGGGCACTCTGATCCTCTGTTTGTCCGAACCGCTCACCATCAAACACATCCGACTCCAGCTTACGGGCATGTCCCGCGTTTGGTACGTGTCGCATTTCTCAATTCCGAAGGAACGCCCACTAACAAGCGCTTTGCACAGCTGGCACCTTCCCTCCAGTGCATCCGCCGGCGGCCGTAAGTCATGGCGTGAACGGGTGTTCTACGAGAAAACGTGGAGATTCCGGGAACCAGGCAAAGGAAAAACCGAGGTCCTCCCCGCAGGAAACTATGAGTATCCGTTCGATGTGATCCTTGAGGGCTCTATGCCCGAGAGTGTGGAAGGTCTTGCCGAGACGTGGGTGATGTACCGCTTCAAGGCCGAGATCGGGCGCAAGTATGTCAAGGACATTACTGCGCGCAAACCGCTCAGGATCATTCGGACTCTGGATCCCAGCGCTCTGGAGTTATCACATGCAATGGTATGTAGTTATCGGCTTAACTGATCTCATGGACTTTTTTTTACTGACAAATCTCCCAGTCCGTGGACAACATCTGGCCCAACAAGATTGAATACTCCATCAGTACTCCGACGAAAGCCATCGTCTTTGGAACCGCCATCCACGTCGATTTCAAGTTGATCCCCCTCCTCAAGGGTCTTCGCATCGGTCAAATTACGTCGCAGTTGATCGAAACCCACGACCTTACCCTCAATCCGGAAGACCCCGATTCCATTCGCAACACATACAAGAACACACGGACGATCTTGACCGACGAGCATGAGTTGGACGAAGACAACATTGAGATCATCGACGAAGCGGCGGAAGGATACCAATGCACGCGCATCCTAGACATGCCCCAAACTTTGACCCGCTGTCTGCAGGATACGGACACCAAGGGGATCAAAGTCCGCCACAAGTTGAAGTTCCGTATTCAGCTGCACAACCCCGACGGCCACATCAGCGAGGTGAGTAATACTAGAACCACTAACGACTCTTCTGTGAGGCTAACCTCTCAATCCAGCTCCGTGCTACACTGCCAGTTTCGATCTTCATCTCACCACACCTTGCCATCGACGATAACAACAACCTTACCGGGCAAACCCCTCAATCTACCCGGATTGCCGTCGATGAGTTCGCGCACCAGGCGCCTCCCCTTTATGGCGAGCACACATTCGATCAGCTGTATAGCGAGCTGGATCCCAGCGGCTATCGCACACCAGGTCCCGGCAGTGGTCCGGGCACGCCATTCACTCCGCTCAGTCGCAACATATCGTCAGAAAATCTCGCCTCCATGAACGCCCTGACCAACACCGATATTTCGGCTTCGGCACTGCACCATCGTCTCATAAACCTGAATGCAAGTCCGCTCCACCATCCCGTCAATACCGGTACATCTGCTCCGAGCGAGGGGCTGCACGGGCTCCACGGATCTCAATCCCCAACAGACGGACACAACATTCATCGCCAATTGGGTGTTTCTAATGACTACTTCGGAGCGGCTTCCGGAGCAAACTCACACAGCCATGGCAGTCCAGAACTCTCCCGTCGAGCATCCGATGAAGTGGAGCCTGAAGTCCTTCCCTCGGGCATGGCAACTCCCTTCCACCCTCAGTACGACGAGGTGGAGACACTCAGCCGGGTTCCCAGTTATTCCACTGCGGTGCGCTGCGCCGTGCGTCCGCGTGACTCTGGTCTCCCTGATTACAACGCCGTGATCGCTAGCAGTCTTCCCACACTACCGGTTCCGCAGTCTCCCCAGCAGGCTTATATCCGCAGTGGCCGTGCAAGCGGGGCTGCGACTCCCCTAGAGGTGCCTACCCGCTCCGGCTATTTCAATACTCACGGCACCAATGCTGATGATGAGGAACGCAGACTTAGACTTGTGCAAGCTCGCGCCAGAGCATGAGACGTGGCCATGATCCTTGGATCCACGCATGATCTTCCGCCTTCGATTTTCACCAAAAGTTCTCCTCTACCGGTGCTGGACACTGAGACCCCCGCGAACCGCCCTACCCTTTAACCCTTCTTCGAACCTTTTTTCTCTCTCCCTCATATCCATTTCTACTTTCTACGAACGATCATGGTCCCCAGCATTAACTACCTCTTTTCGAGCCTCAGTCTCGGTCAATCTGGAACTTCTCACGCAGCATTGTTCTGAATCTTTCTACCGTTCACCAGCGGCAACTTCCCACCTCTTTTTATTTCTTTTTCCCTTTTTCTCAGTCATTTTTCCCCTCTGGCGTTCAATCATAGACGGGGGATATTTTCATAGATGGTCACGGGTGTTTTGATTTTCCTACTTTTTTTTTTACCTCACGAATGGGATCCGATATCAACGAGCTGCATGACATTAGCATATGCCCATCAGCACGAGTCACGCATACGAGCCTTTGACGCATGTACTTAATTATTTTTTTGTTAGATCAAATTCTTGAATTCTTGAATTCTTCAATGCTCAACAGATTTTGACATCAATGATATCATGGCCTAATTAGGAAATTAGCTGTCGATCCTATTAGGTAATCGATCAATCTACCGGGGACCGGTGGCTTCGGAGGACTCTACTTCTTCCGGTGTCAATGGCATTGTTCGCTTTCAATAGATGCAACATTGGAGGTTCCATTGGCACATGGCTTGTACCGGTTCCAAATACCATTGATCCTACTAGTAGTATGAAGGTTTGGTTAGAGTTGAAGGTTATAGTTACCCTGTCCTTGGTAGTAACTCACAGCCTTTGAGTATCGTAGAGCCAAGATATTATCCATTTTGACCAATTCGACATAATAAGGTTGGAAATAACCTGAATATTGGGTAGATATTAAGCCACAGAGCATGTACTAAGGTCCAGGGGGTTACAAAGTGGCTTGGTCCGATGAGCGAGAACGAGGGGCACAGTGACCTCATTGGCGTCTTGTCGGTTAAGAACACATTCTCGCCTTAAATCTTTCTTGACCTAAAGATAACCCTTGGAATATCTCACATCGTGCAAAACTGCTAGTCGAATAACTCTGGTAAATCTGCTCGTCCTCAATTATGGATCTCTACTAACTAGTCCGGCCATAGACTAGCGCTCCCCCACCATCGGTCTTAACGCATCCACCGATGCTAACATTCCCCCAATTATTCCTTTAAGCCACACCATCACTCTTCGGCCCTGGTTTTGGCGAGGGTAATATAATTTCGCCTTCGATTGTTCATTGTTGGCACCTTGAATTGGATCACGGACTCACTGATCACTTTACCCCGCCCTTTCTCCGCTACCATGTCCACCCCAGTGAGCCCCGCGGACGTGAAACTGCCTCAGCGGTCTGGTACCGTGAGCAGTGCCTTCACTCGCCGTACTTCCATGAGTGACGATGAGGCTATCCCCGACACAGATAGTAGTGAGGTCTGTATCCGTGATATCGAAGAAAAGGAGTACCCTTAAACTGACTGTGTGTTTGTTTACAGACCACCAATCTCCTGCTTGAGCGTCTACGAGCTTGGAAGCATATGTGCGGATATCTCGAGGATTATTTCTCTGCTACCGCCAAAGTGCAAAAGGCCCAGTCCAAGGATTATGAGAAGATCTTGAAGGTCGGTGTTTATTCCGATGGGTAGGGGTAACCGGAACTGACAATGAATGGGAATAGGCCGTGAACGAACCCCTCAAGGAGGGCCACCACTTCAGCTCTAGCGAAGGCGGCGTGGCTGGTATGTTCGAAAACCTCCGCAACAACACCCAGGGCATGGTCACTATGTACATGGATGGCGAAAAGAACCTAAAGAACGCCGTTCTCCCCACCCTCGAGCGTCTCCACAAAGAGATCAAGAACAAATCCAAGGAGCTGAGCGTCGGAGCCACCAAGGGTGCCAAAGCCGTCGAAAAGGCCCGCGGCCTGACCCAGAAGCACATCGAGCTCCTCGGCCAGAACTCCGCCACCTACGACGCCGCTGCCTCCGGCAAGATCGAGCAACACCACGATCCCTACCTCCTCAAGCGCGGCATCAACCACCGTCTAAACAACCAAGTAAACGAGGAGAACAACCACCGGCAGGACATCCTCGCCGTGCAGAACTCTTTCCAGCAGTTCGAAGCACACGTCCTGCAGACCATCCAAGGTACCATGGAGCAATTCCACCAGCACATGGGCAACCAACTCGAGCGCCAGCGAGCCATGTACGCCGACATCCTCGGCACCGCCCAGCGCATCCCACCAGACTTCGAATGGATCAACTTCTGCGTGCGCAACGACGCAGCCCTGGTAAACCCAGACTCGCCACCACGCTCCTTCTCCAGCATCACCTTCCCGAACATGGATCACCGCTCCACACAGCCGCTCATCGAGGGCTCTCTGGAGCGTCGCTCGCGCGCCATGATCAAGGGATACTCCACGGGCTACTACGTCGTCACGCCAGCACGCTATCTACACGAGTTCAAGGACAACGACGACTTCCGTCGCGACCCCGCCCCGGAACTCTCGCTGTACCTACCCGACTGCGTCGTCGGCGCCATCGACGGCGTGAAGTTCAACGTAAAGGGCAAGGACGTCTCCAGCGGCAAAATCGGTAACGCTTTCCACACAAACACAGAGCTCAGTTTCAAGGCCCACACCCCCAATGACGCAGAGAAATGGTGGTCCGTTATCAAGGAAGCTACCCGTGGCCCGGCACTGGCTGCTGCTGCGACGACCCTCGCTTCTCCAACCGCGACCTCACCCGCCGCTATCTCGCCGGCTGGCTCTGCGAGCCCCTCCCGCAGCGTATCTGGCCAGGCCCAGCCGCCCACCTACGCCGAGAAGGAGATGGAGAAGACCCAGACTTCTCAGGCTACTGCTGCTGCCCCTGTGGCTGCATCCCCTGTTGCGGCTAGTCCTGCTGCTACTACCCCGACTGCGGGAATTAGTCGTACGGCTAGCTCGGCTAGCCACTTCCACACCTCACCCGGTGGTTCCGCTGTGGAGAAGTCGTGAGATGATGGGGTGATTTTCCCTTGTTCACGTTTAGGCATATATATTTTTTAAGCTTTTTTGCTTTTTTTGGACTTGCATTACCCACTCACATACTTCAATGTTGAATAACGCATGTGCATTTCATCCATTGATTAGGGGTGTAGCGTTTCATTCATCCATTAGGAGAATGAAGTATACCTATCTATATACCTTGATCAACTGGATATATACCTCCTAATGAATTTCTTTTCAATCAAAATGCAATCAGATATCAACGCTAACTGGATCGAAGATCCTTTAACTATCAAATTCACAAAATGGGTAGAGTTGTGTCGTCGAATCATATCATAGCCTATGCTGAAAGATACACAGGTCGTAGGCTAGCTAGGTAACCCCAGCATACACCGCTACATACATTTTCATTTCCAAGATCAGAAATCCTCGGGACTTTCCAGATCATCCAGTTTCTCCCCGAGGAAGCGTCCTAGCGCTGCGCATTTAGATTCCAGTGCAAGCAAGACGGCCGGCGAGGCAGAGAGGTTCAAGCTAGCCAGACGCGCAAGATCGGCGCTGCGATCGATCTCAAATTGCGGGTCTCCGTGGCCGCTGTGAGGGTTCGAAGAAGCAGGCGCGGCAGCTAGTGTGCGCGAGATATCACCCTGCGAACCCTCGGGTGTAGAAGTTCCATTACTAGCATCAAGGATGCCGTTATCGGCGAGAGGGTCGGCGTTGGTGGCGCCGTTCGGCTCCGGCGCGTCTAGTCTGGATGGGCCGACGGCGGCCACGAGGACTTTATCCGCGATTCGTGTTATCACTGCGACGGAGTCGTCGAGTTCGAAGACGATCGATCCTACGTCGCCTAGAGACATCGATTTGGCGGTCACGTAGGATGAGGGGTGGCTGGCTGGGTTCACGCCCGTTAGATTCCCGCTTGAGGCGGTCTTGGCGTAGCATGTGTAGGCGGCGCCATAGGTTGCGCTGAGGTTGCGCAGTTGGCGTGAGGAGAGGGAGGAGCCGTGGGCGAAGACGGCGCCGTTTGTTGCGAAGACACTGTAAAGAGACGCGGTCATTAGGTGTTTTTCGCGATGGAAGCGCGGCGGGCATACATGATCGTTGTGATCTCTGGCGGGGACAGGTTATCTTCCAAGAGGTCGCTTAGCGCCTCCGCGTCCAGCATCTTGATGTCTGGGAGACCGGGAATCATGGTGTCGGTGTTTGTGTCGGTGTCGTTTTCCTGGCCTATCGGAGGTGTATATTCCTCCACCTGGATCTCGGGTTCCTCCTGTGGTGATATGCAATTTGTCTCAATGCAATCTTTTGGTGGCGTCCACGAGCAGTCTTCCGGGAAAAAGAAACAGTTGTCGCGATAGTCCTCGTCGTCGTGATCGTATTCGATTGGTTCGTCGGAGTAGTCCAATAGGTTCTGAGCACACTTTGTCTCGTAGCGGGCCCAGTAAGGGAGGAAGGTTGGTTCGAATGGAGGTGGGGAGCTAGGTATGGATATAGTTGTTGAGGAGCAATCGGATATCGAGTCAGAGAAGTCGGGAACTGGAGGAGGTTCGGGTTCAGCCATCTTCACACCCATGGATACGGATTCGGCAGGCAGAGATTATGATGTGGCGTTTATTTATTCCCCACAAAAGGAAAATCGATAAATGAGGGCACGAGGGCAGATAATATTCTCACAACAGGGGCTTGGCTAGGTAGATGACAGGGAATGAGGGGAACACGCAGCGGTTCGGAACCGGCGACTCAATGCGCTGCTCTGGTCCAAACTGAAAGTCACGATAATTCCAATCGTGTCCGGTGGTACACAGGAAAGAAGCCAGGAAAACAGCGCTTTATGAGGCCCGGTACGACCAGCAGTGTGTCATGAGATGTGAGGCGGCTCCGCAGTGGGAGCACCCCGATCGGGCAATGGGACGAAGCGTGCACATGAGCAGAGACTTGATTGGGGGAGGAAGAGGGGGAGGATATGTGAAAAAGCGACAGCTAAGCGCGGCAGTATAAGAAAGTCCAGAATAGGAAGTCCAAAATTAATGAGAGGAGACGGGATGCGACACGACGCCGGGGCGAGGATAGAGGCCAATGGTAGGAAAGGGATCAACCGGGAGCGGGGGGAGAGAGTTTGACGGATCATGCAACAAGGATTGCCACGAACCTGGTGTATGCAAAAGTAGGAAAATCGGGGAACTCAGGAGGTTCGAGGGTGTTGGGGAGTGGAGGTTGAGGTAGGGAAGAGGAATTGGAGATAATCCCGTTGATATGGAGTTCCCGCATGACGTTTGAAACGCCGATAACTAACTAGTTACCTACTGCATTAAGAATGCATTATGTACTTAATAGTATCCTATGTGTAATAGCATTGTTTAGCTCGAAATCAGCCAATCTCTACATTTGTATATTCCAGTCTATATTATCCTTACCTATATTACCCTAGTTATTACATTGTCAATTGGGTATTATATACTTGGGTTCATTGCAGTTCAGTTTCAGATTACCCACTTATACGAAATACAGCCTAGAGCATATTAGGAGTAATATAACTAATTATAGAACCTAATCGATCTCAGTTCTATATTGCATACAATATAATCCTAATTCCCTAGTTCTGTCAGTTTTAAAGAGCTATATCGTACAAGCTGGATATAGCGTCATGTGCCCCACCCCAACGGCTGACAAAAAGCTCTTTGCCCCTCCTGGGCATCCTGGGCTCCCATCCTCCCTCAATGTACGCTCGTCTTGCCGCCAGGGTCCTCCAACAAAGACACTTTCTACCAATCAGTAAGCTCCATTCATATTCAACCGATGGTCCAATTATTGACAAGTTACCAGGGTCTATAGCAACCATGGCTTCCGATACCTCCACCTATAAGCTCAACCGTTCGTGCACCATACTTCAACATCTTTCGACACAATCACTGACATAATGCGAACACTATAGACACGATGATCCGGGTCAAAGACCCGCAGAAATCGGTGGATTTTTACAAATTCCTTGGTCTGAGCCTGGTCAACAAGATTGACATGCCTGAATGGAAGTTCTGCAACTACTTCCTGGCATATAACGGCCCCGCCTCTCTCCAAGGTGACCGTCACTGGACTGATCGCAATGCCGTTCTGGAGTTGACTCACAACTACGGCACTGAGAACGACCCCAACTACAGTGTGGTGAACGGAAACACAGAGCCGCACCGTGGTTTCGGTCACATTGCCATCTCGGTGGACAACATTGAAGCTGCCTGCAAGCGCATTGAAGATGCCGGCTACCCCTTCCAGAAAAAATTGTCTGATGGACGTATGCGACACATCGCCTTCGCCAAGGATCCCGATGGATACTGGGTTGAGATTATTCGTCGCGCCGATAAGGACCTCAGCACCACCACCGACCCGGGTAGCTACCGACTGAACCACACCATGCTGCGCGTGAAGGATGCCGAAGCTAGCTTGAAATTCTACCAGGAATCCATGGGCATGACTTTGGTCCGTACCAGTGAGAACCCAGAGAACAAGTTCAACCTTTATTTCCTTGGTTACCCTGCATCCAACCCAGAAATTAAGGAGGGCAGCGGAGTGGCGGAGTGGGAAGGTCTGCTAGAGTTGACCTGGAACTATGGTACCGAGAAGCAAGAGGGCCCTGTCTACCATAACGGCAATACGGAGCCCCAAGGCTTCGGTCATATCTGTAAGTGATCACTGGATTTCTTCTAATTGTTTTTCAAGGTTCCTAATTTAGGGGTTTAGGTATCTCTGTTGACGACCTCCCCGCTGCGTGCGACCGCTTCGAGTCTCTGAAGGTGAACTTTAAGAAGCGTCTGACTGATGGACGGATGCACAACATCGCATTTATTCTGGATCCCGATGGATATTGGATTGAGGTGGTACAGAATCAGGGGATTAAGCGCACTGGAGACTGGTAGAAATACTATATAACTTTTGAGTCCGAGTCCGAAAATGCAGCACATCACTTGACCTCCCCCGTGTTGATTATTCCCCCGACCATTTCATAGGCCAACAGGGGTGGAGACCCTCCCCCGCCCCCAGAACATTTTCGATCTTGGGGTTATTCCCCTTTGCAATTTATAAACTTCCTTTTTCACTTGCGTAATAGCTTGATGATGATAAGTTCGATCTCGAGAATTCGATCTTTGCTGCGGGATGAATTAAGGTAATCTGCCCCCATTTCCTCTTATTTGCGGGGATTCATCGCCACGCACTGAAGCCACAACCCCAGGTTTCAACACTTCGAAGAATCGTCCAGGGAGTGGTCCTGGGCCTCTTAACCATGTCGCCCGATCCAGAGAAAACAAAAAAGGCACCCCGTAAACATGTCACCACCGCCTGTGTGCCATGTCGCGAGAGCAAAATCAGGGTATGTGCTCTGAATTTCGAGGCAAAATGCCTAAATGGCTTCAAATAAGCTAATGTACCAATTGCTACCAGTGTGACGGAGCAACTCCGAACTGTCAAAACTGTCAACGTAAGGGGAAAGAATGCAAATACCAACATGGAGACGATAAGCGCAAGTAAGTATGACCTTGTTCGTTATTTGGGAGTGCCCAAGTGACGAAGTGGCCCTCATTGGGCATACATCATGGAATGTTCAAACGCTAATATGAACCAGAGTTTCTCTTCGAGCATCAACAGAGTTGTTCTCGGCTCGAATTGACCAACTTTGTCATTTCATCAAGGAGCAGGGGCTGGAGCCACCGCCAATGAACGCAGAGGATGAGGCTGGCATGAACAGGGTATTAGATACCCTCCAGATCCCGCGCGGATTCCCTCAAGTCTCAGCAGTGATTGAAAAGCCACCACCGGATGAGCCAACGGCCTCGGGAGGCTCAAGCAAATCCCCGTCCCAAGATCCGCCTGCCGTAAATCCCAAGGTACCAACCCCGAGCACGAGTTTGGTTGCCTCTGGTGCATCCCCAGGGCAAGATACCGCGTCCAGTGGAAAGGCTCCGTCGCCTGAAGGCTGGAATCCCTTTGGAATGGTACCAAGCGCTTCCGACAATCAAAACTTTGTTCAATGGGGCTTCACTTTGCCAACAGCTGAAAGTCTGGACACGATTTACGCTAATCTCAACGGAGGACCGAGACCTCCTGCAATGCCCAGAATGCCCGTCAACACGGAATTAAGCCCGGATAGCTACCAGCTTGGCATGGACATGGCCCAACAGCCGGGGGTTTTGCTAGGCCAGTTGGCCCATGACGGAGAAAATGATTCGGACAGCGGGGAAGAGGACGAAGCTGAAAATGACGTTATTGAGCAATTGTCGCACCGAATTGGCACCTTGAAAATTGCGGGTGATGGCCATCTGCGATTCTACGGTGCCACGTCCAACCTCAATCTGGTAGACGTGTCTGCCACACAGCAGCGGCAGCGACCAGACGCGCGGACTGTGCGCTATGATGGTCAGGATATCCTGAATCATCTCAGGGTTGGCCAACCTGTTGATCAAGCTCTGGAGGATCATCTTGTGGAGCTGTATTTCACCTGGCAAAACCCCAGTACATACATTGTAGACAAAGAGATGTTCATGACGGCACGAACTAAATGGCGCAACGAATTGGATGATACTCCGTTCTACTCGGAGGTTTTAACTAATGCAATGTGAGCTCACCCTCATTTTCCAGTGTTCAAGGAATTAGCTGACTTGTTGTTGCAGGTGTGCGATCGGGAGTGCCTTCGAGGCGCGCTATCACCCCACGTTCATCACCTTCCCCAAGTCTCTCTCTGAATTCTTCGCAGATCGCGCCAAGGCCCTTCTAGAAATTGAACTGGATTCTCCTTGTGTTGCTACTGTCCAGGCCCTCGTCATTATGAGCTGCCATGAAGGCGCATCAAATCGCGATGCCCGAGGTTGGCTGTATAGCGGTAAGTATATACCTTGGACATTGGAAATGATCGACGCTCATTGACTAATTGCTCTGCAGGAATGTCTATGCGGCTTGCTTTTGATCTTGGTTTACATCTAAATATGACGGCATACGTCAACAAGGGCGAAATCACCCAGCTCGAGGCTGATGTCCGTCGTGCAACCTTTTGGGGGAGCTATGTCGCAGACCAGTGAGTTTGCGCACTTGATGTATTGTGAATCTCTCTAACAGTAACTAGTTTCTGGGGCTTCTACTTGGGCCGCCCGTTCCGCATGAACGCTGGAGACATAGGTGTTCCGAAACCTGGCTCTGCTCTTTGTCCTGAAAAGGAAGAAAACTGGCATCCATACGGCCATCAAGCTGCTCATGTGCTATCTCAGAACGGTCTGAGGAATCCTATGGAGCTAATATGCAGGCAATTTGTCATTCTATGGGAGATGATCTCCCCAGTTGGTCACATTTTGTACGTGGATTTTGCACGTTATTCAGTACAATGCTAACATGCCTTTAGGTATGGATGTTCGGACATCTCTCGGCACGATTTGCAAAGGATCACTTACCAGGTGACAGAAGATTTGTTCGCCTGGAAAGCAAATCTTCCTACTAGCCTTCAGATTGATTTGGACGATGATACCTCACCAATATTGCCTCATTTGATGATGCTCCAGTAAGTTTCTTTCAATCCAACAGACGCGCAGGATCGACCTAACGGTATCTCGCAGCATGCAATACCACCAGATCATCATTTTCTTCCACCGTCCATGGCTCTCCAAAAGCTACATCCAGCCCCGCAGCCCTCGTCAAGGCCCCGGGTATCACCACGCGCGGCGCATGTGCGTGGAGTCAGCCACCGCCATAGCACGACTACTCCAACTCTACGAGAAACACTACACCTTCCGCCGCATGAACAACCAAGTGGTGGCGATAATATTCAGCGCAGCACTCATGCTTCTTTTCGTAACGGTATCCAATTCCCCAGTGAGTCCAGGCAAACAGGGTGACAGCCCGACATACCCCCGTAGCACGGAAATGGTAGCATATCTCAATCTGTGCTTCCGCGCTCTCGATGAACTGGGCCAATCATTCGACAATGCCAAGCGCACCCGCGACTACCTCGTTACCCTCCAGCGACGTTGGCAAGCAAATATGCGCCGATCTGGCTCCGCCGCGAAACGCCAAAACAGCAGTGCTAACTTGGCGTTGCTGGGTTCGCAGAAACCATCTATACAGCATACCCGCAACGCTCAGGGAATGAATGACTCGAGGAAGAAAACCCGTTTATCTGTTTCTGGGGTCTCTCCCAATATGCAGTCAACACCTGTGACGACCAACCAATACTCCCACCTCTCTCAGGACAATCTATCTCATCAACAATATCACCAGCAAGGGTCTTATCAACAACAAGCCCCCTTCCCCGTCCCAGTTCCCGATTCCCAGCTAGGCGATCTGAACTGGATTCCAAACTCAGACATGGGTCTTTTGTCCGAGAGTCAAAATGGCAATGCGCTGAATGGCATGGGCCAGATTAATTCTCCTCCCTTCCCCGAGGACCCCAGCATGCTCTCAGACATCGCGGACATTGATGGATGGTGGTCATCAGAAAACTACAACCGGACCTCGATGCCACCATGAAATCGTGACTAGTCACACTGTTCTTCGGTCTGCTGGTCTGAATACTTCCAAAATTGTAGAAAGTACTCAACCTATCGAGTCTGTCAATTTTGTCACCCCCTGCTCCCTGGGAGCGATAGGGTGAATATCCCATATTCAAATGATACATACGATTCCGGGTATTAGAGGGCGTTCACATAAATGTACTATTACTTCCACATCCCAAAATTGGGATCGTTATGACTTCCTCACATGCCCAATTCCACATGTAAACTGGATCTTATATTCCTTGCAACGAACATATTTCAATCTATATCTTCCATTGTCCCTTGGAACACATCCTTGAACCAATCCCCCACTTCCTCTACCTCATTATTATCAATCCTCTGAACCCGAGATAAAGTAACCCTCCGCTCCCCAACCCCCTTCTCCCGCCCCCAAAAGCAAGCCCTCCGCATAGCAGAGACCATCTCATCAGCCTGTCTAGCAAGAACCGTAGACCCACTCCCTCCCTCTCTAGTCTTCTTCTTTACCTCAACCGCAGACGAAGAGAGAGAACGAGAACCCAAACCAGCACCATCCTCTCTCGAAAACACCCGAACCAAAGGTAAAGCCATCTCCAACCGCCCAATCCCATCCCCAGGCCCAGAGAACGTATCTCCACTAAGCCCATAATCCAACCCATACGGCGGCCAACGCGAAAGCGCCTTCCGGCGCCGGGTAACAGTAGCACCAATACCATCATCGTCGGTATCCATATCGGGGTACACGTCTTGATCCCAGATCGAGTCGTCCGATGCAGCGTATTGCTCGGCTGTTGTACTCCGCGCCTTCTCCTTCAGAACGGGGACGGGATACCCCGGCCCCGTAAGATACTGCGGGAATGTGCGCGGCACATCCCGACCCGCGGAGCGGAGGAAGAGAATTGGCGAGGCGAAGGAGTCGAAGCAGCGCTCTGGTGTAGAGAAGAATTTCGAGCGGGCTTGGAGGAGGGGGACTAGGTCTGGTGGTGCTGGGGACTTTTTTCTTGGTTGGCGCTTGTTTTTGGATGTTGTTGTTGTTGAGCTTGCGGTGGTATCGTTGTTATTACCTGATTTTATCTTGGGTGTTGTGATAGTGCTCTCGCGCGTGCAGTATTCATCCAAACCGGGCCAGTCGCACACGGGGTCTACGGCGGCGACGGCTTGGATGGATTGCGCTTCTGTTAGAGCTAGCATTAGAGCTAGAGAGCCTCCGATGTGTGTGCCGAAGATGGCTAGTTGGGATGGTCGGAGGTGGGTTTTGATCCAGTCGAAGCCGGCTAGTGTATCGTGCACTGGGGTTGGGTATTTGTAAGAGGTGAGTTTGGGGTTGCTTGGTCCCAGGGTTTGGTCTGGGTGTTCAATTGTCTCTTGTGAAACAGAGCTTTTATCTGATGATGGGGGGATATGTGTTTGTATCTCCCCGAGGCGGTAGTTGACTGTGACTACCAATGCAGACGCGGTAGATGCTAGGACATGCTGGGGTGAATCTGCCACAGAGGCCAAAGTGTTGGCATCGCCAATGCTTTGGTGATCAACTTCAAGATTATCATGATTTTGAGATGCGCTCATGTCATTTCCTTGGAACAGAGGTCCAGGAGGAAGGTAGAGGATTACATTTGGGCCTTCTGGAGACAGCCCCTGTTCAGACGGGCTCAACGCGCTCGGTCGCGTAATTCTATGGACATAGTTAGCATTGAATAAGTAGAGCTCATCGAAAAAGTAAAATATTACCTTAGAGAAATAGCCCCATTGTTTCCAATAGGAAGGGATATTGTCTCATCTGTGCAATCGGATGCGACGGTCGAATATCGCGAGCTTTGAAAACACGCGACGGAGACGCGGGTCGCTCCTCTACTGCGATGCAGGAAAAGGGCTATGCCGCGGGACGAGCAGATGATACTTCGCATCGCACTATTAGAGTATGCCCTTGACGTTTGATAAAACTTGTCAAGGATCGGGCTGTTGGCGTTGCTATCCGAAAGTAGTTTATGCCTGAATAATATGGCCATATATCATGTGGACTCGCCGTGAAAATGATATTCTTGGAAAGGGATATCAAGAATAGAACACTCAAATAATAATGATGCTTCGTTCGAACAATGATACATACTATCTCTTATTGTGATAAAAGCTAATTGCAGTCTGGAATGTTATAGCATTATATTTTCTCCATCATTCTTCAATCAAACCAAAGGCTAAGTTAGTTAATCATGCACAAATAGCAATTTTTCTCGCTTTAAAATTTCAATGAAACAGAACAAAACAAAAAAGCATTATGAGCATGCACTGAATCTGTATCTGACTGCTCCAAGAGTCCCTCCATGAATAAGTATCTCACTTATATGTAGCCGCCGACGCCGCAGGGTCGTCTCGATCCAGAGGAGCTTCGGTATCATCCTCTGGCACAGGACGCACAACCTGCAAGACCAACTGAGGATCTTTGGAGTAAACACGAAGGCCAACCACACAGACAGCATTCCACGGATCAAGACGAGGCTCATCAGGGCCCATCGATGGAGGCCGATTCTTCACATACGTCTCGTCAGGGGGCATATCGATATCGCTGTCAAATTCGAACCCTTCTAGTAACTCAAGGTCACCCTGGTCCAGAGCATCCGTAGCAACACGAGTATCTAGACTGGGACGGGCAGAGTCGGTTCTACGTCGCCACCCACCGCTCGCGTGTCTTGCGTGCAGGCCCTGGCCGTGACCGCCGTTGACGTGGATGGTCGGGACGGAACCGTTGACACGGCGCTCACTCCTCTCGCTTGAGATGCTTCCAATGTCAACAGGAGAATCCTCTACTGGTTTATCTGCCAGAATTTGACTGGTGGCAGAATAGCCTTCGAGGTTAGGATCATAGGAGCTGCTGCTCGGGGTGCTGATCCCGCGCCGTGCTTCCGTGCGCTGGTGTCGGGCTTCTGACTTCTGGCGGCGGATCCATTCCTTCTGCATCCTTTTCTTAATCTCATCGCGAAGCTTTCTGCGCTCGGCTGCCTTGAAACGCTCCTGTTCCCCCTTTTCTTGGTCTGTTTCGCCCACCAAACCCTTCGCATGCGCGAGGTCGTATGAAAGGCCGACTTGGACCAGTTTCTCTCTTCTCGTCGAGGCAACCTGCCGGACAATCTCCTCGGTGGAGTCTACGTCTTCGTGGCGGAAGGCTGTGATTTTCATCAGAACGTGGTAGCGACCCGGGTCAAGGTCAATCTCGGCGTTAACAGATCGGCCCATGAAATGGCTGCTATGGCTGCGCACGAGATAATCTTGTTCTCCGGCTTTCTGCAAGCGGAACTTGAGAACGAAGCTGTACTCGCCGGCTAGTCCTTTGAAATAGCGCGCATCAAGCTGTGTCTGTCAGCCACTGTACAAGAGCAGGAATGAATGGAGCAGAACGAACCTGGGATAGCACGATCACTACCGGACCACTGGTGTTCACTTCCATCATGAATTTAGTGGTGTGATAATCAGCGGACCAGGGGACGTTCAAGGTAGTCCATTGCTGGGTAATGGTCCATTCAGGTCCAAAGAGGCGAGTCCGGTCGAAGTGCTGGTATTTCTTGAGCAGATCTTTATAAGAGATCCAGAAGAGCTGGGCCAGGTCAGCGTATCGAGTGAAAGTGCAATGGATGAATACATACACCATCGTTGCCAAATTTATGGCCAAGCTTTTCCATCCACTCGGCCGTCCATTCTTTGGATCCATCACCCCAGGCACCGTACCATTCTTTGCGACCCCATGGGTTCCTAGATGTTGTGAGCTTTTCGTTCGCTTCACTGGCGGATCCATGCACCTACCTCAGTCGCAGTAGTCGATGTCCTTCAACCTCCCGAGCATCCATGATGGAATAAGAGTGACCCTCCGCAATACCCTTTCGATCCCTTGGTGGGCCTTGGTACTTGGGATCTAACCAGTTTGAAAATAGGCCTGTCCCGCAACCAAACAGGAATTCCTTGTTGACTTTCATAATTTCTTCGGTCCAGAAGCGGTCCTTGTTGAGGATATTGCTGGATAACACCTCAGACGTGACGCCTCCGGTGAGATCCTCGATAGCTTCACCAACGAATCCACCCTCGATCGCGGAATAATCTCCATGGGCCTTTGCAAAGGCTTTCTCTAGAAGAGGTAGCCAAGTCTCGTTGTCGTCGACACACTGCGCGAAGTACAGGGCCCGCGAGCCTGTCTGGTAGACTCGCCGGTACTCTTCCTCCGCATCAGTCCGATTGATGTCGTCCCAGATGGGTCGCTCGATGACAGACTCATCGTAGTCAGCAGCGCGGAGATAAAGCTTGTCATCTACAATGCACTGCTGCCACTCGCCGTCTGATGATTGAAGTCAGCATGATTCCATCTCAGATCAGACTCCGAGCACAGGCTTACCTCGATGGAAAACAAATCCATAAATCCCAACCTCTTCATTGCGCGCAACGCAAATCTTCTTGATCAGCTCCTCCTTATTGCCCATAGTGCAAAGCGCAGCCATGAGCCAGCAATCTCCGTCATATCCCTGTCGCACATCTGACGCGGTAGGCCCGTTAACAAAGAACTGCGGATTCTCAAAGATTTCCTATATGAAAATCATTAGCAACCCGCAATCCACTCCGTGGAATATCGTTTTCGAACTAACGGTCACTCTCTTCACTCCCTGGGGTCTGAACTCCATATTTTCCTTATCCAATCCATCGAGATAGTGTCTCCGACCAGACTTTAGGTCTAGCTCGATATCGAAGTGCGGGTCCGAGTATTTCTGATTCACACGCTCGCATTCCTTGACAATACGGTCGACGGACTTTTGACATTCCTGGTACGCCTGCTCGTACGACTTCACGGCCTCGTGGCCCTGGATACGGCCGCTGGGTACATGCTTGGCCCGCGTCCGTGCATACGGATTGTCCGGCAGCACCGTGTATACTTTGCCAGGGTACTTAGTATTGAATTGTTCCCAGAACTGCTTGACGGATTCCTGGGGTGCTTGACAGCGTGCGCGGGGCGGTCGGCTGTTTGAGCGCGAGGAGCCAGGTCCTGCTACAGCATAGCCCATCTCATCGTCGAACTCCATTTGGGGGTCTTTGGGTTGATGCTCTTTGCTTGGTTGAGATGGTTTTTGGGGTTCTTTTTTTTTCGCTCGAGAAGGAAGCACAGCGGTGGGGATCTTTGGGCGGCTATTTCCCTTATATCGTACTAATCACCCTCAAAATGGCGACGATCACTGATGAAAATAGAAAACCAGACAGGGTTGCTCTTCTAAATATGAGTTTGGGAAGACATTCCCCAATTTTCCCCTCACACGGACACTCCGAGCCGAGAACATAGCCTCAGCCTTGATTGCCTCGTATTGATTTGCTGGGCATGGGCCTACTCTCCATAAAAGCGTTCATCGTAAGGCTGCAGGTGCATTGAACTAGCGGGCGAACGAGCGAATCTGACAAAGGATGCTTTTGGCCCCCACTCTCGCGTCTCAGCCCCCCTCCTGTAATGAACACAAAACGAATCAGCATGCATTCCGAGTCATATTTAGACTGGATCAGACTCGGTCCCGAGCAAATAGAGAAGTCAGAAAGCAGTGAGAAAGCAAGGAATGAAGAGACTAAACTTGGATGAGATGCTTAGCATGTTTCATCCCAAATTCTGTGGGGCGAAGTTCAGCTGACATGGGCTCCTAGCTTATGGTCTCTATTAACCTGAGGCTGAAAAAGCCGAATACAATGGTACCGTAACGTCATTTGTATCTGATTACAGGGTAGAAAGGGTATGTACGCCTGTTATTCAAGACTAAAGCACTTTCGTATCCAGTAAGCCCGCCCTCCATATCACTCCCCATTGAACGCCGAAAGAGGAGAAAGAAAACATGTCCCGAAACCATTCCCCAGGGTGAATAAGACTACACAGAAAAGGTGTGGAGTCGTTACACTAGTGGAAGCCGTTACTTGGACCACGTCCGGAGTAGTATGCGGTGCCGTTGCGGAAGTACGGGTGGAGACAGGCCTGCTTGGCCGATAGTCGGTGTGCAGGGTCAAACTCGAGCAGAGACTCCAAGAGCTGACATCCAGCCTCCTCCAGCCCGGGAACGATCTCAACATCGGGGCGTTTCCACTTGGGGAAAGTGGCTTTATAATCGGGGAACGAGGTCACGCCGGGCCAGATGTCTTCATCAGGAGTACCAAGGATGCTGCAATTCGTTAATACGGTTGAACATAGAACATAAGAGAACCACCCTTACCGGAAGATTTTGAAGATCTCGTCAATTTCAGAGTCACCGGGGAAGAGAGGCTTGCGTGTACACATCTCTGCGAAAATGGCACCCACGGACCACATATCAACACCCGTGGAGTACTGACGTCCACCCAGCAGAATCTCTGGAGAACGGTACCACAATGTGACAACCTGTATATTATGTTAGTAAACGGAAAATCATATCAATAGAATTGGAAACCCAATGCATACCTCGTGAGTGTAAGTGCGAAGAGGAACACCGAACGCTCTGGCAAGACCGAAATCGGCCAATTTCAAGTTGCCTTCACGGTCAATCAACAAATTCTGGGGCTTCAAGTCGCGGTGCAAAATTCGGTGGCTGTGGCAGTATCGAATTCCCTCAACAAGCTGGGCCATGAACTTTTTGACCATGGCATCACCCAGGCCCAGGGTTGCACCCGCCTTGAACCCATCGGGCAAAGGCTTCCCTCGCCCACCGTCACTGACAGGCAGAGCCTCCATGTATTTCTTAAGGTCGAGATCCAGGAATTCGAAGACAAGGTAGAGCTTGTGGCCATCGGCGTGAACAATGTTCAGCAGCTGAACAATGTTGGGGTCCTGCATCTCCTTGAGGAGGGAGATCTCGCGAATTGCAGTGCTAGGGACGCCCTCATCTTCGGCTTCGAGGCGAATCTTCTTCAAGGCAACGATACGGTTGGGGTGATTGAGTTCACGGGCCTTGTAGACCACACCGTAAGTGCCTACAGAGCATCGACGCGTGAGTTGAGCTCTAGGTGACAACAATCGCGTCGAGAGAACATACCTTCGCCGATTTTCTCAATTTTCTGGTAGTTATCCATGGTGCCCGACATTCGATCCTATTCTGCTGTTAATCAGCTTAGCAATTTCAAAACAGAAAGGCCAGAATGAAGATTTGACACAAATTGGAGGGCTGTTGCCAAGAAGAATCTGTAGGGGAAGCAAGGAGAGCAGATAGCCGCTACTTACATCCAAGGGTGTTGATCTCTGAGAACAGCTGGAGCAGCACGCTCTCCAAATTCCACCTGGAGATCGAAAAAAAGTAATTTGTCGAAGAGAGATTGACGAAAGACAGTATTTCAATGGTGGGGAGAGAAAGACACAAAACAAACAACCCCCGCGCCAATCATAGGGCGGTGAGGCGCGTGCCTTTCCTTTCCTTCACCAGGGCAACTTTCTCTCTGACTTCATCTCTTCGCAATGGCCCAAATTAAGGGGTTTAGTGCTTATGATCGCCCTCCTGATCCAGTGAGGCTTTGCTACAAGAAATATTCTAAGATTGCCTTGTCCGACGTTGACAATGATCCGGGCATCCTCGACCTACAACGGATTGATCCCGACCAATTGCCCGACGGAGTGACGATCACGCAGTATATGTCCAGCCAAGATCTACGATTAGCATTTGATGATTTCATTCGTGGAAGCCATGTTGCAACAGAAGAGCATGCTCCTCTGACCGAGGATATTCCAGTATTCGCCCACAAATCGATTTCCGGTTAGCATTGTATCGCCTCAATTTGGAACTGACCCAGCAGGACAAAGAGCTATGCCTGACCCTCCTGACAGGTCTCCTGATGATTCCCGCCTTATTCCCTCCTACTGTCCAGATCGAACTGCTCTCCCGCCTATTCCACCGAGACTTACCCAACCCCGAGCATCAGACAAACCTTCACCTGCACTACGACGTGACGTACCCCGAAGAATCGGAAGAAACCCACATGCCCAAGTCATTCTTCGCAGACGATCCCACTCGCGAGTTCCAGCCCAAAGATCCTCAGGTGCACAAGCCTTTGACAGTTCAAAATCTCTTGGAGAAAAAACTCCGCTGGGTGACATTAGGTGGACAGTACGACTGGACTGCCAAAGTATACCCATCTGGAACCCCACCGGAGTTTCCGCCAGATATTGCAAAGTTGCTACGCGCAGCCTTCCCAGCAACCTCGGCCCAGGCTGCCATCTTGAACCTCTATTCGGCCGGAGATACACTGAGCGTGCACCGAGACGTGAGTGAGGAATGTGACGTAGGCTTGATAAGCGTGAGTTTTGGATGTGATGGATTATTCTTGGCTAGCCACGATGACGGGAATGGTTGCGAGATCATTCGGCTTCGCTCGGGCGATACTGTCTACATGAACGGTAAATCGCGATTCGCCTGGCACGGAGTCCCGAAGATTCTGCCCTCGACCTGCCCGAAATGGCTGGCCGACTGGCCATCATCTGGAGAGTCCGCTCCGGGAATGCCGCCTGGTCCATACGAGATGTGGAAGGGTTGGATGTCCAGCAAACGGGTCAACCTGAACGTTCGACAAATGACGACCACTCAGGCTTTCGAAGAGAGAGTAGATCAAGTTTGACAATGGGAAATCTGTATGTCAGTAATCTCGGATTCTTTCCTTGGTCCAAACGTGGACAAAATCCCATTCCGGCCTACTCAAGCACAGAAACGTTCCAATCAGCGATCAAATTTCGCAGTCCAATGTCCAAAAGTTCCCATGGTTTCACCAGAGCCCTACACCAAAGCTACTCTCAATAACTCGCCACTAGCCGCAGATGGCAGTGGTTTTCCTTGCAAATTACACCCACATGCTTTCTAATCATCAAACTGGCCCAAACTACATGAAATTCCAAGGGGGGGCGTCATCTACGGTCGTTGGTCCTGCTAGGTGAGCCTTACTGGCCCATGGGTTACGGTTAGGGTTAATTACATTATTCACTATGGGTAACAATGTTGAGGGCGCTGATCCCACAAAATATGAATGGCTGGAATTCAGTTCATTCAAACTAGTGTATCAATTACGTATCGACTCCTCTCCGTGTGTTCCTGTGACCTTGATATCGATGTATTTTTGGTCCTTTATTCTTTCCATTATATTGCTTCCATAATTGGAAATGAATTGACTTCTTTCAAATATGGTTCAGGCCTGTGTGGTTAATCGGCTTAGAATAGAATGTTCGAATACTTATCATTGCCAAGAGTTCACGGGTGATCCGCCAAAGTCTGATAGTCCTAGTCATGAACGACCACTCTATCACTCATCTCCTACTGGTCACCGGTGCCGCGGAAAGGGGGCCGTCTGGAGTGCGGGGGAACCGGTTGTTAAGATAGTGGAAATAGTGGAAATAGCGGAGATAGAGACCTCGGGAGTATTCAGGGTTTTTTGGGGGCAAGCACCCAAGTACCTAGGTACATAAGTACCCATATAACACCTGGGGAGTTTCCCCGCGTCCGTTAGCTGTTCACAAGGACAACTACTTGACATCTTCAATGTTCATTTTTTCCAAGCTTCGGGAGGTCGTCTGGGGGAAGCCCGCAGCGACCAAGGCAGAACGAAAGCTTCTGGTCAAGCTCGACTTGGTTATTCTATCGTTTTGTTGTTTGATGTATTGGGTCAATTATCTTGATCGCATGAACCTGAATAATGCATATGTCACTGGAATGAAAGAGGACTTGAACTTCCACGGCAACCAATTGAACATCGCCAACACAGGTAAGTCAGGGTGCTGAGCCTAGGATCAAAACTTTCCCAACTTTCGACTAACTTATCATAGTTTTCTATGGTGGCTATGTGTTGGGACAGATTCCCAACAACCTCGCCTTACAAAAACTTCCACCGCGTATCTATTTCCCGGCGTGCATGGCTGCCTGGGGCTTGCTCACTTTGGGCACTGGCTTTACTCACCACCCATGGCAGATCATGGTCATCAGATTCTTTCAAGCTATCTTTGAGGCTTCTACGTTCGTTGGTTGCCAATATATTCTCGGAAGTTGGTACAAGCCGGACGAGCTCGGCAAAAGAACGGCGATCTTTACTAGCAGTGGTTTGGCTGGAACAATGTTCTCCGGGTTTATGCAAGGGGGCATTCATCAGAGTCTTGGTAAGATAGTCATCTTTCATCAACAGCCACATCTTTGTACTCAGTGCTAATTCTCTCCAGATGGTGTTCGGGGTCTTCCTGGCTGGCGGTGGTTGTTCATCTTGGACTTCTGCATCACCATTCCAGTGGCCATCTTTGGGTTCCTCGCGTTCCCAGATACTCCGACTTCGACAACCGCATGGTGGCTCAGTGAAGAGGAGAGGAAGCTTGCTATCGAGCGACTTCCCGAAGTCGAGAAACAACGCGGTGTATTGGGATGGAATTTGATCTCGCGTGTCCTGCGGACTTGGCATTGGCTAGGCTTCATTCTGCTTTGGATATTCGCCAGCAACACCGAAATGTACTCATCGAATGCTATCATGAACCTGTGGCTCTCATCAACAAAGAATTACACCGTGTCCCAAGTCAATTACATCCCGACCGGTGTGGCGGGTGTAGGAATCATCACCACCCTTATCCTTGGCTGGTATTCGGACTTCACCAAACGCCCATGGCATGTGGGTGTTTTCCTGGCCTGCACTGCCATTTTGTCTGGAGCGATCATGCTGCGACCTCCATCCACCGGAGCCAAATTTTTCGCATTGTTCTTGAATGGTGCCCAGTACGCTAGCCAGACTGTGATTTTTGCCTGGGCAAATGGAGCTACTGGAGATGACGATGCGAAGCGAGGAATAATTTTGGGTGCTATGAACACATTTTCGATTGCGGTCTATATGTTCTGGTCCATTCTCTTTTACAGCACCACTCAGGGCCCAGACTGGAAAGAGGGTAGTATTGCAATGATATGTATGGGGTTGGCTTTGGTTATCACGACAATTGGCGTCCGGTACATGGAGAAGCGAGACAAGCAGAGGATGGAGGTTCAAGGCGGCGTTCAAGCCAATGGTACCGACGAGGTGAAAGCTACTATCGACGCTGATAGCCAAAGACACTGAGTAGACATACTATAGGAGTCCCTATCTCGGACCTTTCCAGACCAATGAGAAGAACATATAAATGAACAATGGCCTTCTAGTTCCACCGATTTGTACCTCGTGATAGCTTTGAAACCTCAGAAGAGCAATTCTGTCCCGTTCGGATACTGATACACTTCAATATTTGGGACATGGAGATCAAAATATATGTATGCACCAGTCCGGATTGAGAGGTTAATTTCCGGGGATTTAGATACCCTTCCTAATTAGGACTTCCGTTTTATCTTTTTTTTCCATATATTAGTGACCACTTCATTAACTTGCCTATCGACACGCCCTTGACCCCTGTATCGACAAGCGGGGCTATCATTCACAAGGTAGTTTGTCCATTTGCTACAGAGGACGGCATGTGGATTGCATGATGTCCACCTGGTCATAATAGGCAGCCACACGGATCAATTGCATTTAAATAGAGCAGATAATATTGACACCCCTGCACTTGACACCCCTGCACTACTCCCGAGGTTTAAATTAAACCCATGATACGCGAAAGGAGTTGCCGATAAGCTAGTCTCCAACTTGTTTTTCAATGACTCCAATAACCCCGCACGCATCTGATAGAGTACTCTTTGCGGAAGTCTCTCCCACAATATTTTAACGAATATCTCTAATTTATCATGACAGGTGCATCCTGGCAACTGAAAGGCGAAGCCAAGCGCCAGTCAATTTTGAATGCTATCCCCAAGAAATGGCGACTAAAACATCCTGTCCCTCCCGCTACAGAGCTACGTGATGTCACAGATTATATCCGACAATACCTCACCGAGCGTGAGATCGAGATCACGGAGACAGACGCCGTAGACATTGTGGAGCAGACATCCACAGGCCGCTGGTCAGCTGTGGAAGTGACAGAAGCCTTCTGTCACCGGGCCGCACTGGCTCACCAACTCGTATGTTTATAGTCCCAACGCACAAGAATGCATAAACCTCAGATGCCTAAATAAGAGCTAACCATAAACCAAACACTAGGTTAACTGTCTCCACGAAGTATTTTTCGAGGCAGCAATCAAAGATGCCAAACAACAAGACGAATACTTCGCAAACCACAAAACCCCAATAGGACCCCTACATGGCCTACCAGTGAGTCTAAAAGACCAATTTCACGTAAAAGACGTCGAAACAACAATGGGCTACGTAGGCTGGATAAACAGCTTCCAAGGCCACCAAAACGACCCCCGCAGCGGCACCGAAGAAAGCGAACTCGTCCGCGAACTACGAAATCTCGGCGCAGTATTATACTGCAAGACCAGCGTTCCAGCCACGCTAATGGCCGGCGAAACAATCAACAACATCATCGGCTACACCTGGAACCCCAAGAACCGTCTGCTATCCTCCGGTGGCAGCTCTGGCGGCGAGGGCGCCCTGATTGCGCTCCGCGGCTCGCCTGCTGGCTTCGGCACTGATATCGGAGGTAGTATACGTATCCCTGCTGGGTTTAATTTCCTGTATGGGATTCGTCCTTCGGCGGGTAGGATCCCTTACCAAGGCGCTGCGAACTCGTTAGATGGCCAGAGCACTGTCTTGTCTGTTATTGGGCCGATTGCGCCGACTGCGAGGTCTTTAACGCTGTTGTTTAAGGCTGTTCTTGGACAGAAGCCTTGGTTGTATGATCCGCTTGCGTTGGAGCTACCGTGGCGGGATGAGGTTGTTCAGGAGACTATGGAGTTGATTGAGAAGGCTCGGGATGGGGCGTCGACGCTTGCGTTCGGCATTATGAGATATGACGGTGTGGCCCCGGTTCATCCGCCTATTGCGCGAGGGCTTAGCATTGTCGAGAAAACGCTACAGCGCCTGGGTCATCGGGTTATTGAGTGGAAGCCTCCTTCTCACGCTGTTGCCGTTGAACTACTTGTATGTACCTGTGGGCTTTGTGTTGGTGAGGTTCGGTACGGTGTTAACTTGTGGCAGGAGAAAGTATTCAACATGGATAGCGGCGTAGACTTGAAGTATCACCTTGGTCTATCTGGAGAATCTCGAGCTCCGCAAGTACTCGGTACCGAGCATGGTATTCCGATGACAGCATCTGAGATTTCGGCGCTCAATGTTGCAAAGCGTGAGTATCAGAAACGGTACATGGACTACTGGAATAGCACAGTCGAGGTGACGGGGACAGGGCGGCCTGTTGATGCGCTGTTTTGTCCATTGGCGCCTCATGCCGCAGTCATTCCCAACGAATACGAGTCTGTGGGATACACTGGATTTGTGAATGTGCTTGACTATACTAGTCTTGCGATCCCAGTCACATTTGCGGATAAGAAGGTCGATGTGCGATCAGCTGATGAATCTGTGGATGGATCTAAGAACATCCAGTGGGATTGTGCGTTTTCCCCTATACTTTCCCTCTTGTTATTTCATGCTAATCGTTGTGTAGATGATGCCGAGTCCTATGATGGAGCCCCGGTGGGAGTGCAATTGGTAGGGAGGAGATTTCAGGAAGAGAAGATGTTAACTCTAGCTGAGTACCTAGGCAAAGAGATTGCTCAAGACGCGGAAGAAGGGGCGTGAGTACAAAATATTAAACAGCTTGTTGATTGTCAACGTGAAGTCACTGTAACAGAGCACCTGCACCTAAACTACGATGAAAATGAAGGGTTGGGCATTCGTATGGGTATTGATTATCATGCTATTCTATATTAGGAAGGGTAGATCTTGGAGCGGACGGACTGGACAAAGCTAGCTACCGTGCCAAGCCAATGAAGAGTATGAATGGTAGAGTATGAATGGTACCCCCCAGCCGGCTTGTCCGGTGCGTTTTCACAAATATTGTAAACCCAAACCAGTCAATTCCTGGAGGATGAGGACGGGGGAGTCTGCCCTGAGGGTGCAGCAAGATTGGACAAATGGGGCGTGGAAGATCCCCAAGGTTTACCTCCTGCAGAAGGCGGAGCATGGCCAGGATCGGACGAAGGACCAGATGGGTCTTCTGAGCCATTCATGAGACGCTGCCGCTTAGCTGGAGGCAACCCACCGACCTGGGGCATGCCACCAGGTAGGCCGCCACCGGGCGGGCTGCGAGGATCTGCGAAGGAGTGGGGTGAAGCGTAGTGGGTTGATGAAGCAGGGGTGGAGGTAGCTGCAGCGTCCGGGCTCAAAGCCGTAGCAGACTGCAGGGGGCGCAGGCGATTTGGATGAGAGGTGGTGTCTTCACCTGGGCGTGGAGGCCGGACATCAGGGCTTTGATGAGGCTGACCTTGGTCTGGATCACCCAGCGGGCTGGGATTTCCATAACCAACCCCGACCCGACCCATGCCCTTGTCGTGCATAACAACGCGTTTCCATTTGGCGACCACGCTGTCGTAGTCCCATCGCGGAGAGTCGGCACTGATGTGGCTGTCTTGAGCGTCTAATTCCCGCGCTACCTCCCGTGGTAGGGGGAGGGTATCTGGGGGAAATAGTGCGAACTCACGAGGCCATTGGCATGACCCGAGGCGCTCAACCTGTGCACGTAGCTGGTTTGCTTCCTGTTGCACTCGGGCGAGTTGCTCGTCTGAGGACTTGCGCTTTTCTATCTCTCGCGCAAATGCACGTGTGATCTCCAATTGCCACGCGTCGCGACGGGTCTCGTGGGACAGAGAATTCCAATGATTGAAGGCCAATTCTAAGTGGCGGAAACTGATATCCTCGTGCTGTTGTGCGCTCCGGTATATCATGTTTGGATCCACTCCGCTATTCCCATGTCTCATGTGCGGCGTAGTAGTCGAGTCGACTGCCAGTTGGTCGGTCTGCCATTGGGCGACCTTAGAGCGAAGGGCTTGGCGGATTATATCGAGGTGCTCGGCGCCGGGAGGCTGGAGGGGAAACGAAGTAGACGAGGGAAACGGATGTGTCGCAAACAGGCTTGGCGGAGGAGGGAGGAGCTGCAGACACATGGAGGGGAAGGTCTGAGCTTGCATGTCAAAGTCGAACGGAGACAGCCGAGGCCGGATACGAGAGCTAATATTGCGTGAGATTGAGGGTTAGATATAATGAGGGGGATGATTCAACATACCTCGCAGCTTTAATATTGTCAAGCACCTCGCGCAGTGCGAGCTCCAGTGCCCGCATCGTATCGGGGTTGCTGGAGCTAGCTCCTCTACTGGCATAGTCCGGCAGCTGCAACGACCCTGTCCGAGACTGCGATGGCGCGATTCGAGGGCCATCCGGCACGCGACTGGGGTTGGGAATATCATTGATCACTCCAGTCGCGTGCCAGGTGGGTGTGTTAAACATCATGCGCACTGGAGCCTCGCGTGACTTCGATCCCGAGTCTGCGGTCGCAAACGGCTCTAAAGTTCCCTTTTTCTGGCTTCGTTCAGGACTGCCCTCGTTCTTCCCTGTGGATGTTCGAGCCTGACGCCGGGTGATTCCGCTGCGAATTCGTCTGATCTCTTCGACATCGTGGATTCCGTCGGGTTTCTTCTTAAAAAGGAATTGGTCGAGGTGTCGACCCAGTGATGAGGAAGTAAAGGCCTGCTGGCAGTACTGGCATTTGCGATCCTTCGAAGCAAGACTGGCCTTCGACTCGTCACCGGCAGTCGAACCTTCGGGGGTATCTCTGGAGGTTTCTGTTTCTTCCTTCATTATGGGGAAAGTAAAAAAGAGAGATAAATGAAATATGTAAAAAGGCCTTGAGCTTAAAAGGTCATGGCATATGTTATGCGCTCAGAAGCAGCCAGTGGTATTAGGTAAAATTCAACGCGTAAGGTGAGAGGGAGATGAGGACGGAGAAATGCCAAGCTTTTGGGCGCGGAGCTGCGCGATGAGCAATTTCGCCAAGGCACATGGAGATTTATCTAGGACTTATTGATCTCTGATCAATTATATATCGTGTGTGTAACCGTTTCAATGCTACCTATGCAAGTATTAGGTAGTCTCTGCAATGTAACTAGGCCATTCAGCCAATCGACTAAGTAGGATCGATCTAACTGCCTAGGTGTATATAGTACATTTGAGCAAATCAAAATCAAGGAAATAGTTCGTTCTCTCGGAGACCATTGCAGTAATCATATATTTGTGATGACTATAGAGTCTGAGTATCCCCTACCTTATCAAGACTCGGACATTACCTAGGTATGTTGAGTGGATCACACACGATGCACTCAAGCACAGCATGGAAGACACGGTGTAACCACGTTCAAGAACGGTCTTTGCCCTTTCTCGTCTTACGCGCACTGAACCAACGTTTCATGTTGCTCACACCGTGCAAATATAACCACGAGAAGGCGAAGACAAGAGCAAAGTTGAAGATGACATATCCCCAAAAGATTCCCTAATATATATCTGAGATTAATCTCACCTCCCAGATTCACCAAAGGGGTACAAAGCACGATACTCACATAATCTCTCCACTTGTGCGAGTAAAACACATTGAGACTCTTAGCCTGGAGATATTAAAAAAGTTCCAGTTAGCCATACTCCATCCAAGCGAAGAAGCTTGGGAGACCATGATAAAGCGTAACTTACATATTGATCACCATTGGAGTATTGGCAGAACGCGCACATTCCATTCCCAGCGTCTCGGACATACCCACCAGCCTTTTCGGCATAAGATCCAGCATATTGCTGGCAGTTCATGCCAGCCGGAGCGCTGAAGTGGGATTCTTCACGCTCAATACAGCGCATTGGGACATTATGCGTGATGACTCCAACAAACCCCTCCAGGAGATAGTGGAAGGGCGTAAGCCAGTACATCCACGACTGCCAAAAATGGGGCAATGCGACGTAAGGGACGACAACTCCGCAGAAGGAAGCAATAAAGGTAAAGAAAGTCGGCACAAGCAAGCTAGCAAAGAGCTCGTTGGGTGCAAGTGCGGCTATGAATTGGCCAAGTCCAACATAGTATAGTTCGAAGACCATCAGCGACATCCAAACGTAGCCGGAACTGAACGAGTCGCGCGGGAACCAAGTTCCCCAGTACCTTTTTTGCATTTCTGTCAGACTTGGAAAGATAAAATTATTTCTCAAGAAACACTTACCAGCAGTTAAAGTAAATTGACCCGGCAACAATCGAGTAGGGCAGTTCTGGGATAATTGTGCTCGTCACAAAGGCAGCCCAAGAGTATATCTTGGAGCTAGCTTCGCGAGATTTATAAAGCCCGCGAAAATGGATATATCGCGGTTGGAGTTGCTGTATCAACGGTGGAGCGATTGTCAATGTCATGAAGACAGAGAATAGCCGTGATTGCATGTCAATGGAGCTATCGCCCAGATGCCAAAATGTGAAGGTGTTGAAAAGGCCGGTAAAGATGTGGAGCATAAATTTGCCCTTGGTGATAATCAGTCAAGCCATTCATGTTTAGTGTTAGAAACCTAGGAACTTACAAGTATGTAGTCTGGGATCCTCCAGTAAGCCACGAATGCGCGCTTGGTGACTGCGACTACTTGAACATAGAGAGGCATAGCATACTCGCGACCGTCTTTAACATTCTCATCATTTTGAGAATTGCGACGGGAGGCGATTATACTCTCTAGATCCTCGGAAAGCTGCTTGGACTCTGGCGAGTTGGCCCACACATTGCCCCAGTCCTGCCCCTTATAATCAGGGTTTCCGGCTCCAATGACTTCCAACATGTACTAGAGAGAAGTTAAGCGAGAACCGATGACTCCAGTTTTAGAATACATACCTCGGCCGGATTTTCATGCGGTGAGCACTTCCTCCCGCCATTTTGTTCAAAGTAATCAATCAGCGTCCTGGAGTCGTTTCCAAGGGGCCCATTGTAAACTACACTTCCGCCGCTTTTAAGCAGCAAGAGCTCATCAAAATTCTCAAATAACACAGCAGAGGGCTGATGGATTGTGCAGAGAACGGCCTGTCCGGCGTCTGCAAGTTGGCGAAGGAAGCGTACAATGTTGAATGCGGCCAGAGAGTCGAGACCAGACGTGGGCTCGTCCAAGAAAAGCAACAACTCTGGTTTACTTGCCAGTTCTACTGCAATGGTGAGTCGTTTGCGTTGCTCCTGGTTGAGGCCTGAGCCCGCGGATCCAACGGTTGCACCGGCGATAGACCGCATTTCTAGCAAGTCAATGATTGTCTCACAATAATCATACTTTTCTTGTATCGGGACTTCCTTTGGCTGTCGTAAGAGAGCAGAGAACCGAAGGGACTCCCGCACAGTAGCGGTGGGTTCGTGAATGTCCATCTGCTCGGCGAATCCTGTCGCTCTCTGGAAGCTCCTTGGGAGAGGCCTGAGAATATTAGAGTGCATAATTAATGAACTACTTAAAGACTCCCTACCTTCCATCAACTAAGAAGTTGCCAGTGACCACACCAAAATTGATTCGTTGTGCTAGCGTATTGAGCAAAGTGGTTTTGCTGGTCAGACATTAGCATCAAGAACGGAGTCGACTTCGTTTTGTGTCTTACCCTGAGCCAGAAGCTCCCATCAATGCAGTCAGTCGACCAGGCTTGACATATCCTTGAACATTTTGCAATAGTTGTCTCTGTCCACCCTTGTATGGAATAGTGTAGTTGACGTCTTGCCATGTAAATATTGCTGTGTTTTTAGCAATGTTCTGGACCTTATCACTGGATTCCCTCGAGCCGCCGTCATTTTTGTTGGTCGCTATGCCAGTTGCTATGCTATCCTTCTCTGCAGATTCTTCATCTTCTGGCGGAGCAGATCGTTTCACGATATCTTGAACTGCTTTGGGGGCTTCGCTTCTTTTAAACACCGTGACCGAGCTGCCACCCTTGTTAGGTCTCTGCAATTCCATTCCCAACATTGTCAAACAAATGAAAAAGATAAGCCATCCGATGATGATGCCGAAATTTCGCCACAGGTGAGCCCTGCTGTAAGTGTACGCCGTTTGGATATACTTGGGACCATGAACAATCAACTGGTCAGGATCACTGCCTTGGATTGCACAGGATTGGTGGCCGGGCACCGCATCCGGCCCATCAGGCACAATGTAAGGTGGTTCACATTTTATCTGGAGATTATGGAACTCGTTGGCCATCAATCCCTCGAATGCGTATTGGACGGGGTTGATCCAAATGAGCCACTTTAACCACGGGTGCATTTTCCACGGAGGGATAAGATAGCCTGAATCATATTGGCCATTAAATTTGGATAATAGGTTTCATTGTACTGTGCTTACCTGTGTAGATAATCAATGCCTGTATGGAAACACCAGTGAGACGTGTGGCTATATAGTGTTATTGGATACATCTTAATACCGAGAGGTTTGTGTGACTTGCCAACATCCAACGAGGCACATATAGCCCCAAGAGCACGAAAGAATGAGTACATCGTCATTGTGAGAATGAAAATCAAAAGCAGATTTATGAAGAACTGCGAAGGTGTTCGCGCAAGGTTTGCCATGCTAAAACCTCATCAGTATAATCAACTTAGAGCATCCAATAGACTCACAAGTATACTATGATATCAAATAGAACGACTTGTATGAACACAAGAGGCACATCAACCACAACCTGGGCAAGCGCATAAGCCGCAGGGCGATAGAAGGAGCTAGAGAGAATTAGTCCTATCATTTTCCCTTTTCTTCCTTGCGGTCCTCACAAGCTTTTATGTTTCATTAAGATTGGTCGACTCTCAAACGCTGCTGTCAACTCTGCCATAGCAAGCAATGCATTGAAAAGCAGTATAAAGAACATCACACCACCCCTCGTAAAAACGCCATTGCTTAAGATGGTAAGCCACACGGAGTCTCGTTGCATTTGGAGAGGCATTTGCCTACCTTGTATCAGGAAGATTGTAGAACAAGCTACCAATGATAAGGGCTTGAAAGGTTATCATACTCCACTTTCCAATCAATGACTCTCTATCACCAAACATTACCAGAAATTGACGATGTGTGAGGATCATAACTTGTTTGTAGAATGAGATTGTGTAGTTTTTCCGCTTGGTGGTACTTCTTGCAGCCTCTCTCTCCTGCCTTTGGGCTTCGATTTCGCCCTCGAAACTTTCAATATCCGCCAGGTTGTGTTGGTAGGTATCACTTTTGCGATATGCAGCTTGAAATTCGGCTGCGTTCCGAGGGATTCGGTCATCCCAGCCAGCTTTAACACGTCGTGCATTGGGGTCACTGACAGAAGTCAAAAAGTCTGGGGTTGTCCAACGCGGGGGGCATTCAAAGCCCAGCCGTTCGAAATAGGCCTTTGCATCCTGGCTTGGTCCGAAGAAAGAGCATTTTCCTTCTTCGATCAGAATGACTTTGTCAAACAGATCAAATAGATTCTCCGAGGCTTGGTAGAGAGCCACCACAGTCGAAACGTTGGCGGTGTTTGTTAGACTTCGCAAGCTTTGAACATACTCCAGCGCTGTACTGGCATCTAAGCCCTTAGTAGAGTTGTCCCAGCACTGGGTGCTAGCCTTGGTAACCATAGCTTCAGCAATTGAGGTTCGTTTCTTCTCGCCCCCGGAAACTCCACGAATGAGCTCATTGCCAACTCTAGTCCCCAGAGCATGTTCAATCCAGAATAGCTTAGCTATGGCAGACAAGAAGGTCTCCTGATATTCTTTTCGACTTTCTCCTGGGATTCGTGAGACTTTGTCGGGAGTTCGGGATTTTAAGGCAAAAAGCAGTGTATCTCGCACAGTCAAAGTTGCATAATGGAGATCATCCTCGGGGTTGTACAAGACTGATGGTTTTAGTTCAGAATCGTAATCACACAGACAAAGACATACCTTCAGACCTATACTGCTTCGCCATCTTTTCTGAATCGGTGCCGCCATACCGCACATCCCCTTCAATGCTTTCGTAGCCCGCTCGTTGATTGCCGAGCACTTTCAAGAAAGTGGAACAGCCAGAGCCAGGGCGGCCTAAAACAAGAAGCATCTCCCCCGGACGAACACAGCCCTGAATGTGGGGGTCAGTCGATACGACATCTAGTGGTTATCAATAAACATACAGTGAAATCATCCAAGATGGTTCGTATCGGTGCTTTTCCGGCCCCGACACCCTTCCTTCCCCGAGTGAATAGTTGCTTAATGAGCCGCGGCAACCCCAGAAAAATGTCTCCGTTGGTAGGTTGGAGAGCGGCGCCAAGGCCCACGCCCTTCACGGTGAGATTTTTCCATACAACTCCAACATGACGTGTTTTCTCATCTTCGGAATTTGCTTTGCGCTCAGAGCCGAACATCCGTGAAACGAGTCTTTCTATTTGGGCCCATTCCTCTCCTTTAGTATCGTGACCGGAGACATAGCTGCGCCGGCGAGATATAGTACGTTGGACGCCATAATCATCTAACCTTGGCCCTGTGGAATCTGCTGGGGAGCCTGATGGGGTCGTGCGGATTGGCGCGAATTCTTCGGGTGGACATGACCTGACCGGCGAAGATGGACTCTCTGAGGAAGAAACGGAATTCCTAGGAATGTGTTTTGTGTTTGCAGCTAATGCGGACTCGCTTTCCACAGAATCGTCGTTTGCCATCTTCGTTATTTTCAGGTTGAGCTGAGACCTTTTGAAATGCCGACCCTCAACCTAAATCCCTGTGCTACACGGTTATGAAACGACGTGATGCCGGATGACCATGGGTGTATACGTAGATTGGCGCGACACCTAGGTTAGCAATAGAATATATAAACAGAATCACTCCACATGAATATCATGAATGTGCAGGAAACGAAAAGGAAAGGACAAACACTTCGAGAATGTAGGCATTACGTCAAGCATCATCGCGAAAACCAGATCTCGGGAGGTCGGAAGAGACACGAACCGAAATATTATTCATGAACTCATGCCAAACGCGAACAAGTAATTTAAAAGAGATCTTTGTATCTTCCAAACTTCCTGAAGGTGGCAAAATACATGTGATGCATATAAATCTCCCCGCATTTCGAGGTATGTCCGATCATGAAGTCATAGATTGTACAACATGGATGTGTTGTGTAGTCAGTCATTTTAAACGCCATTGGTTCCCTTCTTATTATGACTACCTTTTGGCTGTGTGGTTTGAATTATTCTGACTGTACAGTTGCACTTTCTACCTAGGTATGTCTGTTGTTATATAATCGCCCTGACTGTCTTCCAAGGTTGTATTGAAAAAGAAGCTCCACTCCGATTCGGATTTATTTCTTTTTCTGATATCATACTTGCTCTTGGTCAAGTTTTAGTCGGTCTTGTTCATATACTTCTAAATAAATAGTAATAGAATGGATCGCTTTCTCGCCCCAATACCTGGGCAATGATATTCAAGTTGGTGAGCGTCTGTAGGCCCTGCTCTCGAGCTATGAAGGTTAATCCCTTCGGATATTTATTTTTCAAGTCGATCGTGCAACCTTTGAGGTATTTATTTTAGAATGGCGCAGTACACACTCGGAGACTGAATGAGCAGTGCTGTCAGCATTACCTACATACGTATATGGGAATATATAAACATCCACGGAATCTATTCCCGACGACATCAACTAACTCATTCTACTATGGCACGAGAAAACTCTAGTTGTCAGTTTACCAAACGGTCGTGATTAGAGTAATTTTATTATCATGGTCTCGTCATTCTAGACATAATAGTTAGGCATGTCAGACAATTGCTGACTACAGTACAGTTTTCAACGCAAACTACAGCTAGACAAACTGGTCGTAAATAAAATATATGTATTCCCACAGAAGGTACAAGTAGTTATGTGAAGGCAGTAGATAAATGTTTATTGGCTCGTTTACCAGAGAGCTTATGGGGGTTTAATGAGCTGAGCATTAAGGAACCACGAACGGACCTTCGTTCCCTGATCAGAAATGGGGCAGCACGCCATGATTACAACATACTACTCTCGAATTGAGTAGTGATAAAGCTTTAGATTCCAGTTTGAGAGTAGGCAAATGTAACTCTCGACCTAGAAATCACTTTAGCTTCTTCTGCGGGTACCCTGATTGCAACTCTGATAGCAATGAAGCCCCATCGCGCTCACAGATTCCTGCGGAAGGTATTGGAGTTTTTCCATTTATCTGCTCCCTCCTCCAAGCGTGCAGTCAAAGCACGCGGCGAGTAAGTTTCCAGATTTCTGTGGCATTCATTGTCGAAAATTAACGAGCGGCTCAGTGCTAAGATGTGGTGTGTTGCTACCACCACTCCTCCTCTTCACAGCATTCCCGCTACCCGAGGATGTGACCACGTTGAATTGGATGGCCAAGTTGATGATCCTCCGCAGTATACCTTTGATGGTGCCGCCCTTGAAAAACCAGTCTCGACCCGCAGCCAACTGGAGCGTCGCATCGTGAAACTCTGGAAGAAAGTGTGGCTGGGTCTTTATCAGATCGATGACAACGAGGATCGATACCACGTCGAGCGACTCGAGGCACTTTCTCTCGGGGCTGGCTTAACTCGCACATACCGAGTTGGCGAGCTTCAAGTTCTTAGGCGCCATTTTCTTCGAAGCGAGACCAACAATGGGATTGCTTCGTTGAAGCTGTTCCAGGGCCTGTCGCTTTCGACCCTCCTATCTGTGATCCACATTTTGGAGGCCTATGAAAGTGAAATTGAGAACATGAAACTGCTCTATTCTATCCTGCGAAGTGGTCAACTTGCATTGCATGAGACTGCTGACCTTGCTCGAACTGCTGTTGTTAAGACTGAGTACATGGCAACTGCGGAGCCGATGGAGAAACGTATCAGACAGTACGATATTCGAATGAATGTGGTGAATATGGACATCTGTGATGAGGCAATGGGTTTCTATCAGCGACAAAAGGGGGAATATATTTACCACAAGGCATTCCCAAATGCGTGGTAAGAATGTGTGTTTTTTTGGATCCGTCCATGCCCTCTTTCGCCATTACACGTATTGGGCGACGTCGAGTACAATCTGTATGATTTGGATGAACTATTAGTTTAATGTCTTATTTACTTAGGTAATAATTATACTCATGGTGCGATCAAAGTCTTGCGAAGTCTTGCGAGGCACAAATCTCCAATGATAAGGCTCTCTAAGCGTGCCGGTGAGATTAATATTTTCAGGTCTGACACTATCAACGCTTAAGAACCGAGATACCGTTGTTGGGGGTTGCAGAGCTCTTTGCCTGGATTGCGGTAACAGGCTTCAGGCGTGCATTCCACTGCACTCCAGTCAGGCTTCACTGCCTGTTGTTGCCAAGGGTGTATCCACAATCACTTACTCCGGGAGTAAATCTACAGAGCCAACCTCTTTGATGCGAGTCGGATGAAATTTAGCTCAATTAGAGCCGACGTTTCGATTAACCTTATGTCCCACTAGAGCTTACCGAGGTCATGACGCCACCAAATGTCATATCATAACTTCGGTTGGTATGCCTATAAGGTATGCACCCCTATATACATCCAAGGATATTTGCTTATTTTTTTGATTACAAGAGTCATTTAACGGCTCACACCTGAGGTCGATCCGGCCTAACGGTCCCCTTTACCTTTACACTGTCCGTCTCACCCTCGCCCTTTTTACTCTTGCCAGGTTCGTTCACGTATGGGTTCATGGTATCCCCATTATCTAGACCTTCCTGCTTGAGTGACATGCTTCCACGTCCAGCGGGTGGGCCCATGCCTCGAGGCTATGTGAAGGTTAGATATGCACTGCTTCGATAGCCTGGATTGTCAAATGACGATAATGCCAACCAAGCTCTGAGAATAAAATGCGAGAAGGAATAACGAACCTCATCCCGACTAGAAGATCCTGAGCTGAGATTCTGTCCAACATCTTGGTTCCCCTCTGCCCTTTGACTATACTCTTGACTTGCTCCGCGTGACTGTGTAGAAGGCTTGGTGCTAGGCATCTTTATATCACCTCTCTGCCATAGGTAGATCGATATTGGTAACCCTAGAGCAATTGATACTAGTAACCTATCGAAAGGATTAGGTCCAAGTCAGATGCGCGACCTCTGAAAAGGATGACTAACCATCGGGGGTTCTTTGCCTGGCCACTTGGCTTTTCAGTGGCAAAGCATCGTCGACTAGAGGTCGGCCGAGATGATCGAAGTCCCACAGATGGGCGGATATGCTGTCTCACTGCTCCATGTGGAAATGAATGGCGAATAAAGCTCATACTCAAGGTTCGATGCAAGTCAAAGATAGTGAGTGGGATAGCGAGCTATGAAGCCAGACACATAAGACAGAAGGGCTAGTGACCTAGACCTGTATATAAACTTCAAATGCTTGGTGTGCTTTCATGATTACATCATGCGACTTCCCGGACTTCCAAGGTTGCTTCCAAATAATTGTACCAAGTTTACGCTTCCAATAGGAGTACTGGGATTTGATTATGAGGGTTAATGATGACAGGTTGGTGTTGTTTATTCTCCCAGACATTCTTGATCGTTTAACCAACAGTTAACATCAAATGGATGGCCCGAACAGGCTTTGTTACCACAGACCGGCCAACCCAATTTCGACAATTGCTTGGGATCTCGATTAGTTTATGCTGAACTTGTAGCTCGCATTCATTAAATTCTGCTACGTAATGGAACAAAATGTACACAATTCAATTCGTATTAGAATCGAATCTCAGATGAGATGGAAAACAAGATATTATACACTGATCATCCTGACAAACCGATCACCGAGGGCATTTGCCGCCACAGGATTACCCGCCGAGACCAGCTCCCGATGCAACGTAGTACCGCCAGTCTTTTCACGTACACCCTCAACCATCACTGCACCTTCATTTCTCAACGTAGACTCTACTTTCTCGATCTCGCCACACCATAATGTCTCCATAAGATTCTCTTCCGCATCGCTCCACGATGTAATTTTGTACCCATTATAAACAAACGACCCATCACCCGCCTTCTTCGTACTCAACAAGGCATAAGGCCCATGGCAAATCACAGCGGTGGGCTTGTTCTCCTGGTGGAAATAACGCAGAATTCGCCCCAGTTCTGCATTGCCTGCCAGATCCCGAAGAGGTGCATGTTCACCTGGGATAAATACAGCCGCGAAGGTGGTTAACTCATCGTTGCTGATGGTGCTGAATGGTCGTGGGGTGCGGAACCCATTCTCTCGTTTCATGCGTTCAATAAGATTGTGTTCTCGCTGACGTTCGTAGAAATTGCCAGCATTGGCGACGAGTGATTCGCTGCTTGGGTCCGGGGAGGGTTCATGACCTTGAGGCGAGGCGAATGTCACCTCGTGGCCTGCGTTCAATATTTTGATTAAAGGCTTTGCAAGCTCTTGGAGGAAAAACCCCGAAGGCTGGTCGACAATCTTGCCAGCATCGTGTCCGGTGTTCCTTTTCAGGGGGAAGGAGTGCGCGTCGCTGAGGATAACGAGAACTTTCTTGGAATGCATTTGTGACAGGATGGAGGATCAGTTAACTGGGATTGTCCAAAGTTATTGGAATGGAACCCCAACATCTCCCTTATCTTTTATATAACACCTCAAATAACATAGGTCGCCCTACAATGACATTGAGATGACGTACCTAATCTCCACACATCATAGCCACCACCCGTATACGTGGAATACTCGTTCCAAACGTCTACAATGTTCTCTTCCATATAGTAGGAATGCTGCCTTGAGCAGCGTCTCATGCCACTGTCCAAATCGACTTAAGACACCCGGTTACAACCAGAGGAGAGGTCGGGCTATCGTCACAAATACAGAAACACAGACACAGGTCCATGTAGCCGGTCACTACTCGATATATAAATCGCGGTAGGTCTACTACGCTCCATAAGTACCCTGTCACGGCGACCAAGACAACGTATCCCTTTGGCAGAAAGCCAAAGGCTAGACGAGGGCCTTTCAGCAATGAGGAACTAGAATAAGGACTTTCAAAGGAGTGATATTCATTCATGCTCGATACTATTTTGGATGCCCTGTTGGATGGTCTTTTGGGTGGTCTTTTGGATGCTCTTTTTGGTGCTCTTTTGGGTGCATTTCGGATGCTCTTTTAGATGTTCCTTTTAGGTATGTACGAAGGCAGAGACTTCTTGTTAGATGCCTCAGGCATCAACCTGTAGGATAGACCAGTTAGATAGTCTCCTCTCCTCTCTTCTCTTCTCCCTCTCCCAGTCCGCCCAATACAATACTATTTTACCTACATACAGCTATATATATATTGCATCAGGTTATAAGCCTCTTTTCTGCCAGTTAGACCACTGGCATCTCTTTACTCTGAAGCTTTTCATCTAGAAAATTGACAATCTCGCCATATATTATAGACCTACCCTAGTACTAGACTACAGCACGATCCGCAATGTCCGCGGATATCCACAATCCATATCCGCAAACTACGGATATAGATATTTTTTGATATCTAAGATCTACAGCCTTACGGATTTAGATATAGACCTTATATCTATTAGATATTTACAGATATCTAATAGATATCAAACAATATAAATATACCTAGACTTATAACCTTAAGAGGTATATATTAATTTTATATTTTCCTCTATATTTTTTATATAATAGTATATTATATCAAATAATCAAAATCTAGATCTTTTTAGGGTTATGAGATCCGCAGAGCTCATTCCAGCCATGGAACCTATGTCTCTGGTGGTCCTAAGGTACTGTATAGAGCTTTCGGCTCTGCACAATGCCACTTTGGCATATATAGCATGCTGTATTAACCTATATATAGTACTACAATATGTCCTATCTAATACAAACCATATGATCCTTTCTGAATCATATCTGGTAGTATATCAGTTTAATCCTCTCTCTGTAGAGGACTAGAGAAGGGTATAATAGGACCTATAGGGGCCTTACAAAGAATATATTATAAGGGTATAGCTTCGAAAGACCCTATTATCCCTATATCTAAGCCTGATATATAATCTAGCGGACCTATATATAAGTAAAGCTGCAAGAAAAGATATAAACCGGAACGAATAGTATAACTAGAATATATAGTATAATAGTTAGGAGAGCTATAGTAAACTAATAATATATTAAGGACTACCCTATCTCTAGAATAAGTAGTATATAAAAGTATATAGCCCTAAAAATATCTAGTAGGTTATAAATAGTCTATTAGGATATATATAGTCCTTATAAGATATTACTTATCTAAATAAATTAGAAAATAGATCTATATCTAGTAAGGACTAGTCTATATAAATAGGATATCTTACTACTATAAAAGAAAGGAAGTAATAATTAATATTATCTACCTAAAATACCTAAAATAAGATAAGTATCCCTAAGCCCTAAATCTTAACTAGTAAGTAAGTCCTTACCGGACTAGCTATTAAAGTCTAAGTAGCCCTAGCTATCCTAATAGATAGGGAAAGGAAGCTTTATCTTTATTTATATAATATTTAGGATTATAAAGTAGTCTATCTAGTAATATATATAGTTATAGAATAAGTATAGAGCCTACTTATATACTAAGTAGAAGTTACTTAACTAAGTAGACTTATAGTAAATATCTAAATATCCCTATAAGTAGCTCTAGTAATACTAACCGGACTAGAAATATCTGAAATAGCTATTACTATCCTAAACTAGACCACTAGGCTATTAGCAAATATATTTAATCTAAGTAATATAGATAAAGATATTAGATAGTCTATTATTAATAATATCTAGAAGATTAATAACTATAATAAGACTATCTAAAACAATATAGCCTATAAATAGATAGTTAATTATAATTATTACTTTATTAAATTAATAAATATTACTAGATATAATATACCTAGAACTATATATATTATCTATACTAATAAAAAACTAGTAAAAATAGCATTATAGTACCTTAAAAACTTTAAGTAGGTTTATAAAAACTAATACTCTAGTATATTTACTATATAAAATAACTTTAAAAGCTAGATTAAGAGAGAATTCTTAGAATACCTAAGCTAAGAGAAGCTCTAGGAGAAGTTTGATAGTCTAAGATAGGGCTAAATATCTATTAGTACTTATACTAGTAATCTATACTAAGCTATAGTAAATCTTAATACTAGAATTTTAGAATAGTTACTAATCTATTACTTTATTATAGATATAAAAACTAAATATTAAGCTAAGTAGGTAGTAGAATAAGAATAATCTATTATACTACTAGAGGTTATTATACTCTTTATTAGCTATAAATAGGGCCTAATAATTATATACTACTACTAGAATAGGCTAAATATCTTAACTAGTCCTAATAAAATAGACCTATTAGTTATTTCTAGCTAATTACTAGTCCTATAGATAGTAAAAGAGACCTATTTATATTATAACTATAGTAAACTAGGCTATCTTGTCTATATATACTATATTCTAAAGATAGAAGAGATAAAATAATAATAGAAGGTTATATCTTATTATAGAATAAAGCTAATAGAAAACTAGTATAACTATATAATATAAAAGCCCTTATTAGCTATCTCTAGTAGGCTCTTAAATAATCATAATTTAATACTAAGGATCTTCTTAATCCTTACTACTCCGAATCTATATCTTTATAGGCTTAGCTAGAAACCTAATCTTAATATAAGAAGCTATAATAGTATAAGTTATTATAAATAGATTAATACTAATAGAAGAAATCACTATATCTATCTATATCTCTTAATATTATAAATGATTTATTAATATTCTACTAGAAAAGGATTTATATAGACCTAAAATAATCCTTATAGGTCTAAATACTTCTTAATAGTAAGATAAGTAATATCTTTATCTTACTCTATATCTAGTAAAGGATTAATAGAACTATATAACTATAGAAACTAGGGATTCCTTTATTAGTAATAATTACTAATAGAGAATATCTTAAAATAGCTAGCTTTATAATACTCCTTATAAAACTAAAGAAGTAGATAGGCTATATTAAGATATAAGTACTAGAAACAGAATATAATATTATCTTAGAATAGAACTTCCTTTACTCTAAAAACCTATAAATTAATTAGTAAATCTCTATTATAATACTTATAGATTATAGATATAAAACCTATAATATATATCTTATAAATAGGTTATATATAATTGTAAAGAGTAATATATATACTAACCTAATATCTACTAGATATATTATAAGGGCTCTATAGAAAAAGAATATAGAGATATAGTTTTTTATAGTATAGGCAAAATCTAATAATACTACTATACCCTAATTCGAGCTACTAAAGTATAAAAACCCCTAAATATAAATAATTCTAGAGAAATATAAGAACCTTTTCTACTTAGAGCTCTTAACAGCCTTATCTTCTAAATAAAATATTATATATAAAGTTAAGACTAATATAATATAGCTTATAAATATCAATACCTATATACTATCTACTAAAAAACTTAATAAATAAGTAAAATAGATTAAAGAACTTATCTAGAAGGACCTAATCTACTATTCTAATAATATATAGGAGTTCCTAGTTATTTTTATTAAGAAATCTAATAGAAAGTAGTATATATATATCAACTATTATATACTTAACTAGATTATAGAGAAAAATAGATATCTATTATTACAAATCTAAAAGCTACTTAATATAATAGATAATACCTAGTTCCTATTAAAAGTTAATCTTATAGCCAGATACTAGTAGATCCGAATAGAAAAGGATATAATCAAAAAAATAGCCTTTAATATAATATAAGATAAATATAAATAGCTTACTATATTATTTAGACTTTATAATACCCCTATTATATTCTAATCAGTGATTAATAATATACTATAGCTAATATTAGACTAAAGTATAATTATCTATCTAGATAATATCCTAATCTTCTCTATATTAATAGAAGAATACTATAAATACCTAGAATAGACCCTTATACTATTAGTAAAATAGGAACTATATATCTTACTAATAAAATATCAATTTACTACTAACTAATTAGAATTTTATAACTATATCATTAGGAATAAGACTATTTAACCCCTAATAGCTAAAACTAAAGCACTAAATAACTAGCTATAATCTAAGAATATATATAATATATAATAGTTTATTAGACTTACTATATACTATTACAGATTTATTAAAGACTTTATAAAAATCTATATATTACTTTATAAACTACTAAAAGAAAGTAATAATATCTTATATAAGAAGTATTTCTATCCTATTATATAGATAAAGGCTTATAAAAGTATATTTTATATAATTAAGAAGCTACTTATTTCTATATCTATCTTTAAATAACCTAATTAGAATAAGCTATATATAATTAAGATAGATATCTCTAAATAAGTACTTAGTATAGTCCTTATATAAGAGGATAATAAAGAAGTACTTTATCCTATTATATATAATAGATAGAAGCTTTATAGGATAGAACTAAACTATCTTATATATAAGAAGAAGCTTCTAGCTATTAAAAAAGCAATCTATATATAGGATTAATATATTAATAGTAATTATTTTAAAACTATAATCATTACTAATAATATAAGTCTATAGTATCTTAATACTATAAAGGAGTATAATAAGTATCTTATATATTAGATTACTAAATTCTAGGAATACTATCTAGCAATTTATTACTAAAAGAGCTCTAAAAATATTATAGTAGATATAATTAGCTAATAACTAGATCTAATCAAAAGTATATCTATTAATATTAGCTAGGAATAAACTATTTAGGATACTTATCTTACTATTATAAATATAATATATAATATTCCTAAGAAAGAATAGCTAGTAATAACAATTTAGTTCTTAGAAGATAGTATAGAACTAGATAATTATATAACTACTTAGGTTATAAAGAAATATACTATAAACCTAAGTTTTTAGGATATATCTATTAATAAGAATATATTAGTAGAGATTAACTAATAACTAGTCTATATCTATAATAATAGAGAGATATCTCTATACCTTAAAATATCCTTCTATACTAACTTAATACTTAATTCCTACTAAAAATTTAGCTATCTAGGCTTTCTAGGGCTATATAGAATTATATAGCCTTATAGATAGTAGCTATCTATAAGGACAGATATTAAAAAAGCTATAAGAACCTATCTAAACTACTAAGTTATATAAGGATCTAGAAAAAGCCTAGAATATAAAGAAGTATAATATATAGTTATAAAAGAAAAGTACTCCTTCTAGTACTAGGATATTAATCTTATTAGTTATCTATCTATTACTTCTAATAGTAATAGATAGATTATTATAATAATTAACTATATTACTAGATAGCTAGTATTAAGAGTAGTTCTAGATATAATAGAAGAGGTTCTTATAGAATTCTTATACTAAGATATCTATATATATTATAGTATATTTTTAGAATTAATCTTAGATAATAGCCTAAATCTTCTTTTTAGAGTAATATATTATTTTATAATACTAATCTAAGTATAATATTATATAACTATATTTTACTATCCTTATACTAATAGTAAGATAGAGAATTTTAATAGACTAGTTAGATAGATATTAATAAAATACCTAATAGGGAAATCTATAAGGCTATAAGATAAATACCTTATATAGATAGTATTTACTATCTATATATAAGAGTATATAATATTAAAAAAAAGTCTATACTACTTAATATATAAAGTATATCTATATATCTTATCTAATAAAAGCTATTCCTTAAATACTTTTATCTAAAAGGACTAGGAAGAATAGATCTAGTATCTCTTAGATACTTACTCTAAAGTAAATAAACTACTACTTATCTATATAATTAAGAAATAATAGATCTAGGATATAGTAGTTATAAAAATAAGCTTCTAGCTAGGAGACTAGATCCTAGTATAAAATAAAGTAAAGAAAAAGTATAAGAATATATAGTTTAGACTATATAAGATACTTAAGAGTCACCTATTAAGAATATATATCTTAGCTAAATTATAAGGATATATTCTAAGAAATCTTATTAATAAAGTAAGACTATTAGATATAAATATAAGCAATAACTTCTAGCTATAGGTATTACCTATAGGATAATCTATATTATAAAAAGCTAGTATAAAAATTAACTACCCTAAAAAGCTCTATAAGATTCTTAATAAGATTAAACCCCTATCACTAATATATATAGACCTATTAACCTTTATAAGGGCTAAATAATAGGAATTTAAGTATATAAAGATATACTAAGAATTTAGAGAAGAGGATATTATTACTAAATACCTAATTACTAAAATATAGATATAGGACTAGAAGAGAAATCAGTAGAAGGATAATAAGAATATACCTATACTAGACTTACTAGATATAGATAAATAGAATTTAGAAGCTAATAACTATAAATCTAAGGATAATACTAACTTAGTAATATTCTTAGAATAAGAATTAATAGAGGATACTTATTAAGAACTTATACTAAATAGTTTAGATTAATCTATATATTCTTTTATAGTTATTATTCTATTATTATTATTAAAAACTATAAAGAGAAATTAATATAATAGAGTTTATTATATCTAAAATAGGATAAGAAAAAAGTAGCTAGATATATTACTCTATAAAAAGTTAAATATATTATAAATAAGAGTAAAAGGACCCTAGTAAAGAAAGAAATACTCTACTTAGTTATACTAGGCTATATACTAGTAAGAAAATCACTCTAAGATAGTAAAGATATCCTCGGATAAGTCTAAGCCTTTCTTCTCTTTATATTCCAAACTATTATCCTCTTTATTAGAATCTTTAAGATAATTAGTATATATTAAAACCTACTTTATTATATATAAATTAAACTCTAAACACTTATATATCTCCTTAAGATCTATATATATTCAGATATTACTAGATATATCACTTATATATATAATACTAGACTTATCTAATAGAGAATAGTATTATATACTATTATAGATAGGACTAGGAGTAAAGGCTTCTTTCTTATAAGTAGGGATATTTAGATACTTTTTATCTATAGTAGTTATAATAGCCTTAGTCTTCTTATAGCTAGTTATAGTAGTAAGGTCTTTACTAGTAGTCTTATATTTAGCCTTAATAGTACTAGTAAGAATAAATAGACTAGTAATAATCTTATCACTATTACTAGATAGGTCTTTCCTATTAGTATAGCCCTTATCTTTATCCTTTTTTATCTTAGTAGGTATAATAAGGACCTTAAATACTATAATAGGAATTATAGTAGTAGTCTAAGTAATAAAAGTAAGTATATTTAGATACTTTAGTAAGGGGTTTAATAGATTATAGGTCTATACTAGATTAATTAACTATATAGGAGATATTCTAGTAGTTAGATAGAATAAATACTTATTTCTACTAGAAGAATAGCTATAGCTAATATATACCTAATCCTATTAAATAGGTAATTAGGAGATATCTAGGAGTAAAATCATATAGTAATATATAAAGAGACTATTTCCTTTTAAATAGTTATTATATTTATTACTAGTAAGGGCCTAATAGCTATATAACTAGCTAATAATAATATAGAGAGATATATCTATATAGATAAAATAGTTAGTAATAGGATAGTTAGGATACTAATCTAAAATAGTATAGACTAGCTATATTTAGATAAATTAATTATCTATTTCTGATTTATTTAGACTTAATAAAAGGGATAAACTATTAATATCTATATTAATATAATTAGTTATATATAGATTAGCTTAAACAAAATAATAATATAAAAAATCACTTATAATTAGTAACTTATAAAGATCTATCTATTACTAGATTTATATAAATAGTTATAATAGGACTAAGATTATTACTAATAGATATAAAAAGAGATATAAGAGATATAATAGAGGGTAGAGAAAGTATAAAGATAGTCTTAATAGGATTAGTAAGAGATATAAGACTAGGTATAGGATTAACTATAGATATAGGGCTAGATATAGGACTAGCTATAAATATAGGACTAGATATAAGACTAGATATAAGACTAGCTATAGATATAAGACTAGGTATAAGGCTAGATATAATAGACCTAATATTACTATTATTACTACTATTACTAATACTACTATTATTACTATTAAGGATACTAAGAGACTCTAAACTAAGACTAAGAAGATAGTCTAAAAGATACTTCTTAGATATAATAGATAAGAGAGGAGATAATATAATAAGATTACTAGTAGAAAGAGAGATATAGAAGAAACTTAGATAAGATATAATTATATAGATCCTATAAAGATAGAAAATATATTAATAAAGCCTATAAAAGCTAAAATATCACTATATATAAAAAGAAAAAGAGACTATATAACTAGGAATACTTATAATAAGTATAGATAGTTAGGATCTCCCTAAGTATAAAGAGAGGATATAATAATATAAGAACTAGTTATTATAAGATACTAGGAAAAGTTAGTATATTACCCTATATAGATTAAAAAAGCCTTATATAAATACAGAAACCTTAGCAAAAAACACTATATAACTCTAAGAAGTATTAGAAATAACAAAAAATAATAAAAAACAATAAAAATTAATAAAAAATAATATAAAAAGACCTATCTAGAAAAGATATAAAGAGAGAAGAAGATAAAAAGTAAGAGTAAGGAAGTAAACTAAGAGTTAAGGATATATTTACTTCTTATATAAATATAACTAAGAGCCTAGATAAGGACTTCCTAGATACAAACAAAGGATTTACTATAGGAAAATAGCCTTTCTTTATCTAAACTACCCTTATATTATCTCACTAATATATAGGAGAGGGATTACCCCCTATCAAATTTTATTAACTTCTTTAATAGTATACCTTTTACTATATTTCCTTTATAAAAAAGCTCTTTATATTATTTTATATATCTTTATTACTTATAATAGTATATAGCTTTAATATAGACTATTTTTAGGCCTTATTACTACTATATAACAATGTTTTTCCTTTATTCTACTAACTTAGAGAAAAAAAATTATAATACAGAGGATAGGTTTAGGCCGAATAGACTAAACACAGCCGAAAAATCAAGTTTATACTTAGATATACAGAAACTTAGGACTAGTTTCAGATCAGTAAAGAAGGATAAGATCTATAGAGCTCATTCTAGCCATAGAACCTATATCTCTAGTAGTCCTAAGGTACCATACAGAGCTTTCGGCTCCATACAATGCCACTTTAGCATATATAGCATGCCGTATCAACCTATATATAGTACTACAATACGTCCTGTCTAATACAAACCATGCGATCCTTTCTGAATCACAGTTATATAAATTTAAATCTTTTTATTTATTTATATATACTATTTATAGATCTAACTAGAAGCTATCTAATAGCCTTAACTATTTTCAAATCTATTCTAAATAATCTAGTATAATCTTATTAACTAGTATCTTTAGAAGCTTATTATCCTCTTTAATAGTCTTATATAGTTATTTTTAAGACTATTTTTTTTTTATCTATCTATATTACTTAGTATTATTATTATCTAAGTTATTATTACTACTTTTAATATACTAGATAGCTTTAAGTCTAGTCTCTTAATCCTCTTTTTTATTATTACTAATAGACTCTAAGATCTTAAGCTATAATAATAATCTCTAGATTTAATCTAATAAAATAGCTTTATCTTAGGATAGATACTCTTTAATAATCTTTAGCTTCTCTTATTAAAGATTAAAGTTAATAGTAAACTAATATAGTATTAGACTATAGATTATACTTAGCTTTAATTGATTATAATAGTAATAATAGATAGAATATCTCTTATTATTCTAGTTAGGATTAAAAAGCTCTTTTTATATTCTTTCTAGAAAAGTTAAGATTTCTATTATTTAATTCTATAAGTAAGATATTATATAATCTTATTATTATCTAGTTTTATAAGCTCTTCTAATAGCTAGTTCTAGGATATATAAGTAGTATTAAGATTATAGTTATTATTCTTATTAATAACTATTCTAAAAGTCTCTAGTACTACTAGATTATTAGTATTATAAATAAATATCTTCTTATATTAATTAAACTCTTAGTTTAGGATCTTTTAATAATAATTTATATAATTAATATTATCCTACTAATTAGTTAAGAAAAAGTACTAAAGCTTCTTTAATAAAGAGAAGATTATTATTAGAGTATAGATATTATTATAAGACTTATAGTTAGTAATAATATAATACTTAAAAAGCTTTTTCTTTACTATTTAGAGTATCTATAATATCTATTTCTTCTAGATTATATCTTTATTTTTAAGCTTTACTTTAGTTATATTAAGATAGAAGAAAAGCTTATTATAGATATTATAGATATTATATATAATAATATTCTTTATCTTTAATAATATTATTATAAAATTAAAAAAGGATTTTATTAGAAGAAGAAGATATTTAACTTAATATTATTCTTCTTAATTAAGCTTAAAATAAAGATATTAATAATTAATATAATACTAATTATAGAATAGCTAGAGCTTCTTAGTCTAGTTAAGTATTAGAAATATTAAATTCTATTATATCTAAATATTTTAGATTAGAATTAATATAGACTTTAACTAAAGAACTATAAATATTTCCTAATATTATAGACTTATATTAATAAAGACTACTAGTCCTTAGATCTTATATACTTTTATTAGTCTAGCTATTATAAGGATCTTAGGATAGAAGATATATCTTTTTTAATATATCTATAATCTAAATATTACTAGAGATATTATATTTATTCTAGAAAAAGTAGGTTTTTTCCTTAGACTACTCTAACTTAATCTCTTTATTATTTAGAACTATCTTAAGCTTCTTAAGAAACTTATTTAAACTTAGCTAGATTATATATATAATATATAAGATATAAAAGATTAAGAGATATAATAAATATTAAGACTAAAGATAGTCCTAGATACTTTATATTAAAGTATTATTATTAGTTATATTATTAATAATTACTAATAGGATATAATCTAAGATATTATACTCTATTAGGATCTAGATTATTATTTTACTAAGATTTTTACTAGTATAAGAGCTATAAAAAGACTTAAAGTCTAGAAGAATCTTATAGTAATTCTAGTTATAATTAATAAAATAACTAGTAATAGCTATAAAGATCTACTAAAAAGAAGAAGTCTAATAATCTAAAGTTATTAATAGTTAATATTTCTCTAGAAATCTTTATAAAATCTCTTTTTAGTTATTCTAGATTATTATATTAAGATAATATTAAATTATTTATACTAATAGAATTATAAGTTTAGTAAATAATTATTAAGTAATCTCTAATATATAATAGAATTAGGGATATTTAATTACTTAAAAGGATAGATATATAGTTAAAATAAATCTTAGAATAATATTAGAGAGATAGTCTTAAGTAAATAATATACTAATAGTATCTAGCTAGATTAAAGTATTTAATATTAGCTAAATTATAAAGAACTTAATTATTATAGTAATACTAGTTAAGTATCTTAATTAATATATTATTCTTTTAATAAGCTAGTCAATTCTTAGACTACTTTTTTTTAAATATACTCTAGTTTTAAGATATATTATTATAGATAAAGAATTAGTATACTAGAATCTTAGATAGTTAATTATATAAAGATATATCTTATATATAATCTTTAGTTTTTTATTTTTATTATTTATAATCTAGTAGAAGCTATCCTAGATATTTAATTTACTTTTTAATTCTTATTAAATTATATTCTTAATATTAGATTAAGATTTATACTTAATTATAAACTACTAATTAATAAATTTATTATATAAATTATCTATATTATTATATATAGAATTAGATAGATATAAAACCTAGTATTTTTAAAGAAAAGATCTAATATAAATAAGAGATAAAGATATAAGAATTAAATAAGTTAAATAAGTTAGTAATATTAATAAGATTAGTATTTAGATATCTAAAAAATTAAAGAAGTTATTAAGATAAATCTAATTAGAAACTAAATCTATATCTAAATTAGTAAATAAGAATTATAATTAAGATATTAAGAAGTTAATAATTATAATATATAATATAATAAGATATTTAAAAGAATAAAGAGACTTATATCTAAACTAATAAAGGTTTTTAGAGATAAAGTAAATATATTAGGATATTCTAACTTAGACTTACTTTTAATATAATTTATCTAAATAATTAGCTATATTATATATTAATATAGATAATTAGAGAATATCCTATAGATCTTAAGGATATCTTAAAGATATCTTAAGGATATTATAGATATCTTATAGATATCTTATAGATATCTTATAGATATTTATAAGATATCTATAAGATCTTAAAACTTATAAAATCTATATTTTAAGAACTTCTATCTTAGATTTCTTAAGTTCTAATAGTTAGAATAGATTAAAAAAATAATTAATAGATAGCTAGAACTCTTAGATTTTATTTAAATCTAAAATTAAAAGGATTTATCTAATAATAAAAGTTTTAATTTTATATATTCTATTTCTTATAAAGTTTATTATAATTAATAGTAATTAAATATATATTTCTATATATAACTTATTATAAAATTATTAATCTATAGCTATCTTTATAATAAAATATTATACTAAGAAAACTATAATACTATCTATAAATACTATATAAAAAGATCTTTAATATATATCTATTTCCTAAAATTTTAAAGGACTAACTATTAATTAAAGAGATTAGTTCTATTAGGACTAAATATATATTTATTTTAGTAATAAAGAATTATTAGTAAATTATATTAAGATTATATAATAGGCTATAAGAGAGAAAGTAAGTAAGAGTTATACTAGTATAGATATCTAATAGATATCTATATATAGATATAGATATTAACTTATATCTATAGTATAGATATAGATATCAACTTATATCCAATATCCGCAAATTACGGATATAAGGATCAATCTGATATCTATTAGAGCGGATATACCATAGTCTATCTAGTACATAGGACATTGTGCTAATCCAGCTAATTATATCCAGGAAATCCTTTTACTTCTACCCTTATCTACTGGTTTTAGCTCTATAAAAGCTTTATTCTTAGCTAATTATAGCTAACACTGTTGACCTAGAGAGCGAGAGGGATAATAGTACCCTACTCCGCCTACCCATCATATCTTATATCATAGGTACACCAACCAATCTGATCGATCTAGACAATATTAGCACCGTCCTATCTAAATATATAGTAAATATTAGAGGATAGGGAAAGAAGCCCTCTTACTAAGAATAACAATTGCCGGATATCTTATTAGTCAAGATCTAGAAGATCACAGCCCTTAAATTCAATATAATAGATCTTTTAAGATAGAGAGAGTTAGTTATTTTCTAATTGATCTCTTACTAGCTAGAATAGCTTATTAATAATAATATTCTATAGCTAGATAAGAAGGATAAATCAGCTAAAAAATAGTTCTACTAGACTTATCTTATATTAAGCTAGATATATCTATAAATTGACTAAATACTATAAGACAAGCTATATACCCTATCTGAAGTCCTAAGATTTACTAACTAGATATATAATATCCTTATAGAGTTAATATAAGAAGGAAATCAGATACAATCAGTAGAGATTAAGATAAAGAAGTATAACTTTATAAAACAATCAGATTATAGCTTAGTAAGTAACTATATTGATATCTTCTATTATCAATATTATATACTTATACAATTCAAATCTATATCTTATCCTTCTTATACTTTATCCTAATCCCTATAAGAACTTAAGATAGAGATTAAGAAGATTTAATTTATTAGGAAGGAATATACTAACCTTTAGCTAAAAAAGATTAATATTAATAAAGCTAAAGAGTACTAAAAAGTAGACTACAACATCACCTGTCCATAGGCACCTAGGAGGTACCCATCGCCCGTCCACAGTAGGTAGTGGGCTATTTGGATTTTCGAGTGCCTATCTATAATACCTACAGCCTATAGGTATACCTATCGCAGATATACCTACTATACCTACTATTATATAAATTCTCCTAAAATAGACATATAACTCGCTAACTTCGTATAATAAATAACTATTATTTATACCTATTTTGCTAACTCTATATAAAATCATAGCTTTAATCTATAATATCTATAAATTTTATTAAAATATCTAAGTAAATAAAAGACTATAATATATATAATATAATTTAGAATATATTCTTTATTAAAATATATAATATTATATAATATTTTTATTAACTTACTAAATTATATTATAATAGTTTAAAGATATATATTTAAGTTAGTAATATATATCTACTATTTTCTATAAGTAAAATACTACTTCTATCTTCTACTTTATTACTTATTTAGATCTAATTCTTCCTAGTAGATTAAAAGAGTATTAATATAATTATTATTCTATAAGCTTATATTATTAAATTCTATCTATTATAGTACTAAAAGACTTATATTATTATTCTAAGAGTTTTAAATCTTTTAATTCTAACTCGAGATAGATATTTAGATATAGTCTTATAGATATATCTATAGATATACCTATAGATAATAATCCTTATAGCTAATTAGCTTATAAAGGATAGTAGGTCTATACTTAATTTATAATATATTAGATCTATATAAAGCCCTCTTTTACTAGTAATCCTTATTTTATATAGTTATAAGTTATCTATTATAAGTTAAGATTATATACTCTCTCTCTTTTAGTTATTTATACTATCTTTTATATTATATTAATTATATCTTAATCTAGTACTTATACTATAAGGCCTTCTTTACTTCCTCTAAGCTCTTAACTAGATCTTTTCTATATTACTAATATCTTTAATTCTACTTTTAATCTAAATATTAATCTTAGTCTCTTTAATAGCTAATAGATCTTTATATTACTAATAGAATCTAAGTTTACTTAACTAGCTCTTCTTAATTACTTACTTAAATATATTAACTCTAATTAGAGAAAATAGTTTATTCTCTATAATATAATAAATAATATATCTAAAGTAAAGTTTATTAAATAGTAATATATAATAATATATAATAGTAATACTAAGATATAAAGACTATAATAAGATATAAAATATATATTAGATATCTAAAAGAACTTTAACTAGATAGTATATTATATTATAAGCAAATCTTTAGTTATATATTAGATATATAGGATTATATTATTTTATCTAAGAATAAAGTAAAGTAGTACTAATATACTAAAGTAGTATATAGCTTTAGATAAATACTAAAAGGATAATAAAAGTAAGTCTATATAATAGTTAATTAAAGAGATTATATAATATATATTAGTAAGTCTTATATAATTATATTCTTTAAGATAACTAATAAGTTATATATTAGGTACTAGTATTATCTTATATATTAAAATTCTTAAATAATAAATAGAAAAGAGAGTAGATTAAATATCTTACTAGTCTAAATCTATCTTTCCGGATACTTAAGAGAAAGTAGTTTACTTCTTTAATTTAAATAGTATAAATAGTCCTAATTAAATCTATCTTACTTTATTTTTATACTATTTAGTACTAATTAAAGAAATTAATTAATAATAAGTAATATATAATTCTTACTATCTTATTATAAGATATAAAGCTCTTAATTACCCTTAACTATTAGATATTATCTTTCTAGTAAGTATTTATAATAATTATAAGATACTTTATTAACTAAGATTAGAATTATTATAAGCTTTTACTTAGATTTGAACTATTTAATAGAGTATATTCTAGTATAAATCTAAGTAAAGTACTTATAGATATATTTAAGAAGCTTAATATTACTAATTATATATTAGTAATTATATTAGATAATATATCTAATAATATAATTTTTATATAGATAGTTTAAGACTTTATTAACTCTTTTAAACTACTAAATAGTCTAGTAATTATTCGAATTCTTTATCTTATATATATTATCTAATTAAGTTTTTATAAGCTATTTAGATTAGTAAAGACTAATCTCTAGAATAATATAATAGATTAGAATATTTCTAATATCTAAATCTATATCTAAGTTTAATTACTCTATACTTTTTAGAGTAAATAAGTTATTATATAAATCTTTATTAAGATAAGTATATTACTTTATTTATTATTTAATATATCTAATAAATATATAGATTTAAGGACTTATTATATTTATTAATATAAGTCTCTAATATTATAATAATTTCTTCTATCTCTAGACTAATAAAGTAAAACTTATATTTATCTAAGATATCTATATATACTAGAATTTAATCTTCTTAATACTTTATTAAGTAAAATATCTTAGTAAGTTATATAATAAATACTATAATAATATTAGGACTTAGAAATATAAACTTAGTAAGATAGAATAGTAGTAGGTTAACTATCTTTTATATATTATAAAGCTATTTTATTATTTTACTATAATACTTTTAAAGACTAAAGAGATAATAGTATATTATATTTTTAGTATTTATAATACCCTTTTTAAGTATTTTAAGGAATCTATTATATAACTTACTCTAAAAACTATATTCTAAAAGAAAGTAATACTATAGGTCTTTAATACTAGGATAGTAAAGCTTATATCTTACTATATAAAGATAAAGAAGATATATAATAGTCTTTATATAATTAGAATAATTCTTATATTCTAGTATAAGCTTTACTTTTTCTTAAGTAAGATATAAGATATATTAGAGAATAATATAAATTAGAGTAATTAGTATAAGAAAATACTTTACTAGTTTATAACTTCTTATATCTAAAAATATATCTAGATATAGTCTATATAAGAAGAGTAAACCTTTAAGTATTACTTAGCTAGTATAAATAATCTAGATATTCTCTTTAATATTTAGTCTTATATTTACTCTAATCTATTAATATTAGAATATAAACTTACTAGATATCTTAAAAAGTATATATTATATTTACTTTTATTATAATTAGGAATATTTATATCTATTATAATAAAGAGAAAGATTAATCCTTTAGAATTCTAGAAGGAATATAAGAATAAATTCCTAATTCTTTTAAGTATTACTTATAATATTCTTTCTATTCCTATAATAGATACTAGAGTTAAATATCTATTTAATTTAGTATATAATATTTATTACTATTAATATAAATAGCTAAGTATAAAGATAGTCTAGGATATTATAATATTCTAGTATAAAACCTAGTTTAATATTAAAATAAAAGAACTTCCTAATAAGAATATATCCTTAGATTCTATCTAAGAAGTAGATAAGTAAAGAGAGACTAAGCTTACTACTAATATATCTAAACTAATTAGTAATAGTAAGGATTCTAAGGATAATAATCCTATTAGACTAATTAAGTATAAGTTTATAATAAAGAGTTAGCTTTCTTATCTTTCTATAGTACTAAGTATATAAAAGTAATAAAGAAGTAAGCTAGTTAATAATAAAGATAAGAGTAGTCCTTATCTCTCTTCTTATAAAGATAATAGTAATACTTAAAGATAGTCTAGGTTAAAAGAAGTAAGGAAGTATAGTAAATCTAGTAATAATTAATTTATATTATATTAGTATAAATATATAAATATAATAAATATCTAAGTTATTATATAAAGACTTCTAAACCTTCTATATACTAATTTATAGATATTACTATAATATATATATAATCAAATTACTTAAAAATATAGAGAAAAAACGTATAAATAATATAAGTCATAAGGTTAAGAAATTCTGCTTACTAAAAAGGCCTATAGATGCCTATAATGCCTATAGCCTATAAGCCCTAAGAGTAGGGCCTATCTATAGGCCTATCTATAGGGCCTATTTCCTACTTATATAAGGCCTATGGGCTATACCCACCCACCTATCTATGGGTGATATTGCAGTCTACTATATACTATATAGTATATTATTAAGTATCTATAATATAAGCCTAATATAGATATTATTCTTAGCTATACTAGTAAGCTATATTTCTGTATATATATTAATACTTTATATATAGATTAGGAGGATAGTAAATCTACTAAAGGGAGTATATAGTATCTTGCTAGTAGTCCTATTATATAGAATATAAAAAAGCAGACAATTACTATAAATTTGATAATAGTTATAAAGTAGTATATCCTAGATTAACCTACTCAAGACATAATATAGTTATACAAAATCACCCAATCTTTTATACTACTAGAACAATAGCCTATTAAAGTTTATATAGACTAGACTATAGCACAATCCGCAATATCTGCAGATATCTACAATCCATATCCGCAAACTACAGATATAGATATTTTTTGATATCTAAGATCTATAGCCTTATAGATTTAGATATAGATCTTATATCTATTAGATATTTGTAGATATCTAATAGATATTAAATAATACAAATATATCTAGACTTATAATCTTAAGAGATATATATTAATTTTATATTTTCCTTTATATTTTTTATATAATAGTATATTATATCAAATAATCAAAATCTAGATCTTTTTAAGATTATATAAATTTAAATCTTCTTATTTATTTATATATATTATTTATAAATCTAACTAGAAGCTATCTAATAGTCTTAGCTATTTTTAAATCTATCTTAAATAATCTAGTATAGTCCTATTAACTAGTATCTCTAGAAGCTTATTATTCTCTTTAATAGTCTTATATAATTATTTTTAAAACTATTTTTTTTTTATCTATCTATATTACTTAGTATTATTATTATCTAAGTTATTATTACTACTCTTAGTATACTAGATAGTCTCGAGTCTAGTCTTTTAATTCTTTTTCTTATTATTACTAATAGGCTTTAAGATCTTAAGCTATAATAATAATCTCTAGGTTTAATCTAATAAAGTAGCTTTATCTTAGGATAGATACTCTTTAATAATCTCTAGCTTCTCTTATTAAAGATTAAAGTTAGTAGTAAACTAATATAGTATTAGATTATAGATTATACTTAGCTTTAATTAATTATAATAATAGTAATAGATATTATAAGTATAGTTAAATAGTTATTTAATACTAGTATTACTAGTAAGAATAGATAGAATATTCCTTACTATTCTAGCTAGGATTAGAAAGCTCTTTTTATATTTTTTCTAGAAAAGTCAAGGTTTCTATCACTTAATCTTATAAGTAAGATATTATATAATCTTATTATTATCTAGTTTTATAAGCTCTTCTAATAGCTAGTTCTAGGATATATAAATAGTATTAAGATTATAGTTATTATTCTTATTAATAGCTATTTTAGAAGTCTCTAGTACTACTAGATTATTAGTATTATAGATAAGTATCTTTCTATATTAATTAAACTCTTAGTTTAGAATCTCTTAATAATAATTTACATAATTAATATTATCTTACTAATTAGTTAAGAAAAAGTACTAGAGCTTCTTTAATAAAGAGAAGATTATTATTAAAGTATAGATATTATTATAAGACTTATAGTTAGTAATAGTATAATACTTAGAGAGTTTTTTCTTTACTATTTAGAATATCTATAATATCTATTTCTTCTAGATTATATCTTTATTCTTAAGCTTTATCTTAGTTATATTAAGATAGAAGAAAAGCTTATTATAAATACTATAAATATTATATATAGTAATATTCTTTATCTTTAATAGTATTATTATAAAATTAAAGAAGAGTTTTATTAGAAGAAGAAGATACTTAACTTAATATTATTCTTTTTAATTAAACTTAAAATAAAGATATTAATAATTAATATAATATTAATTATAAAATAACTAGAGCTTCTTAGTCTAGTTAAGTATTAGAAATATTAAATTCTATTATATCTAAATATCTTAGATTAGAATTAATATAGACTCTAGCTAAAGAGCTATAAATACTTCCTAATATTATAAGCTTATATTATTAAAGACTACTAGTCTTTAGATCTTATATACTTTTATTAGTCTAACTATTATAAAGATCTTAGGATAGAAGATATATCTTTTTTAATATATCTATAATCTAGATACTACTAGAGATATTATATTTATTCTAGAAAGAGTAGGTTTTTTTCTTAAATTACTTTAGCTTAATCTTTTTATTACTTAGAACTATCTTAAGCTTCCTAAGAAGCTTATTTAAACTTAGCTAGATTATATATATAATATATAAGATATAAAAGATTAAAAGATATAATAAATATTAAAACTAAAGATAGTTCTAGATATTTTATATTAAAGTATTATTATTAGTTATATTATCTATAATTACTAATAGAATATAATCTAAGATACTATACTCTATTAGGATCTAGATTACTATTTTACTAAGATTTTTATTAATATAAGAGCTATAAAGAGACTTAAAGTCTAGAAAGATTTTATAGTAATTTTAGTTATAATTAATAAAGTAACTAGTAATAGTTATAAAGATCTATTAGAAAGAAGAAGTCTAATAATCTAAGATTATTAATAGCTAATATCTCTTTAGAAGTCTTTATAGAATCCTCTTTTAGTTATTCTAGATTATTATATTAAGATAATATTAAATTATTTATACTAATAGAATTATAAGTTTAATAGATAATTATTAAGTAATCTCTAATATATAATAGAATTAGGGATATTTAATTACTTAAAAAGATAGATATATAGTTAAAATAAATCTTAAAATAATATTAGAGAGATAGTCTTAGATAAATAATATACTAGTAGTATCTAACTAGATTAAAGTATTTAATATTAGCTAAATTATAAAGAACTTAACTATTATAGTAATACTAATTAAATATCTTAGTTAATATACTATTCTTTTAATAAACTAGTTAATTCTTAGACTACTCTTTTTTAAATATATTCTAGTTTTAAAGTATACTATTATAAATAAAGAACTAATATACTAGAATCTTAGATAGCTAATTATATAGAGATATATCTTATATATAATCTTTAGCTTTCTATTTTTATTATTTATAATCTAATAGAAATATTTTAGATATCTAATTTACTTTTTAATTCTTATTAAATTATATTCTTAATATTAGACTAAGATCTATACTTAGTTATAAGCTACTAACTAATAAATTTATTATATAAATTATTTATATTATTATATATAGAATTAGATAGATATAAAACCTAATACTTTTAAAGAAGAGATCTAATATAAGTAAGAAATAAAGATATAAGAATTAAATAAGTTAAATAAGTTAATAATATTAATAGGACTAGTATTTAGATATCTAAAAAATTAGAGAAGTTATTAGGATAAATCTAATTAGAAGCTAAATCTATATCTAAATTAGTAAATAAGAATTATAATTAAGATATTAAGAAATTAATAATTATAATATATAGTATAATAAGATACTTAAAAGAATAAAGAGGCTTATATCTAAACTAGTAAAGATTTTTAGAGATAAAGTAAATATACTAGAATATTCTAATTTAGACTTACTTTTAATATAGTTTATCTAAATAATTAGCTATATTATATATTAGTATAGATAATTAGAAGATATCCTATAGATCTTAAGGATATCTTAAGGATCTTAAGGATATCTTAAGGATATCTTAAGGATATCTTAAAGATATCTTAAGGATATTATAGATATCTATAGGATCTTAAAACTTATAAAGTCTATATTTTAAGAACTTCTATCTTAGATTTCTTAAGTTCTAGTAGTTAGAATAGATTAAAAAAATAATTAGTAGATAGCTAAGACTCTTAGATTTTATTTAAGCCTAAAATTAAAAGGATTTATCTAATAATAAAAGTTTTAATTTTATATATTCTATTTCTTATAAAGTTTATTATAGTTAATAGTAATTAAATATATATTTCTATATATAACTTACTATAAAATTATTAATCTATAGCTATCTTTATAATAAAATATTATACTAAGAAAACTATAATACTATCTATAAATACTATATAAGAAGATCTTTAATATATATCTATTTCCTAAAATTTTAAAGAGCTAACTATTAATTAAAGAGGTTAGTTCTATTAGAACTAAATATATATTTATTTTAGTAGTAAGGAATTATTAGTAAGCTATATTAAGATTATATAATAGGCTATAAAAGGAAAAGTAAGTAAGAGTTATACTAGTATAGATATCTAATAGATATCTATATATAGATATAGATATCAACTTATATCTATAATACGGATATAGATATCAACTTATATCCAATATCTATAAATTGTAGATATAAGGATCGATCTGATATCTATTAGAGCGGATATACCGTAGTCTAATATAGACAATATTAACTTCTAGCTACTTCTTACAAAGAAAGAAGATAGATCCGCAAATAGATGGCTTAACCTTCAATGATTCTTTATCAAAGATACTATTATGTAGGGCTATATTAAGATACTATATATCGATATAAAAGGGAACACAGCTAATAGCTTCACTAAAGCACTTAGCAGAGAGTAGTTTAAGGCATTTGTCGATTTAGTCGGTATGGTTTGAACGTTTTAGACGTTTTTACACGATTTAAATATATATTGAAATACATAATTTGCAGGATTTTTTACTATGATAGCCAGAATTCCGGGGGTTTGATAGAGAGCATAGATGGTCTATAAGAGGGATGTTGGATGCCTCAGGCACTAACTGTGTGGATGCCTGAGGCATCAACCTGTAGGATAGACCAGTTAGATAGTCTCCTCTCCTCTCTTCTCTTCTCCCTCTCCCAGTCCGCCCAATACAATACTATTTTACCTGCATACAGCTACATACGTATTGCATCACTTCTCTATATATAACCTTTTAATTTTCTGCCTGGCAAAAACCTGGTTGGCGCCTGCCGTACTGGGGGGTACAAAACCCCCGCCCAATACCAGAAATCTCCCTTGCTATTTCTATCTCCAATCTTCAACTCTTCATCACAATATGAATACGAATCCCGCTACCCCCACTACCACCGCGGCAAGGCCAGCCCATGCGTTTACGCGTGGGCCTCTAAGCAGGTCCACACGGACCAGACTACTTCCATAATTTGAGTTTGACCTGGCCTCAGCCTATACCAATGCTTCAACTATTCGCCATTACGATAAAGTGTCGGTATTGGCGTTCCATTGGGAAAACGACAACCTGCAAGTTGTCCCCCTTGAGAATGAGCTTCTCCATGTCTTCCGAGATGACTACCGCTTTGAAACTTCTTCTTTCACCATTCCGGCCCGCCAAGGTGTCATTTCCCACTCCGCACTTCTCAGACACTTGATGGGCCATGCAGATGGCGCAGCTGGTCCCCATACGCTACGGATTTATGTGTATTCCGGACACTCCCATGATCCTGGAATGACTGGCCGCTCATGGAACCTGGTGTAAGTAATTACTTTGATCTACACTTATTACCCCTTTTACCTCATAGCTTATATACTAATATCAATGCTCTAGTGGGGACCTTAGCCCCAATCGCCCTGCGGTGGACTGGTGGGCCATACAGTGCAAACTTGAAATGTATGCTGGTTCTGTATGCTACATCTTTGATACTTGCTCTGTTGTATCAATGGTGTTCAAGTCATACCAAGGGGCAGAGCTCATTTCTGCATCGAGTTGGAACACTATTGCTCCTGCAGCACACAACACTTCGTTCACACGAGCCCTTATCGACACCCTTCTGGAAATGCGGCACGAAAACAGTACACTTGCGACAGTGTACAGCAATCTTATGCGTCAGATCGAAACAAATAGCGACTTGTCCGGTCTACATCAGCAAGCCTGGCACACAAAGTGTCATCATAGGCAATATGGACTAGACCGTCATGCTGGGCGTCGTGACCAGAGTGCAGCAAGGAACCGCCTCAGGGTCCTGCTTAGTGTCAACATTGATGATATCAATGATCCACGCGCACTAGATATGAAGTTCTGGAGGCAGTGGTCCCCACAAGTCTTCCCAGGAATGCCACCAGATTCTATCAAGGTCGAGGCACTGTATATGGGGTCTCTCACAGTCTTATTCTCTATCCTAGTGGAGATGTGGGTGAAGTTACCGGATAACCCAGCTGTCAGATTTCTTAGTCTCGTTCTCTTAGTCTCTACAACTTAACTTCAATAACAATCCGTGTCATATTGCACCATGCACTTTCGATGTCCATCACGTAGACCTCTCCTAAAAGGTTATGAGCCCCTGGAAGCTCTATTCAACGTTCCTCATCATCGCCAAGCTTCATCCTCCAACGGACCCTCCATCGACGCCGCCAACATCATCATCGCCATCATCATCGTCACCATCGTCACCATCGACATAAACCGGCCAGTCTAACCCCCACAAACACCTACAAACGGTGTCACATACAAACAAACATTCTCGACATACCCTAACCGAGGGATTATCGCACAGGGTTTGCCCCCCACACACAATCCGCTACCTACGCGGCCGACGCACCTCTCATCATCCGCTAGCAACACACCACGCAGCCAAGTGCCTCTCCTTCGACGCACCCCTCACAATCCGCTACCTACGCGGTCAGTACCTCTCCTTCGACGTATATACCTCACAATCCGCTACTGTTCACGCGTCTCTTAAGCCTTACATTAACACCGCTCCAAACGCTCCCACCGCGTACCAGAGCCTTTACAAGACCTTCGCCGTCCACACCTACAATACAGGTTTCGACAAGTTCCACAAGTGGATTACTCTTAAGTATACCAACGACATCGCCACCACTTCTCAACAGTTCGTCATCAAGTAGCGCACCGCCTACACCAAATTCGCGGAAGCGTACAGTCATTCTCACATCTCAAACACGGCTCCATACTTCCTCTTTCTTACAGCCGTTAGCGCTAATCCCGCTACTCATCAGTGGCTCAACAGTCTTCGTCCTTCTACTAAGGAATCGTCCGAGCACATTCTCATCAGTACGTTCTCCGACTGAGTCATCTCCGAGAATCGATGTCTCACCAACCATCCCAACTTTACCTCCGATCCAGTCTTTTACGACGCAAACGCAATTCATCAATCAGGCAACGCTTCTACTAAGCCAGGCAAAGCTTCCGCTAAGCCGAAGCATTTCTGCACTTTCCACCAGCGAAAGACCGCTCATACTTCAGAGGAATACTTCCGGAACCCAGCTAACGCCAATGCCAATAACAACACTGACGCTACCAAGTTAGCTAACGTGATCAACGCTCCGGCTCTCACCAGCAACAGCAACCCTGTCGTACGCTACAACAACCTATTCAACAACTAGGTTAGCAACATAGGGGGACTGCTCAGTTCCATGGTTCCACGTTCGTGGGGTTGTCGGATTTCTTAGTCTCGTTCTCTTAGTCTCTACAACTTAACTTCAACAACAATCCATCTCATATTGCACCATGCACTTCGACGTCCATCACGTAGACCTCTCCTAACACCAGAATACACATATGTCTCCCATATAACATCAACCAACCTATTGGCCGCACCACCGCCAGTTGATCTTCCAATGCGCTCGCCACGCAATACCAACCAATAGCCGCTCCGGTAGTGACGTCGGCAAGTTCCTACCTGGTGCAGCTGATGAATTCTACAGAGATGTGTGGATTGTATTGTTGCTGGTTTCTTCCCCCCTCTCTGCATTGAGCCACGGGTAGTAGCATGCGTTACGTTATCGCAGGTTCGTTTATATGTTTTCTTCTTCCCTGTGTGTTTCTTGTTGGTTTTTAAGCTTGTATTACTTACCTATCGAGTCACTAGTAGTAACCTTCGCCATATTGTCTCCGGTTCGTTTCATTCATAGTCTTTCTCTCCTGACCCGCCACAAGTGATGCCGGCTTTTTAACCTGTGACTGAATGAGTTTCCTTGCCTCAAAATTGCGTTTCTTTTCTTAGCCATCTCGTGTTTACTGAATTTCTCTATGCCTATTCGATTGGCGCCTAGCTCCCGTTTTGAAGACAACCTCGCCCTACCCTGAAAAGGGGGGGAACTGTCTGCTCTCGCCAAATAGGACGAAATATCCTATAGAGGGAAAACAACACAATATCATATGCAATTTAGTAACTGTGTCAAGCCCAACAAACCTACCGTGTATTGTGGCACTGTTATGACGAGAACGTCAAAGTCGTTTTCTAATTGAGACTAACCCACTTAATTAGGCGTGTGGTTGCTTTATTTATGTATGGAAAATAGGCTGACATTCACGATAGCACATACCCTCCGCGGTGCCCACTTTGTCGATGATTTGTACGGTCGAGTATTACAATGACGGTCCTGGGTGGGGGATTGGGCTGTATATTTATCAAGCTCAACTGCCAGGGTTTCTCTTATCGGACTAGAGTTTATATACCACCCCGGCAAATATAATGTCTTCGGAGCCATGGCTGCCGGAAGGCCAAGTGAGCGGTGTTGTGTCCGAGTGGACCGCATACGCCTGACTCCGCCGGTATTAACTAGAGCTCGAACCCCGCGTATATTATCGGACGAAGAGAAACAATTATCACTTCCACAACTGTTATCTGAATTTTCCTGTCACGCTTTGAGGAAAACTTAAAGAGGATGAGTGCTATCTCGGGTATAGTATCGATATAGTTTACAGTGTCAAAACCAGACTGCCGTTTTCGAATGATCATCCGGGACAACATGTCTTTTGTCGAGTTTGAAAATCGAAGGTCGATTTGGCGATTGAATTTCTACGGACGAATATAGGTTGCGAGAGGCGGCGCATCTCTTGCTCAGGGGCACGATTCTCTCTTGCTCGGACCTGCATTCTCATGACATGTTGCCCAGGACACACCGTCTTATCCATTTCTTGGAAACAAATGTCTTTCTCACACGTAACATAATACATACGACCATAGGGTGTGGAAAACAGGGCTTCCCGTCCGCTCAGCCGTACTTAAGCCACACGCCGGTGAGTTAGTAGTTGGGTGGGTGACCACCAGCGAATCCTCACTGTTGTATGTTTTTGTTTTTCTAGAGCTGTTATGTTACTGAACACCTCTGTGGTGACTACAAATGTTCTGCCGTGTTTTTCAAATGGACTGTTATTTGATTGGCATGGCTGCGTTGATCCAATTTGACATAGGGACATAATTGCATCTTCTCGCTGAATAGAATGAAATATACTTGAACGTGTTCTTCGTTTGTCATCAAAAAGACCCTTAAAGGCGAGAAAGGTTGGAGAATTCTGCTGGGGCATGGTAAGTAGGGACCTTCATATCCAGATCAGCTCCGGAATAGCCAAGGTCCTCCGCAACCAGGACTGCGCACTTTTCACCGATAAGGAGAGCAGTCTATTGGTTATAATAGTCAGTATTTGGCAAAATTCCAAAGGAACCAACAAAAAGAACACTCACGCTGAAAGTGTTGCAGCCCACATTGTCAGGGCAGATAGATAGGTCGCAAACCTTGAGGCCCTTGACACCATGTACATTGAGGCGCTCATCAACAACGCCTCCATGGGGTGCGATAGAGTTGCCCTCGCGCGGAGCCATGCTGCATGTACCGAGGCAGTGCCAGGTTGTCTCGACGTGACGGGAAACTGCAGCAAAAGGGTTAGATATCATGGTAAAAGGGGGTACCTATTACAATGCCTGATACTTACTCCACTTCTCAATGTGCTTAATATCATCATCACTATACTCCAAAGAAGGACGAGCTTCATGTCGATTGGAGTTGAGAGTTGAAGCCGAAGGCTGCTTTCCCGGTTCCAACGGAGTGGTCCAAGAACCTATATTCGTTTGATTAGCCCAACGGAATACCTGGCCTGAGAAAAATGAGGACGTACCATGTTGGATACCAGCAGAAATATGGTTCGAGCCGGCATATGCCTTGGTAGTGGCCAGATCCATATCTTGCGCCCGTGCCGATGAGTTGAATGCGAACTGAGGATGCATGGCAGTGACCTCTCCAGCGTACGATCCCATGCGCCGGGCGGTCTCACGGGATTTAATATATCCCCAGACCAGAGGGGCCATGTCACGTTTGTCATTCATGAAACCAGCATCAAAGTCAGGGACTTCATAAGGGTCAGCCGACTGGATGTGGGTGTGTCCACGGGAGAAGGGGTATTCCTAGTATCTTGTCAGCACTGGCTGATCCAATTTAGTCAGTTTATAGCATACCAGGAAATGGAACATTGTAAAGAACTTGCCCGGTGGCATGTGCATGTGGTCTCCGAACCAGCTACTTGGGGGTTAGCCTCGTGGCATTTCAAACGAAGTGGGTTAAATGCTTACCCAGAAATGATCGAGTAATGCATGACAGGCTTATCAGGCTTGTTCCGGAAATAGGACTCATAGCCTTCCGTAAAGTCTGGGGTAGGCCACTTCTTCATCTCCCCGAGCTCTTGCTCGGTAGGCCGAATCTTGACTCCTGCATCGATACCGTTAGTGGCTAATGGACCGGTGCCCTTCTTATCCCACTCTTCGAAGACTTTCTTCTGAACTTTGGGATCTCCACGAATGAAGTCATCAAAGGACTCGACGTCAGGCTTGGCGCGGTAAACTGAGAAAGTAAGGTAGTGGTCCTGGAAGTTTCGACCCACGCCTGGTAGGTTAACCAGGGGCTTGACGCCAGCCCGGCGCAGCTTCTCGGGGTCTCCAAAGCCGGAACGCTGGAGAATAAGTGGCGAACTCATTGTACCCGAGCTAATAATGATTTGCTTCCGAGCCTTGAAGATCCTACGAACTGGCTCTCCACCGCTCAGGGGCTTAGTTGGGACTGTCACAACTCCCACAGCACGACCATTCTCGACAATCACCTTCTCAACCTTAGTATTGCATTGAAGGTGGAGATTGGTGTGCTTAGCTCGGGTGCTGTGGACATAGGCGTGGGCCGCATCACTTCGTCGTCCTAATACCGAGTGTCAGAGAGGTAATGATACCGATGCAGAATTAGACAACTATTCTTACCTGTGTCACGATTGATCCATTTCAACCAGTGTTCGGCACCGTGGCTGTAATATTATGACTCTCCGTTAGCAAGATCCAATGGACGATCTATCGTGGACCTCATACGCAGTCTTCAGATCTTGCAAATCATCAGTGAATGGAATCCCTTGCGTCTCAACGGCGCGAAGGAAGTCATTCTTGATCGGGTACGTATAGTTTCCAAATGACACCTTAATAGGTCCGTCGGTGCCGTGCAGTTCCGGGTTATTGCTAGCACGTTGGTACGTCTCATGCTTCCTCATCAATGGAAGAAGTTCCTTGGTTGTCCAGCCTTTTGCCTGAAAGTCGTCGTAATCGGACGCAGACGCTCTGGTATACATCTTAAACGCTTTCAGCTTGGGGCAACCGATAAAAAAACTTCAAACGGGCATCACTTACCATAAAGTTGATAGAACTGCCACCTCCCAGAATGTTGGCGCACGGAACAATAGCCTGACGACCATCTAGATGCTCGGATGGCCTGGATTGATAAAACGATGCCGTCTTCGAGTCAAGCTTCATGTTGTTCGGGTATATACCCGGGCGGTACACCCTAGGTTGAGATGAGAGTCCATTCCCTGAAAGTGGTAACGCCGGAGTCCTCACCATTGATTGTTCAAGTTATCCTCGCCAGCCTCAATCAACAAGACAGACAGATTGGGATCCAGGTTCGCTAGGCGGCCGGCAGGGACACATCCCGAACTGCCGCCACCGCAGATGATGATATCAACCTCATCTGGGATAGTCATGACTCTGAATATATCGACAGAAGAGTGAATTCAGAATAGTTTTCAAAAGTGTGCTTGAGGCAGTAATCAACGTTTTGATGAGACCTCCGGGGGGGCCTTATATAGCTGTGCTTTGGTGTCCATCGAACTACCTATAGAGGCAATTTCCCCAAATCCTTTCCCCAAACAAAGAAATATATACAGCCAATAATACCATACATTGACCCCGCGCGCGGAGACAGAGTTCAAGCGCTCTAACGTAGCTTCCGAGCGCCGAAGTGTGCCAGGAGGGACTTTGGGCGCATTGGTCAATATTATGCATATGTGGATGTACAACGTAGATATGTGATCTATCACCTATTTTTCAAATGTATTCTACAAAGTTAGAGTAAGTATATAGTCCCTTGATTCATAGATGAAGATTTCCTTTCGAGTAGATGAGCTGAATGCTAAGACATTTTATACTGCAGGCTCGATAAGTGAGGTCAATCATAGCTTAGGTGGTATAATCATATAAGGGCATATATATGTAGTACTACGTAAGTCACCGTTCGGTGACAGTATTAGCCAATAGGACCAAAGTTCGCAGTGGCACACCTGTCGCCCGTGGAGACTAACAGCAGACTTCGCCCTCGTCAAAAAGTTCGTTCGTCCTCGACGCGCTTCAAGGAATGTGTCTTCCAAATCCCGCATATTATATTAGCACGGCGAAAATAGCAAAACCATGGTATCTGTCACACATTAAAAGAAGAACTCCTGATTATATTATCCTATTTTCGAAGTTGACTATTGCTGTCACGTCTCAAATAGTACCAAGCCAACACCTCTCTGATGGTACTTTTGGGAGGTTCCCCGCATTTCATGTATGGCTGTCGTCAGCTCATTTAATTGTCTAGACCAAGCTCGTACGGGTTTATGAGGGTAAGATCGCTCCATCCTTCTGTGTGGATAATGGAAGTCTGCGTGGGGGTCAAAAGCAGTTGATTGAATGCATCCGGCAAAACATGATAAGACTCCATGTCATATTATCCATGCACATATAAACGTTTTTAGCTTGTAGAATCATACCTCAAACAGGTAACCGGGGAACGAGTTTGCGTTCGGTGTCATCTTGTAGCTGTTCCCTTTTGATATATTCGTTGCGGAAGGGAAATCTAACAGTATTTGCCCTGAAGAACCACATATAAATATATTTGATGAGCTGAAGTCATATCCTGACTCAGTGGGATTCGGATTGGCTAGGAAGCATGATTCAGCTCATAATGTGCGCTGTCTAAATGCATTAGTCTCCTGCGCAGATTGTCACTATCCCCGCATTACCCGTGCCCTGAATAGTAATTTTGCGGGGTAGACTTATTGGCGTGGGGTACGGAATTTATTTTTACGCAAAAGGCGGCAAACGTACATTGTTAATATAAATTCCCATTGGAGGAAATTTGACACATCACTGTAGGCTAGGCGTTGTCAAATAGGAACTCTCGCTCACGTATGGTATAGCCGAAAGCTCATGTAAACCTTGCTATTTATCTCCTAGCCAAGCATGCCTTTACGGTTAATTCTACTTGAAGCGTTTAAAAGATGGGTACTATCAAGTAAATGTCCAAATATATCTTCCACCAATAAAACCGGCATCCGAGCCAGAAAGCGAATATATGACACAAAGGAAAAGGAAAAAGAGGAGCATAATGTAAATACAAGGTACATTAAATTATACCCATATTACGCAGGTGTATAGCGGCCAGGGGTCGGATGTGGTTTGTAACGGTATTGGTGCCTGAAGATTTTAGATGATGCCTGAATTAAAGCTGGCAGAAAATAAAGATACCTGAATTACCATAACATCGCCTTAGGGTCTTCAATTCCTCAAGGCCGACAAAATCGACACCTTTAAGAATAAGCATCAAATATAACGCTATTCGCACCCATACAAATCCTATGGTTCCCTCATTTCTAGGCGTTGAAGCCTTCCCACTACGCAATCCTCCCTTACCCCCCAGTTGAATAGCTTCACAATCATCAGGTAAGGAGATATACTCGGTCGGGCGGATAGGGGGCTTTAACGGCTAGATATGGGCGATGGGCGATAGGCAACTTCGGGAGATTTGTATGGTGGGAATAGCGTCAATATTACTGTGGGGGCTGCAGCTTCATTTACAATACACTGTATAGAGCGGTGTACCCAGGCGGTAGAAAACCAGGCATCTTCAGGCACCAATACCATGTTGAAGTAAATGGACTCGGCATACCGGAGGATTGATTTATCCTTTATGTTTTGTAATTTATGTTATGTAATCACTGCTCTATATAAATTGCTAGGAGAGTTGATATAGAAATACAGAGACTAGAACATCATTGCTGTGTACTCCTTATTTTACAATACTACTTCGTTTGATAGTTATAAGCCTGGTTTGTATATAGTAAATCTATTATTTATTGTACTTTCTCTGATCTATCTGAAGTAGTAATTTTGAAGCTATTACCCCTAGATTACCCCTATCTAGAATGATAGAGACAGTATTAATCCTCTCCGCTATAAAGGGCGAAAAACTAAAGGATATATCTTAATAGTGTACTTAGTATACTAAAGTGCAATTATATACTATATAGAAGAATATATAGGATCTATATAATCCGGATCTTATATCTTCTTCGACCGAGTTACTAGCAATAATAACGCTATTAGTAATAATAATAATAGCCGATTCCTCTATAACCGATTTCTCTACGAAGTGGCCTATCTCTCTTATAAAGCCGGTAGAGCTAGAATATCCTAAAATAGGCGAAGATACTGCTAAAAGAGTATAGTAGGATTGGATAGATATATATAAAATAAGATATATAAGATAAGAGAAGTAGATAAAAGGACTAAGTAATATTAATAAGTATATTCTTACCTACCTAAATCCTATATATTATCTTATACTACTTAATTATTATATCTTATATAATAGGCTAGTATATTTAAAGATATGATTTGCTTATTTATTAGTATATAAAGAAGAAATTTATATAAATTAGAAGGTTTTTGCTATATAGAAGCTAACTAGTAATATAAAGCAATAACTTTAAAAATAGACTTTACTAAGAGAATTAGACTGCGACATCGCCTATAGACGGGCGGGTGGGTATAGCCTATGGGCCTTATATAAGCGGGAAATGGGCCCTATAGATAGGCCTATAGACGGGCCCTATCCTTAGGGCCTACGGGCTATAGGCGTCGTAGGCGCCTATAGGCCTTTTTAGTAAGTAGAATTTCTTAATCTTATGACTTATATTATTTGTGTATTTTTTCTCTGTATTTTTAAGTAATTTAATTATATATATATTGTAGTAGTATCTATAGATTAGTATATAGAAGGTTTAGAAGTCTTTGTATAATAACTTAGATATTTATTATATTTATATATTTATACTAATATAATATAAATTGATTATTACTAGGTTTACTATACTTCCTTACTTCTCTTAATCTAGGCTATCTTTAAGTACTACTATTATCTCTATAAAAAGAGAGATAAGGACTACTCTTATCTTTACTATTAACTAGCTTATTTCTCTATTACTTCTATATACTTAGTATTATAGAAGGATAAGAAAGCTAACTCTTTATTATAAACTTATACTTAATTAGTCTAATAGGATTATTATCCTTAGAATCCTTACTATTACTAATTAGTTTAGATATATTAGTAATAAGCTTAGCCTCTCTCTACTTATCTACTTCTTAGATAGAATCTAAGGATATATCCTTATTAGAGAGTTCTTCTATTTTAATATTAAACTAGATTTTATACTAGAATATTATAATATCCTAGACTATCTTTATACTTAGCTATCTATATTAGTAGTAGTAGATATTATATACTAAATTGAATAGATATTTAACTCTAGTACTTATTATAGGAATAAAGAGAATATTATAAGTAATACTTAAAAGAATTAGGAATTTATTCTTATATTTCTTCTAGAATTCTAAAGGATTAATCTTTTTTCTTATTATAATAGATATAAGTATTCCTAATTATAATAAAAGTAAATATAATATATACTTTTTAAGATATCTAGTAAGTTTATACTCTAATATTAATAGATTAGAGTAAATATAAGACTAAATATTAAGAAGAGTATCTAGGTTACTTATACTAGCTAAGTAATATTTAGAAGTTTACTCTCTTTATATAGATTATATCTAGATATATCTTTAGGTATAAGAAGTTATAAATTAGTAAAGTATTTCTTTATACTAATTACTCTAGTTTATATTATTCTCTAATATATCCTATATTTTACTTAAGAAAAAATAAAGCTTATACTAGAATATAAAAATTGTTCTAATTATATAGAGACTATTATATATCTTTTTTATCTTTATATAGTAAGATATAAGCTTTATTATCCTAGTATTAAAGACCTATAGTATTGCTTTCTTCTAGGGTATAGTTTTTAAGATAAATTATATAATAGATTCCTTAAAGTACTTAAAGAGGATATTATAAATATTAAAAATATAATATATTATTATCTCTTTAGTCTTTAAAAGTATTATAGTAAAATAGTAGAATAGCTTTATAATATATAGAAGATAGTTAATCTACTACTATTCTATCTTACTAAGTTTATATTTCTAAGTCCTAATATTATTATAGTATTTATTATATAACTTACTAAGATATTTTACTTAATAAAGTATTAAGAAGATTAAATTCTAGTATATATAGATATCTTAGATAGATATAAGTTTTACTCTATTAATCTAGAAATAGAAAAAATTATTATAATATTAAGGGCTTATATTAATAAATATAGTAAGTCCTTAAATCTATATATTTATTAGATATATTAAATAATAAATAAAGTAATATACTTATCTTAATAAGGGTTTATATAATAATTTATTTACTCTAGAAAATATAGAGTAATTAAGCTTAGATATAGGCTTAGATATTAGAAATATTCTAATTTATTATATTATTCTAGGAGTCAGCCTTTACTAATCTAAGTAGTTTATAAAGACTTAGTTAGATAATATATATAAGATAAGAGATTCGAATAACTACTAGGCTATTTAGTAGTTTAAGAGAGTTAATAAAGTCTTAAACTATCTATATAAGAGTTATATTATTAGATATATTATCTAATATAATTATTAATATATAATTAGTAATATTAAGCTTCTTAAATATATTTATAAGTATTTTACTTAGATTTATACTAGAATATATTTTATTAAGTAGTTTAAATCTAAGTAGAAGCTTATAGTAATTCTAGTCTTAGTTAATAAAGTGAGATCCACAGAGCTCATTCCAGCCATGGAATCTACGTCTCTAGTTGCCCTAGGGCACTATACGGACCTTTCGGCTCCATATAAATACCACTTTAGTATTCATAGCATGCTATATTAACCTATATATAGTACTACAATACGTCCTATCTAATATAAACTATACAATCCTTTCTAAATCATATCTAGTAGTATATCAGTTTAATCCTCTCTCTATAGAAGACTAAGAAAGGATATAATAGGACCTATAAAGGCCCTACAAAGAATATACTATAAGGATATAGCTTTAAAAGACCCTATCGTCCTTATATCTAAGCCTAATAGACAATCTAGTAGACCTATATATAAGTAAGACTATAAAAAAAGATATAAACCGGAATAAATAGTATAACTAGAATATATAATATAGTAGTTAGAAGAGCTATAGTAAACTAACAATATACTAAGGATTATCCTACCCCTAGAATAAGTAGTATATAAAGATATATAGCCCTAAAAATATCTAGTAGACTATAAATAGTCTATTAGGATATATATAGTCCTTATAAGATATTACTCGTCTAAATAAATCAGAAAATAGATCTATATCTAGTAAAGACTAGCCTATATAAATAAGATATTTTACTACTATAGAAGAAAGAAAGTAATAACTAATATTATCTACCTAAAATACCTAAAATAAGATAAGTATCCCTAAGCCCTAAACCTTAACTAGTAAGTAAGTCCTTACTAAACTAGCTGTTAAAGTCTAAATAGTCCTAGCTATCCTAATAAATAGAGAAAGAAAGCTCTATCTCTATTTATATAATACTTAGGACTATAAAGTAGTCTATCTAATAATATATATAGCTATAAAATAAGTATAAAGCCTACTTATATACTAAGTAGAAGTTACTTAACTAAGTAGACTTATAACAAATATCTAAATATCCTTATAGATAGCTCTAGTAGTACTAATTAGACTAGAAATATCCAAAATAGCTATTATTATCCTAAACTAGACTACTAGACTATTAGTAAATATATTTAATCTAAACAATATAAATAAAGATATTAGATAGTCTATTATTAATAATATCTAAAAGATTAATAATTATAATAGGACTATCTAAGACAATATAGCCTATAAATAGATAGTTAATTATAATTATTACTTTACTAAATTAATAAATATCACTAGATATAATATATCTAGAACTATATATATTATCTATACTAATAAAAAACTAGTAAAAACAATACTATAGTATCTTAAAAACTTTAAGTAGGTTTACAAAAACTAATACTCTAATATATTTACTATATAAGATAACTTTAAAAGCTAGATTAAAAGAGAATTCTTAAAATACCTAAGCTAGAAGAAACTCTAGAAGAGATTTAATAGTCTAAGATAGAACTAAATATTTATTAGTACTTATACTAGTAATCTATACTAAGCTATAATAGATCTTAATACTAGAATTTTAAAATAGTTACTAATCTATCACTTTATTATAGATATAAAAACCGAATACTAAGCTAAGTAGATAGTAAAATAAGAATAATCTACTATACTACTAGAGATTATTATACTCTTTATTAGCTATAAATAGAGTCTAATAATTATATATTACTACTAGAATAGACTAAATACCTTAACTAGCCCTAATAAAATAGACCTATTAGTTATTTCTAGCTAATTACTAGCCCTATAGATAGTAAAAAAGATCTATTTATATTATAACTATAATAAACTAGGCTATCTTATCTATATATACTATACCCTAAAGATAGAAGAGATAAAGTAATAATAAAAAGCTATATCTTATTATAAAATAAAGCTAGTAGAAAACTAGTATAGCTATATAATATAGAAGCCCTTATTAGCTATCTCTAGTAGACTTCTAAATAACTATAATTTGATATAAAGGATCTTCTTAACCTTTACTACTCTAAATCTATATCCTTATAGACTTAGCTAGAAACCTAATCCTAATATAAGAAGCTATAATAGTATAAGTTATTATAAATAAACTAATACTAATAGAAAGAATTACTATACTTATTTATATCTCTTAATATTATAAGTAATTTATTAATATTCTACTAAGAAAGAATTTATATAGACCTAAGATAATCCTTATAGGTCCGAATACTTCTTAATAGTAAGATAAATAATATCTTTATCTTATCTTATATCTAGTAAAGGATTAGCAAAACTATATAACTATAGAAACTAAGGATTCTCTTATTAGTAACAATTACTAATAAAAAATATCTTAAAATAGCTAGCTTTATAATACTCTCTATAAAACTAGAAGAGTAGATAGACTATATTAAGATATAAATACTAGAAATAAAGTATAATATTATCTTAAGATAGGACTTCCTTTACTTTAAAAACCTATAAATTAACTAGTAAATCTCTATTATAATACTTATAGATTATAAGTATAAAACCTATAATATATATCTTATAAATAAATTATATATAATTATAAAGAATAATATATATACTAACCTAATATCTACTAGGTATATTATAAGAGCTCTATAAAAAAAGAATATAAAGATATAGCTTTTTATAGTATAGATAAAACCTAATAATACTACTATATTCTAATCTAAACTACTAAAATACAAAAACCCCTAAATATAAGTAATCCTAAAGAAATATAAAAACCTTTTCTACTTAAAGCTCCTAATAGCCCTACTCTCTAAGTAAAATATTATATATAAGATTAAGACTAGTATAATATAATCTATAAATATTAATATCTATATACTATCTACTAAAAAACTTAATAAATAAGTAAAATAGATCAAAGAACTTATCTAAAAGGACCTAATCTACTATTCTAATAGTATATAAAGATTCCTAGTTATTTTTATTAAAAAATCTAATAGAAAGTAGTATATATATATTAACTATTATATACTTAACTAGATTATAAAGAAAAACAAATATTTATTACTATAAATCTAAAAGCTACTTAATATAGTAGATAATACCTAGTTTCTATTAAAAATTAATCTTATAGCTAGATACTAGTAGATCTGAATAGAAGAGAGTATAATCAAAAAAACAGTCTTTAATATAATATAAAGCAAATATAAATAACTTACTATACTATTTAGACTTTATAATATCTCTACTATATTCTAATTAGTAATTAATAATATATTATAGCTAATATTAGATTAAAATATAGTTATCTATCTAGATAATATCCTAATCTTCTCTATATTAATAAAAGAGTATTATAAATACCTAGAATAGGCCCTTATACTACTAGTAGAATAGGAACTATATATCTTACTAATAAAATACTAATTTATTACTAATTAATTAGAATTTTATAACTATATTATTAGGAATAGGACTATTTAGTCTCTAATAACTAAAACCGAAGTATTAAATAACTAGCTATAATCTAAGAATATATATAATATATAATAGTTTATTAGACTTACTATATACTATTATAGATTTATTAAAGACTTTATAAAAATCTATATACTACTTTATAAACTACTAAAAGAAAGTAATAGTATCTTATATAAGAAGTATTTCTACCCTATTATATAAATAGAGGCTTATAAAAGTATATTTTATATAATTAAAAAGTTACTTATTTCTATATCTACTTTTAAATAATCTAATTAGAATAAGCTATATATAATTAAGATAAATACCTCTAAATAAATACTTAGTATAGTCCTTATATAAAAGGATAATAAAAAAGTACTCTATCCTATTATATATAATAGATAGAAGCTCTATAGGATAGAACTAAACTATCTTATATATAAGAAGGAGCTCCTAGCTATTAAGAAAGTAATCTATATATAAGATTAATATATTAATAATAATTATTTCAAAACTATAATTATTACTAATAATATAAGTCTATAGTATCTTAATACTATAAAGGAATATAGTAAGTATCTTATATATTAGATTACTAAATTCTAGGAATACTATCTAGTAATTTATTACTAAAAGAGCTCTAAAAATATTATAATAGATATAATTAGCTAATAATTAAATCTAGTTAAAAGTATATCTACTAATATTAGCTAGGAATAAATTATTTAGGATATTTATCTTATTATTATAAGTATAGTATATAATATCCCTAAAAAAGAATAGCTAGTAGTAATAACTTATTTCCTAAAAGATAGTATAGAACTAAATAATTATATAATTACTTAGACTATAAAGAAGTATACTATAAACCTAAGTTTCTAGGATATATCTATTAATAAGAATATATTAGTAGAGATTAACTAATAGCTAGTCTATATCTATAATAATAAAGAGATATCCCTATATCTTAAAATACCCTTCTATACTAACTTAGTACTTAATTCCTACTAAGAATTTAGCTATCTAGGCTTTCTAGGGCTATATAGAATTATATAGTCTTATAAATAGTAGCTATCTATAAGAATAGATATTAAAGAAGCTATAAAAACCTACCTAAACTACTAAGTTATATAAGATTCTAGGAAAAGCCTAGAATATAAAGAAGTATAATATATAATTATAAAAGAAGAGTATCTCTTCTAGTACTAAGATATTAATCTTATTAATTACTTACCTACTACTTCTAATAGTAATAAATAGATTATTATAACAATTAACTATATTACTAGATAGCTAGTATTATAAGCTATTCTAGATATAATAGAAAAGATCCTTATAGAATTCCTATATAGAGATATCTATATATACTATAATATATTTTTAGAATTAATCTTAGATAATAGCCTAAACCTTCTCTCCGGAGTAATATACTATTTTATAATACTAATCTAAGTATAGTACTATATAACTATATCCTATTATCCTTATATTAATAATAAGATAGAAAATTTTAATAGATTAGTTAGATAGATATTAATAAAATATCTAATAGAAAAACCTATAAGACTATAAGATAAATATCTTATATAAATAATATTTACTACTTATATATAAAAGTATATAATATTAAAAAGGAGTCTATACTACTTAGTATATAGAGTATATCTATATATCTTATCTAATAAAAGCTATCCCTTAAATATATTTATCTAAAAGGACTAAAAAGAATAGATCTAGTATCTCTTAGATACTTACTTTAAAGTAAATAAACTATTACTTATCTATATAATTAAGAAATAATAGATCTAGGATATAGTAGTTATAAAAATATACTTCTAGCTAGAAGACTAAGTCTTAGTATAAAATAAAGTAAAGAAAAAGTATAAGAATATATAATTCAGACTATATAAGATACTTAAGAGTTACTTACTAGAGATATATATCTTAGCTAAACTATAAGGATATATTCTAAAGAATCTTATTAATAAAGTAAGACTATTAGATATAAATATAAGTAATAACCTCTAGCTATAGATATTATCTATAGGATAATCTATATTATAGAAGACTAGTATAAAAATTAACTATCCTAAAGAGCTCTATAAGATTCTTAATAAGATTAAACCTTTACTACTAATATATATAGACCTATTAATCTTTATAAGAGCTAAATAGTAGGAATTTAAGTATATAAGAATATACTAAGAATTTAGAAAAGAAGATATTATTACTAAGTATCTAATTACTAAAATATAAGTATAAGACTAGAAGAAAAATTAGTAAAAGAATAGTAAGAATATACCTATACTAGACCTACTAGATATAGATAAATAGAATTTAGAAACTAATAACTATAAATCTAAGAATAATACTAACTTAGTAGTATCCTTAGGATAAGAATTAATAGAGAATACTTATTAAGAACCTATACTAAATAGTTTAGTTTAATCTATATATCTCTTTATAGTTATTATTCTATTATTATTATCAAAAGTTATAAAGAAAAGATTAATATAATAAAGTTTATTATATCTAAAATAGAGTAAAAAGAGAGTATATAGATATATAGCTTTATAAAAAGTTAAGTATATTATAAATAGGATTAGAAATATCCTAGTAAAGAAAGAAATACTCTATCTAGTTATACTAGATTATATACTAGTAAGAAAATCATTCTAGGATTATAAAAATACTCTTAGATAAGTCTAAATCTTCTTTCTCTTTATATTCTAAGCTAGTATCTTCCTTACTAGAATCCTTAAGATAACCTATCTCTACTAAGATCTTCTTTATTAACTATAGATTAAATTCTAAATATATATATATCTTCTTAAACTCTATATATAAGTATATACTACTAGATATATTACTTATATATATAATACTAGACTTAACTAAGAAAGAATAATACTATATACTATTATAGATAAGACTAGAAGCAAAAGCTTCTTTCTTATAGATAGGGATATTAGGATATTTCTTTTTTAGAATAGCTATAACTACTATACTAGTAGTTTTAGTCTTTTTATAAGGGATTATAGTAGTAAGATTACTACTAGTAGTCTTATATTTAGTCTTAGTAGTACTAGTAGGAATAAAGAGACTTATAATAATCTTATTATTATTATCTAATAGGTCTTTTCTATTAGTATAGCTCTTTCTTTTATTCTTCTTCTTCTTAGATATAATAATAAAGATCTTAGATACTATAGAAGAGATAGCTATAATAATAAGAGTAAGTATATTAGGATACTTAAGAGAAAGGTTTAAAAGATTTTAAGTCTATATAAGATTAATTAGTTATATAAGAAATATTCTATTAGCTAGATAGAATAAATACTTATTTCCGCTAAAGAAATAACTATAACTAGTATAGACCTAGTCCTACTAGATAGATAACTAAGAAGTATCTAAAAGTAAAACTATATAATAGTAGATAAAAAGACTATTTCCTTTTAAATAGTTTCTATATTTATTACTAGTAAAGACCTAATAGCTATATAATTAGCTAATAATAATATAAAGAGATATATCTATATAGATAGAACAGTTAGTAATAGGATAGTTAGGATACTAGTCTAAAATAGTATAGATTAGCTATATTTAGATAAACTAATTATCTATCTCTAATTTATTTAGACTTAATAAAAGAGATAAACTATTAATATCTATATTAATATAGTTAGCTATATATAAGTTAGCTTAAATAAAATAATAATATAAAAAATCACTTATAATTAGTAACTTATAAAGACCTATTAACTACTAGATTTATATAGATAGTTATAATAGGACTAAGATTACTATTAATAGATATAAAAGGAGATATAGGAGATATAATAGAGAGTAAAGAAGATATAAAAATAGTCTTAATAAGATTAGTAGGAGATATAAGACTAGATATAGGATTAACTATAGATATAGAACTAGATATAGGACTAGTTATAGGGATAGGACTAAGTATAGGACTAGATATAGGACTAGCTATAAATATAGGACTAGGTATAGGACTAGATATAATAGGTCTAGTACTACTATTACTATTACTATTACTACTATTACTATTATTATTACTAAGAATATTAAGAGACTCTGAACTGGGACTAAGAAGATAGCCTAATAAGCACTTCTTAGATATAATAGATAGGAGAGGAGATAATATAATAAGATTACTAGTAGGAAGAGAGATATAAGAGAAACTTAGATAAGATACTATTATATAGATCCTATAAAGATAGAAAATATATTAATAAAGCCTATAAAAGCTAAAATATTATTATATATAGAAAAAGAGAGACTATATAACTAGAAATACTTATAATAGATATAGATAGTTCGGATCTCCTTAAGTATAGGAAGAGAATATAATAATATAAGAACTAGTTATTATAAGATACTAGGAAAAGTCAGTATATTATCTTATATAGACTAAAAAAGTCTTATATAAATATAAAAACCTTAGTAAAAAACACTATATAACTCTAAGAAGTATTAGAAATAACAAAAAATAATAAAAAATAATAAAAATTGATAAAAAACAATATAAAAAGACCTACCTAGAAGAGATATAAAGAAAGAAGAAGATAGGAAGTAAGAGTAAAAAAGTAAACTAAAAGTTAGAAATATATTTACTTCTTATATAGATATAACTAAGAGTCTAGATAAAGACTTCCTAGATATAAATAAAAGATTTACTATAGGAAAACAGTCTTTCTTTATCTAAACTATCTTTATATTATCTTACTAGTATATAAGAGAGAGATCACCTCCTATTAAATTCTATTAACTTCTTTAATAGTATACTTTTTACTATATTTTCTTTATAAGAAAGCTCTTTATATTATTTTATATATTATTTTATATATCTTTATTACTTATAGTAATATATAGCTTTAATATAGATTATTTTTAGATCTTATTACTACTATATAATAATATTCTTCCTTTATTCTACTAACTAGGAGGAAAAATCGTAATATAGAGGATAGGTTTAGGCTAAATAGACCGAATATAGCCGAAAAATCAAGTTTATACTTAGATATACAGAAACTTAGGACTAGTTTCGGATTAGTAAGAGAGGATAAGATCTGTAGAGCTTATTCTAGCCATAGAATCTACATCTCTGGTTGCCCTAGGGCACCGTACGGACCTTTCAGCTCCGTATAAATGCCACTTTGGCATTCATAGCATACTATATCAACCTATATATAATACTACAATACGTCCTATCTAATACAAACTATGCGATCCTTTCTGAATCACAAAAGTATCTTATAATTATTATAAATACTTACTAGAAAGGTAATATCTAGTAGTTAAGGATAATTAAGAGCTTTATATCTTATAGTAAGATAGTAAGAATTATATACTATTTATTATTAACTAATTTCTTTAGCTAGTACTAAATAGTATAAGGATAGAGTAGGATAGGTTTAGCTAGGACTATTTATACTATTTAAATTAAGGAAGTAAACTACTTCCTCTTAAGTATCTAGAAAGATAGGTTTAGACTAGTAAGATATTTAATCTACTCTCTTTCCTATTTATTATTTAAGAATTTTAATATATAAGATAATACTAGTATCTAATATATAACTTATTAGTTATCTTAAAGGATATAATTATATAAGACTTACTAGTATATACTATATAGTCTCTTTAATTAATTATTATATAGACTTGCTTTTACTACTCTTTTAGTATTTGCCTAAAGCTATATACTACTTTAGTATATTAGTACTACTTTACTTTACTCTTAGATAAGACAATATAGTCCTATATATCTAATATATAACTAAAGGTTTACTTATAATATAATATACTATCTAGTTAAAGTTCTTCTAGATATCTAATATATATTTTATATCCTATTATAGTCTTTATATCTTAGTATTATTATTATATATTATTATATATTACTACTTAATAAACTTTACTTTAGATATATTATTTATTATATTATAAAGAATAAACTACTTTCTCTAATTAGGATTAATATATTTAAGTAAGTAATTAAGAAGAGCTAGTTAAGTAAACTTAGACTCTATTAGTAATATAGAGATCTATTAGCTATTAAAAAGACTAGAATTAATATTTAGATTAAAAGTAGAATTAAAGATATTAGTAATATAGAAAAGATCTAGTTAAGAGCTCGGAGAAAGTAAAGAAGGCCCTATAATATAAGTACTAGATTAAGATATAATTAATATAATATAAAAGATAGTATAAATAACTAAAAGAGAGAGAGTATATAATCTTAACTTATAATAGATAACTTATAACTATATAAAATAAAGATTACTAGTAAAAGAGGGCTTTATATAGATCTAATATATTATAAATTAAGTATAGATCTATTATCCTTTATAAGCTAATTAGCTATAAGGGTTATTATCTATAGGTATATCTATAGATATATCTATAAGACTATACCTAAATATCTATCTCGAGTTAGAATTAAAAGATTTAAAACTCTCGGAATAATAATATAAGTCTTTTAGTACTATAATAGATAGAATTTAATAATATAAGCTTATAGAATAATAATTATACTAATATTCTTTTAATCTACTAGGAAGAATTAGACCTAAATAAGTAATAAAGTAGAAGATAGAAGTAGTATTTTATTTATAGAAAATAGTAGATATATATTACTAACTTAAATATATATCTTTAAACTATTATAATATAATTTAGTAAGTTAATAAAAATATTATATAATATTATATATTTTAATAAGGAATATATTCTAAATTATATTATATATATTATAGTCTTTTATTTACTTAGATATTTTAATAAAATTTATAGATATTATAGATTAAAGCTATGATTTTATATAGAGTTAGCAAAATAGGTATAAATAATAGTTATTTATTATACAAAGTTAGCGAGTTATACGTCTATTTTAGGAGAATTTATACAATAGTAGGTATAGTAGGTATACCCGCAATAGGTACGCTTATAAGCTGTAGGCATTATAAATAGGCACTCGAAAATCCAAATAGCCTACCACCTACTATAGACAGGCGATAGGTACCTCCTAGGTGCCCATGGACGGGTGATGTCGCAGTCTAAAGAGAATAAGCTATTAATCTTAGTATTAATAATAGTAATACTAATTATGACTTTTTATATATAGTAAAAGAAGTATTGCTAATCTAGTAGTAAAGAAAATACTAAGAGATTATTATAGATAAGAAGGTTTATAATACTTGCAATCTTATTAAATCATTTTATATTATAAATCGCGAAGTCAGTATTTAAATAATAATATTAACTAATACTCTAAAAATAGCTTTTTTGATCTAGTAAGATAAGCTAGAAGCTAAATCAGATACTAAGAAGCTAAAGTATAATAAAAACCTCCCTTTTAAATAAAGAATATACCTATATAGCTATATAAACTCTAAGTATAGAGCAGCTATATATTAGATACTTTATAAATTACTTTATCTAGTAATCTTTTATCTAGATAAGAAGAGATTAGAGAGAGTAAAGAAGCTTCTAGCTAATAATCTAGAATAGAAGTAATAGATTAACAAAGTATTAAATAAAGCTAAATCAAAGCTTTTAGAGACTACTAATTAAGTTAGTTTTATTATTACCTACTAAGATAAGATACTAATATAAACAAGTAAGTATATTCTATCTACTAGTACTAGTAAGATATTACTTCAGTATAGATAGGTTCTAGACACTATATTAAGTACTTATATATATAATAATAAAGTATTGTTTGTTAATTTTATATCTAAAATCATAAATTTGATAACTAGTGATAGTAGTACTAAGGTACTAGAAAGAGGTATAGTAAGGTTAATTAGTAAGTATCTATAGAAGGAGAGGATAGAGATTATATTAAGTAATACTCTATACTTATCTAGCTTCTATACTAATCTAGTATCTTATATTTCTTTATAGAAGAAAGACAGTATATAGTGCTAATATACAAACTATATTATTAATCTTAAAGATAGGCCTATTATTAGTATATACCTATAAGATTAATTCAATCTCTAGCTATTTAATAAGCTAGATAAAAAGATATTATAGTAAGCATTTACTACCTAAAGAGTATCTATAAAAGTATAGGAATTGAAGATATCTACTAATATCTAATATTAATATCTTATATATATTAACCCTACTATTTTAGCGAAAACTACTATTATAGTAGATAGAGTTATCCTCTAGAAGATAAAGTAGATAAAAGAAGAAGAAGCTTTATTATACTAAATATATTATATTATAAAAGTATCTAGGTAGATCTCTTACTACTAAGTTAGTTATACTTTTAGATAATTTAAAAGGATTTATTTTGATCTTATAATACTTCCTTCTATATATAATAAGTATAGATAGATCTCTTATTTTTATATAGAAGGAGTAAGATTCTATTAGATTATAACTTATAAGCTAAAGCCTAAATATTAATTAGCTATCAATTAATTTGTATAGTTTATAAGAAATTAGTAGAAATTACCTATTAAGGCCTTCTACTATAATAATAAATTATCTATAAATAGGTAGATAGAGTATAGTTTAATAAGTAATAGTATTATTATATACTATACCCTACTAGATTATCTAGAGATAAATAGTTATATAGAAAGATCTAGTAGTATAATTATTATATATATATAGATACTTTATTATAAAAGTAAGCTACTAAAGGATTTATAACTAGAATTTATAAGTACTATAATATAGTTATTAAATTGTATCCTTATATTAATCTCTACTAAGAATAAGTAGTTAATATTATAAAAAGAAGTAAGGAAAGAGTTTCTTTAGAGGGTAGTAATATTACTAAGAATCAATCTAATAAGGATTAGATTGTATAGGAGCTTAGTATACTATTATATTAATTATTAAATACAATCTAATAAGATAAATCTGTATACCGAGATAGGCTTCTTAGTAGGATATATAATATCTAATATCTATAAGATCTAGTTTCTATATAAAGATAAAGTAAGATATATTAGAGATACTATTATTAATAAGATATATAAGTACTTACTAGATTATAAGAAACTCTAACTAATTCTAATACTATTAGTAAAGAAGCTAGAGGAGATTACTATAAAAGAGGTTATCTAAGTAATTAATTATAAGATTGCTAGCTAGTAAGCTAGTACTCTAGAAGAGAGTAATTATAATAATAACAATTACTAAGAATAAGATTATTATTATAATACTTATAAAGTATATAATAAAGAGTATAGAGATACTTAGCTAGATAGTCTTATATAATAAGTATTAGAGACTATCTACTAGTATACTATCTTACTTTAGGAGGTAGAATAGGTATATATATCTATCCTAGTAGGCTAATTGCAAGCTTTAGGTAGAATCTAGGAGTAAAAAGATACTCTAAAGGATTAATCTCTATCTTTAATACTATTAAGTAATACTACTAAGCTAGATTAGAAGATAGATATATATAGTTAGAATGATTATTTACTAGCTAGGAATTAGGCCTAGTAGTATAAAGAAGAAGTAATTCCTATAATAGAAGATAAGCTAGAAAGATAGCTTTAGATAGAGTTACTAGTATCTAGTAGAGAGATTACTAGTAGTATAGATACTAGTAATATACTAAGTAGATATTATATATATAAAGTAAGAAAAGATAATAATTTTATATATATAATCACTATATATTTAATTAATAAAGAGCTACTAGCTCTTTTATATATATTTATAGCTAGTCTTTATATAGAAAAGCTAGATTATTAATACTATTATAATAATCTTCTCCTACTACTAAAGAACTAGAAGGAATTAATAAATTATCTATTTAATAAGGGCTTTCTCGGAGTAGTAAAGAAAGAAATTAACTCTCTCTTTAAAAAAGAAATAGTTAAAGTTATAGATAAGTTATATAATAGAAGAATATAGATCCTCTCTTTATTATAGATCTTTATATATAAATTTGATTAGGATAGTTATCTTATAAAGTTTAAAGCCTATATCTATATCTATAGCAATCTCGAAATAATTATATATAAAGAGAAGAGAGCTATTATATTAGTAGTAAGGACAATAAGAATAATCTTTATCTTAGTAGTAGTATTTAATCTAGATCTTTACTAGAAAGATATAGTTACTATATTTCTAAATAGTAAATTAGAGTAATTAATATATATATATATACTAGAAAGGTTTTAAATCCTAGGTAAATATTAGTAGCTTTATTAAGCTTTATATAGCTTATATATCTTATTATAACTTTAGTAGTAAGAAGTATTAAGAGTACTCTAGAAGCTTAGTTTATACTAAGCCCTAGAAGATCTATATATCTTTATTAGTAAAGGAATACTAGTTTTCTTCTATATAGATAATATCTTAATTACTAGCTATCTAGATACTATAATAAAGGCTAAGACAATATAATTAGAGAGAGATCTTAAAGCTTACTAGGAGCTTATAGATTATAGAGAAATAGTATAGTTCTTAAATATTAGGATTATCTATAACTAGTAGTAAAAGAAGCTCTAGCTTTATTAAGATAGCTATATAATAAGTATTGCTAACTAGTACAATTTAACTGATTATCTATCTATATATATCCTACTACTAGTTAACAATTTAATACCTTATAAAGATAAGGCTATACTATAGAAGATCTTACTTTACTAAAAGAAAGTAGGCTCTACTAGCTATACTATCACAATTACTAGGCCGGATATAGTAAAGATAACTACTAGATTAGTGTAGTTTCTTACTAATCCTAGGCCTTAGTATTACTAGATAGCTAATTAAGTGATTACTTATCTCTATTCTATCCGGAATTATACTATTAAATATAATATAGATATAGTAAGTACTACTAATTCTATATAATTTGTAAGTAATACTTTATATAGTAATTACCTAGATTGTAAAAGCTCTATAGGTTATATTTACTAGGCTTATAGTAGCCTAATTGACTAGAAAGCTACTAAATAACCTACTATAACAATATCTACTACTAAAGCCGAATTGCTTAGCCTTTTAGAAGCTAGGAAGTAAATATAATAATAGTATTAACTTATAAATAGCCTCGGCTTTATCCCCTTCTATAATTTAACAATCAATTGCAATAATAAGCGAACAATCGGTTTATTAATAAGCAAGGATATAATATTCGAAACAAAGCTTTAGTATATTGATATTTATTATTATTAGCTTCGGTAGGAAGTATAGGAAAAGCGTATTAATATACGCTAGGTAGTAATAGTAAGTATAGTAGCAGATAGATTAACGAAGTTGCTATCTAGATAGAAGCATAAGAGCTTTATACAGATACTTTAGATAATTGATATAGGTTATTTAATAACCTAGTTAATAAGAGAGAGAGAAGAGATCTATATACATTTATATGTATTTGTATATAGAGCTTAATAGACAGCTATCCCCTATAGGCACAGCTGAGGGGGTATATTGAAGTAAATGGACTCGGTATACCGGAGGATTGATTTATCCTTTATATTTTGTAATTTATGTTATGTAATCACTGCTCTATATAAATTGCTAGGAGAGTTGATACAGAAATATAGAGACTAGAACACCATTGCTGCGTACCCCTTATTTTACAATACCACTTCGTTCGACATACCATTACAAACCACATCCGACCCCTGGCCACTATACACCTGCGTACCCATATTTGAATGATACACGAAGTCGAGAAAGTTCCGTTAGAGTTATCATGTGTTTTCCGAAGCCCAGACAATAGTGAGTCCTATCTTAGTTGTTTCAAAACAGGTTGTCGTGTTCGGACGTACCATTTACACCAAGGGCCAGGGGGAATCTAGAACATCATTACCTGGTTATAAGTAGTATATCTAGTTTGAGGCATTATATTGTTCTTTCAATGACAACGCATGCCTTGGCCGTGCGAAAGGATGCCAAAAAAGAGTCCAAGTCCTATGTAGGGAGATATCTATGTGCATGGTGGAATGTGCGAATGGAGGCTAAATTTTCGAAAAGCTAGACGATCAAACAACGAAATCTAAAAATGCTATATAATCAACTAAAACAAGAGGAAAGAACGGAGTCTAGGAACGGGTATCGAAGGGATGTTCCCCCCATTCTCGGGCTAAAGTTCCTCGCCAGGACGTAGCCTGTCTAGACCTCCGCAAAGCCCACTAATGGGCCTCAACCCACCATATTTGCGGGTTGGGTTGGGCTGGGCTGTAGGCTTTCTGAACTTTCTGAGCTTTCTGGACTTTTTGGGCTTTCTGGACTTTTTGGACTTTTTGGGCTTTCCAGAGATGAAAGCTTTTCTTCGACCCACTGTTTCACGGCGGGTCGTACCGAGTAGGTATCATTCCATGGGTGATATAGAAAAAGCGACATGTCAACGAGCTCTGTGATTGCCCATCCAGCTCGGAAACGTTCAAGCGACCCTGGGCTTTGTTGCTGAGGTGAGACTTGAGGCCCGCTGAGAACTTTAACATTCCCTCTGATGAGTTTCGATGTGAAATTTTTGAATTTTCTCCGGCTTCCTGCCTGTGCGTTAGACTGGTCAAAACACGCGTGGTGGCCCAATCTCTGCTGCTTCCAAGCAGTCTTGATTGGGAGTATTGATTCTGCTAAGGTGTCCAAAGTGATGTATCTGGTGGCAAAATCCGGCGAAGCCATGAGGAGGGTGAATGCGTCAACGGAAGACCGAGTCTTTTGTTTTCGAATTTGTTTGAGGGCTACCTTCAAAACCAAGTCTTCGGGTTTGTTTTGCTTTGTCTGTTGCCTTTCTAAAAGTGTCTGTTGTTCTTTTAAAAGTGACACATAGTCTTCTTGGGTACAAAGGCCATTGCGAATCGGGGCGCCCACATGGGTCAAGGTAAGAAGGTTAACCTTTGGTGAGAATTCGCTAATCACTTCAACTGCCCACTCTAGCTCCGACTTCCGCCAAGGCAGCGTCAACCCTGCCGCCCAGAGAAGGAACCCCTTTTCCTCTTCAGGGTCCATCTCTGAAACGTGAACAGAATCAACACCCCCAGGAGGAGGTGATCTGGTCGTGACAAGAATGTGTCCTTTGTCGCCGGAAGGGAAATGCATTTGTGCTTGTGTTAGATCTTGAGCATTGTCGACAATCAGCAGCCAGGGGCGTTTGCAAGTCCAAAAAATGAACCTTTGGAATTGCAAACCACCAAAAATAATGGAGGAACCTGATTTGTATGCGGTCCAAAAGCTTCATCTAGGTAGGCTGATGTATTAACAATTTACAATACACTGTATTAGGGCGGTGTATAAAGTGGTACTAATTCTGGCATTCAGGCATCAAATCCCCCCCCCCCCTACAGGGGCGTTTTGAACCCGGGCACCTATACGTCTTTGTAGGCTGGAGCAATTGTAACAGCTTGTAATAGCATTGTATGAAGCCGAGGTACGAATGAAATGACAGAATCCAGATACCTATCAAGTAATCACGTCACGTATTTCTATTCCCAAGGAAAAGCGCAAATGAGAGATCCAATAAGTGACCAAAAAATAACAGTGAGTGACAAGACAATAAAAATAATGAAATGGGAATACAGAACGCGACTTAGTGCTAAGCATGTGCACAACCATGCACACGCTTTTCCTTCTCCTTTTCCTTCTCCTTTCCCTCCTCCGTTAATTTGAATTTCTCCTTCAGAAGTTCAGGAAAAACATAGCTCCTTATTTTCCAGGTCCGACGGTTGTAAAAAATATGCTTACATGTGACGATTGTAGGAGACGGTAAAGATGGCATGTCTTCGTCCACATCGACTCTCTCATTCACAAGTTGCATATCTCCTCGCTCCCAAAGCTTCCTAAGGAGGCGCGTATGCCTTTTTCCAGCTCTGAGTGCCCATTTTCTTTCTTCTGGCTTGTACCAATTCCCGAAATATCCATACATCGACATCCATACTGCACGGCTAGGGAAAGGAGGTCCTTCTAGCGGTACGATATCCTGTACGATAATTTTCTCAGTTGCAAGTGCCGTTTCTAGCAACTGGAAAAATCTCTCTGGGGTGTCGATTGCTCCAAAGTCAGTCAAGTCAATGCCGAACCAAGCCAGATAGCGACGTTTCTCGTGCACCGGATCATCTTCGATCATATAAATCTTCTCTAGTTCCTTGTGCACCATCCTTGAGATGAGAACCTTATAGGATGGCTCTGTGTGACCATTTGGGCTGAGCACTGGAAGTTCAATGACATCGTCGGCCTTTGGGCTTATGAGTCCACAAGCGTCGTCGGTGTAGGAACTCAGTAGATGAACCTTAGGGGTGGGGCGTGGTGGTAATAGAACACCAAAGGGATCGTGAATGGGAGGTGGGCGAGCGAATTCCCACTCGGGCTCCGGCATGTTGAGCGAAACAAAGAACAATAAACGATGATTGTCGGAGGAACGAGGTTGTTGGTAACAAGGTAGATTGACAGACTCGAGATTGAGACGAGATCTGAGATGTTATAACTGCTAGATACGAATGGCATCCCCTTATTTATAGCTGTATAAAAAGGAATGATATTGGCTGTTGCCCCATTATTTTAGGACATTTCTTTGATGAGACACCAAAGAGGATAATATGAGAGGACTTGGTACCGAGTTATTATTTCAGTTGGCGCCCAATCCCAAATCTTGGAATGGAAGAAAGGCGCAAGCCACCATTTCCATGCGAGGTGCTAGCTATCTTGAACCCCGGGCAGATCAAAGAATTCCTAATTCGAGTTACATTCACCGAAGAGTTCGTGCAAGCCAAGGCGGGTTCAGGATGTGGCTAATACTTTCTCTGGTCAACAATTCAGCTTCTTGCGACATGTTTAACTTGAATAGCTTCATAGTTTATTTCATAGCGACCTCATCCGGGTCTTTTTGGGTTTATTTGGGGGTCATGGAAAGCCCTTGGGAATTGAGGATTTGATGGGAATACTCGGACAAGTAGATAAAAATAGTCAGAACAAAGAAATAAAAATCCCCAAAGCAACAGTCTAATTATGTCGACCTCTCCAATCAATTTAGGTTGGATTGTGATAAACTATGATTCCTGGAAAAAAACACAGTAAGAGGTAAGGAGGTAGATTGACTTGGTTTGAGATTGTGAGTAGATGTTGCAGGAGTTCGTCATAGAGAACATCGTCTTGTAGCCAGATCAGAAGACAGTTTCCGTACAAGCTCCATGAAAGCACATCAAGATAAAGTCGCTCTCGAATCTAGAACGCCGAGGTATAATGTCAAAGAATGGATCTTATTTTTAGCAGAAAACGTAACCGAATGTAACAATATAGTGAGACCAATAAAAGGTTCAAAGGGCAATGTGGGTATTAGTTCTTGCTTTCCCTTCCCGGGCTACCTCGATAACATTTATGGATGATGAGGTTGCTGACAAGGATTCGCTCGGAAAGGGCATATCAAGGAGGGTAAAATTAGATGCCTTTGTCTCCACATCGTATTTCATTAAACAGCGTTAATTGAGGTTATTTCCGGCTGAAAGCACCCGCTTTGAATAGAGAATAACCGACAAAAGCCGACACCCCTCGAAGATCAAAGAATCTCGATCCAAACCACACAGTTATATCGAAGATTCGACGTCGGTCTCTTTCAAGATGTGACAAACCCTCTAGCCAAGAAGATAAAATTAGAACATTGGCATGTTTTGAACAAGAACAACATCCCCGAAAATTCAAAGCCAATTATGTCGACTCCAAGGTAACTCAACCCGACAAACAAAGTCAGAGATGGTTTGATTTGGCATGCTGCTCTTCCCTTTTGGACGTATTGAGAGGCACCGTGTGTGAATACACGCCGAAAACGCTGGTCAATAACCTTTCTTCGCGCGGTTGATCTTCTCGTCTCTTGAATCATAATCCATCCTTCGCACGGTGCTTGTTGAACTGTCGACTGATTTCAAACATACTTTCCGGCCACCAATCATCATCTGTCTTCCACAGAGACATGCACCATCGCGTATCTTTCCTAAGGGAGATAATTTGCCCAAGTTCCCAGGCTCCAATGCCACCAATCCACCACACCTTGTCTAGTAACATAACCAGAACAAGCCAATGGGCAAATATATCCACAGCTAGCTGATGTGCTAGACTAGGCTCCGAGTTTATGGGATTCAGGGGGCACCTAGCTATTCCGTGTCCACGGGGTGCTCCGCTTTGCATGAGACCCATCATGTCTTCAACCAAGTACAGGTATTTCGTAGGAGCTTTGTGAACGAATGCCATAATAAACCTTCGCGGAAGCTTCGATGGAATCATTGAAGTTATTCTGGCTGTGTATCTCCGCATCCAAGGCGAAACTTTGGAGACTTGTCCGACAGTACCAATATCGATTTCAGAAGCGAGGCGGGAATGCCCCGGCGTGTTTGACATCAATTTCGTATCAGGAAAGGCTTTGGATGCAATGTTCTCAAATAGTTCTAACGCAGCCAAACATGCTTGAACATCGGAGTCGTTATGGATACCTGGTATATCCCGGTCTTCATAGTCACCCATCCCGTTTCTGGTGATTTCTTCGGCCCTTTTTCGTAACCCCTTCAGTGCGGATACCACCGTATCAGCTAGAATAGGATACAAAGCATGATCCCGGGGGCCCTTGGGCTGCTCACCCCAAGATTTCACCTTGCATTCGCAATGGATCTGAAAGTCACAACCTGCCACAGGGTGAATAGGTGATGTGGCCGGAACAAGTTGAACGACATCATCTGCTTTAAATCTGTCGTTGAGTAATCCCGTATAGGCCACGCGCACGGCGCGGAAGAGACTAATCCATTGACAGCTTTTCGGCGTAAACCGGCCCCGTTCTAGGTCGTCGGAGGCTGTTTCCGCTAGCCAGATTCTGATACAGTGGCTGCCTGATCCATACATTCCCATCATAGCCGCATTTGCAAGAATGTGGTCGTATTGATCAGTCTCAGCGAGTGTGACTTGTATCTCCCGCAGTGATTCCATGTGATATTGATCTGCGATAGATAGAAGCATCACAACTCGTCCACGGTCTCCGGTTGATAACAACGGCTGGTTGATGATATCGCAGCATTTACATACTGCCGAGAATGCGAGGACAGATTTCATGAGGAGCTTGTTCTGAAAAGCTAGGTTCGGAATTCCGACCTGCAAAGTGTATTGGTCGTCGTCGTCAACGGTCATATCTTGGCAAGTGTGCTCGAGATAGTGATTGAGCAGCGTAGATTCTGTGGCCGTAAGAATCTGTGAAGTTTGTGACTGCAAGAGCGAGCTGGGGTGGCTATCGTCACTCAACAGGTTGTGTACTGATTGCGAGGAAGGGTCTCCTGGCGATGACATTGGGCTTCCGACAACCGCCGACGAGCAACGTGAACTTGCAGAGCTATTCGCTTCATAGTTGATGTGTGAAATTTCATATTGTAGGAAGAGCTCAGCTTGCTTCAATTTGAGGTCAGGTGATGGAATGTCGGTTCTTCTTGGGTATTGGCACATCAAATTCATCTTATTGCATCTTGAGCACTTTGGCTGGAGTTCGTCGCACTGTATGTCCATATTAAATAAGTATCACCATACCCTTTTGCCATATGCCATGCATACCTTGATTCTGCGTGCCTTGCATTTCTCGCAACCATATCGCGACTTTCTATGTGACCTGCGCGTCTTCATATTGGCACAACTATAGTTTTGGTGTGATTTATCCATGAGTGAGAATCAAATGGTAAGTGAGGGGAATTGGAATAATGGAATTTCAGCAGGCCCTTATAAGGAGGAGTATATTGAGGCTTGTTTCTGGAATTGTCAATCCTATCACCAAACTTACTTCCTAGTGCCTTGGAAGTCTAGCTGTGGAGGTCCCTGATAATTCCAAATACTGTCTTACTTAATTTTGTATTGTGCTAGAAACCAAAGCCTTGGGCGATGACCAACTACATGTCAGTTTCTGTAGCGGGGAAGAAATTCTTTGTTCCATGGTCTACTACTAAAGGGCTCTGTTCTACTTGGAAAGTACTCCGTCCACCGTCAGCAATAGACATCAGTGATATGAATGGTTGGGCGTACGGGAATTGAGGCTGTGAACTTCAGCCTTGTGCCCAGGTGAAGGTTATGTTATTTATAAGCAAGTGCTGCGCCCCTTATGTGTGTAACGCTTGGCATTCAAATCGAGGGAGACGAAATGTTTCCTACTTTACCGCAGGGACACCGCGCTACAAGTATTCCATATGTCTTCAATCCCCTAGCTCAATCCACTTTCACTCCCTAGTGCATACGGCTGGTTCACATAAATAATTCCTTTGTTGAATGAGTATTAAATTTCCCGCGTTAAATGCCAAGAGAATACGCGTGACGACTTCATGCAAGTGCGTATTCGCTTAAACTTGTCAGCTTGACAAATACTATTATGGAGTACAGAATACATACCCATAGACGCAAGATTTATCCGGATTATTCACTCTTTTGGCAGTTTATGGTACAGTTGGAAAACGTGTCCCAAAGGCATCTACCCCTTACTAGCAGCAAGCGTATTCTGCAAACCCGACCGGCCGCCTTATCAATCGCGCGATCTTCAAAGCGACGATCGTCCGGATAATCCCAGCAATGTGTTCAGTGGTGCGGGTCCGAGATAAAGAAATAGGGGTCATCGATAATCCACTTTTATGGAATTTCTTCTCGCTCCGGAGTACCCCGAGCAGTTTTTCTACAGTCCTCTAAGTGTCTAAGCATAGTTAGTGAAAACATACCTTTGCAGTGATGGATTTGATAGGGCTATAGATTCTAATATGTGGGTCATCTGTTGTGTTGAAGTGGATGGATTGAAGAGATGACAGGCCTCGTGAGCTTGAGCTGCGCCGCAGGCTTATGGCAGCCTGGAGAATCTTGGAAGAATGGTCTCAAGCCCAGAGGGCGTCCCAGACCACGACCCCATGCAAACTACCCACAAAGCTTAATGTGGATATTCCGACTCGACGCTCTACATCCATCGCGTATAGAATACGCACCTATGTGATTGATCTTAGTCCTGGATACGCTCGTTGACCATGGGCCGGTCTACAGTCCTACAATGTCCAGATATATAAGGGCCCATACATGCCGAACTAGAAAGACCAGCATACCACTTTCACAAACTCATCCACGAATCTACCATACCACTATCAATCCAACAAGTCATGAAGTTAAGCTTGCTCGATGCAGTTCTCTTCAGCCTTATAGTCAGCTCGCACGGCTGGGAGCATAAAGCCCATGAGTTCCGGCCACCACTGCCGGGCGACAGTCGGTCTCCATGCCCTGGTCTGAATGCCTTGGCCAACCACGGCTGGCTCCATCGCTCAGGAAAAGACATCGATCTACCTGCGTTCCGATCCGCCATAGCTGGCGCCTATAACTACGAACCCACATCTATGGACGGGTTTTTCGAGCTGGCGCTGAACTTCAATCTCTCAACCACGGGGAACCAATCGACCTTCAACCTCTTTGATTTGGCAAGACACGACGAGATTGAGTTCGACGGGTCATTGTCGCGCAATGACATCTACTTTGGCGACAATGTGCACTTCGATCCTAACATATGGGCGACGGTCGCTAAGAACCTCAATCTTTATGATACTCTCGGTTCTGAGGTGAACCAATATATCACGGTTGAGACCGCGGGTAAGGCTTGCGCGGCACGCGCTGCCGAGGCCAAAAGGGTTAATCCCAGCTTCAATGCCTCCGCTATGCAAGTCATGGGCAACCCTGGTACAACGGCTCTTTATTTAGTGACTTTATGGGATGAGGCCGCAGGTGCCGCGCCAAAGTCTTGGGTTAAGGCTCTATTTGGTATGTTCCGCAATCTCTGCTTGCTATATTAGCACCACTGTGGTATATCGATGCTTACTATCAGACAGAAGAAGATCGTATCCCTTACCTTGAGGGATATAAAACGCCTAAAGTTCCAAGGACCATGGATGATGTCAATGAAATGGCAAAGAGAGTCTCGGCGGTAAAGGTATAGGTCTAGCAGGGACGGCCTGGTGTCTATTCTAGCTCGAGGCATAAAGCATGTACTCGTATGTGCTCATGCTGAATGAAGTTTAAGTTCCCTCAAGAGTACTTTTACTAGCACTAAACTTTGAAAAAGTAAACATGGATAAAGCACCTCTATCAAATCTCCAACCCGGTAAACCTGCCCGTCTGGATTTAATCTCAACTTAATGACATTTGGTTTTGAATATAGATACGCGCTAGCGTCATCCATCATGGCTTCTGGTCATCATAGCCCCCTCACAGCCCGCTAGAAAGCCAACAGACCTAGTTGCATGGTCTATAACAAATTCGATACTAAATCTGTGACGGAAATCGAGAGCTGTCAATAGCACGTGAAGAAAGCCCACATTATGACATCAGAGAGGACCTTTGGAGCTGTGGCAAACTTGTTAAGAATTCCAACCTTGGAAGGAGGTTATAGCGTGCTCCAAGATTGATATCCATGGATACCTACATAAGGTACCTAATGGACAGTACCCCTTAGATAATCGTACCCCCCGGGGTCCCCGACCGGGACTCCAGTCTGAAATTTCAGTACCGCCTTTCTGATCGGAGTCGGACCGAAAATTCTGCCACATACCGGTCTTGGCAAAGACCGGCTATGTATTCTGCCACTTTATATTTTCTGCCCTACAGGCTATCCACTTTATTGAGTCTTGGTTGTGTAGAAAAAGAGCCTTAACTAAAGGCTTTATTTTGTTGTGAAAAATTTCCTCATTCTGCCCGGTTATGCACTAACCTAATACAAGTTTATTACACTGGTTTTCTATGCTCGCGCCCTCGACCGTCATAGCCCCGGGGCCGATTTCGGGGCCTGTCTCGTTTAGAACATCCAAGGGGTGGGAGTGGGGGAGTGGGGGGGGAGGAAGGTGGAGTGTGGATTCGGCGACGATCTTAGATGCTGAGTTAAGGAGTACGGAGTAGAAATCCCAGTTTTAGAGAAGCCCTTGTGGCGATAAAGGAGTTAGTAAAAAAAAGGTTAAGGAAAGAGGGGATGCAGGAGTTGGTGACAACATACATGTATGTAGTTGATAAAACGGTAGAGACATAGGGCGAGATATCAAATGTGATTACAGTGACTTATTTTTATTGGTGGTTTACATACAAAGGGTAGGTACCTACTAGTTATACTGCTGCATCACGGGGCGGTGTAGAAATTTGCAGGCAGTTCGCAAAATTAAGGATAACTACCTAATTAGGAAGGTGCGCCTCAAATAGTTGGGCAGGGGGGTTTAAGAATAGCCAAAAAGGGATACGATTATCCAAGTTGGGACTACAAAGGAAGAGCTGAAATCGTATTTAATCTCCCTGTTCAACACCATACCGTACGAATAGAAATGTCGTGTAAGGGACTCTTGATCTTTTGTATAACAATATAACAATAATCAAAATTTGAGAAGTTCGATCTATAAATTCTAGGATATACACTTTTCAAGAAAAATCAAAAACGACAAAAAGAACCAAAAAAGCAAAACAATCCGAAGCTTTTAAACACGCTTCCCTTCAAATCCTTCGGCAGGCCATCCCTGGAGCGTATCTCCATCCTCAACATGGTCACCGGACAATACCAGAGTATGCTCCAAAAGACAAGCGTCTTGGCCCATAGAAGCACCGGACATCAGGCGCGATCCAGCGCGCAGGATACTCCGGTCCCCAACGTTCAAGGTATGCAGCTCGAAGCCACCACGCGAGTTCAAGTGGCAAACTAAACTGGCATCGTCAACAGCAACACGGTCGCCAAGCGTGAGGAGGTCAGGCTCGGTGAAGAAGATACTGGGAGCACCGTTGGCATGAATTGCACAATCCTTTCCAATCTTCGCGCCCAAAAGCTGGTAGTACCAGGAAATGTAAGCAGAGCCGGAGATCATGGACAGAAGGCCAACTCCGTCATAGCAGTCTTTGATCAGAGTCTCGCAGGAAAGAAGGAATTGCCAGCGCTGGTTGTAGCTGCTCTTGTCCCAGTGGTATTCACCTTCCTTGCGGCGGCCGACGACCATCCATTTAATGCAGATAATGATGCCGAAGGCGAGGAAAACTTGAGCCGAGGTGATGATAGATAAAACCGAGGCCAGAGTGCCGTACAGGACGAATGGGCGCCAGGCGCCTTGCTTGAAACCAGCAGCATCACTGTAGTTTAGGATAGTGCGCAGAATGAAAAGGGAGAACAAGACGGTGAGGAGCCAATAGACAGTAGTGACAATAACTGCAAAGGTAGAATAGATGACGATTTGCCACATGCGGAGGACATAATAGCTGGCCTCGTGGCGGTAGAAGGCGCGACCGAACGGCTTGCAGGTATCCACCTCCTGCTCAGCGATCTCGGTAACGGTTGTATCCTTATAGGGTTGCTTCTCGATTGGTGATTTCTCGATTGGCGTTTTCTCGTCGTCACTGCTGCCACTGTTGGGACTGCTGCTACTATCTCCGACGATGGTTGGAGCAGTGGAAGTGGTTGTCGAACTTGGGAACTGAATAGCCTCACCACCCTTGCTACCGGTCCAGACAGTGTTTGCGGGATAATCACCGTTACGGCGGAGCAAAGCACCGGAACCGATCATGGCTTGACGGCCGATAGTAGCACCGGGCAAAGCAACAACACGATCACCAACCATAGTGCCATCACCAATCACGATGCGGTCACGGCCGTAGCCGTCAGATGTCACCAGAGTCGAGCGAGAGCCAAAAACAACATCATTACCAACCTCAATAAGGTCAAAGTCGACAGTGACGGGGCCAACACTGGGCCAGTAGACATGTTTGCCAACCTTGCCACCAAGGGCACGGACGGCCATCGAGACAAATTCGTAGTGACGACCAGTAAGGCGGGTGAGTTCGCGGATGTCTCCGGCGGGTAGAATCTCCGCAAGCACAGCACTCCGGATCTTTTGGCGAGTGGTCTGTTTTGAGGCAGGACCAGGTTTGGGCTTGCCGCAGATGAGATCGAGGAAGAACTTGATGATCAGGACCGCAATGAAGAGCACAATCGGGCCACCAACAGCACGACAGATTCTTGCGGCAATGTGGAATGCAATCCGGTTATCACTGGTGTACCACTGTAGGGTAGAACGGAACATGTCGGCCGCGGGAGCAGGGAACGAAAGAACCATAGGGATAAGACCACCCATCCAAGTAACACGAGCAGCGAACCATGTAATCAACTTGATTGGCTCAACAATAAAGACAATCCAAAGCCAGTGAGGCTTAGGGATCTGAGAGGTAAGCAATTGGCGGTTAGACTCATCGGCGTCCCGGAGTTCCCAGCTCGACGAGTTGGGACCGATGCAGGTATTCTCAGGGATATCCGCACCAGGAGCGACGACAGACTTGATACCAATAGATGAGTCCTTGCCAATGCGAATGCGCTTCAAAAGCATAGAGGTGTTGCGCTCCACGCCGAAGGGGCGACACACACAGGTATCCAAAACAACATTATCCCCGATCTCAATCAGATCATACTCACCAAGCTTAGCGGATGCGGACATGGTAACATTTTTTCCAATTTTCGTGCCGAGCAAACGATAGAAAAGAATGCGGGACCAATTGTAGTTGTTGAAGATGCCCTTTCCACACACCTGCAATGCCTTCTGTGTCAACCACCAGCGAGTGTGGTACGGGCCCCACATGGGGGACATGCCCTCCTTGTAGCGACCGATGACGAGCCACTTGAAGGTGATAGCAAAGATGGGAGACACAATTTGTGAACATAACCGAGCAGACATCACGGCGAAGACAACCAACATCAAACGAGCGATGAGGTTGTCACGAATGGGGAATCGAGTTGAGCACTCGGCCACGACATATGCGAACATCATCCACTGGAAGGCGCGCTTCATGGGGAAGAAGAACACAGTCGGGAACAGATGGAGGACCAAGACAATTGGGTTCGTGCTGCTGTATGTCTTCTCGCAACCGGGCAACTCAACTTCCCCGTCGTCGCCCTTAGCTGCTTTAACTTCAATGGCTTCAAGGATCTTGTGCTCTATCTCCCCGACGGTGCTGTGGTGGAACAGAATGTCACCGGCCAGGAAAATACCAAATTCTCGACGAAGTTGCGAAACCAAACGACCAGCACTAAGACTATCACCTCCAGCAGCGAAAAAGTCTGTAGCAGAGGATATTTCCTCTGGTGCACAAGATAAGGCGACAGCGAAGATCTCACGCACGCGGTGCTGAGGGGGCGATATATCACCATCTGAGTTGCGGGCGTGGATGGCCTCATTGATAGCAGCCTGGTCGGGGTTTCCGTAGAAATCGAGAGGCATCGGACCTTTGAGGGGAATGATACGGCTAGGTACGAGGTAGCCATCAAGACGGTCGTGGAGCTCGCCGGGTGTCACATGTTCATCATCAGGATTCTGGACGAACAAAACAACCTGGGCGAGACCGTCGCGTGGATTGATTTGGATGTGCACGTCAGGCGTATTCGCTTTCTCGGTAAGAACAGAACGAATGATTTTCTCGTCGATAACACACGCTTTCTTCTGGATCGATGCACTGAGCGGAGCACCAGTGGGCGGGCAGACAGCATGGTAGTGGCGATTTACCAGTGGTGTGGTCGTGGTCAAGGTCTCCAAGGACAACCGCTCTGCGAGCTTGATGCGCTGGATCTTGTTGTTTGCCTTCGGCACACCGTCCATGTATACAACCAGAGCGGGCCACTTGGGCTGATGGAGAATAGGCTGCAGAGCTTCGTGTATCTGGCGAAGATCTGGCCTAGTGGCTCCCGGAGGAGTGACTATAACCACACCGACGACTTCCTGTAGGACCTCGTCTGGGACAGAAAAGGCCAATGTCTCAGTGACGCGGCCATATAGTGGGGACTCGGGATCCTTGGCCGTGGTCAGCACGGCGTTTTCCACTTCAACTGGTGAAATGATCTCTCCACCACGGTTGATGACCTCCTTGCTGCGACCAGTGATGTACAGGTAGTTATCATCATCGAGGTGTCCAAGATCACCAGTATCAAACCAGCCAGATTCGTTGAATGCGTTGGTATCGATCTTGCCCTCGGCGGTCAGGTACCCCTCGAAAGCGGGTGATCCACGAATGCAGATATGTCCCAGCATCCCATTTTGCGAGACAGGCTCGCCACTCTCGGTTAGAATTGCAACCTCGGGACCAACAATCTTTCCCGATGTTCCAGGGCGATCAAGCCTATAGTCCCTCGGCGGCGCGGCAATCGGCATACATTCAGTCATGCCGTAACTAGGGAGCACGACGCAGTGGAAAACATCATGAAGCTGCACCGCAAGAGTTGGAGGAAGACCACCACCAGCATTGCAGATAAACTTGATGACGCTTTGCTTAACAGCATCGGGGCGGTGTTCGGCTTCGGCAAGAATCATTTGGTGCATCGTGGGTGTGGCATAGTACCAAGTTGGTGTCATATGAGGGCTCTGCACTGCATCCCAGAACATGCTGGGGTCAAACGAGGGGCAACATATTGTGGCACCGCCGGCCAGGATGGGGGAGAAGATACTGCGCATGATACCACCACTGTTGCTGTTAGTTGTTTTCCTATGATATAATTTGACAGGGAACATACACATGATTAAGCGGCATCATATTAAGACATGTATCTATCTCGGACAGTTCCACCGACTCCATGGTAGCGATGGTACCAGCGATGAGGTTGTAAGTTGTGATGGGAACCAGCTTCTTAGTACCACTGGTACCACTGGTAAACAGGATAATTGCAATATCGTCCCCAGAATTGGGGGGATGGTCGTATGCATTAGAAGAATTGTGTGCAGAGACCACCTGGAAAGTCATATCTTCCAGCTGCTCAATACCAAACACTGGTCGACTACCATTGTTCAGCTGCAACTTGCTGATGTCAGCGTCCAGCGCGACAACAGCATCAGCTTGCGAGTTTTCTATATCTGTTTGCAGCTGCTCTGGCACCGTGTTCGTTGTCATAGGCACAATGGTGTACCTGTTGACGAAAGCAAGAACAGCAACTGCCATAAGAGGGCCGTTAGGCAGGATGACAGCGATGCGAGGCTTTCCATGGCGGGAGAGTCCCACGGGAACCTGGAAACTCTCCAAGAACTGACGGATGGCAATATGTGTCAGATGCCGTCCAGTAGTAGCATCGATGAGACCGGCGCGGGAGTCTGTGCCTATTAATTCTGCAACGTTGGGGGTGGCTGCTTTGACTTGTGCACGAAGGCGAGCAATTGATTCATTGTTATTAATCTTGTGGGATTCGGGAATGGTCTTGTAGATGTCCTGATATGTTGGAATTAGGTGACGGATGGGCCAAGGGCCAGTTTGTGTGGATAAAAGAGCGGAGAGGCGGTGGGAGGAGTCTGGGTGTGATGCCTCACTGCGGAGGTGTAGAAGCTGTTCTATAAGTCTGTTCGATAGTCAGAATCGGAAGAAACTTCAATTGAACAACCCAAAAAGGAGAACAAGGAACAAAATGGATAAATGTGATAAAACATACGAAGATCTTGATAAGTCCGCCATTGTGTATCTCTAGTGTAAATAAATTCTCAACTCAATCTGATATACAACCCAAAAAGGAGAACTCCTTCACGCCTTATATGCTGCCCCGTACCCTGGTACCATCCACTATCAGCCTAATATACAACCTAACAGGAAGGAAAAGTCCTTCACAACCCATACACTAGTAATACCCACCCGATCCACCCACATCGTGCAAATTACATCACAGACCTCATTGGGGTCCCGAAGTCATTCATACAACAGTACGGCGGCAAACTCGCTCGGGGCCGAGAAGAGAAAGATCCGGGTACCCCAATCCCCATATGCTTGACCCACGGAATTCCGTTAATGATCGGAGAGATCAGCTCAACCCTCGGATTGTACATCGTGCCGTTGGAAGGGATGGTATTGGCTAAAGATAGAGACCCTATGTCGTGTCCTATGGTCTCGGGGCCATTATGTGCTCCGAACCGAGCGTTTTGATAGACACTGCAGTTTCACAGCGGCCAAATGTCACAATCGAACCCCTGTTTCAATTGAGCTTTTCGTTATTAAACTTTCTACTGGAATATTTTCGAATTACTTATTACCGGATGCAGTAATATCACCGGCCTGATCAAGATAAGCCCACCCTAACATGGCCATTCCGAATGGTTTAGCATGATTATCTGCATATTCAGTGTACATATATCCCGTAGATCTGCACACAGCAAGTTTCACATGCTTGCTCACAGTGTCTCCCTCGATGAACATGTTTTCGCTCAATGGTAATGTCTCCGAGCCACAGAAGAACTGGATATATGCAGGGTCGCAGGATGGGAAGGTCTCAGGACCAGCTCTGATCGACAATCTAGAGCCCTACTAAGACCGCAGATCACAGGGCTCTAAAACAGGAAATGCTTCATGTCGTGCGCTTCCACGAGATTCGGGCCGGTTATAGATTTGGAGTAACTGCTGGGGTCGATCAGGCAAAATCTTGAAAGCGACCTATAGACATATAACGTAAATGGTCCACATGGCAATGGTGGCAAGAATCTCTCCTAGAAATGAAGTTGAATTTGGACATTATCCACATTTGGTTTCGTGGAAATAATATCCAATATGTAACATGATCTGCACCCGTCCTAGCCCGTAGGGCAAAATATTGAGCGCACCATTCTAATAGATAGCCCCACCTACCAGCCGTATATGGGTATTCCAAGGTTACATACATAGTACGGACATACTTCGTACTCCGTACGGAGCACGGAATAGACAGCCCTGAAGACCCACTTCCCGTACGAAGGCCGGTCTTTGCCAAGGCCCTTGGCGAAGGATTGAGTTTCTTGGCAACGCCTGGGCAGGTACACCCATGGAAATCATCTTTTTCCCTCTTCCCTAGATACTTACCCTCTTACCCGCGTATCCATGGATAACCCAGTTTCTCCATTCGAATCCAGTTTCTTCGGTAGTAGTCCCCCCCATTAACCGGCCGTTCCAAGATCTCTGTCATCGAACATTCCACAGGTTCTGTGGGCCATAAAATTGGATTTTTATCAGTGGAATTGATCTGGACGTTGAGACTGCCGATCACAACCCGCCGATCTCAAATGAGGCCAACGCTACCCAAAATGACCAACTGGCCTCGCCTAGCAAATTCGGGTGAATATTCAAGCCTGCTATGACAAATCAAATGCATTTATCCTGACATACTTCGTATGTTGCTCCTAATGCATGTGCATAGCATGCATAACATGCATACCTAGCTAGCACGATGACAAGTGCCGTAATCGTATTGGTCGAAGACCGCATTCTATTCCTCAAACCACGATTAAAGTATAATAGGCAATTGATTTTCCAAGTAGTATCCAAGTACTTAATTAAAGTCAAAACTATAGTAACGGACATTTGTTCTCGACCTCAGTGTACCTAGGGAAGTGTGCCTAGATTGTTCTAATTCACATGCAGATAAATCGATTTGATTAGGCCATGAATTCCGACAGATAATCCAACTTCCCTATCGGCACACCTTTCGCCCTCAAGATATCATACGTCGTCACCACATGAAAGTAGAAATTCGGGATCAAAAATTGCACCGAGTAATCCTCTAGCGTGAAATCGACCACATTCGGTCCAATCGGAGCCTTGAAAGTTTGCCCTTCCTTGATAGCGATCTTTGCTGGATCGACCTTTTCAAGCTCCGCGAGTGCGCTAGCAAGGCGCCTGTAAAGATCTTCGTAGGTATTCTCGGGCTCTTGCTGTGGCGGTGGTTCGACGAAGGCTGCGCGAGCGAGGGCCTTGGAGACGGTGTTTGTCGCCGTCACAATTTGGAAGGAGAGAGGCTTCATATCCTCGACAAGGCGGGCATTGAGAAGTTCATCGACCGGGATGTTTTTTTCTTTTGCGTATTCTTCGGCCTTTTTTAGGAGGGTAGATAGGGTATTGAGGCCCCTGGTCAGAGTGGCGATAGTGTAATTGTAGAATGGGGAGGCCATTTTAAGTTTTGCACTTCAACGTGTGTACTTTAACTCTGATAAAGGGTAGGAGTCAACCAGATTCCCATGAATTTCTTGATCGTGAACTAATACTATCGGAAGGAAGTAGATGAGGCCTTATATACGATATCCTGTCCTGACTCCCAACAACAAAAAGATTTTCATGTTCACGTCAACTTAAATCCTTGATTTGCAATCACTCATTGTCTTCTTGCCTTATCCGGTCATCTTCAAGGATGGATTCGGTAAGGATCGACATGATTACTAAGCTGCATCCGGATCCATCCGTGGGGTATATTATAGGGCAATCGAGCTCGGAGTCCCGGCTCAGTTGGTACATTCTACTTGTAGATTTTCAGCTGCAACAACTATGTATGATATTCGGTGGTCAGGGAGGGAGTCATTGGTGCTCTATTGTATTGCGCACATTTATCATCAATTGGTCAGAGGCAACAACTCGATACTATGTCTGACAAATTAGACTTGCAATTTACAACCCTCGGAAGTATAAGAAGCAAGTGATTCTCTGGTGTCAGCTTATATTAGAATTCGCATCCTATCAGAATCAGTACCATCTCTCTCCGTGTCCTCTATACCTGCGAAAGTCCAAGTCGTACGACCATCCCAGAACAGACGAGTCACACTGTATCAAAAGCCTCACCCCGAGTAATCGCCAACACAATGGAGACAACTACATCCGATCATGAGCTCATCAGAAATGCAATTGCAAACATTGCAGTCGCATTTGATACGAACACCTACGAAGAACTTCGAAATTCGTTTACGGAAGATTGCGCGGCGGACTATACGGGGTCACTTGGCCTCATGAATGGCATCGATACTGTTATTGAAAAGCTGCAGAATGTCATTGGGCACGTTACCACCTTCCACGGATTGAGCACACAAGTTATACGGCTCACGGGCAAGGACACGGCTGAAGCTACGACCTATGTCTCCACGAGTCATTATGTGGGTGACAAGTCGTTCTTCGCCGAAGCTAGGTATTTCGATAAGCTGGTCAAAGTGACGGAGGGAACCACTACAAGGTGGTTGATCAACCATCGCTTGACCACGATGATGGGCGTTCCACGGGGTGATGTCTCCATTTTCAACATGGACCTGCAAGGATGGGTCGACAGCTTGAAGGCGTGAGGAAATTCCGACTTCCACGAGTGAAGCATGGTTCTGTCCAAGTAAGATCCTCCTTTAAACCCCGTCGCTGGCCTTGCTTAATACCCATGTCGACACCATTAGTCTATCTCAATAGTCGCCAATTAAGTTATAGGAGAGCATTATGGGAGAAGAAGTGGATTCATAGGGTCATGTTGCACGGAGGTATTGCTTGACGGTCTGTTGCCTACTCCGATGGTTTGTTAGGTCTTTGCTTTTGCTCTTTGTGGTTTTGGTTGCTTTTTGTCCTCATTTGATTTATTACTTTTCCTTCAAATTCTAAATCTAAATTCATATATATGCATGTCGGTTGTCTCGATAGTCACTGTAGATATATAATCTATCACCTATTTTCTTTTCCTTTTAAGCATACTCTCCAATTGTGGAGTATATATACTCCGTCAATTAAGTAATACAGGCTTCTTTTGTATACATCAGGTACAAAAGAAAAACCATTTGTACTATAAGGACGATAAGTGGTCGATTCCTAACGGGTACATAGGCATAGAGTGCGACGCTGGGGCCGCCATAGCGCACCGGCGCACTAGTCCTCGGCTATATAATGTGGGTGACCTCGGGAATAGTACCTACCTACGCAGTAATAGCCAATAGGAGCGAAGCCCCTGATGGTACATTTCGTCGTCCGTAATGTCTTGAGAAAGACCGCCTCAAACAATATTTGATCATTTAAGCGAGGACAAAAGATATGGTACATTTGAAATCTGCAAATTTGAATGTATTCTATTCTATAAAGATCAAAGGAGCGGGATCTAAATACAATGTAACCAATGATGATGTCCTATCAGCTAAGCCCATCCCCCTAAAAGCCGTATCAAGGGCGTCGCAAAATGCAACAACCCTGATTCTAGGATGTACCGCCTAAACCAACTACTGGTGGAGGTAGAATTCACCACCGTTGATAGTCTTGCACTCAGTATCAACATTACCAACAGTGCCCGTGTAAGGGCCACACTGGTACTTGTTACCAGACTCAATGAAGGTCACAGCTGTTCCAGCAGGACCCTCAACGGCGATTTCATACTTCTCGAGGTTGTAAGCACCTGTGGTGAAAAAGAAGGAGTAGGCAGGGTCAGCGCAAGGCTCAGGGCTCTTGGGGCCGACAGGAAGTTTGCCGTTATTCCTAATCAGTTGGATTAGTCTCTTGCTATTTTGGTCTGGTAAGGGCTCTTAAGAATGGTAGTAACTAACCAAGCAGTGTGGCACCTGGTGGTCTCAAGGGCCTCACCCGCGGGGCTCCTAGAGGTAAGGTAGAATGTCAAATCCAATGTGTCGCCCTCAATAGTGTGCTTGAGGGAAAGGTCGCCGATGCTGTAGGGGTAGGCTTTGGACTCAGTCGCAGGGGCGGCGAAGGCGGCACCAGCAAGAGAGAGAGCAATCGTAGCGAAAGAAGTCTTCATTTTGATGTATTGTTGAGATAAAATGTATCAAAAGGATGAATTTATGTTGTAGTGTTTGGAATTGGTGATACTTGGATTAAAGTGGATTGTGGTGATGTGATAATAAAGCATAGAAGTAGGTCTCAAGTAGTTTATATACCTAGGTAGATAGCCGATGTGACTTATGTTGTTGTAAAGAGTACGCCTGATGAAGAACAAATTTGTCTCAGTCTGCTTCAGCTCACTCTGTCGATCTTCGAAATTGTACATTGGATGGCCAGGAAGGGGGTGAGATTTTCCTCCGTTAGATACTTGGCGCACCGCTCCCGACCGTCTCCATTGCCAATGTCTTAGTGACTACTAGCATGACTACTAAATATAGCTTAAATATACATAGCTCGGAACTCCCGAGTAGCGCGCAATACGAGCAACGTTCATAATGTTAGCTAATCATGTAAGGCATCCATAGATGTAATAGCGCTGGAGGGGAAATACTCGGAACTCCGGGGTAGTACTCCACAAGAGGCTGTAATGTATCCAGTCAGCCGCTTACGTCTAGGGTCTACATAATACTTGGCGCCCTAGGATCTCCGCTCTAGGACGCCTAATTCTATAAATGGAATTGTTCAGCCCCTCTAAAGTAGTATAAAATTTTGAATATAGAAATACGAACTACAGAGAAGTCCCTGTCTAGAAAGGTATTTCTGGGCTGTGCAAGAGAACCTTACCAAGATCACAAATTGAATGTTTGCTGGCAGCGAGGTCGACAGCGACACGGATATTCTCGACAGTTTCCTTGATCAGCTTCACACTCTAGGACTCGACAACTCTGGGCAGCCATCGAAAATCTCACAAATTTAGGCCAATGCTTGCATATTCTGAGATATTTTATGATATGATATTATGCTAGCACAAACATGAAACACATAGACTCTCAAGTAGATCTTTCTTGCAATCTATCACGCAGTTTGACATCACAAACGCAATCCAGGCCGGCTTCCAACAAATGGTATCAACCCTTTCCCCTTTTCCCTGCCTACCCTACACAAGTAGATTACTAACAATGCACAGAAGAAGCGAATCATTGGCATACTTTTCACTACGTCTAATGTTATTGTCAACAAAGCGGTTTGTCCTCTCCATTCCTAAGGTCCTATTGCGCTAATCTAGTAATCAATATCTATACAGAACGGACGACGGCGATAAATACCGCAGTGGACACGGCAATCCCTGCATCGGCGGTCACTGTTTCATACTGTACTATCCTGGTGGAGGCCACATGAAACAGGCTTATGCAGACGTACTTAATATGGTATTGACCCCGTCGCTCTTTACCAGAACGTTGACCCATGCGATAACTCCGACAAAAGTTGGAGTAACGGAGTTCACCCGATGGCAATGGATACACCCCCTGTTTCTCCAATATGATCACCATGAGAGAGTGGACCGGGGACTGTATGAAGAGGAACTGGAAGTTTCCTTCCCGGTGGCGAGACATTCAGCCTGATCTTCCTTGTCCCAAGGGGACGTCATGATTTAGTCGACAAATGCTGGGTTACTACCTGAGCTGTTGAAATCATTATAGAGTTATAGAAGCATGTCTTGCTTTTAGTTTCAATTTTCATATGCTTTGCGACGAGACAAAGATATGTCATAATTAAAATTTTTTCCATGTTTCAGGAGCCCAACAAGGCGATACTCATCCCAGCCGAAGGCTTATGCGGCATATAAACGCCCTACGAACTCCGAAAGTGTGGAGCTCGGAAATGTGGATGAATGCCCAGGTGGCAAAGATGGCTCGCTAATGATATGGAAGTATCCAAGGATTCTAGATTCTAGGTATATTTTAATTCTTTATATTTTAATCCACTCAAGTCCGAAAGTTAAATATTTGATTTAATTACGATTAACATAAATGTGTGGTTCACATTCAGATCCCATCACTCTTTAGGAAGGTAGGAAAAGCTTGGTAGTATCAGATAAGATCTCATCTACAGTGGGACCTCCGAGCTGTTGGGCTGAACTCTGAACTTCTTTGTGGGTACGAAGTTCAGCCCAACATTTCAGAGGTCCCACAATCCATTGTATTGTACAGACAGTGAAAAACCAGCGTGCTTGGCGATCCCAAATTTGAGACCGCCGTCGTGGGTCCTCTTATATCCTATAACGGTCTAGTGTGTTTAAATAGTACCAGTTTGCCAAGACCGGCATCCTCCCGGCACTCCTTCTAAATCTCCACTGATCAACTAGTTTTGGCGGTTAGTATTTCTCATTGAACGTTTCAAGATCATAAATCAAGTTGTGAGCACTTCGTCTATTTGCTTGGTCCTACGATTCTAAATTGGAAGAAAAATCTTCGGCACGTTCTAAGCCTTTTTTTCGGCATTTCCCGCATTTCCGCCCCCCGCCCCCCCTTTTTCTAGTCTTCCATTACATCGATCGAGCTACACAGATCATGTCGTCCTCAAGCACAGAGGACACATACGCGGCCAGCTACTCTTGCCCCTGGTTATACAAATTCTGTACGGTTTATATTTTGTACCACTTTCGTATATTATACTTCGTATCTCGTACTTCGTAATCGGACCTCGTAATCGCACTTGGTATATTCTGCTCCCACCGTACGGAGTACTACACAAGTACACATTATTCCATCCCATTCCGGGTGGTGTTTCTGTACATAACCAGTTAATTACTTTTTTTTACCTATAACACCGAACAGAAAAAGCTCGGGGGAAAAAGAGATCGGAGTGTATCTTACATGAAACGAAAATTCATTAGGACCTTGGGATTCTAATGACTGAAAGAGTGTATCAATGGCTCAGACCAAGTGAAATTCCAAGGTTGGTCGCGATTATTTACGAAGTTCCGCGGTATGCCGAACTTCGAATGTCGGAAGCTGGGCGGATCGGGACCTAAACATCTCGCGTAAAATCCCGACGAGCTATATTAGGTGGTGGCGGTAGAGCAGGACGCGCTGGGTAATTCACTGGAGGTAGGATTTGGACAAACCGATTTCCCTTTCAGTCAAATCTACTTGCTTGCCGCTCATTAACAAAATGTACCACGTGCCGAAAGATCCTGACGCACTCAGGCATGGATCCAGGCATTCAGGCATCCAGTCGGTAAGGCATCCAGGCGGTAAGGCAGCAAGGCAATAAGGCTTTGCTTGCTTCCTACTTAAGATAATTAGTCAAACCTCTCTATAAACTATTTGGCAATGACTTCAAAATTAAAATTCATTCCAATTTTATCGGTGGCCGGTTGCTCGACCTCATGCATATCTTCCTTATTACAATTAAGGTATACAATATAACAAGCAATGCCAAGAGAATCATAGCCCTAAAACTTAATAAAAGAGACAACTTCTGTTTCTTGCAATCAAATAACTTAACACATGAACATACCTTTGTCTGCTGCAAACACAAATAAGACCATCGGATATCGGTCGCTTTGAAATCTTAATGTGTTAGCGGAGAAATAACATTAAGAAGAGTGTGAAGATATATACCTGGTGACGTAGGGTAAACCGACAGAGCTAATTGGTTATATTGCCTAACACCTGAGGGTTTTCATATTCTCCCTCGTCATCGTCATTTTCATCTTCATTATTGTACTCACCAGGCCGGTGGAGGCGGACACATTGCCCTCGCTGATCAACCATTAGCATACTGACTCAGTGCGATAGTGCGGCATAGGAGGCACGACACGGTAATAAGCAGGATGTGGATATGTGCAGGTCGGAAGATAAACATAGCAACGGGGCAAAGCGGACAGGGGTCATGGACAGGTCTTCAGTGCGGGGTGGAGGGGGGAGGAACCGGTGGAGGGTGACAGAGCCTGATCTATACTCATTAGCGTAGGTTCCAGTATGATTGTAACTGATCTGATATTCTGTATGAGGAACGACTTACCCTTCTCCGCTAGATACCGGAGGCTCTGCTTCCCTGCGGGGAAGGGGATGCTTTCTTGGGCGCTAAACGCACAGGCAGATCAGGATCAGCCGTATATGCCCTTGTACAGGGAAAGAATCGTTTGGTATATCCTGTGTACCTCTCTTATCGGCCTTAGCTGTTTATAAGCAAGAAGATGAAGGGGACCACGCGGGCGAGGTATCATGGAGGGCGGTTCAATTGAATAACATACCGCGACGGTCGGAGCGGTAGGGTGCGGCTTGCGGGATTTAGGGGCGTTGGCCTGCATCATCATACCCAGAGTGAGTATCCCCTGTATTCGAGGGATGGGCACGTGGATTTTGTGTGGGACATAAGTGACGCCGCGTTCATCCCGACAACCGGCCGCAAGACGGTATATGGTCGAGCAGGGGGAGAAGTCGCAGAATGGGGGCTACTCTATCTATTAGTGGACGTCCCAACAATTTGTGAACAAGTGGTAGTGATTAGGAGCATGACAGTCAAATAGAAGTCTCATTGCATTGGGACTTTGAATCAGGACAGAGAGATGGAGTGAATTGAACTTACGGACTGCCCAGAGGTCCGCATCTTAGCCGAGGGAGGGAGAGGAACGGAGTAGGAAAGTTTAAAGAAAAAAGCGCGGCAGGCCAAAAGGCTCGCGTGCAGAGTTGAAAATGGGGTGTTTACAAAGCCAAGTTGCTTTGCGAGTCACGACATTGCGAAAAAGGGTGCTCTGCAAGAACCTGAGAGGCTCCTTCCACAAGACGGTGACCGTACATATTTTGAGTACATAATACGTACCTTACATTTTGGTACGACAAAGACCTCTCCTGTCTATATTCATGGCGGTGCTTTAATCGTCTTTTAATCGGAATATAGAAGCACTGGAAAATGGATGCACCCCTGGCTGTTTATACATATGTCATTCAATATTCGCAAATCAAACATAAAATCACATCCGCTTCGCAAAATCATAATACTCCCTCTTATAAGTCATATCATCCGTTGGATTCCGCGTCGCCACATCCATCTGTATATCCGTCTTCATCATGATCCCATCCTGATCCTGGTCGGGATTGCTGACAGTAACAATGGCATCCTGACTACCCAGCGTCGTATCGCCCAGTCCCCGGCGCCGATTACTCTTCAGGGGATTCCGGCGTTGCAGATAGCTTGTTCCAGGCGACTGCGCGCTACTTTGGTATTTGGTAGCGCTGGGACCAAATATGGACGGCGCGTAGGTCTTGATCAGGACGGAGAGAGAGGGAGCGCAGCCGCAGAAGATGGCTATAGACGAAAAGTTAGAGGTGATATGCCATTGGGATGGGAGATACATACCGACGTAAGCCTCAATCGTGCACCAATTGAGGGAATCAGCCAAGAGAAGGTAATACTCTTCTTTGGCCCAGGTTAGTTTCGTGACAAAGTCATAGCGAACGCAGGCCGCTAATCGCAATATATTAGTAACAATGCATTAGATGAATTGAAGCCTTCAGTGATACGCACCAGCAATGGACAAAATACCCAGCCCAAAGATGCCCAGAATAGCCCCCTTCTTGCGCCAAGTCAACTGTAGCCCGTAGAGCATTGGAACTGGGAGTAGGTATGTCAAGATATCCGTTACGATATTCAAGATTCCATTGACCTTATAGAAACGTAGCTGTATTTCCATAGACATACAGCCGCTCGAGGTTGGATCAGTCCAGAACAAGGATGGAGGGCTACAGCCGGCCACTGCGCCGATGAAGCTCGCAAGTGATAATCCGACGTTGAAGAACATGACGAAGAAGACGGCCCAGCGCATGTATTTGCGGGGATCGAGACGGAGGTAAAACCACAGCAAGGACATCTTTACCAGTCCCATAGAAAGTGTGTAGAGGACACGCGTAACCCAAACACACTGGCAATGGTCAGATATGATGTACGAACTCAGAACGGGAACGGGGCGCACACCTTCAGCATAGGCATGGTATCACTTTCCGATATGGCAAGTGCATGTTTTCCAATTCCGTACTTGGATCCGATCATAATCGTTATCGATAATCCGAAATTGAGTATCTAATTCGATGTCAGTAGAGATCATCGGTTGTAGGGTGGAAAGTCGCTCACTGCGCCAATTATCATCAGAACTAGACATTTGTTAGTTTGGCCATCGAAATTGGTTCGGTTCACTTACTATCATCCGTTCCCAAAGCGCGCAGCATAAAACCGCGTACATAGATGCGCAGCGCGATGATAATGGAGTCAAACGCGATGAACCCAATGCCCACGCCGAAGATAGCCGCATGTCGATTCTCGGAAACATTGCCTAGGGACGCCGTATTCTGAGCATCATGCATCTTCGACGCGTGGAGTGACAAAGAACGAGTGGGATGGCCAGGGTATGAACAGGCTAAGTATGCGATCCGATTGGGGGCGATTTGTCACAGCCTGGGGCAGAATGTTTCGCGGACGGCAGGAATCAATATCCTTGTCGATTTTCGGCCAAGGGGTTAGACTAGGAGCTAATAATGAAGAACGGCCGCTCAACTAAGGGGATACTTACCATAGAGGGCACGTTCTACACCCAACAGTTTGGATTAAAATCATTATATGCAGCAAAGGATTCATTCTGTGACTATGAATGGATTTTGGTCATTGCGCCCGGTAAATTTGCAAAAAAAAAAGAGAAAAAATATGAAGATTAAAAACAACATTGGAAGGTCCAGTCCGCAAACCGACCTCGGTGCTGCAGGTGCTGCAGCCAGCGCTTAACTAGGAACATTGAGCGTTGACAAGGATTAAGGCACTATAAGACTAGGGCATTGTGGTTATATTACCGCTAAACTCCACAGGGGGCGCGCACTTGGAATTGACAACCTCGACGGATCCACCTCGTTAGTTCTAATGGCGTCTAAACTATTTCTGGATTCAGCCCCGAGAAACTTGATGCTATTCCCCTCACAAGCTCCGCTTTACGCTTTGGCTCGGACCCCGGCATAATGGTTATAACCTGTCTTGAAACACGGAGGAAATGATTCATTGGTCTCTTGTTCGGTCTAGGGGACGTGGGGGCCGAACTAACTGTTGACGCCAACACCAATACCTGAGGGGCAATTACTTTCCAACGCGTTGGTATTTCTTCGGGGGCGAATTGGCTGGCCAATGGCACTGCTAGCGAGGAAAGACAGGGGCTCTTAAATATGGCCCTTCCTGTCGATCCATCGAAGTCAAGGACACAGCAATCGCGATGGCTGAATTGAAGAACGTTGCATTGATCTTTGGGGCCAGTGGGATCTCTGGCTGGGCTGTCACCAAATGCGCTCTCTCTTACCCCACGCCTACCACCTTCGATAGAGTGATCGGCTTGACGAATAGGCCGTTGCCTCTGGAAAAAAGTGGTTTACCGAATGACACTCGACTGGAATTATATCATGGTGTGAATCTGCGCGAGAATCTCGATGAGGTGCTCTCCCAGTTGCAAGAGAAGGTTCCCAACCTAGAAGATGTCACCCACGTGTATTATCTTGGTAAGTAATGAAATTGCATGCAAACGGTCATGATCTAACTTATTAGCCTACTCTAATGCAACGGCATACTCCATGGATGTGATGGCTATCCGGGACATCAATGAGAGAATGACCTATAATGCCGTCCACGCTGTCGACCGGCTGTGCAAGAATATGAAATTTTTCGTGCTTCAAACTGGAACAAACGTATGTACTGATCTAATACCAGTCAATGGATCTGGCTAAGTAGTCACAGAATTATGGAGTCGCTGTGTTTCGCTTCCAAGAACATATCGAGATCAATCCTCCCTTGCGCGAGGACAATCCGCGCATTCCTTCGCCCTGGGGAGACGAGATCTTCTACTATGCGCAGGTCGATCTGATCAAGGAAGCCAATAAGGGAAAATCTTGGAAGTGGTGCGAGGTTCGACCGGATCAAATCGTCGGTGCGTATCTCTATTTCATGGGTTTGACTATGCTGACATCGCCATCCAGGCCACGTTCCCATTCCCACAAGCATGACATACGTCGAGCCTCTCGCGCTCTACTTGATGCTATACCGTTATTTGAACGGCCCCGGTGCCACCGTCGTCTTCCCAGGGCCATACACAAACTACATCCACACATATACGTCATCTTCGCAGGATATCATCGCCCGTTCGGAGCTCTACCTATCTGTCGAGAAGCCGGACCAGGCGCACGGAGAGGCATTCAACACGGCCGACAACGCCACTCCCGAATCTTGGGCAGTCGTATGGCCCAAGATGTGCGAATACTTTGGTCTAAATGGCGAAGGCGCAAGTCCCCAAGACAAGGGCTGGAAAGACATCGACAAGTGGTGGTGCGCACACCAGGACGAGTACAAGAGGATGTGCGAAGAGTATGGTCTCCGCCCTCGCGAGATTTCCGAGGCGACTTGGATTTTCCTTTCCGCAGGCTTCAGTTTTCTGGGTCGCAATCGTGAGCTCAGCTTGGATAAGATCCGGAATGTTGGTTTTACGGAGGAGTACCCGATTGCGTATGGGTATTTCCGGGTGTTTGATCACCTGGGTCAAGAGAAGATTATTCTTAGCAAGGAGGCTTGGACTAAATGTATTATGCAAGATAGGTTGGAATGAACATAGCGCTGGCTCATACAATATGTTTAGACATGATCCCCCGATGAGAAAAGATTCAATCACATCATATGACCACAGCACAGAACACCTCCTCTAGCCCATTTGATATCGTATTGGCCGTAACTTCCTGGATGATCTCGTCGTTTTCGTCGCAAAGGCCATGTCTTGCTTTCGATCGCCGCTTCGACAACAGCGGTTTCCTGATGTTTGGCATACTGGAGGAGGACTTCTGTGAAGAGACAAGTATAGGAGGAGATGTTGGAGTGTGGGAGAAGTGAAATATGGATGAACAGGGGATGTTGGAGTGTGGACAGAGTAACGTCTGGATGAAAACGGAACACGAGGTGATGAAGTGTGAAGAGGTAAAATAGAACGGATGAACGCGGGAGTTTAAAAATAATGTTGTCCCGGGTGCACTGCCCATGTCGGCGGTAGGGCCAATTCGTACGCGTTAGGCAAGACTCTGATGACCTTAAAGGGCCCTGCCCGTTGATCACCGAATTTATGGTGTGTCTCGCTTGGGACGTTGTACCCTTTATGCAGCTTAACGTAGCCTGAACTCCCGACGGACGAGGGCCACAAGTCGTGGCCGATCGAGCGATCGAGTGGTGTCCCCAAGGGACCACGACGGCCGTCGCACGAACTTGTCCTATGGAGAAAGCTAGTACATGACAGAGAATACCACAGGGAGGAGCCCGCAGGCCACCCGCTACGTGGTAAACTTCATGCGCCGAACAGGTCTCCTCTAACAGTTCCAGTATGTGACACCCGAGGACGACGATGGCACACCGACAGACCGCGCGGCATTGGATCTAGGTGTGGAAGACGATGGGTATTAGCTAGCCAATAACGATAAATGATGCTGTGAAACGAGAAACTCAGCCAAAGTCGACCAACATGACAATCAACAACTGGCCACAACAACGTCACCATCAATTGAAACCGAGGCAGGGGAGGGTGCAGAGAGAGAGAGAAGTAAGAGAGAAGTGGAGACAGAAGTAAGAGAGACAGAAGTAAGATAGAAATGAGAGAGAAGTGAGAGAGAGGTGAGAGATGGAGGTGAGAGATAAGTGAGATATAAGTAAGAGAGAAGTAAGAGATGGAAGGTGGAGGGTGCACTCCACAACACTCATTATATGTTATTTCTTATGTATGGGTTCTACGGATTACAAGGATGGGCTGATTCCGCACTCTTTACAATTAGCATCTGTATACTCTGGGAGAAATTCCACTCGGCGTTTGGCTTCGAGTTCTTGCTTTGGATCAAGCGCCTGCATAGTCATACGCAACTACTTAGAATGCAACCGGTTAATTGAACTTTGATTGATTGATTGATTGACCATAGGGAGGAGAGGGATGGAAGAGGCTTAGAAGCCCTGAATATCCCAGATTGTCTCTGCAATGACTTCCAGATCTTGCTGTGAGATTTCCATGTCTCTTTCGGCGGGTATAGATGGTTCGCGGAGGAACAAATCTTCGAATGGGATGATAAGCGGGTCGTTTGTGACAGTTATGTGGTTTGACACCTTGGTCACCTGGATCATTTGGACGCGGTGGGGTCTTCCCTTCTGGCGTCTCCAGTTCTCAATACGGATTGCCGGTTGGCGTTTGTCTACTCTCAGAGTTAGACAAGTCTTGACATTTCCGTCGGCTGGATGCAGCCAGAATCGAACGTCAGAATTCAATTTTGAATCTGATTCAGACCAAGCGACCTCTAACACAACCGAGGGTGTCCGTTCGCAACCATGTGGTGGTCTTCTTGCGCCCCAGCCTTGGTCAGGTTGCTTTCCTCTTGTTTGCCCTTGGATAGTCGTCTTAGCGTATTTGATCAGGGACTTAAATAGCCCCATTGGTAGGAGAGCTCCCATGATTGCGTCGTCCACGGCACCGATTGCGGACGAGTGTTCGTGGGATGGCATTTTGATCAGGATAAGTTCCTCGTCGAGATCAAAAGAGGAACAGTTCTTTGCAAGGGTAGTTGATTCGCTTGATTCGTTGTCTGGATTGAACAGGGTTTCGATCATTTCACGACTCGTATTAAACAGGATGAAATCATTTTTCTCATGTGAGGATTCGCGGGAATTAAGTTTTAGATCGAAGATCCTGAGGAAGGAAGACTCTCCTTCGTATGGATATCTTTCAATTGAATTTGGTAGCTCTTTAAGGAAGCTACCCCCAACATCGAGGTACCCATTTTGTGTTTCTGGTTCTGCCATTTGGGCTTTTGATATAATTATAAGGAATTCAGGAATTCAGGAATTTAGGATACTAGGTATAATGGTATCAGAGAGAGAGAGAAATGGATATATATATATTTATATTATGTGTGGATTGTTGTGGAACTCTAGCGTTCCAAAGGATATATGAACATATATATGTTCTCATTATGACAGTTAACAAGTTGTGGCAAATACAGCGGGTTGAAGCCCATCTTTGGGGGATTGGATGCTTGAAATTACCTTAGAACGGGAGAAAGATTAAAATACCTGAATTCCTATTACATATGCCTTAGTAATGAAAGTACCCTGCCCAGGGTGATTCTGCTGGTGTTTTTATATGAACGAAAACCACATGGTGGGTGTGGTGTGCGGAGAACCAAATAACTAGCTTCGTATCAATCACAAGATCAGACGCCGTCGTAACATGTGTCGCTCAAGAGATGATTCGCGTTCACTTGAAACTCTGTGGTGGGACAAATCCCCACACGCCTTCACAAGTGCGGCTGGGCCACCTTCGCTCTATCACCTGACCCATGTGAGGCATTCAACCCGATATCTGACTCTTCTGTTGCTATCTTCTCCTGGTCTGATCTTATTCAGACATTTCTGCCAAATATCAAATAGTCGCACATACCTCATGAGTGGCCTGGAGCTTGGCCTTGCTATCCTTGGCACTCTGGATCTCTGCTTCAGGTATCCCAAGCTCACAGCAGGATAGTCTTTACAAACCATTCTAATTCTAGCTACCGGAATGTCGTTGGGGTAAAACGGAAAGCTTTTCATGACGCAGTGAATGAGATCGGAGAACGAAAACTGGTTATTGAAGCTACCTGGGCAAAGATCTCACAGCAGCTTACGATTAGCCCGAGTCATAATTATTCCGGTCCTATGGAAGGAATAAATTAACAGGCTCGTGTTCCCGGGAGGACACCCAAAATGGAAAATTGAGCGATTGGAATTACATAAGGGGAACTTTTTCCAATTCAACGTGTTTAGCCAAGAGGGGCTCGCATATCTCCTGTTAGACTGCTGATAGGTGTGATATAGTACCTAGGTATTTTCGACTGAGGCTTCACGTGAGATCTCCGCGTACATAACGAGACCTGACTTTCTGCAATTTGAATTAGGTCGGTTCTAATCTATTCATTTATTGATAATACTAGAGTTTAATTTTGAGCTCTGGGTTATGCCTACAAAAGGACAACGTATGCTACACGATAGGCTGCTGCACGAAATTTATGGATTGGATAAGGCTATATCAACGATCCATAACGTAGCATATCATACATGGGAATCTGGTATAGATAGTCTTGCCGTTCAAGATCGCCTCTTTCTGTCCCGCCTCTTGAAACGAGAACCATTGTCGGTCACCAAATATGGATTGTCAGAGGTGGATGATTGATCAAAATGGTCGATTGTGGTAGTCAAGTGGAGGTGAGAAAAGTGTTTCAAGGGTCTCCTTCATCGGGTGCACGATGTCACCTCTTCCTGATGAGCGGCCTCCTTCAGAGATCATCCTGCAGAGCTCTTGCCGTTACCGGCCGGCTCTTTTCTTTCCTCCTCTTAAAGGTAGAAGCATTGTGGGTGGTCAAATGTGGATGATTGATTGAAGGGGTAATCGAAGCGAATGATTGATGATTGACTAGCCTGCCGATTGTCCCGGAGCCAAAGCCTGGTATGGTGAGACTGGTAGATGTGGCTGGTCGCAGTGGTTGATCAAAGTGGTCGATCGAAGTGATTGTGACCAGTCTGCCGATTGTCCTGAAGCCGGAGCCCGCCACGGTCAGACTAGTTGATGGATGTGGGTGTTCGGGGTGGTTGTTGATGCGAGTGGTGTTTAATTCGATTGGATAATCGAAGTGGATGATTAAAGTGGTTGCTGGTAGCCTGGCAATTGTGCTAAAGCTGAAGCTTGCCACAGCCGGACTAGTAGACGTGATTGATTCGAGTGTATGGATGACTGAAGTGGTGTTTGACATGGTGGTTTATTGAAGTGATCGATTGGAGGGGTAGCTGATTGAAGTGGATGGTTGATTGAAGCGGATAGTTGATGAAGTGGATAGTTGACTGACCAGTCTGCCGATTGTCCTGAAGCCGGAGCCCGCCACGAACAGACTGATTGTGATTGAATTGGATGATCGGAGTGGATGGTTGATTGAAGTGGGTGATCGGAGTCGACGGTTGTTTGAATTGGATGATTGAATTGGATGATTGAATTGGATGATCGAGGTGGATGAACGAGGTGGATGATCGAGGTGGATGATTGGAGTGGATAGTTGACCAGTCTGCCGATTGCCCTGAAGCTGTAAAGCCCGCCACGGTCAGACTGGTGTATGTTGGTGCTCGAAGCGGGTGATTGAAGTGGGTCATCCAAGTGGTGATCGTCGTGGTTGTCACCAATCTACCGATTGTCCTGAAGCTGTAAAGCCCGCCACGGTCAGACTTGTGGATGTTGGTGTTTGAAGTGGAGAGGGGTTCGAAGTGGGTAGTTGATCGAGGTGGTGGTTCATCGAAAGTTGATTGATCAGTCTGCCGATTGCCCTGAAGCCAAAGTCCGCCACGGTCAGACTGGTAAATTTGGTGATTTGAAGTGGGTGATCGAAGTGGGTGGTTGATTGAAGTGGATAGTTGACCAGTCTGCCGATTGTCCTGAAGCCGGAGCCCGCCACGGTCAGAGTAGTTGTGATCGAAGTAGATGATCGAAGTGGACGGTTGATTGAATTGGATAATTGACTGAAGTGGATGGTTGATTGGATTGGATGGGATGGATGACTGACCAGTCTGCCGATTGTCCTGAAGCTGTAAAGCCCGCCACGGTCAGACTAGTGGAGTTGGTGATTTAAACTGGATGGTCGAAGTGGAGGGGGTTTCGAAGTAGGTAGCTGATCGAGGTGGTTTATCGAGGTGGATGGTTGACCAGTCTGCCGATTGTCCTGAAGCTGTAAAGCCCGCCACGGTCCGACTGGTGAATTTGGTGATTTGAAGTGGATAGTCGAAGTGGAGGGGGCTCGAAGTGGCAAGTTGATCAAGGTGGTTTATCGAAGGTTGACTGACTAGTCTGCCGATTGTCCTGAAGCCGGAGCCCGCCACGGTCAGACCAGTTGTGATTGTTTGAAGTGGAGGGGCGTTCGAAGTGGTTGATCGAAGGTTGATTGACCAGTCTGCCGATTGTCCTGAAGCTGTGAAGCCCGCCACGGTCAGACTGCCGAATATGGGAATGCGAAGTGGGTGATGGTAGTGGTTGATTGGAGTGGTTGATTGAAGTGGTTGTCACCAGTCTGCCGATTGTCCTGAAGCTGTAAAGCCCGCCACGGCCAGACTGGTGAATTGGGTGAATTGAAGTGGATCGTCGAAGCGGATAGTTGATCGTGGTGGTTTATCGAGGTGGATGGTTGACCAGTCTGCCGATTGCCCTGAAGCTGTAAAGCCCGCCACGGCCAGACTGGTGAATGTTGGTGGTGGATGTATGGGATCGTAGTGGGTATTCGAAGTGGGTCATTGAAGTTGATGATCGAAGTGGATAGTTGACCAGTCTGCCGATTGTCCTGAAGCCGGAGCCCGCCACGGTCAGACTGGTTGCGATTACTTGAAGTTGGCGGGGTTCGAAGTGGACGGGGTTCGAAGTGGACGGGGTTCGAAGTGGACGGGGTTCGAAGTGGACGGGGTTCGAAGTGGACGGGGTTCGAAGTGGACGGGGTTCGAAGTGGACGGGGTTCGAAGTGGACGGGGTTCGAAGTGGACGGGTTCGAAGTGGAGGATGGTTCGGAGTGGAGGTGGTTGATCGAAGGTTGATTGACCAGTCTGCCGATTGTCCTGAAGCCGAAGCCCGCCACGGTCAGACTGGTTGCGATTGCTTGAAGTGGAGGGGCGTTCGAAGTGGTTGATCGAAGGTTGATTGACCAGTCTGCCGATTGTCCTGAAGCCGGAGCCGGAGCCCGCCACGGTCAGACTGGTTGCGATTGTTTGAAGTGGAGGGGGATCGAAGTGGAGGGGGGTGCGAAGTGATTGATCGAAGGTTGATTGACCAGTCTGCCGATTGTCCTGAAGCCGGAGCCCGCCACGGTCAGACTGATTGCAGTCGATGATTGAAGCATTCATTGTATTGGATAGTTGGTTGGATTGGATTGTTGGTTGGATAGTGGTTGAATGGGCGGTTGAATGGACTGGACGGTTGGTTGGAGTGTTTATTGAAGTGTTGAAGGTATTGCACGGTTGGTTGGACTGGAAGGTTCATTGGATTGGATGATTGAGGTGTTCATTGCAGTGGATGATTGGATGGTTGGTTGGATTGGATGGTTGGATTGGATGGTTGGTTGAATGGGTGGTTGAATGGGTGGTTGAATGGACTGGATGGTTGGTTGCAGTGTTGATTGAAGCGTTGAAGGTATTGGATGGTTGGTTGGATTGGATGATTGCAGTAGATGATTGAAGCGTTGATTAGATTGGAAGGTAGATTGGATTCGAAGGTTGGTTGGATTGGAAGGTTGGTTGATGTGTTGATTGCAGTGGATGATTGATGCGTTGGTTGTATTGGATGGTTGAAGTGTTTCCCCTTCTCTTTTTCTTTTGTCTTTTTTCTTTTCTTTTTTTTCTTTTTTTTTTTTTTTTTTGCTTTCACCTCTTTGATCAGCACCCTGATAAGAAGTCATGAGCCCATCAAGTGCAAGATGGAAGACGGAAGGAGCACATGGTTGACATGTCTGAACAATGAAGGTAAGTAGATGGAAGCAACAAAAAAAGGAAAAGAGGAGACAGGCAAAACATACAAGTCATATAATGTATGATGAACATGGCAGGTGCCACCGTAGTGACGTTCCAAGGTTGGAAGGAGATGTTGTCATGTGGTGAAGTTGCCTAAAGGATGAATGTAAGTAAGGAATGAACAGGCAAGTCGGAACCAGATGGCATAACTGACCAGACATGTGATGTATGTCGATGGGATGAAGGAGATGTTGTGATGTGGTGAAGTTGCCTAAAGGATGAATGTAAGTAAGGAATGAACAGGCAAGTCGGAGCCAGATGGCATAACTGACCAGACATGTGATGTATGTCGATGGGATGAAGGAGATGTTGTGATGTGGTGAAGGTACCTGAAGGATGAATGTAAGTAAGGAAAGAACAGGCAAGTCGGAACCAGATGGCATAACTTACCAGACATGTGATGTATGTGGATGGGGTAAAGGTCAATGCGTCAAGGGAATGGTGATCGCAGGCTTCATCTTATCAGGTGTGGATGTAGAAACATAGAAGAAGTGATGAAGCTTAGGCTGATGATGGAAGACCTGATGGAAGGTATGGGGTGGATAAAATATTTGATGAAATGGTTCGTTGGGTGGTATCCATGGATGAGGAGGTGGGGAGATGAAAACGGAAGAAGAAAAATGAGAGAAGGAGGGGGGAGGGGGGGTATTTATACCCTGGGAAGGTAGGTAACGTGGAAGTTGGAAGCAGTTACCTGGGTAGGCGACGAGGGTGTCCTTCATGTGATCCCCCATTATGCAACTTCCCCTCTTCAACTATCTGCTCTCTAAGTTCACTCCACCTCTAAAGTTCTTACGATACTCAAGGCAGTAGCGTAGTCTTGGACAGTCTCTAAAGTCGTAAAAGGAGGATGAGACGATGTACACATTCTATAGGCAGACAATGTCATTATCAGTCTCACGCATCGACCCAGATGCTTCGATTATGTTCCAGTTCTTATATTGTCCAGCTACGTCTTATAGAAACGCACCATGTTGTCGATTGAAGATATAGGTCATTGAGATGTGGTATAGAAGATTGATAGATGATTAAGGTTACACGCTAACTATGTTTGGTATGGCGTACACATGTTCGTGCACGGTCCTTGTTATGTAGGGTCCACAGGTAGAGCCTTGGCATCAATGGATTTGATGTCCACCTTAGTACAAGGTTCTGACCTTGTGCTGAGCACTGGATATCAACCTTTTAGTGAGCAGTACGGCATGGGGTATATATGCGTTCCACGACATTGGATTCATATGCGCGTTATTCGGGAAGATACGTTCCATCTTCTCAAGTGTTCGATCGGTCTAGTGTGATAATCTGGCTTTGCTTGCTAGCCAGTTCCCTATCCCAATGCTTTCAAGATCACAATTTGTCAGAAGGGTACTACATCAAAGGGTATGGTGCATTGTGAGATTGAATTCAAGTAGAGAGTTGTGAAAGCTAAGTTACAGAGACTAAGAGGTCCGACACCCCCACGAGCAAGAACCCATGGACTTGTGTCCCCCTACGAAAAGGCAAACCTAGTTGTTAAACCGGTTGTTGTAGCGTACCATGGGGTTACCGATAACAAGATCATTGGGTATATTGGGCTTGTTGGTGATAGTGGAAGCTGGAAGCTGGAGCTGGAGCGTTGATAGCCGGAAGATTGACTACGTTGGCAGTAAGGACCTCAAGGAAATGAGGGTCCCGAGGTGTCGATGGCGTACTTGAGTGCGGTAGACCACGAAGCGACGTTGGATTTGGCGATGAGGGTGGAGTTCTGAGGGATTTGGCGATGCGAGGCTTGTTGTCGAAAACATCTTGAAGGGTGAGATACGTCGAATGGAGAGGTACCGACCGCGTTGGTAGCGGATTGTTGTGTGGTGCGTTGAATATAGAGGCACTTTGACCACGTGGACAGCGGATTCTAGGATAAAAACTCTGCTCGAGACGCCCTTCGCTAGAGTATGTCGATAACACCGTTTGTTTGGAGGTAGGTGACACCGTTCGTGGTTGCTTGTGGGGGTGACCTGGCCGGTTGACATCGATGGTAACGATGACGATCACGATGGTATCAATGGTGATTACTTCGAAGAGAGAGGCCGTTGGAGGATGAAGAGGAACAATGTGAGATTGTATTGAGTAGAGAGTTGTGAAAGCTAAGTTAGAGAGAGACTAAGAATCTTGCTTCTATTACATTCCATATCGGACGGAGCTGGTAGTAAAAGAAACCTTAGAATGGTTGTATGCTCTACACAGGCCACACAAGACAAAATATTAGCTGCTAATAGCGACTTATTCTAGATTTTCTTGGAGATAAGCCGCGTCGTAGCCACCGGATTCTTTTCCTCGCAATTTTTCCAATCATCCTCAGATATCTTGCTCCGCAGATAAATGACACCCCGCTTTGTCCTTGACATTAAATACCCCTCACAGAAAGCACGTTTTTCAACTTCTGTTGAAACTTCGGCATACGTTCTGGGGAGATCATCGTGTAATGCTGGCCATCCACCTCCTGGAACTTGAGATCATTGCTGACAAACTCCTCTCAACAGCCTAATTGGGTGTAGCGATACTCCTCCCTCGATACTGCCACGCCTCGCAACGGTTCACAGAAGAAAACGTCTATACAAGAAACCGTACTGGACGGGATCGTCGTTACGGCTGATATTTGCAAGGGAGTAGGTCACTTTAGTCTAGGTATCTAGGAATACAAGTATTATTCCTCCTACGGACTGGGTTCACTTCGGTTATCACTCGTGCCAGCTACTCCGACTTAGGCAAGGGGCGTATCTCAGGTGCTAATTCATTAGTATGGTCTTCTAAAAAGAGGTCGCAGAAAAATGTAATATACAAAAGACACCCTATCTAGTCTAGTCGCCTCGTAATATACTTGATATACGGTGGTAGGTCGAGGCTACCTATAAACTTTACTTCGTCCCTAGGTACTTCAATCTTCTTTGCTAGTTTAAAGGTGACTATATCACTATATAAATATCCCGCTAAGGAATAGGGTCCACTAGTCTGCTTTTGCTTCAGGACAACGTAGTATATCGTATAGGGATCAGCGAGATCCTAGAAGGTTTCGTCGCCCGGGTTGAAGTCGTGTGGTCGCATTGTATAGATGGGCCGGTCCGGGAAATGCTGGGATAACATAAGGAAGACTAGAATCTCGCCGACTCCCGGATGGAATAGCCACAACGGCGTCTTAGATCCATGTGGTTATAGTGTGACAACTGTCTGATACACACTAGTGAGATATGAGGCCTTAACCTTCTGGACAGCCGCTGCCAGGGATCGAACGGTTGTGTTGATCATGATAGTGGTCATAGGAATATCTTCAATTCCGAAATCCACTAAAGTGATTCCAGTGTCCAGAATCGGCATATCAATACCAATTTCCTTGTCGAGTCCGAGCGTCTCCTTGACAACCGCCACAAGTTTATGCTCAGAGAAGTGCGACTCCCGATATGCTTGTAGTACCCGATCGTTAAATATTTCCTGGTCCTTGTATTTTTCTTCTGCCAGCGCATTTTGAAATTTCGGCCGCGTTAGCCTACCTAGGGTCGTCTTCTCCAGGCAACCAGGCGGCAAGGATAGAACTCGTGGCCGTGCAGATATAAACAGAATAACAGTGCGCATCAGCATGTGCAGCGTCAACATGCGGGACTCAATAGCATCACTTGCGAAATCGCGTTTATATACGATGTAAACTTCCTCGGGGCTGGTGCTAGATTCCTTGTGGGAGAGACACACAACAAACTAAGGGGCCACTCCTAGGATACGCGCTTGTTCAATAGCACCTTCGATTTCATATGGTAGAAATTTGACAGAATTAATGTTGATTAACTCTTTGAGTGGTCCTGCAATTGCCATAGCTCCCAGATGTAAGCATGAGAACAGCTACATTGCTGTCGCTGCCCTGGCCCTCACCATCTCCATTGATCTGGCTTTAGGTAGCAATGTCCGATTCCGTTTCTTTGAGACCAGAATCTTCAAATTCCTCCACTGCCACAGTACGTAGAACCTCGTTCTCCCCGAACGAGTCTGTAAGTAAATCTCGACAACTGAGCAACAAAGTATCTTGCAACATGTATTTTTCTCATACAGTTCCCCGCCAACGTGGAACTTCAAGCCGACCAGCGCAATGACCTCGGAAAGTCCTTTGGCCCACAACATTCCCGTATAATGCCTGCCTTGAAGGTTGGCCTATCCTAAATGTAGAGAAGTGCCCTAGTGTCGTTTCATCACGTTGCAGATGGCGTACGATAGTGCGTTTTCAATAAAAACGTGGGCTTGGGGGCCAAAAGCCAAGAGAGGGGTTACTTATTGCGCTGATTGTTCCGGACCGTGCCATACCTGTATAACCGAGCTAAAATCATTGTCTTATATTTATCAAAGTATTTCTCGTTACCTACGCTATCCCTTAAAAAGTGGTCATTTCCCTTGAAAGTGCTATTGGATTGATTTCAACATATACATCATCATTGCAATGGACCGTGCAAACCTCACCACTCGCGCTACCGAAATTGCTGAGGCTGTTCACAGCCTAGCAGGCGATCTACTTTCCCAGGGAATCCCCGAGCCTTCTTTCGAGCATGGATTACCTGATGTACTGCAGACCGATGCGCCGGATTCAAATGCTCTGGCCGCACGCATTAAGCTCCTCGGCTTACTCGATGAGCTACGTGATCTCTTAACCGACCCAGCACTCTTGGGTAGCCCTGAATTGGTGAGTAAAGAGGGATAATTACACCTTTCAACCCGACTAATCTCCTTCAGCGTGACCCTTCTATGAGTATACTGGCACTTGTGCGGCTGAAGATCTTTGAGAATTTTCCGAGTGAGGGGACCACCATCAAAGACCTAGCAGAGCGCGTTAATCGCAATGAGAATATCCTTCGCCGATTGATGTCTCACGCCGCCACCTATCATGTCTTCTTCCAAGAAAAGCCTGATTTTTTTATCCACACCGCTGGCTCCCGTATTCTAACGGAAAATGAGGGTATGCGTTCTTGGATGCTTGTCGGACTTGGCGAGACCATGCCTGGTGCCCTTAAAGTATGCGACAGCTATACCAAGCTCCTGTTCATACCAAGCTAATTTGATAGATTGCCGAGGCTGTATCGCAAAACAATGACTCTGAAGAGCCAGAACATAGCGTAATCATTCCAGCGATTACCTAGGTATTCGATTACAAGTTAGCTAATAGCAACAGGGATGGAATATACAAAACAACACTGACCTCCCGGTCTTCCAAGCCCTTGCCACCATGCCTGAACGTGCGATGATCTTTGCTAAAGCCATGAGTTGGCACGCCCAGCTACCTGGCTACTCCCCGCAGTATCTATTAGATCACTTCCCGTTCGGATCTGGAGATATCACGGTCGTCGATGTAGGCGGTGGCATCGGCCATATCGCCCGTGCACTCGCAGATCACGACCCCACAATTCAGTGCATTGTACAAGATCGCCCCGAGGTGATTCTCCAGGCAGAACAAGCTTTGCCGGCTAACCTCCAGAATCGTATCCGCTTCCAATCCCATGACTTTTTCCAAGACCAACCGGTCCATGGCGCTGATGTTTATTTGCTGCGTCATGTGCTGCATGACTGGTCCAATAAATACGCGCGGAAGATCTTGCAGGCTTTGATACCAGCTTTGAAGCCCGGAGCCAAGGTGGTACTAAATGATCGCATCATTCCTGGCTATGGAGAGGCACATTACCTGAAAGAGCGTGAAGCACGGTACGAGGTTTATATTCATTTGAAGTGATGGGGCTATATACTGATAAAAAGAACCAGGGACTACGATATGTACATGCTTGGTTTGCAGAATGCTCAAGAGCGCACACCAGATGATTGGAAATCTCTTTTTAGAGATACAGACTCGCGATTCAATGTGACAAAAATATCACAGCCATCTAAATCATATCTTTCCATTATGGAGGTGACCTGGCAGGGCTGATATGCGAAGAATTCAAGAAGACAGTGGCATTAGAGAATCTACCAAGTGAAATGTCAAGAGCTCAACTAAACAAGATGGACCATCAAAATCAAACCTATAGTAACCTTATGGGATGAATTCACGATATGCCGAAAACTCAAACAACATATGACCTTCACATCCTTCCAACCTTCACATCCAAGCCTCTTTTCGATGCTCTTTTGGATGCTCTTTTTAGATGCCCCTTTTAGATACTCTTTTTAGGTACTCTTTTCAGGTACTCTTTTTAGGTATATGTATATTATACGAGACTTTTCTATATATAACCTTTTAATTTTCTGCCTGGCAAAACCCCGGTTAGCGCGTTGATGATTTGTGTGTTGGGAATAGCTTCAATTTACAATACACTGTATAGAGCGGTGGCGAAAGCGGTCTAAAATCGGGCATAGTTCGGGTGACAAGCATAATACAAGCCTACCTAGGCTATAAACAGGAACCTTGGTTTTTGTTATGGTCTAGCGGTAAACACTTGTTATTGTGTTTGACATCAGGCATAATCCAGGGATTTTAAGGCAGCCATGCATATTTTAATTGAAACTGAATAGAGGCCGCTATACGCCTTCGCACGCGTACATTAGCTTCCTACGTTATATACAAATAGCCCCATAGCTTTCGACAAAAAGAAAACAGAACAACCACAACACCAATACCTAAGAGATATTTAGCAAACCTCCAGGGGAAGGGGGGGGAGCACTCACCTGAATGAAACGGACCTAAAGGATATGGTTAGCAAGCCAAATTTGGAAGGCCGGCGGGTTGGGGGGGGGGGGGGGGGGGGGGACGGGGTTACTCATCTTCTCACTCAAAATACTCCGGCTCGACGGTGGTCTCATCCAACATCCAACCAGTCCACCATACCCCACCGGGCGTTATACTGCTCGTCCAAGTAAACCCGCCTCATCTCAGCTTATGGTTCGTCCAGCTCTATAGCATTGGCGCGGTCATGGCGAGCGCAGAACCACCTCCAACCACGCACACCCCAACGGTACAGAGCCCTCCACCCACGGACTATCGTAATGACACCCGCGATGTGGGCAAGCAGCAAGAGGAGGACAGTGTCTCTAAACGACATTCTGTAAAAGGTTAAAGCTACCCGGGCCATCATTCCTCTTTTGGGCTCTCGTTATTACCAAGATAAAGCCTCTTCGTTTGTAGGTGGGTTTTGGCAGGCGTTCACTGAATGTCAATGGGTTGAGCCTGGACAAGGTAATTCCACTGGAAATGGAGAGTTACGATTTCAGAAAGGGCCTTCACCAGCCCCAGAGTATAAGATGCGCCATTAGAAGGATATCGCATCAACGGAGTGCAAAGCATCGAAAAGTCATAACAAGGCCATATAAGCGGCCCCACAAATCACCGTTTTCGTCAAATCTCACGCGTTAAACCTCCCTCTAACAATACAAATCATCAAATTGAAGCTATTCATACCATACAAATTTCAGTACAAATGAAATCATTTATCTACTAGCTGATGAGGGTACGCCTTCTTCGAGCGTACTATTCGTAGGATCCGGGCTCTGTAATGGTGGTTCAGGTATCTTAATTTTCTGCTGGATTTAAATAAGGTACCAAAGTATTTTAGGGCAGCAATGCATAATTTCATTGAAACTGAACACAGGCCGCTATACACCTTCGCAGCTACACTAAATAATGAAGAACTAACTTGGATTTTCAACAAACTTCTGCAGCTCATATAGAACTATTTATATCTACGACAGACGAAATCACGTTTATATCACATCAGCTTATCTCTTGATCTTATGATTGATTCCAAAAATAGTCTGATGTGCGCAACACATAGTGCTTGCAGGCCCTCGATCGTTTATAGTTAGCCGAATAGGTTAACAATCCATATCCAACTGGGTGTGTGGAACCTGCTAGAGAAGCTGCTAATGAAATGCAGATGATTAGAGGTGTTCACTGAGACGCCTAATTTTGTCATACGGTCAAGTCCCTGTAATAGATCATGGCGTGAACAAGCGGTGAATGCGGACGTCAACCCCTAGAGGACATATAATATCTTGTTGATATAAGGCCATTTCAGCTGCAACTTGGTTTAGTACAATGCAGAAAACGCGCTCTCGACCCCAGTTGCTATCAATTGGTCTGTATATTCAAGTTCATACTGCTCAATGGAATTGTCCATAGCAAACAAAATTCTGAGAGTCGGGTATACATATACTTATTTTCGATGTTTGGATTGATAAACAATTCAATATTTTCTCACTTTACATAGTTCCCCTATTTCTTTACATCATTCAGCTGTTTATTCCATCGTGAATCACCATAACTTACTATTGATAATTTAACTAAAGGGACAAAACGTGAACATTCAATTTATTTTCAAGTTACAACATCGCCAATCTCAAACCTCATTCAAAGCATGCTACTTATTCTGGCCTTCGGGGGAATGAATAACCTACAAACCCATGATGAGCCAGGAAAATACAGAGGAAGGATACTCGGACTTACCATCTCCACATTGTTCCCAATCGGATCTAAAACAAATGCCCCGTAAAAGTTCTCATGATACTCGGGCCTCAACCCAGGCTTGCCATTGCAGGTGCCTCCAGCCTCGACAGCAGCTCTGTGGAATGCATCTACAGCAGCACGGTCTATCGTAGATCGGTCAGTGGATATATCACTTAAAAGCTCTTAGAAGATCCTCCATAGGAGAAATATCTAGGAGAGGTTACCGTACTCGGAGCAGAAAAGGCAAAATGAACCCCTGATGGAATATACGTCTCCTTCTGAGCGATCCAGAAGTCAGGAAACTCGCTGCCCAGTCCGACCATACCAGGGAACCGCATAATTTCCTTGAAAGCTAGTGGAGAGAGGGCTTTCTTATACCACTCGACCAGAGGCTCGAAGTGCTCTTCCGGGGCGGGGATGGTGATATGGTCGATGTTGCTGGACGACATAACTAGCTGTTGACTATGAACAAAATGAATTCGGTGATGATTAGGGAATGATAGGATAAGAAGAGTATTTAAACCAAGGGTTCATTACACTATTCTTTATATAGGAGGGAAAGCGATAGATTAAGTCCTTTGCGCTTGGCAGTATCCAATACATCATACCTAAGGTTAATATTCAATGATCTAGACCTTGCACGCCAACCTCCGCTGTTTAATATTAAGTTTTGTTACTCGAATGATAAATGAACCTAATTATTCTTTTAACGTGGATTGGTCAATCAGGCTTAGGTTTGGACCTCGTATTGATAGTCTTTCCATTTCCTGCTTTAGGGACTACCTAGGTATGTATGAAAGACCTATCCGGCCTTAATATTTCCACCCCGTATTTGCCTTTCTAGACTCGGGAATTCGTAAACTTAACCCGTTTTTCCTTGGGTGCATCATCTCATGATCCCATCATTTGTCCATAATCTACTGTCACCTGACCCAGGGGGTTGTTTTTGATTATTGTTATGGGAACTGCAAAAGGATGATATTCCTATTCTACTGACTAGTGGCGAATAGCCGCTCAAAACGGTGACGGGGAGGTCGTAACAATGCCCGCACGAAAGCGACCTCGGAATGTCAACGTCCCCGCTGACTACAGAGCATGTTGCCACCATAGACATAATAAAGAAATGTAAGTAAAATCAAAGTAAAGCCCTCCTTCCATTATAGTCTTTTTTTTGTAATGTCCTGTTCGAAACGCAACATCCTCCTGTGAACCGTTCGCAAGTCGTCCTTGAGGTACCGTTCTTAAAGCACAAATTCGTCCTCGTCATTTCTTTCCACCACACTATCGTTGTCCTTGGGGACAACTCTTTCGCTGGACAGCGGATAAACAGACTTGCTTCGTATGTCGTCGTCTCTAGAACCTTGGTCGTTAGCATCTTCGACCTCGGATTGTTCGCCCTGGCCTTCGGAGTCTCCGTCTTCGGTGTCCCCATCTTCGTGTTCGAAGTCTTCGTGCTACCTGCAATCACCGAGGTGGAGGGCGAAAGGAAGGAATGTGAAGACGCTGGATGGCGAGAGGCGAACTGACGAAGGACGGCGATAAAGGACGATGACGAAGGGCGGCGAAGGAGGGCGGGTATGTGGGTACAGTCCATGTCGGGACTGCAAAACGAGAAACGAATCAACGAATCAGATGGAGATGCTGGTAATCTCCTAGGATATCGGATCATGATAGGACGGGATAGCTGAGATCCCAAGGTGGGCTGGTCAACGATGACTAAATGAGATGGGATGTCGATAATCCCTGGTCGAAGGACCAAGTTGAGATAATAATCCTAAGGGGTAGTCAACAATAACTAGATGGGATGACTGAGGTCCCAGGGATATTGATAATCCCTACCAGTAGGCAAAGGCCTAAACTGGCAAAAATGAAGGTATTCCAAGGCAACTGAGTATGCTGGGAACGATGGCGACGACGACGTCGATGAAAGAAGATTAAAGGACCGCAGTAATGATGAAACTGTGGGTAGTAGAGATGGATGAGAGAGATACAGAGTAGTTGTTGGTGGAAAACTCCGCACGTGGGGTTGCTATGTAGATACCCCCCAAATACCTGATAATGGTCCAACCCCAAGGTAGCCTCGTCTAGCAGAGATCTATACGCACAGTTCCCTACGTAGGAGATACTGCTGAGACTCTGTCTGTCACCTTAGCAGATCGTAGCAACATAGCAGTTGATCTGAAGTTGAAGCTATTTGTTACGCTGATAGCTCAGGGGAACCTTGGAAGTAAAGGTGTTCTTCATTGGTTGCAGGCAGTACTACCTACCTAGGTATGGCAGCGGGGGCACGCGCTCGCTGCTGACTAACTAGCTAGCTACATGGATGTTGGTAACACTATTCCCACGTCCTAAAGAGGCAATTCCCGGGGCTTGGCGGGATGAGAAAGCTCAACTTATTTGACTGAGTTGTGCCAGGCGAGACACAACCCCTGTACGTTATCAAACGGATGACGTTTTGTACAGAAATCGAGGGTATTGACAGATCGTTATATCAGACCAATTAAAATATGCATTCCTTAAAATGCCTGAATTATTCCTAAATTATTTCACTTTGTCCTTACATTTAATTGAAATCATTATTGAGCTACTCCCCTACGCAATTTCATTTTGACATTAACTGCCAATGTAGGCAAAGATGATATAGGCTTCAACGCCGATGTCTCTTCCCTTTGAAGGTGGCAGCCAGCCTCGCTCCCTTCGCGAAGAAGCGCTTTCTCTCGTAGCAATTACTATTTAAACTCTCTATTGAGATCTCTTTTGTATCTTACATCCTTCAACAAAGGTAAGATATCTTGACCCTATGATTACCACTAGTTGGAAAGGATAAGCTGGTGGGCATATACTGAGCTTTTTTTATAGGCGAACCTATCCAAAGACGAGAATACCAACCACAAATACCCAAGAGATACAGCGCACGGAGGATGCTAACCGCGCCCGCGAATGGGAAATATGGCGAGGGGTCTCCAGATCCGGGAGTCAACCTCAAGAACCTCATCCGACAAGATGATCGAGGGGGCAGGAGACTTGTCCAGCGACAACCAGGATCACGATCACTTCTCAAGGTCGAACTCCCCGATCTTCATCAGTTCAACTCCACCCTCCCCATCATCGTCCGAACGACCACGAGTACTCGGCTCAGAGGGCCCATGGCCAACTTTTGGCGTATATGGCGATGGTTCAAGCAAGTCGGAAGAAACGCGACCAGTCCGACTGGACTGTATATGGCGTGCTCAGTGATGGGGAGATCTTCACACTCTATCGTTTGGAGATGGATGGTCAGTTTACGCTGGTTGTCCTGCAAGCCTTACGCGAAGAACGGCAAGAAATTGCTAACATGCTCGCTTCCTTTATCCTTGAAGGGGTGAAAACTTGTGGTTCACCTGTACGATCAAGTTTGGCGAGCAATCCTTCTGCTCGAAACTCTCACCGACAGTCGTCTCCTCAACTCCCTCCCCTTGATACTCTTCCATCGATTGAAGAAATGATGGACACGGAGATGAAGATGTAGATGTAGATGTTTTGTTTCACGACCTGACCAAGAAAGAACCTCATTGTATCATTAATTAGCTATTTGTTCAATTTCACTTTCTGCTTACTGTTCATTCAGATCATTTTTCGACTAGTTGCTTAGTGAATAGTATTTTGGCACCTTAGAATTGTGTAGGTACCTACACCTGATTGACGATCTAAGCATTTGGTAGCTCTTCCAAAGTTAGCAGAGCTGCTCCTTCCTTTTAAATGTGCCAGTCGCGCCTTCCTCGTAGGAATTACTATTGAAACTTCTCTCTTTTCTCTCCTTCTTTCAATTCTCGGATACTTTGCATCCTTTAAGAAGGTGAGATTTCTCTACCCATACCTATCGGAAACGATGAGCTGTTGGACACATACTAAGCCCTTTAAAGGGCAGCATTTTTCAAGAACAACAACATCATTTATTGCAAATACCTGTCCCCATCCGAAGAGTGAGACACACCCATTAATATACCGTTTTTACGGCCGTTTTGATATGAATACTGACAAGCAGACAGTGCCTGAGGCTATTCTATCTATTAATAACGAAGACTTAAAACTTCTCACGGAGCTTCGCCTCCGCACGCGGAGGCGACCTCTACGCCGACTCGCCGCAGTACTAGACGCCATTCACCAAATCGGAGACCTTAAGCGATTGGTGGACTTGGGGACGTCGACTACCCAGTCCCGCTCCTGTATTTTGATACTCCAGCAGTTGGACAGAATTAATTGGCCGCTTATGTATTAACTCACCACAATTCGGAATGAACAGCTGGTCGATGAGGCTATGGAGCGGGATATCTGGGAACATGTGACCGGTTAAATACCGTGTCAGGTTATGTGCAAGAGTCCCCCTTAGTTTCCAGAAAGGAAAGCACTACAAAAAGTGGCCTTTACTCAATAACAGCCATATGCGAATGGATTTTCTATTTTCCATATGATATGTGATAAAGACGCGTTTTCCCTAGTAATTGTTTGAATTTCTCTTATACAAAAAGTGGGTCACCTTTGCCCTCTGCATATCTTACTTCTGAAGATATTGGATATATTCCTAATGGCTGGGTGGATGCTATACACTGCAAGGACAGAGGAAAATGTATTACCCCACACAATATACATACGTGTATTGTGCCGTCTTCATAATCTTATCTACTTTGCAACAAGAGGAAGGGAAGATTGGTCAGGGGTGGAACTGACAAGGTATCCATGGATGATGTTGAAGGACTGAGTAAGAGACCCTGTCGCACAAACTGGAAATATTTGATCATTTTACATCACCTTGAATTGACTTCGATTTGAGGTTTCAGTTAAGAACAACATGCTACCAATGGGCGGAGAAATTTCCTTAGTAAATTTCGTACATAAATCTATGTAAGATCCTGTAGCCCTCATCTCCAGTTCACTCTCTGATTACTGTTGAGACCAAAATTCAACTAGTCACGTATTTAATATTTTGTTGGGCATCCACCTTGGAATTATATAGGTGCCTAGGTGAAGTGGCATTTTCCTCGTGAAGACGCGCTTTCCTTTATACAAATTACTATTTAGACTTCTCCCAGTTTATCTCTATTTCTTTCTCTTCTTCCTCCAATTCTCACATATCAAATCCTCAACATCGCAAAGGTGAAATTCTTCAACCCCGTGGTCGAGGCTTACAGAGACACAGTAATACGATAAGGACTAAGTCCTTTACAGGTCCACACTATCAACTATCAGAATATCACCTACCCAGCCACCAACTAGTGAGAAACGAACACCTAGAACTCCTTACAGAGCTCCGACTCCGCACACGCAGGCGACCCCTTCGTTGTCTAGAGGCCGTACGAGAACATTCCGCACAATATACCTTGGATTTCTACTCCGTACTGAGTACCTATAATAACCGTGTGCGCTCGAGACTTTTCAAGCCCTGACTAAACGCTCGAAGCCCACAGAAATTCTGCATCAAAATCCCCCTAAAAAGTGGGTTTGAACCCTGGCCCTTATACGTCTTCGTAGTCCGTTGCATCTTTTGACAATAAATATGGAGAACTTGACTGAAAGCGTCGTGACAAGGACAACATACTCCGTACGCTATTCCCAAATGTGCAAAAGCCAAGATGCCAAGTGCCAAGGCACGGGTCGGTGAATTATCCTGGTGTGTACTAGCGACTATTGCCAAGGTTTTATTTGTTTCTCCCCCTACGGGCGACAACACTGACACGTGGAACATAACTCTCTCATTGGATAAAGCCTTACCGCCTCTTTATCACCGCCCTCTTGAAGCGTAGTCAGTACTTGTAAAGTGAGAGTGTATCAAAATTCTGCCTGCAATATAAACCAATGAGAGAGTTATGTTTCGCGGGGCTGTATACTCACCCGTACCGCCGTCATCTTTATCAGATCCCATCTAATCTGATTAGCAACCATTAAGTTAGACTCACCAAAGCTTGGCAGCCCTGAAGGGTATTGAAACAAACTTTGAAAACTTAGGCAAATTTTCTCGCTTCTATTCGTCACTTCATTGCAGATCCAATCCATCGGCCCACCTTAATGAGGCTATGCAACGCCTACTTAGACCCTGCAATGATGGAGGGCCCTCAATGTCTCTGATTACTTGCGGATTATACAGGAAAATTCTGCGTTCACCTGCCACAAGGGGTGGTGACACTCCGTGAATCTGCGGACCCTGAGCAGCCATGGCATTTCTTGGCCTCTCTTGGCTTCCACGGTGCGTATTCTCGACTATGCCATTACGGATTGATGATTATAGAGCATTTAGTCGATTTTCCGCAGAGGAAAGTAGCAAAATTTGTAATGGCTTACATGCCATCCTCCCCCAAGAAGTAAATCCGAAATCTCTCCATCATCTTCTCGGTGGAAGGAAAAGAAACTCACACACCGCGATGAAAATTTTGCTTCTTGTCTGCTCTCTGTATCAGGTGGCATTGGTGACAGCTGATGCAGTATGCGCAACTGCGTGCCAAACCGCACTTTCTGGCAACGAATTTTCCGGGATTAGCCTCGCTGAGGACTACTATTCAGCTATATGCAGAAATGTCCTCCAGGTGAAGTCAACATTTATGTGCATGCGGACCTATTGCTCAGCAGACGAGATTTTGGAGGGATGGAAAAGCCTTGATCAGTCATGCGAGGGCGATGGGGGAGTTAATATTTTACCATGGTCTATTGTCGACGACGTAACTGAAGCTGAGGTTAGCTCATGGCCTATCTTAACTTATGAGGATAGGCAAGCTGGTACCAGCTTTAATACCTCGGCTTCTGTTGATCAAACTCTTTTTGACTTTGCTTATACAACAATGGCAAGTCATAATATTATCTTCCTGTCTATATTGCGGCTAATTTGTCTTTAGTTTGATTGGGAGAATCAACTTATCACACAAAAGCATTATGGGTAACCAAAGATACCATCCACTTTGTCATACCTCGTCTTTACTGACGGTGGATCCTTTTATAGCTATGCAACTGTCGGTTTCTGGGGGCTGGTAGTCCTTTTCGGCACCCTTAACAATATCCTTCGACATTTGAACAGTTCGTCTGCCTTTCGCTCGGCATTCACCACCAAATTCCAAGTGTTGATTCTCCGATACTTGGCCGTGCCACCCATTATAAATAACAAGCAAATGACTCGCTTTTCCGGATTCTCTTCCACCCCAAGACTATGTGCAATGACGATTTCGACATTCTTCTTGATCAACATAGTTCTCATGTGTGTTGACTACCATGCTTTCGAAAACAACCTTTAGTAAGATCACATTGAATGGCCTCGCTACCTTTCGCGAATGAAGTATTTGACTGGCTAATTTCCACCTAAAAAGCTTTACCCAAAAGTCAACACAGCTTTGGCGGTACATCGGAGATAGGGCAGGAGTTATGGCAATCAACAATCTGCCAGTGATGTGGCTTTTTGCGACACGAAATAACTTTCTCTTGTGGGCGACAGGCTGGGACTTTGCTACATTCAATATGTTTCACCGCTGGATAGCTCGGGCATGTGGTCTAGAAGTCTTTGTTCATGGGATGTGTGTCTGCATCTATCAAAACCTAGGTGAGTGTGCCACTGGGTTTTCCAGATGCCTTCAATTTACCTTCATGCTGACACTATAATATTCAAGAACTTGGAACGGAATATTTCCTTGCTCTTTGGAAAGATACGCACTGGTTCATGGGAGTTATTGCAAGTCTAGAAGTCATCTTGTCTCTACTTTTCGCTAACTTGGTTTGAAAGGCGGCCTCCTCGATAATCTTTTTATGCCTTTCAGCAAGCTCTGGAATTCGAAACGCGGTCTATGACTTGTTTCTGATCGTACACCAAGGTTTTGCCTGTCTGATCCTTATTGCACTGTGGTAGTGGGTACTGTCCGCAAACTTGTGGTTCGGGAAAAAGACTAACCATGAGGGAACTCTAGCCATTTGATGGTTGATGGGCCCGACTACGTCGTTTTCATCTGGCCTTGTGTTGCTGTTTGGTCCTTTGACCGACTTGGAAGAATTTTGCGACTGTTGATTTGGAACAAAGTCACCGCATACTCATCTGCGGAGTATAACAGCGAGGCCAATGTTTTCTTGATCAAGGCCCGAGTAAGACAGGTTTTGTCTCTGAGCCCCGGGACTTATTTCTATGTCTACGGTTGGCGCTCGATCAAATTCTGGGAAAGTCATCCATTCACACTCAGCGGCTGGAATAAGGTGACTACGGCAGAGGAGTCCTATACAGAACTTATTTTCCTCGTCAACATACGAGACGGTTTTACCTCCAGGCTGCGAAGACAGCTATTGCATCATGGGGATTCCGAGTCCGAGCTGGCTCCTTCATCCGCCGTGAGAAAGGTAACTCTATCTGTCGAGGGTCCGTACGGAACAAGTTTCTGCCCATGGGAATCTGAAAGCGCCATCTTCATTATCGGAGGGGCAGGTATCACGGTTGCGACTTCTTTCATGCAACAGCTGCTGGACTCTCTTCGCTCGGATGAATATCTGAAATCAGGTATAAAGACCATCAAAATTGTTTGGGCTGTTAGAAACGTTGGGCTCTATCAGTTTGTGCGCGAGCGCTACATCTCTACCTGGGAGCACGCGCTTGCATCAAAAAATATCGAACTGTCTCTGGGCATTTACCTAACATCCTCGTCCAAGTTAAATGACGAGATCTCAACGCCAACGAAGCACGTCTCCCAGCCTTTCGAACCTTCAGGGGATACAAAGTCTGATCTTTCGCTGCCATCTTCCGTCAAAAGTGAAATTTTGACCAAAAACGTTCTCTGTCAGGGGGGATCTGAGAAATCGGGGGATGGGTCATTGAAAACGGCCTTCCACCACGGAAGGCCACGCATCAGCGATATAGTGACGGGTCATGTTGGAGCCCTGGATACTTCAGGGGGCAAGAACCTCGCCCTGGTTGGCTGTGGTCCAAAGGCAATGGCTCATGACATACGCCTTGCTTTTGACGATGTTTCCAAGATACCAGACGTCAACGTGGATTTCCACCTGGCTGCTTTCGGTTGGTGATCCAAACAGCTATCAACTGGTAAAACTCTTGTTTTTTTTATGCGAAGATTGTTTTATACTGCGAGGAAGCTGGGATAGAGATCAAAACATCACTTGTGTCTTCCCATGTATGTATGATGTTCAGCGGATTTTTCCTAACATTATATTTTCCTCTTTTACAGCACTGTTTTGGCTCACAGATAATCTGGTCAGACACAATTAGTAAGTAAAGTGCATAGTAAAGAGTCATATTTTTATATGGTAAAAAGACGGTATCATCCTGATTCTTGACACCCGTGACTATACCTAGGTATAAAATATGCATTTTTAGACTATAATATTAACTTTTTATGAGCAAGGCGTTTTATAAAGTCTAGTGTCAACGTACTGTGGAGACGATTGCACTAAACCTGATTTGGTATAGGCCGGCTATCATATATCTAAACTTTCCCTGCAGTAACACAACAGCTCTGCAGCGAGACTTCTTATCACAAAACCGTATCAAGTCGCGGCTTGTAGCAGCTACTAAAGTGACAGTCGGCAGAAGTCCAGTCAGAACCATCAAGAAGCATCAGTTATTACTACTCTATGACTGGATTACTCATATGTATTTGCTGCGGCTTTTCATGCTCATTGGAGAGCTCAGGAGGCTCCCCCCATGTGTAATCTGATCCCCCACACTAGTTACAAATCTTAACGGACTTTCTTTGATCCGAGAGTCCCCTTTATCCGACCGTTTCTTTCATGACCTTTGGCAAGCCACAAGTAAGTTAGGAATCAATATCTCTTTATTGAACAATCTTTAACTCAAATAATCATGCTTGACCGTCTTCTAAACATGTTCACCCCCTCCACCACTCCTTCTGCGCTCCTTGTTATTGGCAAGTTTGGTGCCACAATCCATGTTCTTCATCTCCTACCCGAGAACGGCACCATCGAACGCTTCAGCCTCACAACCCAATCTTCCACCACCACCTTCCGCCACGGCGGAGCCATAGAGCAGGCGCGTGAGCAGATTGGTGTGGTCACACTTCACGTTGGGGACGGCGAGACTGCCGACGGTTTCCTCGATGACGTTGAGACACGAATCCGTAAGCTGCGGAATGATTCCCTAAGCTCGAACCCGGCGCAGCTGCAGATAGGCAGTTTTGAGGTGACTCAGCTAGTACAAGATGTCCTTCAGCCCGCAGCTCTCGATGTCATTCACCAAAGGGAGGGGCGAGAGCGCTCTATGCACGCGACGCAGACGTACCCTGTTTTTGTTGTTCGCATCATACGATCGAGGGCTGGGAGGATCCTGACTGAGCCAACGAGCATTTCTTAATAATTCCCATCAGTTCTTGCGCTCAAGGTATGAATGGTAGCCATGGTATTTCAGATAACATTACACGCATCACAGTATAAATTAACATAATTTTTATTGACTTACATTGTTAGGATACTGTATGAATAAGAGCAGTTAAGCATGTAGCGTAGCTAGTCAGTAGAGTAATAGCATGTAATATTCAGTCTCTGTATCAAGGAACATTGAAGTCTTGACAATGAATAGTTAGGACTACTAAATGGGCAAACTGTCTCTATTTCCTAAGGTAAAGAAGCTCCGACTTAATAGTATATCTCTAATACAGAAAAAAATGTTTATTCTTAGTGTCATTCATATCACTCTGGAGATTGCATTGGCACGGTGTCGCAGTGCCAGTTTCTTCAATATGCTTTACCTCGTTTATACTACCGACTCGAATACCCGCGTCACACAAATTTTAGATAAGCGGCTGAAATCCCTTTGCAGCCAGCGCATCGAATTGATCTTGAGTGGTTGCCCCAGGCTCGCTGTATTTCTAGAGAAGTATCACCTTTGCGGACATTACTCACCGTGACCAGTTAGCAGTTCGTAACACCTTAGCCACAGGCAATCTTAGTATGTACATGTAGCCAGAACTCTTGAATTTTGGAAGGGTGTGGTCGATAGCTAATCAACATGTACCCCGGGCTACGGGTACACGCAGAACGGACGAATCAGGATGTAGAAACATACTGGGAGTGCATTTAACCAGGGATTAGGTCTAAGCTATGCCGCCTAGATATATCCCAGTTCTTGGAGGACCTCATTCTCAAGTTCTTGCATATCCTCTTTAGTAAACACTTGACTTTTCTCCCCTGCTTTGCGGATCCAACCTTTATGGATGTCGGAAGATTCCTCTACCTTTTCCCTTTGTATCCACTTTGCCTGCACTCGAACGCCAACATTTCGTGACATGGCTTTCTTCTTCGATTTCTCGATAATCCTCACAGCTTTGATAAACTTGGTGTGTGACACTCTGTCTGCGGTAATAAATAGGATGCCTTTCCTTTGAACATGGTATACCAACTGAAGTACCGGTTTTCGCAACCAAGAGAAGTATCCTTAACACCGTATTCGTAAGCGAATGGGTAAAAGCCCGCCATTTCCCAGTCAATCACACCAGCCAGCTCATATTTCCCAGAGGATGATTTTCTGACCAGAATGTTGCGAGGTTCGAGGTCATTGTGGCAAAAGACAACACAATGCTGGAGTTCATGAAGATCCGAGTGAGATAGATCGATCTGGCCGATATCATCGTATGCAGACTGAATCGAAAGTCCGCCATCAGTCCCCAATAACTTGCAGCCTGACGGTCTCTCATGCTTTTGTAGTATTCCCTCTAGGAAATTCTTGATATCTGGAAAATATCCAATTCCTGGACCACCGATAGCAATAGGAGTCTTCTTGTCGTTTGATATATAAGGGGTTGCCGTAAGATGTTCATAGACATTCTTGATGTCTCCAAGCTTCTGCAGTTTATCCACAGCACAAACGACTGAGTCTACCAGTTCCAGCTGGTTGGTTTCGTCGAGTGTGTTCCAAATATCCTCAAGCAGAACGGTCCCCGTAAGGTACTCGGTCACGAGGTAATTGACCTTCTTCGCGTCTATGGTAGTCGCTGTACCAATCTGCTGAATTGACGGAACAATATCATTCAGTTGAAGGTGACCTAGACTATTGAGAGCTGCGACAGTGGCGAGGCGACTTTTTGATGCCTCCGATTTTTCAGTCTCGAGTCGGACAATGACTGGCAGTAGAATAACCTCAACCTGGACGCTGAAGGTGCAGATATCGAACGTGTTCGAGATTATATTGCAGCTACTTGGCTTGAGACCAACCACACCCGGGAAGATATCAGAGAGGATCTTCTCATCTGGGACAAGAAATCGTTTTTCTGCAGCCATGCTGTTGAGGGTGAAAGATATGAAAGATACTTAGGGAGACAGCGGAGAATACTGTCAATGAAGCAGAATTGAAGTAATTTCGTGTTATTTAGGTAGCAGTGGATTCCCTATGTGGATTGGGCACAGATGCACAAGCAAACTCAATTTCCAAACTGTATGGTACTTCTGTAAAGGGAGTTAGCTAACCGGACTCGGTTATCACCTGGGCACGCACCCTATGACCACCTCGCGGGGTGTGTGCGGCTGAATTGCATAAACTTTCCAAAGAACAATCTGAAAATCGACCATGCCCTCAGAAGTCTTAGAGCAATAAATTCAAAAAGGGTATGATTCAAAGGTTTGATGTCGACTGAGCATACAGTATCACTTACCGAAAGTCGAAAATAGTCGCTTTGCAACGATTACGCACACACCTGTGCAGGTGCATGTCCTCCTTACAGGCAAACAAAGAGCCCTTGTCATAATAGTGAGGCAACAAACCAATCATGCAATTTCTAAACAGCCACAGAAGTGCAAGAGTGGGTACTGTGACGCCAAAATAATGAGAAACAAATCATACTAGCTCTATAACCTTGAAAACTTGTGGTGTTATACTAGGAAAACCGTGGTGCTTCCGCGCAGGCAAGAATAAAGTTGGTATAGTGCGGTTGTGAATAGACTAAGACCTGATTAGGTATAGCCGGCGTTTATTTATGCAGCACTTCTTGCATATACACTAAACCGGACTAGGTATAGCCGGGCTTCATTCGTATAGTAACCGTGGTCAGCTGACAGAAGCCTGGTGGATCGTCCACTGGTCGGGACCTGCCGCGTTTGTCTCTAGCCATTGCTTTTCTTTTCTAACCAAGTCGATGGCCGCTAACAGCTCTCCAGGTTACAAACCCTTTATCTATAGGAATAGGACAAGCGGAAGCAGGTGGAAGAACGCACCCGGCCCACCACTTTCGTGGAGATCTTGTGCCATTCCCACAACCTGCTCTCTCGACCGTGGAGAGCCGACACACTATTTCGTTCGACCACAGGGAAAATACCCCTTCCCACCGGGAAATACTGCCTAACACGGTTGGAACACTGGACCGATTGCCCAGAACAACTGTCGGAGCTCTATAGGTCCGTTTATAGGTACCTTCAGTTGACACCGGGGGGGCGCCACATTCGTTCTCATCCTTACATGAGTTATAAGGGTTAGGCCGACGACTTTGGCGTAAGCCTTTAAGCTGTGAGCAAGAGCTCGAAGCCTATGAGCGATTCGCCGTGGAAGAGCATGTCCACGATATAGTTACTAAGTTGTGTAAACTACCCGCTACTCGCGACGAGCTTGGGGATGGCATCTAGTTCAGCAACCATACTAATTCCCTAAATGAGAACGATACCACTGAAGCGTCAGTTTGACTGACACTTATTGATCCAAACACATAAGAGTTATCAGTGAAGTTGAACAGTTTCAAAAGTATTTCGCTCATATCATATAGAGCCACTAGATTCATGGGGATGGTGATGTCATTCATAGTATTTCTGTCTCAAACTTGTCGGTTATCAACATCAATTTACTGCGTTCCTTCGTCATCCTTCTGCTGAGCAGCTCTGCCTATGCTTTGTTGCTTTAGCATCGCCGCCTGTCTGTCTTGTTCTGCCCATATGGCATCCTCCTCGGCGCACAATTTCTCCAACCCTTCTTTCTCACGCTCCCTTTCTGCTTTGTATTCCTTTTCCGCTTGCTCCCTTAGCCTCTCACGCTCTCGGTCGTCCACCCTCGCTTTTGCTTGATCTATAGTTTCTCCTTCACGGACCACCCATGTTCCATCACACGTGAATGCCTTTTCATCATATAACAGTTTCGACACTATGCATTTCTCGACTCCCCTCCAAAATGGGATTAGGGTATCAGTCATAATACTTGCTGGGCCTATCCAAAACCAGTCTTTCTCAAATAGATAGGGGTTTTCAATAGCCCGGGGATCATCCTTATGTAGTCCACAAAATATCGCAAATTCCAGGCGGAGTCCAAGCTGGATGCCCTTCTCGATAAAAGCCTCTATATTGAGTTGATCAGCTGAGAACCAACTATCGCACGAATTAAAAGACACTCACTATGAGTTTCTTCAACCTCATCGTGATCATCATGCATTCCTTGAATGAACATATCCAACATTTTCTCAACCTTAGGGAATATGATTTCAGTGTAGCCAGTCCGGTAATACTTCTCGGTATATCCACAGCTAGGTCCTTGGTAATCTGGGTATAGTTGGTTGAACTTCTGTTCTACCTCTATTATCTTCTTGTCAGATAGTCCCGCCCATCTCAAACATTCATGCGTATCAGCAGGATCTGGTAGGGTCATGCCAGGTCGGTACTTGAAAATACGAAAGCCGTTGTGCTCTTCAATAGGACCGAGAGATGGATGTATCGCGCCGCGAGAGGTTCCAATCTTCACAAGCTCAGGAGTCCATTTGAAGATGATTGGTTTGCTCTCCTTAGTAGCACCTTCAGGGTGGTCCTCGCGTACAGTGTGGTGCTCGCGTTCGGGCTGGTCCTCGCGTTCGGGGTCGGCATCACTCATATTGCAACACGAGCAGGTAAAAGTGGATATGGTAAAATGGCAGTCAAGCCGAAGTGTAGAATGACTTTGGACTTGTGGGAGCAAAGGGAAGTTGGTATTTATGGTGCGGGGTACAGTGGTGATGTTCCAATAGGCGGGCATTGTCTTAGTCTGCCCATTAAAACCTATTGAAATATATTGAAATTAGACCTAGATAAAGCCTATAGGCGAAAGTTCTGACCGCGGTCAGAAATTGTAGTGGTGATAGTGGAATCTTCCAACTTTGTCAAATGCGTCAACTATATATATCTCTACAATTTTACACCCTAACATATATTATATCTCACTTTTAAAATAAATCGATATGATATTCAAATATCGTATAACTGTTAATAAACCCACTATTCATATAGTCATTACTCTCTATTAAAGACATATATTATAGGTAAGGACATTTGGTAGGTGATAAGATGATTATTGTAGATTCCCCTTGGTGACATTGCTGGTGCCGAGGTTTCCGCATCATTGACGGCTACCGAACAACAGTTGAGTGAAATTTGGGCAATGCTTCTGGTCGATAACGGTGAAAAGCTCAGAATTGAGAAGACCTCCGACTTCTTCTCAGTTGGAGGCCACTCGCTCCTTTTGCTTAGGATGCAAGCCGAGATCCGGGACCGTCTCTCGATTGATCTAACCCTACCTGAACTCTTCCAAGACAACACGCTCGAGGGCCTTTCATCCCGCATTGATGCAAGCGGTACCAGCCACTCTGTCCAAATTGATTGGGAGGCGGAAACGGCTTTGCACTCCGATATATTGTCCACAGTGGGTGCGACATACCCACCAAAAGACACCTTGAAGCCCAAGACTGTCCTTTTGACCGGTGCAACCGGTTTTCTGGGTGGCGCATGTAAAAAGCTGTCCGCTAGCCCCGGTATTGCGAAGATTGAATGTCTAGCTGTCAGGAACCCCAAGACGGCCCAAAAGGAGCCAAATAAGATATTCTTCCACGCCGGAGATCTCAGGTCACCTTTCCTCGGACTGTCCGAGAAAGAAGCAAAAATGATCTTCGAATCGGCCGACCTCATTATCCACAGTGGTGCCGATGTCTCACACATGAAGTCATATCAATCACTTCGCCGGCCGAATGTTGAGTCCACCAAGGAGCTCGTCCGCCTCGCAGGCAAGCATAAAATCCCCTTCCACTTCATTTCTACGGCGGGAGTTGCGCTGAGCGGCAAGGAATCATATCCCGAAGTCTCTGTTGCAGCCTACCCGCCGCCTACCAACAGAATAGAGGGCTATGTGGCATCGAAGTGGGCCAGCGAACGATTCCTCGATAGAACAGAACCATGAAACTGACGATCACCCCCGCTCGTTCCTTTCCTTGTCTGAGATAGAGTGGAATTCCGAGAAAAAAAAAACAATTTCCGCTGGTACTCTCCAGATTTTGGTGGGCGCCTGGGCGGTCGGGCCAGTGGCACTAACATGGATCGATGTCTCTCACGTCTATCGCCAAACTCCTCATTTTACTATATCTCCTGCACTAACTCCATTGTCACCACCTCCGCTACGAAAATGACTGACACTAGAACACTTCCTATAGATGAGCCTGATTTTGGCGACTTTGTGAAGAATGAAGAAGAGGAACTCGACCTCGAGGAGCTTGTTGAGCCATGGTACAGATACAAAACAGAGGGCGAAGAAAATTCCTTCTATCCTATTTTCCTCGGAGAGATGCTTAACGGAAGGTATTTGGTTGAACATAAACTTGGCTTTGGGGGTGGATCGACTGTCTGGATGGCCTTTGACATTCAAGACAAGAAGAATGTTGCCCTCAAAATCATGCGTCCTGGGGAGTGGGGAGTGAACGAAATTCGGATTCAGGACGAAATCAAGAAAATCCAAGACCCTTCTCATCTTGTGATATACATAGCGACTTTCGTTCTTCCCCGCAACTATAGGGTCTTGGTATTCCCTTTAATGGGCCCATGCATTGACCCTATTGACCTGAAAACGATCCCTATGGCCACTCGTATGTCTGCCGCTTATCAGTTACTCAAAACTCTCGCAAATTTACATGAGGCTGGGATTATACACCGCGGTAAGTAGACTTTTTTTGCCTCTCATTTCTCTCTTTGCTATATTCTAAGAGAGAAAAAATCATATAGATCTAAACGAGAGGAATTGTATGTGGGGAATGGCTTCTCTTGATGGTCTTAGCAGAAGTGCTAAATATAAAGCACTTGGTCGGCCATTAAAGCAAAAGATACCGTCTATCGTCGATCTCTGGAAACAGGGCGAGCTTGTGAGCCCCGTAAAGGTCCCATGGGAACTATGCACTGAGGAATTCTATCTCGGCGACTTTGGGCTATCAAAAAAATCAGCGATCCAATCACTCCACACGGTTACCCACCTATACAATATTGTTCCCCTGACCGGCTTCATAATCAAGAGCCAAGTTTCGCCTGCGATATATGGAGCTATATGGTTGTTTTCTCCATGCTCTACCTTACTTTTGGACCATTCTCTACGTTTCATGAAGGGGGGCCTATGACTGGGTTGGTCGAATCTCTAGGCCCTTTGCCGGAGGAGTGGAAAGGCCTATATATCTACCAGGGCAGTGGGCTAGACTCCTGGTACGACCAGTCTCGAAATCCCAACCCTGAGTACTCCCTTGCGTCAAGAATTGCACGTTTCCGTCCCGACGCCGATCCGGTCGAGCGGCAGCATGTGGAATCTATCATGTTAAAGGTCTTTACTTTTCACCCAGAGAAACGACCGAGTGCAAAGGAGCTCCTTTGCGACCCTTCATTCAGAGCCCTTATGGACAGATATGGGTGCTGAAATTTGGAGGGGCGTATTGAATGAAAATTCAAGTTATATGAAATGCTTCGTTTCTTCTTCACGCTGAGAATCTATTTAGCGTATCTAAGATTGACTGTCATCATGCGGAATATCGGAGGCCTCCAATAACCGATATAGAGGCTGGAAAGTGTGGCTGTTGGAAGTAAATGATTGGTGTGTAAATCTGAAAGGCGACAGCGAGGAATGGTGATATTGTGGGCGGGTGACATCGTGGATATCTTGTTGGATGTCAAGCAATAGAAGCTTTGTACTGGGAGGGCCAGGGAAACCGTGGACTATATAGAACCACCACGCACGGGAACGCACACGGACCAAGAGGGCTAGATTAAATAGATCTAGGCTAAATGTGAAGCAATCTCCATCCAAAATCCGATATGGTGTAATCCAGGGGGACAGCGGAAAGACCATGGTTATGCGTAGTGCTATGAACGACAATCAATCGTGGTCTTTCCGTATAACTAGTTATAGGTAAATCTGATCATCTAATCAGGCGTAGTGTGATGGGTATAACTATCTATTTGGGTTTAGCGCGAGACTGTCTCGACCCTTCTTCCTATATAAGAGCAGTGTAGTGGCTGTAGCCTAGGACCTGTAGGGAACCTTGTCCCCTCTATACTACAGAACTATATACAGTGACGGCTTATAAATATAGACCCCCTGAATTCTGCTAGTTAGGCCTCTACTAACAAAAGACAGAAGATACCGAGCGGCATAGCTACATCAGGAAGGCGGTAGTAGACTTAGTAAGTCGCTACGCAAACCTTGGAACCTTGGAATGTGTTAACACCCTTCTACTACCGCCTTCTTAAATTGATATACCGCCTATTATCTCTTAGCTTTTTATTGGTAGATATTTAATAGGCAGAATTTAGGGTGTTAACACTTTTGCGTAGTGACTTACTATGTGTTTTGGGGGTGATCAGCTCGCTTACCGATTACGTTATATGTATGTAACTAGTTAGTTAGTTAGTCATACCTGCAGTGACGCCGCAAATTTCCCTTTCCCTCCCTTCACGTCTCCATCTCATTCCCTCCCGTCTCCATCTCATTCTCGATCGCCGATATGAGTGACATTGTCGATTTTGTTTCTCCAAATGCCCCAGACCTACCTAGTAAAGAGCAAGTTAGATTGCTTTGCACTAAACAAGGTCGGAGGGACAACCATTTCATCCACGTCCACAATGGCGAAAAGTTTTTCATTAAATATGAGGTCCCTTATTGCGAATGGAAAAATCAACAATTTTTATTTGATCAGATTGGGGCGAGCGCCGCTATTCGTATCCCTGAAATTTATGCCGTATTCGGTATATCAGATAGACTATATCTGATTATGGAATTTATTCAAACCGACTATGTTGCGTCCGATATACAGAGAGCAAGAGCTATTTCTGATCTTGTTTCTATCGAGGTCCCTCTTGATATAACACCGGGTCCTGTCGGCGGGGGGTATATCCATATGAGAATCTTTTGGGATAATCAGATATCGGATATTACCTACTCTTCTATCCAGGACCTAGAGGGTCATCTTAATCGTGTTTGTATCCCTAAGCTTTAAGACTAAATAGTTTTAGAACTAATGATTTATTTTAGGTTTTAAAGGTCTTTAAACTACCTAACCAAAAGGTAGAATATATTGATTTCAGCCACGAGAGAATGATCTGCTGTTATACAGATCTTAAAAAAGCACATTTTCTAGTTGATATAGACGGCCAGCTCTGGGTTTCTGCGTTTCGTCAAGTCAATTTTCTTCCTGAGACTTTTATGTACTTTGCTCTAGGCAAGCAATTAGGGGGAGACCCACTCCCCCCTGAGTACTATAGTATGATTCCAATCATACCTACTCAAAACCTGAAAGGACTTTCCGTAGTAAGACGATGGTTTCTACATGGCAGCAGTCGGTATTGTAAGTAGACCAACCCCCCCCCCCCCCCCCCCCCCCCCTATTTTATTTAGAGGATTATCTTACTAACAAGTTTTTCCTGATAGATATCAGAGACTTGGATATTTCAAATGTTAGCTAGGCATAATCGCTTATGGGAAGGGAAATGAGCATGTGTTGGATATCAGATGATCTAAGATGACAGACCTCTTCCCTTAGATAGCTTCTCTTTGTCTCTTTCTCCCTTGTCTCTTCTTTCCCTTAGTTTCGTCAGACCAATACTAGATAATTAGTCGGAGTATCTATCATTCTTTCTCTCTTATACAATTATCTGCTTCCAAAGCACCCAGTTCAGCGAAAGGACCCTTGCTCGGGCTTTCAGTCCTTATTTCTATATCTAAATACATTACGCATCTATATAGACCCGACGATATAGCCTATTCAGATCAACGGCGATAGCATCCAGAGGCTCTGGATGTTCAAGGGTCGCTTCGTACATATATATATCTAGCGAAAGTAGTGAATAGAATGAAAATCAAATCGTAGATTCAGCTTTCAGAGCTCGACAGAGTCAGACTGTAGTATTTTGATACCTACGCACTTGCACTAAGTCCTCAGTGGTAGATCACATCAGTCAGAACGATATAGGAGTAAGTATCCGGAAAATCACCGCGCAAAAACAGGATTGAACCATGCTATACCCTCTTTGCCATAACGCATATTGAAATGCTGATAAAAAGCCGCACTATCTTCTTCTCTTGAAAAAGTGATAACCTCGGTATCTTCCAAACGACGGAGGAATTGCGACCTAATGTTTAAGTTAGTATACCACGGTAAAGAGTCGGTTCGAAGGAATTGCGACTCACATAAAGTCCCTACACCCCATATATCCGTTTCCATCAAATACGAATGTAAATGGTAGGATTTTAGACGAATTGATAGGTTTCAGAAAGTCTTTGACTGTCTTGCCCGGGGCAATTGGTGTGTCGACCGATTTCAGGGCTCTCTGGTGAGGTCCTTGGTAACTGAGTGTTTTAACAACCAGTTTACTGCCCATATTGTGGGAATTGGGGATGTTGCCGTGAATATCAATACTGATCAAGATACCGGTTGTCGAAGGAGGTGCATATGGTGTAGCTTTCATGACAGTATGCTTGAACGCGAGTCTGAGGACGACATGGTTCTTCTTCTTATCATCGGCCCCATTGATAGTCTCGCCTTCATTCAAAAACTCAAGCGTACAGGCCGACACTTGTTTTCTCAATAATGGCAAGGGTATTTTGTCGTGCTCGTAAGATTGGGATTGTGTCACTACTGACGGTCCAGCCGTGAGTAGCTGGAAAGTGGACCCCGAGCGATGGACTCGAGTATTGGCCATCTATTCTTATTAGTATGAGTCGTTATATTGACCAAGAAAACCAATATAAAAGCTGCTTACCTTGCTTTTGTATTCTGCAGTTACTTAGCAGGAACTAACTTCGTTTCGAAAGGATACAACACTGTCTTATATCCGAAAAAAGTAGGTAAATGCAATTTAATTGAGAGCTATTAGATTCAATCTTTTCTATCGGATTGAATACCAATTGATGAATATATCCATAGTTTCTTTCAATTGGAGAGCTATTAGATTCGACCTTTTCTATCGGATTGAATGCCAATTGATGAATACACCTATAGTCTCTTTCAATTGGAGAGCTATTAGATTCGACCTTTTCTATCGGATTGAATGCCAATTGATGAATACACCTATTGTCTCTTTCAATTGGAGAGCTATTAGATTCGACCTTTTCTATCGGATTGAATGCCAATCGATGAATGAATCTTAGAATCAATCAATTATTTATTTATTGATATATTCATTTATGCATTCTTTTAATGCAAACTCCGTTAGCCTACTGTAGTTGTATCAGACACGGAGAATTATATAGTCTGAATGACTTCCAAGGTTTGATGTTGGCGAACTTAGATACCTTGGTTACTATGGAGCCCGTTATAGTAATTCAAGTATTTTAATTTTCTGCCGCTAGTCCGACATACCGCTTAAGGGTAAGAAACCACGAATATATAGGGCGATAAGGAAGGTTTTATAGAACTACACACAGAGAAGCACAAGGACGACGAGCGCTAAACTAAATAGGTCTAGGCTAAAACTCAAACAATCTCCATCCAATATCCGATATGGTGTAGTGGCTAACATCGCCGTCTCTCACACGGCAGCCGGGGGTTCGATTCCCCCTATCGGAGTTTTCTTTTTTGGTGTTTAATTTATTTGGCTGGACGTTGAATTTTTGGTCCAAGATATATTTCGTTTTATAAAACGGAAATTGTCGTTTACAATTGAACCCTTTTTCCACCTTTTTCTACTGTCCCGATCACGTTTGAGAAGGAGAGGAACATATTTGAAAAGGAAAACCACCAAAAACATATGACAAGGCCGCATAGGCCGACTACATATTCTTCTTAATATTAGTACAAGAAATCCAGCAACCTAGCGAAACAAGCATATTGTATTGGGTTTATTTTGCGAACCTGGGGACCTTGGAAAATGACCAACCTTGGGAGAAGAGTCATCACCTGACCTTATCATATCTAATCGGATCCTTGCTCTTAAAAAAAATCCAAGGTCCATAACATAATATTAAGAGATCTCAATTGCGATACAGTGCATCGATCACAGAGAGGCTCAAAGGGAACCAAATTGACTCTTTTCATCATTACTATCCAACCCAACCTTGCCCACACCATCAGCAAGTACCTTTTTCTCCACCAAGACCGCGGGGTACTATCAATCTTCCCCGAAAAAAAAAGAGTCGCAAAGCCCACCTCAAGTCCAACAACCATATAAACCTATCCAAAATGGCAACAACAACACCCCAACCGGCCACAGATGCCGCGTCTCACCTCGATCTCGCCATCACCCTCACAATCAACAATTGGCCGGCCCTCTCACTGGCCGTGCAGTCAAACTGGGGCGGCCCCAACTCAAGCGAAAAGCGGGACTGGCTTTGCGGCGCGATCTCCGAAATGCTGGCTGATCGACCCGAGACCGATGCCGAGGATCTGGAGGAAGTGCTCGTACAAGTGATGAACGACGAATTCGACGTGGCGGTGGACGATGAGAGTGCCGCGGACGTGGCGGATATGATCATGGAGTTGAAGTCGCAGACGGATCGCGGCGAGTTCGGTACTATTCAGCAGATGTTGGAGAATTACCAGAAGAAGAGCCAAAATCGCTCTGCTGCGAATCAGTTCCAGAAGGTTGAGACTGCCGATGAGGATCAGGAGACGGATGATGAGAGTGATGAAGGGGATGTTGAGATGGATGAAGCGCCTACTTTGGTGCGGGCTCCTAGGGAGCGGGCTGAGCCTGAGATTGATGATGATGGATTTACGAAGGTTGTTGGAAAGAAGAGGTAGATTTGGACTTTTGTTGAATATATTTTGGTGTATTTCCATCTTGCCTTGGGTGGCAGCAGGAAACTTCTCGGATAGATAATCCTTTTTCTAGTTACATAGATGCATTTATTACCAATGGTTGATTGTTCATCAGATCCGGCGTGCGTGGGATAACCCCCTATGTGACTGGATATAACCCAAGAACCCATACACGGTTCAACCGCTTGGATTCATAGATGGAGCAAAGTCTATGAAAGAAAGAATGTGGAAAAAGAAATGTTCATCATCGTCAGTTGTGGACTGTCTGTGGTATCATTACGCGACCTCTGCCCGCCCGTACCGCCCTATTCAGAGTTTCTCGCAAGCACATCACTGATCTTTTGTGGTTCGTTGCACTTTCGAGAACATGGATATTCAGGCATTCTTGGCAAAAGCACTTCACTGGGCCTCGGTCTCGGAAGTGATGAGCTTAGTGATCATACCAATAGCAATGGTTTGACCCTACAATCGAAATGTTAGCGGAGAAATAATAATACAAAGAGTGTAAAAAAGACATACCTGGTCACGAAGGGTGAAACGACCCAATTGGTTGTATTCATCGTAAGTCTCGACACAAACCGCACCGGCGGTGCTGGTAACCTCGAGACGGGCAATAATGGTCTGGCCCTTGCTGGCGAACTGGGGAGGGCGCTTGCTCTTGCGGCCGGTACCGGGCTCGAGCTTGTGAAGGAGAGAGGCGAAAGTAACCTCCTCGACAGCAGAGTGGACGTGCAGGACACAGTTGAAACCGGCCGTCAGAATGCTCTTCAGGTCCAAGATACGAATCTTAGCCTCGAAAGCAGACACACAGTGAACGGGGCGCTTAGGTGAGCAGAGCACGAAACCAGGGAAGAAATCTTCTTCTTCAATACCACGGAGACGCAGGCGAATCTGGTCACCAACCTTGGCGGTCGGAATCTCTTCTTCTGTTTCACCGTACATAGCAGAAATCTGAACCTCCTCGCGGTTGGGCATCATGAGATAAGTACCACTCTTCTTGATGATACCGGACTCAATGCGACCCTCTGCCATGGTACCCATGTCACGGTACTTGGCACTGATCGGCATCATGAACGGCGCGTTGACCTTGCGCTCAGGGAGCTCGAACGCAGTCAGGTATTCGAGCAGCGACGGACCGTCATACCAATCGCACACATCCTTGGGAATGCGGTCTTTGATACCGATAGTGCGCTGGGCAGAGATAGGCATGCAGAAGATATCAGACTTCTTGTAGCCCAGGGCTTCCAGGAACTTGGTGACCTTGATGGTGCATTCATCGAACCGGGCCTTGCTCCATTCAACGGTAGGATCGTCCATCTTATTGACGGCAAGAATTAATTTAGAAACACCTGTGTTTCTAGCAAGGAGCGCGTGTTCGCGGGTCTGGCCACCTTTCTCGAATCCAGTCTCGTACTCGCCCTTACGAGCAGAGATAACCAAACAACCGAGATCGGCCTGAGAGGCACCACCAATCATATGAGGAACATAGGACTTGTGACCAGGAGCATCCAAGATGGAGAATTGACGCTCGATATCACCCTCCGGGTGCGGGATATTGACCTTGAAGAAGGCACGGCCAACCTCGACTGTCTTACCCTTGGAACGTTCCTCCTGGGTCAAATCAAGAGCCCAGGAGAGGTACCAGGTCTCTCGACCGGCTTCCTTGGCCTCCTTCTTGTATTTGTCCAGTGTACGCTCATCGACCATGCCGGTAGCATGCAGCAGGGAACCTCCCAGGGTGGACTTGCCAGCATCGACGTGACCGATGAAGACGACGTTAACGTGCTCTCTGCGCTCACCGTAAATTTCCTTTAGAGTTGCGTCATCAACATCAGCTTGCTGTGCCTTTGCGACGGCATTGGCCTCGCGAGCTTGCTTGGCAGTCTCGCCACGGGCTGGGCTGGAACGTCCAGGGCTAGAGCGGCCAGAAGATGGCGTGGGAGAACCCTTGCCAGCGGCAGCGGCCTTGTCTGACTTGTCAAGGCTTTTAGTGGCCGCCACCTTTGAGCCTGCCTCAGCAGCCGCGGAGCCCTTGGTATCACCATTGGCCTCCTTGGGGGTGGTGTCAGCAGGCTTGGCTGCTGGGGTAGGAGTGCCGATTGAAAGGACCTTGGTCTTGGGGGCAGCGCTGGAGGAGGTGGCGCCGATAGAGAGAACCTTGGCCTTGGGCGCGGCGGCATTCGCTGCGGGCTTGGGAGCGGACTGGGCCGGTGCTGCAGCCTGCTGCTGTGCTGCTACAGGCGCATTCTGGCGAGGTTGCTGGTTATAGGCACCGTATTGCTGCTGTTGCTGTCCATTGTTGTACTGGTTGAAGCCACCGGGCTGCTGGGCATAAGCGTTGTACTGGCCATAGGCTTGCTGCTGCTGGTAGCCACCGTAGCCCTGTTGTTGGCCGTATTGAGGGTATCCCTGTTGGGGGTAGCCAGCATACTGTTGGTACTGCTGTCCGGGGACGAAGGAAGAGGCTCCAGGCGTGAAAGAGGCGGCGCCGGGTTGGAATGAGGGCGCCTGGGCCTGAGGGCGAGATTGTGCGTTCAGGTTAACGCCCTCAGCCTGTCGGGAAAGCTCATCCTCCCAGGATTCGGGTGTTTGGTTTGACATCGTGAAATAAGATCTAAGGTCGAATTAACACGAAAATACGAAACCAAGACGGATTTGGACGAATACAGGTTGGGTCAATAAGAGGGGCCCCAGTGCCTTTTGATTTTGCACAGGTGAATGACTAAGACCCCGCGATATTTTTTTTCACGTGATATTTTATATTGGATGGGCTTCTTCTGTTGAGTGTGACAAGGTGAGTAAATGTTTGTTGAGAAATCAGTCTCTTTGCTTATGCTTATGACCTTTTCAATTCTCTGACCTCACTACATTGTCTCTTTCCAAGGTTAAAGCCGCAAGTGTTGGGAGTTGGGCTCATCTTCTTTGAGCTTTCATTCTCTTATCGATAAGCACCCCTCCATGCCGATGGTTTATTGCTCAGGGGCCCTTTTATATCGCCTGTCAATACGATCTACACCACAGATTTAAAGGCCATTGGCCTTTAACTTGAACCAAGATGGATACGTTTTTAACTGGGGTGTGTCTCGTATATCATTGATCATAGGGCAAGCAGCTAATTCGTGTATTGCATACAGCTCACCCGGCAGGCCATGAATTATGCCATTCGGTATGCTTGATAATGACGGAGGAACGACACCATTCAATGCTAAAAGATGTCACGTAGGTCGGGAATTGCGATAACTGCCAGTTATGCAATGCGCCAGTCATCGCGCTTGCTCAGAGTAAGTCTTTTCGGCTGCAGGAAGAAGTCAGCGCTGATCCATTCCCCCAGAATGTCAAGAGCGAGGACCGAGATGAGCTAGTTTCGTTGCAACAACGCCTGGAAAGCAAGATACAAGTTATTGCCCCAGCTATTGACATGATTGAGTTGATGTGAGTCACCCGACACTGATTTGAATTGCCAGAAAGCTCATAATTGTTTTCTAGTGCTGCTCGAGGAAATACGTCATTAGAATCTGCTGTCGCCCTCACAAAGTCTCTGAGATGGGACATTCAAGCCCTAGGACAGCGGCTAGGAAGAGCCGCGGCATCTGAAGAATTGAGACGCAAAGGAGCAAGATCGTCCAATGATCAGGCGAACAGCGAGAAGGAAATCAAGCTTATTATCAAAGATATCAAGAAGCTGTTGGCTCGGATTGAAGACGCAGTACCACTAATGAACCTGGCTATCACCACCTCTGGGGCCAAGTTATCCACCAACTTGCCCGCAACGGTGTCGCCATCCCGACTACTCCAAGCAAGCACGTTTCTCACAGCAGGGGATACACAATATTCAATGTCCCCCTCTCAAGCAGTCCAAGTAGGGCCGACTTTTACCTTATCGATGTACATGCTATTTGCCAGCCACTTGCGACCTCATGATGAAGAATCTGTTCGCGAGGCTACATGGAAGGAAGTCATGCACAAGGCACGTTTGAAGCTGCGCCGTGTTCCAATAGCTTCATTGCAGTCTCCAGACCAACACCCACGAACGAAACTTCCAGGGCCGGCCGGGTCCGATGAATACGCTTATCAAGTCCTGATCATCGAAGACCTAGATGATGGCCGAGTCCACACAATCGACGAGAATGACCCGCAGCCTCAAACCTATGAAGGTGTTTCTACAGCAGGAATCCGGGAGATTCTCCCTATTCATCAAATTTCAAAAATCTTCTACGCAGACACCGGGAGGATCCTCAACATCAGCACAGAGGGCGAAACAAACAACCCAGTACTACTATTGAAACGGGACCTACATGCTCTCCCGCCACGACGCATGATGGAACGCGACGAGGTGGAGGAGGAATTTCCTCAACCAGAATCCGAAGAGGAGCCAGAGGACGAGGAGCAAGCTCAACTCGACGCACAGCTAAACGGAGGCGACAATCCGGAAACCAGCAGCTTCAATTATCTGCATGAAGACTCCATACCCGAAGAATGGCGTCTACCTCCCGGACTGGACCCAGAATGGATCGCATTTGAAGTTTACAACGAAGACGAAACCTCCGATACCGAGTCCGAAGCCGAAAATCCCGAATCATCCACAGATGAACCGGCAATCGACCCAAATATGATGGCTAAGCTATCACTTAATGAGAAGGGACATTCATCCCACTCCCCATCTCCCCTAAATCAATCATTCTCATCCGCCGCTGCCACAACAACAGTCTCCAACCCCCACTTCGAAAACATCCGCACCTCCCTCTCCCTCCTCGAAACCCTCCTCCGCCTAACATCCCTCCAGCAATTCCAGCAACAATCCCACCTCTCCATCAGCGACGAGCTCCTCAACTTCTTCCTGGAAGAATCATCCACCACCGGCGCTGGCGGCGACGAACAGCACCGCCAGCGGCTCCGTTCCGAGGCCCGGCGTCGCGTTGGCTGGGACCCATACAATGAAAGCCCCGTCAAACACCGCGGCGAGGATTACCAGTACGGCTGGGAGCCCGGTAGTGGTCCCCACCAATATGGCAGCGATCCTTACTCGCCCACTGGGCGGTCGCAGGGCTTCCATCTTCGTTCCAGGGAAAGTACACCAGAGACCCCGGTGCGCAAAGGCTCGTCCAATGTCCGTCCAAGTGTTCAGCGTGGTATGAGGCCTGCGTATGCTGAATCGCCCCTTTCGAAAAAGATGGGGAGGTCTCTGGATGATGGAGATGTAGGGTCTGGCACGACAGATTGAATGGGAAATGGATGGGAAATTCGTGGACTATGATGCCTTGTACATGTATTATGATCATGACTATGAGATAGCGAGCGCATTACAAAATTGATTTTTCATCCTACCCTTCGGGCAAATTCTCTGCTGGATGTTAAATTGTTCGGCGAATGCCATCATCTATAGTAACCGTCAAATGTCGGCTAATGGTCCACTTAGGAGCTTGGATAGTCAGACCCCCATGGTAAGATGAGACGCTATATATGTAGATAGAAGGAACGACGTGTATTCAGATATCAACCGCATAGACAGATAAATCGCTCGCTCAAAGCAAGTTGCAGGAAACAGAGCTGGGAATAAAAGGAGAGGGAAAAAAAGCCCGAAACGCCAAAAATAATAAAAGACCCGACATTCCTAAACTCCAACCAAAGCAGATTTATTCAGGAGCAATTGGCCGTGCTTTAAGCTGGCGCACGCAGTAGCAAGACCACGCTTTCGGGGGTATATGGTATAGACAAGCGCCCTCGGGACCAACTTAGATCATCTTGCTGATGCGTCCTTGAAAAGAGATAGGGAATTACTCCCAATCTTCGTCGCTCTCATCCGCCTTCGCAGCGGAGGCAGCCTTTTCCTTGGGACTACCGGGTGTGCGGCTAGCAGCGCCGCTCACAACATCGTAGCTGGATTCGCTGTCGGCTTGGGAGTGCTGGTCGTTTGAACGGCGAGGCTCGACTTTCTCGGTTTCTTTGGTGGGAGCAAGGGTCTGGGCACCGGAGCGGACATGTGGAGTAGAGGGAGACTGAGACTCAGAGTCAGAGTCGTCGTCCCAGCCGACTTCTTCTTCGTCTTCGGCATTGGCACCTGTAAAGTAGAAGTGGTTAGAACTGAAAACAGAAATCACCGGGGTGATAGACTCAACCTACCCTTCAAAAGTTCCTTGCGCTTCTTCTCCTCGGTCTCGACGACGAGACGCAAGAAGTAGTAACGAGTCCAGAATTCCGCGTATTCGACCTGCTCGGGCACGAGCTTCTCCATGGCCGAACGGAGCTCGGGGTATTTCTCCAAATCGGCGGCGATCTCATCCGTCTTGACTTCGACATTGAACTCCTTCTTGAACGAAGGCCACTCGTCGCTGACCGGGTCCTTGCTGAAACTTTCCAGGTTTGAATGAATAACGTGCAATTGGGCCTCGAACCGTGTAGCATGAATGACCCGCTTTCCCTCTGCATCCTTGCTCTCGAAAAGAAGCTTGCCGGACTCATCGGTATCGGGGGGCAAAATGCTAACGGCCTCACGCAGCTTCTGGCCGATGTTCATTCCGAATCGGAGGATCGCTTCATCGGCTGCTTCCTCTGCCTTCTCGATCTCCTTCAACCGCCGAGCGGCTTCCGCCTTCAACCGCGTGATAAAGCTTTCTCCACTGGCGCCAGCGCCTTCGCCTTCTCCCTTGTCGGCAGATTCTCCTCCTTCTGCGGCAGCCTTGGGTGTGGCAGTCTCGTCACTTTGTCCCTCGCTACTGCCCGTCAAGGCAGCTGTGCTGAGAGACAGCCCCTTTGTCCGGTCGGCGAGTGTTTCCTTGAGATCTGAAAATCCTTTCACGGCTTCCTCGCTGGCAGCTGCATACTCCTGGCGAGCCCCTTCGTAGTAGGTTTCTCCCTGTTTGCGTACATTGTCCCATAGTCCTCCAATTCGGGAGCCCCACGGACTGGCGGAGAATGCACGGAAGGTCTCTTGTAGCTCATCGTTGAGGTTGGCGTTAGACTCCTGGGCCTTGGAGTCGGAGGGAGCTCCCTCCTTGTTGGAAAATGCCTCCTCCTGGATGTGATCGTAGGCGGTATCCATGATTGGGAAGTTGCAGGAGGGAAAAGAGGGTCAAAGATTTGAAGCACCAGGTTGTCTCCGCGTTCGTCCATGGGCCGACCGCCCCGCTTGCGACGATCCTCAAAAAACTACCCCTAACTACATCATATAAACACGTTATTCAATAAATTCAAAGGTAAAAATGTATATAAGAATTATATTAAACAATGTTGAGCAAATTCATAAGTCATAAATTCATTGAATAATCTCGGAAACAATGTCACCCTTCAGGTAAGCTGTAAGGCTCTCCTACACTATCCTGACTGCCAATCCAGAAATTCGGGAGCGGAATGCTCTCCATGACGCTCGATGTAAGAAGCTGGCTCCGAGAGAGGATCTGGCCCTGCCATTGAGGATCTCGGTCCACCGCCTGCGAGGACTCAACTTGAACCACTGAGCCGGGGACACGAGGTCGTTGGAATGAATTATCACTCGACTCAATTCCACGTTCTCGTTCACGGATGGGCGACGACTCGGGAACCATTTCAGTAGACTCTTTGTCACCTTCCTGGCTCTGTGTCTGTGTCTGAAAGAATGGCCCCGGTGCCTGTTTTCGAAGAGAAGGCTTCCACGCCTCCAAATTTGTGTACTGGCTACTGCCTCCGTGAGGGAAAAGCTCAGACATCTTCTGTGTATTCAGCGTTGGGATTGGCTCGTGCGGGAACTGTGTAGCTGCGTGCATTCTTTGATAGCAAATTGAAGCATCAGACATTGGAGCTTCGGATGGAGGAACATCATCCAATCCAGGGCTCGATTGCACAGCTGGTAGAGGAAGTTCTTGGGAATCATCCTTGGGTGAATCTGGGCTGTGTTGGGTCGCCTGTGAGCCGTCCTGCGGACCGAATTCTTGGTGTGCTTTCTTTGGAGATGGTGTCACGGAACGTCCATTGGGGCTTTCCTCAAATTCTCCGTATTCTGAGTCCGCATCCGTTTCGTAGACGACTGTCCTTTCCCTCTTGGTAGGCTCATTTCTCGAGTTCCCATTGGCTTCGGTGGGGAATTCCTGGGAAGTTGACTCCGTCGGAGGTGCAGATGAGGGGAATTCCTCAGTAGTAGTCAGATCAGGATGGACCAAATTATTATAGAGACTTGGAGAATCGAATGTTGTTGGCCGTGGTAAAGATTCGCCTGCAGGGTCTTGTGAATCCTCGACCACTCGCCGAATCTCCGGAGGTTCTTCTTTGATGGGTTTCATGGGATTATCCGTGGGGTTTAACGGCTTCCGTTTCGAAGGAGAGCGAGTAGCACTGCGAAATTGAGATGAGGTTATAATAGCGAGACCGGGGCTTTCGGGCGTCTGTGAAGAAGGTATCTCGCGCGTCCGAAGCTTCCGCGGTGTGACAGGAGCTGTAGATACCCGCTCTCCCTCGCCTCCGCTTCCAGTATTTGATTCTTGTGCTTCTTTTTGTTGAGATATAGGTTCCCCCGTTGAGAGATCCAACTCTTCTTCAAAGGCTCTGCGCTTTCGTTTAGCGTCGGTTGGACGCTTCGTAGGTTGTAATTGCTTCTGTTTGGGCGTATGTTCCGCCTGTTCATCTTTTATGTCCTTCTTCTGCGGTGTCGGCTGGATATATCCCATGTTCACATCGTCGTCATCATCGATGGTAATGTAACGTCGCACAAAGTCCATCTGAGTTAAAGTCTTGTCCCGCTTTCCCGTTGACTTCTCCAAAGATTTCCGACCGCCCCTGGGACGACCACTCGCCCTTGGTGTCTCGCTCTTTCGGGGTCCATGACTTCGGCTTGCATCTCGATTGACAGTTCCAGAGCTCCTCCGCTTCGGGGGGCGTTGATCCGAATCGCGCCCCCGTTCACTCATCTTGTATTTCGAGATACGAGCTGACCGAACTAGTGGAGCGGGGAGATGGGCTGAATCCTTGTCCGATCCATCATCTATATTTGGCCGCTGAGTTGTATCTTGGGTATCGTCGCGATGCTCGTGTTCGTCAATGTAGCCAAGCTGGTCATCATTCGAAGGTGTGGGTTGTGTCACAAAGTCAATCTGCGTGAGAGTTGATTGAACTCGTGGCAGCGATATTCGCTTACGGGTGCTTGCCGATGTCGATGACTGCGGTGATCGCTTCCGTGCGGTGATGCTTTTCGTGGCAGTTGTTGGAGGACCTGGTGGACTAGGTCTTCTGGGGGTGCGGGACTGATTTTGAGGAGTCTCTGGCAGGTTACTAGATTCATGCGATTGTTTCATTGCAACAGCAATGTTTCAAGGCTTAAACATCAGACTGGAGCCTACAGGTAAAGATATGGTTCGCGTCAACGCGTCGCTAATATCGACTTGGTCCGTGCGCTATACTTTCGACGTGCATGCATTCACAATGCAATAATGACACTAAAAAAAGCACAATACAATTATTCGAATCTGGACTGTATTCGAATCTGGACTGTTCGAACGGGAAGAAAGGAAAAAAAGCAAAGAGCAAAAAAGAAATCTCAGGTTTGGTTTTAGGAATAGCCGAACGCGGGGGTCGAACCCGCAGCCTTAAGATTAAGAGTCTTACGCTCTACCGATTGAGCTAGCCCGGCCGGGCTGTTGCAAGAGGCTGCCACATAGTGCTACATAAGCCAAATCAAAGGAGGTGCCCAGGTGAGTGCCGGTACGAAAACAGGTTCCAAGGTTGGCGGAAGCAGTCCTCGGTATGGAGTAGCAGTTTTGATCTTTTATTTATCAATTCATGTTCAATGTACATAGGTAACATACAACAGGTCTGGTTGTAAAAACTAGTCCTCATCAGACATCAACCATTCGGGAATTGCATCCTCATCGTCAGGGTCCTCAGAAAGCAAAGATCCCTTCTCGATCTCGCTGTCAGAATCATATTTAGGCACGGGTGACGGTGGCCGGGAGATAGTAACCACACTTGCGGATTTGGAGCCACCATTTGCGGATGAATCTATAGCGATAGGAGCTTTGTCAGATGATCCTGCGAGGACTTGGGGTACAGATGTCGGGTTTGAGCCGTGGTTTGGGACAACCACCAGAGAGTAGCGAGGCGTTTTTGATGCTTTGTTTATGGCAATACTCTCAGGAATCGACATCGAGTTTATGGCCAAAGGCGCAGGCTTTGGAGGTTCCACCGGGTCTGGGGCTGGATCATCATCATCGGGCAGAAATCCCCCTCCAAGAGTGTAATCCTCCTCGTCCAATGGCGGTTCCGTCTCTCTTTCTGTGTAGTTTTCAGGAAACCCCTGATCATGTACCATTCTGCTCTTTCCCAGAACTTTTGGAGGCGGGCTATTGGCTGGCTGGTCTGATTCAGGAAAGGAACCACCACCAGCATCTTCAACATCCATTTCGTCTTCGATGTCTTCAGGTTGTTGTTCCTCGTCATCACCAGCATATTCCTTGACTCTTTCTGCAATCCTAAGCTTCATCAAAAAGAGCCGCCAGAACCGCAGAGCCTCCGCGGTTCTTGCCTCCAGTGCAGCATGCCGCCTCTCATCTTCGAGACCCCTCATAACTTCCTCAAGCGCCTCCTGGTACTCGATGGCAATAACAATTCCCCCGAGTACAGCGGTGCCCCGGCGACCTCTAAATTCAAACCCAGTGACTGCGTCGGCATAGTCAATGCCGAGGATTCGAGCTGCTCGAACTGCCTCCGGCCGCTTGATGTGAACTCCGCCAGGCGGAACCATACTAGGAACATAAACATCGAGGTTTCCATATGTGTTCTTCGGAACTCTTCCCTGAACCACCGGTGGTGGGACGTAGATTTCTGTTTGGAACTCGGCGTATAGTGTAGTCTCTTGTGGCTCATTTTCATCTTCATCATCACTAAAGCCTCCGCCCTTATTTCGACTTGCGGCAACACGCTTGAGAGGCTGCTCGCCAACTCTAACGTCCCGCCCAAGGCGATACCATTTATCGGAGCTTCGCACAATATGCAGGTCAGATCGACGATAAACGGGTTCTGATGTGTCACTCCGTGCTGTGCTTTTTCCCAACCCCACGTGCCCAATGATTCGTTTGGGGTGGATTACTTCATTGCGACGAACGTGTCGCTCAAGCGCATAGACAGGATGATCCTTGAAGTCCTGGATATTGCGTGGCATAGGCTCAGCTGCTGATTTCGATGTTAGTTCACTAATCTCTGCCTCATCCCGATCCTCGAAGAAGGGTTTTTCATAGGCCTTTAGTGCCTTATCCCACCACTTCTCGCCATTCCGTGTGACTTCCACTCGGAGTTTCCGCGTCTTCGCATTAAATGCTTTTACATAGCGACGAGTGACGTCTCTTGCGGAGGCGTCATCCTCGAAAGCAATCACGTAATTCATCAAGTTTAACGAATCGCTGGCAGGCGGTTCAAATTTCGAAGGTTTAGCAAGAGTTTTCGTTACGACGGGATCAATTGGAACCCATTTCTGTGCAGCTTCGTTGAAGGCTTCCACCCAAAATACCGGAAATGACGAGTCTCGCGGTGTCGGAATCGGAGCTGTGAGTGTTAGTTAGGCGTAGACCAACAATCGCCGAACGTTACGTACCTGAATGGAATTTTGGTTGAGGAGGACGTGAGGGGGTAAATTTAGGCTGTCCAATCCGTCGAGGTCTTGAAGCTGCAGGTGATTTTTCGCTCTGGCTGCGTTCATCTGTTGAGGACCCAGGATCGTCTGAAGATATCACAATATATTGATGCTTTGGTTTAGACGGCGTCATGTCTTTCACAGTGCCAGAAAATGGCAACGGTTGCAATGAGCAAACAAGTCTCGCCTCTACGGCTACAGACCGTAATAGGGCACAGAATAGCTGAGCCCCGAAGTCCCGGGAACCTTGCATTGTCTTTGCTTGGGTTCTAAAGTCCCCTTTGGATAAAAAGACTTCAGCATTTGACATGATTGACTCCTATAGATTCGTGTGTCAGTGAATGATTGTTGATGGCAAAACTTGTGAAGGATACCAATTTCTGCTTCAATTGTGATTCATCTTCCGCCCAGTGTGCTCGTTTCATTCCTGGTTTGGTAACCTGAAATCTGCGTGTGAAGGCATCTGCAGCCTGGTTGAGACCATCCATAAACGTGGTGGATCTGCTATAATGCGGTTTATCCTCATCTGGATGCAGAAGAGCCATTACCTTCCTAGGCAGTGTCTTCTTCAAGAATTCCTACGATGCTGTTAGACCCTCGATCGATATGCTCAAGTAGGCCAGCACTCACCTGTAATTCCTCATCATTGCACCACATGTTGCGCAACTGGACGTGGCCAAGAAGGCAAAGAATATGACATTTGTGTACATCCAGTCTAGCTTTTCTCTCAGCTCCAGTTAGGGGCTTCCTTCTTTGGACTGCTTTTTTGTGCTTCTCGGGTTCTTGCTCTAGTGTGATCTGGAGCATCTCATCGTCACCTTGAGACGCAAAGTGTCTGTTCAACAAGGACTGGGATGGTTGCTGTAATTCGACATCTTCCCAGTCAACGTCTGATTCTTCTGTTGTCGATGAATCGTAAACAGTTTGCACCGGTTGGGTGCTATGTTCGTTTGCTTCTGCGTCCCAATGTGTTTGTTCCGAGGCCTCTAATCCCACATGGATAGCTTTCATATCCCCAGCCTTGCGTCTCTTGATTGGTCTGTCTGAAGCAAATTGCCCGGGATCTCTGGCTTCAGCCTCCTCCAGCAGTTCTCGATAGACATCTGGAGCATGATCATCTGTCTGTCTCTGACGTTTAGGTTGACGGGCGGGCGTCGCCCGGCTCCTTGTGGACCGAGCGGGTGTTTGGCGCACCATTGCAAGCTAGATTATTGAAATGCAGAATCATGTAGTAATTTCCAGGCTTTTTATCCGATGAGGCTCTACGCGTCGCGCGTCAGCACTCAAGGTGGCGTTTCAGTACCCCGCCCTCCTTGGAAATGCAATGGGACAAAACATCAAGGAACAGAAAATGCAAAATATTCACTATCGCTTCGAAATGATATTTGCAGATTAGAGATACGTCCTCGCCAAAGCTTTCTTGACGCGCTGCATGTCGGCAGATCACACGGTGCGTCATGTCGGATTTTAATTTATCCGTACCGATATCAATATAACCCGATTAGGATGTACACTTTTAAGCTCTTTGCGTTTTGTCCTATATCAATCGATTTAAATGGTTTATTCGTTGATGTCCTGATTATTCCGACTATTGGACTAGTTTGTATGGTTCATGGACGTCTCACTTAGTTCTTGCTAAATGGGAACAAAAGCCACGCAAGCACGCTGTTATATATATCCACCTGAGGACCTGTTCTGTTTTCCTCGGTGAACCAGAATTAAGCCCTACAACTAGACAAGCCAAGTATTACACCGTGTCCAAAGAAAATGATAATTTACCTGGGATATGGGTCGAAGAAATGTATGTAGTTGGATAGTGAGTCAGTCCTAATCGACCAAGCAGCAGTTGCCTAGTAACACGTCATCCCAAAAGGATTTGCACATGCAAAACGGATAGGTATCTGGGACACTAAGCAAAGCGATACGCATCTGCGGACTCCAATTAATGTTCATGATATATATTGCGTCCAAAGCATATCCCAGCCATTATGATTTGTTTCTCCCTCGTAGATTCACGGGCTCAATAAAACGGACGCATTTCAGCCAATAGAACCTACCCAGTGGAGATAACTTGCTTTCCGAGTATCAGTTAGGTTATCTTAGAGAGTTAATAAAGGCCCTTCTAGAGCGCGATCTACAACATAGAAGAACTTTCTACAACAAAATGAGACCAGGCTGTAAAAGGAAAGTCGACAATGACAATACTCGCTTCAGCATTTTTGACACTAACCCCTCATTGGTGGATGGTGGGGGTGTGGAAGGGATGATTTTCCTCTCTAGACCAACTGTAGACGTGCAGGATCTACATTTCGCTTGCGTCTGACAGTTGTGTGGTGCTCACACCTTCTAGTCCTAACCCGTGCCGATTGGTCGTACCTCCACCCAGGCCCGGTATTCTGGATTTTAGCAGATGATTTGCAGTTCCAATTCCAAATATTTTTGACTTTTCTAAGCGATCGGTCGTTGTAAAAATTCTTTTCCCCTCTAATGTACTCTGTACAAAGGGTGTGAGAACGTGTTGAGGGTTTCTTCGGCCAGACCGCGAATTCAATTGTGTGGATATCTCTAGCCGATCATTTCTGTGAATAATTCACCCCGCACCTACATACACGACAGGGTTAATGGTTGATTTATTGGGTTTTAACAAATCAAAAGGAATGACAAGAGGGGTTGCTTTCTTTCTTTCTGTTTAGTTTCGTATTAGTATTGTCGTGCGTCCTTAGCGCAACCCCCCAGCTGGTAAAAAGGTCGCCCTCTGAAGTATAGGTCTATCATCTCCGCGGCCAATAAAATCTAGTGATATCAGTTGTGGAGAATAAATATCTGTGAAAAATACCCAAGCGGTCTACCCTTTCGCCAGCAGGTAGTTGTTTTATGCAAGACACGTAGTACGTAGTATCAAGTACGTTTAGCGAAAGACTCAAGACGGGCGATGGGCCGATATGCACGTTGTCAAGGATAATAGGCTGCATGTCTTACTCGACTCCAGAACTAATTCCAATAGAGTTTCACTATTTTAGAAGTAGATGAGTTGTCAAGAATCGAGTCAGGCACATCCTTCCAGGTGCATGTATATTGTAGTTGCTACACTACGGGTAGGAGCAAGGTGCAGCTCGCGGCGATTCTCGCTGCATACATTTGCTTAGCACGCCTGTCACTTACTTTTTCTTTTTCCCAGAGCTTGATGACGATTGGCTGGCTGGAGTTTCCGGTGTACAGCCCTACAAACTAGGTACTTGGTAACTACATACAGAGTAGCTTAGTGAACATAGTGAAGCGAGTACACGTTTTTATCCTCTTGGACTCGGATCTGATAGGCCATTATCTTATTGTCAGAGTCTTGGCATCTCGTGTAATAGGTGTCTTGGTTTGGTCGGATGTATTCGGAGTTGTTCGGTTGTGAACACTTAGCAGACTAACAGACCCTACAATTTCCAATGCCCCATCTATCTCCCCACATCAAAGAAACCACAGTATGTACATCCTCCGTACGAGTCCCGCTTATGGTGGGTACTTTTAGATGCCAACGACTAAAGCAAGACACTCAAAAGAGATACTACTACGTACTCCGTACTTAAACCGCCAAGGGCGGTCTCCACTACATGCTCCGCTGCGGAGTGACGACTTAGCGGTTCATGGGTTGCGGTTCGACGGAAACCGAACCACGCATATATTGTTTTACTAATGTAGCATCAGAGAGAGACAACTCATCCAAAAAAAAAAAAACAAATAAATAAAAAATTGCATTCACCTAGACAATTTGCAAAGAAAAACCGATTGAAAAGTCCAAAGAAGGTATGTTCATCCTTCCCCGTCTCGGAAATTGGTTCTGGGGCCGGCGTTACCGACACGCTGGAACCTGAATAACTTTCCCAGTCACCGGGTCCGGGTGAATTTCAATTCCAATTAATTCCCGGGGTGTTCCCTTTGGATGGGAACCCGAGTCCATGGCAGCGAGATCATTATTTTTGGGACGGCTGCAGGGATGATGTGCTTGGGAATTCTATCTGCAAGCTTACGATGCTGGTGGTTGACGTGTTTAGCTTTAATCCCCACCCCCCCTTTTCTTTCTGTCGTATAGAATACCAAGTCAAGACTGTAGCTTTTTGATTCGGGGTACTCCGAGTACAAGAAACTTACATTTATACCTTTGTAGGTGTTTTTGTTACTTGAAAATGGGGTATACACCTGAGCACAATTGTCATTTTCCGTCTACAATATATGCTATACGTTATAATTACGTCTTTTGACGGAAGATTCCTGCATCTTCTTCGGTCTAGAAGTTCAGGGTGGAAACCTGAGTACTCTGTATCTCTGTACGATGGATATACGGAGTAGGTATATAATACTTTGTATAGTGCAGAAATCTAGACGCCATTAGAAAATAAAGTACGGAGTAAAAAAAAAGACAAAAGGTAAAAACTAGGATGAAGACCCAGCGTAGCGGAAACTATTGTGCATGTTCCGTGATGCGCTTCTCGATCCTATGTGCCCCTCCCTTGGAGCAATTTGGGGAGAACAAGCCCAGGCTTCAAGCGCCCCGTGTGACGCTATTTCTGATGGATCACTTCCTATTCTCCCACCGCTAGACCTAAATATGGTAGGAGTCCAAGTTATCCTGGGAAAAAGAACAAAAGAAACTTCGAGCTTTCTATACATGACTTTAACAATCTTCTAGAATTATTCCCTTTGATATCCCGGTTCAACCCTCGGGAGTCCGTGCGATGACTAAGGTCTTGGCGTAGGAACCGGGGCCGTGATTGTTATGGAGATGAAATTCATTTGGGAAATCCCAACAACTCCACGTCTTTATGGGGTCTTTATGGGGCCGTTCCCTAGTCTAGAATTCATTACGGAGTATTATCACCCCTTTTCTTTTTCTTTTTCGATTTGCAGTCTTCGTAATATGTGTTCATTCGTTTTACGAAAAAAAAAAAAAGAAAAGAAAAGAAATCTCACTTCGGGGTATAATGGCGTTTGAATCTGAATATTGCTAGGATGACCCTGCAGGGTTCTGCACAAGTGTGCTTGGGAATCGTCTGAATCTCAAGGACAAATCCCGGCAGAAAGGTTGAAGGCGGCCCGTGGCTGGGCGGGTTGCATATTCCCAGCTTGATATTCCCAGCTAGATGGCACCAACCTCTATTGGTTCGAGCCCAACCAGCCAGGAGCCTTCGATCGTGAGGATCGAGATAATGAGCCCTGGGTAAAATGGCTGGTTAAGTTCTGATTCTGAAATGGATACATAAGATATAACCATCTGGGGTCCCACGTCAGGGAATCGGAGGATGACCGGGGGAGAGGGAGGAAGGGTCACCGGAAAAAGAGTCCTAGGTTCTATCAATCCAACATCCCAACTTGGAATAATAGTGAAACAGCCAAGGAATATTGTATCTTATGATTCTGTCCTCCTAAAGTCAAAGAATTAAGTTTAATATTTATATTTCCGGCCTCAGAATCGTATAAAAACAATGGAAACGAAAAAAACGAAGTAAAAAACCCATGTCAATTACATATTAATCCCGTCCAATCATTTTCAATAGAAAACTAAACTTTTTCCCCAGCGAAAACAGGGACATTACATGGGTACGATTTCGCTTTTAAATAATTTCACGCCTGAAGCGCCTGGGCATCTTACTCTTTTCATATACTTTTACCTTTTCACTCTTTACCATGTACTCCGTAGCTTTGTACACCAACTAGAGCTCCACTTACCGGGGTTTGCTCTTGCATTTGTTTTTTTATTTTCCTTTTTTATTTTTATTTTTTGCATTCGAATATTTCAAATGTCGATCTTACGCTGAATTATAGTTGTCGGGATTGTCCTCCCGCCCTGCCAGATTATAACTTAACCCAAGTTGTCGGGCTCTTCTTTCCCCCCTCCTTCTCTTTCAATCATGTTTGGATTTGCGTCAGTTTGAGTCTTTCCGTATTTATACTGGGACCTGAAATAGAGCATGAGATAAATTCCTGAATCCACTTCACCAAGGAATAGCTTACTGTCCATCCCGAGTGCCTTCGATACACCTGCCCACTATTGATTTCGGATAAGAGCGAGGTGACGATGGGTGCTAGACGTCCGGTGAGTTTGTTTCTTTATAGAATATGGTCCCCCATGTCGATACTCTTTCGTTATTGATATTCTGGTGACTAATCTGACTATCGATTTTCTTGCTAACGTAAAATCATGCAGCCACTTCAACCTGACTGGTAATACTACCTCCATTGTCGCCTCCTCATATTTCTTTACAAAATCCAAGACTGGCGTGACTGACCGTATCATAACAGCGACACACAGTCGTTGACTGACAGTGTGATGGATTATCCTGTCGAGAACGGAAGGACCTATCATAGGTACCACGAGGGAGGTATGTTTACCATTCCGGCTCTGTGAAATCTCACACAGCATGGCTAATCCAATATCTAGCTTATGTATATCCCAACGATGAACAGGAAATAGAGCGCCTAGACATGCAACATCACATGTTCAAACTGGCGATGGACGGAAAGCTATTCCAGGTTCCCCTCCAAGACCCAAAGCATATCCTTGATATCGGCACTGGCTCAGGGATATGGCCAATAGAGATGTGTATGATCACCCGTCCCAGCCCTAAGGTTCTTGTCTCACCATCTCAAATTGTCTTCTTGCAGCGGCCTTGTTTCCAAACACCGAAATCATAGGGACAGATCTCTCCCCAGTGCAGCCAACAGAAGTTCCACCAAACGTACATTTCTTGATTGATGATGCCACTGAAGAAGAGTGGCTATGGAACAAGAACTACTTTGATTTCATTCATACCGGCCACATGACCGGGGCCATGCCGTCATTCAAGCGTGTAATACGACAGGCATTCAAACACCTCAAACCCGGAGCATACATGGAATGTCACGAGCTCGACCCCAAACCAAAATGTGATGATGGTACCATGCCCCCCGAGAATCGAGACGGGGGATACAGCGCATTCGCCATGCATGATTGGGTAGATCTTAATGTACGCTCGAGTCGCGATGCTGATCCGCCAAGACAATTCCGAATCGCCCACCGGATTGCACAGTGGATGAGAGACATAGGATTCGTTGACGTTGAACAACGACTCATCAAAATCCCCACAAATACCTGGCCCGAGGACGAAAAGCTAAGGACCATTGGAGCTTGGAGTGAGAACAATTGGCTTGATGCTCTGTCCGGGTGGTCATATAAGCCCTTTCTTGCCCTTGGCTGGTCCAAACCTGAAATCGAGGTCTTCCTCGTTGATGTGAGGAGGAGTATACAGGACCGAAGTGTCCATGCTTATATGGACTTTTATGTGGTGTCAGGACGGAAACCCCTTCCTAGCGAAGCCAGAACAGCTTCCTGAATTCTTGTCATCTCCCCCGCTTTCTCGTCATGACTGTCTTATGTTTTATCACACCGTTCCGTTATGTCCCCTCCGAGATGATTTGCATATGATACCATTGGTGGGCAAAATTCTGCATACATTGCATTGGCGTTGTGTTTATTATTCCAACTATATCTCTTTTTACCTTCTATATAAATCCATTCCAATACCTGATTGTAACTACAATCAGGTAACTTCGCGAACATTTGGTATACGTCCGAGGCGGCTTCGAACGATTAAATGGGCCATAATATGACATAAACATAGATTAAACATAGAAACAAGTTCAATGTGCAAAACAAGAAAACAATAGCTGAACCAAATGTTATAAACAAAATATGATACCCATGTAGACAGAGGTGATAATAGAAGCCCAGACATTGGCCCGTTGACTCCCGCCCGCGATGTGGAGATTAGTCATCACGCCAAGAATCGGAAAGCTGCCATGCGAAAGTTGATTCCGAGTGCTTGCGACAAGCCCAAGACAGCAATCGGCCTGCACATGCTATAGCCAATCCCATGTCTTTCGGCAGACATGCCTATCGGCATGCTCTAAAACCGCCAGCTACTGCAACACATGATCATCCCTGGATCAGTGATGACCTACTCGCAGCCACGTTTCGTCGCTTCGCCAACGGCCAACGGCGTCATGGGAGCTGCGTTCCCGGACCATTGGAGGCACGGCGACGCCTGGCGAAACGAAGAAACACCGCTCTGGCAAGCATAGGGGGAGGCCCGGCCGAAGATATCGCGTGCTTGTTTGGCCGCAATGGGAGGGAACACATGAAATGGACCGACCATCCATGGCAGAGAGCACCATTCGAAACCCAAAGTATGTGTGACAAGACACGCACAATCTTTTGAGTATTTGCTAACTGCTTTATGAAGGTTTCGTCGATCATTCTTTCGGTCCTCCTGAAGTACCTTTTTCTTTCTCCGACCAGAACCCAGAGCCTGGACCCGAACCTAGCGAATTTCATAATACTCATCCTCCTCCGTCATACCTCGCCAAGGCGGACCAAGCTACGCGTGAGCAGATGCTGGAGGGATTCTTGGATGGGAACAATTGGGGCATTGAAGATGCAAGGGACTTCACTCGTCGGTTGAGAATTGACCTCCACCGGGAGCCGCGATACAGCCGGCAGATATTCGAGCGGTTACTTGCTCGTTCGGACCCAGACCTTACAGAAGCAATTGCGTTCTTGGATGACCCGTTCCTGAATACCCGGGGATCGGGGAATTACGCTGCAGCTGTCGAAATCTTTGTTCGAACGAAAACGAAACGCGGCAAACGAACCGCTGTTTTGAATGCGATTAATCGGGCGTTAGAGTTGGGTTTGATCTCAACCGATGAGATCTGTCTGATCATCACCGCTTTACCGAATATTATTGTCGAACGAAACAAGACTCTGGGATCGTGGGACCATAAAGCTTTGTTGAAGCACTACCGGGCTATGTGGAAAGCTATCGGGTGCTGTAACATTCTCGGTTATCACGATTTGGACAGAAGTATTGTTGATGCTTGGCTCGGAGAGCTTTTGCGTACTCGCAGCTTTCGTTTTGCCGAGGAACTCATCATCGAAACCCATGATGCAGACCGTCGCAGCCAGTGGCCTTCTGCTTTGGTTCAAGCTTGGTTGGAAAGCATGGATGTCGATTCGGAGACAAGCTTGCCGTTTCCCAATAAGATATTTAGCCAGCTTGATGTTAACAGTGCGGCGGACTGTGTCATTCGTGTGACAGAGTCATTAGCATCGTCTTCAGCAGACAGGGTCTCCAGAAACCAATTGCTTGAAAGATGGAGGGATTGCCTCGCAAATGCCGAAGTCATTTCGACCGTTGCCAAGTCACAGGTCTGGTTCGATTTCCCTCTGCCGTGCCTTCAAACACAAATCAAGCATGCCCCTCTGAGCCATTCAACTCAACGTCAGATAATTTTGCGACTTTGGCTTCTACGAACGCTTGGCCGATCTACTGGGCCCATGTACAACCAGAGTGCAAGAGTAACAGATCAACCGATCTATTCATTGCTCAATCTCTACCAAACGGTGATACAAGATACCAGCGGATCATTCTATCCAAACTTCATGCGGGAAATCCATGACCTCGATCTTCCATACAACAGCCTTCTGCTCCTAGCCCTGAACAAAAAGGGCAAAACTTCCATTACCAAAACAACCCGCAAAACCCTCGAACAACTGGAAACCTCCCAGCTCTCCCTAGCAGAAGTATGGACAAACCCATCCATATACAAGGGAATACAAAAACTTTTCCACACCACATTCGACGAAATGTTCCGCCGCATGAACCTCACCAGCCCAGACACAGTTGAGGAAATCCTGAATGTTGTTCGCTCAGGAGACTCAAACAACATCTGGCCCATCCTCAGACTTCTCAACAACAACACCCCATTTAAGGTCAGCCTCCACAAAGCCTGGCAGCCCATTCCACACCCCGATGAGAAAGTCCTCGTGCGATACCATCCAGCCCCGCGGGACAGCCGATGTCCCGATCCCCATGCTGCGGTCGACCTCGTAAACCAGATGGCAGTTGCTCTCTCCTGCTGCAGGCACTTGACTCCGTGCCAGTCTTTCCACATGGTTCACTGGCTTTACGGGTATCTTCGCAGACACGGCGGGCCCGTGGATCCGGAGTTCGTGCGGGCACTGTATCATGCTGGTGTTGTCCGATACCGTCGTGATGGTCGCCGTATCTCGGCTACTCAGTATGAGTACATCCGTTGGATTGTCGGCAAGTTTGAAAGCTCTGAGGTTATGGAAGAGCTCACTGCTCTGCCTCAGATTGGTGAATCGAGGGTTGATCGGCAGTAGATGTGGTACGTGAATGGATGTCTACACAGGAAATTTTTATAGAATAGAGCGATACGATACCCCTGCTTCAATATTACCTTGCCCAGAGGGTGCTGAACTGAGCATACAATCTACATGAAAGCCACATCAAGTTTTTTAAACCCCGATTTGCCTGTGGCCATCTCTGCTCTAAACCTTGTAGCATAACTTCACGAACAAGTACGTCCGCGGTCTTGGCCGAATTTCGATCGCACAGAAAAGATAGTGAGGCAGAAGAAACCCATGCGTGCATTAAATCAATCCAAGAAGACCACTGGTCAGTGCATCTCCAAGAAAATCTAAGTATCAACTTCCATGCTGTCCCCAGTAGCAAGGTTATCATCACCGGACAGAGTTTCGATCGTGACATATTTCTTCATATCTTCCTTGCTGATAACCCTCTGGTCCAAATAAGCAGTGGTACCACGGGGGAAGCGGTAGTTGCGCTCCTTCTGGGGGCGCTCGTTGGGCTTCATGTAGTTGCGGAGCAGCTGAGTGGGCTGGTCCTTCTCGATCACACACACGTCGACATTGCTACCAGAGCCCAGATCGTTGAAGATACCAGCCTTGATTGCCTCAGCACAGATGTCGATGGCGCCCTGGCGGTCCAGGTTTGGTTGCCAGGTTGATTCAAACACAGACATCGCAGCCAGCGATCCAGATCCCATCGTCACGTACGGAAGCTTGTCTGTAGATCCGTGTGCGTGCACAGTGTACAGTCCCGTGCCGGTCGGGTCCACGCCTGCAACAACAAGGTACGCTCCGATGTGGCCCTGGTACCGGAAGAGGTGCTGCTTGAGCATCGTCATACAGGTGATCACACGGGGGTCGCGGCCCGTTGATAGCGAGTGCAGTTCGACGTTGGAGCTGATGAGCGCCGTGGTGAATTCGGTATCGGCGGCGGTACCGGCTCCAGCACACCAGATCTTCGGCGCGATGTAGTGTAGCTTCTCACAGTTCTAGAGACAAAGAATGTTAGATACTCTTCAAAATGAAAATGCACATGGTCTGATCGGTATCTCTTACCTTGTCTGCTACTATAGGACCGCTGGTAGCTCGGGTATCTGCTGCAATCTGTAATGGCGAGTCAGCTCCTGGGTCACAGCTCGTAGGAATCTCCTCGCATCGCTTGGGACCGTACCACAACACCCTTATCGTAGACACAGCCCACAATTGTTGTACCGGTACTTGTGGCCTTGGGAAGGGGAACACCCCTAGCGTGAAGCGCCGCATTGCGGTTGTAGTTTGTGAAGTCGAAGCCGGGCATGGTGACAACGCTGGTGTTCGCGACCAGCTAAACTAATTATCGAGATAGAAAGCAGGTATAGAAAGAAACAAGAGCGAAATTCGAATATTGGGGGAGATCAAGAAGGATGGATGGACGAATGGGGTAGCAAGCTGGAGATGGAAGTGAAGAGGAAGTGAGCTGTTTGGAGTGACGAAGCTCCCGCAGCCTAAATTGGGGCCTAAATTATCAGGCATAAACAAGGTGTTTTTGCCGGACATTATTTTCCAATTCAATGCTTTTCTATTGTAGTCTTCCTTGACTTCTCTCTCTCCAACCTTTTGCGCATCGGCGATACCCGTTGCGTCCCTTTTTATTCTTTGCCTGTCTTCTCATCCCTGGGAAGCCGCGCAACCTCAAGATTTTCGCGCATACTCTTAACCTCTTCTCCCGGAGTCCTCAGTCACTCCATCGACGCTCGCTCTCTACACCTCCCCACTCCCCTTCGCCTAATGCTCTCAGACATAGCTCTCCTCTAAGCGAAAGCACACGTTCTCCTTCTGGGACATTCAATTTCGAAAAGCTTAGAATGGCTTTCAACTTTGGAGCGTCCAACCCCGCTGGGGGAAGCGCCTCTGCGGAGCTTGGTTCAGAGCTTCCCGATGTCTTTACCGATGTATGTCCAACCCGCCACAGCTCTCACTCACCAAGATCCTCCTCTAACGTAGCTATAGGAAGTAGGTTTCAAAGGCGTATCCGGGGACGCAAACATCCGCTTCCTCCCAACAGCATGGCCCGACGACGCGCTCCCTGCTCCTACTTCCTCACTTCTGGCTGTCGCACACACTAAAGGCCTCATTGTTGGCGCTGGCCCAGATGCGCTGGTAATCACCACCGCTGATGTCGTCAGAAAGTCCATCGAGGCACCGGCTGGAGAAGATATGGAGAAAACGAAGCCCTTTCAACCCATTGCCACAATTCCCCTCCCTTCTCGTCCAACTCATGTGGCATTCACACCGGGCGACGACGGCCTGATTCTCGCCACGGAGAATGGCCCCACAATCTCGGTTTTCGATACGAACACCCTCACACAAGGAAACGCGCAGCCAGCGATTTCAATTCCTACAAATGGCGTGTCGCTACGAGCACTGACCCCAAACCCCGACCCTCTCTCGACACTCGTCGCGCTGGTCACTGTTAACGGCGAGCTTCTTATCGCCGATCTCAAGGCTGGGAGCTTAGTTCCTGGACCTAATGGCCCAGTTCTCAAGGATGGTGTCAGCTGTGCTTCATGGAGCAACAAAGGAAAGCAGCTTGTTGCTGGATTGGCCGATGGCACTGGGTACCAGATGACCCCAGATGGAACGAAGAAGGCTGAAGTCCCTCGGCCATCTGATTTGGAGGGAGATTGCCACAGTAAGTTTCAAATAAGTCTCAGAACTAAATATGTGCTTACTATTATACAGTTTCATCAATCGCATGGCTTGAAAACGATGTTTTCTTTGTCACATACACCCCAAATGCTGCAGAGGATGATATGGGGATGAACCCAGGTTCTTCATACTACATCATAACCCGTCGCAAGCAGGCACCGTTCCTCATACAGAAGTTGCCAGAAGTCTGCTCGACTATGGGCTTTATGCTGAAGCGTGGTCCCGCCTTCCAATTTATCACCAGAATTAGAGAGTACAAGCCTCACTTGAGAGATGTCCTGATCATCGCGTCAACCGCGTCGACTGATCTCGGACTCATCACGCGATCTGACCAACCTCTGGCCAACGATGAGCGAACAAAGTCTCATGTTGGTCAATTCATGACCACAGAAGTCAGCGACGACACCAAACGTGCCAGTGTCCCGTTGAAGGACTCTGGAGATGAGACATCGGTCATTGGCCTGGCACAAAACCTCTCAGCCACGGAAAATGTCATCCTACCGCTTCCGGGTTCCGATATCTTGGAGAGCTCGACGCCCCTTCCTGGGGTTCTTCTTTTGAATAATGATGGTATCCTTTCATCTTGGTGGTTCGTTTACGCTGATTCCATTCGCCAAAACATCCCGTATTCGGGTTTGATTTCGTCTGGTCAGGCAACCCAAGCTCCCTCTCAGCCACAGGCTATAGCCCCAACCCCGGCCCCTGCCCCTACACAGCAACCTGCATTTGGCCAGTCAGGGTTTGGAAGTCCGTCGCCGTTTGGCCAGCCAGCTTTCGGAAAGCCGGCGGGAGCCCCTGCCTTTGGTAGCCCATCGGCCATGGGAGCTTCGACTATGGGCGCGACTGCCTTTGGGAAGCAAAGTGCTCCGGCATTTGGAAGTCCGTCCCGGCTTGGTGGAAGCCCTGCTCCAGCCTTTGGAAAGCCATCGTCACCGGCCCCTGGTCCCGCATTTGGGACCCCCTCTCAGCCTGGTGCATCATTCGGTACCCCCAGTACGCCTGGACAGCCGCAGTTCGGGAAGTCTGGATTCGGCGCTATGGGATCTGGACTTGGACAGTCTAGCTCCCCGGCAAACCCATTCGGGGCTAAGGCTGCAGCATCTAGCGGTGGTGGGTTCAGCTCCTTCTCCGGTGGAGGCGGCTTCAGTGGCTTTGCAACAGCGAAGCAGGGCGAGTCACCATTCGGAGCGAAGAAGACAAGCGAGTCACCATTTGCAGCGAAGCAGCCAAGCGAGTCACCCTTCGCGGCAACACAACCAAAGGCGTCGCCATTCGGAACCGCCTCTGCTGGTGAAAGTGCTTTCGCCAAGACCTCTGCCTCGCCATTTGGGGCCAAGCCTCAAGCCCCTACCTCGTTCCCGCCTCCTGCGTCCAGTGAAGTCAAGAATCCCTTTGGCGCCCCGCAAGGTGGCTTTGAACTCAAGTCTACCTTCAAGGGCGATGGCTTGGCTGTCAATGATGGGCCAAAACTAGACAAACCTTCTTCCGGAGCATTCTCATTTGGTGGCTCCTTTGACGAAATGGTGTCAACGCCCCGCAAGGGAAGCTCGTCGCCGAGTGAATCAATGGATGATGACACTGAAGATATCGAACCTGTGAATAAGGAGACATTCTCAATTTTCGGCGGGGCAAGCAAACCTGCTTCACAGACCCCCACCTCGATGTTCAGCTCAAAGACGCAGACTACAAAGACAACTACTTCGGCCGAGAACACCAAGTCGCCACTCTCTATGTTTGGCGCCACTGCTGACCAAACCCGCGTGACCAGCCCGTTGTCAGCGCTGTCTGATAAGACCGAGACACCTAAGAAGAATTGGTCTAACACATCAAGTATCGATGTGGAGGCGCCATTGCCACCAGATCCAACCACCCGGGCTAGCTACGCAGCTGGAGATACTTCTGCTTCCGATAACGTGTCGAAGTGCTCCGCTGAGGATGCCCCGCTTCCTCCCGATTTCACCAAGGTGAAGAAGTCTTTACAACCTGAAGATGACGCCCCTCTACCCCCTGATTTCCTCTCCCTGAAAAAGTCTGCACCCGCGACGGATGACGCTCCTCTTCCTCCTGACTTCCTCACTCAGAAGAAGACAGCTCCAAAGACGGACGATGCCCCCCTTCCTCCCGATTTCCTCACCCAGAAAAAGCCAGCTCCGAAGACGGACGATGCTCCTCTCCCCCCCGACTTCCTCACTCAGAAGAAGACTGCACCCAAGGCGGAGGACGCTCCCCTTCCTCCAGACTTCCTAACAAAGCCCAAAAAGTCCGAGACTGCAGTTGTCCCCGAAGAAGCACCTCTCCCGCCCGACTTTACCGCAAAGCCAAAGACCAACCCTTTCGAGGAGGCAGTTCCAATTCCGGATGAATCGGATGAATCTGGTATCTCTGATGGAGACTCCGAGGCCGCAGACGAGTCAGACTTCAGTGATAGCGGCGAAGAAATCACACACGACGAGGCATTCATTGCCAAGTCCAAGCCATCAGCCCAGAGCTCGTTTGATGCTGTTTCTGAGCAAAGCTCCACCGGAGGATTCTTCAGCAGCCCTGGTCGAAATGCGGATGACAAAAGCCGCCTTCCCCGGCAGCTGTTTGGGGAGGTCTCTAAGCAGCCATTGCTTCCTCCCCCGGGCCCTATTGCCCAGGGTAATCGTGAGCCCTACCGGTCACCGAGTCCGGTTCGGATGGGAGGGAAAAAGAACGTGTTATTCTCCGAGAAACCACATATCCGTAAGGGGTCCACAGGCGCGTTGCACTCGCGTAAGGCATCTCTTACACAAATTGCTCAGCGTGATGGCCACTTGAGAAAGGCTAGCGATGTTGCTCGCGAGGAGCAAGAGAAGCAAGCACGCGCACATGCAGCAGCTCAACTCCAGGAAGATGATGTGCTATCTTTGTCAGATGACGACGAGGATGATAGACTTCGCGACGAACTGGCTCAGCCCGTTGAGCCCGTTGATACCCTGGATCCATTCTTGCCCCACCAAAACTACATGGGTGAGACTGCGAAGCCAGGTATTGCTGGCCAGGTCGAACGGCTCTATCGTGACATCAACTCTATGGTAGATACATTGGGCATAAATGCTAGGTCAATGGCTGGATTCCTTCTGCACCAGCAACCTAAGCAACCCTCTGATATTGATGGGTGGGTGATGGTCCTGAACAGCGACCAGCCCGCTGACATTCTCGACAAGAAGATGGCCTTGAAGGACATTGAGAGATTCGAAGAGCTGATTGCTTCAATTGGGCAATCATTGGACAACCAACGGGTGCAGGGAGTAGATGAAAAGCTCGATGCGTGCCGTGACCTACTCACAAAGCAGGTTGTCACCCTGCGAGGCCAGTTCGCAAGCATCCGTAAGACTCTTGATGCACACACCGACATCGGCGCTATCCTCGAAGCACCACTTTCTGCCGAACAAGGTGCGCTCCAGCATGATCTACGCACCACATTCACGAATATCCAGGTCAAGATGACCGCCCTTGAACAGGCAGTCTCCCTCCTGCGTGCCAAAATCGCCGACATCCCGCAGGCAAATGGCACAAGCAGGAACCGACCAACTGTCGAGGCTGTTACTAAGACCATTGCTACAATGATGAGCATGGCCGAGGGAAAGAGCACAGACATCGATGTTCTCGAGGCACAGATGCGCAAGCTCGGCGTGGACATTGCTCCCACAGGACCCCCAAGCCGCGAGGCCTCTCCCTTCTCTACTCCTCGCAAGAACGTTGCTGGCCGTATTCCCATGACTCCTGGGTCACGAGGCTCGGTTGACGGTAGCGCCTACCACACCCCCGAGTCTGCTTCACGCGGTCTCAATTTCCGAGCCAGCATCAGTGGCTCGGTGAGACAGAGCCGTCTCCGTAGCGTGGAGGGTGCTGGCGAGACTGCCCTCCCGCATGAAGACGCTGTCCAATACAAGGCCAAGAAGTCGCGTCGTCAGCACTTGAATGCCAACTTGAAGAAGGCCTTCGAGGACAAGCAGGCCAAGGTGCGCGGCGTCGATGACTGGTAGTTTACTTTCTTCTTGTTTACTTTCTTCTTTTCTTTCATTTGGTTTTCTCTAAAGATTCTGATCTGATATTTGGGGGAATTTGCTTTCAGCGTGGATTGGTATCTGGTGGATGGTCTTAATTGGGCCAGGGAGTCATGGCATGCACATACGTGGAATTTTTTTTCAGCGCCACGGTGAGTGGCTAAATTAGCTATCAAATGCAAGCCCTATCTACATGCAGTTTTTGGAGATTTAGTTATTGTCTTTCCATGTCAGTCAAACTTGATCGGCTCTGTATATTTAGATGTATCCCTAGCGCTTAACAAAGAATGAGACTCGGTCAATAAAATCCTGCCAATAAGTAACAAAGGCAAAAGAATGGACTGGTTTCAAGGGATGTTGATCAAAGACTATATATGAAAAAAGCATTATAGTAATGAATGGCAAAACATCTTTTGTTCTCGCCTACATCGTAGAACATATATAAAAGCTCGATGCCCTCGTCCTATACTAACACCATTAGCACCAGCATTCCTCTAACCGATTTTCCAGCAAAGCTCAATTCCCTTGAACCTGTTTACTCTATTACTCTATCTATCTACCAGCAAAATGCCAGGAGGTGCGAGTGATATGTGTCCTTTCATGATGGGCCTCGAGCGTCTGGTGGACCCCCAAGATGATGCAGCTCTTTGGGTTACTATAGAATTCCCCGAAGCAATGGAGTTTACGCATAGTGACAAACAGCTGATGGAGTTTGTCGTTCAGCAGGTTCAAAGCCACGAGGTCAAGATTTCCACTCACGCACAGCATTACCAGAGATCCTTGTGTCTCTCGCTACCAGTCGCTGGAGTCCCCAGAGATGAGGGAGACAATGATGCAATCATGGCTCAAGCTAAGACTTTGGCGCTCTGGTGGCTTGGAGAAGTCCAAGCACACAGGGTTCAGCTTGATCGGAATGTGATTTTCGCTAGATTCGACCAGAGAACAGTTATATCAGAGCAACCAAACATATAAGAATTGTCTTTCTGTTGGTAGAAGCGAGTATCGCATTAAGGCAAGAGGTATGAGGAGGTGTGCAGTCGATGGGGTTCTTTAGGGGTATGAGAGATGAATAGAGTAGCTATGTTGAAAAAATGAAAAAATGAACAAGATACTGAGGGAAAGACGTCAAGTTTCACAAGTAGAATAGCACCTAAACCGTAAGTCCAACCTTGGGGATCCATATTGAGCGAATGCCACAGTCTGCGATTCAAGTGGCTCGCGCATTTGAGGTTGAACCGCCAACACAAGTCAACAAATGCCATTTGGTTGAAGGCAATCGAGTCTCACACTCAACAAGACAACTGTAGCAGACAATTAGCCAAGTACACGAACGTTGAGGGATGTAGAGCGCGAAAGAAGCAGAGATGAGATATCATCATAAATGTTATACTTTGCACCCTCTTACCCTAGATCATGTTGACAAAATAAAATCACAATCTGCATTCCACTTGGGGAGTATCTCCCCACTGCAGGCGCCCAGCTGGTTTCCAAGACGAGGGTTCGATTTCACCGAGGAACTAGATTCACTCGGAAGACATCCTCAGGCAATGTGATGGCGATGTGGGAATTGTTGGATTTGGGAGGTGACCAGTGTCCGCAACCAATGGTAGGAGATGTGTATGACATGAGCCATAACTTCGGTTTCAGACAAGTCAATAAGCCACACGACCAGAAATGTGAGAGCTACGCAGTGGCCCAGCGCGAGGAAAAGCACAAGTTCCCCGAAGAGCAGCCATTTCATTAAGGCCAATGTGAAGGTAGGGTACACGACATAGCTTGAAAGGATAGCGAATAAGAACAGTTGAAATCCTTTGTCACGGAATGGGGTGTATAACCAGGACATTAGTCTGTATGATTGCATGATGCCAAAGAGGTGAGAGGTGAGAGGAGAAAAGAGAGAAGAGGAAAGAGAACATCATGTGTTTGGCCATGACTCTACAGAAGGGACTAACTGCACGAAATAGGAAGGAAAGAAGGAAAGAAAAAAAAGGGGAAGGTGCCAATGTCCATTTCCTAATTGGGAATTCTATAGTCCAGTGACATCATGTGCTCGTGACATCAGCCATCGGTATTTTGATACTCCAGGGTTATCTCTCCCATCTATACACTATCATTGGGAACAACACCAACCCACCATGTCTCAAACTGTTAGTCAGCTCATCTTCTTCCGTGTCAAACCCTCCGTTAAGCCTGAAGACCCGGACAACAAAGAAGGCGAGGCTCTAATGGGGATCTTCCGCACGACCCAACACCAAAGCGGCCATGAGCACTCAGCCTGGGGACGCACAGCCGAAGACAAAGACACCATCGTCTGGGTCGTAGGTGAGTTCAGCAACCCCGGAACAATCCTCAACTTCCACCCCTACAAACCTACAACCTACAGCCTACGGGTCTAACCAAACCAACAGATTGGACCGATCCCCGTAGCACAATAAACCTTTACCTTCTCGAGCCCTTCCTGGCCCCAGAAAATATCCAGCCGCCGTCAACGCTCCACATTACGTTCAGCCCACCACTCTCCTGCACAGAAACCCTGACCAAAAATCCTGTGACTGAGCTGTGCACGCTGTCATTCCCAAGCGATCTTGGTGTGCTAGAAGTAAAGCAGATTAACGCGGACTTGATTAACTTCCGCACTACACTGGTCGAGCAGCTGCCACAATCAGCGGGGCCACGGTCGTGGTCAATGGGGCATGTTGACCGGCCGAGTAGGCTGCCGCACGTGGAGAGTCCGACTGGGCAAGCTTTCGCGCACCTCCTCGCTGTTGGCTGGGAAAGTATGGAGGCGCATCTCAATGCCAAGGAGACGGATAAGTTTATTCAGAGTATTGCGCCTCTGAGGGAGAAGATGCTGGCTCCTATTCCTGGGTTGGAGGTCAAGCATGTCAGTTTTCAAAAGATTGAGGGTTAGGAGTTCCAAGGGGGGAGGAATAAGAGCGGAAAGAGAGAAAGAGAGAAAGAAATGAAGGAGAGAGAGGTGGCGTGGATTAGTGTTGGGGGTTTGGATGTAATTTGAGCTGTGTTGCGTGGATCATAGGATATGTCGGTGGTAATTAGAGCAGGTAGTGGAAAGGGAAAGGGCTACTTGATTCAAGGGATTATTGCGGGAATTGTTATTAGAAAGGCAGGAAAATCAAATCACACGCCTTGGAATAAGATACAACGAGAAAGTAAAGAAAAAGAAAAAAAGGAATAACACCCTGAGAGATCGAAGGCAAAGAAAAAGAGACTTCATTAACCACCGTAGACTTTTGGGCATAACCCTGCAATAAGACTCTTGTAGCAGGTGTGGGTTGCGCTGCGAGACTTAGATTCGGTGTTTTTCGCTCTCTGGTGAATTAATTAGAACCTGGGCACAAGAATCTGTTTCTTGGGGATGGGGTTACAAACCCAGTCGGGAATAAAGCATGTACAAAGCCATCTGGTTGCACTCAGCGGTACCAGTGATAGTAACCAGACGCTCGTTGCTGCTCTCCTGAGGCTCGTTGATCTTGATGACACTGCCGCTGAGGTGACGTATCTCGTTAATTTTAGCTCCACCCTTGCCGATTATGGCACCAACCATGTCGTTAGGAATGTAGATCTGCTGGGTCAGTGGCTGACCGGGCATGGCAGCGCCCACAGGGGCAGGGGCAGTTGGAGGTCCACGGCCAGGGGTTGGCTGCTGGGGACCGCCAGCGAAGGGAGCGGGCTGGTGGGGGCCTGCGCCACCGTAAGCGGCCTGGGGAGCGGCAGGGAAGTGCATTGGGGTCTGGGGGACAGGAGCGGGAGCTGGCTGGCCGTGAAGGTAGGGAACACCGTATGCACCACCACCGGCACGGTTGGGGTGAGGGTGGTGACGCTTGAAAGTCTCGGGGTGGCCGTATTGGCCCCCAGCGGGCTGAGGAACGTATGGAACAACCTGCATACCACCAGGGACAGCACCGGCAGGACCGCCGCTGCGAGTGGCATATGCCGAAGCCGCGGGACCGCCGTAACGTTCAGACAGCTGCTCGACCAAGGTGACTGCGACATAGTAGGTAGCAATGTGGACGGCATCTGCAACACCGAGGATGACAAGGGATCGTTCCGTGGACAGGGGGAGGCAAGCATCCGAGGCATTCAGGCGGGCGCCGGAAGCCTCCTGGATCTCACGAATGCGGCTGCCACCCTTGCCGATGATGGAGCCAATTAGAATGTGAGGAATTAGCAAACGCAGAGGGTAGGTCTTGGACTGTGCAGTAGAAGCAGCCTCCAGAGGTTCATTGTTAAGGGTACGGATGATTAAACCAAACGCCTGATAGTTGTCATTAGCAATCGAATATTTGTAACAAACCTATTAAATGGAAAGAAACCTACCTTGGCAGCAGCATCCTGGGGACCGCTGACGGTCAGGATACGCTCAACTGCACCTCGAGAATAATCACTGACAGTGCACTTGGCACCGGACAGACGACGAATCTGGGACACGTTCTCACCTCCCTTTCCAATCACGGTAGCTGCCTCCGGGCTGGAGATCACTGCGCGAATATGAACCCAGCTCGACTCGTCCTGGGGGGGTTGGTCAGAGCCCGCTCGGTCAGCCTGGGAAGCAGTTGATTGGATGGGCTGGGTGTCGACAGGGAGACCCTTGCCATTGGGCGCATCGGGAACCACGGTATCACCCTGGGTATCCTTGGCACCTTCGACAGTAGGAACCTGGCTACTGGATACATCTGTTTCCGCCTCGGCATCGGCATCGCTCTTGACTACTTTGTCCAGCGCCGGGCGCTTGGCCTCTGGCTGGTCATTGGGGCCGGAAGGAGACGAAGGGTCCTCGAGAGGACGCTTGGTCGATTGAAGGTTGGATGGAGAAGCCGACATCTTGGATAGTCTGTGCTGCTGTTTTGTTTTCACTTACAAGTGAAATCGGAAGGTGTCAAGAATGAATTCTGCGTTCTTCTTTTTTATGATCGTTTTATGTACACCAGAATTTCCCACGGAAGGTGCTGGTGCTGGCGATCGGAAGGGGAGACTGGTGCTTTGGAGAAGGTTGGAGAGGCTGTGAAGGAAAGGTGGTACTGAGGGAGTGCCGATGTAAGACGGGAGGAAGTGCAGTTTCAAGTGTGAGAGGGCTTTGCTGTCACAACCGGGGAAGCTTCACGGGGTCTGCCGAGATGCTCGAAAGGAATAAGGAAGCGGAAAGGGTGGATGTGGGGTCCTTGGGTGAACGCGATGGGAAAATGAAAATGAAGCAAGTAAGATCAAGCGCCAGAAACCGTTGCCTGCTGTACCACACTGTAGCCTCCGATAACGTCTGAATCTGAGGTCAAGGGTGCGGGCTAAACTCGAAGTCAACGAGTTAATAGCTTTACTGACGAGAACTTTGTAAAATTTGGAAGAAAGGTGGGAATAAGGGAATTGATGAAGGTGATGAAATGAAATCCCGGTGAGTAAGGAGAAGAGGTGAGGTTGGCGATGGGGGAGGGAAGTCGAGGGTGAAGCTTGGTCACATGACGTCGACGCGAAGGTTGCATAGGCGTGATGCATCTCGTCTCGTGTCCAATATTTTGATTGCCTCTAAGGTTTCAATCAAACATTCTACAGCAAGTCTAAATGGCAATCGAGTTCTAAATTAAAAGTATTTTCGTTACTTCTAGAAGGAAATATTTGCATTTCGCGTCACTCCGCCCAAAATAAACATGGATATCACCGATCAAACCGTGCAGAAGATCCAGAAATTCGCAGAAAAACGCCAAGAAGCAGAGCAGGAGTCGGCAAAAGAGCCTCTCACTGGAACTGCATTGCATGTCTACACGCGACGTTTAGATGCAACCTTGCAGGGGCTTCAAGAGCAAGTCAAACGCCAGCAGGATGAATTGAACAAGGCATGTGAGATTCTCATAATAGTAGAATACCTCGACTGACACGAGTTATAGCTACGGGAGCTCAATTCCCTTGATCTAACAGAAACGGGCACCGATTCCTGGGCCCGCATTTCTCAAGCCCGACGGGCCAAGAAAGCATACGACTCGCTTCTCAAGTCCGAAGATGAGCTCCCAGCAACAGACTCGGTGTTGCCATCACTTCTAGCCATAGAAGAAACCGCACGGCTTGTTCAAGAAAACAAGGTCTCTGTCAAAATGACCGCCGAACAGCTGTCTGTAGATCGCGAGCGCCTGCGAGCCGAAGAGGCCAATCTACGCGACTCTCAGTCAATCGCAAGCGGACTTCGAGAGCGGATTCAGAGAATCCGCAATGCGAACACGAGAAAGGAAGAGCAGACTCCATCACAGGTGGCACGCGAGCAGCTCACTCTGCAGAAAAAGCAAACCAAAGAACTGGACCGCACGTCCGCAACCCTCAAGGTCTCGTTGGATAAGTTCATTGATGAGACTCTTGCTCCAATGCTTGCTGCTGAGGATCTGGGTGGCCCAACCGTGGGCGATGACTTCGAGGTGTCGGATGCTATGCTGAAGGCGGGTTATACAGCACACGGCAAGCCCAAGAAGCAAAAAGAGCCGGCAGAAACGGAGGATGGATCACAGCAGCGGATTGATAAGTTTATGAAACGCAACGCGAACGAGGCTCCCACAAACAAGAGGGAGGCAGCTGCGAAGGAGATGCATGGTCTTCTCGACGCTATGTTGGAGGCTAACTCCTATATCGATTTGGAGCGTGAGTCGGCGTCTTCGAGGTTCCTCGTGAGAGCCAAGGTCGCGCAGTTTCACCCTCGAGATGCACGGCGGCTTCGATTGATTGATTTTGGTCGCTCATTAGGGAATTGAATATGGAGAGGTTCGATGATTGAGTGACAAAAATGGTATTATTGATTCATGAATGTGTATCTTCTTATATCCTGGTCCTTTGTAAACATGTCAAATACTACCTAACACCGCACCTATGGATTACCTCCAAATGACTCGCTACAAACCGTGAGAAAACAACACCTAGAGATGCCTGTGTAAACGCCGAATCAATCATAAACATTCCGACAAAAGGCGGGGAAAGAACAATAATATCAAATGGGCATCATGCCAATCGTAGACTTCGGGGGTTTGGCCCTAGCGTTCTTGCGCGGCGCAGACTGACTGGTCGGACGATCCCCCGATTTGGCCTTTGTTCGTGCGCCTTTGCCTTTCCAGCTCCCAGTGGAGCCATACTTGCGCCGCGGAGGCCGTTTACCACTGGAAGACTGGCGCTTGCGACCCTTCGAGCCAGACGGCGCAGTGCCGGATTCCCAGTCGTCTCCAGAGTCAAACCCCGGAGAACCCGACGGAGGAAAGTAGCGGCTTGTGATATTTTCAGCCGCCTCGCTGGGTGCGGTCGGGACAGGATTGTCTAGATTGAAGGTGGAAGCCTCATCCATGAACAAGTCGTCGTCACTATACTCATCGCTGCTGCTGAGATTGATGACATTATGGTGGTTGGGATCCGGAACAACGCCGCTGGTCTCTGCTTCCTGAGTCATTTCCAGGTACCGCCGCTTTGCATTATCAACTAGTCCCAAGATCTGCCGGCCGTAACGCTTCACCTTATCCTGGTCGATGTTCGGGATTGCAGAAAGCTCAGTAAGATCTAATTCGTTGTTAGGTTGTTGTCCAAATTTCATCAAAGAGAATATATTTACTTGTGGGAAAGGATATGCCCATATCACGTAGCACCTGATCAGAGAACGGTTGGCACCGAAGGCCCTTCTTAACGACAAGCTGTAACAAATGTCAGTTTCTTGATGGTGTACTAATCAGTCCTGTGACTACTCACGTCTTGAAGCATGATTTTGGCATGCTCTTGGAAGCCTTCCACAACTACACGATGCATATGATCAAGCCCATCCAACTTCTGATCGCTGGTAATTGGAGGGCCCATCTCGTGTGTGTTTGCGCGGCGAGACTTGCCGCTGGTTCGAATCGGTTCAAAGCCATCACTATCCTCATCGACTGAGAGCGGTGGGGCTGGAGCGCCGGTATATTGATAACGATCAAGGCGGCGGTCTTGGGCAGCCTGTACTGGAGAAGAGACCATTGTGGACTGAGGATCGCCGCCTGAATTCCCAGACTTTTTCTTCTGCGCGGCATTCGAGGGCTTGCTCTTGGCTTTGGCCTTACTATTCGGTGAGGCGCGAACATGTAGCTTCATTTGTCGTTGGCCACTCTCATACTCTGCTGCACGACGGCCGAGAATGAGATACTGAACAGCAAAATCGCTTTTATTGATCACATTGTCTTCGGCCAATGCGTCTTCACCCAGTAGCCGGTAGAACAGACGTTCGGCTGCTCCACGGTCGAGGTCAGCTCCTTTTCCATACCCCGGCATCTTGCGATGCTCTGGAGCTTTAGGCCGTTTACAGTCTCCACGAAGTATGTCACTGCAGTAGAGCACAGTCACCTTCTCCTGTGTGTTCTGGAATTGTCGCACAATCTTGATGGCCCAGGATGCCTGTTCAGTAAAGTCATGGAGCTCAAACACCAAACCGGACTTGCAGTTATCACAAGTGTTGTTGCAGTCCTCTCGGCGGAAGTATTCTGCGAAATAGGCGAGGACTTGCACTCGTCTGCAATCGCTGCGGTTCTCACAAAATTGAACCACATTTCGCAACATCTGTTTTTGACGGCCTTTTTGCTGACCGTTGCCATCTCCTGCATCAATCATCCGCTTCAAGGTTGCTGTATCTTTGTATCCGAAGTAAAGATAGCAACCAGAACGCTTGCCGTCTCGACCAGCACGACCAGTTTCTTGATAATACCCCTCGAGACTCTTTGGGATACTGTGGTGGATGACGAATCGCACATCAGGTTTGTCAATTCCCATTCCGAATGCAATGGTGGCAACAATGATATGCACTCGGCCCATCTGCCAGTTCCTCTGGGCTTCTGATTTTGCCTTTGCTGACATGCCCGCATGATAAGAGAGTGCCTTGAGGCGGTACTTATCCCGTAAATCCTCTGCAACCTTGTCGCACGTCCTCCGCGAAAGGCAGTAGATAATCCCGCACTGATTCCGGTATGAACTTGTAATGGTTTCCGCCATGCTGGCCAGAACCTCATCGTTCTTTCCCTTCGATCGTACCTCGTATGTGAGATTAGGACGGTTGAAACTCTGCAAGAACACTTCACAATCAGTGATTTTGAGATTGTGCATCACGTCAACTTTGACATTCTCAGTGGCGGTGGCTGTTAAGGCCATAACCGGTACACCCGGGAACCTGGCTCGAACCTCTCCTAACTCTTTGTAGTCAGGTCGGAAATCGTGTCCCCATTGACTAACGCAGTGTGCCTCGTCGATGACGAGGCGTGCTAGTCTGTTTCTCCCATGAAGCTTCTCAAGGGCTCGGATCAAGGCTTGGCTTTTACTGAGCATCTCAGGAGTGATGTACAAGACCTCCATCCCCTCGCCACCTGCATTTGAGAGCTGGCCCATGATCCAGGATTTTTCCTCTGGGTCGGTGTCGCCGTTAATCATAAAGGCCTTAACGTTTAATTTGCGGAGATGTGATACCTGATCCTCCATCAGACTCAGCAATGGAGATATCACGATCGTCACTCCCGTGGTGCGTCCACCCGTTACAATGGAAGGTAATTGATAACATAGCGACTTTCCTCCTCCAGTAGGCATGAGAATAAAAGTATCTTTGCCAGCAAGTGTTGCATCGATGGCTTCAAGCTGATTGGGTCTGAATCCGCGGAGGTGGAATCGATCTTTCAACACTTTCCTTACTTCTTGAGACCATGGATGGTTTGACCAGAAGGCACTATGACCGGGTGACTTCTTCGGGACGGGGGCTTTGGGGATGTTGCCAGATGTCTCTGCAAAAACCTTGCGGTTTTGACTGGCTTGCTCGCGAACGGGTATTTGATGAGCACCATCGAAGCCCTCTGCCGCCTCTAATATGTCATCGTCACTGACATTCCAGTCGAATTCATCAAGATCCATCGAATCCAACGGCGGGGAGCCCATATTCCGAGAAAACGAGTTTTCATAGCTCTTCGGCCGAGGTGTCTCTTTGGTTTTCATAGGGCTGGTTGGAGGCAAACGTTGTTGGCCACGGGATTCCGTGTTCAAGTCGGCGCGCGAAGAAGAGAAAAGAGGGGGGTCCCGTGTGATCGCGTGGGATTCGAAGGTGGGCTGAGTATGTTTCATGGGAGGAGGGTCCGATGGACAATCCCGTGTCAACTCGAGGATGTTGGCTTTGAATAGAAGCTGACATATTTTTGTTTCGGTTTGTTCCAACTCTGCCTCAACTGCTCGACTCTGCGCAAGCTCCTCTGGCATCGATGTTGGGTCTAGACCTTGTGAGATCACACGTATCAGATTTTGCTTCAGGTCTTGTTTGCGAGAAACACTGCCCTTGTGCGTGTTTTGATGTTTTTGCAACAATTCGATTGCCTCGATCTGAGCGACCAGAGTCTTGTTCTCGGCGATCAATTCTGGGACTGGCTGGCCCTCCATGGCCTGTTGATAAACAATCTCAGAATTCTTCTGTAGAGTAGACCTCAATTTGGAAATTGCATGCTCAAAGGCATTGTCTCCAAGGGCCAAAAACTTCAGAAGATCGGGGTTCTTTTCCTGTGAGCCGGACGGCTTCGACCAAGGTGTCGACGGGATAGGGTCTTTGGAAACTGCCCTCTTCTTTGGCTGAGTCGATGCCTGCGCATTTGGAATCGGTGCTTTCGGTGTAGACTCCAATCGCGAATTCTTAGTCTCGATCTTTTTCTCATCCGCAGCTGGGCTCATCTCGGGGAGTATTGGGTACAAACTCTCCTCCTCGGCATCCAGGCTCATCTTATCGGCGGGATCTTCATTATCAGCCCAGTCGTCAAAGAGGTAATCGTCGTCATCGGAATCCGCAATCACTCGCTTCCGATGGCTCCGTGGGGCAACAGGAGAATGATATTCAGGTCGTTTCGCGGCGCTTGGGGGATTTGTTTGAGTTGTTTGGGTTGTCTGGCGTGGGATTATAGGCTGTTCCGATACAATGCATCTAGGGACAGGAGATAAAGCCACTTTCGAAGGAGTTCGCACTTTCGTCGCATGTTTCGATGGGGACAGAAGATCGGATGTATACTCGTCACTTTTGCGCTTCTTGCCGCGTTTCTCACGAGTGCCGCATGGGGTACTTTCTTCTGCCCATGACCCGCGGGGCTCAGCAGCCGGGATAGTATCCGAGGATAGTCTAGACAGATCAAGCTCGCCTGTCAAATCAATCGATTCAATGTCATTAGGTCCAGGTGCATGGAAACTGTCTGATCGCAACGGAGTCGACTTTTGCCGGGAAAGTTTGCATGATGATAACGGCGGTTCTCGGAAGGACTCTGGTCATTGTACATGTTGTGTCAGTTTAGTAATTCCCGCGATATTCGTCTTAATCGGCCACATACCTCGAACTATGCTTGACTGTTTCGGCGAAGCGCGTTTCTTCGTAGTTGACGGAGTACTGGTGGGGACTGTGTCGTGCCGGCTTAACATTCGAGGCTTGCTCGCCGATTGTGGTAACAATCTAGCCATTGATCCCTCCGTCTCATTCTCCACGTCTTCAAGGATATCATCTAGAGCCGCGAATTCGTCCGCGGGGGAAATCGGTTGTGGTGATGCGTGATTGTTGCGTTCAGGCAGGCTGGTTTGCGCCAGAGGGGGGTGAAGAGGTTTCCCTTGGGTTATCAACCATTTGAGATGAGTCGCTAAGTTATTCTTCGTCATGGGGGCCTGTTGCTGTCATGGCCGTCGATCTTGATGTTTGGAGCAATGGAAGCAATCGCGAAACCGATATGGACGCGTCGGCACGTGAGCGGTCAAACAAATCGATCTATAACCAGCAACTGCGTTCAACTTACAGTTACTCGGTCAAACTGGACTAAAATCAACAAATTTGTATAAGAATTATCATCCTTATTCCACGTTCTTATATTTGTTAAATTTACATATAAAATAAAATCGAGTGGTGCAACCGATACTGCTATAGACGTAAATCCGATCTGGAGGGGGGCAATTCAGTGTGGGGAAAGGCATAATTTCTGCCCCACGAAAAAGAAGATCACGAAAACTCACCTTCTGTATCCAACATTGAGCCAAAATGGGCAAAAAGAATAAGAAGTCCGCCGAGCACAAGGACCGTGTAGCGGCAAAGCAGACAAAGAAGTCTGCGCAGAAAGAAAAGAGATCCAAAGCCAAGGGCAAGGATGCAGACAGCGATGCTGAAGACGCAGACCTAGATGCCATTCTGGCCCAGTACGCCGAAGAACAGGCCAAATTCTTGAAGGTCACTGAAGTTCCTTCCGAGCCGCCAGTCCCACGTTCGTCTTCAACTGTGCTAGCATCTCCGTCGAACCGAAATGAGCTGTTGCTTTTCGGTGGAGAGTACTTTGACGGGACGCATGCCACTTTCTTCAATAACCTTTTCGTCTATTTGATTGATCGCGGCGAATGGAGAGAGGTGACTAGTCCCAACAGCCCCCTTCCTCGAAGTGGCCATGCATGGTGCCGTGGAGGAAACTCCGGAGGCATCTATATGTTTGGAGGTAAGATTGTCTTGCTGGATATATTGAACATTCTTTGTGCGGAGACTAACTATCAGCAGGAGAGTTCTCCTCGCCAAAGCAAGGCACGTTCTACCACTACAATGATTTTTGGCACTTAGACACAGCCACAAGAGAATGGACCCGACTCGAGGTTAAAGGCAAAGGTCCTCCCGCCAGAAGTGGTCACCGCATGACCTATTTCAAGGTATGTGTTTCCTAATTTACTGTATGCCTTTTGTACTATAGCTAACACCGAGACAGAACTACATCATCCTCTTCGGTGGATTCCAAGATACCTCCCAGCAGACTAAATACTTGCAGGACCTGTGGATCTATGATTGTAACCAGTATACCTGGACCAACCCCACGTTGACTCTTGCTTCCCAAAAGCCCGATCCTCGCTCATCATTCTCTCTGCTACCGCACGAAACCGGAGCTGTTCTCTACGGAGGCTACTCCCGAGTGAAGGCAGCTGCGGGTGGTGGTAAGCAAGGCAAGGGTGGTGGTCCCCAGAAGATGGCTCTCCGGCCCATGGTTCACCAGGATACTTGGTTCTTGAGAATCACACCCCCGGCAGCTGAGGCCCCATCGTCAACGTTACCTACAGTCCGATGGGAGCGACGCAAGAAGCCCGCTAATACGCCCAATCCGCCCCGGGTTGGCACTACCATGGCATACCACAAGGGCCGAGGCATTATGTTTGGTGGTGTCCACGATGTGGAACTGACCGAGGAAGGCATTGACAGCGAGTTCTTCGATACACTCTTTGCTTGGACCACTGACAGGAATCGTTTCTTCCCGTTGAGTCTGCGACGCCCCCGCGCGCCCGGCAAAAAGCAACAGGCAAATCAAAATGCAAAGTCCAAAAATAGGGGCAAGGCGGACGAGGAAGAGCTTTTGGCAAACCTTAAAGCCCTGGAAGCTAAAGTTGGAATTCGGGACGATGATGATGACGATATGGAAACAAGCACGCCCCAACCAGAGGAGCCTGTGGAGCCTGCAAAGCCCTCGGTTGTTCGTTTCGAAATGCCCCACCGGCGATTCAATGCCCAGCTAGCAGTGCAAGATGATACCCTATTCATCTTTGGTGGTACTTTTGAAAAGGGTGACCGGGAGTTCACTTTCGACGATATGTATTCCATTGATCTAGTCAAACTGGACGGCGTCAAGGAGATATTCTACAGGGAGCCTGAGAACTGGAACCTCTTGAACGAAGCCGAAGACAGTGATGAAGACATGGATGACGAAGATGACGACGACGAAATGGACGACGAAGATGAGGCTGAGGCCGAAGCGATGTCTCTTGATGCTCCTTCACCTGCCCCAACAGATGTCACGGTGCCATCTGTTACCAAGGACATGGAACAACTCGAAGTTGAGGAGCCAGAGGAGCAAAATGTCAATGACAGCCGACCTTTGCCTCGGCCGTTCGAGAGCTTGCGAGAGTTCTTCAGCCGCACTTCCGAAGAATGGCAGAATATCATGATGGAAGTTGTCAAGGCGAAGGAACAGTCTGGTGAGAAGTCAATCAAGGAACTGCGCAAGGCAGCGTTCTCTATGGCCGAAGAAAAGTGGTGGGATAGCCGAGAGGAGATCATGGCTCTGGAAGATGAGCAAGAAGCTGCGGGTATTGGAGAGGTTGTTAGCATGTCTGACCGTACTGAGAATATGGGAGGAGCTGGTCGTCGCCGCTGATACCCTCTATAGATACGAGAAAAAATATTTATGCATTGAATGTCCAATTGTTGAGATAATAATCTTCTTGTGGTCACGTATTAATATGCCGCTAGTTCTGGGCAACCTTTGCCAACACATCTGTCACTAGCGCAAAGTCTCGCTCTACATCAACTCGCCAATTCGAGATTGCGATGCGGCAAGCAGGGGATCCATCCCAGCTGGTACCCGAAACGAACATTCGCGAGCTCTCGTTGATCTTGCTTCCTAACTCGCGGTTCAAGCCCTCGTCATTTGCGCGGAACAAAACAGACATAAATGTCCGATCGAGCAGTTCAGATTTGGATGCTGCTACTGGCAAAGCTGTATACCCAGGATGCTCAAAGACCCATCCATAGATTTTCCGGGCAAGCCTTATCTGACGCTCCAGCATTTCTCGATATCCAGACTTGCCATACGACAACAGCGATGCATACACCGGCAACGCTCTAAATCGACGAGAGTTCTCAATTCCAATGTTTAAGGGCGAGGGGATGGAAGGCCCATCGGAGTTTCCAGCAGTTAAGTATGCTGCATTTGCATTTTGGAATACTTGGGATGCCACATTCGGGTGTCGAGTAAAGAAGAAACCACAGTCGTAGGGAACGTTGAGAAGCTTGTGACCGTCACCAGTAATCGAGTCGACCAGCTCGATTCCTTCACTGCCTTTCTTGATTGTTGCAAACTCCGGGCTTTCATCAAGAACACGACCAAAGATTCCAAATGCTCCATCAGCATGCATCCAGGCTCCGTATTTGTCGCACAGCTGGCGTATTTCTCTCAACTCCGCACCGCTTGTTGCAAAACGACCAGTATTGACCTCCCCGCAGGATATCGCCACGATGCTGACCTTGTCTGTTCTCGCAAGTTCTTTCTCAAGTTTATCAATATCGAAGCGGAGCGGGTCGTCGGCTCGGCAGATGTTGTGCACGTTTGAACGACCGATGCCTAGCACACCAGCTGCCTTCACGACGGACGAGTGTGGCAGCGTGGACAACACTTGCACCCCAGAAAGGCCCAGTGCATTCAATACCTCGAATAGGCCCTCTTCACCAACGCTCTGGAGATGACGGCCTTTTCTCTCCGCCGCCTTTTGTAAAATAAACTCGCGCCCACATGCTAGGCCGAGGATATTGCTCCCCGTGGCACCGGTAGTGAATGTTCCATTATGCCAGATAGAGCGCTCTAGTTTGAAGAGATCCAAAAGGAGACCAAGGGCGTTGTACTCCACGTCGGTGACAATCGAGTGGTTTGAGAGATGCACCTGAACATTCTGGTCATAAACAGACACAACGTTGTCCGCGAAGAGCGCTGCCGGGGTAGTTCCACCAGTGATGAAGCCATAGTAGTTGGCACTTAGGCTTCCTCCGTTGAATGCCGGGACAATATCATCGACAATGTGTTGCTGGACAGCTTCGAGGCTGGCTCCTGTATCTGAAAGTGTCGCAGGGAGAGAAGCTCTAGCTCGCGCCAGGTTCTCGGCGCTAGGGAGAACTCCCGAGTTCCAAGGTCCCTGGGCAGCCTTCCATAGATTTTGTTGGAATTGGTTCTGCATGGCTGAAATGGTGTGTCTTGGGGGGATATCAAACAGTCTAGAGCCTCGCCGATTTATACCAATGGCGGGATCTCGGGATTTGGAAAATAAAGGAGGCTCCCTATAAGGTTCGGCTGTACCTTCTATAAACAGTCTTTGGTTACCTCCGTAGACTTGATCTAAACAGATATCATTGGAAGACACGTCCAGGAGGAACGTGGAAAGTCTATGTTGTAGAGGGCGGCCCCGGGGGCTAAGTGGTGGGGCAAAGCTGGAGTCCGGAGTCCGAAGTCCGAAGTTCCAACAGCTTCCGATGATCTTACAACCTTGGAAATCTTGGAAAAAGATAGGTAATGACAGAGATGGAGGTCTATAATCCGTAGAGATGCCCATAGTTAAGAGTGGTGAATTCTTGTTTGGCTGCCTCAGGCGTCGACCGAGTGATTGCCTGGGATCTCTGTGTCGGTACGGAATACCGAATACGGAGTCTAGTGTTGATTTTCCCCTGTATCTCACCCTCATCCAACCATTCTTGCATATTGCCCCTGACGTCTCATTGGATGCTAACCGCCATTGAATTAACCTGTCAAGGTCGGGGAGAAGGTACGGAGCAGGAATTTCATCTTTCATCTTGACTTCGTCTATTTGTTGCTAAGTCAACTACAAGCTCGCTTTACTCTCCGAATTCAGCTTGGCAGTGCACAAGTCCTCCTTACTTAACTACGTTGAACGACCTTATCTATCTTGTATATCATAGTTGCATGTTCCAGGGGCGCATAGTCAGCCCTGCGCAAGGAGAATCTGTCTCGGATAACGAAAATAAAACGCGTGAGACCAATGACCTTGGATTGAGGCCCTCGCTCCCTTCCAGACCATGCCGCAGTCAAAAAAACGGAGAACAATATCCTCAAAAGGACTGAAAAACCAGTTCAAAATTTCCAAATTCGGTCGCGAATGCCCCAGAAAAGCAAATTTATGCCAAGCCACGTCCAATCCAGCGTATCTAGGTTCAATGATCGACGCAGATCACCCTTTTTATGCATGTAAATATTCCACATTCTGTCATCGCGCGTCTCCTGCGTTCCACATGAAGCCCCTGGGGTGAAGATACGCGGGGCTTGGTCCTACATAGACAGTGGTCACGTTCAAAACTTTCTTGCAACAATGGCTGCCACTTCAGTCTTCACCTACTCTTGAACCACCCATCGTTGAGAGGTCGACAACCATGTCTAGCCACATCAAGTTCGCAGAGCCGACCTCGAACAAAGCTAGCAAAGATCGCGCTAGGGGGCTCAGCCAAGAAAAGGGGGTCGGCACAGAGAGCACCTTCCCCAGGAAATGAAATTGTTTACCCGACAGGATGGAGACTGGTGCTTACCACCACAGGGTACGTGCCCAGGTGCTCAATCAAGTGCCATCAGGGGCTGGATGACGAAAACTGACGATCTATAGACTCTTGATTGGATTTTTTCTCTCTAATTTGGATGTCACAATTGTAAGCTCGGCTCTCACGGGCATCACAGATGACCTACAAGGCTTCGAGAAGAGAAGCTGGATTATTACTGGATATCTGGCCACCTACACAGGTATGATCTGAAATGAGATTCTATAGTGACTCCTCTTCTCTTTGGATTGATTTTTTTTTCTTTCTCCAATCATATCTATCTTGCCATTGCTTCCCACACACGGTCTCTATCTCTCTCATTACTGATGTCGCATTACTCCCAGGGTCTATGGCAATATGGACAAAAGTCAGCGATATAGTGGGCAGGAAGCAAACCACTATCACGGCTCTTGTTATCCTGCTTGCATTTTCTTTTGGGTGTGGGTTTGCTCAGACAGTTAACCAACTGTAGGTCTAACGTAGTTCTACACTCATTTATGTCCAAAGACTAACTATTGAGGCAGCATAATATTCCGAGCGCTCCAAGGAATTGGAGGCGCTGGTACATACGCCTTGACAATCTTATGCGTCTACGAGATAGCTCCCAAAACGAAGCTTCCAATCTACAGCAGTCTCATGTCATTTTGCCTTGTTTTTGCATCTTTGATAGGCCCAATCATTGGCGGTGCTCTTGCACAAGACTCGGCCTGGCGGTGGACCTTTTTCGTCAAGTATGTGAATGCTCAGCGCCTGTGTTAAGAGGTATGCTAATTAAATCATTAGTGCACCACTGTGCGTTATTGCGATCGTTGTTATCATCGTTGCGATGCCCAAACACTTTGGCCTTGATCAGCACACTCCTTCATTTCGAACACGAGCCTCATACCGCTCATTTGCTAATCTTGATATAATGGGATCGCTTTTGATGATGGCTGGCTCGTTTTTGATAGTCGCCGTCTTGAATGAAACCAATCTGGCCTTCTCATGGTCCTCGAGGGACGCAATTGCGCTCCTTGTGCTCACGGGAGTTTCCTGGATTGCTTTCTTTGCCTGGGAATGGTATATCTCGGGCATCCCGGGCAAAGATCCCATATTTCCCAAGCGTTGGCTTTTTGATCGTCCATGGCTGGGAATACTTATGTGAGTCCATTTAAAGCTATCCTGCGATTTCTTCTGATATACTTTTAGTTCTTCGTTTGTCATCGGCGCACCATACAACGTCGTCCTGGTATATGTTCCACAACAAGCCCAGCTTCTGTTAGACAAGTCGCCTTTGGATGCCGGTATCTATTTGATAGGGTATTCTGCTATTGCGGCAGTTGCCGCGGCTATTGTCAATGTGGCCAGTTCTAGGGGACGCATCCCGTTTATTTATACTCTGCTCGTGGGCTGTACCGTTCATACTGTCGGTATTGGGCTTCTTTCGACCATTGCCACTTCCAGGGGCTTCCACGCAACGGATATTGGTTATCTAGTCATCGCTGGGACAGGAATGGGTCTGACAATGGGAATACTGGTGCTATCCACACCATATATCGTCGAGGACAGAGACCTGGGTATGTGTTGTCCCGCGAAACTTCTTGATATCAAGGTGATTACATTGACTAACTGGTCCATCGCCTTTCGTTGTAGCCATCGCCACTGGAACCGTGGTCCAGATTCGTTTCCTTGGTGGTGCTATTGGTCTTGCCATTGCATCCAACATATTAAATGGCCGTCTAGCGAAGCGTTTGCACGGTATTATGACGTCCCACGAACTGCACTTATTCCTTGAGAATGTGAAATCGATAAAAAGTCTATCTCCCCATCTACAGGAGGAGGTGAAGGATGTTCTAGCTAGTAGTTTCAATACGCAGCTACTTGTTATGATCGGATTTGCGGCTGCTCAGCTACCGGCGACTCTACTACTGCTAAAGGCAGGCCGGCAGCTTGCGGCCAAAAAACACTCGGGTACGAATTCAGGATAAAAATGGCTCGTTTTGTCTTTCCTCCTTTGGGAATGATTTGTCGTTGGAACAGAATGCAGAATTTGTAACAAAATACTCTTTAGCTCGATGATTATGCCCTATGTCAATTTGTTACAATGCATTCGTTTTAGGACTCTGCTTCCCCTCGGTAGTAGTGGTCTTGTCCTTCCTACTCATCAATATATACAATAGGGTACTCTGAGACATATTTATGAGATCAGAAGAATTAGACAAAAGAAAAACACTAGAATTTTCTTTCACTCGGTTGAGTAATTGCAGGTGAACAGCGAGGGCTTAGACTAAAAAAATGGTGTGTTTCTCCGCAAAAGCGGCTTGTCACCAACGCGCCCTCTGTTTTTAGTCCACATCAACATCGCAATCATGGCCGCGAAACTGATTGATCGACGTTTCCATAATGTTTCAGGTTTGTAACTTCTTGTTTCTGATCACCAATTAGCTCACTGGTTTCGAAACTGATGGATTTGACCTTATCTAGGCAAACTGCGGGTTTCCGAGCTGTTCTTCGATGTCCCTGTGGACTACAGCAAGCCCGCTGGAGACAAGCTGAGGCTCTTTGCACGAAGTATCAGTCGCTTGAACAAACCTATTGAGCCTGCTAAAGAAGAGGGCAAGGAAGCCAAAGAGGGAAAGCTTCCTTGGCTGGTCTACCTGCAAGGTGGCCCTGGCTTTGGATGTGGTGCCCCGCAGTCTTACCCCTGGGTGGAATTCATGCTCAGCAAGGGTTATCAGGTGTGTCATGACTGTTACATGGTATTGTTTGTAGATTGATGCTCAATCAATTTTCTAGGTGCTCTTTCTGGATCAACGAGGCACTGGCCTCAGTTCGACTCTCACAGCCGGGACCCTTGCCCGCCAGGGAGATGCAATCAAGCAGGCCGAGTATCTCAAGAATTTCCGTGCAGACAGCATTGTCCGTGATTGCGAAGCCATTCGAGATGTCTTGACACAGGACTATCCGTCTGACCAGCGCCGGTGGAGTATCCTTGGGCAAAGTTTCGGTGGCTTCTGTGCCGTGACTTACCTGTCAAAGTTGTATGTTCTGAAATCCATCCATCTCCATATTCGGATCTTGAGCATCCCCCTGATAATACTGGACTTCTAGCCCGGAGGGCCTGAGAGAAGCTTTCCTTACTGGTGGCCTTCCCCCTCTTACCAACGGACCGGATCCTGTCTACGCAAAGACCTATGGTACCCTACTCTGTTTTCCTGGGCTGATATATTCGTTAAATTGACACAAAGAACAGAGAAGGTTACAGAGAGAAACGAGGCTTACTACCAGAAGTTCCCTGAGGATGTGGACCGGGTTAAGAACATCATGCAATACCTGACCCAAAACAAGGTTGCATTGCCATCCGGATCGCTCACTCCGGCTCGCTTCCAGCAACTGGGCATTATGTTCGGCTTCCACGGTAAGACCCTCGATTCAGAATATCAGTCTATCAAAGCTAACATGACCTAGGTGGCTTCGATAGCCTGCACGGTAAACTTTGCTTTGTCTCCTCAAGGTCGCAGTAAAAGTATTAACCCGAGTCTAGATATTGTTGTCAGAGTCACCAACGATTTGGAGATGTTCGGATTCCTTACTCTGCCAACTCTTTCCGTGATTGACAGCAATGGCGGTATGGACAAAAACATCATTTATGCCGTTCTGCACGAATCAATCTACTGCCAAGGGTAAGAAGAAGCTTTCGGGGCCGTCCACTTTTCATGACATATCCGTGTCTAACAATGAATACAGAAAACCGTCGCTCTGGGCTGCAGACAGGCTGCGCGCTAGCAACCCGCAATTCCAGATCAATGACTCGCTGCCTGAGATCTACTTCACCGGCGAGATGGTAAATAGCCCAACCCAGTACAGAATTGTTTCAAAAAAAATACCTAACCTCAATTTATAATTCTAGGTCTACAAGGATATGTTCGAGTCCTACTCGGAACTTGCGGAGCTCAAGGAAGCGGCTGAAATTCTGGCTACGACAGACGAATGGCCGGCCCTGTACGACGAAGCTCAACTGGCCAAGAACAAGGTGCCGGTCTATGCTGCAACCTACATTGATGATATGTATGTTCACTTTGATCTGGCTACAGCAACTGCTGCCAAGATAAAGAACTCCAAGCAGTTTATCACCAACACCATGTATCACGATGCGCTGCGCAGCAAGTCGGGCGAGGTCATGCGCCAGCTCTTTAACCTGAGAGAGGACACTTTGGATTAATCCATATATGCCGTCTTTCATTCCATGCATATCATGGATTATATAGCAACGTGATGAACTCAGAACACTATCAGTACATTTTACAAGACATTTTGAGATGTAGAGGTAGAACAAGATACGGTACAACGAAACAAATGAAGATGTAGAGTTGGCGCGGACGCAGTATTGGGTATAATAAATGACAAGACAGTATATACAGAGAACTTTCTTCATTGTCTGAGTGCGAAGATATCAGAAAACCTGTTCGATAATATCAGTGTTGGCGCTCTTGCTGCAATAACCATGGAGAGAGACAAAGTACGTACCGCACCGCCAATGATGAATAACCTCTCTTCCTCACGCTGCACCCACTGAGCAATCTTGCTAGCACTTTGGGCAAGCGCATTCCGATTAGTGTTCGGCTCAGCGATGCAATATAATTCGAACACAGGGGTTACCCATCCGAACGAAGTGGCTGACCGTGAAACACAGTGATGAACTTTGACGTGGGTATTCTTGGCATGGATGCTCGCGTGCAAGTTGTTGTACATCGACATCAATCTATAGGCACAGTCAGAATCATTTTAATATTACAAGCATTCAAAAACAGTAGAGGGGATGTTGCTCACCTTCGTCGTCGAGTGACCGAGGAGAATTCGGGGGCATACGATGACATAGTGAATTGTACGTTGGCGCGCGATTTATAAAGGAAATGATGGAGTACAGTTCCAGGAACTATATCAGTAGTCGCAGGTCGGCCATTGTCAATTGCCGTTTTGATCTCCTTCAGACTGCCGTTTCTCTCCATTTGCTGTTGTATCATTAGTACCACGTACCACATTCTTTCGTGTAGAATTGTTCAATCTCACCTCCACAAGAGCATCACGCATTCCTTGCATCTCAAAGAAAGCCTCTTTTTCGGGACTGATAAGAACAATGGCAACAGACTCATCTTTGGTGATCTCTGCACTATTCTCAATGTCGTCGCGAATGTCAAGAAAGCTAACATACATGTAGAGATAACCGCTGCTGTTGAAGCCAGGCAAACAGACGGGAATCCAACTTTCTCCACCACCGGCTTTGACTCCGTCGGCTTCAAAAACCATGTTGAATAAGAGTTGTAGATCACCTGGGTGTAAAGAGTGCTTCTTCGGTCGGACAACACTGACGAGTCGTCCGCCAGCCACAAGCAAGCCATACAGAAGACTACTAGCCTTGGTTTTCAGAAGAGCATTGTTGATGGCTTGTCGATGTTGCTTGCGGATTTTCAGACACTCCAAAGCCGATAGTAACGTCGATGGAGACCCCCGCGTGAAACTGTCTGCTAGAGATGAGAGAAGGGACTCCGAACCCTGCAAGGGCCGCGATAGATCAGTAGAAGGCCGCACAGAGAAGAGATGGGTCAAAGAAGGCAGTGTTAATGTAGATAAGATCTGCATATACAATGCTTCCAGTTGAAGTCGGAGCTGATTGTCGCTCTCCATCATACGGCTGATTGCAACGAGGTGCAAAGACCCCCGTGTCAATACAACAAATCTAGTGTCACCAGCGGAGAAGCCTCGCAGATGATCATTTGCTTCTTCATAAAATGAGATAATGGTCTGAATAACCCCGACATAGCCAGATATCAGGCCGCTGTCGCCATGCCTTGTCCAAATCGGCTTACCAGCGGCAGATAGGATCACATAGTGCTTGCGCTTTGCTTTCCACCGCTGGAGTAGGAGCTCTGATATATGCGTTAGTATTCTGAAACAAAGAGATAATTAATTATTGATACAAACCTTCGTTGTCACCTTCCTCATTAAGCTCACCAACTGCTTCGAATTCACTTAGAATTCCATCGTCATCTATATCGTCGGCCGCAAATTCAGGGAAGTCAAGTAGACCAGTAGCACCTTGACTTTGACTACCGGGCGCTGGAGCAGCAAAGTCCATAAACAGCGCTTCAACATCCCCGGATTCACCATTTGGGATTGAGCTTCTAATGCTAGCGGAGTCACCAGCTTCGCTACCCCGCGGGCTCGCCAACTGGCTGAGGCTCGCCCTGGCCTTTGGACCCTGGGCCAGATTGCGAACAGCCAATGTGGAATAAGGGCTCTCAGCAGCTTCTGGATATTGTGTTTCGATATCGGTTCGTGAGATAGCCGTCGTTGCCTCTGCCTGTAGAGCTACCCGGGGGCCTGTCTCATCGTTCAATAGACTCAACGTATTTGGTCGCGGGGGTAAAGGTGGCCGCTCTCCCTCCGAGCTGACACTGCGCGCATCATCATCTGGGATTGATGGCCTGGAAATATACGGTTGCTTGGAGGTCTCGACAGGCTGTTCGCCGTCGGTCTTTCGGTCTTGCTGTGTATTCATCCCCGCTGCGGGCATGCGCTTTGTGAGGCGGTCGCTCGTCGCGGGTCTTCAGGCCATTAAATGCTCATTGTTTATTTCGAATATTTGGAGTCCTTGATCAGTTGTGTTGGTCGATTTGATAGTTGCTGGACGTTGACGTCGGCGAGTCGGAGCTACCCCAAGGCGGAACAAAACAATTGAACGTGGCCGCCTGTGTTGCGTGGCTTTTGGTCAACATTCAACCGCGAACTCCCTTTCCCACAGGGTCATCTTCGATGTCCTAAATATGACGGAGGGTAGTCCAAAGCTTTCACATCAATTTTACGTCCGTCGTTGACACCATGAGCCTTGATCCCAGTGCCTTTCCGAGGTCCAACTCCCCCGCAAGCTCCGAGAGCTCCTTGACACGCTCCCGTCTACGAGGCAAGGAAGGTATATACCCACCCCAAGAATTACATGAGAGGATTGTATCTGATTATATCTGGTGGTTGTAGGGTCCCTCAAAAAAGACAAGAACTATCGCCGATATGCGTCTAGTGTTGAACGAGCGCTTTCGCTCTTTGACAACGCTCTCCAAGAATGGGCCGACTATATCTCGTTCCTCGGTCGCCTGTTAAAGGTAAGCTCCCTCGACTTAATAGCGATATTCTGCAGCATCGCTGATAATCACCCATTAGGCGCTCCAATCCCATCCACCCGATCAGCCCGTCGTCCCCCATAAAGTGTTAGTGTCGAAGCGACTCGCCCAGTGCTTGAACCCATCGTTGCCATCAGGCGTGCACCAAAAGACCCTCGAAGTCTACACGTACATATTTGGATTGATAAAGGTATGGGTAGCCACCTGAAAGGCTGACAGTGTGCTTACTGATGCATCTGTTTACAACCAGCTCGAGGGATTATCGCACGACCTGCCTTTGTATCTCCCCGGCCTTGCGCCAACATTGACTTTCGCCTCTCTTACTGTCCGCCCATTGTTTCTGTCTTTGGTGGAGGGATATATCGTTGATCTGGAACCATGGGCCATCCGTCCTGCATTGAAAGCAATCATTCTAGCCCTACTTCCAGGCCTCGAAGAGGAGACAAGTGATGATTTTGAGCCAACACTACGCACATTTAATAAACTGCGAGATGCTGCTGGCAAACTTGAAACACAAAGGACGTCTGAGGCCGGGGCATCTGGGCAGTATTTCTGGCAATGCCTCTTTCTCGCATCTATCACGAACCCTAGTCGACGGCTTGGCGTCCTTGCATATTTGAACCGCTACCTCCCGAAGCTAGGTATCGCAGACCGTCGACCGAGCACGGCTGGTGGAAACGATCCGCAGAACATCCCACCGGAGATACTGGCCGCAGCAGACTCTGTGATTCTACCGGAGCCTGGCCTCTTGATTCGGTGTGTTGCATCGGGTCTATCTGATGACCAGCTCCTTGTTCAACGTAACTTCCTCGATCTTCTCGTCACCCATCTTCCACTCAGCTCTCCGATTTTGCAAAATAAAATTGCAGCTAGTGATCTTCGCACGTTGGTGGTTGCAGCAGTGGGGGTGGTCACTCGGCGAGACATGAGCTTGAACCGCCGACTCTGGGCTTGGTTCTTAGGACCAGATTCCCCAAACGATAGCTCTTCGATGGATGATCGAAAACTCTCATCGGACACCACTCGATCTGCCTCCGTTGATGGAAAGGAACTCACACAATCACAATACTTCAGCCGGGTAGGCTTACAGCCATTGGTTGCTGGTCTACTGGATATGATCAAACAGGCACCGAGTGCTCCGTCTGAAAGAACCAAACCCTTTCGCATAGCTCTGTCGCTAATGGATCGTTGGGAAATTGGTGGATACATTGTCCCTGCAGTTTTCTTGCCCACTGTACGCAGTGTTCAGTCATTTGAATCCACAGCCCCCGAGAACCACTTTGAGGAAGTTTTCCGCAGTGCGGGCGCCTTTTTTGATGGCGTTGAAAGTGGTGTGATATTCTCCGAGCTTCTGGGGTTGGTTGATTACCAGTCTTCTGATGTAGACGATGATAGCGACCAAGTGTTGCGTGACTTGGATCTTGCACAATTCATCATTGAGAATTTCAATGTGCGCGAGGAGGACATGGTTCAGATCCATGTGCCTCTGCTAACATTGTCAGTGCTTGTGAAGATGAGAGAAATTTCATCCAAGGAGAGCACTACCAATAAACAGGCTGTGACCGCCGCATTAAACAAAGTTCTCAAATCGTTGACTGCTTTACTTACAGAACGGGCGTTCTCGAGAAAGATAGGCTCTGAGAAGACCGCTGGCAACGACACAAAGGGCCGTGGTACTGATATTTTGAAAACTGTCCACAGTTTCTATGAACAAAGCAAAAATAGCTTGGAGCTTCCACCTCTTCCCTATGCTCCTAAGAACCTTGCCGAAATGATCATTCGAGAGGCTCACGAACTAGCTATCGCCGCGCTAGGAAACTGCGACGGCAATCTTTCTGTTCACGAACCACTCGATATTCTTGTGACTTTGCTCAAGAAGCTTCCGAAGTCCCGCGTTCTACGGGACCGAAAACTGTATGAAGCGCTCTCTCAGCGACTAAGTTCGGGAAAGGACAAGCCAACAACCGCCTCGTTCTGTGTTATATCAACAATTTCCTCTACAGTGACGAGTTTGTTTTTCATTCAGACTCCTGGCTTCTACGTCAGCTATGAGGATGCTTGCGATTTGATTACTCCTCTTGTCAACCGGCTTTGGTGGTACTTATCACCCCTTAGTCCAAAGTTTCACGTGGAAGCGGTCCGCTGCTTATGGCTCCTGCACTCAATTTCTTGGATTGACCACCTTGTTGAGGCGTCCTTGGCAGCTTTAATGGTCAATGTGTCAACTGCAGCATCCCGCCACCTTTCGTCGGAGCAACAAGCTGAGCGATTCTATGTGTTGTGGAACCACAGTCATCACAACACACACGAACAGCCGCCAAAGCAAGTGCTTGATGTTGGAGGGACCTTGTTCTCTTATCAATGCTCCATGCTTGAACGCCCGCTTTTCATTGTCCTTGATCTTCTCTCCCAAGAGTCAAGTGATAGTTCCCAGAGCGTTCAACTATGGCTGCAAGACTTGCCATCTATCCATAAGTAAGTCAGCTCCTCGTCCTCGTGCGTTATCCATCTCTAATTGTTTACCAGGGTTTTCCATGTGGTCCTCTCGAATCTTGATGAGCTTTCTGAACCGGATGAAACTAGCGAGAAAAAGACAGACAACTACTCAATTTCCCCGGATGACTATAAAGAGTGCGACTATCTGTTACAGACAGCTTCAAATATCATCTCCGCGCTTTCGCACAATGGATGGATCGCACTTCTTACTCATGTGCTAGGAAATGAGAAGCGCCTTGAAACGTCCAAATCTGAAGGTAGGTAGATTTATCTTCTCACGAAACAAAAGTCTGTTGCTAATGTGGATCCTTGCATAGAAAATGCAGACTTCAAAAGCCTTCATTCCGCCATATTTGAGGCATCTCTTCGAATCGTCAGCACACTATCCCCAGCTCCGGTGGAAATTAATTTAGATGGAGAACGACTACATAAGGACGCACTCCAGCTCATGCGGCAACTTCTTCTTGGGCCCAGAGCGGAGGAATTAGTGGAGTCTGGCATTGATGATTTCTTGGTGGAACGCCTTCTTGTGTCTTCCGAGGGGGGCAGTATTGCGGTCCAGGGTGCACTAATCGACACACTCCTTGCTGCATTGAAGGTGCGATTTGCGCAAGCATATCTACCACCACCGCCACCTCGGCCAAAACATTTACGAGCTAGCTCTCGAGATCGGCTGACCAGTCCTTCCATCTTGTCTTTCACCAGTGACAAAGGAGACAGGAGACAATCCTTACCGCGGCTACCGCAGCCGCCAGAGCGGCTTCTGGATTGTCTTTTAAAAGGAATTAGCTCACTTAAATCCCGAGAAATTGTGGACAAGTGGATAGTGTTGCTCTGTGAGGTGCTCCCTCTATACTCAGGTTCCATATTCCAGATCCTATTGATGCTTGTGGAATGTTTCTGCAGAGAAATTCGAGCATCATATGGTAGACTTCAGCTGTCTTTCCAGCAAACAGAGGATTGGCCGCAGGACCGCTCCGAGCATGTCACGATTGCTCTCCTGACTGGTCTCGAGACCTGTATCGCAAACGCCCATGAACGTCTCATTGTGGAAGAGTCCAACGTTCCAACAGTCAAGAGCCCTGATCAAGCGCAGGGATTTTTCGGAAACATGGTGTCTGGGGTATTCAACTCGGAAGGCGGACAAGGTCGCCCAAATACGGCCAACGACCGCTTGACTGTTCTTCTCTGTTTCCAAGATGCTGTTCGCTTATGCTTCTCTATCTGGGCGTGGGGCGCAGGAGATCACAGTGACTCTCCTCCCGATTGTGAATCTCTGGCCTCGTTTCAATATACCTCGTTGCGAATGAGAAACCGCTCACGCCGAATCTTGGAGCACTTTTTCACCGCAGAGGCACTTGAATGTCTTGAGACCTTGGTGGAAATGTGGACCAAGGCTGACACGAAGACAGCGTCACTTATCTTCAATCTGCTCCATACACTCGATGGGTCAAGCCCAAAAATCACCATCCCTGCCATTTTCAATGCAATCTATACTCGCACTAATCCTAGTGCATTGGATCCTAGCCGGAAGTCCTCGTTAACGTCCAATCTCTCTGAGTCCGAGCTTGCTAGCTTTTTGGTTACTTATGCCCGCTCACTGGATGATGATGTACTTGACGAGATTTGGACGGACTGCACAACTTTCTTGCGCGATGTTCTTAGCAATCCATTCCCACACCGGCAGATTCTTCCACGTCTGATTGAATTCGCGGCTATTTTGGGGGTGAAACTGGAGAATACAACCTTTGGCGAAGACCGCCGTATGCGAAAGGAACTTGGGGTATGTGTATTCACTGCTGGTTTTATCACAGTTGCTAACAGTTATAACGCAGGATGTCCTCCTACGACTTCTTACCGCAGTCTTTACCAGCAAGCCCCTAGGCCTCAACCACGACACTGGGCCTATGGCAAGATCTTCGGTTGATCATGATCGTACCTCGGTCTCTCATACTGGACCCGATGACATGCTGAGCATTCTGGCGGTCTCGATGCCGTCGTTTATCACGACTCTAGGTGACTCAGATCGGATCAACACCGCCATTACTAGTGTCTCAACTAATGTGGTTGGACCTCTCATTCGGTCACGTCTCTTCCCTAACAATCTCAACCGTAATGTCATGGTTCTTCTACAGCAAATGGCCAAAGTACCAGCTGCGGCGAAAATATGGAAGAAGGACATATCGGACGCGTTCCATGATACCCGATTCTTTGGATTACAGTTGGACTTGGTGAAGAACAGCTGGATGGATCTGCTGCGACAGTGGGTTCTCGCTGACAAGGAACGACTGTCCGAACTTCTTGTCCGCCTTCCACCACCAAGCTCAGCGGGTATCATGTTCGGCGTAGGAGCATCTGCAGCCCGATTGGAAGCCGATCGCAAAGCGCAGCTCAACCTCCGGCGAATCGCGCTACTCCTGCTTTCCGCTAGCGATGATTACTTCGTTGGTGAATTACCGGCATTGCTTCAGAAACTGGAAGATCTTCTTGCGGCAACCAGCGCCTCGTCGCCATCTTCGGCCACTCGGGCGGAAGTGTTCATGGTTCTTCGAGCAGTCGCGCTCAAGACCTCTGCCTCCGCCATGGCACCATTCTGGCCCCTGATCAACGTGGAGCTGCAAGAAGCCATTTCTGCAGTACCCCAGGGCTCTCAGCCAGAGGTCTACAACTCCTACTCGTTGCTTCAAGCGTGCAAGCTTCTCGACATACTGCTTATCCTCGCCCCAGACGATTTCCAGCTCCTTGAGTGGCTTTTCGTAACCGACACCATTGATGCAGTCTATCCGCCGGACCGTTGGGATCCCATTGCTCTGGCAGATGAAGTTTCTCAGACCTTTGGTCCACGCGGTGCAAGCTCCCCCACTATCCCCACCGAGACTATCGAACCCCCGGCTCGCGGTGGTCTTAAGCGGCCATGGCTTATCTCAGACTGGATCCGAGAGACAGCCAAGGACGATATTGTCGAGAGGGTCCTGCGGCCATTCTTCGCTCGGTTGAGTATCTATGTGTTTGAGAGTACGTACGGCATGGGCAGCGTAGATTTGACAGTGTGCCGAGACGATCTTTTGGCGGATCTCTTTAATGAGAGTACAATGGCCAATTAAAGGAAGCAATGAAATCATGTACCTCAGCTTTTCCTACTAGATATTATATCCAAGCGAATTCCACATATATATTCTTTCTTTTTCTGTGTGTAGTCTTAAGGGTGTTTGTATACAAAGGCCGCAGGTCTCCAAGTTCCGAGCCGCCCGGACCTCCGCATTTTATCAACGTCACTTTCCAACTCCCCTTGCCACCATCTTTCCACCAAACAATCCATAAATCTCCACTCTACATTTGAAATAAATATTGTCAATATGCCTGTTGGCACGAAGATCTTTCTCCCTTTGCGCGGACACCTCGGTATCCGCTCCTTCTCATCCTCCCGCGCCCGCTGGGAGTCTGCCGTGCCGCTCCCATCAAGCAAGCCTGTTGGAGCTTTCCGAGGAGGGTATGAGAAATTCCCCTATTTCTAATGACATTCAATGTCAAATGGCCACAGATTTCCAGACACTTTTGCTAACATCAGATAGTGTTTTCGGGTTCCTGACTGGATCTGTCGCCGCCGGCGCGTCGGTGTACTATTACATCTTAGCTGAGTACCGAGTCGCCAATGAGATGTTGTCTGATGACATTTCGGTATGTCCATAGCTTTCCCAACTGCTGAGTCTCAGAGAAGACCCTCCGCATTGTCTCTTTTGGACTTTTGATCTTAACAGAACTGATTGTTTGCTTTATAGGCCCTTCAAAAGGCTACCATCAAACTCCAGTCATACATTACAGAACTAGAGGCCAAAGTTGACCAGCTGCACAAGAAGAAATAATTACTTGATCAGTATGTTTTCATATGTGTATTTATTATGGCTTCGTGGTGTTGGGTGTGTTTGTTTTCTGTGCATGAAGTCTGTCAACCCTGGACATGAGGCCCATTATCACTCTCTTTGATGGCCAGGACATAGCTCTTCGTTTCTTTTGTTTTGCATGGAATTAATTCCTGTTTTTATTCAAAAATATCAGCATTTCCTTTCCCAATAATTACTTCAACTAAATCCGTAGCTCTGTTTCTTGTCCTCTTTACAACCCCAAAGCTCCACTGCAAACAAAACAAACATTTCATCTCCAACAAACTCCCCGAGAGCCATCATCCAATTCCGCATCATCACCAAACCACCCCAACACCCCAAATCCTCCCAAAATGTTCCGCGTCGAACTCGTCTCCGACACCTCAACAGCCACACCAGGCTGGTCCTACGCCCCAACCCGAGGCTTCGACCCAACCCAAGCAATGGCCCCAACTCTAGGCCGCAAACGCGGCATCCGCGACGCCGGCAAGGGCGGCGACATCTCCTCACGACAAGCGAACGCAATCGCCCGCCACATCGCCGAACTCGATCGCGAGAACCAGCGCGACGTCGCCATCCCCGCACCCGTGAAACAAGCCCGCGAAGCCGGCGCACGGGGCACAAGAGCAAAAACCACCTCTAACGTCCGCCGCATCCTCCAATCCCAAAAGACCTTCCGGAACCACCTCGACGACGAGGAAGCAGCAATAGCATCCGGCAGCGGCGGCGTGGCAGGCATGCAGGGCGCGGGAGGCGCGAACATCGTCGCGGCAAAGGGGGGCAAGACTGCTGCCGTGCGGCGCAGCGCGACACCTGCTAGTACGGCAGGCGTTAAGCGGGCGGCTGTGTCGGGTACGATTACTGGGACGTCGACGCCGGTGCGGGAGACTGATACTATGGATGTGGAAACGGATGGGGATGAGGAGCCGGCGCGAAAGCCGAAGCTTATTAAGTCGGAATATGATAATGATCCTCTGCTGCGCTCGTATGCGCCGCCTGTGCCTTCTGATCGGATCATGCAGAAGTTGCTGGCGGAGCCGCCGCTTTCTTATAATGCGTCGCGGGCGAGGCCGATGGCGGCGGGGAGGCCCGGACGGCATTTTTGTTGTATGTGTGGGTATTGGGGGAAGATTCGGTGTAAGAGTTGTCATTTGAGGACTTGTAGCTTGGATTGCTATAAGGTTCATGAGGATTCGAGGTGTGGTGCTTTCTTTTAGGGGGTTGGTGTGTCCTTGTGTGTGTGTATTATTGAGATGGAGCTTGGTTTGGCCTTGTTCTACTGATGACTTTATGAATTGATACCAACAAAATGTACAATAGTATAAATATTAATGTGACATCTAAAACAAAAGTGTATACATATTCATCTCGTTATAGTCTCGCTCTAGGCGAAATCAATTTTCTAAAATATGCTAACAAAAAGGTTGTATGGAAAAGGGTCAACATTTCAGGTTGATGCCCGCGCGGAGTTCGTCTTCGCGAACCTCAAACATAACCTGCACACCGACGAAAAGTACGACGCAGCAGGAAACCATGTACGCCAGGCCAGAGTATGAACCCGTGAGGCTGGCAAGCAGATCCTTTAATCCATCTATACCCAACGCAAAGCCGACCAAGTTTGCGATTATCATCATAAGGACGTTCCCAACGGAGCCAATGCCACAGATGACACGGTATGCAGTGGGATGGGAGCGCCAACGGTGGGCCGGGAAGAGAATCCCGCCCAAAACTTCTGGTAGAACGAAGAGAGTAACGAGCCAACCCCACATGAGCAGGCGGGGATTCATATCGTGCCATAAGGCGACGAAGGTGAAGACCAACAGGAAATTGCGGATTTGCAGGAACTTGCCCATGAACTTGGACGGAGGAGGTGAAGCTGGTTTCGGTGCTCCTGGTGCCCGCCGTCCGCCACCGCCACCGCCCAGTGGGATGTAGATGTAACGGACGATCCAGCGGTTGTAGGAGCGATGCCAGCCACGCCAAAAGGCCAAGGCGGAGTAGTTGTTGGACATGCAGCGGACCATGTTCTCTGGTGGATCAATTCCATCTAGGAGGGCCCAGAGACGGAAGGCACGCCAGGGGATGAGGAGTTTCAGCCAGATTATGTGCAGGTTGAAGAAGGCAAGCATACTCAGTTGCCCCGGAGTGAAGACGGACCAGTCTGGGTCAGATTTGGAGATTGCTACTGCATAAATATAGTGGAGGATAAGCTCCATGCAGAGCAGAGTGAGGCCAAGGCGGACGGCGTACATCACGATGCGAGATCGAGTGAGGGACGCCGATGTGTATCGCTGTTGAGATACGTAGTCGTTGAATGTCAAGATAGGACCCGCCAGATACAAAGGTGAATAGAGCATATAGGCGATGTAGTTGCGGAATGTGAAAGCGGTTGGTTCTGCGGGAATCTTGACCCGGTCACGATCAGAGAGGGTCGCAGGGTCTAGTTGTTTCTTCTTGTAGAACTCGGTAAGTTTGATTGTCGTGTGAGGATTGGTGGTTCATCGACCATTCTCGGGAAGACTTACTTCAATTGGACTTGCGGCAGGGTATTCTACACTCCAGTGGTGATCCATGTTGAAACTGATGAGGCGCAACACCGTGACCTTGAAAAGGACCTCCCATCGCGGCATCAGGCCCCCGAGGTCATCTAGAGTCTGGCCCCATTGGACTAGCACGGCGGCGCCATCTTCTGAGGTTCCGGACCCTGGAGCGAACACCTTCGCTATCCGCTCAAGGGAGTAACCACCGCTTAGTTCGTTGGCAAACAAGGTGCCGAGGTTGAAGATCCATGTGGCGGTAGGGACATAGGCACGGGGAACATCCTTGCCGATGCGGAAGTTGATATACAGGATTAACAACACTTTGAAGGCGGATACTCCGTGAAGCCCTATGATGAAGACTAATCCGAACCAAAAGTCGAAGCGCATTCGCTGTTCAAGTTGCGCCTCCCCCGCACCAATCACGGAATGGCTCGATTGTTTTGTTTCGACATTCGAGCGGTTTATGTACGACTGGTAAACGCGGCGAGCCAAAGGATGGGCGATTAGGAGTAGTAGAAGGAAAGGGAAATTGTCGCGAAAGCTTTCATATTGGGCATCGGAGTTGTCCTGAGGGCGTTGGAGCAATGATGTCAGTTGGAACTGGCCTCATGGATGTGGATAGCTGAACGCCGAGTGTTTCGCACTTACCACTTTACGGCCAGGAATCCAACCGGGTGATAGAAGGTGGGAGTATGTGGAGTAGGTTGGGTGGCTTTCTGTGACGTTGATCCCCAGTCAGAATTTCCAAGTCCCAGCATTTTCTTTCTCTGGTCTGCTGTACTCACCTTTTGAGACGTCGATGACAGTCTTAAACATCAATGGGACAAGGATAATAAAGAACAAGTAGTAAACAAAGAATTCTGGTGTGCGCCAAAGTGAAGGTGGCGCGCCCTGAGCGATTGCATTGCGGGTGTCTTTGGAAGGTCGCGTGTTGGTGTGAGCAGGGGTTGCGGAAGAGGTAAAACGAGTGTCAAGGGTGTCTAGCGAGTAGACCCGCCTCAGCCAGGCGAAAATGGAGGGCATTTTATATCGATGGCATGTCCGGCGCAGGTTTGGAGAAGTTGAAGTCGGAAGGTTGAGATTCCAGTGTTTACTCAGGGGCCGAGTGACCGCGTGTCCTCACCTGTATCCTCTCTCGACACGGAACTAGTAGTTTACAAACTAACATCAAAATAAAATTGATTTCTATATTATATATCAAAATAATTGAGGAATTGTCTACACTTGCCAGGTTGTAGATCATTTTGCGGACCCAATCAGCAACAGCCAATATCACATCGAGTACGGAGTACAGCCAAGGTCCAAGTATATATCTCCCAGTTGATAACACAGATACTCCTTACTCCGTCCTTGCACAATTGATATAAACGGCGGAGGTGCCCAGGTGGCTTGGCCCTTGAGGGTAAGCTTGGAATATATAACTTTGCGGGGGCCAATCACCGGGGAACAGGGTGTAGCTTACACGAAATTGCCCCGAGATTTGTGAGTGAAACACTTATGTATAGATTTGAAATATCAGATTGAAAATAAAATATAGAGTAATAGGATATCTCCAAATTGAGGCTGTATCTGTTTATAACCTTGGCTATCTGAAAGAGAAGGATTGTATATCAAATCGTCATGTCGGGGCCACCCACAATGTTCTCCAAGGACATCAACCTTGTACACTTCAACTCTACATCCTCTAACTTGTCAACCCAAACACCATTCTTCATCCAGAAATGTCAAACATACGAGTATGTCCTTTACTATATATCTCCCATTCAGTCCTATTGCTATACACATCGCCAGCCCCGCAGCACAGCGAGAGCCACAAGTTTCCCCTACTAATATCCTATCTACTTCAGGTTGCTTTCAAAGTCCACGGCACCGTTCAAGGTGGGTTGACCTCATGACTTGTCCATATTCTTCAAATATCGTCATTCACTCTGTTCCTGACATGAACTCCTAGGTGTCGGCTTCCGGTAGGAAACATTCCCCCTCTCAACAGATGACATCATAGTTCATCGATTAACCAGTGACTATCGCGCACTACAGAGACTTCACCCAAAAATGTGCTAAGCTCGATGGGCTCAAGGGATGGGTCAGGAACACTACTTGCGGAAGGGTGGGTGATGTTTATCATGTCCCCAGGCGTAGCGCTTACTAGATTTTATCAGGTCGAAGGCGAGGCCCAAGGCAGCGACGAAAAAGTGAAGAAGTTCCTCCAGCGCATTGATAAAGGTCCTTCTATGGCTCATGTAGTGAAGCTGGAGAAGCGGGACCTGGACGTGCGTGATGACGAGGAGGGATTTGCCGTGATGCGGACAGCAGAGTCCATGTTCAAACCGGGGAACTAGGAGTTGACTTTATTTTTTTCGCCCTATTACAGTCAATCAGAACACATGTCGAGCTATATCAATAGCGGTTCTTCTACTTCATCATGCTGAGAAAGCTCCTTCCTTAATGATTGACCGTAAAGCTATGGCTCCTACTTAGCTACATAGAGAGAAAAGTATAGTGAAATACCTGAGACATTCTTGTCATTAATACGCCAGTATTAACTAGTTAACTACTCCATACTAGCCAGAGTGCTCGGAGGCTTGGAGCATGTGACACTAGTTTCTAAAATACAAGAATTTTCAGCCATATCAAACAGCTGGAGCCAAATTGCTTGGCTACTGTAGCAGAGGTCGAGAGGCCAAACAACACGCAAAGCATTCAGATAAAGTTAAAAATGGAAATTCACAAAAGGCGAAAAAAGGTGGAGACAGGTAACATTCAGGATTAGCAATGTAGAGAGCAGGGTTGATAATAGAGAAGGAGAAATATCTGAATTATCAGCCTTCAACCTATTTGTAATGCTCATCTACTCTGAAAATGATGCTATAACCCACTTTGTGGGGGTCTTAACACTAGGCAAAAGCAGTCTTTGTACTCAGAATCTCACTGGTATAGAGAGAGAGGAGTATCTTTGTCTCTTTCACATTTTTATACATTAAAGGAGAGTGTGGGCATACACGGTATAGGCAGACGATAGACGATGGATATAAAAGCAAGGGAATAACGGCAGTAGAAACGGTGGTTAAATGTTGACTTGCAGACAAGTACACCTGATGAGCCCTTTATATATGTATCAATCTATTATTATAGATCTTTCATGCCGAGAATACACCGCTTGAGGGACGCAATTACTATGCAAGTGCTTTTGTCGGCAGGAAACGGGCAGAGAATTTCTCCCTTTCACAGGCTACCAACAGGGCTCACCGGTGAGATAGAAAGATATTTTCAAGATCCCGAAAACCAAAAAAAATAAAAAATGACCTCAAACTAACTCCGGGCTTTGATGTCGAATATTTCTCGGGATCCATCGCAGACGGCGACTGGGATTCAGGGCTGATTGCGGGCTGAGTCATCGGGGTTCCCGGTCCCTCCCGATGTCACCTGCCAGAGCAAGGACTCCACCGTTTGGGGGAGGCAAGAGTAGTATTGGTGATATGAAACGCGTGAATAAGTTGCAGGGATAATGGGAAGTCTGATATACTCGTTTCTTGTTCAGGCATTGGAATGTTGATCTGATCTTGAGGGATGAGTGATATATTGAGAGGTTGATGGAAAGGGGAGCATCTAGTGCCTGGGCAATGAAGTATACGGAATGTCATCATTTTCAACTCCCAATGGTTCAACCTACGCATTTCCGGGGTTTTTTCTTTGGTTTTTTTTTTGCACATGCCCCTGGTTTTGCTCGTCTCGCAGAGATTGCGTAGCTTATGTATTTAAAGATTTAAAGGATTGGGGTTGTCACCTTCATCTCTCTTCAATCACAACCAAAACATCATCTTAAACTTCTTCTGTATATTCTTAATCTTTTTACCTCATCATATTCCTAACCTTCCTGGCCTTCTTCACCTTCATTCATCACCTTCAATCGTGACTCACCTCAAACTCACTCTGGGTTACATCATGAATACTCTATCAGTGAGGGCTCCCTTAAGGGCTGCAGCAAAGCCACAGTACCTGCACCTTGCTGTACGAACATACTCTGGCGTTGCAGCAACAACTTTGAATCCTGCATGTGAGGCCAACAAGCGCACATCAATATTCAGCCTCACATCCAAGCGCCCTATCTCGTCAACACCTCAGAATCAGATCACAGATTATTTCCCACCACCAAAGGCTCCAAATGTTAAGGAAGTGCAAACAGCATGGGTCCATCCAGTGTAAGTATATCCACAGTCCCTCGATCTGAGCCAGATACTAACCCTATGCTAGCTACACCGAGTCGCAAATGCGAAATATTTGCATCGCCCACAGACAAGCTTCAAATTGGTCCGACTGGGTTGCACTAGGAACTGTACGCATCTTCCGATGGGGCATGGACACAGCAACGGGATACAGACATCCCAAGCCTGGTCAGGAACTACCGGACATGTTCAAAATGACCGAGCACAAATGGATGAACCGATTCATTTTCTTGGAAAGTGTGGCCGGCGTCCCCGGGATGGTGGGCGGCATGCTGCGACATCTCCGTAGTCTTCGCAAGATGAAGAGAGATAATGGATGGTACGCCAATTACACGAACCAAGATTCAAATCCCTAACATATTACCTCAATGCTAACCCACTTCCTTCTAGGATCGAAACCCTGCTCGAAGAAGCATTCAACGAACGCATGCACCTGCTTACATTCCTGAAACTGGCCGAACCAGGCTGGTTTATGCGCTTGATGGTTATCGGCGCCCAGGGTTTCTTCTTCAACGGATTCTTCCTGTCATACCTGATCTCCCCGCGCATCTGCCACAGATTTGTGGGATACCTTGAGGAGGAGGCTGTTATTACCTACACCCGTGCTATTGAGGAACTCGAGGCCGGCAAGCTCCCGCAGTGGGATGAGCTCGATGCACCCGAGATTGCGATCAAGTACTGGCAGATGCCCGAGGGCCAGCGCAAGATGAAGGACCTTCTGATGTTTGTCCGTGCCGATGAAGCCAAGCACCGCGAGGTTAATCACACCCTCGCCAACCTCAAGCAGACTTTCGACCCCAACCCTTACCAGATTGAGTACACCGATCCGAGCATAAGCCACCCGACGAAGGGAATTGATAACCTGAAACCAGAGGGTTGGGATCGCGACGAGGTCTTTATCACTGAATCTAGACAGGTGAAGCCTTGAGGCATTTAAAGGATCTTTTACAGGCGTTTGAAAAATGGGGATTAGCAGGGTCATAATTGAATAGCATCTCTTCTCTTTTTGCAATGTAGGTTCAAGGTTGAAGGTTCAAGGTTGTATGTTATTGTAGTATGTACCCCCATGTACCTAGGTACCTTCCAACCTTCCAACCTTCCAAAGAAGGTTCCAAAGTTCCACGGTTGTCGGGCAGCCATGAAGCCGGTCAAACCATGGAACGTGGGGCACAAGCTAAACCCAACCAGGCAATCCAGGAACACCCGTGGACCCGATATTCGAGGCCTTGGAAGTATACAGAGCATTAATGTATAGCTTCATAACTTCCAATCGACAATCGCCAGAAAAAAGGGGCCTCACTGGCCTTATTGGTTTATTTTTGGTGGAAAGAAAACGCTCATCTCTTTCAACTTCCATGTGGACAGTTGACCCGCTTCCCCTTTTAGTGCCGGTTAGTCGAAGCCCCCCCTTTTGACCCAAAAACAGTTTCTCGCCCGCCGATCCTGCAGGTTTCATTAAACCTCTCTGTCCTTTCAGTAATCTATATAAAAGCCGTTGCTCGTCTGTGGATCGCCTAGGCCTCACCATCAACGTCACATCACCCCCGCAGAATATCCGTCACTGAGAACGTGGTAGTGATTGATCTTCACGCGACGCAGATCCACAGAATTTGGCCCCGTGAAACAGCCCACGTTGAACATTTCAAATTCACACAAGATGGACGCGCCCCGACGGTCCATGGAATTTAAGGCGATAGCGCCTCTCCGAGCCTCCTCGCCATCGCCATCTATCCCAGCAACACCAGCTATCTCCTCATATTCCTCCCCAGATCGCACATTTTCCTCCGAGTCCTCGCGCTCCACTTCCTCCGCCACTTCCGCAGATGCCAGATCGTCCGTGTCAACATCATCTCGCCGCCATGGATATACCCGTGCATTGGGTGCGGAGTTCTCAGACTCAGCCCGCCACCGCGACAGCGTCATGAGTCTCGGCAGTATCGCCCATTTGCAATACTATTTCGCCCGGACGGGCCTACTGGACGGGAAGAGCGGGAGGGGCCGCGAGTGGGAAAAGGACAAGATGAACAAGAATAACGTACCACGAGTCCTGATCACCCCGAATCAACGACACATGGATGACGACCTAGTCACGAGCCCGTCAGATATGGCAGACCCGGCAGAGGGTGAATTTGAGGACGAGGACGCTGAGGTGATGCTACCGCCTACAGTCAGCACATACAGCATCAAAACACATCACATCCCCCCTCCGCCAGATCTGATTTTCTTGCGCCGGCAGCTTACGCTCGCGCTGGATAAAGCAGAGACTAATATCGAGGCAATTGAGAATGGCGCGGAGCCTCCTCCCCGCCCAATCCTCCGATCGAGTCTTTCTCCGGGTGATATCCCCGAGACAAACGAGGATGATCAATCCGGGCAGGTCCCGGCCCCGATGAATAAGGAAGAGGCGCAGGGCATGTGCATCCTGGACGATGTTACAAATGCAATCCGCGCCGCCAAAATCTACTATACCACCCACGAGAACCCAGAGCGCTTAGCATCGATAAAGAGCGAACGGGAGATCCGCAAGGAACTCTTTGACGTGCTGGAAGTTTTGAAGCGATGGGCTGCACGGCATTTTGCCAGCGGTCTGCGCGAGGAGGAACGTGGACGGATTCAGGCGTGGTTCGCGGCTGTGCGCACTATGTTAGTCCGCGAGAAAACGCTAGAAGACCTTGAAGCCCAAGAGCGGCAGAACTGGGATTGGGCGGCTGGTGATTGGAGAGGTCGTGAGCGCTCACGCGAGGAATCCTTCCTGCGCAGCTTGTTGCCTGGCGGTGACTCCTTACCGACCTGGACACCGGTTGAGGAGGCTCCTGTTGACTCCCTTCCCACGGCGTTTCTTGATAGGTTCCGGGATGGCCGTGCCCTGGTTCAGTTACACAACCTTGCGATTAAGAAGTCGAAACGCCAATTTGGTGAGATCACGGCTTACCACCTTGACATTGCCAAGCCGTACCGGCAGACTGAGAATCTTCAGTTCTGGGTAAAAGCTGCACAACTCCGGTGGGAGCTCCGGCTGGATGTTGATGTTATGGGTGTTGTACAGAATAGTGGCATTACCGCTTGGAAGCAGTTCGATACTGCACTGCTGGCTTGGTGCAAAACTGTTCGTGAAGAGCTAGTGCGCGATTGGCAGGCGGCTAACCCTGGACGACCCCCAAGTGCTGGGTTGATTTGAGGGCATTGTTTGAAGTATTAAAGTGTTGGAAGTTCATGTTTGCATCTCGATTGTTTCCTCTTTTTTTTTTTTTTTTTTTTTTTTCTCTCTCTTTGATATCCTTCTGGGCACTTGATACGATACCCCTGAATTGTCGCCGACTGTTCTGCCCGCCTCTGCATATTTCTTTTTTTTTTTTTGATCTTGTTGATTGCCGGTCTCTTTTGGAATTGTATTTATTGTACATCTCATTACTCGTGTTTCATTCTATAGACGCGTACATGCATCCTCAGATTGAAGCTTTGAACACTCATCCCCTGGTGTCTTACTATTGTGTTCAGTCCGTGTTAGGACATTATATAGTTAAGAGAAAATTGGTATATTTATACTATTTATACTATTTAGTCAAAAGGGAGGGGGGGCTCGTCAAGCCCCCCTCTCCTACCGAATTAATAGTTGGATGAATCTTGAAGACTAAATTAACAGACACCGAAGTAAGGTATAGTGATTTATTTTATACCCATCCGCTAACACAGCTCAGCGGGGAATATGGGCACCTGGGCAGCGATGTAATTACTGTAATTAATGTAATTACAGAGGCGATTTAGAAGCCCACAGCGTTTTTAGCCCCAATTCTGGGATCTCTTCCCTCTTCGCCCTTTTCTCTTTCCGTTTTGACAGGTTTCAACTCTCCTTATAAAGTTTCTATCTCACCAAATTCATTCTTGTCGCAAATATTAAATTGAAAATGTCGATTACCTCTCTGCCTACAGAGGTGATATCCATCATCTGCAGTCATCTACAACTGCCTGAAGGGGAGATGCTCAGATTGTCATGTCGTGTATTATATGAGAGATCGTTGGATCACTTCTCCGATCGATATTTCAAGAGTATTCGTTTCATTGTGACAAGCGACAGTCTTCGCGAGTTGGAAGATCTCGCCAGTTCGAATGATATCCGGAAACGAGTTCAAGAGTTGTGGATGATACCGACTGTGTTTGAGGGTTTTCACGACCGCACTCTAAAGAATATGGGTGAACTTTCTGTCTCCTCGAAAAGTTGTCGTCTAGCGGAGGGAGAAGAATTAAAGGCGCGTTACACGACATACAAAGCGATGGTCGCCGACAACTCCAATCTCCTAGAATCAGAAGCCTTCGGTGTTAGACTTCGCAAATGTCTAGAAAGATTCGAAAATCTAAACACAATCGGGCTTGCGCATTATACGACGAGCTTTTTGCTCGACCCACGACAGCAAAAAGTTCGATTTCTCGGTTGGCGCCACCTAATAAGTCAAATTGACTTCCGTTTCACCCAGAGGAGTTTGAGTTGGCTTCGTGGCACCGCCAGCCAAGTAAGCAAACTTAACTCTTTAGCTCTATCAAGACTCCTCCAAGCGCTTAGCGGATCTGGACGAAAAATTAAGACGTTGCATACCTGTAACGCGGATTACTGTGCTGATATCGCACCCGAGATTGCACTCAATGGAGTACAATACAATTCTCTTCTTCCTCTCCTGGATAGGCTAGAAGATCTCCACCTTTGCATAGCTGTCGAGAATTTGACTTGGCTCAATCTTATTACCAATGTCGCACCCCACCTGCAAAGTCTCACACTCTCGCATTCTCAGAACATAGCCTACAACTCGCGGCCTTGCAAGGCTGGGGACTTTTATGAAAGACTCGAGCTCAATAGGCTTAAACAACTTCATCTCCATCAGATTCACATCACTTCTCATTCTTTGAAGTCGATGCTCATCAAGAGCAAAGGCACCTTGACCCATCTCAAGCTCTTTGAGGTGAGATTGGTTGCTCATGATATTGATAGCCCACCACTTGTCCTTTCAACTCCGACTTCCTATTGTTTACCTCCAGATTTGGGGTCTCCATTTTCAACAAATTTTGTTCCATTGCCCCCCTACTATTCCCCTTATTCTCCGAGTGCGCCTTTTTCCCCAACTGCACCTTCCTATGCTCCCACTGCACCTTCTTATGCTCCCACTGCACCTTCCTATGCTCCAACTGCGCCTTCCTATACTCCAACTACACCTTCCTATGCTCCAACCGCACCTTCCTATGTCCCAGATGCACCTTCTTATTCCCCCCTTTCAACTCCTGGTTTAGCTCAACCTTTCTATCAGCCTACATCAGCCACACCCTATATGCCGTCCGTAACATATACGGAGCTACAAGCGGGAGTGGAAAACGCTCCCTGGAAGGACCTATTCGATACTTTTGCGGAAGAGCTATCTCTACAGAGATGTTACATCGGAAAAATCTCTTGTGGCACCGATGATATCTCTATCAAAGCTATTGACGGTCGAACCAAACCGAGTGAGTATGCTACATTCGATGCTGCGAAAAACAGTCTTTCATTTCGTGAATGGGTCAACCGTCTATCGCCCGTGCTGAGCTCATTCGCACCGTCTACATTTTCCTCAACATACGAAGATCAAGGTACGAAAATCATGTTCTATAGCTTTCTGAGTTGATTCTAACGAGATATAGGGGCATGGTTTGATAAAATGATCCCTACAATTAGTACCTCATCAAATTCTGTCACGTGTGACTGTGGTGATAAAGGTGACTGGGGCATTTGTCATTTTGGTTGTGATCGATAAGGGTGGAAATCAGAGCAAACAGGATCAATAGTATGACCCTAGATTATTTGGCAAATCTATGTCTCGAGCACTCGAGTCAATGTGATACCTTTTTCTAGAGCAAACCCATGCGAACCTGAGCGTTAGTCTAAATATTACGGGAACTGGGTCGGGCATCAAGGCGTGTGTGAATCTCAGGAAGCCCCCGTAAGTTGCAGCAGATTCATAAAGAGCCTCTATTGAAGCGTAAGAAGGGCTAAACTCTGTTCAATCTGGACGTATTCGAGACAAAAAGATATAATCTAACCATCTAGAGACGAGAGGTTTATCCACGTAGGCATATGCTAGCCAAAATGCACCGTGGAATCCAATCCGATAGATTCAAGTTGCTTAATTTTACCCAAGAATAACACAAGAAGCAAGAAGCGGGAGCTCATGACGGCGTTGGCATCAGTAATGCCTCTTCTGGATCGGGTCATTCAAGAAACCTCCTGTTGCAGCTACAAATCTGATAGCTGGAAAATCTCTATGAAAAGAGAGAGAGAGAGAGAAGGGAGAAATCTTGATTTCTAGATCTATGGAAAAGGCAGGGTATTTATACCCCGAGAAACTGGCAAACAAAGCTGTCAAAGAAAGCTGTCAAGCAGACAAAAGCAGGCAAAGCGCTCAGGCTGCCAGCAAACATCTACCAGCTTCTGGAACGATACAACACCCCAAAATAGTGCAAGTCCACCAAACCCAAAGATTCTGAGACGAACAAACTTGATCCTGGGAGATATTTGACTAATCTATCCAAATACTACACTGGCTTACATGAGCCATCACCCCAGTTGCAAAAGTGAAGAATCACGGCTAAAAGGAATTGATTAGTTAGGGTCACACCACTTGACAAACATGCGTCTTAAGGGGATTGCTAGGTACTCACCACAGGCCCAGAGTGCAAAAGTATCTAGAGATATTATTAGCCTTCATTTTAGTTGGACTTTGAGGGCCATTCATACCAGCGTTCTTAAGCGGCAGATAGTCGTCGACATCATTGTTGGCCACCTGTGCTTGAGCAAGCAGGACAACCTCATTCCATCCATAAGCATGGTCAACTTGAAAACAATTATCGCAGATTAGCAGTGTGCAAAAAGACTGGAGCAAAGTTGTTTCCACGCTTACGTGTTGTGAAACCACCAAATGCAGACCACCCATGGCCAAGCTCGTGGAATAAAAGCCGTTCCGGTGTGCTGTAAACCACGTCATAAAGCCAGAGGCCTTTCACTTTGTTATAACCCCCGTTAAAAGGGTCGGTGAGGCTGTAACGCATCCCTTGAAATCCGACATCGCAGATTTGAATCCAGTTAAACGGCGCTATGTTTGCACTGGCAGGGGTTACAAAGGCACCGGCATCTTCATACCCAGTAATGACGCCCTTATCGTTCTTTAGTGGCATCTTGCAAACGTTACTTGTTTGCAGATGAACCATGTGAGGGCCCAATGGCAGATCCTTGATCATCCATAATTCTAGAGATAGAATTCGTCAAATAAACTGTACGAAAATCAAGGCACTTCAAGGGAACTCACTGGAATTACTGGGATTTACCACCCAATCGTTCTGGTCGCAGAAAATCCGATACTGGAAGTCCACAGGATGTGTTGCCAAGCCTCGGTAGTACATATGGGCCAGTTCTGGCGATCAACGTCTTTTTAGCCTCCAGTGATTTTGTAGTGTATTCAGATGTTTCTTTCACTCACGCCATAACCTGTAAGCGCGGGCCTTGGCTTTTTGCTTTTCATTGGGACTTTTCCAACTAAATTTGCCATAAAGTGCCATGAAGAGATCCAGTACGCGTCTGTCATGCCCAGCAAAAGTGGGATTGTCGTTTTGGAGGTTGCGTGCAATTAGGTCATGGGTTTGCTTGGCAGCGTCCGAGAGAGACACACTCTGCCCGAGTCATTGACGTTAGTTTTGACGTGGTCGGTCTACTTCGAAACATCTCGAGGGCATGGAGAAGGGATAGCTCACCATTGTGGATAGGCGCTCAAATTCCTTTTTCCAAAAGTTGGGCTCGGGGGCTTTTTTATCACAGGAAATGTGCTTAGTTATGGTAGGGAAACCCGGCACCGTTGTAAAATCGCTCATACGTGCTCGTTTAGAGAGATACGATTGTTCACTTTGCTCTTCGTCGCTGAGGACTGAAGAATTGCCATAGGGATAGCCTTGTGCGACTACCAACAGATGTGCCAGAAGAAGGATTTGGCTTATCCGGGCCAGTAAGCCCTGCCCGGGACGGCTAAAAGTCATAACTTGAATCAAACGAGTGTGATAGTAAAGAAAGGCTTGGAAAAAAGAGTGAACCAAGTTGGAGTTGGAAGTCTCAGGGGAATGGATCTGGCTATGTACATTATGTATGCTCAAGTTCACCCAAAACTAATAAGACTTGGTCCAATACGCTGAAGGAGCTCTTGTATCATTACGGCCACCATGTCTGGCCCCATTCCTCGCGATCCTGAAAGAAGATGAAATGAACCGGTATAGTTGGCTGTATCCTCATTTCGCGAAAGAAAAAAGAAGAAAAAACCCATTTCAGCCTAAGCTTAGCTGGACGTGTGGATACAGACTATATATTAATACAGGGCGAAGTACTCTAACAGGGGGCCAAAATATGCAACTACTCACTAGGTACATAGGCTTGCAGTGTTATTACAAGAACCTTTGGGAGGAGTTCGGGACGGATCCACGGATCCACCCACGGGACGTGTCCGCGGGTAGCGCCGCGCATTTACGCTTGCAACGTTGTGTGAGGCATATATGGCTAATAAAGGAGAATCGGACGTCTATCCACTTTAAGACCGCTCAATTTGATCAAAAAAAATTGACTACAATATAGGCAGTCTTCCCCTTCCAAAGGCTCCGTTATTCTTGTTAGTGGCTCCCTCGGCCCTATATTTCTTCGCCCCCACGAGGTGCTCTTGTTTCAAGTGTAGACTAACGTATTATAAAATGTACAAGTACTGACTTTGGATCGAAATTGGAATTCCTATTACCTTGTGTGCCTTCGTTTCAAAATCCAAGTTGCTTCTCAGAGTGGAGATATATGAAATCTCTGTCATGTCACGCACTATAGTTATATATCGGAGCCTGGACTATCTGAGCATAACGCTCAGATATAGTGGTCTTTTTGGCCTAGTTTGTAACTCGCCAGCCCAGGCGCCGGTTATAACAATCTCCCTTCTACCAGAGAAATGACCTATCTTGACATTACAAAAACAGTCATACTCTAGAGACTTTCCAAAAACAACGTTGGAAAAGGAAAATAAAAAAAGCAAAAGTAAGTCTATTAGAAGGATTCGAGGCATTATCTACCGCCTGGAATTAACCGGTTTATTTACTATAAGTAGTAGATATGGGAATCTCTTATGAATGGCAATGATCGGTTTCTAAAGATTAAGTGTGATTTTGTATTCCTTTGGCGCTATATCTTCCTAGGGACTTGTCTATGAGGAAAACCATTGCCGACCACCAAGTATGTAGGGTGTAAAAAAGGAAACCCCACGATAATTCGACTAGATACGCGTGGTGTTTTTCAGAAAAAGAATCTAGACTGCAACGCAGTAATAGACATCCTTCTCCAGATCTGTGCACCCTGAGCCAACAGCTGGGTTCCACTTGAGGAAATTGGCCGCACTGATGCCATATTCTTTCTCAACAGAGGCACAGCCATCACCGGCTTTAACCTTGTAGTATTTTTTGCAGTTCGAAGCAATGCCGCTCTGCACGGGTGATGGCACCGACCCAGTCTCTGTCGCCGTCGCTGTAGTGGTAGTGGTAGTACCAGATGGTGTAAATCCTATCGGAAATTAGTTCACGAAATGAGTTTGGCCTAGAGAAAGGGACTTTACCAGGAACTCCTACACAAACTTCGGTCTTCCGCCATAGGTTGGTGCATTTGGGACCGGTAGCGGGATTCCATTCATAGAACTGAGCCGGAGTGAGACCGTACTCTGCACGAATTGAGCTACAATCGTCATCTCCGGTGACATAGTGCCACTTGTTACCTGTAGAGCTTGATTAGGACAATTCAAGGCGCAGAATAAATACCAAAACAACGCCTTACATTTTGACGTGACTCCAGTCTGAGTTGGGAAGGCCGAAACCGATGAAGTTGGGGTAGAGCTAGGCGAGCCTTTTGCTCTAACACAGACGTAGTCACCATCAATCAGGCCCTTACATCCCGATTTAATAGCTCTGCTGTGATATTAGAAAGGAGGAATATATCCATGCAGTCCGCATGTCATTGAGGTAGAGTTTGGTACTCACGGATTCCATGAGTAAAATTGATCAAGGGTAAAGCCCATGTACTGGTCCTGAATGCTGTAGCAGGTATCGCCATTTTGAACAAGATGGTACTTGGTACAGGATTTTGTGAGTCCCGTCTGGACGGGCGCTGCAGTACCATTGACAGTGATGGTGCTAGCTGAGATACCAATTGTACCAGTTGGTGCGGCGGAGCTGGCGGCGCTAGCAGGACCCGAGACACAGTAACTGAATCCAGGGACCATCTTACATTCCGAGCTGGTTTTCAACTCTGGATTCTAGATTCATGACGGTTAGATCTGTGTTGCCTTGCGTTGGGCAATTAAGAAGTTACCCAATTCTCGAATTGTGCCTCGTCAATGCCAAAGTAATCTTCCACCATCTTACAAGTGTCTCCTAATTGAACATTGTTCACATAGTAGTCACAGTCAGTGGTGACATTCGGGTCTGTCTCCCCAGTTGCCGTGGGGCCGTTCTTCCATCCCCCCTGGCCAGCGCTATTGGTAGCAGCCGCTGTACCAAGAAGAAGAAGGAGGAGAAGAAGAAGAAGAAGAAGAGAATGAACAGGAAGATTGGAATCAATCATGGTCGAGTTGAGTAATGGAGAAGAAGACAAGTCAAAATAAACCAGCACTTGGACGACTGGAAGAGACTTTAGCTAGCACAAGAGGTTTTGAATCGTCTCCTCATCTCATTATAATGAACCGAACATACCGGGAAGATTTCGGATTTTTTCTGTGCCTTCAATTGCTTCCTTTCATGGTCTCAGACCGTTAGGGCCCACTTAGTTCGTATTTTATATTGTACAAAAAAAAGACGTTGGTTGTACATGTGTAGATGCTGAGGCCTATACACTCGTTTGAATTCGGACTAGATAGCCCCTGCTTTTGGCCCCCGGGTCTTGGCGTGGAGCTTGAATCCTTAATTTATATTGTACATTTTTGTTCAAGATCATCGCCTTGGCAAAATTTGGTGGCGTTGGGCGAAGCCCCGTCGTCTTTTTAGCCTCAATATTCTTCCGCTGGGGGCCGAAGATACAGTTCTAACACATGAGGATGCGTTGAGGGATTTTCGAAATGACACTTATTTTGGCCCCCCGAAGCTAAGGAAAATTGGGCACACTTCTCCGTTGCGAGGTTTCATAGAAGATATCCTGAAATCTTGCTATCACGATATATCGTATCCTTACCATCATTTTACGAATGGAGTGGTCAATACGCTAGTACCAAAACCAACGATTCCAACATCTACCACATTTGGCCATTTATATCAAAATGCACTATAATCCAGAATGGATTACTGGTGTGTACTATATGTAAAGGTCCACTTTAGCATGTATCCGTAAGAATGAGATCCTCCTTCGAAAGCACCGGAAGATTATATTAGGTCGCGAGTGCGCGCACTCAAACTGAATTTCCTCAACACACTCTTTTATTCAATCACTGATTGATTCTGTTTTTTCCCGTTGCTTGTCCAAGACTAAAGCATGGGGCTCCTTTCTCTGCCTAAAGCCCTGGCACTCTTGCTATTGTCAGTCAATTTAGTGCAAGCTGAAGATGCCACAGGCACTTCTGGTTCATGTTCTAAAGACACCAAGTGTGTATCTGGCTGTTGCAGCAAAAGTGGCTATTGTGGTTTTGGCCCAAAGTTCTGTGGCGATGATGTCTGCATGTCAGGCTGTGATGCACAGGCGGAGTGTGGTCGTAAGTTTGACTTTCACTTTTAAACAAAAGGACGAACCAATTTTGATTCACTTACTGTTTTTATGTAGCTTATGCCCCGGTTGCTAATACCACTTGCCCGTTGAATGTGTGTTGTTCTCAATTTGGGTGAGTATAAACCCTTTGGGTTTTACCTATCTCTAAAACTGACACAATATAGTTTCTGTGGTACTACCGATGAGTTTTGTGGCAAGGGATGTGTCAGTGGCTGTGATGCTGTTAAGCAACCGTATGTACTCTAGCAGTTCCTTCCTTAGTCTAATATAACCTCCAGCTTATACCATATTAGGTCTTGCTCCGGTACATCAAGTGAAAAGGTCTACGGTGGATACTTCGAAGCTTTCAACTACGAGCACGCATGTGATAACCTTGAGCCTAAAGACATTGACGTGACGCCCTGGACGGTAGGATTGAATCCGTGCGTTTCTGTGTGCTGAACTATACTGACCTCCCCGTCAGCACCTTTTTTATGCGTTTGCTGGTATTGCCTCCGACGATTCAAGTATCGAAATGACCTACAGACATGACCATGAGTGGATCCCGCAAATGGTCGCCCTGAAAAAGAAGAAGCCCTCTCTGAAAGTTTGGTTGTCGATTGGAGGTTGGGCGCTTGGCGGTCGAATTTTCTCAGACATGGTTCGCTTTAAAGGGACACGTAATAACTTCATCACTTCCGCCATCGAAGTTATGGATGCTTGGGGATTTGACGGAATTGACATTGACTGGGAATATCCTGCGGCGGAAGACAGAGGTAAAGTGCTCAGTGCCGAGGAGTTACCTTCCCAAGCTAAAATTATTCTATCCAGATGGTCGCAAAGAAGACACGGCCAACCTTGTTACATTCATGAAAGAGCTTAAAGAAGCTTGTGGTGACAAGTATGGTATTTCTGCAACCCTGCCGTCATCCTACTGTAAGTTCTTGCAAACCACGTTGATGAAGACCTCTGCTAATAGTCGGAGAAAGACTACCTGAAGGGTTTTGACGTCAAAGGAATGTCGAAATATCTGGACTTCTTCAACTTCATGTCCTACGATATTCACGGTACTTGGGATGGTAACAGCGAATGGACATCCTCTGTGATTAATCCGCACACCAACTTGACCGGTAAGGCAACTCCAAAAAGCCAATATATATATACACCTAGCGGTCTACAAATGACTAACTATTTGTGGCTCAACAGAAATCAACGAGGGGTTGGATTTATTGTGGCGCAATGGAGTTGATCCGGCCAAAGTAAATCTTGGCCTTGGTTTCTATGGTCGTTCCTTTACGTTGAAGGACACCAGTTGCACAACTCCCGGCTGTCCATTTGACACGAAGGATTTTGTGAATGGAGGAGGAGCGCCCGGTCAATGCACTGACTCAAGTGGCATCCTCTCAGACTACGAAATCAATCGAATCCTTGAACAGTATGACCCCAAGGTTATCTATAATGAGCAAGCTGGTGTCAACTGGATTACCTGGGATTCAAACCAATGGTGTGTACAAATCTGGTCATTAGAAACCTTGTCACCTACTTACTATGTTAGGGTGTCTTTTGACAATGCTAAAAGTCTGAAGCAAAAGGCCGAGTTTGCTAATAGTAAATGTCTTGGGGGGCTTTTTGCTTGGACACTAGATGAGGGAGGCCCTGGTTCTACTGCCAACCCGAACAAGCTCAATGCCTCAGAAACATCTATGTCCGGTGCGAGCCTTGACGGTGGCAGCGATGGCTCAGGTGATATTTACCTCGCCGACACCATCGCCGACCCCAAATCTAATACCGCAACTGGAATCGCTCCTCTAAATATGATTATCGGACCTTCCACTCTTTCCTCGGCAACCACATTCTCAATCGAACCGCTGACTACCGCTATTGAAGTGGCCTGGACAACCACTAAAACGGTCACGGTGAGTGGACAACCCACTGTCGTTTCTACCATCGCCCGTACAATCCAGACTACGACATTTTCTATTCCACCTGTTACCACCACTGTGATTCCTTGGTGGAACTGGAATATCACTGCATCCAGTGTCACGAAGACCTCTACATCTCTCTTCCCGAGTATTACCTTGGATCCTATTACTTACCGGGATAGCGGCAATCCCGAGAGCATATCCAATGGAACATTCGCCACACACACCGTCACAGATGACCGAACTTTCTTCCCTCCTCCCTGGCCTTGGTCGACTACCTCCCTACCCAAGTATATTCCAACACCTACTGTCACATTTACCCAAGGTGGCCCTCCAGGTCCAACCTGCACTGCCAACTGCGGAAAAAAGTGTACATCATACTGTGATTCGCCATGTTTGAACTGTGATGATCCACAGAGCAATAAAAATTGGGCCGACCCTGAGGACCCAAATCCCCCAAGCCACTCGGGGTGCTCTGGTTCCGACTGTGAGAACAACGAATGCACTGGCCCACTCTGTGTCAAGAAAGGATGCAAGGGCGCAGACTGCGTGAGTGGTGTCTGTATTGGCCCCAAGTGTGAGGAGACGGGTTGCATTGGTGATGACTGTGGCCCTGGTGGATCTTGCACCGGCGATGATTGCCTTACTATTGGATGTGAGGGCGCCGACTGCAATGGCGCTGGTTCCTGCTTTGGACTTCAGTGTATCTCCATTGGGTGCATCGGTCCCCTGTGCAATACCAAGACGGGAGTGTGCACTGGTCGTGACTGCACCAAGATCTCTTGCTCAGGACCAAACTGTCTGAATGGACATTGCCAAGGTAAGGGATGCACGTCTGAAGAGAAAGACTGTGATAGCGAGGAGGCCAAGATTTGCACTGAAAGTGTCTACTCCACTATTGTCACACCTGCTTCGACATATACGACCAAGACTTCTACATCTTGTGAGACTATCACTGCTTGTAGCGCGAAGGCATCGACCACCACCACAACAATTGATGAGTCCAGTATGGGCGCTGGAACTGTTTATTACGATCCTGTATCGACAGCTTGGGACACCGCGGAAGCGCATCAAATCGCACTCTCGATGCAAGCCATATTCAGTTCCATGTACAGTCCTCATGCCACAACTACGACTGCCGATTCGACCACTACCACCAGCAAGGAAAGCACTACCACCAGCAAGTCTTCCCCTACACCGACTCTGGACTGGGGTAAGTATGAGCCGAAAGTGACTGTCACCTGTGGGGGGCCGAGTCTTTGTCTCTCTGGAGACCGTCAGTATAAGCAATGTGACCAATCCAGGGATCTGGTTGTCGACACGGATCTTTACACAAAGTAAATTGCCCCTTTCCCTTCGAGATATTTAATCTGCTAGTTCTAACGCTGCTACAACAGGAATATCAAAGGTGGTAATGCCGGAGAATGCTATTACGACGGTAAAGGGTCTATCAAGGGCACCGGCTGCCAGCTTGCGGTCGGGTCGTACAGCGACAAGTGTGAGATTCTTGGCGGAAGCCTGAAGTCGTAAGTCTTCGAACCGATCCAAGCTTACCCCTTCTTTATTGTCCTTCTTTGTTAACTCTTGGTACAGTGCATATGCACAGATTCGCAAAGTTTGTGGCACCAAATGTGGTGTCGCAAAATGGGGGGATGGATGTCAGGTCGGGCTCGCAACGTGGGACAGTTCAGATTGCGGCACGAAAGCTAAAGGTGGAAAAGACATGACCAATCCTGACAATTGGAATTAAGGCTATAAGGGTTGAGTTTGTGTTGAGATCTACAAGGTAGATAAGATCAAGGGACACACCATGTATTGTAATGTGGGTTGTAAGTTGTATAGATGTAGGAGGAAAGAGAGAGCTACTCTACTATGGAGCATGTGATTGACTGTTCACCACTTTGATTATATAATATTCTGCCGGTCAAAAGTTCCCTTCAATGCCGTATATCAAAGTCCCTGGCTTCCAATGATTTTCTAACCCCTATTTTACGATACCACTTCATTTAACACTAATTTAGTGCCTGAAGATGCCTGAATATGCCTGATCTTCTGCTGGCAGAAGATGAAGATACCTGAGAACAAAGCAGCTTACTGGAGGAGTATCAAGTGGACTTTGAACACGCGGGAACGTAAATTCGGGAGATCGTTAAGAACTGGATTGATCACGAAGCAGAATCTTGGAAGACACTAGACTATTACTCGCACCTTCAAAAGAGGGGAGTTACTCCAATAAGGAGCTCGTTATGAGAGATACTCACACCTCAACAAAAAAGGGGAGTTTACCTTCGAGGACCACTGAAGTGGCACCTGGGTGTTCTCCCTGTCACCAATAGAAACCTGTATCACCACTCCCATTCATCAAGGTTCTCACAAACGCCGGACGCGGGTGGCTTGATCAAGCGGTAATAGGCCAGAATGCAATCCTCCCACTTTTCGTCAGTTGGATACGAACCGCGAAACCCCGAGATCCATAGATCGGCGGATTCTGTGTCCCATATAATCTTTGTGATATTCTCCCCTCCTGGACCCCAGCCAAAGGACGACATTTCCCTGATTTTGCGTTAGCATGATCTCAAGGACTTAACTCCGCACTTACTCATATGCAACCCAGAACTTTCGGCGAACGAGATCACGTTTTGGTCGCTCGAATGACCAGAATAGTTCCGGAGTGAGGACCTGTCCGCGGACCTTTTCCCAAACAAGATAGGTTATGTATCCTCCAGGTACAGGTCCATGTTCCCCTTGCACGGATTGGCCATATCCAAGTAGTGAAGGTACACTTTTGCATCCACCTTGTCTGAACTTCTTCCGAGCTTTAGCTTCCTGCTTTTCAAAATGAGGATTTGCCTGTTGGGCTCGAATTTCCGGCAGAAGGAATTCTGTTCCCTCATCAGGACCTTGACAGTAGACTCTCATAAAGGCTTGATTATATGGGAAATGGTGATTGTGACATAGATACTTAGCCTCCCAACCGGATGGTTGTTCGTCGGGATCAGAAGTAGGCTCACGCACTCCGTCGACTCTATTCTCATAAAGCTTCTCGTCGATCACCCATATACTCGCGTTCAGCCGGAGAGCTGCGGAGCCAGGAAGGGCGATCTGAGTGCCTTTGAAAATCCGAGAGATATCAGTCATCTTGAAGGTTGCGATAAAAAGGGAAGAGAGTTCTGAGCGAACAGAAGAGGGAGATGGACTGGGCCAAATGATCATTTGGTGGTCATTGGTTTACACCGTGATACACTATGGTGCCTGAGGCAACACCTCACTGTGAAATACACCTGCGTTGTGAATTGGGAAGGTACGAGGGCCGGCAAACACAGTCCGAATTAGGTGATGTCAAAGACTCTATTTCTGGCAATGTATATATACCTAGTTACCATTATACACAGTTATATGTACAATATATGTACAGGTTGATATACATACAGGTATAGTGTATTAGTAGAAACAGCGAATGCTGGTCAATGTTCAACTGAAACCATTGGAATAAAGAAAATAAAGAAGATCAAAATAAAATAAAACAAAAAAGATTTCATCTGATCCCTTTGAATTACATACCAAGGAGTACATCAGGCCCCATAGTTAATAGTACGGGGCTGGAGGTACCCCATTCTACAGAATAACCGGCCCATACTGGCCACTTCATCCCTCTTTTGATTTGTTTTGCTGCCCGATATCTCCCTCAGGTTCACCATTGCATTCAGAACCTCTAACTATTGCTTTTTGTCATGTAGCAGCATCTCCCTCCGACCCTTTGAACAGCCCAAAAAAAAAAAAGACAGCCTTTAACCGTGAGAAAGGGATTCCCGTTACCGAGCGCCGAACAAGACGAAACATTCCTTGTATCCCTGTCTGAACCACATCCTTTGGTCCTTTTGCTCTTTCAAACCCCCCTAGGGTCTCTCTCCATGCATGCCACAGCCGACAGTCCAACTCTTGCGACCGACCTCGCGACGCATCCTCCTAATACATCCACAACACCTACATCGCTGCCGTCGCTCACCCCCGCGCTCTCCGTATCTCCAAATGACTCCGGCACCTCCACCTTCCTCGGCCTAAAGTCCAAATCATCCCTGTGGAGCTTAGGGAGCAGCAACAACGAAGAAGAACCCGTCCCCCCTGAGCCGACCAGCGCCGGCCGAACATCCATCCTCCGCCGACTTTCTCCCGCCCTCGCGGCTCGCGTCAAGCTGCTGGACAGCAGTAATAAGTCCGCGGCGCAGAACCGGAACGCCAATGCAGTCGGTCGGATCCCCGAAGAGCACCTGAAGGAGCTTGATAATCTTCACCAAGACCTATCGATCAAGGTAAAGAGGAAAGGTCAGACGTGGAGTCGTACAAACATATCACCCGGACAAACACAGGAGTTCAAGCGGAGCGCGTCGAACCAGCTCGAGCTACCCCACCACGATATCCTCCAGGAAATTGCAGACGCGCAAAGAGAGGACCCGGAGTCATCGGAAGCAGTTGTGGACGGTTCTGAACTGTCCACTCCGGCCACCATTGTTGTTCCGGAGACTGTCCAGCCCGTGGAACACGTCAGCCCACCTACGCCCATGTCTGTCGCAGAGCCGGTTCTCGCGCAGCTGCGCGCAGCCCCCATCCCGAGCCCCCAAGCTCCCAACGATGTTCAAGATGACCGGACCGACTTCGAAAAATATGTCGACGATACCGCACGAAGAGAGGAACGGTCCGCTGAAGACCAGTCCGCTCCGAAACCACCTCCCAAAGACTCGCCTCCCGCCGACGCCGTGCACTCGCGCTCTTCATCCAACTCGAACTCGCAATCCTATTTCAACCCAATGGGTCTGCAGCGCGCAGACTCGATATACTCCTTCTCCCGAGCATCCTTCAGCAACCAGCTCTCGCAGCTTACCTCCATCCCTCTCCCACAACCAGCCTCGCTCGAGGCAAGCATCGAAAACATCTCCACAGCTTTGTCTGCAGTCCGGGCGTTGAACGGCGCCGCAGAGCAAATTCAGATCTGGATCAAGAAGGCCTCAGATGTGCTGAGCGGCTTGGATTCCGAAGATGACGTGGAATGGGCTGCAGCTGGTGGTCGGGAGGGGCTAGACGAAGTCGATAAGGCAATTACGCGGTTCGAGTCCCTCGTCAATGTGTACGTTAGGGCCATTGAGAATGTTCAACTTCGAGACGACATTGCCAATGTGGACGTGGAGAACCTGAAGACTATCGTGAGCCAGATGGAGAGTATTCTACAAAACTGGACCCAGATCAAGAAAAAGCTGAAAGGTGTAAAAGAACAAGTTGAATTGGCAATGGAGTGGGAAGAGCTTTGGTCGAACGTTTTGGGCGATGTTGGTGTGGAAGTTGATAACTTGAGCGGGCTGATATTTGAGATGGAAGAGAAGCGACACCAGGCGCTGATGGATACGAGCGATACCAGTGGCGGCCTTGACATCAATGAGCTGGAGACGATCGTGGAAGAATCCCCCATTAAGAGCCGCGGACATTCGCAGAACCGTCTGAGTATTGGACCTCTCTTAGCCTCGGCGTCTGACACCCCCGTTATCAAAACACCGCAGGACGATACGAGTCACTCTAACCTCATGGCTATCTTTGCACGTATGCAGCCGTTGAAGGCATCGTTGGAGTTTTTGCCCATGCGACTATCAATGTTCCAAGGGCGTGCTGAAACCATTTTCCCAAGTGCATGCGAGGAGATTGAGGACCGACGAAATCGCTTGGAGAAGAGCTATAAAGTTCTTGAGACCGATGCTGAAGCTCTGCTGAAGGAGTTGGCAGAAGACAAGTGGATCTTGGTTTTCCGCAATGCTGGGGCTCAAGCACAAAAGATGTTTCAATCGGTTGAACGCAGCATTGGAAAGCTACAAGAAGGGCTGGAAAGCGGCATGCAGATGCACAACCCGTCAACGCTGACCAAGCTCATGGAAAACTATGAAGCGAAGAAAATGCATTATGTTCCTGCTATTGAGCGTGTGGTTTCCATCATTCAAAAGGGTGTCAACGACCGATTGACTGTCAATGGCGAGATTCTGCGCCTGCTATCCGACATGACATCCCGAACGGATGCTCTCAAGGCTAGCACTAAGGTAATGGATACATCTCTCGAAGACGTGCACATTCCCAAGGGCCACCAGCTACGAGACTCAATCTCCAGCATCCTCACCATGGACAGTCCAGCCACAGGCAGTGCCATCGAGACCCCAGGAAGCTCTCCTGCGTCGTCAGTGATCATGGCCGGCAACGGATATAAGCGCGCCTCAACGCCCATGGGCGGATCAAGCCGTCGCGAAAGTTCAGTCGGGAGTGCCACAGCCCGCTCGACGATGCCCCCAAACCGTCGTTATTCCAGCTTGCCGCAGCCCACGGCACCTTACACCGGCCGAAAGTCCTCAATCCCCCAACCGACAGGCTTGATCTCTCCTACTCCATCCTACAAATCATCAAACTACTTCACCCCGACCCCGGCTGCTCGTTCTCGTACACCCGCGGCGCCATCTACAATTCCCAATCGCCCACGCTGGAACACCAGTACGAACGTGAACGACATGGCTATTAGTTACAACTCGACACTGCGGAAGTCATCCGCACCACTCGCCCGGACACCCCGCCCATCATCAACACTCCCATTCCCCAACACTTCCCGACGAGAGACGTCTGCATCCCCGATTCCCGGCAGTCTTCGATCAACCAGTCGCGTCTCGAGCCGCTTTGGTTCACGGAGTCCTAATCGGAACGTGTCGTCTCCCACACCGGCGCGATCCTCGCTCCTCGATCCACCGCCGTACAGCCGGCTCTATCGACAATCAGGGGCGCCAAACACACCTCGCACCCGCCAGAGTTTTGCGGGCCCGCCCTCAGCTTTCAGTCGAAGTGTGTCGGGAGCTACAGGTGGGATGGAGAGCCCAACCAAATCATCACGACCGGGTACATCGCTAGGCCATTCTAACAACAGGCGAACCAGTCTGCTCCCGCTTCCCAAGCGAATGGAGAAAGAGCAGCCAACCCCGAAACCAGTGGATACGCGTCCGCGGTGGCGCTAATGGCAACTGAGTTGTATATTTCGCACTGTTCATTAGCTACGCCTGTGTCACCTATAAACCTCATCATCTTCTCTCCCATTTACTCATTCTATCCTGTATCCTCCTTGCCCTCCGACTTCTATCTACCCTTCTACGACCTTGTTCTATCTATGTTCTATCTATGTTTTTTTACTTGTGCATTTACAACCCCTCCGCCCTCGGTTCGATCTCGATTTCCAAATCGGTGTTCAGTCGGTGTGAAGCGGAGCCATCATCTTGACAAGTCAGGTTTTGCGTGATATCCCTATTCGTTTGCATGGTATGGTCTGAGCGTTGGGGTCATCTATTTCCCAGTTGTTTTCTTTTTTGAAGTCTCATTACCACTCCGCTGCTCTTCCCTGTGAATATTATTCCTTGTAGTTTTATCTAGTTTTATCTAGTTGTGTCTTTGGTCTTGGGAATGATATTACTCGTTTCTCAGGCGGTTTATTGTCAAGTCACGGTTCATCGTACTCTGCAGTATGTTCATCATTCGTAACAGCGCGATCTATATACTCGAAACGGCAACTCTTTATATGTGAAACATGAATGAACATCTCAAACTGAAACTGAAACTTGGCATTTAATTTCCCAGCTCACGTCCGAAAATCAATGCATCCACCAACTCCTCACTGTTCGCCAACCGCGCAGCCTTGGGAACCCGTCCGATCACGCTAAATCCTAGCTTCTCCCAGATACGGATGGAGGCCGGGTTATTGGCGAAAACCAAGTTGAAGACTGAGTATGTGTATCCCTACGAAAAGAGTTAGTTCTATGTCCGATGGGGTAACGGCTGCCAAGTGCAAACCCGGGGAGGCGGCAAGTTATACCAATCTCGGAGCAAATTCCAAGTAAGCCTCGCCCATAGCCTGTCCAACACCCTTTCCGCGTGCAGCAGTGGTAGTGAGGAAGCCTGCATTGCAGATATGGGAGCAGCGGCCTATCAGAGTTAGTATTCTATTCATTCCTTATTCCTATGCAGGCTGATGTAAATGCTGTAAACCACATACCAGGATAGTTAGGCTTGATATAAAAAGTTCCCAAACAAACACTCTCCCAGTTTCTTCCCTCTCTTAAGCCCTCGTCCTCGTCGTCCAAGATCGCCAGGACCGCAAATGTCCCGAACCAATAATCGGCGAATTGATCCAGAGTCATCGGCTGCTCCATCGGGTATGTCCCGCCGCGGAGGATCTCCGCGCTGAACTCCTCGTGCAGGAATTTGATTAGGTCTTTGGGGACTGCTTGCGGTCCTCCTGTGATTGGGTAGAGCGTCATTGGCGCGGAGGAGGACTTGGGGAGAGTGGTTTTCCTCGCTGTTAGGGTCGGCGCTGCATCTGTGTGTGCTTTTGGTGGGGGGTTGCGGGTCGTGGGGTCTTCCAGGATGGAGGGCATGGTGAATGAGTGAGGTTTTTTGGAGATGTGTGGGGTATGATGGGTTTGGGGATATGGGTGAAGTGTGGTAGAATCTCAATTGGACAATTGGAAAGTGATCAAAGGGGATTTTGCGATTGATATATTCTCGTCTCTATCTCCAAATTGGCATCGGCAGCCGATTTTGCATGAGTCAGCCTGTCATTGGTAGGGCGTTCTCCACTGAAGTTGGAGTACATAGTTTGCCTTATCGTTGATCATTCCTCTGCTATGTGCTAGAACATGATAGATGGATCTAGGGTTGAAATTTGCTTTTTGTGCATGGACGGTCACCTTCTCGTCAATGTTCACGAACATGCGAAACATTCCCCGGGTGTCTCTCGGAATTGTTCCGCAACAATATAAGGTTCCGAGATATATTCATAGACTATACTCCATAACATATATCCCTAACTTAGGTGCAGACCTGAATTGTCTTTCCTGTTAAATCAACTGGAACCCTCGTCTCTTCTATTCCTACACCTAGTATATACATATGGGCTGGTGGGGGATGGAAAATGCCTGCATCTCCCAACATAACCCTACCAGACATAGACATGTCTGGCTGCCCTCAGATCAAGCACTCGGCGCTCGAAAATCAGTTTAGACTGATGGGGCAGCCGAGACTCCATTTTTCGAAGTTCATGTCACCAACTCTCGGGGTGGTAGTGTCAACCTCGGTCCAATGAAATCAATCGAAAACTCATTGACCATCTCCTTCTCCCTCATTCCTCAAAGCCTGCATAAGCTCGAGTAGCTGTCCAAGTTGCTGATCTGTATTGAATAACAACGATTAGCAAATTGATCAACCAAGACCGAGTCCAAACAACAGTCAAGAAACATACCACTCATTTTATCCAACTTGGCCTGGTCCAGCTTATCTCCTGTCCATTGATCACCCTCCAACTTCTGCGCATATAGCTGCCACTCGGTCAAGAAACCAATCTATCATTTCAAATGTTAGCGACTGCATCAACAAGCCCTTCTTCTTCCGCCCGGCCTCCCGTTCTCTTCAACTCGGTATAACCACACCAACTCAGATAAGAAGAAACATACAATATGCAATGGGTTCTCCACGCTGCGGTGCGCACGGAACTCGTTCTTCACGTAAGAATCGCCCAAGACGCGCATTTCGGGTTCGAGCTTGCGGTGGACGCGTAGAATGCGCCGGTAGAGCTGTAGCGGCGGGAGGAGAGCGAGAGCCTCGCTGAGGCTGGACTTTGAGCCGATCGAGGCCGGCGTGGCCATGAGTAAACGCTGAGCAATGCGCATCTTGGATATGAGGGAGGTTGATTTTAGGGAAGATTGGGAAGACTGAGGAATGACATAATTTCCGGGGATTTTCGACGGGGCAAAGGCGGCGAGGAGAACGCGCGAATCAGCGGGTCGGGATGTCCCGGGATTGAAGATTTCCTTTGCCATTTGATATTTTGGGATATTTTGCAAGAAAGGTTTCACATTGGATATTCTATTCCAATTGAGTTGGATTAGTCCTCTTCTTCCCCTGTGCAATTGTGATCACCTCAAGCCAGGATCGCATCGCGTATTCTGCAACCATATAAATTTGAGATAACCCCACTATCTCCAAAAAAAGTGACTTGATAAACCTCGAATTTCTACGACTTGGCTCTATTACATACGAACCATGCTTCCCACACCTGATACTTCACATGTGTCCTTCGACACCATCTACGAGCCATCCGAAGACTCATACCTCTTCCTAGACACATTGTCATCAGCATCCGAATCAAAATGGCTCTCTGAACGCTTCCCAAAGAACCAAGAGGCATCACCACTAGTCGTCGAAGTAGGCACAGGCTCTGGTGTTGTGCTAGCTTTCACAGCCGCCCAATCCCAACAGATCTTCGGCCGACGCGATATTCTCACACTAGGCACAGATGTGAATCGCAATGCTTGCATCGCAACGCGGAAGACCGCAACGACAGCCATTCAAGCAGAGCAACAGCCGTCTCCTCAATCAGTTCACATCTCTTCATTGACAGCCGATCTGTGTGCGCCTCTTCGTCCTGGCAGTGTTGATGTCCTTCTCTTCAACCCACCCTATGTTCCGACTGAGGATCTACCGCGTCTGCCTTCTGCGGCGGAAAATGACCCTGCTATTTCGGAGGCAATGTCGCGCTCTGCTAAGTTCGATAATGACTCGTACTTTTTGTCCTTGACGTATGCGGGTGGAGCGGATGGGATGGAAACTACGGATAGACTGCTTGATGCTATTCCGGGTGTGCTGTCTGTGCGTGGTGTGGCGTATGTCTTGCTCTGCAAGCAGAACCGGCCTGATCAGGTTATGGAGCGTATCCGTGGCTGGGGTGGTTGGCAGGTTGAGACGGCGGGGTCGAGTGGGATGCAGGCTGGGTGGGAGAAATTGGTTATTGTGAGGATATGGAGAAAGGATAGCTCATGATGAATACAGGAATTAAATAACAATGATACCATTTGTGAATCGATCAACGAGAAATAAAGATACATTCATACACACCCCAGCAATTGCCTGCTAGGTAGTTCAAAAGAAAAGAATTCATGCCCATTCCCACTCGACGTAGCGCTCGAAGCCAGTGGCGCCGGATCCCTCGAGGAGATCAAACACCTCCTGGGGCGCGTTCTTTCCAGGTCGCATTGGCCAGTGGGCCACGATTGTGTTGTTGCCCCTCATCTTCACCCCATACTTTTCCGGGATTTGGTCGAAGTTATGGGCCTTCTTGTAAAGATCAAACAATTTACTGACATTGCAGACAAAAGAGCTTGATCTCCTTCTTCTCATTTGGTCAGCATCGTTGTGATCCGTTGTCTCGGGTTCAGGGAGGTATTTCGCAACACGAGCGACGTCCTTGTCCATTGTATCCATACTAGACATTTCCTCAATGTCGCAGACAAAGAGGACAAGAATCATGGCCTTCGGGTTTTGAATTTTCGGCTTTAGCAGCGGGATATTTAGGGCGAGGGTGATTTCGATCCCAAGCACCTCTTTTTCTGCATTGATGTATGTCTGTATCGAATTAGTATTGTCTTAAGAACACAATTAGCGGGGTAGGGGAGCTCTGGGTTGTTGCATTACCTCAATTCTGTCAAATCCTGGATGTTCTAGCTTTCTGAAATATCCTGGTAGACTCAGTGAATCGATAGAAATAAGTCGAATGGTGATACTCCGCTTCGTAAGTTGGCGACAGAAACGCAAGAAAGTCTCTCGGAGGTGGATGAATAGCATACCGTACAGGTCATTCTTCGCTGGATAATTTGCAGTGTACGCTCCAGTGCATACCTCCTGGATGTCCCAGCTGCTGCGCGGATCCGTAGAGTCTGGCATCGGCCAAGAACGACTAGCAGAGAAAATCATCCTAATTGGATTAGTGGCCTTGCAAGTACAATGAGAAGTTGAAGAAACTCACGGGTTAGGAGTGTCAAATTCTTTGCGTGAGCATCCAAAGGGCAACAATATTCCATCACGGCGGAACTTCATCGTGGAGAGGCGCCAATATCGAGGCTGTGCGTGCAAAGTCCTGTGGAGTGAATCTACTCTTTTGTCTGCCAACATGACGTCTTGTCGATTGCGGGTAGCTTCAGAAGCAGAAAAACGACCGGGAAACCGAAGAATGTATCGAAGACGTTCCCACTCATCTCTCAGAAGTTCTAGTTGTAAGGACGATTTGTTCTTCTTCCAGGCCCATTTGAAAAACCGCTTAGGACGTTTCAGTGCAACCTCGGAGCAGACTTTCTCAATCAACGGCAGGAGCTTGGATTGAAGTGCTGTGAGAACAGACGTGGGTATCAATGCTGAATACCATAAGTGAATCATGATCGGGGCGGCTTCCTCTGGTGGAAAATGGAAAGCCGTCAAAGCAAGGACGATATTCTGTGCGAAAATCCCAAAGCTGACGCCATTCATCACGATCTCACATTGCCCTGAATACGTATCTGGCAAACGAGCGACTGTTTCGACTATGTTTCGAATATCGTGTGATGCTATCATGAATTGTGTTAGTTGCATGAATCGGTTGTTGGATTGCAGACAGTCTCTTACATGTGAGAAGAATACGCATCTTGGAGGATGCATCCTGGCTTTCATTTCCATCCAGTTTCAGCAAATCCAATGCTGGCATGTTTCCCCACCATGACATTTTGTCGGCATTTGAATTCAGTTCAGATGGGTCCATTTGGAAGAAAGTTGGGTCTCGATCTTCAGTATGCCAGTCTGGCTTCCATGTATGCTTTGCTAGAGCGTTGTTACAATCCTCTTTGTGCGCGGGCCAATGTTCTTTTTGGCATTCTCTGCTGCAGTACTGTTTTGATTTTGGTTAGAATATGATACAGGACCTCGAAGAGATCAAAGTGAGGGAGACTTACCACAACCAAGTAGCAGCGGCTGCAAGTATTGTTGGCCTTGGAGGTCTGGTTGGGACATGGCGAGTTTATGTTATTCGCACAGAATGCGGGATTGAGGTATTTATCAAACCTTGACATGGTGGAAGTATGGATTTCAGCAAGGTTGATGAAACTTGGACACCACAACTAAGTTTCGAAAGGCTAAAGTGAAGAATGAAGCCCGAAAGACGAAAATCGAAGAACAAGAATGAAGAACGATGGACGAAGAACGAAGAGGGATGGAAGAAGTAAAGAACGATGGACGAAGAACGAAGAACGAAGAACGAAGAACGAAGAACGAAGAACGAAGAACGAAGAACGAAGAACGAAGAACGAAGAGGAATGGAAGAAGTAAAGAACGAAAGGACAAATAGTAGGCTCAGTAAGGAATGTCTTCGACATTGGATCACCGCCCTTAATATGCCAATGCCTTCCAGCCCTGGAGGTTGCCAGAGAGATCACCATAGCAAACAGCAAACATCGCCCTATGGAATAACCGAGAATATCACAAGACCTTTGGCTTACTTCTGATCTATTCAAATGCATCCACCAGCTAAGGTTACTCCTCGAATGGAAAGTATTTTATACCGCCAAACGATCATGGGCAATGAGATTAAACCGATCACTTCGAAAAAAGACCTTGATCAGCTTGCTGCAGGAACAACTATTCTTCTAACGACCACAGAGAAATGCAAACCCACGAACCCATAGACGCCAAATATCATAGCACATCCCATCAGTGACGCCGAGTCAAACATACAATTGACTAGATAGTAGGATCTAGTTGGATTATTCCTTTTCTTATGTTGCCTGTTTGGATGTTCTTGCGGATCTGACTAGCTCTTAATAAACGCATTTAAACCCCGATACTCTTGTCCTGGCTGACTACATAGTTTTCTGAAGACAGGTTCAACGACTTCCTAGCAGGAGTAATATATATGACGCTCTGGATGTTTCTTTATGGCTATGTATCGATCATATCTATTGAATTAATCCATTCCCTATCTCTCATTTCGTCCGATCATCTCTTCTCCCCATGTATTACCAAAAGGGCTGCATATCATCATGGACACGGATAAACACAGCTAGTAGTCTGGTTGCTTTTTCGACCAGTCATTTCATCAACCCCTTATTTGGCCTCTCCTATACCTCCTCCAAAACTCTTTCTCATCCATCCAAAGTCTTGCTGTTTAACTACCCATCCAATAATGGTAACCACGATGTGGTCACCTCTCCCTACGCCGGCCATTGAATGCCTCACGGACTTCTGGTTATTAAATTCCCTCCACACAGGCTCTAGGTCATTATGGGAAAATTTAGGTCCCGCAGATCCCCAAGAATGTCTCCCATCGGGCCAGTCCCCAACGACATAATATTCGCCCAGGATCATTTGTCCTAGCGGTTGGGAGATGGCCGGGAAGTATGCAAGCTCCAGGGAATCTATAGGGACATGTTGCCCTATTTAGTTACCAGTAAAGACTTGTAGCTACTAAAAGCCAGGATAGCAGGAAAATGGAATATGTGCTGATATAATGCCATAGACCAAGTAGCTGGACACTTACTACACGAGCTTGCTGTATAGACAAATGCTAGCCCATTATCGAGGCTTGCGAGCTCAGTGCTACAGTCGACATGAATACTAAGCACACAAACACAATCGGTACTACAAAAACCACTAACGGCTTAATCGTATCAAGTATTGATGGTTGGAACGCATATGGTGTTGAGCTTCGTTGGAAGTCCACTGACCTTACTTCGCCCCGGTTACAGCGTTTCTTCATACTCATGTAGTGGGCCTACTAGTGGCCCTTGGTAGAAGCAGGTCTTAGATTATGCTATCGCATATAACTATTGACTTCCTTGGTTAAGGCTGGATTCTTGCAATTAACAGTTTATTTAGCTTAGTTCCCTAAGGAGAAATATAACAATTTTAGTTAGATTGCCTAGCTTGTCAAGTACGGGAGTTATATATATTTTATTGGTTATATACACTTCTATGTCGACTCTACAGGCTAAATACATGTATTCACACCCAAAAGTCCTGACGCTTTAGACGTCAATCATCTTAATATCGCTTATTCTTCACAATTTCGCTACATCCCAGGCAACATATCCTGCAGAATACGAACAAACCCGTATATGTGGGTCGCCAAAACCATTTTCCTAATCCGGACCTACTTTCACCTAGGGCTATATCGTCCTATTAGTGAGTTCTTAGTTGCAATTTGGCATATCCATCGTCACAAGAATGTAATTGGTTCCCTATCCGACCAAGTCCCCACTGCCTTCGAGAATAAACGACCTGCAAACTTGACAATCGGTGAGTAATCCCCACAGCTCATCAATGGGTCCCACGTGTCCACGTGGTGAAAGCTGTCATATTGCGAGATCATCGGATCTCAAAGCACCATGATTTTCTCTTCTTTCATCCGTCGCACCCAAGACTTGATTTTATATTTCCATTTTCAATACTTTGTAGACCATTTCTGGCCTTGGAAAACTTTTGAAAATCTCCGAACACAGCGTGGGATCGAGGACTGATCGAGAACTGATCGACGATCGCAAGCCCCCTTTTCCGCCCCCACTCTAGTAAGACAAAATGGAACCGAACCGGAGACGTTGAGTAAGGACTCCGTACGGAGTAAGCATGCTGATATTATCCACCCCAACGTACGTACACGTGGAGGGGCGGTTGTCATCATTGAGATCGGTCATTGAGATCGGCGGTGTCGTGCTCTTGGCGGGGTTACTGTGTTACATGTATACTAGCGAAGATCATGGGAAGGTAATGGTGAATTATTAGACACATTTACTGGATTTGTACTCCGTATAGAATAACCGAAAAAAGGAAGGCTTACGGAGTAGATCTTTGAGGGATATCATGTGGTCTGACACGCTAGTTGGCCGTAATGTGGCCCAATCACAAAAAGGAAAAAAATCAATTAACCCGTTTAACCCATTTAACCAATTTAACCAATCAATGCTTGGAAATACACTCCGTAACTCCATATGTACTAGTTAAGTATTAACTATGTATGTAGTTATGTCATTCCCATACCCTACCTAGGTACAAAGTGGTGGAGGAACAAAGGTCAGTACTCCGTAGAGTTCTTGCAATACTCCCAATCCTAATACTTCCAAAACAGGGTTTCGGAACCCAAAACTGTGTTTTGATGTACACGGGAGGATTCGCACCCGAGAACCCCTGAAAACGAAGGGTCCTCACTATAAAACAATCTTGGCAGAACTGTATTTGAGAACAGCCTACCGAACCCTGTTGGTCTAAAGTGCTGGATCAACAGACTCTCCCTCTAGCTGGAACAGGACTACCGTAACAGCCTTATTGATCCAAATGGTTCGGGAACCAATCCCGATATTCTTTAAAATACCCAAAAAACATCCTTACAATATAGAAACATCTACTCCGTAATGGTCTCAGGATCACCAGTCTGTTCCGAGCATTCCATGAGACACGGAACGGAGGATAGCGGATAGAACACGGGAAGAATTGCCTCGTGGGATAATCGTTTAGGAGCATTGGCTAAAGGCTATTGCGAGGAGTATTGAGCAGACAGCAGACATTCACGTCTCAGATTATCGTTTAGAGGGAAAAAAAATCCCCCCCACTTCAGCTCACTTGCCGCCTTTCCCCTGGTTCCACCTGAGATAGGCTTTTTTCATGTCTTAAAATCCTCGCGCTTTATGCGCAGATCACTACGGAGTAGAAAGCGATCATAAGGTTCTGCAATAACTCATATGTCCTATATCACCTACCTAATTGGGTAAGTCGGGGTGTCTCGGGGAAATCTTACCTCTAATTACTCCGTAGATCTGCGCCGTTTGGATATTGAGTTTGTGAAGTAGTTGTGGGGAGAGTAATATATTATGTTTTTTGTTTTTTATTTTATTTTTTGAGAGCAAGCCCTGAATATACGGAGTACAACATAGGTGTTTCAACGGGGGAAATACGAACCCGAGTAGTACGTAGATCTTAGGCGTTGATATGCATATGTCTCGGCCTAGATTGCCAATCACGAAGGCGATGTGTGAGACCGACCTCGGGAGTCTTAAGAAGAGTTCAACGGAAGAAAAGGAAGGCGCTAGAACACACCAAGAGTTACAAGACATGAACGTAGCCTAACGCCTTGCGAGAGTGGAACATGTCTATGATGTACGTGTTCATAAAAGTATGTTTTTCGATATTGGTTTCAACATTGCTGTGGCCTAGATCATGTTGAGTGTCCTTTCTAGACATCAAAGCCTCCCTTGGCATATAGCCATTGTCTCACACTCACATGTCCTAGAATCATGCATTGGAGGTGAAGGGAAAGAAGGTGGAGCTAATTACAGCCAGCTTATATGTATCTTTCTCTCGGCCGGTGTATCCTTCTCCCGGGTGGTCTCAGTACTTTTGATAGCTAATGCTCGGCTACTTTTTCTGTCAGAGCGTTAAAACTCCGAGCAGATGATATTTAAGAGCGCAGATTCAGAGTGGGGGAAAAATTCCCCGGTAAAATTGCTTAATTCTTTTTTCAGTATGTCATCCACCATCCAAATCGGGACCCCTGGCCTGGGTAGTAGGAAAAAAAAAAAAGGAACAACAGATTGTATCCCATATGATGCAAAATCAAACCGAATTTCGAAGACAGAAACAAACGCCGGGTTGTTCTCTCAGAAGAAAACAGAAAATCTAGAATCCACGTCCGCGACCACGACCGCGGGGGGGACCTCCACGGCCTCCACGGCCTCGTGGTCCACCACGGCCACCACCACGACCACGGTCTGTCTCCTTGCGGGCCTTGTTCTTGGGCTTGGGTGCGTCATCGACGAGGAGGGTATCAAGAGGAAGGCTGTCGGGGAGAATGTAATAGCGGATCGTGGAACCGCGGATGTTGATAGTGTCGAGAGAAACAGTGTCACGGCCCTTAGGGGTCATCTTGACAGCGCGGAGAGTAGTGTTCATCTGAGGAGAGACAGCCACAATAGTGCCGTGAAGAATTGTGCCTAGATGACCGATGAAAGTTAGAGAACGCAGTTCTTTCGCCTATTTCGAGGATTGGCATATTCGAAGGAGGTTAGGTTGGGGTTTGCGGGGATTGCGCGGGGGGTTCTCACCATTCTTCAGCTCGACGGTCACCGTCTCATTGGCGCATTTCATCAAAAAGCTAGAAGGATCATTAGATGTCAGCAGGAGTGGGTTTGATGAGTGCTTGGTGCGTCAAGCGGAGCTGGCGATTGCCGCGCACAATAAAGGTGAGCACATACCGGACGAGCTTCATGGTGAATCAGTAAGCTGCAAGCTGAGGACAGTCTTAATTTAATAAACAGTCAAGACACCAGCAGATAGCTAGAGATTGTGGGGACCAAAAAAAACGCGTGGATTTTGATGATGCTGTTGGATCACAGAGTCAGAGAAGATCTGATCAGGTGAGATTAGTCACGTGACCAGGCTTTCACATTGTCTTGAGGTTCGAATTTCATTCTTCGTATATTCGACCTTCTATACAACAAGAAAACTGTGTGTCAGACATTTTTAATTGAAATACTGAAAACAATGTTGCGACAGTAGATTCACCTGTTTCATCTTCGACTTACTAGTTCTGATCGTGTGTGGCATACTCAACCCAGTCTTCCACCAATCCAAGTGTTGAAAAATGTGGGTTCTCTAGGATACATAAGCAAATTGGACCTTTTATCATTCCTGGCAGGTAATATGAACGAGAATTAGCGGATTTCAAAAGTGTCTCGCACATCGAAAGGTCTCATGGGCTGTAACGGCTTTCATGCACTCATGTTGATATGCAGGTGAGCGGTGTGTCAGCGTTGTATCTGATAGGATCAACGTGCGACCAACGGGAATGCCATGTCCGTTTTCTCCTAATGTGCCTTGCTTATTGACCTGAATTTGGGTAAAGTGATATGTACAGCGGAGCGTATCTGCAGCCCTTGCCGTTCCCATCACTTCACCTCTTAATCGGTTTGTTTTAGAGAAATCCCAAGAACTTACATAGCGAATGGCTATGCCAAGACTTGGTGCATGATTGATTTTAAATCGGGTATCTCTTGTTGGCAAAATGACCAACAGCATTTTGGCAGACTTGCAATTTATGCTAGCAAAATAAGATACGAAGGGATGATTGTTTCATACAATACGGAGTAGTCACAGCCTTAATGCGACATCTTAACCTACATAATACATGAGCATAAGCAAGGCGTACTGGATAGTACAACGTGGTCAAAGTAGATGAGACCATCCGAATACCGAATATAAACAGACCCCAACAGACCCCAAACCCGGAAGGATGCGGTAAAAGAAACCGAATCAATGAAAACTTAGGGTGGCCATTGAAGGGGCCGTTTTTGGCCAAGTCAGTCATTACATATAAAACAGCGTTAGTCCCAAACCCAAGAAACTAAAGATCGTCGTATATCCCGGCTTTAAAAAAAAGGGTTCAGAATATGGCCTTATTTTCTCTTCCGTTTTCCGTACTCCGTAATCGGCCACGAGGCACAAATGATCAACCGTGCATTAGTTAGTAGAAACCACATGTCTTGAATCAAACTGATACATCTGCGGATCCCTTGTGGAGTGAGCCGATCATGACCGTGCCAAAACCTAGGGGCGATTGGAGTTTTTTTAGCGCTCAATTCCGAAGTATGTTAAAGTGACAAATTGAGAGGGCGCTAAATCAACTAAATCAGAGTCGAACATATCATGACCCTGGCAAATTACAATTTGTCTTGGCTGTGTTTCTCTGTGACAAGATCCACCATTACTTACAGCTTTGCCATTTCGATACACGGCTGCCTATAACATACAATAGTCATGGACCCTGTAGTACAGTACCGGTGCCATGGGTGTTTTTTTCGGAGCTAATAAAGAACCGGGAGCCGGGGCTTTACTACATCCCTACTAGGACGGGATTATCTGGGGCTGAGATCTTAGCATTTGCCTAGGGGCGTTTAATGCTATCATTTACCCAGATGGGGACATTGATCTTTTCCTTTGAGTCTTCTTCTTTTTCTTAAAAAGAGAAAAGGAAAAAAGAACGAAATACTATATATTGGTCTCCACTAATAAGTCTAATTCTCCTAGATAGGAAAGGGTTCATAATGTAAACTCTCTTTTTTTTTTTTTCCAACGGCGCCTTTTGTGGGGGCCAAGAGTGATAGGGGGGACAAGCATCGGGCCGGGGATGGTGGAACTCACAACTTCAAGTTATTGAGCTGTTTTCTTTTTCGTATTTTCCCGATTTTATATTTCTTTTCGAATTGCAGGTCAAATCTCGGAGTATCTAGCCACGCGCTAGACTATAGGGAGTATTGTGGCCCCCAATCCGCCCCCATTTACTATAATGGGGGCTAGAATTGAACGATCCAATGCCCAGGCCAAGATTGCCATCTCCCCTTAGGAGGATCATTACTGTACAGACGATGGCCCCAGTCGCAATCGGTTCCGAGTCCTCTTCCCGCATATCCTCTGTTTTATCCGTCATTTGTGGGGGTCAAAAGTCCGACTCTGCTCGTGATAGTTCCCATCGGCCCACCTCATTTGAAGATCTTAGGATTTCTTTTTTTTTTTTTTTTTTTTTTTGCTTTTCTTGCTGGGCTTCTTATGGTTCAAACCAATGATCTTCTATTCTTCTATCATAGATGCAATTGAGACGGTGAACAAGCGGGTGGGCACAAGTATACGTACGTTCTAGTAGACCCGGCACTGATCGATACACACCAGTGGCGCACAAGAAATCTAGAAGTTGGTGTTGGTTTCTGAACTTGTGGGCCAGTAATCCTACCCAACTGGGACCTTTTAGATCATAAAACGATTGCGGGGGTCACTGGTAAACGCCCGTTGCTGGATATGAGCTTTTAAATACTTCATCGCACCCCTTCTGTACCCCCGATTGAAATCCTCCACAAAAAAAAAAAAGCTTTTGACTACAGTGAGGGAATACTCGGATCGGAACACCAAACTGTATGTTGACTTCCTTGAGTGCCGCTTTTCCCCTTATACTCCATTTTGGCCCCTCCCCCTACCACAGTACTTGCAATCTCACAGGTCTGAGACCTATATAGTTCCTAATGTTTCCCGCAGGATCTGGCTCACAAGAACCATTTTCTTCCAGGAATCAATCAAATCTACCAGTTTCAGACTCGAAATCGAACGTTGGGCTTTCGTCTCCAGTCCAGTTAGTGGAAACTTCTGACTTTTCACAAAGCGTTCTTCCTGGATCAGGCTCTCCCTGGCCCATTCAGAACATTCACGGTTCTATTTCTGCTGTACAAGGTGGTTCACAATCAACACAAGGCTTTGCACTGCCACTTCCCTCGCACCATTCAACAAATACCGACACGAGTCGGCCTCCCACTCTGCCAGGCTTGAACTATCCACCTACAGAGTCAACAGTGCAGTCTTCTATCGAGGACACAACTCCTATTAAACAAGAAATTGGATCGGAAGATCCACGGTACGTCAAGCTAAATCGCCATGAGAAACGACTCAGGTTCTGTGCTGACTAGAGCATCCCCTCAACAGCGGCCTTGGCGTCTCATTATACCCCATGTCAGTAGCTTCAGACAATTATTTTGCTGGCCCAATGCAGCATAATCCTCACCGTATGAAGTTCATCCAGATGTTGCTAAGAGTCGTTTACTAACGCTTTCAGAATATGCGTGGACAAACCGACCTTATCAGCCTTTGCAACCACCAGGACAAATGAGCCCGCCATTTCCATCTTCACATCCGTCGTACCCTTCATCAGGCTACCCGATGGGTTATCCTAGTCATTTAAATGGGCCGGTGCATGGTTACCAACAGCAAGAACATCAAATACCGGCGTCTTATCTCGCAGCACCCGGCAATCTTTCCCGTCATAGTCAGCCCCGAAGGTAACCTTGAAAATTGATCGATTACTTGGCCTCGAAAAGACTGACATTTCCAATGCAGCCCACCCGTCGCTCGTTCCTATCACACTCAATCTGCTTCGGGAACTCCTCAGTCAGAGCACCATCTCATGACGTCGTACGTCGAACGAACCGCTAAAGTGTATAAGATTGAATGATCTGTTCGCTAACATTTAGAGGCAGTGCTCCTCCTTATATGATAAACCAACCTTCCTATTACTTCCCTGACACATCGGCTATTCCGTGAGTTGAATCAATGAACCCGAAGAATGTAGTATACTAACCGGAAACCAAAACTAGACCGCACCCTACCTCCATCAGCTCTCCGCCACCGTCGATGACCGCTTCAGAGCCAATCTACTCTTCACCCGAGTCAGCTGCCGCTAAAGATTCTGACCCAATCCGAGTACTGAGCTTGCGCCCGCGACCGCAATGCTGGGACCATGGCTGCAATGGTCGTGAGTTCTCAACATTCAGCAATCTCCTCCGCCACCAGCGAGAGAAATCAGGAGTGGTGGCCAAAGCTGAATGCCCAATATGCGGTGCGGTGTTTACACGTACGACAGCACGCAACATCCATGTTGCGCAGGGCAAGTGTAAAAGCTCAGGCAGGGACTCATCCGCTGAGTAGACGGCACATGCACAATTTTGATTTCGGTGTTAAAGCGAATGCGCTCGATTATAGCGGGACTGGATTTCCTTAATATGCATGTGTATTTTTGGGGAGTCGAAAAATTTTTTTATCTGAAAGCACAGGCTTGATGTCTTAATAGAACTTCTCGTACATACAATTTCTTGGCATCGGATAAATAGCGGCCACGTGATGCTTCGGCCCGTGCCATTTGTGAGTCAGTTGAACTGCACTTCATCACGGAATCAATTCAATTCTACTGCAAGAATGCCTTATGTTTCTCGAGTTCTAGAACTGCTCTATCTATCTCCATATCTGTGCCTATTACCAATACCTTTGTTATCAGTCTGAATTGTAACAGTGCCCATGGCATCCATCTTCACTTATGACCCTGACCCACCTCGGGTGTCATCCCCGTGGTCAACTTCGGGATCATCGACTCCGCAAATCAATGCATCTGGTAGTCGGGGTTTAGCTATCCGCACGCGTTCCAGCACCACTCCACTACGCGTCGACCCTGACTTGTTATCCAACTATGGAATATCCAAATTGGAGCCAGAGCCCCAAGAGGGTCCCACTGAGTACAAATTGCACCTTCTGCTTCGACCAAGACGCCCCTATCTCTCTATGTCGACTGGGCATGTAATAGCGGGCGCGTACCATCACAACCACCGCGCCATGTCAAGCACGTCTATCTCTGCCTCTCCAGTCCTGGAACAAACCCCAAGACCCATGCAAGCCAAGTCTAGCCAGAGTCGCCACCAACGACTACAAGGGTTGACTACCCAGCTCCTGTGGCGTTTGCAGCAATCTTCACCTTTTCACTCATCCACTACCTCTAACCTTGTGGTACCTGTTCTGCCCGAGGCAGCCCTGGAATTGGGTGTGCCCTCTAAACCCGCCCGCTTGCTTCCCGGTCTTGAAGAGAGCCAAGGTGCCTTGTATGAGATCGGTGTCGGCGATGATGGCACTTTTGTAGGCCTCACGCAAGATGAGTTGGATGAGAGTGTGACCAATCTACAGGCTATGGCTGCTAGTCTCGGGTGTAAAGTTGAGATCCTTCGTCGAGTTGTGGTTGGGAATTGTGAGTGGGCTGAAGACTCGCCATCTGCAGCTGCCGACAAACCCAAAAGCAACACCGAAAGTCTCTGGGTCGCCGAGGCTTTGGTTAGTCCCGATCTGGACTTCTACAATATCTCTCCGATCAAGTCTGACAACGACACAAAAACTGCTGCACGCCCAGAAGTTGGCAACATGTCGGTCTTGGACGAGGATTATTCCCACACAGAGCAGATTCGTATTTCTCTCGCAGGTTCAAGCACTGCAGGAAAGACTTCTTTGCTGGGTACATTGACTTCGTCTGCGCTTGACAATGGAAGAGGAAAAAGCAGGTTGAGTCTGCTCAAACATCGGCATGAAATCACATCGGGCATCACCAGTTCGGTTGCCCAGGAACTGATTGGGTACACGGATGAGGTACCACCAACCGTGATTAACTACGCTTCCGGTAATGTTACCGGCTGGGATGATATTCATGCCGCGTCGAAGGGAGGTCGTTTGGCTTTTGTATCCGATCTACCCGGCTCTGTTCGATATTTGAAATCTACCCTGCGAGGACTTGTCAGCTGGTCTCCACATTATGTGATGCTTTGCATTCCAGCTAATTGTGGTGCTGAGACACCCAGCGAACAAGCAGGAACCGAACAATCAGAAATTGAAACGTGTTTGTCATACCTAGAGCTTTGCCTGAAGCTAGAGGTTCCTGTGTTGATTGTCATTACCAAATTGGACGTTGCTTCCCGCAGCGGACTACGGGACAATCTTGGAAGAGTTCTATCTGCGCTTAAAATGGCTGGACGACAACCTGCAATGCTACCTGCATCGCCTGCAGGCGACAAACCACTTGACCTTCAGCAAATCAGCACGTTGGACAACACTCAAGTACAGAAAGTGTGCGCGGCAGGTGATGGGAAATGGGGACAGACCGTACCTATCATGCTTACCAGTTCTGTGGATGGTTCTGGCATTGGAAAACTCCATGCCTTCCTCCGATCTCTTCCCATCCCCACACGACCCTCTCAAAGAACTCTTCGCATCCCTAAAGGCATGCCGATACCCTCTCACAGCTCCGCCAATATCTTTGATGTGGACGAAGTGTTTGCAATCCCTCCCTCCAAAGTCTATTCACTAGACTCGGAGAAAGGCGGCCAAGAAAACCGCGGCATGGTTCTCTGCGGCCTAGTCCGTCGCGGGAATATTTCCATCGGCGACGAAATGGTCATTGGTCCCATCTTAGTGGACGTTCCAACCGACCAAGTCAACGAGCCCCAACCATCGGGAGGGTCACTGTCCCGCAGTGGGCCCGGCCCGTCGGGAGATTTCCCGGCATCCTTCCCGCAAAACTCATTGTCCGGCAAGGATTCACAAGCACGATGGCAACGTATCCGCGTTGTCAGCGTAAGAGACCTCCGACTTCCCGTCCGGCGTTTAATCAGAGACCAAGTCGGAACAATCGGAATCGAACCGATCGGGGTTGCAGAGGATGGCCGTCTACCGCGTTTCGGCCGGATCCGAAAGGGCATGATTCTCGCAAACTTCCACGCCCCACTCTCGTCCTCAAACGGAACCTCGTCTGCCTCCTCGTTATTAGCACTACCCTTCCACACAGGCTTTACCGCCACCTTCCGATCTACCGAGTTCTCCGCTCCAAATTCTCCTCCACTGTTGCTTGGGGGTAATGCTATTGCATACATCGCTAGTATCCGAGCTACTGTCCGTGTCATTTGCATGGCGTTAACTGGGACTGGCGAGGAAGTATCTTCCGAACCGCCTTCTCCGACTGAACCTGAATTCTTTACCTTTGATAGTGATCCTCACTCTCCAGGAGAGAAATCAAGTGGCAATCTCACAACAAACGATACCGCGGACGGCGCAGGTGATGCAGTTCGTCCTCGTCCTTCGGCAACAGATATCAGCAAAGTAATGTCTGGTGTTTCGTCTGCCTCTATTGTCGGAGCTGCTTCTTCAGCTGAAGCCCTCAAAGAGGACGTCAAGATTACTTTTGCACTGGTATCGTCTGTTGAATGGGTGGAACTCGGGTCTCAGGTTCTTGTTATGCCTGGTGTCTCCATGGTGTCTGCCGCGTCCCAATCCGGGCCCTCTGTAGCATCTGCGCCTGGCTCTAGCTCTGCTTCTGGGACGGCGTCCATGTCGGGGTTGGAAGGGTTTGTGGGGACAGTCTGTGAGGTTGTCCCTGGGAGAGTTCCAGTTGCAGAGTAGACCAAAGTCTTGCAAATATCTCACGACAATTGATGGCATACCTATTTTCTATTATTTGTGAGCGTCTTTTGAGCCGTTTGACCGACCAGCCATCTAGATGTCTGCTTTCAGTATTCATAGCGTGTTAATTTTATTTATGTTTACTCTCACTAGCTGTCAAAATAAGAAAATTTACAGAAGAACCAATGGCTGAAGGGTGCAATATCATTGTCCTAAGAAAGTGTTGTCGTAGCAATTGACTAGGTTACTATGGATTGTCTCGTATTCTCGACTTGAGCACCGACCCGCCCAAAAGCAAGACACAAGGCAAATAGGTTGGCAGCAACACAAACGGTCCAACTTGATGGCAAGCAGAACCCGCGGAAAGCTGGTCCACGGCATATATTTTCTTAATAAGGCAGGCCATCCCCAGGCAAGAACGCGCAGTGCCCCGTCGGATCCGCTGTCGAATCATCTCTATCCCATCGCAATATCGTTTTTTTTTTCTCGCTTGGGTATTTCCATCAACTTTGTTGATCAAGCGCCACCAAGACGCTCGACCCGACGCCAGACCTATCCACAGTTTCATTGGAGGACTGGGTTCTCGGTATTTGCGTGATTGGGCACATTATCCACCTTTGCGCTGGTCGTTAGGGACATTGGGGTGGCGAGAGAAAGTGCTGGTTGAGCCGATGGTAGCACTGGCATTGCGAAGCTCAATCTTCTTGCGCTCCATCTCGAGCTAGATTTGACAATGTTAAATCCATTTGTTGGGACTCATTAATTAGATAACTTACCACCTTGCGCACTCGAGCAAGAGCAGCCGTGTCACCCTCCACGATCGAACGACAATCATCAACGCGGTAAGGAGCAGCAATCGTCACAGCATCGGCGACGATAATGCTGTGGCCGTTCCATCGCGCGGGCATAGTGCGACTGAAAGCATCAAACAGATCTTGGGCTTGAGTAGTGACGCCCTTACCGCGACGCGCCTCACGGTCAAGCGCTTCACCGATGGCCTTTGACTCGCGGGCCTTGAGGGCACGGGTGTCGAGTGCCTGGATCGTGGGTTGTGCGTCTGCGAACGAGGACGAGCTGTTGTTCGAGGGCGGGGCGAGGGCAAGGAGCTGGAAGTTCTGGATGCGCGAGATGGGGATCACACGGTAGTCGCCGTTCTGCGCCTGTTTGGCGTCACCGGGGTTGAGTGCGGGGGCCGTGTTGATAGCGACGAGGTTGGTGACCGGACATGCTGTGAAGAGTGTACCTTCGAAAGTCGATGGGATTGGCTGCGCGGTCGTGACACGAATGCTAAAACACGAGAACGGAATAGGTCAGCACCTGCGACATGTGTACACCTTCGTTGACAGATAAGACTCACCGGGCACCGATCGCCCCGCTCAGTGCTGCCTCCAAGGGCACTATGGGTGTCGCCATCCCGTGGCCTGATGCGTTACCAGATTGTTTCTGCGCAGAGCCCTTTACTGAAGCCTGACGCTTGTTCTCCGCCATAGACCTATAGCTCTGACCTCCACGTATGAGCTGCTCGGCGACCACGATAGGCTGTTCCCCTCCAGATGAAAGAGAGTCCCGTTGACTGTGTGTAGCGCAGTAGTCGAGTCCTATACGACGGTGTCAGGACATTGGAAGCAGATCAGCACAAGTTGAGGTCGGCTTGCCCTGCAAGGAGCTATTGCACCCCGGATTGTTGGTCGAGGGTGGGCTGGACGGTGCTGTCAATCGGGTCCTCTATTGAGAAACGAGCGTGGCTCAGTTGGAGCAGGCAAACTGGCACAACCCCAAAAAAAGAGAACAGAAAACAAGCACCACACCCAAACCAGGAATTTATGGAGGAACAATGGGCTCGAGGGCTTGCGATTAGATGGCAGGGTCGACGTTGCACGGATGCCCTTTTGGGTTTAGTGCTAACATTCGATTACTTCATCGTCGCCTCAGGCAACGATCTATATAAAACAACATAAATCACGACATCTTCCAGTGATTCTATCATCAATAGGTGTTGAAACAAAATGTTTTATACTATGGGTTTGGAAGATTCTACCATGTGCACTACTGATTGGACCAACTCTATTATACAACATATGTAGGCATGTACGTGGTCAACATGTATTGCTGATATTGTAGATTGCCCCTCCAGTCCATAGAAAGAAGGTCCACCACAATTACTGAGTGATCTGATACTGGGGGTATCTTGCGTGTTTCTTATTAGATTTTTTTTTTCAAACATAAAAAGAATTAAAAAAATAACCTGGAAAATAATAAGTTCACTATACACTAATTGTTCATTCGCAGACGACAAGCTTTAAAGTTTCAAGGTTATTCTCATCCCATAATCTATAGCAAAACCATGGAGACAGATTGTATGTATTATCTGTTGAGTTTGAAGAAATTAAGAAATGAATATCTTGCAAAACATATACTAAGTATCAATTTAACTTGTGCAATCAAAGAAAAAGTGCTATTCAGAAAGAACAAAGGTGGAAGCAACCTCACAGTGCAAACAGTGCAAACAATTTCAATGTGGCATCAACCATGCATGTACTAGTATGTCATGTTACTTCTTTTGGTTTTATAAATATATAAAGAGTTGAAGTGAATTGGACAAAAGGATAAGTACAACTATTTAAAAATTGGATACTTTTGATAGGGAAAATAGGGTTGGCAGAAAAAGGCTACCCGCAAGCGGTCAATCCATTTTGTTCCTTCAATTAATTTGAAACATTATAAGGATCAAAATGATTGTCGTTTAAAAGCTTCACCAGTGGATCATAGAGAGTCCGCTTATCACGGCAGACTATGGGCTCTAGTAATCCAACTGGCTTCGGTGCCTTACTAAGGGTTACAAAAAGGCAGATAAAAAGATATCATGGTAAGAGCGGGTTTCGAACCCACGCCTCTTTCGAGACCAGAAAGCACACTAGAAGTGATACTTAAGTCTGTGATATAATTAGTGGAAATTCTAATATACCAGAATAAATGGTAACGAACCTGGCGCCTTAGACCAACTCGGCCATCTTACCGAATAAGCAGAAGGTTCTGAAAATGTGTTAATACCTTTGTGGGGGCACTCTATGTCCAAGATCAATCAGAGAACCATGCAATAGGTCTACATATAATATGACTGTGTGTAGCGCTCAAGGTCGCATGTCTTCCCTTAGTTTGATGACTGGATTTGGTATTATTTAATATATTATATACTAAGAATTGGGGGGGGGGGGGGGGGGGGGGGGGCTCCTTCCTCTTTCTGTTTCAACCACAGATTGCAGTGCAAGCATTTTCAACCTCGCCTCCTTTCTCCATCTTCCACAGCTGGTTGGAATGTGACCCATGAGATTTGTCTCTTCTTGAAGATCGATAAAGACTCTAAGGTTCCCGTATGCGGTATCCTATCATTTCATATCCTAATGTACTCCATCGCCGACCGAATATTCATCAGCGGGCCCAAGGCGCCCCGGAAGAAAACGTGAAACAGAGCTAGCGCAGCGGCTCAACACTGCAAGGCGCCAAAAAGGAGTGCCAAAACGAGTTCAAGGTCTCAGATGAGATTCTTCAACAGCTAAACCATTTCAATCTCCCACCACCACTATCCGATCGAGACATCACCCATACAGGGAGTAGGTCCAAATCTCGACCAGGCCGCCATTCCTATGGGTATATATAATCGTGAGGTAAATGTGTTGCCGGCATCTGGTGTACTACCTGCCGGCGATAAGGAAACGCTTGAGTCGGATAAATGCACCACCCTCGAAACAGAGGCCAAGCATAAAGTGCAGAATACAGTTGATACACTACATATGAAGAGCAAAGATAAGCAGAAATAGCGCATGGTGGCCACCGACACAGATGGTGATCTATAATACGCACCTCCTCGACCACAAGCATCTACAAGTGCCTGGCCAGCGGCCCGCAGCTCATTAACCAAAACCCCCAAGACCACAAGCTACCCGCAAACGGCTTGACGCTACCTGCCATGCCCGAGGATGCAGGAACAATATACAATATCCTGTCATTTCACATCTTAATATACCCCTCTCACCGGTCAAATGGCGTATCAGTCAAATTGCGGAACAGCTCGACGCTACCTACCATGCCCGAGGATGCAGGAATAGCATACGATATCCTGTTATTGTATATCTCGATGTACCCACTAACCACAAGCTCCCCGCCAACCACAAGCAGCTGGTCAACCACAAGTGCCTAAGCAGCCCACAGCTCGTTCAACAAAAACCCCAAGACCACAAGCTCCACCACTTCACATACCTTTTTTCCTAGAGCCAAGGCGAGTGGACTACATTGCTCCCAGACCTTCGAGTATGGTCCCATGAAAAGAGAGCCTTCCAAAAGTATATTAATCGACGCGAAGGCACTCAGGAAGGTTATGGGATTCTGAGAGATTATCGAGCAACAGTTGGACAGCAGCGCGAGGAAGCAGTCAGCACACCATCAGCCTTCACCTCATCAATATGGCGATGAACTCCCACCACCTCTATACGGGATGACAGGCCCAAGGCGGAGCAAGCCAGGGGGGGGGGGGGGGATCGTTAGCCAGGCAGCTAGTTAGCTAGCTAGTCGTTGAGACAAAAAGGGATATATCGTATTACAACTGGCCTCTAGGCCGCTAGCTAGGAATCCATCTTTGACGTCCTCTGCTCCAGACACCTAACTGTGTAACACTTCTGATAGGGATATAAGCTGGTGTTGATTTCACTGAAATATTACTGTATATGCTATCGCATTGTAGAAGAAGTAACAGACGAATCAGAAGGGATATAAGCTTGTGTTGGCTTCACTAAAAGGCTACTAGTCAACACCACCACGTAGAGGTCCAAGCTCGCTGCTGTTGGGGCCGGCTTTCTTGAGAGCTATGGCCTTTTGTTAGTCCCGCGTTAGTCGGCTCGTTTAACGAGCCTTAATGCAGCTACTAGAGTAGATTATTTCTTCTTCCTTTGGGCCTCATGAGATATCTAGTTCTTGCTTCTTTTCAGCCAGAATTGGGTCATAGAGCGTCCACCACTCTGTTAGGATCTCGCCTTCCGGCCGGAGGTTAGAGAAAACAGGTAGGAGGGAAGAAAGTTCTATATCGTCCTTCTTCTTAATAACTTCAATGTATTTGGTTTATCATCATACGCCTAGTAAAGGATATAAGACAAATAATTCTTTATCAAAACTTCGGAGCTCATTTAAGTCCTCGATACGGTATGCGACTTAGATTTTAGGACTCTTCTATAACTGAAGGACTCCCAGGAGATCCTTCAACAAATGAACCATTTCAAACTCCCCCCACCATTGTCCGCCCGAGGCCTCACTCATGCAGGGGAGTAGCGCCAGAACGAGATAATCCCCGGACTCATGCGCTCTGCCCTGGAAAGCTTCCCATACAGAATCTGGTTGGATAGGCTCACTACTGGCAGTCTCACAGGCACTCTGGCTAGCTCGACAGACCTATCCTCAGATCGAACTACGACACCTACACTCTGTAGGATAAGTTAGACTACCAAGTTGTGAAGTACAAAACAGCTTTCGAATGTAGGCGAAGACATTTAACAAAGACGTAGAAGAATCTAGGTGAGGGATAAAAGATGTCTTCCATAGTTATCGGCTTCGCTTTTAACAAAAGCCTTTAGTAATATCACATTTATAATCAGGGTCCTCAGGCAGGTCCACCCCCCAAAATTTCCACATGCGCTCGCAGAACAGTTCATAGCAGGACCCCTTTCGTAAGATCTTCATCTGGTCAAAATCCATAATGAGAGAGGGTCGTCCATATACATGATAGCGTTGAAGACCATAATCGACAATCAAATCCGCTGCCTCTTTGAGTTCATCTTCAATATCTTCAACACGGAATTTCTGCCCGCCACCCGACACGTTTGCGCTAGATCCCACCATGAGCTGGCCTGAAATAGCATTAAGTCTGCAAATTTCTCTCAGAAGTGAACTGCAACTGATGAACATAGCGATAGTGCCGTCCTTCGTGACCTTTGAAAGGGTCTGTGGGGACAAAGCCCGAAGAAGATGATGGTCGTTACGGCATGGCGCAACCGCCATGAAGCTCATGTCTAGGTCTTCGACTAGCACACGTGTCATTTCGAACCGCCGGTTGTCCAGGATGTGAAGTTCTTGGTGCAACTCATGCGTTCCATATAGACCCTGAGGGTGACCTGGTCGACGTTGCTTCGCAGCGAAGGCCCGGTCAATAGCTTCCGCAGATGTGGCCATCAACCCGTAGCCCACTTCTGTCGGTAAAATAACCACACCGCCTGACTCAAGGACCTGGAAAACGCGTTGGGCGTCTGCACGGACATTAGGGAGATCTCCTGGGACAGGAATTATTTTGTCTTCAAAGGACGTCATGGTATTGGGCAATCTGAGTTGAGAAATGACTCTTTTTCCTGAGACGAATAGGAGAAAACCAATAATATACAGAAAGCAAACAGACATGTAAACAATGTCTTGAATTTATCATGGAAGGCGCAATTAGTTAGTTGCGCGTGTGGATCAACCTAGACCCGCCAAGTGCAAATGCCAGCGCGCAATTAATTGCGCGCGCCGAGTCAAATTTCAATATCTTGAACGAAGCCGAACCACTGAAACCTTGAAAACCTTGCTCTAACGGGATGTAAGAGAATGAGGTAAGCCTCGCATAAGTCCACAGGTTGACTTTTTTTTGAAGTGTTAAGATAATCTTACACTATAACTAAATACACGTCAATGGATCCGGACCGCAGCGGATGTTACGACTTGCATATTAACTAGTATTACTAAAATCATTAGGCACGATGATGACATGTTCTCTATTTATCATATATTAATATTATTGTCTAAAACACAGCTTATGTAACGGTGTACGGTGTATAGCAATCAAGATCGCATGCACTGAAATATTGCCTGAATACATTATTTTGGCCTCGCAGAGAGATAAACATGCAAACAAGATTTCTTATAAATCAATGTATATTATTTAGTTTTGTTAGCCTCTGACAGGAAAGGTAGGTTAAGGCACACTCATACTATCCGGGATCGCAGCAGACTCGCCAGTAAAACGTTGGTGATTGGGTTGTGCGTAAAGTAAAGTTTATGGCCGGGGGAAGTGAGGCCAGGGTAACGATATGAGGATGAAAGCAAGATTGGCCAATTGTGGTGTAAATGAGAGTAAGGTAAGACGTAAAGGTGGTAGCATGTGATGGCAAGGTAAGAAATAAACAGTGCTGACCTGAGCTGTTTGTGCTCGGTTACCATTTGGTTTCCTCTCGCAAAAGGTGCGGTCTTTCTTTCAGAAAAGGTATGAGTGTTAGACCATGCTACTTGTAATGATGTGTGCGTAGTGTTTGCTCGATGGGGGTAGATATCCATCTGGATCCTAACCTTGAACATCGTGACGTAGCTGATTGAAGAGTTGTGCTTGTTCCGAATTCGAGCCTGGATCGGTATCAATTGCACAACGGAGATCTGGATCATCGGAGTAGTGGTAGTTCATAATTGGCTTTCCTGCGATAAGGTGTGGCCTATGAGGTTGGCTTTGGATGTGATAATGATTCCAATCAATAGTAAAGTCATGATCTCGGGATCGGATGATTGGCATAAAGAAAGCAAGCTCTAACTTGTACTCACGGATCGATAGCTTTCCGAAGTTCGTATTGAGCATCAGCAAGAAGTACAGTCTCTGTGCCTCGATCTGATCGATAGTTCCTTGGTTGGAAGCCTGTAGCAGCAAATACATCAAGAGATTGACGTAGAACACTGACCGTAGTACGAGCGCTTATTCCAATATATAAAACCTCTATATCTCGGGCCTCGCGCGCGCGGTCAGCGAGAGTGGGAGGGGTAATAGGTGGAAAATTGGGGTTAGGTTAGGTAGTTTTGAGTACCCGAGGGCCTTTTTGCAGAGGTACCCCAAAGTTGGAAAGTGTTGTAAAGGTGAAAGAGGCGTGGGTAGACCTCTACAAAGCCCATAAATGGGCCCGGACCCGGCTTCGTTCTCTATTGCGGCGGAGCGTAGGTTTGTGTTAATAGCTGTATTTACTATTGCGCTGTGATCTGTATATACGATAGTTGGCTTGTCCGTTGGTATAGTGAGAAGCAAGTATCTGATTTTCTATAGGACCCAGATATAGCAAGCCTGTTACAACCTCCCCTGGACTGGCTAGTTGCAAACTAGGCCAAAGAGACCACTATATCTGAGTATTACGCCCAGATAGTACAGGCTCCGATATATATAGTGCGTGTCAGGACAAAGCCACAAGCCACTTCCAACTCGGTTGGCTAGGTAGTAGACCTAGCAGTGACCCTCCGGGTGGTCCATGATCCTGGACCCTCTACCCGACCGTCCGAGGGTCAGGGTCGCTCGCGGGTGGCCCTCGCTACCCGAATCCACAAACCCAAAGAGAGCCAAGTATCAATACCACCAAAATCCGCCACAATTCCATAGATGACAAAACCACTAACAAGACCGCAGCCTACGCCCTGACCCTAAACATAGCGACTTCACTATCGTATATGAAGGCGAAGAATATACCGTGCACAAGTATATAATTTGCCCAAGTTCGAGCTTCTTTGCCAAAACCTACGATGGTGGATTCGAGGTAAGATATACACTCAGATGGCGAGAACAAGACCGATGTGTCATAGGAGATATCCACGCTGCACTGTTCCATTCACGTATGATATCGCAAGGGTGATACCGCTAGTCATATTGAACCGATATATACTTTGATCCCAGCCTCTGGCCTTCGATCCACACTGAAATCTCCGTAGAGGCACCGGATGGCACTATCTCAAGTGTGTAGCAGATTTTCCAGAACATTTGACCATTAGAAGCTTCATGTACTTTCCAGGCACTGTATCCAAAGTGCCCAAGCTGGAACTCAATGGTAGAATGCAGCGTCACAAGGCGGGTCTTGTACTTAGGCGGGTGTTCACTCTCGCACTGAAAAATCTTGCACTTTAAGGAAGACGGTAGGTCGTCTTCCATGCTCCGTGACCTATACAACTTCTTACTGATAGGGCGGTTTGTTTCAACCTCTTTCCCCTGCCCAAATTCATTAGAATGATAGTTACCAAAATGAGAATATAGTAGGTGGCACAGCATACCTTTTCAATATACCAATGCATCACATCACGCACTTTGTAACAGCCCTCGGCGTCATGGAAAAACCTATTCTTTTTGCGATGAACTCCTTCCTGAAAATCGTACATCATTGGGATACCCAGAGATGTTCTGGAGATAGTTGAAAGGATACGAGGAGCGTTCGGTATATAATCGTTGATTGGAGCAGCTACAAGACCTTTGAGAATGGCCCCGCGGCAGATAGCAGAACGCCTTTTCAGAAAGATTTTAGATAAGTATACTGTAGCAACATCCATCATCACAAGAAGACTTACACTTGGTCTTTGTCTTTGGAGCGATAAATACCGATGCCTTGGCTGTCATATTTGGCCTCAAGGGACTCGGATAGATAGTCGCTACAGCCGAGGCCTCCGACAAGAACAATTCCCTTGATATGAAATGAGCATTTCAAACCTTATAGAAACGAGACATTGCTTACCGTCACACTAAGGCCTTTGCCTTGAGCTTTGTCTATTTGCGATCCCACTAGTTTCAGAAGCCCAGGAGTAGCTCTGGCGTCAAAGACCTCCCTAATGTCAGAGCTGAATCTGAAGTTAGTGGAAGATAAGTAGTGGGTTGATTGAAATAAACTTTCCTTGAGAAGTGTATAATGCCTCTCTTGATGTGAGGCATGCGGGATGTATCTTCCAAGTCTGCACCCGATAATGGACCATTCTCAATGGATAACAGCCATTTAGCGCTGGGATCTTTTAGACAGAATCGCGACTTAATGTCGACTTCCCATTCATCTTCCAGGATGGCGTTTTGGTGTGCTGGGCTGAACTGAGCCCAGTTGCGACCAATACGCTTTGAGCATTTTGTTATGAAATCTTCATCAATGAATATCCCACCACAAAGAGCGCCTGTACATTGTAAATATGTTGGCAACTGGCATATCTTTACCTGTGCCAGAATGAGTGGAGAATATCATTGGCTTACCATCGCCTTCGACAGCCTCGCCCAACTCGAGAGGCTGAGTGCCCCCAACTTTGTAGGTGATCACATCCTATTGAAATCACCAGGATATTAGTTGGCGCCGCTTTAAATGCCACTCTTGCCACCACAGAACTAGAGGCCACTTACCACGGTTCCACCCCCGGCATCGCAAATAACGTACACTTCGCCTGGACTAATGGCAGTACCATATTCAAGCAGTGCTGTCAATCCGGCTGCCTCGGGCTCGGGTACAAGGATCAAGGTTGTCTCGCCGGCGCTGCGATCGTCGAGAATCCCGGCCCTTTTGGCGGCTTCTTGCATCGCAGTGCGTGCATAGTCCTTCCAGATAGCGGGCACGGTGAGAACCACGTGGAACTGCAAAGATTCAATCAGGTAATCTGCGTGGCCCTTGCGAATCATCTTGAGGGTATGTTTCCAAAGTGCGCGGAGATAGTCTGCAATGCAATCCTCGGCAGTTTTTCCCCAATCTCGCAGCAGCCTTCTAGCTTTGACAAGCTGATCTGACTCCCGAAGATCTTTCCACATATCCTCCTCCTTCAGCAAAAGGAGCTTGAACCATTGTAATGCTTGTTCGGTGTTGTCAACTTGAAATCCCCATGAAGGCTCTTTGGCCCCGTTCTCGTAGCTTAGTCGAGTTGGAACCTTTGCTTCATCCTTGTTGGTCCCGGGCCAATCGGTGATAACGTTGATATCCTCCTTGTTGAAGCGGGCCACGGTTACCCACGATACACCGGAAAACCTATCCACCGATTAGCAACATCGCAACATTAGGTGAGATTTGCATTTGGGACCCACGTCGTTCCAAAATCAATACCAATGATCAAGCAGTTATGCATGGCCGCCTGTCTGTTCTTGGTCATCCAACCGAGGTACTTTTCCCTCTTAGAAGTAGACACTTCAGAGGATTTCTTCATGTATTTCCCCGACATTTTGGCGGTCCAACGTTTGTAACCTCGATTTCACGACAGGGACAAGATGGAAAAATCATCTAGGGGTTTCTATCGTGTCTGCTGGTGCGGGTGTACCGAGTTAATAATTAATCGCTCACTATCCTCGGCCACATCAGCCATTCGCTTCACGTTCGCCGAAGCCCTGCATGCCGTATTGTGATATCGAGAAGCCCGTGGAAATACCGCTGCGTGAAGTCACATGCAGCATTTCGTTTCTCTTTGGGTGGTATGCATATGCCAATGGTTCTGGACTGACTAGGGTATACTCCCCTGTCAATCTTACCCCTCCATTGAGAAGGCCCGTGATGCAAAGCTGACTGCAGATAAGTTAATCCTTTTACTTTCATGAAGTGCCCGGGTGATTGCTACGTCGTGCGGCTGAATTTAACAATCCACGAATCACGTCGCCCATTACAGCCCAACCTTGCTTGACCACTTGTATGCAAATTACTAGCGCTATGATACTGCAAACGGTATGCAGGACGGGTCAGCCCGTTTTGATGCACAGCAAGGTCAGATTGAGAGCCTCGACCCCAGCCTAAACTCGGAAAAACTAGCATCAGCGCCAACATACCAAAACCCAGCCCTCCCCTAGGATCCCAAATCAACCTAGTGGTTGATTCCAAAAAAAAAAAAAAACATTCAAGTGCACATTTCACCTACTTGAAATTCTTTATCGATTTCGGTGTCGGCGCAAAACATCACGATCGCAATGGAGCAGCAACCAGAAGTTATAGAGCGGAGCCCCGTGCTCCCCCCAGGGACGTCTGACACAAGGGCTGCCGATCAGAACTTTGCTATTCATGAAACCAGCAGAAGCGCCCGCGGCAGTCCAGCACCCTTGTCCATCTCGAGTCCCTTAGTGAAGTTGCCACAAATAAACCCAGACCCACGGGAGCACGGAAGCCGGGTTGGGACTCCACTGCTCAGTGCTCCCGACCATACCAATGAGGTCGAGGACTGGCACCGAAAATACCACCAGCAAGGGGAGGAGTTGCTGGCTGAGCGCGAGAAAACAAATCGTCTCGAGGCTGCCCAACGGACCTTCTCCTCCGAGGCAATCACCTGGAAAGCAAGATGCTCCGAGTTGGAAGAGGGGCTGACAAAGGAGAGAGAGGCGCATAATCGAACACGTCTTAGGCTGCAGCAAAGGCAGCAAGACGTTGAAAAGTTTATTGGCTTGTTGAATGATGCCAACGACAAACTGGGAAGCGCAATAAACCCTAACCAGGTTCGCCATCAGCTTGAAGATGTAGCGATCACTACACGAGCCAAACAACTGCGGTTGAGCATCCGCACCTTTGCTGAACAGTTTGGCGAGATTCACGAAAGTGATCATCCCAATCCGAAAACTTCATATTCTTTGTTCAAACAATATCTTTTTGTATCCGAGGATGCCCTGGCCACCTACATAGAATCCCCTGAAGCTCGTCCCAAAATTCTCCGTCCTTTTCTATGGACCTTTTTATATGAGGAGGTGTTTGACCAATTTTTCTGGGCGCCTCCAGACATAAGGAGTGCACTGAGAACCCTCCGTGATTTGATAGGTATTTCCTACCCGAAGCGATAGCCCGCCTATGATCCCATAGCTAACAATCCACCCAGAGCCGTCACAGGAGGCTTTGTCGGACGAAGAAACAGAGGTAGAACGAAAGCAAATAAAGTGGAGGGCTGATACTACCAACATGGTGCTTGAGAGATTGAACGAGAGTACGCACGAGGCCCATGACAGCCAGCAAAATTTTATTTCGGCCAAGGCACAGAAGCTAGCTGCATTACTAGAGCCCATTGTCTGCCGTGATAAGCGGACTCTCTATGATCCACTGGTAAAGCTTTTGAACGAAAGTTTGGAACTCGACCAAGTGTTGAGCCAGCAAGTGGC